>CM038682.1:141594840-143002068 GCA_021605205.1 Aegilops longissima | reverse complement strand
AAATCTCACTTTCGCAAGTGGCCGTGAAGGGATTGACAGCCCCTTTATTACGTTGGTTGCAAGTTCTCAGTTTGTTTGTGTAGGTGCGTGGGACTTTTGAGGAGCCTCCTACTGGATTGGTACCTTGGTTCTCAAAACTGAGGGAAATACTTACGCTACACTTGCTGCATCACCCTCTCCTCTTCGAGGAAAACCAATGCAAGCTCAAGACGTAGCAAGAAGGATTTCTGGCGCCGTTGCCGGGGAAGTCTTCACTCAAGTCAAGACATACCAAGTACCCATCACAAACCCATCTCCCTTGCATTTACATTATTTGCCATTTGCCTCTCGTTTTCCTCTCCCCCACTTCACCCTTGCTGTTTTATTCGCCCTCTCTTTCCCAATCTCCTCCTCTCTTTTTGCTCGCCGTTTTTCTGTTTGCTTGTGTGTTGGATTACTTGTTGCCATGGCGCAAGATAATACCAAATTGTGTGACTTCTCGAATACCAATAATAATGATTTCCTTAGTACTCCGATTGCTCCTCTTAATAATGACGAGTCTTGTGAAATCAATACCGCTTTGCTGAATCTTGTTATGAAAGATCAATTCGCCGGCCTTCCTAGCGAAGATGCCGCTACTCATCTAAACAACTTTGTTGATTTGTGTGATATGCAAAAGAAGAAAGATACGGATAACAACATTGTCAAATTGAAGTTATTTCCGTTTTCACTTAGAGATCGTGCTAAAGTTTGGTTTTCGTCTTTGCCTAAAAATAGTATTGATTCTTGGAACAAGTGCAAAGATGCTTTTATCTCTAAGTATTTTCTTCCCGCTAAGATCATCACTCTTAGGAACGATATTATGAATTTTAAACAACTTGATCATGAGCATGTTGCCCAATCTTGGGAAAGAATGAAATTGATGCTTCTCAATTGCCCTACTCATGGTTTGAATTTATGGATGATCATACAAAAATTTTATGCCGGTTTGACCTTTGCTTCTAGAAATCTCTTAGACTCGGCCGCGGGAGGCACCTTTATGGAAATCACATTAGGAGATGCTACAAAACTTCTTGATAATATTATGGCTAATTATTCTCAATGGCACACTGAAAGATCTTCTAGTAGAAAAGTGCGTGCTATAGAAGAAATCAATGTTTTGAGTGGAAAGATGGATGAACTTATGAAGATGTTTGCTACTAAAAATACTCCTCTTGATCCCAATGATATGCCTTTGTCTTCCTTGATTGAGAATAATAATGAATCTATGGATGTGAGTTTTGTTGGTAGGAATAGTTTTGGAAACTATGCTTATAGAGGAATTTTAATGCTAGACCGTTCCCTAGTAATCCCTCTAATAATTATGGAAATTCCTACAATAATTCTTATGGTAATTTTAATAAGATGCCCTCTGATTTTGAGAATAGTGTGAAAGAATTTATGATTTCTCAAAAGAATTTTAATGCTTTGCTTGAAGAAAAATTGCTCAAAGTTGATGATTTCGCTAGGAACGTTGATAGACTTTCGCTTGATGTTAATTCTCTTAAACTTGGATCTTCTTCTCCTAAGCATGATATCAATGAGTCTCTCAAATTATTGAGAATTTCTATTGACGAGTGCAAGGAAAGAACCGCTAGATTGCGTGCTAAAAAAGAAAGCTTTATAAAAGCGTGTTCTTCTAGTTTCCATGAAAATAATGATGAGGATCTTAAAGTTATTGATGCGTCTCTGATTAGATCTATGTTTTGCAATATGAATTTTGATGATTATGGGACTTATGACGAATCAACTTTTCCTAGAAGGCGTCCCAAGAATTCAGAGCCTTTAGATCTTAATGTTAAATTTAGTAAAAGTGAGATTGGAGAATCCTCAACTTCTAATAATATTGAACCCACTATCTCGGATTTCAAGGAATTTAATTATGATAATTTCTCTATAAAAGGTTGTATTTCCTTGTTGCAATCTCTTGTTAATTCTCCTCATGCTTATAGTCAAAACAAAGCTTTTACCAAACATATTGTTGATGCCTTAATGCAATCTTATAATGAAAAACTTAATTTGGAAGTTTGTATACCTAGAAAACTTAATTATGAGTGGGAACCTAGTATAAAGATTAGAATTAAAGATTATGAGTGTTTTGCTTTGTGTGATTTGGGTGCTAGTGTTTCCACAATCCCGAAAACTTTATGTGATATTCTAGGTTTCCATGATATTGATGATTGTTCTTTAAATTTGCACCTTGCGGATTCCACCATTAAAAAGCCTATAGGAAGGATCAATGATGTTCATATTGTTGCAAATAGAAATTTGGTGCCCGTAGATTTCATCGTTCTTGATATATATTGCAATCTTTCTTGCCCTATTATTCTTGGTAGACCTTTCCTTAGAACGATCGGTGCGATTATTGATATGAAGGAAGGGAATATTAGATTCCAATTTCCATTAAAGAAAGGCATGGAGCACTTTCCAAGAAAGAAAGTTAAATTACCTTATGAATCTATCATGCGTGCTACTTATGAGTTTAGTGCCAAAGATGGCACTCGTTAGATCTGTCTTTGCTTTTATGCCTAGCTAGGGGCGTTAAACGATAGCGCTAGTTGGGAGGCAACCCAATTTTATTTATGTTTTTTGTTTTTGTTTCTGTTTAGGAATAAATTATCCATCTACCTTATGTTTAGATGTGGTTTTATGTTTTAATTAGTGTTTGTGCCAAGTTAAACCTATAGGATCTTCTTGGATGATAGTTATTTGATCTTGCTATAATTTCCAGAAACTTTCGGTTCACGAAAACAATTGTTAAGAATCACCAGAAAGTGATAAAATAGTGATTCCAATTGCTTCTGATCAATAAACAAATTCCCTAGGTCGTCCTATTTTGGCTGAAATTTTGAGTTCCAGAAGTTTGCGTTAGTTACAGATTACTACAGACTGTTCTGTTTTTGACAGATTCTGTTTTTCATGTGTTGTTTGCTTATTTTGTTGAATCTATGGCCAATAAAATAGCTTATGATCCATAGATAAGTTGGAATACAGTAGGTTTAACACTAAATTAAATAAATAATGCGTTCATTGCAGTACCTTATGTGGTGGTTTTGTTTTCTTTCACTAACGGAGCTTATAAGATTTTCTGTTGAGTTTTGTGTTGTGAAGTTTTCAAGTTTTGGGTAAAGCTTTTATGGACTATGGAATAAAGGGTGGTGTCGGTGTCAAAACCGGTGGATCTCGGGTAGGGGGTCCCGAACTGTGCGTCTAGGCGGATGGTAACAGGAGACAAGGGACACGATGTTTTACCCAGGTTCGGGCCCTCTTGATGGAGGTAAAACCCTACGTCCTGCTTGATTAATATTGATGATGTGTGTTACAAGAGTGGATCTACCACGAGATCAAAGAGACTAAACCCTAGAAGCTAGCCTATGGTATGATTGTTGTTCCCCCCTATGGACTAAAGCCATCCGGTTTATATAGACACCAGAGAGGGCTAGGGTTACACAGAGTCGGTTACAATGGTAGGAGATCTACATATCCGTATCGCCAAGCTTGCCTTCCACGCCAAGGAAAGTCCCATCCGGACACGGGACGAAGTCTTCAATCTTGTATCTTCATAGTCTTGGAGTCCGCCGATGATGATAGTTCGCTATCCGGACACCCCTAGTCCGAACTCCTCGGTAGCCCTCGAACCAGGCTTCAATGACGACGAGTCCGCGCGCATATTGTTTTCGGCATTGCAAGGCGGGTTCTTCCTCCGAATAATTTATAGAAGATTGTGAACACCAGGATAGTGTCCGGCTCTGCAAAGATAAATTCCACGTACCACCATAGAGAGAATAATATTACACAAGTTCAATCTGCTAACGTATTTAGTGGCGTGACGTCATGCCATTACCAAGCCTTTACTCGTTTTTATTTGTTCCACCTCCGTGCGTTTAGCGAGGCGGTTTCCTTGGCACGTCTTGTCGAAGGAGAGATCGTGTTCCCCTTATTCCGGGATTCCCATCAATACGGACGTGGGTAACCCAACCATGCCCGTTGGCCTGCCTTCTCTATCGAAGGCGAGTCCTAATTGACCACGGGGTGGGCTCTTGGTATTCAAGCTCTTTATGATGAGACGAAGGCCCTCTTCTTCTTTACACCCTCCACCGAGTTCGCCTCGCACTTCGAGTTCCAACACCCAAAGCTTCAGATTCAGGCGCTTCGGACTTTCGACGATGTCCGGCTCTGACCAGCATGGCCGATGGATGTCTTCCTCCGTCACAGAAGAAGATGTGCTAAAGCTGCGAGACGCCAGTATCTGACCGGCGAGATCTCGCATAGGCTGCCTGCTCCAGGGCAGGTCACTCCCACTCCTGAGCCCGGCGAGAACGTGGTTTTCGTGTCCCACTTCCTTCGGGGTTTAGGCTTCCCGACAGACCCCTTTGTGCGGGGGCTCATGTTTTATTATGGGCTTGATTTCCATGACTTGAATCCGGAGTCCATCCTCCATATCTCGTCATTCATTGTCGTATGTGAGGCCTTCCTCCATATTACCCCCCACTTTGGATTGTGGCTCAAGACCTTCAAGGTGGAGCCAAAGATGATCAAGGGGCAGCAAGCGGAGTGCGGAGGGGCGGTCATAAGCAAATGTGCTGATGCTCCGTGGCCCGAGGGATCTTTTCAAGAGGAGCTTGGTTGGCAACGGGAGTGGTTTTATATCACCGCTCCCAGGGGCACCAAATGGGCGGCGCTCCCTGCCTTCCGCTCAGGTCCACCACAGCGGCTGGCATCATGGGTCAACAAGGGGCTCGACTGGGGGCTGTCCAAGGACGTTCCCCTGCTGCAGGGCCGTATTCGAGATCTCCAGGAAAGAGGGATCAATCTGGTTGCAGTGGCGCAGGTTATGGTGATCCGGCGCCTTCAGCCCTCAAGAACGCCCCCTCCGCCTGTGGGAATTCAACCCGGAGGGACCACGAGCTCTCCAAAATTTTATGGGAACGACGCTTCTGGAGATGTATAAACTGTTCTTCGGATCATAAGAGAAGTGTCCGGACTTGACCGAGGACGCAGGACTAAGCTGCAATCGCCCAGATACTCAAGTAAGTAGTCCTGTAACCGGACAAGCTGTTCATTCATTTATTTCATATATATATATGCCCTTTAAAGGAGCCGTTTCTTGAACAGGAGTGGATAGCCAAGGCAAAGTTAATAAGGTGTCCGGCTCCCCTCCCAGAGACCACGCCGGATCTCATGTTGACCAAGATGTTGAAGGTCGCGCCTTTTGAAGAAGGCGAAGGGGGGAGCGGGGAAGCAACCGCCTCTGCGAAGGAGGATATCATGGAAGGAGGGATTAAGAGTCCCGCCTTCCGAGGAGAGAAGAGGACCGCTTCGGAAGATCCGGAGGTCAAGGCCTCAAAGAGGGGGAAGGAATCTTCGGCAGAGAGTCCGGCGCTGGGAAGTAACCCAGCCGCATTATTTCCCCAAGGGGATCAACCCTCCAGCCAGCCGTAAGTAAAAAGAAGGGGTCTTGTAAATAAGGAACATCCCTGTATTTATTCATGAGGATAACCGAAATTGTACCTTGTAGTTCGGACTTCAGCCCTTCTCAGCAGAGCTCGTCTTCGGGGGATCTTCTTCCGGAGATGATGGAGAGCGAAACGCCTCCACCTGTCGCACCCTCATGTGAGGCGGACGACCCGGAGGTGTCGTCGCGGAGGGTTCCCCCAAGTCCGGCGTGGCCGGAAGGTCCGGTGCCAAGTGGCGTGCGGTCGGAGGAGCTGAAGGATCTGCTCGGGCGAGCGGCTATTTTAGAGGATCACCATGCTCTAATGGGTATGGTGATTGAAAGAATTGCATCCGCGGAGAGCGGATTGCATGAAGCCGTCAGAAGCTTACTGACGGGGTTTGAGGTACGCAAAAATGATGTACCTTCTGACATTTATGCATATAAAATGCGCCCTGTATAGATAGTAGCCCCTGAGACTTGGTATGTTGTCAAAATTGACAATGTGCCGAGGATCAAATTCTCAGTTATAACATATCGCCGCTCCTGAACAGGTGGCGGGGCGTCCGGAGGCCAGCCCGACTGCTGAATATGCCGAACTAAAGCGACAACTTGACGAGGCGGATGCGGACATCGCGCTGGTCAATAAACGGTTTGACGAGTCACAAGGTATGCGACCTCTATGCGGACACCTTGTAAGGGAGCTTGACGCCCATGTCTTACTGTTTGTATGCTTAATGCAGATGGTGTCGCTGCCGTGGAGGAGCTGCGGGCAGAACTCGCCCGAGCGAAAGAGCAAGCCAGAATTAGTAATGCGGCCGCTGTAAAGGCGGCCGAAGAGCTAGAAGCTGAACGGGCTGCTCACTGCCGAAGCAAAGAGGAGATGGCCGATATGGCCAAAAAGTTAAGGAATACTACCGATCGCTGCGCGGTTCTTGAGAAGGAACGTCAAGCGGAACAAGAGGGCCTAAAGAAGGCCGCCGCCGAATCCAATAATGCCCAATCGGCTTTGAGAGCTGCCAAGGAGGAGCTGAGTCAGGCCGGGCAATTGCGGCTGGAAAACCGTTTCTGCTGCGGAGGAAATATACAGATCCAAAGTATGATCAGTTGGATAAATTGTGGAGTTCAGAGGATGCTTATCTGGACTTGGCAGCGAGCGCTGTGGACGCGGTTGAGCACTTCCGGGGCCAGAAGAGGCACAGAAGGGAAGAGCTATATTGGTCGCAATTCCATAGTCCGGAGCGTCCTCTGCCGCTGACCGATCGGTTGGCCGAATGGGCCGAGCTGAATCGATTGTCTGGATTTGCCATGAAGCATGTCTTGACTCACTTGTGGCCGGACGGACCCCAACCGAAGAGCTATTTTGGTTTAGTGCAGCAGTTTCTTGGTGCGGTGCCGCGTATCAATGCAATGAAGCGATCGGCGTGTATTGAGGGAGCGCGGATGGCTCTTGCCTGTGTCAAGACATACTAGGCAGAGATGAAGGCCACTGACGTTGCATCCCAGGATTCGGACAGAGGCCGAGTACCTGCCGAGCACTACTTTGAAGAAGTCTGCCGGGCGCTCGTTTAATAGAGACTTGATGCTCAAGGATATTATGTTTAAATGACATGTATGATTTGTGAAAACAATGTTTCAATGTAATATAAGTGCTTTTTATACTTGTGCATTCAAGTAGTAAACTACTCCCTGTGCTGCCGTTTATGTATATGTGTATATAACCTGAAAGATGGCAGTCCTTGGCTTCAGCCCCCACGCACATAGTGCGGGGGTGTTTGCAAAAAAAGCGCTTTTTCACACTTAATCCAACGTCTTGGTCCTGTTAAGGAGGTGATAGCGTAGCAAACGAGGCATCCGGACTATAATGCTTTATCACTTTCACTTAGCCATAGGAGTTCGAGGGTGGGGCTACTATATAGCCCCAGGGCACCGCACTCTCCCGAATTGAAGTGCGTATGTGCCTGACCGAAAACCGTCCTTCGTTAATGCCGAGGAATCCTAAACATTCCTGTGAGTCATCGAGTGGTTGACCAGTCCTCGCTATATCATGACAGTCAGTTTTGGCTTTCTCTCTTGAGGTGCTCGCCCGGCGAACCGGGCACAATCGCAGATAGTTCTCCGGTGCCGCATTAGCCGTGAAAGCGGGCGTAAGGCAGCAAAACACAGGAGCCGGGCAACCCAACATTTGACCAAAGACATGATTCGGAGCTGATGCATATAAGGCCTAACTCGAGACGCCGAATACTCCCTAAGGTATTAGGTCTTTATGAAAATGGGAAGAATAATGCCCTAAGCCCCTGGTGTCTAGGTACGCGCAAAAATTCTGGTGCGGCCAATGCCAAAGCACCAGCCTCCTCCTCGGTTATATTAAGGAACCGGGGGGATATATATCAACAAGAGACAGTGAAAAAAGGTTTACGCAGGGTCTTAATCTGAAAATAATCCTTGCAACGGGTCCCTACTGCACGTCTGCGCCTGTGTCTCCGTTGTGCCATATCCTGGACGGGTGTACCACGTTGTTCATCTGTAAAAGAGAGGAACTTAGTTTGCAAAAAAAAGGGTCGTGCGAAAGGTGTACTTAATATTAAATAAACAGAGTACGGTTCGAAGAATTAAATAAGATTGAGCTTTATTGTCTCTTGTTATACATGTATGCGGCCCTCGTATGGGGTATGCCGCTAGTAGGCGCTGACTTGCCTAACCGAGTCAGGGGTTTGAATGACCGATTCAGGTTCTTTGCCTAGCGAGCTGGATAGCTGTGGGGCTGTCAAGGCAGTCTCCGTTCTTCCGTGCTCGAGTGACATAATACTTCCTTTTAACGAGATGATGCCGCGTGGACGGGCATTTTAAGTGTTAGAGATGCATAATGCGGTATTGCGTTAAAGCGGGCGAAAGCTGTACGCCTCAGTAGTGCTTAAGGGCTACTGCTGAATGGGGCGATGGGGAGTGAGCTTTCCGCGATGGGGTTGTCGGATGAACCGAACACAACCTCTAGTGGTACAGAGCCTGTATAATAAAGAAGGCCTGGCGTCATTCCTTTGAAGGAAGTGCTGCTATAGCGAATTTTGGTAGGTTCTATCCCCATTATGCGGACGGTGTCCTGGTATGGCAGGTGCCGCGTTGTGTGTTATCACATGAAGTGAGTTCACTGTTTTGACTTCTAGTGGGAAAGTCTTTTGTTTTTCGGAGTGCTGCTTTTGGGTTTCGTCACTTTCACTTGGTGTGTCGAGCCCCTTGTGTTCGGCGTTAAGTCGGCCGGACTGCTTGAAGACCCAACAATCTCTGTGGGTATGGTTTGCAGGCTTCCGGAGGTACCATGTATTTGCACGATCTATCGAGAATCTTGTTTAGGTTGGATAGCTCGTCACTGTTATCCTTTAGGGGCAGTGTTTTGTTGTTCGACCGAGAGCTTTTGAATCCGGCGTTGACCGCCATACTATTTGGGCCATTTTCCTTATTCCGGCGCTGATCTTTTCTGCATCGTGATTTTCCATTTCCATCCCTGATTTCGGATGTACTCGGGTCGCTGGTGCTGCATCTAGCCAGCCAGCTGTCTTCCCCTGCGCAAAAGCGGGTCATGAGGCTTGTTAATACGGCCATTGTTCTTGGCTTTTCTTGGCCGAGGTGTCTGGCGAGCCATTCGTCTCGGACGTTGTGTTTGAAAGCTGCTAAGGCTTCGGCGTCCGGACAGTCGACTATTTGGTTCTTTTAGTAAGAAACCTGTTCCGAATTTCGGGCTGACTCTCCGGCTGTTGAGTTATGTGACTTAGATCGCTCGCATCCGGAGGGCGGACGAGGTCCCTGAAAATTTGCCCGAAATGCATCCTCGAGCTCTTCCCAGCTTCCAATGGTATTTTCGGGGAGGCTCTTAAGCCAATGCCGAGCTGGCCCTTTGAGTTTAAGGGGTAAGTATTTTACGGCGTGGAGATCATCTCCTCTAGCCATGTGTATGTGGAGGATGTAATCCTCAATCCAGACTCCAGGGTCTGTTGTTCCGTCGTATGCCTCTATGTTTACGGGTTTGAATCCCGCTGGAAATTCATGATCCAGCACCTCATCGGTGAAACATAGGGGTGTCTGGCGCCCTATATTTGGGTGTGCCGTGGTTTTGAATTTTGGCGTGTTGCATTGCTTTGAAGCGTGCTTTCTTGGCCCATAGATGGACCTAATCGGGCCATCCTTTTGATGTGAATCCTTAGGCGGATCGCATATTGGCTTGTGTGCGGCACCATTCGCGCTCTCTTTTTGCCGTGAGGTCGTCCATCCGACCAGGTGGCCTTCTTTCTTTTTAATTGTGGGGCTCTAAGGCCTCCTCGTCAATTCAGGCAGTAGCTTTCTTTTGGGTAGCTCTTTGTTGGCGATCGTCATTGCATTACCTGCGGTGCTGAATACTTTGCTCCATCTAATCCTGAGTGCATCTTCCGCTGTTTTGAGCTTCGCTTTGCTTTTTCAGGCTACGCGCAGCGATGGCGGCGAGCCTTTTCTGGAGGTCATTTTGCTCCAATGGTTTGTCCGGCGTGAGGTCGTCCGGACTGTTGTCTTCGCCGGGGACAGATTGTTTATACAAGTTGTCTTGTTCGGACGATTGGTCGATAGCTTGTTCGTTGTCTACCGGTTCGCCCTGCTCTATGGACAGGTCTTTGTTGAGGCGGGACTTTGTTCGGCGTTTACGTTGCCGTTTTGACTGCTTTTCGAGGGATTTATCCTTCGTGGCGTCCCGTTGTTCCTCGTCTTCATTTCCTTTAGGTGTATCCACCATGTATACATCATGGGATGAGGTTGTCCAGCATCCTATAGGTGCTAGTTCATTGTTGCCTCCTACGTCGTCGTACATACCGTCGATGTCTTCGGAGTCGAAATCGAGCACGTCGTGTAAGCTTTCGACAGTGGCTATGAAGTGGGTTGTGGATGGGCATTGAGTTTCTTCATCGTCCGCATCCCAACCTTCCTGTTAAATAGTCCGCCAGGCTCTCTGGATAAGAGAGATACTTTAGTGAATTCAGGATGTCGCCAAAGGGCGAGTGCTGAAAGATGTCATGCCGTGAACTCCATAACGAGCGCGTAATCGGATTCAATTGGCAAGGGCGCGGAGGGTTCGGAGTCCGGAGAGGAGTCCGCACACCGGAGTCGAGGTCTTCGCAAGGACAGGATGGAGTTCGCTCGATCGCCGTAGAGATTAAAGCCCCGAGGCGGTGTCCAACCACTCGTCCTCGATCGGGGAATCCAGCTCCGGATTAAGGGTCGGAGCGGATTCGTGCGACCTCGTGGCTTTGCTCGCCTCTGAGCTAGATCATGCCCATCGAGACAGGCGTGGCGCTTATTGCGGCTCGAATCCGTCGAAGATCAAGTCTCCGCGGATATCGACCGTATAGTTTAAACTTCCAAATCTGACTCGACGCAGGGGCGTAGCTTCGATCTGCTCCGGATGGCTGCGAATTGGCCCATGATGCAAAGCCGCCGAACACGAAGATCTGTCCGGGAGAAAAGTCTCACCGGACCGCGTCGTTGTTGATGATCAAAGGATCCATCGGGCCTGTTGGTGACGACACGAGGAACTCTCAATGAAAGCACCAATGTCGGTGTCAAACCGGCGGATCTCGGTAGGGGTCCCAAGCTGTGCGTCTAGGCGGATGGTAACAGGAGACAAGGGACACGATGTTTTACCCAGGTTCGGGCCCTCTTGATGGAGGTAAAACCCTATGTCCTGCTTGATTAATATTGATGATGTGTGTTACAAGAGTGGATCTACCACGAGATCAAAGAGGCTAAACCCTAGAAGCTAGCCTATGGTATGTCTGTTGTTCCCCCCTATGGACTAAAGCCATCCGGATTATATAGACACCGGAGAGGGCTAGGGTTACACAGAGTCGGTTACAATGGTAGGAGATCTACATATCCGTATCGCCAAGCTTGCCTTCCACGCCAAGGAAAGTCCCATCCGGACACGGGACGAAGTCTTCAATCTTGTATCTTCATATTCTTGGAGTCCGGCCGATGATGATAGTTCGGCTATCCGGACACCCCCTAGTCCGGAACTCCCTCAGGTGGCAAGAGCCTAAGCTTGGGGATGCCCAAGGAACCCCAAGATATTCAAGAATAGCCAAAATCCTAAGCTTGGGGATGCCCCGGGAAGGCATCCCCTCTTTCGTCTTTGTTCATTGGTAACTTTACTTGGAGCTATATTTTTATTCACCACATGATAAGTATTTTGCTTGGAGCGTCGTGTATTATATTAGTCTTTGCTTTTTAGTTTACCACAATCATCCTTGTTATACACACCTTTTGGCAGAAGTCTATTTGATTAGAATTTGCTAGAATACTCTATGTGCTTCACTTATATCTTTTGAGCTTGATAGTTTTTGCTCTAGTGCTTCACTTATATCTTTTAGAGCACGGTGGTGTCTTAATTTTGATGAAATTGCTAGTCTCTCATGCTTCACTTATATTATTTTGAGAGTCTTTTAGAACAGCATGGTATTTGCTATGGTCATAAAGTTGGTCCTAGAATGATGAACATCCAAGTTGGGTATAATAAAAGCTATCATAGGAAGTGAATTGGATGCTATGATCAATTTGATACTTGATAATTGTTTTGAGATATGGAGGTAGTGATATTAAAGTCATGCTAGTTGGGTGATTATGAATTTAAAGAATGCTTGTGTTGAAGTTAGCAAGTCCCGTAGCATGCACATGTGGTTAAAGTTGTGTAACAAATTTGAAACATGAAGTGTACTTGGCTTGTGCATCCTTATGAGTGGCGGTCGGGGACGAGCGATGGTCTTTTCCTACAAATCTATCCCCCTAGGAGCATGCGCGTAGTACTTGATTTTTGATGAGTTCTAAATTTTTGCAATAAGTATATGAGTTCTTTTTTACTAATGTTCAGTCCATGGATTATACGCACTTTTACCTTTCCGCCTTTGCTAGCCTCTTCGGTACCGTGCATTGCCCTTTCTCACCTTGAGAGTTGGTGCAAACTTCGCCGTTGCATCCAAACCCTGTGATACGATACGCTCTATCACACATAAACCTCCCTATATCTTCCTCAAAACAGCCACCATACCTACCTATTATGGCATTTCCATAGCCATTCCGAGATATATTGCCATGCAACTTTCCACCATTCCGTTCATCATTATTATGACATGCTTTACTTTTGTCATATTGCCATTGCATGATCATGTAGTTGACATCGTATTTGTGGCAAAGCCACCATGCATTATTTTTCATACATGTCACTCTTGATTCATTGCACCATCTGTTGGAAATATGCCCTAGAGGCAATAATAAATTAGTTATTATTATATTTCCTTGTTCATGATAATCGTTTATTATCCATGCTATAATTGTATTGATAGGAAACTCAGATACATGTGTGGGTACATAGACAACACCATGTCCCTAGTAAGCCTCTAGTTGACTAGCTCGTTGATCAATAGATGGTTACGATTTCCTGACGATGGACATTGGATGTCATTGATAACGGGATCACATCATTAGGAGAATGATGTGATGGGCAAGACCCAATCCTAAGCCTAGCACAAAGATCGTGTAGTTCTGGATCGGGGCAGCGACCGCGACGCCCGGCGTCCGCTGCCGACCCCGTCGGCCAAACCCCCTCCCCTCTTCCCTCGCTTGTGAACCCCACTCTCTCCCTCGTCTTCCCCCCCCCCACTCGCCTGAATCTGGATCGGGGAGGACCCCATCCCGTGTCGCCCTGCGCTCGGAAGCCGACGCCCATCCCGGCGTCGCCCCGCCGCTTGCTTCGCCCCTGCTGCCGCCGCGGCTCGCAGCCTCGACGCGCTGGACCTCGTCACCGGATCACCACATCCATCCCCGACTCCTCGCCGGACGCCGCTCGCCACTCGCTGGAACGCCTTCTCCCCGACCTGGCCTTCCCACGCCTCGTCGTCCTCCTCTCTCCAACGATGTGAGCGAGCCCCCCCCTCTCCTCTCTACCCCACTCAGTGCGCCGTCACCGTCGCCACTAGCACGTCCGCCCGTACCCTACCCGTGGCCCCCGCGCTGGCCGCGCGCCAGCGACGATCCGCCCTCGCACTGCTCGCGCTTAGGCCTCGCGCAGAGCCGTGCTTTCGCCCGCCTCTGTGTCCTGCAGACTGCGGCACGGGCGCCGCCAGAATCGCTGCTGGCATTGTCGTCCTCGACACGCTCGGCAACCCCCGCGCCTCCCTTCACCGCCCCTGGACGCAGCTCGGCGCCCACGTTCAGACGTGGCCAACCGCGTGCGGTTTGACCACCGGACGGCGAGTCCCGAACACCGCCGTCGTCTTCAGTACTCGCCGGCAGGCACGCGCGCACACAAGTTTAGCCAGTGGGTTGACCCACTGACGCGTGGGCCCGACCGGATTAACTAACCCCTAATCGCTAGTTAAAAAGAACATTTAATTTCAGTTAACTAATATCTGTTAAGTTAATGACTCCATGACAGAAGGGCCCCACTGTAACTAAAAGAAAATTGGTTAATCTAATAAAGCCAGAGGCAATGACAAGTGGGACCCCAACACTATTCCCTTTTTGACCAGTCAACTTTTGACCTGGTCAACTGTCCCCACCTGTCAGCCTCGCAGCCCTTTGCTGTGTACACTGTTCTGTGTGCACATAGCAATTTCCCCCTTTTATTTTGCATTAATAATAATTTCAGAATATTGTTTAAAACTTTAGAAAATCATATCTTTTAATCCGTAACTCGGATTAAATTATTTTCAACATGAAAGTTGCTCAGGACGACGAGACGATTCCGGATACGCAGTCCGTTCGTCCGCCACACACCCCTAACCTACCGAACCTGCAACTTTCCCCCTCCGGCTGCTCTGCCCAAAATCACGAAACACCGGGAATACTTTCCCGGATGTTTCCCCCCCTTAACCGGTACCACCTCATACCACGTTAGATCACCTCTAGCACCACTTTTGTTATGTTATGCTTTGATTGCTCTATTATTTATTATGTCCCCCCTCCGTTACTTTTTCCGGTAGACCCCGAGACCGCTGCCGGTACCCCTCTGTGGTCGACTACGTCACCGACGACCCCTCTTTGTCTGAGCAACCAGGCAAGCCCCCCCCCTTGATCACCAGATATCGCCTACTCTTCTCTATACTGCTTGCATTAGAGTAGCATAGCATGTTACTGTTTTCAGATACTCCTATCTTTGCTGCATAGCTTTGTCCTTGTAACTTCATTGTTACCTTACCGCAATCCTATATGCTTAGTATAGGATGCTAGTACTTTCAATTGTGGCCCTACATCCTTGTCCGTCTGCCGTGCTATACTATCGGGCCGTGATCACTCGGGAGGTGATCACGGGTATATACTATATACTGTACACTATTACATTACCTGTGGTACTGTTCGGAGATGGGGGCTGAAAGGACGGGTGGCTCCATCCCGGTAGAGGTGGGCCTAGGTTCCCGACGGCCCCCGACTGATACTTTGTGGTGGAGCGACAGGGCAGGTTGAGACCGCCTAGGAGAGAGGTGGGCCTGGCCCTGTTCGGCGTTCGCGGATACTTAACACGCTTAACGAGGTCTTGGTATTTGATCTGGGTTGGCTACGAGCTTATACGCACTAACCATCTACGCGGGAGTAGTTATGGGTATCTCGGCGTCGTGGTATCAGCCGAAGTACTTCAGACGTCGCGATGGGCGCGCGCGCGGATTGGACTGGAGCGCTGTTAGGCTAGGGTCTGCTTCCGGCCGCCCTCATAGCGCTTGTGTGTGCTCGAGGCGATGGGCCCGGACCCTGGCGCTTAGGTTTAGACCGCGTGCTGGCTCTCTGTTGTGCCTAGGTGGGGCTGCGACGTGTTGATCTTCCGCGGCCGGGCATGACCCAGGAAAGTGTGTCCGGCCAAATGGGATCAAGCGTGCTGGGTAAGATGGTGCACCCCTGCAGGGAAGTTAATCTATTCGGATAGCCGTGATCTTGATAACAGGACGACTTGGAGTTGTACCTTGAGCTTATGACAACTAGAACCGGATACTTGATAAAACACACCCTTCCAAGTGCGGATACAACCGGTGGTCGCTCTCGCTCGGGGTTATGAGCAGGGATTGCGGGTAGGATTATTGATATATGATGTTACTTGGAGGACTTCCGTTGTCCTCTTACATGCATTGCAAGACGGTGACCGAAGCGTAGTCTTCGTTAAGACTAGCTATCCCCCTCTTATTCTGGCATTCTGTAGTTCAGTCCACTGATATGGCCTTTACACATATATCCATGCATATTGATAGTGTAGCTCCTTGCTTGCGAGTACTTTGGATGAGTACTCACGATTGCCTTGTTCCCCCTTTTCCCCCTACCCCTACTCGATTGCTGCAATCAGACGATGGAGCCCAGGAGCCAGACGCCACCGCCTATGACGACTACTACACTGGAGGCGCCTACTACTACGTGTAGCCCGCTGACGACGACCAGGAGTAACCTAGGAGGATCCCAGGCAGGAGGCCTGCTCCTCTTTCGATCTGTATCCCAGTTTGTGCTAGCCATCTTATGGCACCTTGTTTAACTTATGTCTGTACTCAGATATTGTTGCTTCCGCTGACTCGTCTATGATCGAGCACTTGTATTCGAGCCCTCGAGGCCCCTGGCTTGTATTATGATGCTTGTATGACTTATTTTATTTGTAGAGTTGTGTTGTGATATCTTCCCGTGAGTCCCTGATCTTGATCGTACACATTTGCGTGCATGATTAGTGTACGATTGAATCGGGGGCGTCACAAGTTTGTATGCTAAAGCTTTTCTAATGTCAAGTATCTTTTCCTTAGACCATGAGATTGTGCAACTCCCGGATACCGTAGGAATGCTTTGGGTGTACCAAACGTCCCAACGAATCGGGTGGCTATAAAGGTGCACTATGGTATCTCCGAAAGTGTCTCATTGGGTTGGCACGAATCGAGGCTGGGATTTGTCACTCCGTGTGACGGAGAGGTATCTCTGGGCCCACTCGGTAGGACATCATCATAATGTGCACAATGTGACCAAGGGGTTGATCACGGGATGATGTGTTACGAACGAGTAAAGAGACTTGCCGTAACGAGATTGAACAAGGTATCGGCGCATCGACGATCGAATCTCGGGCAAGTACAATACCGCTAGACAAAGGGAATTGTATACGGGATTGATTGAGTCCTTGACATCGTGGTTCATCCGATGAGATCATCGTGGAACATGTAGGAGCCAACATGGGTATCTAGATCCGCTGTTGGTTATTGACCGGAGAACGTCTCGGTCATGTGCGCATGGTTCCCGAACCCGTAGGGTTTACACATAAGGTTCGATGGCGCTAGGGTTATAAAGGAAGTTTGTATGTGGTTACCAAATGTTGTTTGAGTCCGGATGAGATCCGGACGTCAAGAGGAGTTCGGAATGGTCCAGAGGTAAAGATTTATATATGGAAAGTTGTTCTTGGGTTCCGGAAAGTTCGGGTTTTTACGGTATTGTACCGGAAGCTTCGGAAGGTTCGGAGGATTCCGGAGGGGTCCGGAGGTCCGGAAATTGTTCCACCACGTCCAATACAGCAGCATGGGCTATAAGGGGGCGCCCTAGCCTTAATGGGCCAGGGGCACCAGCCCCCCAAGGCCCATGCGCATGGGAGAGGGGAAACCCTAAGGGGGAGGGCCTCCACTTGACTTGGGAGGCACTCCTCCCCCCTTGGCCGCCCCCTAGATGGGATCTAGGGCTGGCCGCCGCCCCTAGGGGTGGAACCCTAGGTGGGGGCGCAGCCCCCCCTCTCCCCCTATACATAGTGGAGGCAAACGGGCAGCCCAATACACAAAGTTCTTCTCATGTTGGCGCAGCCCTACCTCTCTTTCTCATCATATCTCGCGGTGCTTGGCGAAGCCCTGCATGATTGCCACGCTCCTCCACCACCACCACGCCGTTGTGCTGCTGCTGGACTGAGTCTTCCTCAACCTCTCCCTCTCTCCTTGCTGGATCAAGGCATGGGAGACGTCACCGGGCTGCCGTGTGTTGAACGCGGAGGAGCCGTCCGTTCGGCAATAGGATCTCCTGTGATTTGGATCACGACGAGTACGAGTCCTTCAACCCCATTCTCTTGAACGCTTCCGCTTAGCGATCTACAAGAGTATGTAGATGCACTCTCCTTCCCCTCGTTGCTGGTTTCTCCATAGATAGATCTTCGTGACACGTAGGAAAATTTTGAATTTCTGCTACGTTCCCCAACAGTGGCATCATGAGCTAGGTCTATTGCGTAGATTCTTTGCACGAGTAGAACACAAAGTAGTTGTGGGCGTTGATTTTGTTCAATATGCTTACCGTTACTAGTCCAATCTTGTTTCGACGGTATTGTGGGATGAAGCGGCCCGGACCGACCTTACACGTACACTTACGTGAGACAGGTTCCACCGACTGACATGCTCTTGGTGCATAAGGTGGCTAGCGGGTGCCAGTCTCTCCCACTTTAGTCGGAACGGATTCGATGAAAATGGTCCTTATGAAGGGTAAATAGCAATTGGCATATCACGTTGTGGTTTTGCGTAGGTAAGAAACATTCTTGCTAGAAACCCATAGCAGCCACGTAAAACATGCAAACAACAATTAGAGGACGTCTAACTTGTTTTTGCAGGGTATGCTATGTGATGTGATATGGCCAAGAAGAATGTGATGAATGATATGTGATGTATGAGATTGATCATGTTCTTGTAATAGAAATCACGACTTGCATGTCGATGAGTATGACAACCGGCAGGAGCCATAGGAGTTGTCTTAATTTATTGTATGACATGCATGTCATTGAACAAACGCCATGTAATTACTTTACTTTATTGCTAACCGGTAGCCATAGTAGTAGAAGTAATAAGTTGGCGAGACAACTTCATGGAGACACGATGATGGAGATCATGATGATGGAGATCATGGTGTCATGCCGGTGACGATGATGATCATGGAGCCCCGAAGATGGAGATCAAAAGGAGCAAAATGATATTGGCCATATCATGTCACTATTTGATTGCATGTGATGTTTATCATGTTTATGCATCTTATTTTCTTAGAACGACGGTAGTAAATAAGATGATCCCTCATTAAAATTTCAAGAAAGTGTTCCCCCTAACTGTGCACCGTTGCGAAAGTTCGTCGTTTCGAAGCACCACGTGATGATCGGGTGTGATAGATTCTTACGTTCACATACAACGGGTGTAAGCCCGATTTACACACGCGAAACACTTAGGTTAACTTGACGAGCCTAGCATGTACAGACATGGCCTCGGAACACAAGAGACCGAAAAGTCGAGCATGAGTCGCACGGAGGATACGATCAACATGAAGATGTTCACCGATGATGACTAGTCCGTCTCACGTGATGATCGAACACGACCTAGTTGACTCGGATCATGTAATCACTTAGATGACTAGACGGATGTCTATCTGAGTGGGAGTTCATGAGATGAACTTAATTATCCTGAACATAGTCAAAAGATCTTTGCAAATTATGTCGTTAGCTCGCGCTTTAGTTCCACTGTTTAGATATGTTCCTAGAGAAAATATAGTTGAAAGTTGTGATGGCGATTATGCGGACGAAGAAAGCTTATGTCCTTAATGCACCGCTCGGTGTGTTGAACCCCAAGCGTCGATGCTGTGGATGTTGCGAACATCGGACATACACGTTTTGATAACTACGTGATAGTTTAGTTAAACGGTTTAGATTTGAGGCACCAAAGACGTTTTTCTAAACGTCGCGGAACATATGAGATGTTTCGAGGGCTGAAATTGGGATTTCAGGCTCGTGCCCATGTCAAGAGGTATAAGACCTCCGATGATTTTCTTAGCCTGCAAACTAAGGGAGAAAAGCTCAATCGTTGAGCTTGTGCTCAGATTGTCTGAGTGCAACGATCACTTGAATCGAGTGGGAGTTGATCTTCCACAGATAGTGATGTTTCTCCAAAGTCATTGCCACCAAGCTGCTAGAGCTTCGTGATGAACTATAACAAATCATGGATAGATATGATGATCCTTGAGATATTCGCGATGTTTGACATCGCGAAAGTAGGAATCAAGAAGGAGCATCAATTGTTGATGGTTGGTGAAACCACGAGTTTCAAGAAGGGAAAGGGCAAGAAGGGATACTTCATGAAACAGCAAACCAGCTGCTGCTCTAATGAAGAAACCCAAGCTTGAACCCAAACCCGAGACTAAGTGCTTCTGTAATAAGGGGAACAGCCACTGGAGCAGAATTACCCTAGATACTTGGTAGATGAGAAGGCTGGCAAGGTCGATAGAAGTATATTGGATATACATTAAGTTATTGTGTACTTTACTAGTACTCCTAGTAGCACCAGGGTATTACATACCGGTTCGGTTGCTAAGTGTTAGTAACTCGAAATAAAAGGCTACGGAATAAACGGAGACTAGCTAAAGATGAGCTGGCGATATGTGTTGGAAGTGTTTCCAAGTTTGATGTGATCAAACATCGCACGCTCCCTCTACCATCAAGATTAGTATTAAACCAGAATAATTGTCATTTGGTGTTTGCGTTGAGCATAGACATGATTGGATTATGTCTATCGTAATCTGGTTATTCATTTAAGGAGAATAATGCTTACTCTATTTATTTGAATAATACCTTCAATGGTCTTGCACCTAAAGGAATGGTTTATTGAATCTCGATCATAGTAATACACATTTTCATGACAAAATATATAAGATAGTAATGATGGTACCACTTAATTGTGGCACTGCCATGTAAGTCATATTGGTATAAAACGCATGAAGAAGCTCCATGTTGATGGATCTTTGAACTCACTCGTTTTTGAAAAGTTTGAGACATGCGAACCATGTCTATTGGTGTATACGCATGAAGAAACTCCATGCAGATGGATCGTTTGGACTCACTTGTTTTTGAATCACTTGAGATATGCAAATCATACCACATGGGCAAAATGGTGAAAAGCCTCGGTTTGAGAAGATGGAACAAGATAGCAACTTGTTGGAAGTAACACATTTTGATGTGTGCAGTCCAATGAGTCTTGAGGCATCTGATGAATATCGTTATGTTCTTACTTCACGGATGATTTGAGTAGATCTTGAGTGTATTTACTTGATGAAACACAAGTCTGAATTATTGAATGGTTCAAGTAATTTCAGAGTGAAGTTGAAGATCATCGTAACAAGAGGATAAAATGTCTATGATATGATCATAGAGATGAGTATCTGAGTTCTGAGCTTTGGCACACAATTAAGACATTGTGGAAATTGTTTCACAATAAATACCGCTGGAACACCATAGTGTGATGGTGTGTCCAAACATCATAGTTGCACCCTATTGGATATGATGCGTACCATGATGTCTCTTATCGAATTACCACTATCGTTCATGGGTTAGGCATTAGAGACAACCGCACTCACTTTAAATAGGGCACCACGTAATTCCGTTGAGACGACACCGTTTGAACTATGGTTTGGAGAAACCTAAATTGTCGTTTCTTAAAAGTTTGGGGCTGCGACGCTTATGTGAAAAGTTTCAGGTTGATAAGCTCGAACCCAAAGCGGATAAATTGCATCTTCATAGGACACCCAAAACAGTTGGGTATACCTCCAGTCTCAGTTCCGGAAGCAAAAAGGATTGTTTCTAGAATTAGGTCCTTTCCTGAAGAAAAGTTTCTCTCGAAAGAATTGAGTGGGAGGATGGTGGATACTTAATGAGGTTATTGAACCATCACTTCAACCAGTGTGTAGTAGGGCACAGGAAGTTGTTCATGTGGCACCTACACCAATTGAAGTGGAAGCTGATGATAATGATCATTATGCTTCGGATCAAGTCACTACCGGACCTCGTAGGTCGACAAGGACACGTACTACTTGAGTGGTACATAATCCTGTCTTAGAGGTCATGTTGCTAGACAACAATGAACCTACGAGCTATGGAGAAGCGATGGTGGGCCCGGATTCCGACGAATGGCTCGAGGCCATAACATCCGAGAGAGGATCCATGACTTTGGAAGAAATACTTGATGGTCGTGGGGCGTTGGGTAAAGATGGATTTTAAAAGGAAGGCAGACAATGATGGTAAGTATCACCATTAAGAAAGCTCGACTTGTCGTTAAAGATGTTTTCCGACAAGTTCAAGGAGTTGACTACGGTGAGGCTTTCTCACCGTAGCGATGCTAAGAGTCTGTTGGAATTGGATTAGCGATTCTTGCATTATTTATGAAATCTTGTATATAAGATGTCAAAACATTGTTTCCTTGATAGTTTTATTGAGGAAAGGTTGTATGTGATACAACCAGAAGGTTTTTGACAATCCTGAAAGACGCTAACAAGTATGCAAAGCTCCAGCAATCCTTCTAAGGACTGGAGTAAGCATCTCGGAGTTGGAATGCACGCTTTGATGAGATGATCAAAGATTTTGGGTCTATACAAAGTTTATGAGAAACTTGTATTTCCAAAGAAGTGAGTGGGAGCACTATGGAATTTCTGATGAGTATATGTTGTTGACATATTGTTGATCAGAAATGATGTAGAATTTCTAGAAAGCATATAGGGTTGTTTGAAAAGTGTTTTTCAATGGAAAACCTGGACAATAAGCATCAAGATCTATAAGATATATCAAAATGTTTAATAATACTTTCAAATGAGCACATACCTTGACATAATCTTGAAGGTGTTCAAGATGGATCAGTCAAAGAAGGAGTTCTTGCCTGAGTTGTAAGGTATGAAGTTAAGACTTAAAGCTCGACCAAGGCAGAATAGAGAGAAAGGACGAAGGTCGTCCCCTATGCTTCAGACGTAGGCTCTATAGTATGCTATGCTGTGTACCGACTCGAAGTGTGCCTTGCCATGAGTCAGTCAAGGGGTACAAGAATGATCCAGAATGGATCATTGGACAATGTCAAAATTGTCCTTGGAGTAAATAAGGACATGTTTCTCAATTATGGAGGTGATAAAGAGTTCGGCGTAAAGGGTTATGTCGATGCAAGCTTTAACACCTATCCGAATGACTCTGAGTAGCAAATCGGATACATATAGTGGAGCAACCATTTGGAATAGCTCCAAGTGGAACGTGGTAGCAGCATCTACGATATGACATAAACTTTTGCGAAATACATAGGGATCTGAGTATTCCAGACCCGATGACTACAACCTCTCTCACAAGCATAAACATGATCAAACCCAGAACTCATTGAGTGTTAATCACATAGTGATGTGAAATAGATTATTGATTCTAGTAAACTCTTTGGATGTTGGTCACATGGCGATGTGACCTGTGAGTGTTAATCACATGGCGACGCGAACTAGATTACTGACTCTAGTGCAAGTGGGAGACTGTTGGAAATATGCCCTAGAGGCAATAATAAATTAGTTATTATTATATTTCCTTGTTAATGATAATCGTTTATTATCCATGCATGCTATAATTGTATTGATAGGAAACTCAGATACATGTGTGGGTACATAGACACCACCATGTCCCTAGTAAGCTTTAAGTTGACTAGCTCGTTGATCAATAGATGGTTACGGTTTCCTAACCATGGACATTAGATGTCATTGATAACGGGATCACATCATTAGGAGAATGATGTGATGGACAAGACCCAATCCTAAGCCTAGCACAAAGATCGTGTAGTTCGTATGCTAAAGCTTTTCTAATGTCAAGTATCTTTTCATTAGACCATGAGATTGTGCAACTCCGGATACCGTAGGAATGCTTTGGTGTACCAAAGCGTCCTGGCGAATCGGGTGGCTATAAAGGTGCACTACAGGTATCTCCGAAAGTGTCATTGGGTTGGCACGAATCGAGGCTGGGATTTGTCAATTCGTGTGACGGAGAGCTATCTGGGCCCTCCGTAGGACATCATCATAATGTGCACAATGTGACCAAGGGGTTGATCACGGGATGATGTGTTACGGAACGAGTAAAGAAACTTGCGTAGCGAGATTGAACAAGGTATCGGCGCATCGACGATCGAATCTCGGGCAAGTACAATACCGCTAGACAAAGGGAATTGTATACGGGATTGATTGAGTCCTTGACATCGTGGTTCATCCGATGAGATCATCGTGGAACATGTGGGAGCCAACATGGGTATCCAGATCCGCTGTTGGTTATTGACGGAGAACGTCTCGGTCATGTTCGCATGGTTCCCGAACCCGTAGGGTCTACACATAAGGTTCGATGGCGCTAGGGTTATAAAGGAAGTTTGTATGTGGTTACCGAATGTTGTTCGAGTCCGGATGAGATCCCGGATGTCACGAGGAGTTTCGGAATGGTCGGAGGTAAAGATTTATATTTGGAAAGTTGTTGTTGGGTTCGGGAAAAGTTTGGGTTTTTCGGTATTGTACCGGAAGCTTCTGAAGGTTCGGAGGATTCGAGAGGGGTCCGGAGGTCAGAAATTGTTCCACCACGTCAATACAGCAGCATGGGCTGTGAGGCGCGCCTAGCCTTAATGGGCCAGGGGCACCAGCCCCCAAGGCCCATGCGCATGGGAGAGGGGAACCCTAAGGGGGAGGGCCTCCACTTGACTTTGGAGGCACTCCTACCCCCCTTGGCCGCCCCCTAGATGGGATCTAGGGCTGGCCGCCGCCCCTAGGGGTGGAACCCTAGGTGGGGGCGCAGACCCCCCTCTCCCCCTATATATAGTGGAGGCAAAGGGGCAGCCCAATACACGAAGTTCTTCTCATGTTGGCGCAGCCCTACCTCTCTTTCTCCTCATATCTCGCGGTGCTTGGCGAAGCCCTGCAGGATTGCCACACTCCTCCACCACCACCACACCGTTGTGCTGCTGCTGGACGGAGTCCTCCTCAACCTCTCCCTCTCTCCTTGCTGGATCAAGGCATGGGAGACGTCACCGGGCTGCACGTGTGTTGAACGCGGAGGTGCCGTCCGTTCGGCACTAGGATCTCCGGTGATTTGGATCACGGCAAGTCGACTCCTTCAACCCCGTTCTCTTGAGCGCTTCCGCTTAGAGATCTACAAGGGTATGTAGATGCACTCTCCTTCCCTCGTTGCTGGTTTCTCCATAGATAGATCTTGGTGACACGAGGAAAATTTTGAATTTCTGCTCGTTCCCCAACACCATCGATACACACCGGAGGCATTCATATAGAGTCATATCTTTTTCTAGTTTCGAGTTGTAATCCTTATGTTGTAATCAATAGAAGTGTGATGATCATCATTATTAGAGCATTGCCCAATCAAAAAAAAGGAGAAAGGCCAAAAAAAAAGAAAGGCCCGAAAAAAAGAAAATAAATAAAAAGGGCAATGTTACTATCTCTTTTTCCACACTTGTGCTTCAAAGTAGCACCTTGTTCTTCATGTAGAGAGTATCATATATTGTGCTTCAAAGTAGCACCATGTTTTTCATATAGTAAGTCTCATAAGTTGTCTTTTTCATACTAGTGGGAATTTTCATTATAGAACTTGGCTTGTATATTCCTACGATGGGCTTCCTCAAATGCCCTAGGTCTTTGTGAGCAAGCAAGTTCGATGCACACCCACTAGTTTTCTTTTGTTGAGCATTCATTTATAGCTCTAGTGCATCCATTGCATGGCAATCCCTACTCCTCATGTTGACATCAATTGATGGGCATCTCCATATCCCGTTGATTATCCTCGTCAATGTGAGACTTTCTCCGTTTTTGTCTTCTCCACACAATCCCCGTCATCATATTCTATTCCACCCATAGTGCTATATCCAAGGCTCACGCTCATGTATTGCATGAAGGTTGAAAAAGTTTGAGATTATTTAAGTATGAGACAATTGCTTGTCTTTTCATTGGGGGTATAGAAGTTGAGAACATCTTTGTGTGACGGAAATGAAGCATAGCCTAACTATATGATTTTGTAGGGATGAACTTTCTTTTGCCATGTTATTTTGAGAAGACATGATTACTTTGATTAGTATGCTTGAAGTGTTACTATTTCTTTTATCAATATGAACTTTTATTTTGTATTCGTTTGGATCTGAACATTCATGCCACAATAAAGAAAATTACATTATGATTTATGCTAGGTAGCATTCCACATCAAAAATTCTTTTTTTTATCATTTACCTACTCGAGGACGAGCGGGAATTAAGCTTGGGGATGCTTGATACGTCTCCAACGTATCTATAATTTTTGATTGTTCCATGCTATTATATTACTCCTTTTGGATGTTTATGAGATTTATTTTACACATTTATACCATTTTTGGGACTAACCTACTAACCGGAGGCCCAGCCCATATTGCTGTTTTTTTGCCTATTTCAGTATTTCGAAGAAAAGGAATATCAAACGGAGTCCAAGCGGAATGAAACCTTCGGGGCGTGATTTTGGGACAAGCGTGATCCAGAGGACTTGGAGTGCAAGTCAAGAAGCAGCCGAGGCCTCCACGAGATAGGAGGTGCCCCCTATAGAGGCGCCCCCTGTCTCGTGGGCCCCTCGGGCGGCCACCGACGTACTTCTTCCTCCTATATATACCTACGTACCCCAAAAACATCCACGGGCACCACGAAACACAATTTCCACCGCCGTAACCTTCTGTATCCGCGAGATCCCATCTTGGAGTCTTTGCCGGCACTCTGCCGGAGGGGGAATCAAGCACGGAGGGCCTCTACATCAACATACTTTCCCCTCCGATGAGTTGTGAGTAGTTTACCACACACCTACGGGTCCATAGTTATTAGCTAGATGGCTTCTTCTCTCTTTCTGGATCTCAATACAATGTTCTCCCCCTCTCTTGTGGAGATCTATTCGATGTAAACTCTTTTTGCGGTGTGTTTGTCGAGATCCGATGAATTGTGGGTTTATGATCAAGTTTATCTATGAATAATATTTGGATCTTCTCTGGATTCTTTTATGTATGATTAAGTTATCTTTGCAAGTCTCTTCGAGTTATCAGTTTGGTTTGGCCTACTAGATTGATCTTTCTTGCCATGGGAGAAATGCTTAGCTTTGGGTTCAATCTTGCGGTGTCCTTACCCAGTGACAGAAAGGGTTGCAAGGGGCGTATTGTATTGTTGCCATCGAGGATAACAAGATGGGGTTTATATCATATTGCATGAGTTTATCCCTCTACATCATGTCATCTTGCTTAATGCGTTACTCTGTTCTTATGAACTTAATACTCTAGATGCATGCTGGATAGCGGTCGATGTGTGGAGTAATAGTAGTAGATGCAGGCAGGAGTCGATCTACTTGTTATGGACGTGATGCCTATATACATGATCATGCCTAGATAATCTCATAACTATGCGCTTTTCTATCAATTGCTCGACAGTAATTTGTTCACCCACCCTAATACTTACGCTATCTCGAGAGAAGCCACTAGTGAAACCTACGGCCCCCGGGTCTATTTATTATCATATTTGCTTTCAATCTACCTTTATTTGCATCTTTACTTTTTGCATCTATATTATAAAATACCAAAATATATTTATCTTATCATACTATCTCTATTAGATCTCACTTTCGCAAGTGGCCGTGAAGGGATTGACAACCCCTTTATTGTGTTGGTTGCGAGTTCTCAGTTTGTTTGTGTAGGTGCGTGGGACTTTTGAGAAGCCTCCTACTGGATTGATACCTTGGTCCTCAAAACTGAGGGAAATACTTATGCTACACTTGCTGCATCACCCTCTCCTCTTCGAGGAAAACCAACGCAAGCTCAAGACGTAGCAAACATTATATCTGGATCTTGTTTGATGCGAGACGGTTATTCATTTAAATCAGAGAATAATGGTTGTTCTATTTATATGAGTAATATCTTTTATGGTCATGCACCCTTGAATAGTGGTCTATTTTTATTAAATCTCGATAGTAGTGATACACATATTCATAATGTTGGAGCCAAAAGATGCAGAGTTGATAATGATAGTGCAACTTATTTGTGGCACTGCCGTTTGGGTCATATTGGTGTAAAGCGCACGAAGAAACTCCATACAGATGGACTTCTGGAATCACTTGATTATGAATCACTTGGTACTTGCGAACCGTGCCTCATGGGCAAGATGACTAAAACGCCGTTCTCCAGAACTATGGAGCGAGCAACTGATTTGTTGGAAATCATACATACTGATGTATGTGGTCCAATGAATATTGAGGCTCGTGGCGAGTATCGTTATTTTCTCACCTTCACAGATGATTTGAGAAGATATGGGTATATCTACTTGATGAAACACAAGTCTGAAACTTTTGAAAAGTTCAAAGAATTTCAGAGTGAAGTGGAAAATCATTGTAACAAGAAAATAAAATTTCTACGATCTGATCGTGGAGGAGAATATTTGAGTTACGAGTTTGTTTTACATGTGAAGCAATGCGAAATAGTTTCGCAACTCACGCCACCCGGAACACCAACGAAATGGTGTGTCCGAACATCGTAATCGTACTTTACTAGATATGGTGCGATCTATGATGTCTCTTACTGATTTACCGCTATCGTTTTGGGGTTATGCTTTAGAGACGGCCGCATTCACATTAAATAGGGCACCATCAAAATCCGTTGAGACGACGCCTTATGAACTGTGGTTTGGCAAGAAACCAAAGTTGTCGTTTCTTAAAGTTTGGGTCTGCGATGCTTATGTGAAGAAACTTCAACCAGATAAGCTCGAACACAAATCAGAGAAATGTGTCTGCATAGTATACCCAAAAGAGACTATTGGGTACACCTTCTATCACAGATCTGAGGGCAAGATTTTTGTTGCTAAATTCGGATCCTTTCTAGAGAAGGAGTTTCTCTCAAAAGAAGTGAGCGGGAGGAAAGTAGAACTTGATGAGGTAACTGTACCTGCTCCCTTATTGGAAAGTAGTTCATCACAAGAACCGGTTCATGTGACAACTACACCAATCAGTGAGGAAGCTAATGATATTGATCATGAAACTTCAGATCAAGTTACTACCGAACCTCGTAGGTCTACCAGAGTAAGATCCATACCAGAGTGGTACGGTAATCCTATTCTGGAAGTCATATTGCTTGACCATGGCGAACCTACGAACTATGACGAAGCGACGATGAGCCCAGATTCCGCAAAATGGCTTGAGGCCATGAAATCTGAGATGGGATCCATGTATGAGAACAAAGTATGGACTTTGGTTGACTTGCCCGATGATCGGCAAGCCATCGAGAATAAATGGATCTTCAAGAAGAAGACTGATGCTGATGTTAATGTAACTGTCTACAAAGCTCGACTTGTTGCGAAAGGTTTTCGACAAGTTCAAGGGGTTGACTACGATGAGACTTTCTCACCCGTAGCGATGCTTAAGTCTGTCCGAATCATGTTAGCAATTGCCGCATTTTATGATTATAAAATATGGCAAATGGATGTCAAAACAGCATTCCTGAATGGATTTCTGGAAGAAGAGTTGTATATGATGCAACCGGAAGGTTTTGTCGATCCAAAAGGTGCTAACAAAGTGTGCAAGCTCCAGCGATCCATTTTTGGACTGGTGCAAGCCTCTCGGAGTTGGAACAAACGCTTTGATAGTGTGATCAAGGCATATGGTTTTATACAGACTTTTGGAGAAGCCTGTATTTACAAGAAAGTGAGTGGGAGCTCTCTAGCATTTCTGATATTATATGTAGATGACATATTGTTAAGTGGAAATGATACAAAATTTCTGGATAGCATAAAAGGATACTTGAATAAAAGTTTTTCAATGAAAGACCTCGGTGAAGCTGCTTACATATTGGGCATCAAGATCTATAGAGATAGATCAAGACGCTTAATTGGACTTTCACAAAGCACATACCTTGATAAAGTTTTGAAAAGGTTCAAAATGGGTCAGGCAAAGAAAGGGTTCTTGCCTGTATTACAAGGTGTGAAGTTGAGTCAGACTCAATGCCTGACCAAAGCAGAAGATAGAGAGAAAATGAAAGATGTTCCCTATGCTTCAGCCATAGGCTCTATCATGTATGCAATGCTTTGTACTAGACCTGATGTATGCTTAGCAATAAGTTTAGCAGGGAGGTACCAAAGTAATCTAGGAGTGGATCACTGGACATCGGTCAAGAATATCCTGAAATACCTGAAAAGGACTAAGGATATGTTTCTCGTTTATGGAGGTGACAAAGAGCTAGTCGTAAATGGTTATGTTGATGCAAGGTTTGACACTGATCCGGACGAAGGATCTACATGCAGTTCTAAACAAAGCATCGTGGCGGGATCTACATGCGAAGCGGAGTACATAGCTGCTTCGGAAGCAGCAAATGAAGGAGTCTGGATGAAGGAGTTCATTTCCAATCTGGGTGTCATACCTAGTGCATCGGGACCAATGAAGATCTTCTGTGACAATACTGGTGCAATTGCCTTGGCAAAGGAATCCAGATTTCACAAGAGGACCAAGCACATCAAGAGACGCTTCAATTCCATCCGGGACCAAGTCCAGGTGGGAGACATAGAGATTTGCAAGATACATACGGATCTGAATGTTGCAGACCCATTGACTAAGCCTCTTCCACGAGCAAAATATGATCAGCACCAAGACTCCATGGGTGTTAGAATCATTACTGTGTAATCTAGATTATTGACTCTAGTGCAAGTGGGAGACTGAAGGAAATATGCCCTAGAGGCAATAATAAAGTTATTATTTATTTCCTCATATCATGATAAATGTTTATTATTCATGCTAGAATTGTATTAACCGGAAACATGATACATGTGTGAATACATAGGCAAACTTAAATGTCACTAGTATGCCTCTACTTGACTAGCTCATTAATCAAAGATGGTTATGTTTCCTAACCATAGACATGTGTTGTCATTTGATTAATGGGATCACATCATTAGGAGAATGATGTGATTGACTTGACCCATTCCGTTAGCTTAGCACTTGATCGTTTAGTATGTTGCTATTGCTTTCTTCATGACTTATACAAGTTCCTATAACTATGAGATTATGCAACTCCCGTTTACCGGAGGAACACTTTGTGTGCTACCAAACGTCACAACGTAACTGGGTGATTATAAAGGAGCTCCACAGGTGTCTCCAAAGGTACATGTTGAGTTGGCGTATTTCGAGATTAGGTTTTGTCACTCCGATTGTCGGAGAGGTATCTCTGGGCCCTCTCGGTAATGCACATCACTATAAGCCTTGCAAGCAATGTAGCTAATGAGTTAGTTATGGAATGATGCATTACATAGCGAGTAAAGAGACTTGCGATAGCGAGATTGAACTAGGTATTGAGATACCGACGATCGAATCTCGGGCAAGTAACATACCGATGACAAAGGGAACAACGCATGTTGTTATGCGGTTTGACCGATAAAGATCTTCGTAGAATATGTAGGAGCCAGTATGAGCATCCAGGTTCCGCTATTGGTTATTGACCGGAAACAGTTCTAGGTCATGTCTACATAGTTCTCGAACCCGTAGGGTCCGCACGCTTAAGGTTTCGATAACAGTTATATTATGAGTTTATGAGTTTTGATGTACCGAAGTTTGTTCGGAGTCTCGGATGTGATTACGGACATGATGAGGAGTCTCGAAATGGTCGATACATGAAGATTGATATATTGGAAGCCTATATTTGGATATCGGAAGTGTTCTGGGTGAAATCGGATTTACCGAGTACCGGAGGTTACGGAACCCCGGGGCTTAATGGGCCTACATGGGCCCTAATGGAGAGGAAGAGAGGAGGCAAGGGCTGGGTCGCGCGCCCCTCCCCCCTAGTCCGAATAGGACAAGGAGAGGGGGCGGAGCCCCCCCTTTTCCTTCCTCTCTCCCTCCTCCTTCCCCTTCTCCTATTCCAACTAGGAAGAAGGAGTCCTACTCCGGTGGGAGTAGGACTTCCCTTGGCGCGCCTCCTTGGCCGGCCGCCCCTCCCCTTGGCTCCTTTATATACGGGGTAGGAGGCACCTCTAGACACAACAATTGATCCTTGAGATCTCTTAGCCGTGTCGGTGGCCCCTCCACCATAGTCCTCGATAATATTGTAGCGGTGCTTAGGCGAAGCCCTGCGACGGTAGAACATCAAGATCGTCCTGCGCCGTCGTCTTGTGGAACTCTTCCCGACATTCTGCTGGATCGGAGTCCGGGATCGTCATCGAGCTGAGCGTGTGCTAGAACTCGGAGGTGCCGTGGTTTGGTGCTTGATCGGTCAGGCCGTGAAGGCGTCGACTACAACAACAGCGTTGTTATAACGCTTCGCTTCGGTCTCAGGGTGCGTGGACAACACTCTCCCCTCTCGTTGCTATGCATCACCATGATCTTGTGTGTGCGTAGGAATTTTTTTGAAATTACTACGTTCCCCAACAGATTTCTCACGTCAAGATCTTCGAAACTAGATCCCATGTTAATAGGTTTGGATGGACTTTTTTCACACACAAAAAGGGGAAAATGAGAATAAAAACCAAAAAATAACCAAAATAATGAAAAACAAAAAAGATAAAAATAACCAGGTAAAATCCGATATCGGAAAAAGGAACCCGAAAGCACAATAGTGCTCTCCCCCCTTTTTTGAAGCACAAATGTGTTTTTTTCCTTTTCGGGAAGCATTATTGTGCTTCTCACGAAATCACAGGCTGTGCTTTTACGTTTTCAGGAAGCATATTTGTGCTTCTTATGAAAACATAAGTTCTGCTTTTCCCTTTTTCGAGGAAGCAAAACTGTGCTTTTCCTTTTTCGGGAAACACATACTGTGTTTTTCTAGGAATCACATATCTGATTTCCTTTTTCGTAAAGCATAATGTGGCGGTGTTATGCACGGGGGTGGCTCACCCAGACGGGTGCCCAGCTTCGGGCTCCATCAGGGCCCGCAAGGCCCACGACGGAGGCGAAACCCCGAGCAGGGCACCGAAGACATTCTTATCTACCAAGACAAGGGTGGTGGCGGAGGAGATCACATCTGCCTCTCTGTAAACCCTAGCCCCCTCTCTATATAAGGAGAGCTCTGGAAACATTCATGGTCGGATCTCTGATAGCAACTCTCGGTAGCAATCTCATACATCATTGTAACCCTTTGTACGAGGTATCCCTCCACCATGAATATTCAAAGCAAATTCTTCATGTGATCTCCAATCTAAGACTTTCAGCTGCGTTTGGACCCCTACCGAGGGAGCTGACAGTATTTTGCACCGTCATAATATATGCTTCTCGTGGAAGTACATATTGTGCGTTTCCCTTTTTCGAGGAAGCGTAGTTGTGCTTTTCCCTTTTCGGAAAGCATAGTTGTGCTTCTCGTGGAAGCATATATGTGCTTTTCTCTTTTTGAGAAGCCCGGTTGTACTTCTCGCAGAAGCACATGTTGTACTTTTCACTGTAAACACTGCTAATTTGCAAAAGAAAATAAACAAATTCATTTTCCACTAAAACCTACAAAAAACTAAGTAAAAGCTAAAAAACCAAAATAAGCACTAACGTGAAATAAAAACCGAAATCCTGGCGGTGCACCCAGCGTGCGACATGCGGTTGCGGCTTGGACCACAACTTGGCGCACTCACATACATAAAAAAGTGACCTTTATATGAGCCCTCCAAAGGATACCCTTAATTAGTTGCTCCCTCCAAACAAGAGCTCATGGAAGGAAAGTGGTCTCTGGCCAGCTGGAAATAACGAACTTGGGTTGCTCACGCCTCTTTGTCTCGTGCACCTCGTGGTCAATGAGGAGGTGTACTTATGACATTTGTTGCCAAAGGCTGACTAATTTCGTGAGAGCTATATCTCGCTTCATGTGAAATGGAAGTTGTTCTCGCTTCAGGCACAACGCGAGTGGGTCAGCCCATTAGCTTAGGACTCGTCTGCATTTGATTCGCTCATTGTAGGTTTTTTCTTTGGTCCTTTTGTTTTTTCACTGGTTTTATTTGGTATAACTTTAGTTATTTTTTGTTGTTCACTGGTTTCTTCATTGCTTTTACAGTTTATACATATTTTCTGTTTTTTCTTTGTTTTTCTTCGTTTTTTGGTAGGTTTCGTTTTTCTTCGTTTCATTTTTAGTTTCTCTTAGCTTTTTTTCGGCCATTTTTTGGTGTTTTTCTTCTTCTTTATTCCCTGGTTTTCTTTTCCCCCCTGTTTTATTTTTTCTTTTTTCTTCCTTATACTTTTGTTTCCTTTATTTCTTTTTGGGTTTTCTTTAATTTATTTTGTTTCTTCGCTTTTATTTTTTTGTATTTTTTCATTGGGTTTTTCAATACTTTCTACTTTTTATCATCCATATTTGGAACCTAAAGACAAAACGGAAAAGAATGGTAAACGACTATAAGCTGACGACACATGTAGTACTTTGCCCGTGGCGCTTCTGAAGATATTGATCTGTTGCTGGAGTTTTTGCGACATCCTCTGTGAGCAGCTCGTGCCATCCGCGGCTACTGTTTCACCATTTTTCAGCTAAAAGTTCACGATCGATTTTGAGCTACTGCCACTCTTGTTCAGACCAATTAGTACATGTGCTATTCATATTATTGTTGTGTTTGTCGTGCTATGCCCAAATAGGAACCTGAACTTTTATTTGCATGGGGATACCTGTCAATCCGAGCACCACGATTTGATGAATCATTGCGAGCTATAACCGTGAGGTTTCAGAAAGAGAGGTCATGGGTTTACTAGGTAGATAGTCTCTAGTCAAAATACTATAATGTTTTTTTTTGCGGGTGAAAATATTACTGTCTATTTCGAATTTCTGCTCTTATTGGATTTTTTTTGCGGGTGAAAATACTACTGTCTATTTTGAAAATCTTTCTGTCTTATTGGATTTTCAATGTGACAGAACAAGTAATGGTAATTGAGGGAGTCCCGGATTAGGGGGTGTCCGGATTGCCGGACTACCATCATCGGCCGGACTATCATCGGCCGGACTATCATCATCAACCGGACTCCAAGACTATGAAGATACAAGATTGAAGACTTCACCCCGTGTCCGGATGGGACTTTCCTTGGCGTGGAAGGCAAGCTTGGCGATACGGATATGTAGATCTCCTACCATTGTAACCGACTCTATGTAACCCTAGCCCCCTTTGGTGTCTATATAAACCGGATGGCTTTAGTCCGTAGGACTACAATCACAACAACCCTTACAATCATACCATAGGCTAGCTTCTAGGGTTTAGCCTCCTTGATCTCGTGGTAGATCCACTCTTGTAAACATCCACAATATCAATATCAATCAAGCAGGACGTGGGTTTTACCTCCATCAAGAGGGCCCGAACACTGGGTAAACATCGTGTCCCTTGTCTCCTGTTACCATCCGCCTAGACGCATAGTTCGGGACCCCTACCGAGATCCGCGGTTTTGACACCGACATTGGTGCTTTCATTGAGAGTTCCTCGTGTCGTCACCGATAGGCGTGATGGCCTCTTCAATCGATAACGACGCAATCCTGGGTGAGACCTTTCTCCCGGACAGATCTTCAGATTGGCGGCCGCGCTGCGCGGCCAACTCGCTGGCCATCTGGAGCAGATCGAAGCTACGCCCCTGGCGTCGAGTCAGGTTTGAAGCTTAAACTTCACGGCCGATATCCGCGGGGACTTGATCCTCGATGGATCTGAGCCACAACCGAAAGCGTGCAGCGCTGTCACGATGGGCATGACCTAACTCGCCACGGACATCACCAGGAGGTCGCACGGATCCGCTCCGACTCATAGTCCGGAGCCGATTGCTCGAATCGAGGGCGGATGGCTGGACACCGCCTCGGGAGCCGCAATTTCTCTGGCGATGGAGCGAACACTTACCTTGTCCCACATAAAGCCCATGACTCCGAGGTGCGGACTCCTGCGGACTCCGAACCTCCTGCGCCCCGCCGATCGAATCCGATTGGGCGCCGATCATGGAATTCACCGCTGCGGACATCTTTTTCAGACTTCGCCCTTGGCGATATCATAAATTCATTGAAGCATCTCTCGCTATCCGGAGAGCCCTGGCGAACTACGGCCGGGGCGGTTGGGACGCGGATGACGAAGAAATTCAGATCCCACCCACCACCCACTTCAGTAGCCACCGTCGGCGATTTAACCGACATACTCGACTACGACTCCGAAGACATCGACGGTATGGACGACGATGCGGAGACTCCAAGAACCGGTGCCTACAGACCTTTGGAAGACCACCTCGTCATATGACATATACATGGTGGACACCCCGAAGGGAAGAGATAACGAGGAACAACGGGACGCGGCAGAGGATAATCTCGCCGATAAAGAACCAAAACAGCGACGCAAACGCCGCCCTAAGTCCCGCCTCGATCAAGGCAGCCTTCCTAACGACCCAGCGATAGAGCAGGGCAAACCAGCGGACGACGAACAGGACGAGCCGGATAATCAACCCCTTCACGGAGCAATCAACAGTCCGGCCACAACACCAGAGCATAAGAACATACGCAAAAAACTAGTCGCCACTGCAAGAAGTTTGAAGAAGGCGAAACGGAAGCTCAAAACAGCAGAAGACACGCTCAGAATGAAGTGGAGCAAAGTATTCAAGACCGCAGACAAATATGGCAATGGCCATCAAACTAAGAGCTACCCGAAGCGCAAGTTGCTGCCAGAATTTGACAAGGAAGCCATCGAGCCTTCACAGTCAAAAAATAAAGAGGCCGCTGGCGGATAGACGCCGATGACAGCCCAAAGCGACAAGCAGGGCTGCACACAAGCTAATTATAATCCTGGTAAAACGGACGGCCCAACTAGGTCCATTTATGGGCCAAAAGAGGACCCTGTGAAGTAACACACCACGACAAGTGTTCAAGACAGCGGCACACCCAAATACAGGGCGCCGACACCCGCTATGTTTCACCGATGAGGTGCTGGATCATGAATTTCCAGCAGGTTTAAACCCATAAACATAGAGGCATACGACGCACAAGACCCCGAGTCTGGATAGAAGACTACATACTACACATACACATGGCTAGAGGAGATGATCTCCACGCCATAAAATACCTACCCCTCAAGCTCAAAGGGCCAGCTCGGCATTGGCTCAAAAGCCTCCCAGAAAATACTGTTGGAAGTTGGGAAGATCTTGAGGACGCGTTTACAGCAAATTTTCAAGGGACTTATGTCCGCCCTCCGGATGCTGACGATCTGAGTCATATAACCCAACAGCCCGGAGAGTCAGCGCGCAAATTCTGGAATAGGTTCCTTACCAAAAAGAACCAAATAGTCGACTGTCCGGACGCAGAAGCCTTAGCAGCTTTTAAACACAACGTCCGAGACGAATGGCTCGCCAGACACCTCGGCCAAGAGAAGCCAAGAACAATGGTCGCGCTAACAAGCCTCATGATGCGCTTTTGCGCAGGAGAAGACAGTTGGCTAGCAAGATGCAGCACCAGCGACCCGAGTACATCCGAGATCAGAGATGGAAACGGAAAGTCACGGCGCAGGAAAGATCAGCACCGGAATAAAGAAAAAAGCCCACAGGGCACGACGGTCAACGCCGGATTCAAAATCTCGTGGCCAGACAATAAAACACGGCCTCTTAAGGACAACAGAGACGAGCTATCAAATTTAAACAAAATTTTAGATCAGATATGTCAAATCCACAGTACCACCGGAAGGCCTGCAAACCATACCAACCGAAATTCTTGGGTTTTTAAACAGTCCGGCAGACTTAATGCCGGACACAAGGGGCTCGATACGCCAAGCGAGGACAACGACGAGCCCCACCAGCAGAGCACCGGAAGTCAAAGGACTTTCCCTCGAGAAGTCAAAACAGTAAACTTGCTTCATGTGATAACACGGAAAGCCAACACGGCACTCTCCAAGACAAGTGTCGGACGATCCACCCCAGTGGACCAAGGTTGGATGTCAAAACCAATCACTTTCGACCACTGGATTAGTGCAGAAGTATCCGGAGCACAGGATAGACTGCCCTGATATCGGATCCCATAATAGACGGACTGCAATTAACGCAGGTGTTGATGGATGGCGGCAGTGACTTAAACCTGCTATATCCGGACACAATCCGCAAGTGGGGATAGACCCTATTACAATTCGGCATAGTCGCACTTCCTTCAAAGGAGTGGCGCCAGGCCCTTAAGCCAGCTATCAAGCACCACTGGACGGGAAGCTCTCGTCCGCTTCAATACGATACCACATTCCGCGTCTCTTACGCTTAAAATGCCCGGTCTACGTGGCATCATTTCATCATAGGGTCGCCGGAGACCCCGGACACGGCTGGACGAGTCCGGAATAAATAAGCTAGGGGCTACCTAGCCGCACACCCCTTCACAAGGGAGCTTTCTTAATCTATATTTCAATTTTTATGCACTTTCTCGCACGATTTCTTTTCCAACCAAGTTCTTCTCTTCTTACAGATGAACAACGTGCACACCGTCGAGGATGCGGCTGCGCGGAACGGAGACACAGAGCGTGCGGTAGGGACCCGTTGCAAGGACTCTTTTCAGACTAAGACCCTCGTAAACCTTTCTTACTGTCTCTTGTTGCTATAATCCCTGGTTTATCATTATAACCAGAGTGGAGATGGCGTTTTGGCATCGGCGCGCCGGAAGAACCTGCCGTGCACGGACACAAGGGGCTTAGGGCTTTGTTTTGCCCGCTATTATAAAGACCGAACACCTTCGGAGTGTTCGGCGCGACGAGTTAGGCCTTATATGCATCAGCTCGAATCATGTCTTGGGTCAAATGTTGGGTTTGCTGGCTCCTGTGTTTTGCTGCCTTACGTTCCGTATCATCGGCTAACGCGGCTCCGGAGAACTCTGCGATTGTGCCCCGATTAATTTGGCGAGCACCTTAGTAGAGAAAGCCAAAACTGACCGTCATGATACAGCGAGACTGGTCAACCACTCGATCGACCTTGGGAATGTTTAGGATTCCTCCGCCTTGACGAAGGGCCGTTTCGGCCAGGCACACACGCGCTCAATTGGAGAGCACGGTGCCCCTGTGGGCTATGTCGTAGCCCCACCCTCGAACTCCATGGCTAAGTGAAAGTGATAAAGCATTATAGTCCGGTTGCCTCGTTTGCTACGCTACCACCTCCTTTACAGGACCGAGGCGTCGGATTAAGTGTGAAAGCGCTATTTTTGCGAACACCCCGCACCTTGTGCGTGGGGGCTGAAGCCGACGACTGCCATCTTTCGGGTTATACATACGTATACATGAGCGGCCGCAAAGGAGATATTCTATTACTTGAACGCACAAGTATAAAAGGCGCTTACATCATAAATATCATTTTACATCATATAAGCGTTCATTGAGCGTAACATTTTTGAGCACCGCGACTCTATTACACGAGCACCGGCAGCACCGCCAAAATAGTGCTCGGCGGTTAGCCGTTATTATCCGAACCCGGGTCGCAAGCAAGTGGTGGCATCCATCTCTGTCCAACGTGTCTTCACACAAAGCGAGCGCCATCCGCGCACCCTCTATGCAGGCCGACCGCTTCATCGCTTTGATATGCGGCACCGCCCCAAGAAATTGCTGCAATAAGCCAAAGTAACTCTTGGTGAGGCCTATCCGGCGGATATGGGTCACTATATCTGCCATAGCAAGCCGGACAACCTATTTAGCTCAGCCCACTCAGCCAAGCGATCGGTCGCGGAAGTGAACGCTCCGGACTATGGAATTGAGACCAAAACAGCTCTTCCATCTGGTGATCCTTCCGCTTCAAAATGCTGGCGGCATCCGCTGCACTCGCTGCTAAGTCCATATAAGGTCCTCCGGACACCACAGTTAGCCCAGCTGAGCATATTTTGGATCCGTGAACCTTGGCGCAGCGTAAAAGGCTTGCCGCTACAATCTCCCCTGCCTGGCGCATCTCTTCCTTCATAGCCCGCATTGCAGAGCGGGCATTCTTGGCCGGTGGTGGCCTTCGCAGGTCTTCTTGCCCGCTTAGGCGCTCCTTCCCAAGAGCCTCATTGCGGTCGGTAGCCTCTTTTAACTTCACAGCCATCTCGGCTATCTCTTCCCTGCTCGGCAGTGTGCGGCCCTTCGCCGCTAACTCCTCGCCGCCTTGAGGCTGCAGCATTACTCCTTCGGCCTGCTCCTTGGCTTGAGCAAGTTCGGCCCAAGACTCTCCGCAGCGGCACTATCTGCATTTCATGCACATATTGTAAGGAGTTGGCTTCGGCTCCCTTACCAAGTGCCCGCGCAGATAACACTTACCTTGCGACTCATCAAGTCGCTGTTGATCAGCGATGTCTTCATCCGCCACATCGAGTTGCCGCTTTAATTCAGCAACTCCATCAGTCCGCTAGCCCCGGACGACCCGCCACCTGCATCGGCACGACGGGAATTTAAACCTGCGATTTTGATCCTCAGCACGCTGTCAATATCGACAAGCCACCGAGTCTCAGGGGCTACTATCTATACAGGGCGCATTCTATATGCAAAACTGTTAAAAGGTGTGTCATTTTTACGTACCTCAAACCCCGCCAGTAAACTCCGACGGCATCATGCAACCCGCCTTGGTGACGAAATCCTTTCAATCACCATGCTCATCAATGCGTCTGATGTTTCGAGATAGACGCCTTCTCAAGCAGATCCTTCAGCCGTACACCAGTTGGCGCCGAACTATCCGGCTTTGCCACACCCGGGGGCTCCCTCCGTGACGACACTTCAGGCTCGTCCGCCCTATCCAACGGCGCCCCGGACGGAGGCGTCTCGCTCTCTATCATCTCCGGACGAAGGTCCCCCGAAGACGAGCTCATCTGTGAAGGACGGAGATCCGAACTACAAGGTAAAATCTTTAGTTATCCTCAGAAGCACAAATAGGGATGTCCCTTATTATAAAACTCCTTTCTTTCTACTTACGGATCGTTGGAGGGCTGGCTCATTAAGGGAGATTGTGCGGCCGGGGCCTCCCCGGACGCAGGACCCTCCGGCGAAGATTTCTTCCCCCGTTTAGGGGCTTTTTTCCCCGGGTCCTCGGAGGCAGTCCTCTTCTCCCCTTGGTAGGAGGGATTCTCGATCCCCCCTCGTTCAAGAGCCTCCTCAGGCGAGGCAGTAGCTTTCCTGCTTTCCCCTTCGCCTTCCTCCAAAGGTGCAACCTCAAGCATCCGGACCAGCACGGGATCCGGCGCGGTCTCGGGGAGGGGGGCCGGACACCGTATTAATTTTGCTTCCGCTATCCACTCCTGTGTAGAAGGAGATCGGTCATAAAGCGGATCATCGAAGGCAAACAAAGCGGTATGTCCGGACTTGGAGATACTTACTTGAGTATCCGGCGATTGCAGCTTAGTCCAGCATCCTCGGTCAATTCCGGACGCACCTCTTGCGATCCGAAGAATAAGTTATACATCTCCAGGGTGTCATACCCATGAAGTGTTGAAGAATCCGTGGGCCCTCGGTTGAACTCCCATAGCCGGAGAGGACGGCGTTTGCAGGCAGGAGGCGCCTAATTAGCATAACCTGCATCACCACCACCATATCGATCTCCCTCGTTAGGAGATCTCGAATCCGGCCCTGCAGTAGGGGCACGTCCTTTGACGGCCCCCAGTTGAGCCCTTGGTTGACCCACGATATCAATCGTCGTGGAGGTCCCGGGCGGAATAGGGGAGGCGGCTTTTGTCTGCGGCCCCTCGAAACGGTAATATAGAACCACTCTTGCTGCCACAGGCCGAGCTCCTCTTGGAAGGAGCCAGCGGGCCACGGGGCATCGGCCCTCCTACTTAGGGCCGCCCCGCCACACTCCGCTTGACGCCCCTCGATCATCTTTGGCGCCACATTGAAGGACTTCAGCCACAGGCCGAAGTGAGGGGTGACGCGGAGGAAGGCTTCGCAGACGACAATAAATGCGGAGATATGGAGGATGGACTCCGGAGCCAAATCGTGGAATTCCAACCCATAGTAAAACAAGAGCCCTCTCACAAAAGGATCCATCGGGAAGCCTAAACCCCGACGGAGGTGGGAAACAAAGACGACATACTCGCCGGGCTCAGGGGTGGGGATGGCCTGCCCTTGGCAGGCAACCTGTCAGAAATCTCAGAAGACAGTACTTGGCCTCCCGCAGCTTCAGCACGTCCTCCTCCGTAACGGAGGAGGGCATCCACCGGCCCTGGAGGTCGGAACCGGACATCGTTGAAGGTCCAAAGCGCTTGACTCTGGAGCTCTAGGTGCTGGAACTTGGAGCGTGGAGAGGATTCGATGGAAGATTGAAGAAAAAGAAACGAGCCTTGGTCCCGTTATAAAGAGGGAGGATACCAAGAGCCGTCTCCGTGGCCGTTTGGGACTCGTCTTCGATAGAGGCGTGGCGAGCGGGCGGTTGGGTTACCCACACCCGTATTGATGAGAATCCCGGATTAAGGGAAACACGATCTCGCTTGACTGTGAAGTGCCAAGAAACCGCTTCGCTAAATCGCTAAGGTGGTAAAGTAAAAACAATTTGAGTAATGGCTTGGTAGTGGTGTGACGTCATGCCACGGAAAGCGTCGGCAGATTGAACTCGTGTATATATTATTATTCTCTCTACGGTGGAATGTCGAATTTATTTTGCGAGCGGACACTATCCTGCTGTTCACAATCTTCTATCATTTGGAGGAGGAACCCGCCTTGCAATGCCAAGCAATATACACGCCGGACTTATCGTCATTGAAGCCTGGTTCAGGGCTCTTGAGGAGTCCCGGATTAGGGGTGTCCGGATTGCGGACTACCATCATCGGCGGACTATCATCGGCGGACTATCATCATCAACGGACTCCAAGACTATGAAGATACAAGATTGAAGACTTCACCCGTGTCCGGATGGGACTTTCCTTGGCGTGGAAGGCAAGCTTGGCGTCGGATATGTAGATCTCCTACCATTGTAACCGACTCTATGTAACCCTAGCCCCCTCCGGTGTCTATATAAACCAGATGCCTTTAGTCCGTAGGACTACAATCACAACAACCCTTACAATCATACCATAGGCTAGCTTCTAGGGTTTAGCCTCCTTGATCTCGTGGTAGATCCACTCTTGTAAACATCCACAATATCAATATCAATCAAGCAGGACGTAGGGTTTTACCTCCATCAAGAGGGCCCGAACCTGGGTAAACATCGTGTCCCTTGTCTCCTGTTACCATCCGCCTAGACGCACAGTTCGGGACCCCCTACCCGAGATCCGCCGGTTTTGACACCGACAGTAATCATAAAGGTTTATCAAGCTGGACAGAATGCATAGACGATATGAAAAAGTATGCCTCATTTTTTTTCTATTTTCCTTTGGCCTTGCAGCCATGCGCCATCCTAATTGGACACAGGTCCCTAACTGTTTCTCTAATGACACTCTTGATACAAGATTAGATAATATTCTGTTGGTCGTCACAATAGACACAAATATGATCCAAACATTTAAATTCAAGCAACTAATATCAAGCAGTACAATTGATTTAACTCCAAGGGACCGGTAAGCGTTGTTCGGGACCCGCCAAAATTCAAAGAAGGATTTGTTTGATTTAGGTCCAAGGTAGTCATTGTTTGGGACCAGATGAGAATTGAAGGCGGATCCGTTGAAATTAGCTCCAAAGCACCGACAACAGCCATTTATGGAACTGTCGAGAACAACGATGGAGCCGATGGATTTAGGTCCAAGGGACCGCTAGTTGTTGTTGAAGAACCAACAAGAATCGAAGACGAACCCATTAGTATTAGCTCCAAAGTACCAACAACTGCCATTTATGGAACCTTCGAGACATCGATGGAGCCAATGGATTTAGGTCCAAGGGACCGGTAGTCATTGTTCGGGAACCGATGAGAATCAAAGACGTATCCGTTAGAGTTAGCTCCAAAGCACCGACAACCACCATTTATGGAACCGTCGAGAACAACGATGGAGCTGATGGATTTAGGTCCAAGGGATCGGTAGTCATTGTTCAAGAACTGACGAGAATTGAGGACATGTCCATTAGAGTTAGCTCCAAAGCACTGACAACCGCCATTTATGGAACCTTCGAGAACAACGATGGAGGCAATGGATTAGGTCCAAGGGATAAGTAGTCGTTGTTCGGGAACTGATGGGAATCAAAGACAAATCCGTTAGAGTTAGTTCCAAAGCACCTATAACCGCCATTTATGGAACCATCGAGACAATGATGGAGTCGGTGGATTTAGGTCCAAGGGACCGGTAGTCGTTGTTCGAGAAATGACGATATTCGAAGACATATCCGTTAGTGTTAGCTCCAAAGCACCGACAGTCTCCATTTATGGAATCTTCGAGAGAATGATGGAGCCAATGGATTTAGGTCCAAGGGACTGGTAGGCGTTGTTCGGGAACTAATGAGAATCAAAGACGGATCCGTTAGAGTTAGCTCCAAAGCACCAACAACCGTCATTTATGGAACCGTCAAGAACAACGGTGGAGCCGATGGATTTAGTTCCAAGGGACCGGTAATCGTTGTTCGAGAAGTGACGAGAATCGAAGATGGGTCCGTTAGAGTTAGCTCCAAAGCACCAACAACCTCCATTGATGGAATCTTCGAGAACAACAATGGAGGCAATGGATTTAGGTCCAAGGGGGTACTCGTTGTTCGAGAACTGGCGAGAATCAAAGACGGGTCCGTTAGAGTTAGCTCCAAAGCACCGACAAATGCCATTTTGGAACCTCCGAGAACAACGATGGAGGCAGTGGATTTAGGTCCAAGGGACTAGTATTCGTTGTTCGGGAACTGATGAGAATCAAAGATGGATCCGTTAGAGTTAGTTCGAAAGCACCTATAACCACCATTTATGGAACCGTTGAGAACAATGATGTAGTCGATGAATTTAGGTCCAAGTGTAGGATCGAAAGTATGTCTAGAGGGGGGTGATTAGACTACTTAACCAAATAAAAGCTTATCCTTTTCCCAATTTTAGTCTTTGGCAGATTTTAGCTAACTTAGCACAAGTCAAGCAATCTTAACACAATTCAAGCAAGCACGCAAAGAGTATATGAGCAACGGAAAGTAAAGCATGCAACTTGCAAGAATGTAAAGGGAAGGGTTTGGAGAATTCAAACGCAATTTGAGACACTGATGTTTTTGTCGTGGTTCTGATAGGTGGTGCTATCGTACATCCACGTTGATGGAGACTTCAACCCACGAAGGGTAGCAGTTGCTTTGAGTCCACGGAGGGCTCCACCCACGAAGGGTCCACAAAGAAGCAACCTTGTCTATCCCACCATGGCCGTCGCCCACGAAGGACTTGCCTCACTAGCGGTAGATCTTCATGAAGTAGGTGATCCCTTGCCCTTACAAACTCCTTGGTTCAACTCCACAATCTTGTCGGAGGCTCCCAAGTGACACCTAGCCAATCTAGGAGACACCACTCTCCAAGAAGTAACAAATGGTGTGTTGATGATGAACTCCTTGCTCTTGTGCTTCAAATGATAGTCTCCCCAACACTCAACTCTCTCTCTCACAGGATTTGCATTTGGTGGAAAGAAGATTTGTGTGGAAAGCAACTTGGGGAAGGCTAGAGATTAAGATTCATATGGTAGGAATGGAATATCTTGGTATCAACACAAGTGTAGGTGGTTCTCTCTCAGAAAAGGTAAGTTGGAAGTGTAGGTTCGTTCTGATGGCTCTCTCCACGAATGAAGAGGGGGTGGAGGGGTATATATAGCCTCCACACAAAATCTAACCGTTACACACAACTTGCCAATCTCGGTGGGACCGAATTGAGAAACTCGGTCGGACTGATTCAGCATATCTAGTGACTGTTAGGATTTTTGGTGGGACCGACATGCAACTCGGTAGGACCGATTTGGTTAGGGTTAGGGCATAACGTAATCTCGGTGAGACCGATTACACAAACTCGGTGGGACCGATTTTGGTAATAAGCTAACCAGAGAGTTGGTCAGGTAAACTCGGTGGGACCGGTTCGCTCATTTCGGTGAGACCGAAATGTTACGAAAAGGAAACAGAGAGTTTACATTGCAATCTTGGTGGGACCGATCGCTCATCCCGGTGGTACCGAAATGTTACGAAGGGAAACAGATAGATTACAATCCCATCTCGGTGAGACCGAGATCCCTATCGGTGAGACCGATTTGCCTAGGGTTTGTGGCGGTGGCTATGACATCTGAACTCGGTGGTGCCGGATAGAAAGAATCGGTGGGGCCGAGTTTGACTTTTGGTTTAGGTCATATGTGGATGTGAGAAAGTAGTTGAGGGCTTTGGAGCATATCACTAAGCATTTTGAGCAAGTAAGCCATTAAGCAACACCTCATCCCTCCTTGATAGTATTGGCTTTTCCTATAGACTCAATGTGATCTTGGATCACTAAAATATAAAATGTAGAGTCTTGAGCTTGGAGCTTGAGCCAATCCTTTTGTTCTTAGCATTTTGAGGGGTCCACTTTTCTCATCCATGCCATGCTAATCATTGAGCTTTCCTGAAGTATTCATCTTGAAATAGCATTAGCTCAATGAGCTATATGTTGTTAGGAATTAGCAAAACCACCTAGGGATAGTTGCACTTTCAATCTCCCCCTTTTTGGTAATTGATGACAACATATAGATCAGTGCTTCAACAAATGATAATAAGATTGAAAAACATTGTCGCTTTGAGAAGTATGTGAATTGTAAGAGCTCCCCCTAAATTTATGCATAGTTTAAGATTTGCTTTGGACTGCAAATGCACAATGAGTTAGGATCATGAGTTACTCTTCCATGTCACATACATCTTGGTGGAGCGCTCAAAATGATAATAATTAAATACATGCACTCATCACCAAGCAAAGTGAATGATCATATGAGGATATAAAAGGATAATGTCATCCAACAAGCATTAAGGTAGCATATGATCAAACACATGATCATCCAAGTATCACACAAAAGCATAAAGTATCTCAAACAAGCAAATAAAGTTCAACCACCAAAACAAGAGAGAACAAAAGCAACACTCTCTCTCGAAGGCTATGATCTATACATTTTTCTCCCCCTTTGGCAACAAGTTACCAAAAAGTTCATAGAAAATGCATAGCACTAAATCGACTCTCAGGCTTGGTCTTCAGGTGGTGGTGTAGAGATGGCTCCTTGGACGAAGACTTCAGTTGATGTAGATGGAGATGGTGGAGTAGGTGCTGGAGCTGTATGTATAGAAGTTGTAGCTGGTGCAGATGAAGTTGCTCTGGTGTCTGGAACAGACACTGCAGCTGATCTCTGACTCCTGGGCACTCTAGCAAACGCATCAGTAGTAGTCTTTCCCTTCCTCTCCTGCATGTCATCCTGAAGTTGCTCAACAACTGACTGTATCTCAGTGACCTTCACATCCAAGTCATAGAACTTCTGCTCCATGATCCTCTCCAGGCTCTCCTGGTTTTGAGTCAGGGTGGCCAATCCCTTCTCAATCCTCAGAGTGGAGGCAATCAAGTAGCCAAGCTGATCCTGCTTGCTCTTCAAGAAGTACTGAGATGCCTCATCAATGGTTGGCATCTTTGCAGCCTTTTCAGTCCTTGCCTTCTCCTTCTTTGCTTGTTCTTGCACAGAAGATGGTTCATTTTCATCCATAACCACTGTGTTGTCCTCAAAATCTGGATAGATGGGCATGTGTTCCTTGTCCAAGAGGTATGTGCCAGTGCCCATCTTGGAGTTGATTAGCTCCTAGATCTACGGGGCATACCCACAACTTCTCTTTTGGTCAGCAGCTGTTCTCTTGATAGTTTCCACTATGAGGCTCATGACTTTGAACTTTTGAGGCACATCAAATATGTGAAGTAGGTTGATAGCATGGCCTCTGATCATCTTGTGATCACCTGACTTATGCAAAAGAGTGTGCCTGAGGATCCAGTTGATTGTTGGAAATCCTGACAGAAGATAATGTACTGATCCAAACTTGTGTGTCTCAAGAGCAGCATCTGGGATCTCTCTGTACATATGTGCCATGGAGTTGTGATCCTTCTTCTTCTTGGCATAGACATGGGAATTCTTTTGGCAGGTGCTTTGGCCTTCATGAAAAAATCATCAAAGAGTGGTATTCTTTATTTCGATTCAACAAAGTGCCAATAGCTTCTGGATGTTGGCTAAGTGATTCAATCTTTGCCTTGGAATAAAAAGAATTGATATTGGCACGATCTAACCTATTATGGGGAATCGGTCCTGCACTTGTCCTACCATACCTTTTTCGTGTATACGAAATAGTGGACTTGACTAACTCAATTCTTAGGAAATCGCGAATAAGATCATTTGCTCTTACCTCAATAAGGGAAGCACCAGCCTTTTCTTTTTATTATTGTTCCCAATTCACTACTAAAGGCTTAGTGGCAGTAGCTGTGCCATACTCCTTCTTGAGCACCTTCTTCTTCTTGGAAGTGGCCTCATCCTCAACAGCCACATAGTCTTCATCCTCAGAATCTAAGGTTCTCTTCTTTCTGGCCCTGGTGGCTGTCTTGGGTAAGTTGCTGGGTGTGCTCCTTCTACCCTCATCATAACTGCTAGAGGGACTAGTGCCCTCACTCATCTGAACCTGTTCCTCTGACTCGTTCTGACTGTCACTTTGATCAGACGTGTTGCAAACACTGACAGCAGACCCTGTGAATAGATATAGATGAGGTAGAATAGATGAGCATCACAAAGTACAGAGGTTTTTGCAAAAGAATGAGTCAAAAACTTAGTTTTAGTTTTCCACAGAAAGCATTTCGGATCTACCGATTTGTGAACTCGGTGATACCGAAGCAGCTTTTGGAACCTAAACTAGTGAACTCGGTCAGACCGAGTCACAGTTTGGCGGCATCGAGACTGCTAGGGTTTCACAAAGTCCTGAACTCGGTCACACTGATTTGCAATTCTTGGTCAGACCGAGAATCACATGTGCAATGGCCTTAGCCGAATCGGTGTAACCGCGTTCTACAACTCGGTTGGTCCGAGATGGTTTCGGCGGAAACCTAACCCTAAATTTTTAAATCACGACTAAACTACGGAGTGTTTTCGCTGGATAAGATGATCTCAATCGTGGCAAGATACATGGCAAAACAATGTGCTAGGAATTCGGAGTGGGATTAGCACAAGGATCAAGTCCATACCCTAGTTCGGCGATGGACTTGCTACGGCGGCAACAGCGGAGATGATTCCCGTTGACGGCGGCGGAGACCAGCGACGGGAGGCAGCTGGCGACGAGGAGGACGATCCAGAGACCGAGGGAGGCAGAGCAGGCTGAGCGCGGGCGAAAGAGTTCGGAGAAATTTCCAAATTTTGGCCTGTGGATATATATAGCCTGACCCTGTCGGTGTGACCGAGTGGAACAACTTGGTGGCACCGAGATGCATAACTGCAAGCAGTTACAGCAACTCAGTGTGTCCGAAAAGTTCAAATCGGTAGCACCAAAATTGATAACCTAGATCGACTTAGTGATCTCGGTATGACCGGAATGGAAGAATCGATCAGACAGAAACGCACAAAGAAGTTTTGGAAGTTTAAGTCTATGACTAATCGGGGACTCCAAGTTTTCCTCACACAGAGTGGTTCGAATCTGACTTGATCAAACTTTGTGATGTAGCATGAATAGAGTTTGAGACAAGAAGAGCATAGATAGCTAGAGAAGGTTCTTAGGCATTCTTGTCCATCCACTTGGCAAAAGAAAAGAAGCCAAACAATCAAAGCAACAAGTGGATGTCCTCGAATGAGTAAAATATGCAACCAACATGCTCACACAATAAAATGTTAAATGAAATATGTGGCAAAGCATGCACAACCAATTCTAGCATCTATCAAGCAATTGGCGATGACTAGGTCATCTATATATGAGTATATTGACTTAGGAGTCAAATGAGAACATTTGATCATAGGTCATACTCATCGTTTAAGCACAAGTGGGGTTACCACTTTTACATAAAGCATTGTTGTGTTCACACCATTAGAATTGCTTTGACTCAATTCTTAGAGTAAAGCTCCCCCTAGATGTGAAATCCCCCCTAAGAGGGATGAACTAACCTTGGGTTTTGTCGATGATGACTTCATGTAGGTGTTGAAGATATGGAAGCTCAATGTTGATGTAGATCGTTTGGAGCAATCCTTTGGAGTGAGTTGCACTTTCAATACCTACACAGGTTAGTCCCACAAGGAACAAACAAGGATATCCATAGACATAGAGTGATACACACACAAGATGATGTCCATGGAAGCATTGGGTTACCTTGTCCCTTGTCTTACCACCAAGAGGGTTTGTGACTCCTTGAACTAGTGCAATATGTGGAAGTTGATTGCACTTGTTCTTGCCAAAAATGATATGAGTGAGATATGTTGGCGGAGTCACACTCAAGAACTCTCTAGTTCTTCTTCTTCGGGATCCACATCATCTTGATGGGAACCCTTGGAGTTGTAGTCGTACTTGATGAAGTAGAACTTGATGTAGTCTTGGGAACCCACTTGACCAAGGCCTTAGGAGCTTCTTCAAATGCATCAATCTCCTCTTGAAGCTTATCCTTGCATTTTTGCTTGTGGTCTTGTGGTGGAAGATCATCTTGAGCTTGTGTCCCTTTGAAGGAAGTAGGATCATACATCTCTTGTTGAGGAACAAACTTCGTCTTGGGGTATTGATCTTCTTCCCACTCAACTCCATTGGCATTGAACTTCCGTTCAAAACCAACACCTTGGTTCTTCCGGTGCCTTCCTTGCTTGCGTACAATTTCCTCAAATTGCTTACTCCCGGCAAGGCTCTTGTAAACACCTTTCTCTATAATTCCCTTCAATAAGCTATTTTCTTGCTCAAGTGTAACTTGGCTAAGATAATCATTAGTGCAATCAAGAGAACTACTAGAAGCAACAACATTGGATTTAGCATGATTATTCTTACTACTAGAGGAAGAATCCTTCTTGTTCTTGTTACTAGACTTGACTTGAGGCATATAAGTGGATAAAAAGTAAACGCTTGGCAATGTAAGAAGAACTTTTCTTACGAAGATCATCATTGATTGCCTTTAAGAACTCATGCTCTTGCTCAAGGTTGAGCTTTTCAAAGCGTAACTTCTCATGAGTCCTTAAAAGTTCTCGATGATCTTCTAAGATAGTTTCATGAGCTAACTTAAGAGTGTTTAGTTATTTAGTTAGAAGCTCAATCTTCTCCTTATCATTGTCATTCGTTTTATCTTGATTAGCATGATTAATTGACGTTTCATCATAGTATTCATCACTAGAGTTGTCAACAAGTAAATCATCATCACCTAACAAGTCATCTTCGTCACTATTGAAATCAACATACTCGGGGTGTGATACCTTTGGGCCTTTAGCCATGAAGCATCTTCCAAGTCCTTCATTTGGTGAATCAAATATGTCGTAGGAGTTGGTTGACACAAGTGCTAGACCGGCAACACCTTCATCTTGAGTATATTTAGAGTCGGAGTGATAGCTTCTCTTGGAGTGATTGTCAGAGTCGGAGCCGGATACCCATTCACCAACATGAGCTTGATGTCTTCGTTTTTTGTAGCTCCTTGATGACTTCTCCTTCCTTTCCGAATCCTTGCTTCTCCGGGATGTTCTTCATTCATAACGATCATCTCTACTCCTTCTCTCTCTTGATGGTGATTCTTCTCTTCTACTTCTTCTCTTGGGAGAATCCTCTCTTCTTTTGTAGGGTGCCGTACACTCGTTGGAATAGTGTCCGGGTCTTCCACAATTGTAGCAATTACGCTCACGACTAGAAGATCTTTTTTCCATTGTAGGACCTTGACTTGGAACTTCTCTCTTTGCTTCTACTCTTGTAGAACTTGTTGAAGTTCTTCACCATTAGGCTCAATTCTTCATTGAAGGTTTGTTTCTCACTTGATGATGTGGGAGCTTCTCATGAGGCTTTATAAGCACCACTTGACTTGTTATGGAGCTCCTCCTTATCCTTGAGTGACATCTAATGAGCAACAATTCTTCCAATGACTTCCGTTGGCTTGAGATCTTTGTAATTGGGCATCATTTGGATCAATGTGCACACGGTATCATATTTTCCATCCAAGGCTCTTAGGATCTTCTTGATGATGAATCTGTCGGTCATCTCTTCACTCCCTAAGCAGCCAATCTCATTTGTGATAAGAGCAAGCCTAGAGTACATTTCAGCGACACCTTCACCATCCTTCATTTTGAACTTGTCAAGCTGACTTTGAAGCACATCCAACTTGGATTCCTTGACGGAGTCGGTACCTTCGTGCATATCAATCAAAGTATCCCAAATTTCCTTTGCATTCTCAAGACGGCTGATTTTGTTGAATTCTTCGGGGCACAATCCGTTGAAGAGGATATCACAGGCTTGAGCGTAGTATTGCAGCATCTTCAACTCTTCCGCGCTAGCTTCACCGTTCGGTTCTCTCCCATCAAAGAATTGATCTTGCAAGCCAATACACACAATAGCCCAAACGATGGGGTTATGTCCAAGAATATGCATTTTCATCTTATGCTTCCAACTAGCAAAATTAGTACCATCAAAGTAAGGACCTCTACGGTGATAGTTTCCCTCGCTAGACGCCATACTCTCCTAGGTTGTGAAACCAATGCTATGACTACCAAAAGCTATGGAAATCAAAGCAAATGGAGACCAAAGCTCTGATACCACTTGTAGGATCGAAAGTATGTCTAGATGGGGGTGATTAGACTACTTGACCAAATAAAAGCTTATCCTTTCCCCAATTTTAGTCTTTGGCAGATTTTAGCTAACTTAGCACAAGTCAAGCAATCTTAACACAATTCAAGCAAGCATGCAAAGAGTATATTAGCAGCGGAAAGTAAAGCATGCAACTTGCAAGAATGTAAAGGGAAGGGTTTGGAGAATTCAAACGCAATTCGAGACACGGATGTTTTTATCGTGGTTCCGATAGGTGGTGCTATCGTACATCCACGTTGATGGAGACTTCAGCCCATGAAGGGTAGCAGTTCTTGTGAGTCCACGGAGGCTCCACCCATGAAGGGTCCATGAAGAAGCAACCTTGTCTATCCCACCATGGCCGTCGCCCACGAAGGACTTGCCTCACTAGCGGTAGATCTTCACGAAGTAGGCGATCTCCTTGCCCTTACAAACTCCTTGGTTCAACTCCACAATCTTGTCAGAGGCTCCCAAGTGACACCTAGCCAATCTAGGAGACACCACTCTCCAAGAAGTAACAAATGCTGTGTAGATGATGAACTCCTTGCTCTTGTGCTTCAAATGATAGTGTCCCCAACACTCAACTCTCTCTCACAGGATTTGGATTTGGTGGAAAGAAGATTTGAGTGGAAAGCAACTTGGGGAAGGCTAGAGATCAAGATTCATATGGTAGGAATGGAATATCTTGGTCTCAACACAAGTGTAGGTGGTTCTCTCTCAGAAAAGGTAAGTTGGAAGTGTAGGTTCATTCTGATGGCTCTCTCCATGAATGAAGAGGAGGTGGAGGGGTATATATAGCCTCCACACAAAATCTAACCGTTACACACAACTTGCCAATCTCGGTGGGACCGAATTGAGAAACTCGGTCGGACTGATTCAACAAATTTAGTCACCGTTAGGATTTTCGGTGGGACCGACATGCAACTCGGTAGGACCGATTTGGTTAGGGTTAGGGCATCGTAATCTCGGTGAGACCGATTACACAAACTCGGTGGGACCGATTTTGGTAATAAGCTAACCAGAGAGTTGGTCTGGTAAACTCGGTGGGACCGGTTCGCTCATTTCGGTGAAACCCAAATGTTATGAAAAGGAAACAGAGAGTTTACATTGCAATCTCAATGGGACTGATCGCTCATCTCGGTGGTATCGAAACGTTACGAAGGGAAACAGAGAGATTACAATCCCATCTCGGTGAGACCGAGATCCCTATCGGTGAGACCGATTTGCCTAGGGTTTGTGGAAGTGGCTATGACATCTGAACTCGGTGGCGCCAGATAGAAAGAATCGGTGGGGCCGAGTTTGACTTTTGGTTTAGGTCATATGTGGATGTGAGAAAATAGTTGAGGGCTTTGGAGCATATCACTAAGCATTTCGAGCAAGCAAGCCATTAAGCAACACCTCGTCCCTCCTTGATAGTATTGGCTTTTCCTATAGACTCAATGTGATCTTGGATCACTAAAATATAAAATGTAGAGTCTTGAGCTTGGAGCTTGAGCCAATCCTTTTTTCCTTAGTATTTTGAGGGGTCCACTTTTCTCATCCATGCCATGCCAATCATTGAGCTTTCCTGAAATATTCATCTTGAAATAGCATTAGCTCAATGAGCTATATGTTGTTAGGAATTACCAAAACCACCTAGGGATAGTTGCACTTTCACCAAGGGACCGGTAGTCATTTATGAGAACTTACGAGAATCAAAGACGAACCCGTTAGTGCTATCTCCAAGGCACCGACAATCTCCATTTATGGAACCTTCGAGACAACATTGAGCCAATGGATTTAGGTCCAAGGGACTGGTAGTCCTTGTTCGGGGACTAATGAGAATCGAAGACAAATCCATTAGAGTTAGTGAAGGAAATATGCCCTAGAGGCAATAAGAAAGTTGTTATTTTATATTTCCTTATATCATGATAAATGTTTATTATTCATGCTAGAATTTTATTAATCAGAAACTTGATACATGTGTGAATACATAGACAAAACACCGTGTCCCTAGTAAGCCTCTACTAGACTAGCTCGCTAATCAAAGATGGTTAAGTTTCCTAACCATGGACATGAGTTGTCATTTGATAACGGGATCACATCATTAGTAGAATGATGTGATGGACATGACCCATCCGTTAGCTTAGCATATTGATCGTTCAGTTTTATTGCTATTGCTTTCTTCATGTCAAATACATATTCCTTCGACTATGAGATTATGCAACTCCCGGATACCGGAGGAATGCCTTGTGTGCTATCAAATGTCACAACATAACTGGGTGATTATAAAGATGCTCTATAGGTATCTCCGAAGGTGTTTGTTGAGTTGGCATAGATCGAGATTAGGTTTTGTCACTCCGAGTATCGGAGAGGTATCTCTGGGCCCTCTCGGTAATGCACATCATAAGAAGCCTTGCAAGCAATGTGACTAATGAGTTAGTTGTGGGATGATGTATTACGGAACGAGTAAAGAGAATTGCCGGTGACGAGATTGAACTAGGTATGAAGATACCTACGATCGAATCTCGGGCAAGTAACATAGCAGTAATGTATGTTGTCATTACGGTTCGACCGATAAACATCTTCGTAGAATATGTAGGATCCAATATGAGCATCCAGGTTCCGCTGTTGGTTATTGACCAGAGAGGTTTCTCGGTCATGTCTACATAGTTCTCGAACCCGTAGGGTCCGCACGCTTAACGTTTGATGACGATTTAGTATTATATGAGTTATGTGATTTGGTGACCGAATGTTGTTCAGAGTCCCGGATGAGATCACAGACATGAGAGGAGTCTCTAAATGGTCGAGAGGTAAAGATTGATATATAGGACGATAGTATTCGGACACCAGAAGTGTTCCGGAGGGTACCGGGTACATATCGGGTCACCGAAAGTGGTTCCGGGCACCCCCGGCAAAAGATATGGGCCTAATGGGCCAAGAGGGGAAACACAACAGCCAGGAGGGGCTGCTGCGCCCCCCATATGGGCCGAACCATAGGAGAAGGAAAGAGGGGAAGAGAGAAGGAAGGGGAGGGATTCGGCCTCACCCTTCCTTCCCTCCTTCCTCCTTCCCCCCCAGAACTTATGGAAGGGGGGAGGCCGAATCGGGGAGGCGCCCAAGTAGGATTCCTCCTACTTGGGGCTCCCCCTTGCTGCTCCCCTCCCTCTCCCACCTATATATACATGGGGAGGGGACGCCTAGAACATACACCAACAATTGTTAGCCGTGTGCGGCACCCCCTGATAACCCACAAGTATAGGGGATCAATTGTAGCCTCTTTCGATAAGTAAGAGTGTCGAACCCAACGAGGAGCTAAAGGTAGAACAAATATTCCCTCAAGTTCTATTGACCACCGATACAACTCTACGCACGCTTGACGTTCGCTTTACCTAGAACAAGTATGAAACTAGAAGTACCTTGTAGGTGTTTTTGGGTAGGCTTGCAAGAAAGTAAAGAACGCGTAAATATAAACTAGGCGCTGTTTAGATAAAGACACAACTAAAGTAAATATGGCGAGTGTGGAGAAGTGGTGATAGGAGTTGTGGAATTGTCCCTAGGAAACTGACTATATTACTAGACCGGTAATCACTATTGCAATTCTATTTGAGGGAGAGGCATAAGCTAACATACTTTCTCTACTTGGATCATATGCACTTATGATTGGAACTCTAGCAAGAATCCGCAACTACTAAAGATTCATTAAGGTAAAACCCAACCATAGCATTAAAGTATCAAGTCCCCTTTATCCCATACGCAAACAACCTACTTACTCGAGTGCGTGCTTACATCACTCCGCCACCCACCATAAGCAAATCATAAACATATTGCAAACCCTACAGCGGGAATCCCTCACGCTTGCGCGACACGGAGGGCACAATAGGACAGCACCAATAATAAAATATGCAACTCAAACCAATCATAGCAATTCATCAATCACCGATAGGACAAAAAAAATCTACTCAGACATCATAGGATGGCAACACATCATCGGAAAATAATATGAAGCATAAAGCACCATGTTCAAGTAGAGGGTACAACGGGTTGCGGGAGAGTGGACCGCTGAATATAGAAGAGGGAAGGTGATGGAGATATTGGTGAAGATGACGGCGGTGTTGGTGAACATCACGGTGATGATGATGGCCCCCGGCAGCGCTCCGGCGCCACCGGAAGCAAGGGGGAGAGAGGCCCCCTTCTTCTTCTTCTTCTTCTTCTTCTTCCTTGACCTCCTCCCGAGATGGGAGAAGGGTTTCCCCTCTGGTTCTTGGCTCCCATGGCTTGGGAGGGGCGAGAGCCCCTCCGAGATTGGATCTACCTCTATGTCTCTCTCTGTTTCTGCGTTCTGTTCCAGCTCTGTTTCACCGTTTTGTGTATATATGGAGATCCGTAACTCCGATTGGCCTGAAACCTTCGCCGTGAATTTTTTCCGAATATTAGCTTTCTTGCGGCAAAGAAGAGCATCAACCGCCTTACGGTGGGCTCACGAGGTAGAGGCGCGCCCGAGGGGCAGGCGCGCCCCCCTGCCTCGTGACCACCTCGGACACTAGTTCGCGTTGATTTTCCTTCCAAATTTTCCATATTTTCCAAAAATAAGCTCCGTCCGTTTTTATCCCGTTTGGACTCCGTTTGATATGGATATTCTGCGAAACCAAAAACATGCAATGACGAGGACCGACATGGGCCTTTGGATCAATATGTTAGTCCCAAAAATAATATAAAAAGTTGCCAAAAAGTATATGAAAGTTGAATAATATTGGCATGGGACAATGAAAAATTATAGATACGACGGAGACGTATGAACATCCCCAAGCTTAATTCCTGCTCGTTCTCGAGTAGGTAAATGATAAAAAAAGATAATTTTTGATGTGGAATGCTACCTAGCATAATCTTGATCATGTGTCTAATCATGGCATGAATATTAAGACACGAGTGATTCAAAGCAATAGTCTATCATTTGACATTTAAGACAATAATACTTCAAGCATACCAACCAAGCAATTATGTGTTATTGAAATAACATATCCAAAGAAAGCTCATCACTACAAAATCATATAGTATGGCTATGCTCCATCTTCACCACACAAAATATTCACATCATGCACAACCCCGATGACAAGCCAAGCAATAGTTTCATACTTTTGACGTTTCTCAAACCTTTTCAACTTTCACGCAGTACATGAGCGTGAGCCATGGATATACCACTATAGGTGGAATATAATATAATGATGGAGGTTATGTGGAGAAGACAAAAAAGGAGAAAGTCTCACATCGACGCGGCTAATCAACGGGCTATGGAGATGCCCATCAATTGATGTCAATGCGAGGAGTAGGGATTGCCATGCAACCGATGCACTAAGAGCTATAAGTGTATGAAAGCTCAAACTGAAACTAAGTGGGTGTGCATCCAACTTTCTTGCTCATGAAGACCTAGGGCATTTGAGGAAGCCCATCGTTGGAATATACAAGCCAATTTCTATAATGAAAATTCCCACTAGTATATGAAAGTGACAACATAGGAGACAATCTATATGAAGAACATGGTGCTACTTTGAAGCACAAGTGTGGAAAAAGAGATAGTAACATTGCCCCTTTTTATTTATTTTTTTTCTTTTCTTTGGCCTTTCTTTTTTTTTCTTTTTTTCTTTTTGGGGACAATGCTCTAATAATGATGATCATCACACTTTTATTTACTTACAACTCGATACTGGAACAAAGATATGACTCTATATGAATGCTTCCGGTGGTGTACCGAGATGTGCAATGATCTAGCGCAGCAATGACATAAAAAAATGGACAAGCCATGAAAACATCATGCTAGCTATCTTACGATCATACAAAGCAATATGACAATAAATGCTCAAGTCATGTATATGATGATGGTGGAAGTTACATGGCAATATATCTCGGAATGGCTATGGAAATGCCATAATAGGTAGGTATGGTGGCTGTTTTGAGGAAGATATAATGAGGCTTATGTGTGATAGAGCGTATCGTATCACGAAGTTTGGATGCACCGGTGAAGTTTGCACCAACTCTCGAGGTGAGAAAGGGCAATGCACGGTACCGAAGAGGCTAGCAATGATGGAAGGGTGGGAGTGCGTATAATCCATGGACTCAAGATTAGTCATAAAGAACTCACATACTTATTGCAAAAATCTATTAGTCATCGAAACAAAGTACTACGCGCATGCTCCTAGGGGGATAGATTGGTAGGAAAAGACCATCGCTCATCCCCGACCGCCACTCATAAGGAAGGCAATCAATAAACACCTCATGCTCCGACTTCGTTACATAACGGTTCACCATACGTGCATGCTATGGGACTTGCAAACCTCAACACAAGTATTTCTCAATTTCACAATTACTCAACTATCACGACTCTAATATCACCACCTTTATATCACAAAACTATTGCAAGGAATCAAACATATCATATTCAGCGATCTACAAGTTTTATGTAGGATTTTATGACTAACCATGTGAATGACCAGTTCCTGTCATCTCTCTAAATAGATATAAGTGAAGCAAGAGAGTTTAATTCTTTCTAAAAAAGATATGCCCACGCTCTAACAAATATAAGTGAAGCAAAATAGCATTCTACAAATGGCGGTTGTCTATGTAAAGGGAAACATGCAATCCAAACTTCAAATGATATAAGCGAAGCACGTGAAGCATTCTATAAAGCCATACTCAAAAGATTTAAGTGAAGTGCAATGAGCATTCTATAAATCAACCAAGGACCATCTCATAACAGCATGGTGCATAAAATAAAAATGAAAACTAAATGCAAAAGACGCTCCAAGATTTGCACATATCACGTGAATGAAACGAATCCGAAAACATACCGATATTTGTTGAAGAAAGAGGGGATGCCTTCCCAGCATCCCCAAGCTTAGATGCTTGAGTATCCTTGAATATTTACTTGGGGTGCCTCGGGCATCCCCAATCTTGAGCTCTTTCCTCTCTTCCTTATTCTCACATCAAAACCTTCTCAATCATCAAACACTTCATCCACACAAAACTTCAACAGAAAACTCGGTAAGATCCATTAGTATAATAAAGCAAATCACTACTATAAGTACTGTTGCAAACCAATTCATATTTTTTTTTTGCATTGTGTATACTGTAATATAACTTTTTCATGGCTTAACCCACTGATATAAATTGATAGTTTCATCAAAACAAGCAAACTATGCATCAAAAACAGAATCTGTCTAAAACAGAACAGTCTGTAAAAATCTGAACATTCACCATACTTATGGTACCCCAAAATTTCTACCAAAATTATGAAAAATAAAAAAGTTGTACAGAAAGACAGTGCAAAAAGAATCAGAACCATTTGACATTCCAGTAAAAAATTACAATTCACGCACTACAGCCAAAGTTTCTGTCCTGTACCGCACAAACCAACAAGCATTGTAAACATCCTAAAGGCAAACCTTGGCACATTATTTTTATAATACAAAGGAATTGTACAAGGGGATAATTATTTTTGTTGAAAAATTTCTGTAATCAAGATTCACAAAGTTGCCGTGAGCATGAACAAAGTTCAAGGAGCTGTCCCACTTCAACAATGCTTGGCTTTCTCACTTTCGCTTTCCTTTTTGAAAAAGTTTTGGGTTCCCCTCTTTATTTTTGTTGTTTTTAAACTATATGAAAGCACTCAACAGAAATAAATGACTCTCTAAAACTTCCGGGTTGTCTCCCTGGCAGCACATTCTTTAAAGCCATTAAGCTAGGCATATAGTGCTCAAGTAGTGAATCCACCCGGATCCCAAGGTATATCAAAGCCAATTTTAATTAGCAATGATTTGTAATTTAGTAGCGAGCACAAAGTAACACATATCATGCAAAAACGAAGTCTAACTCTCTTCCTATGCATCGGCATGTCATAAAAGAACAATTCATGCACACATAGTAAAGGCCAATGCATAGTATAAACAGTTTCTTGCAATTTTATTGTATTGGAAACATAGAGAGGTGGAGATATAGTTCCTCTCTCATAATAATTTCAAGTAGGAGCAGAAAGCACATGCATATTATATCTATCAAAATCATCATGTGCAACAGTAAAAGGCAACCCATCAATATAATCCTTAATAAGTGCAAACTTCTCTGATATAGTGTAATCGGGAGAATTCAAAAAGATAATAGGACTATCATGCATGGGTGCAATAGCAACAATTTCATATTTATCATAAGGAACTATAGCAAGTTCATCTCCATAAGCATAATTCATATTGGCATCTTGGCCACAAGCATAGCAAGCATCATTAAAAAAGGGATATTTCAAAAGAATCATAGGGATCATAACAGTCATCATAGCAATCGTCCTTCGGTTAGCACGAAGGGGAATTAAACAATGTATGATTTGAAGAGTTACTCTCATTAGAAGGTGGGCACGGGTGATCAATCCGCTCTTCCTCCTTTTGTTCTTAGCTCTCCTCCTCATCTTTTTCATCCAATGAGCTCATAGTTTCATCAATTTCTTCTTCCATAGATTCCTGCAAAATATTAATCTCTTCTTGGACAACGGAGACTTTCTTAATAAGTGCATTAATATAGGCATTATATTTATAATTCTCATAACAATAATTAAGGATAGCTAAATTTTCAGATCTATAATAAGCATCATCAAAATGCTCAAATTCTTTAAACATGTATTCAATTTCATAAGCACCCATAAAAGCAACAAATTCTTCTATTTGTTCCACATCATAGTAATCGTATATACCATTAGCATAAGAAGCTAAGGTTTCATTATCATTAAATTTGCATGAAAAGGGAAGGTGTGGAGCATTCATCCTAGAGCAACAAGTATAATCATATTCCGAGCATAGTTGTCTAGCATACCACTTCAATATATAAATTTGATCCCATAATAGTTTCCCTTTTTGAGTTAAGCAATAATCCCTAAAGTATTCACGTTGATCCAAAGTTACTCCCATTACCAAATTGAATGAGGTTTTCTCAGGATTATCAAAGTGGTACATAATAGTTTTCACATATTGAGCATCGAGGGTTTTAGGAGGATCCTCATCTCTATGAGTAGCAAGTACACCTAATTTTTTTTTGTATTTCACGTTCCATATCCATAACTAAAGATAGAGAACAACTAAGAACAGCAAATAAAAATTACTTAGTGATAAAGCAAACAAGCACACACGAGAATATTCACCCCATGCTATGACTCCCAGGCAACGGTGCCAGAAAAAGGTCTTGATAACCCACAAGTATAGGGGATCAATTGTAGCCTCTTTCGATAAGTAAGAGTGTCGAACCCAACGAGGAGCTAAAGGTAGAACAAATATTCCCTCAAGTTCTATCGACCACCGATACAACTCTACGCACGCTTGACGTTCGCTTTACCTAGAACAAGTATGAAACTAGAAGTACCTTGTAGGTGTTTTTGGGTAAGCTTGCAAGAAAGTAAAGAATGCGTAAATGTAAACTAGGGGCTGTTTAGATAAAGACACAACTAAAGTAAATATGGTGAGTGTGGAGAAGTGGTGATAGGAGTTGTGGAATTGTCCCTAGGCAACTGACTATATTACTAGACCGGTAATCACTATTGCAATTCTATTTGAGGGAGAGGCATAAGCTAACATACTTTCTCTACTTGGATCATATGCACTTACGATTGGAACTCTAGCAAGCATCCGCAACTACTAAAGATTCATTAAGGTAAAACCCAACCATAGCATTAAAGTATCAAGTCCCTTTATCCCATACGCAAACAACCTACTTACTCTGGTCGTGCTTACATCACTCACGCCACCCACCATAAGCAAATCATAAACATATTGCAAACCCTACAGCGGGAATCCCTGACGCTTGCGCGACACGGAGGGCACAATAGGACAGCACCAATAATAAAATATGCAACTCAAACTAATCATAGCAATTCATCAATCACCGATAGGACAACGAAAATCTACTCAGACATCATAGGATGGCAACACATCATCGGAAAATAATATGAAGCATAAAGCACCATGTTCAAGTAGAGGGTACAACGGGTTGCGGGAGAGTGGACCGCTGAATATAGAAGGGGGAAGGTGATGGAGATATTGGTGAAGATGACGGCGGTGTTGGTGAAGATCGCGGTGATGATGATGGCCCCCGGCAGTGCTCCGGCACCACCGGAAGCAAGGGGGAGAGAGGCCCCCTTCTTTTTCTTCTTCCTTGACCTCCTCCCTAGATTGGAGAAGGGTTTCCCCTCTGGTCCTTAGCTCCCATGGCTTGGGACGGGCGAGAGCCCCTCCGAGATTGGATCTATCTCTCTGTCTCTCTCTGTTTTTGTGTTCTGTTCCAGCTCTGTTTCACCGTTTCGTGTATATATGGAGATCCGTAACTCCGATTGGCCTGAAACCTTCGCCGTGATATTTTTCCGAATATTAGCTTTCTTGCGGAAAAAGAAGAGCATCAACCGCCTTACGGTGGACTCACGAGGGTAGGGGGAGCGCCCAGGGGGGGCAGGCGCGCCCCCTGCCTCGTGACGACCTCGGGCACTGGTTCGCGTTGATTTTCCTTCCAAATTTTCCATATTTTCCAAAAATAAGCTCCGTCCGTTTTTATCCCGTTTGGACTCCGTTTGATATGGATATTCTGCGAAACCAAAAACATGCAACAAACAGGGACTGGCACTGGATCAATATGGTAGTCCCAAAAATAATATAAAAAGTTTCCAAAAAGTATATGAAAATTGAATAATATTGGCATGGAACAATCAAAAATTATGGATACGACGGAGACGTATCACCCCCTCCACAGATTACACCCTCGGTCATATCTTCATAGTGCTTAGGCGAAGCCCTGCGCATATCATTTCACCATCACCGTCACCACGCCGTCGTGCTGACGGAACTCATCTATTTCCTCGACACATTGCTGGATCAAGAGTTCGAGGGACGTCATCGAGCTGAACGTGTGCAGAACTCGGAGGTGCCGTACATTCGGTACTTGATAGGTCGGAACGAGAACAAGTTCGACTACATCAACCGTGTTGTCAAACACATTCGCTTTCGGTCTACGAGGGTATGTAGACACACTCTCCCCCTCTCGTTGCTATGCATCTCCTTGATAGATCTTGCGTGAGCATAGGAAATTTTTGAAATTGCATGCTACGTTTCCCAACGATGGCATCCGAGCCAGGTCTATGCGTAGATGATATTCACGAGTAGAACACAAAGAGTTGCGGGCTGTGATCGTCTTACTTCTTACCACCAATGTATTATTTTGATTCGACGGTATTGTTGGATGAAGCGGCTCGGACCAACCTTACATGACCATGTTCATGAGACCAGTTCCACCTACAGACATGCAACTAGTTTTGCATAAAGGTGGATGGCGGGTGTCTGTTTCTCCTACTTTATTTGAATCGAATTTGACTGTGGCCAGTCCTTATTGAAGGTTAAAACAACAAACTTGGTCGTTGTGGTTTTGATGCGTAGGTAAGAACGGTTCTTGCTAGAAGCCCATAGCAGCCACGTAAAACTTGCAACAACAAAGTAGAGGACGTCTAACTTGTTTTTGCAGGGCATGTTGTGATGTGATATGGTCAAGACATGATATACGTTATTGTATGAGATGATCATGTTTTGTAAAATTTATCGGCAACCGGCAAGAGCCTTATGGTTGTCTCTTTATTGCATGAAATGTAAACGCCATGTAATTGATTTACTTTATCATTATGCGTTAGCAATAGTTGTAGAAGCAATAGTAGCGAGACAACCACGACACAACGATGGAGATCAAGGTGTCGAGCCGGTGACGATGGAGATCATGAGGATGCTTTGAAGATGGAGATCAAAAGCACGAGATGATGATGGCCAGATCATGTCACATATTTTGATTGCATGTGATGTTTATCTTTTATGCATCTTACTTTGCTTAGTACGGTGGTAGCATTATAAGATGATCCCTTAACTAAATTTCAAGGTATAAGTGTTCTCCCTGAGTATGCACCGTTGCGACAATTGTTCATGCTGAGACATCACGTGATGATTGATAACCCACAAGTATAGGGGATCGCAACAGTTTTCGAGGGTAGAGTATTCAACCCAAATTTGTTGATTCGACACAAGGGGAGCCAAAGAATATTCTCAAGTATTAGCAGCTGGGTTGTCAATTCAACCACACCTGGAAACTTAATATCTACAGCAAAGTGTTTAGTAGCAAAGTAATATGATAGTGGTGGTAACGGTAACAAAAGTAAAGACAGCAAAAGTAATGTTTTTGGTATTTTGTGGTGATTGTAACAGTAGCAACGGCAAAGTAAATAAGCGTAAACCAGTATATGGAGAACTCGTAGGCACCAGATCAGTGATGGATAATTATGCCGGATGTGGTTCTTCATGTAACATCATAACGTAGGGTGATACAGAACTAGCTCCAGTTCATCAATGTAATGTAGGAATGTATTCCGTAAATAGTCATACGTGCTTATGGAAAAGAACTTGCATGACATCTTTTGTCCTACCCCCCCATGGCAGCGGGTTCCTATTGTAAACTAAGGGATATTAAGGCCTCCTTTTAATAGAGAACCGGAACAAAGCATTAGCACATAGTGAATACATGAACTCCTCAAACTATGGTCATCACCGAGAAGTATCCCGATTATTGTCACTTCAGGGTTGTCGGATCATAACACATAATAGGTGACTATATACTTTGCAAGATCGGATCTAGAACACACATATATTCATGGAAATATAATAGGTTCAGATCTGAATTCATGGCACTCGGGCCCTAGTGACAAGCATTAAGCATAGCAAAGTCATAGCAACATCAATCTCAGAACATAGTGGATACTAAGGATCAAACCCTATCAAAACTAACTCGATTACATGATAAATATCATCCAACCCATCACCGTCCAGCAAGCCTACGATGGAATTACTCACGCACGGCGGTGAGCATCATGAAATTGGTGATGGAGGATGGTTGATGATGACGACGGCGACGAATCCCCCTCTCCGGGGCCCGAGCGGACTCAGATCAGCCCTCCGAGAGAGATTAGGGCTTGGCGGCGGCTCCGTATAGTAAAGCGCGATGATTTCTTCTCTCTAATTTTTTCTCCGAAAATACAATAAATAGAGTTGGAGTTGGCGTCGGAGGGTCTCCAGGGGGCCCACGAGGTAGGGGCGCGCCCGGGAGGCGCCCCACCCTCGTGGACAGGTGTGGCCCCTGGTCTTCATCTTTAGCGAGGATTTTTATTATTTTTATAAGACATCCCGTGGAGTTTCAGGTCATTCGAGAACTTTTGTTTTCGCACATAAAACAACATCATGGCAATTCTGCTGAAAACAACATCAGTCCAGGTTAGTTCCATTCAAATCATACAAGTTAGAGTCCAAAACAAGGGCAAAAGTGTTTGGAAAAGTAGATACGACGAAGACGTATCAACTCCCCCAAGCTTAAACCCTTGCTTGTCCTCAAGCAATTCAGTTAATAAACTGAAATAGAAAAAAAAGAAAAACTTTTACAAACTCTGTTTGCTCTTGTTGTTGTACCTATGTCAAGCCAGCATTAAAGTTTTTAGCATAGATCATAACTAACCACATTTGCAATAACTCTCAGGTCTCATGTTTACTCATATCAATAACATAATCAGCTAGCAAGCCATAATAATAAATCTTGGATGACAACACTTTCTCAAAACAATCATAATATGATATAATAGGATGGTATCTCGCTAGCCCTTTCTGAGACCGCAAAACATAAATGCAGAGCACCTTCAAAGATCAAGGACTGACTAGACATTGTAATTCAAGGTAAAAGAGATCCAATCATAGTCATACCCGATATAAATTAACAATAATGAATGAAAATGACAGATGTGCTCTCCAGCTAGTGCTTTTTAATAAGAGGGTTGAGGGAGTCCTGGATTAGGGGGTGTCCGGATGGCCGGACTATAACCTTTGGCCGGACTCCTGGACTATGAAGATACAAGATTGAAGACTTCGTCTCGTGTCCGGATGGGACTTTCCTTGGCGTGGAAGGCAAGCTTGGCGATACGGATATGTAGATCTCCTCCCATTGTAACCGACTCGGTGTAACCCTAGCCCTCTCCGGTGTCTATATAAACCGGAGGGTTTTAGTCCGTAGGACGAACAACAATCATACCATAGGCTAGCTTCTAGGGTTTAGCCTCTCTGATCTCGTGGTAGATCTACTCTTGTACTACCCATATCATCAATATTAATCAAGCAGGAGTAGGGTTTTACCTCCATCGAGAGGGCCCGAACCTGGGTAAAAACATTGTGTCCCTTGTCTCCTGTTGCCATCCGCCTAGACGCACAGTTCGGGACCACCTACCTAAGATCTGCCAGTTTTGACACCGACATTGATGCTTTCATTGAGAGTTCCTCTGTGTTGTCATCTTTAGGCCCGATAGCTCCTCCGATCATCAACAACGATGCGGTCCAGGGTGAGACTTTTCTCCCCGGACAGATCTTCGTATTCGGCAGCTTTGCACTGCGGGCCAATTCGCTTGGCCATCTGGAGCAGATCGAAAGCTACGCCCCTGGCCATCGGGTCAGGTTTGAAGTTTGAACTACGGTGGCGTCGCGGAGACTTGATCTTGACGGGTTCGAGCCACAGCCGAAGCGCGCCGCCTTTATTACGATGGGCATGATCTAGCTCTGCCGCGAGCGATTGCCACGAGGCCGCACCGTGTCGCTCCGACCCTTAGCTCGGGCCATTGCATGTCGAGGGCGGGTGGCTGGACACCGCCTCGGGAGCTGCAATTTCTACGGCGATCGAGCCGAACACCAGCCTTGTCTTCTGCGAAGCCCATGAGTACAAGGTGCCGGACTCCTCTCCGGACTCCGAACCTTCCGCGCCCCTGCCAATCGAATCCGATTGGGCGCCGATCATGGAGTTCACCGCCGCGGACATCTTTCAGCACTCGCCCTTCGGTGACATTCTGAATTCACTAAAGTCTCTCTCTCTCTCTATCAGGAGAGCCCTGGCCGGACTATGGTTAGCAAGGTTGGGATGCGGACGACGAAGAAATTCAAAGCCCACCCACCACCCATTTCGTAGCCATTGTCGATGATTTAACCGACATGCTCGACTTCGACTCGAAGACATCGGCGGTATGGATGCCGATGCAGGAGATGACCAAGAACCAGCGCCTATAGGGCCTTTGGAAGGCCACCTAGTTGTATGACATATACATGGTGGACACCCCAAAAAAGAAGGAAGGCGATGGAACAATGGAGGATGACCCTCCAAGAAGCAGCCTAAGCGCCCGGCGTCGTGGCCCCGCTCTAAATCCGCCAAAGCAAAAGCAGCGATTCGGCACAGGAGATAATAACACCCGAACTATGCGAAGACAACCCCTCCAGCAGGATTCAACACGGGAGGATGGAGAAGCCAGCCCCATGAGAGGCGGCGGACATAGAGGTGAGGGCGATAATTACATGCCTCCCTCCAAAAGCAGGCAAGCCTCGGCGGCGAGCAATTTGTCGTGCACGAGGATCCCGTCAAACAAGAGCGTTTCAAGCGTAGGCTTATAGCCACGGCGAGCAGCCTCAAGAAAAATAGCAACAACTTAGAGCTGACCAAGACTTGCTAGCCGACGGATGGGTGAAGTCTTTGCGGCGAAAATCTGAACTCGACGCCCTCAAGAGCTACCCAAAGCGCATGCTGCTACCCAGAGCACCTAAACCTACATCACCAGCGCACGACGTGGCCGACCGGCCACCTCGTGGCCGCGACAGAGAGGCCTCTCGGCCCTCCACTCAAGCCGCACCCTGGCGTCGCCCAAAGAATACCAAGGCACGGAGAAATGCGCCAGACCTACGAGATATATTGGAGGAGAAGGCAAGGCAAACAAGATCGATCTACGGATTGCGTGGGTGCCCCACGACACGTGACGATGGCCGTCATGCCGGATATGGCAAATCCGGCCGGGCCGAACACAGTAGACAAAGCTCATTCGAGCTACGTCGTGATATAGCCCAGTACAGAGGCGCCTCACACCCACTATGCTTCGCAGATGAAGTAATGGATCATCAAATCCCCGAGGGTTTCAAACCCGTAAACATCGAATCATACGATGGCACAACAGATCCTGCGGTATGGATCAAGGATTATCTCCTTCATATCTACATGGCCCGCGGTGATGATCTACACGCCATCAAATACCTCCCACTCAAGCTTAAAGGACCAGCTCGGCATTGGCTTAACAGCTTGCCAGCAGAGTCAATTGTTTGCTGGGAGGACACGGAAGCCGCATTCCTCGACAATTTCCACCTATGTGCGACCACCGGCGCCGATGACCTAAGCCACATAATTCAGCAGCGGAGGAATCGGCGGACAATTCTGGACACGGTTCCTAACCAAGAAAAATCAAATAGTCGACTGTCCAGACGCAGAGGCCCTCGCAGCCTTCAAACATAACATCCGTGACGAGTGGCTTGCCCGGCACCTAGGACAGGAAAAGCCGAAGTCCATGGCAGCCCTCACAACACTCATGACCCGCTTTTGCGCGGGAGAAGACAGCTGGCTATCTTGTAGTAATAACATGACCAAGAGCCCTGGTAATTCGGATACCAAGGACAGCAATGGCAGGTCGCATCGCAACAAGCATAAGTGTCGCATTAACGGCAACAATGATAAGGATACGACAGTTAATGCCGGATTCAAAGGCTCTAAACCCGGTCAGCGGAAAAAGCCATTTAAAATAAATACTCTGGGCCCGTCCAGTTTGGACCGAATACTCGATCGCTCGTGCTAGATACACGGCACCCCCGAAAAACCATCCAATCACACCAACATGGATTGTTGGGTGTTCAAGCAGGCAGGCAAGTTAAATGCCAAAAATAGTGACAAGGGGCTGCATAGCGATGACGAGGAGGAGCCCTGGCCGCCGAAGAATAGGGGACAGAAGGGCTTCCCCCCACAAGTGCGGACGGTGAACATGATATACGCAACCCACATCCCCAAAAGGGAGCGGAAGCATGCACTTAGGGACGTATATGCGTTGGAGCCAGTCGCCCCAAAGTTCAACCCGTGGTCCTCCTGCCCGATCACTTTTAATCGAAGGGACCACCCCACTAGTATCCGCCATGGCGGATTCGCCGCATTGGTTCTAGACCCAATCATTGATGGATTTCACCTCACTAGAGTCCTTATGGGCCGGCAGCAACCTGAACTGCTTTATCGGGATACTGATGCAAAAATGGGCATAGATCCCTCAAGGATCAAACCGCAAAACGACCTTTAAAGGCGTCATACCAGGTGTAGAGGCCAACTATACAGGCTCGGTTACACTTGAGGTGGTCTTGGATCCCGGATAATTTCGAGCGAGAGTTAATCTTGACATAGTCTCGTTCGCGATGGCTATCACGCCTTTGGTGAGAGACGAACCGCATTTGCAAAGTTCAATGCGGTGCCGACCTCGCATACCTCAAGCTCAAGATGCGGGCCCTCGAGTCATTACGGTCAATGGAAACACGAGCGCTCTCTCCGAGCGGAGGAGCATCTGGCGGCCCTCGCAGAGGAAGTACAAAGCAACCTATCAAGGCAATTCTCCAGTCCGGCTACTAAACGTCCGGACACCATCAAGCGCGCCCGGAGTAACCTACAACAAGACCGCCTGGCACGTTCCGAGCAAGCGTAGTAATGCGGCCCCAACCGCAGCCCTCGCGTAATTGCGAAACCAGTACTACGCATACATAATTACGCTCTGGAAATACCATGGGCATAAGGGGAGGGGCACAACCACGGCATGCCCAAAGTGCGGCTCAACCGCACTAGGGGCTCCCGATTTTGTCATTCCTTTTTTTTCTTACTTTCAGGACTTCACTCTTCGGAAGGCCTGTCCGGCAGTACAATCGCCGAACACACGATGCAACTGCCAGGGAGGCAGAAAGCTACGTTGAGTGTCCAGGTGATCTCTATAACGAGCAGTATACTTGTTTCACATATCATCCCGCAGCTCGCCCTGGAGGGGGACATGTCAAATAGTCCCATCTCTTGCTTATCGCACTATTTGTATCGTTCCGCTTTTACGGCAGCCTTTTCGACTAAACAATACATAGCTTCTGTCTATTCTTGCATTCCTTTTTTATGTGAATATGTTCAGTTATGACATTATGCAACCGTACACTTTAGTGCGGCCAATACACCGGGGCTTAAGTACCCCGAATATGGTGTGAGAAGTCGAACACTCTCATGAGTGCGGCACCCGAACTTATAGCATTATATGCATCGGCTCGAATCATATGCAGGGTCAATAGTTGGGTTTGCCCGGCTCCCATGTTTTGGTACCTTACGTTTAGATTATATCGGCTAAGGTAGCGCTGGGAGAACTCTGTGATTGTGCCCGGTTGAGCTGGGTTAAGCACCTCGATGAAAGCTAAAACTGACCGTCATGATAGGGCGAGAGCTGGTCGCTGTTCGAGAGGTTTGAGTCCCTAAAGACTTATGCGCTTAGGCGAGGCGGCTTTGTCCGGCCTAGGCATGGATAGCGCCCCAAACTCGGTCTTCCGAATACTAGGGGCTTCACCGAAATTTAAAATTATAGAATTCTATGCCTAAGTGAGAGTGATAAAGCATTATAGTCCGATTGCCTTGTTCGTTGTGCTGAGCGCCTCCCTCGAAGGACCCAAGACTGGGAACAAGAGCGCTCAGGTTTATCCCGAACACCCCAACACTCGTGGCATGGGGGCAGAAGCCGATGACTCGCCATCCTCATATTTAATAAACGGCCGCACAGAAGGTAATATTTTAAATTCAAAAAGCGTTGCTTAGCGCATATGAACAAGTTTTCAGCGCACAGGATAACACTAGCGAGTTTACTCATAAATTACATCCTTGGAACATTCATCCGCCATAAGCCAGGCACCCTTCAGGACACCCTCATAATACATCTCGGGCTTGCGATGCTCCTTGCCCTCCGGTGGCCCATCTGTCACCAGCTTCTCAGCATCCATCTTGCCCCAGTGTACTTTAACACAGGCAAGGGCCCTATGGGCGCCTTTGATGCATACGGAGCGCTTGATGACTTCAAGCCGTGGACAGGCATCCGCCAGCCGCCTCACCAGCCCAAAGTAGCTCCCCAGGCCATAGCCGGACTATAAGGCCCTTCATGGCCTGTTCGGCCACCTTATGGATCTCGACCAGCTGCTTCGGCTGGTCGCTCAGGGGCACCGCGTGTCCGGCCTCAACATACTGGGACCAGAACACCTTCTCCGTCGAGTTCCCCTCCTCGGCTCGGTAGAATGCGGCAGCGTCGGACACATTGCGGGGAAGATCTGTGAATGCTCCTATAGAGCTCCGGACTCGGGTAAGTAACAAGTAATTCACTTTCACGTGCTTGCTTTGCATAAAAAATGCCTTACCGCGCTATCTTCTTCATCGCCTCAATTTCTGGAGGGCTTTTGGGCTTGGCCTTGGCAGATTTAGGCGCTCTCAAGGGCCGAGGCGAGCTCAGACTCTCGAGTCTTTGAGTCAAGCTCCAAACTCTCGTGTTTTTCCACGAGAGCCTGGAGCTCTTGCTGCAGCTCCGCCACCCGCGCCTCCTGCTTTTCTCACTCGGTGCGCTCCACGGCCGCATTGTCTTTGGCCTTGGACATCGCTTTCTTCAGGGTTGCCACCTGGGTTGTGGCCCCTGTAATACTCACGTTGGTCCTGTCATTTTTTGCAACCACATCTTTTTTATATACTTACATAAGGTATTACTTACCTTCCTTGTCATCGAGCTGCTTCTTGGCAAGGCCGAGCTCGTTCTCGGACCGCTCGAGGCTCTGCTTCAATGCATCGACCTCCGTAGTCAGTGCGGCAGAGGTCAGCAGCGCAGCCTGCATTCCCATATTGACAAACTTCTGTTAGACTCCTGCGTATATCTTTTAGATCCTCAGTTCGGCTTTTCTTTCCGAACACCAAACTGAGCATCAGGGGCTACTTTCTATGGGGTAATATTTTTACATATCTTAAATACATACCTCAAAGCCTGTTAGAAGGCTGGCACAGGCTTCAGTCAGCCCGCTCTTGGCGGATTGAACCTTCTGGATCACCGCACTCATAATAGTGCGGTGCTCCTCGTCGATGGGCGCCGTTAAGCAGCTCCAGCAAATTATCCAGTGCCTCGGTTGGGCCGGAGGTCACCGGCGTCGTAAACTTGCCCTTCTTACTTGGGGCTGCCTTGGGACTCGGAACCACTGAAGGTTCGGTGCGGTGTCCGGCCCGCGGACGGACTTAGAGCCCTTTGTGGTTTTATCCCGTTTACGCCTGGAGTCTGGGAGGTCGCCTTGCGGCGCCTCGAGGACCACCTCCTCTGGCTTGGACCCTTTGGGACTCCACCTCGGCATTTTCCGTGGGGCGAGGAGGTAGCGGTCGGGGTGAAATACTATTCATCCGGCGAATCCGAGGCCCGCTTCGCAAGCGTCGAGCCGGGACCTAGGCGGACTGCATGATTATATTGGCGTCGAGAAGATCTTGTGCAATAAAGGCGCCATGAGTTATTCGGTATCCGGCTACTTACGATTTTGCGGGGCTTAGCCTGGATGGCTACTCCTCTTCGCCGTCGTCGGCGTTGGTGGAGTAGTTCGGAGGAAGGGTCCTTCCCTTCTTGGACCCTCCGCCCCCCCCCCCTAGTTGGGGCGGCCTGCCTTTTCTTTCCTCCCCCCGCTGGAGGGGGGGAGGCCTCTTCTTCCTCCTCCTCGTCTTCGTGGGAGGAGTGCACCTTGGAGTCATCGGACAATGAATCCGACACCACCGGGCGCCGGAACTCTTCGAGTTCCGTGGCCTTCTTCTCGGCACCACGTAAGGTGCGGAACCGCTAACCCGTCAGCGGGCATCCGCTGGGTCTTGAACAAGGGGCGGAAAGTTGATCTACCGGGCGTCTCCTGCCAATCTGTCAAAAGGTAAGGGAGTTTAGATCCCGCATAGAGTCAAACTATGAAAAACAAGTATCCCATAAAGGGTAAAACAGCTTACCGTGTTGGTTTGATTCTGCGCGCTGAATCCACGATCCTCAGTAGCGGATGCGGGAGCCTCGGCGCCCTTGAACAGCACCTTCCGGGCATCTTAAATGCGTAGTGCGAAGAGCTGCTCGGGGTTCGGTCTGTCTTGGATTAAACTCCCACAAACTGAAAGCCCGTTGTTGGGGCCGGGAGGATCCAGCGGATGAGCATGACTGGACTACATTGGCGAGTTTGAGTTTCTTGCTCACGGACTTTGGATGCATGCTTGGAGTCGGTCAGCTCTCCTTTTGGCCCCCTTCAGGCCCTTCTCTTTCCGGGAGGTGGCTGTGTGGGGATGCAGATCGAATTGGGGCCGCTGCCCATTCAGAGTCCTGTGACTTCGGTGATGTAGAACCAACCGATTGCCACCCCTTTATGGTCTCTCTGAAAAGCCCTCGAGCCATAGGGCGTTGGGCATCTTGCCCACCATGGCACCTCCGCACTCCGGCTTGGCGGCCGCCCACTACCTTGGCTTGACATTGAAGGTCTTCAGCCATAAGCTGAAGTGGGGCTGAATCTGAGGAAGGCCTCGCACCACGACGATGAGCGCCGAGATGTTGAGGATGAAGTTCAGGGCAGATCGTGGAAATCAGGCCGTAGTAGAACATGAGCCCCGGACAAATGGGTGAAGTGGGAAACCTAGTCCAGCGGAAGAAATGGGTGAGAACACCACCCTCGATGGGGCTGAGGGTGGGGATGAGCTGCCCCTCGTGCAGGAGCGGTCGCGATGTCATTGGACAAGTATCCGGCTTTCCTCAGCTTCTTGATGTGTCGCTCCGTGGCGGAGGAGACCATCCACTTGCCTCCGCTCGAACATGGCTAGAGAAGGTTGAGGTGGGATGTGCGGACTTAGGCGGCTGGAGTTCAAGTGCGGAAATGGATAAGCGAAGGAGGAAGAAGGCGTAGATGAAAAGGTGGATCCTTATCCCTTATATGGTAGAGACGAAACTATGTGCCCCCACCAGCCTGCTAAAACTTCGCTTATCTCCCAAGCGCCGTAATTAATGCGCGGTTGGGTTACCCGCCCGTATTGATGAGAATCCCGAATAAGGGGACACGATCTCTGCTTTGACAAGGCGTGCCAAAAACCGCCTCGCTAAGCGCTGAGGTGGGACGATAAAGCGATTGAATAAAGGCTTGGCGTGGTGTGATGTCACAACTGCGGAATACATCAACAGATTGGATTTGTGTAAATATTATTCTCTCTATGGTGGTATGTGGTACTTATTTTGCGAGCTGGACACTATCCTTGTGTTCAAAATCTTCTATGAAGTATTGGAGGAGGAACCGCCTTGCAATGCGAAGACAATCTGCGCGCGGACTCGTCGTCATTGAAGCCTAGTTAGGGGCTCTGAGGAGTCTGGATTAGGGGTGTCCGGATGGCGGACTATAACCTTTGGACGGACTTACGGACTATGAAGATACAAGATTGAAGACTTAGTCCTGTGTCCGGATGGGACTTTCCTTGGCGTGGAAGGCAAGCTTGGCGTCTGGATATGTAGATCTCCTCCATTGTAACCGACTCTGTGTAACCCTAGCCCTCTCCGGTGTCTATATAAACGGAGGTTTTAGTCCGTGGGACGAACAACAATTATACCATAGGCTAGCTTCTAGGGTTTAGCCTCTCGATCTCGTGGTAGATCTGCTCTTGTACTACCCATATCATCAATATTAATCAAGCAGGAGTAGGGTTTTACCTCCATTGAGAGGGCGAACCTGGGTAAAACATCGTGTCCCTTGTCTCTGTTACCATCCACCTAGGCGCTTTGATTCGGGACCCCCTACCCGAGATCCGCCGGTTTCGACACCGACAAGGGTGATGACTCAACATAAAAGTAAATAGATAGGCCCTTCACAGAGGGAAGCAGGGATTTGTAGAGGTGCCTGAGCTTGATTTTGAAATAGAGATAAAATATATTTTGAGCGGCATACTTTTGTTGTCAACATAACAACTAAGAGATGACGATATCTTCCATGCTAAAAAAATTATAGGCGGTTCCCAAACAGAATGGTAAAGTTTATACTCCCCCTCCTCCACAAGCATCAATCCATGGCTCGCTTTCGAAACAGCAGTGCCTCCAACATTCAATGGGTCCCAGGGGAGTTTTGTTTGCAATTATTTTGATTTAGTTTGCATAAAGCATGGGACTGGGCATCCGGTGACCAGCCATTTTCTCGTGAGTGAGGCGGAGTCCACTCCTCTTGAGAATAACCGCCTAACACGGAAGATAAGGGCATCACTAGTTGATATATGAGCTATTCGAGCATGCAAAACAGAATGTTTGTTTGAAGGTTTAGAGTTTGGCACATACAAATTTACTTGGAGCAGCAGGTAGATACCGCATATAGGAAGGTATGGTGGACTCATATGGAATAACTTTGGGGTTTAAGGGATTGGATGCACAAGCAGTATTCCGCTTAGTACAAGTGAAGGCTAGCAAAAAATGAGGCGACCAACTAGAGGCGACAACAGTCATGAACATGCATTAAAATTAATAAACATTGAATACAAGCATGAGTAGGATATAATCCACCATGAACATAAATATCGTGAAGGCTATGTTGATTTGTTTCAACTACATGCGTGAACATGTGCCAGAATCAAGTCACTTAAATCATTCAAGGAGGATACCACCCCATCATACCACATCATAATCATCTCAATAGCATGTTGTACGCATAAGGTAAACCATTATAACTCATAGCTAATCAAGCATGGCACAAGCAACTATGATCTCTAATTGTCATTGCAAACATGTTTATTCATAATAAGCTGAATCAAGAAAGATGGACTCATCATATTTACAAAAACAGAAGAGGTTGAGTTCATACCAGCTTTTCCCATCTCAGTCAGTCCATCATATATCATCATAATTGCCTTTCACTTGCACGACCGAACAATGTGAATAATAATAAGAGCGCACGCGCATTGGACTAAGCTGGAATATGCGAGCATTCAATAAGCAGGAGAAGACAAGGCAATATGGGCTCTTGGTTAAATCAACAATGATGCATATAAGAGCCACTACAACAATTTAATCATGGTCTTCTCCTAATGACCCCCAAAGAAAAGAAAGGAAAATAAAACTATTTACATGGGAAAGCTCCCAACAGGCAAAAGTAGAACGGGAAATATTTTTGGGTTTTCTTTTTAATTATTACTAGGTGAGCTGGTCGTGCCCCACAAGCACCTACGGGACCCTGGTCCCTTGTGGTTCGGAGAGCGGAGATTACTAAAGAAGCAGATCGGCGATGCACGGCGGATTTTACCCAACGGAGCTCTCCGGAGATAATACTCCTCTGCTGCTTTGTGGATTATCTTGTGTTCTTGCTAGGGAGCAATCACGGGCTACAAGACCTAAGCGTGAGTGTGGTCTTCTATCCAGCTAAACCCGAACCCTTTCTCGTTGCCCCGGGCCTCCTTTTATAGGCACAAGGGTTTACCACATATAGCAAGTAGACAAGGGTAAGGTAGTAAAAACATAGGTTGGTACACGCTATATACGAGTGTACGATAACCTATACCTAACTTTCGGCGGCAAGGGACAAGAGTCATCAATGCCCGTCTCGATGCGCCGAACGATTGCAACATGGACCGTTAAGTGCGCCTCCGTTCATACGATGGTAACTTATCGGCGCTGCTTATCGCTACTCTCCGCTGGCTGCACAGCCCCGACCGCGTCCTTGGAAGAGCCCGTGGTGACACGTTGGCGGGTGAGCTGGGCGGAGATGAAGAGGCCGTCCGCCCGGCAAGTGCCTTGCCGTGGCGGGAATCTTGTCGCGCAGGGGTTCAGCGCCCGCCAAGCCTTCGGCAAGCTCCTCTTGTGGGGCCTTGTTTTCCTTCATACAGGTGGCCTTCCGGCAAGCTCCTCTTGCGGGGTCTTAACTTCTTTGTTCTTGAATGGCTCCAAAGGGAGCTCTTGAGGAGTCTTGGCAGCCAACAGGCGGCCCGGCCGTGGGCGCTGCTCCTGTCCGTCTGCGAGTTAGAGTACTAGGGTACCCCTATTCTAATCTACCGGCAGAGCCCGGGCTGGGCCACCTGGCGTAAGCTACTGTTGGGCCAGGCCCAAAACAATCTGCCAGTGCGCGTGGTCTTGATACGCCGTTGTTTGCCTTGGACCCTACGTCTCCCACGAGCAGCGCGTGTGGGGCGTGGCGTCGTGGGGAGATCGTGGGGCTTCCTTTAATGGGAAAAATCGGAGCGCCGTCCCTCTCCCTTTATAAGCGGGGAAACGGGGCAGGGCGCCCACTTGCCCTCGTTGTCACATCGGAAAACCCCGTCGCTTTCCCTTCCTTCTCGAGCCCCAGAAGGCGGCGCTCCGCCCCTCCACTGCCACGGTGCCACCCGCCGTCGGCTTCCTTCACCGCGACTCCGATGGCTCGAAGGCCGATAAGGGAAGAAGCGCGAAATCCGCCGGCCGCAGCGGCTCATGGCGCTGCGGAAAAAGCGGGCCCTCTTGACCCCTGCTCAAGGGAAGGAGCTGGTGGATGGGTACTACCTTTTGGTCGGCGGTGACCCGCGCATCCGCGCGAGGTCATCTCGCCGCCACATCTGCCAAGGTCTCCTTGGTACCCTTCTTGCGATTTTCTTACAGTGCGGGCTCTGCCCACTGCTTTTCTAATTTTACTGTGATGTCATGAACACCTATGGCCTCCGCCTTCTTGACTTCACTCCCAGCGCCGTTCTCACCTTGGCTGTTTCGGCGCATCTTTGCGAGAACTTTGTCGGGAGTCCACCCAAGCGTCGCACTCTTCGCCATTACTTCTCACCCAGCGTAGAGAGAGAGAGCCACTTGCGGAGGGTGCATGGACCTCTAGGATCGGCAAGAAGGAAGCATATCTTGGCGGAGAGTTGCGCACAAGTGGGAGAGTGGAGGGCTGGCTGGTCTTTGGATCTTGGAGGAGGAGCCCCAGCCTTTTACCGCCCTGCGCCAAGACCCCCATAGTTAAGTGGCAGGCCTGGAGCAACTTAGGCGGAGGGCGACAAGTTGAAGATTGCCACGACTAGGATTTTGCGCCTCCGGCAAGCAGGGCTCACCGTGGGGGCAGTTAGCGCGGACTTCCGCCCGCGCCGCATTGCACCCTGCGGGGAAAGGAGGCCTGCTTGGGAATTCGAGAGCGGCGGATATCATGAGGCTGCGTCAGGCCTAAGTGGAACTTCACCACCACGGGCTTGGCGGCATGCTGCGGGGCTGTTCAAGCTGAGCGGACAACCCTGGATGGTGCATGTTGCGAGGAGTTGTGCCCTTGTGCAACAAATCGGGCTGATCGCATCCAGCGATAATGCCGTTGTGCGATTCCCATGGGATCGTTCCAACAGCGAGAAACCGCCGGCGACATAGTGCAGCAGTTCTTGACGACTTATGCGAAGTGCGGTCAGCGCCGGCGAAGAAGCGGCTCACCCGCGACACCACTGCTTTCGGGAAATGCGTAGCGTCGCCACAAGGTTGGAGGAGGCTGCGAGAGGCCGCTGCCGCCGCGCGTTGGGTTCACCGTCGAGGCGGAGATGGCGGCGACAAGCCTTACCGACCAAGAAGAGTTCATCGGTGGGGAGGAGCAGCCCGAGCTCGACAACGACCGAGTGAGCCTGCGGAAGCGCTTCTCCTCCGCCGTCAAGTAGCTTGCGCAAGAGAGCTTGCTGTCCCGCCAAGAGGCGTCTCGGAAGGCCGGAGAAGTGTCGAGAGCATCCAGTCAACAACCGCCTCGCCGCCCGGCGCTCCACGCGGCAACCTTTGTTGCAGCGAAGCGCCTCGTTCCGCCATGGCGGCAGGTAGCGGGGCCTTCTGGAGCGGCCCCTGCACCGCCAGCGTCGGAGGAGTCTTCTCCCCCAATCCGTCGTCTTGCGGAGCAGAGTTTGATCTCTCCGCCCTCAGCTCGAAGAAGAAGAGGAAGAGTAAGATCTCGCCGCTGCTATTCGTAATCTCCCAATTTATTGCTTTATCTTACATCCGGTGGTGCCACTCTGAACTTTCTTTTTCAGGACCTTGGTTGGAAGGCGTCGAAGAGGGCCAAGACGCCAGTTGTTGTCGTCTCAGATGACTCCCCTGTAGTAACAGGGGGCACGTCCGAAACTCCCTTGCTGGATCTGGTAACCCTTGATGAGCAGCCCCAGCCAATGACATAAGTACGAGTGCGCTTCACGTGATCTGGCGCGCTTGGGTGCTTTTACATTTGCTAATATCTGGTTTGTTGGATTTCGTAGGAGGAGAGCAGCCGCTGTGGGCGCGGAGGCTACCCACGAGTTCAGCCCCATCGGGAGGCCACAGAGGTCACCCAGAGATTCCGCTTGCTTCCTTCGCCACCAAGGAGAATTCTCCGCCAAGGGAGCACTCTCCAGGCAAGGAGGCTTCTCCGCCAAGGGAGCTTCTCCGACAAGGGCTGGCGCCAGCGACCCCAGGTGGTGGAGACCGCGGACCACAGGATCCTTGCCGGTAATCTTCTTGTTTGATAGTTTCCCTCGGGTTACGCTTTTCTGTTTCTCTCTTTGAACATCTGTTTGATTTGTGCTTACTCTTCGACCGTCAGATCCATCTGCTGGAGACCCGATGAAAGCCGAGGGCGCCCGCGAGAAAGCGGCCCGGCGGCAGTGTCGACACCGCCAACGTGGAGGAGGAGCTGGTCTTGACAGCCCTTGGCGAGAGGCTGCCGAGGCCACCGGCCTTGAGGCTGGGGAGCAGCGATCGCCTGGCCGGCAGAGGCCGGAGGCGCCAGGCGCTGCGACCGCCGATCCCCCGCCACCGATGCGCGCCCGGACTCGAGGAGCCCTAGCCCGGCGCCTACAGCGGTGAGGTGTCTTCATCAAGCTCCGTGGGCATCGAGCTCAGGCGCCAGCCGAGGAGACCGATCGGAGCTGCTGCCTCCGCCCGGGACTATCCTGGTTGATGCCGAGCAGCGGCGATGGTGAACTGAGGAGCAGCTGCTCGGGAGGCTCTTTGTCGCTCTACCGCGCCCGACAAGCCAAGCTGGAGTCGAGGCGCTTGTCGGCGCGGGAGCTGACTTGGAAAGCGTCGGAAGAGCTCCAGCAGCGCCAACAAAGAGACTCTCGGGACATAGCGAGGCTCGGGGCAGCTTCTTGAGGGCGCCACGACCTTCATCTTGGAGAAGGCGAGGTTGAGGAGCAGCAGAGGCTTGCGGTGAAGCTCTCCTCTCGAGAAGGTGGCTGGCGCGCGGAAGATCAACCTCGGCAGCTTTGAGGAAGACCTCGCTTGGAAGCAAACAATTGGCGGGCCTCTCAAGAGGCAAAGATGCCGCCCTTGACTGCCGAGGCCGCCAAGAAGCGGAGATGAGGTGGCTCAGCTGGAGTCCACCCTCGGAAGAATGCCGAGGAGGTCGCGGGCTGAAGCCTTGGCGTGAGAAGGGCAACACACCCTCGGCGAGCTCTTGGGCCGTTTGGCTGAAAGGATCAAGAAATCGATGCCGCCAAAGGTCGTCAAAGCGGATCTGGGCTGAAATTGACCACCTTAGCCGGAGGCGTTGAGCAGCGCCGAGGGGAGGCGGAAGCGGGCCTCTTGGAGAAAATCAAGGCCACCGAGGAGTTCTTTGTCGAATCTTGTGACCGCCCAGAATAATCTTGAGGACAGCATAATGCATTGGACAGAAGGTCTCGTGGACACCGCCGCCGACATCCATAATGAGCTGATAGCTACAGGGATGACAGATCTTGGATATTCCAAGCGAGAACCTCCAACCCGGCGTCAAGCTCAGTCTATTCTTCAAAGGCGTGTTGGCGGGCATCCGGCGGCTCGGGATGAGTTCGAAGCAAGCTGGCGGAGGAATCACGCCAGAAATCTGTGCGAGGCTCTCGAAGGTGTTGATGAAGGTGGCCTTCCGCAACCCGGCGTTGACTTCTCTAAGGACCTCAAGTCCCTGCCTTCATCCGCCCGATGTTGGCGCTCAAGACCCTTATCGCACCATTGTGGACAGGGTGGCCCGGTCGAGGAAGGCTCGAGGCGACAGCGTGGATTAGGCCGCCAAGTCTATCTTTTCTTGTCGCTGTAGATCATGTTTAGGCGAAAAATCTATAGATCTCGACAAGTCATTATGTAATATACACTATCTTAGGCAATCGAGTGCAGCGTTATTTCCTTTGCTCGATTTCTTCCCTTGTATGTTTCTTCCCTCGCTTTCGGGAAACTTGCGGTGCGGCACCCTTGCCCTTGGCGCGAGATCTTGGAACTTCAGCAGCTTCTTTGGCGGAAGTGCGCTACCGACAAGCAACCTCGTCGCGGACTAGCCGCAGCTCACTTAAGTTGTTGGCGGACTCGAAACAAAGTAAGTAGCGACTAGTCACGATTTGGTTCCTCGGCGCTGGGTTTTCCATACAAAGTACTTATCGTTTGAGAAGATAACTCAAAATTTAAAACTGGTCGCTTAAACTTAGCAACTTAGCTTTTACATTGTCCATTTTCCGGCAAGCGATGGTTCCTCGGCGGCAGCCGGCCCACATCATTATCTCCTCCTCTCCTCCCCGGTTAACTTGTGGGTGGATGAACCTTCTTCTTGTTTGAAAGAAAGAAGAAAAAGAAAGTTGTGAAGCCTAATGGCTCATTATAAACTTACGGGTGTGGGTGCTGCACAAGGTTGTTAGTAAACACATGCATATATGATTATGAAAGCATGTATTAACAAAAATGTGCGCAACCATAAACTTCTTGATGCTGCAAGTCTGCGCCCGGCTTTGTACAAAGGTTACATGCAGCGGCAAGACTTGTACAAAAGGGTGGTTGCGGAGCAGTTCGGCAACCAGCGCCTCATAGGTAAAACTTACTGAAGATGCTCTATGTTCCAGGAATTGCTCACGGAAAGCCGTCTTGGTCTCAAAGCGGACAGCGCCGGGCCTAGTGACTCGTTTTACGATAAGGGCCTTCCCACTTGGCGTCAACTTGTTGGAATTCTTGGCGGATTGAGCGGCGAAGAACAAGGTCGCCTTCCTCGAAGCTTCGGCATTAACTTTGTGGCTATGGTAGCGGCTTAAAGCTTCTGGTAACGAGCAGCTCGTCTGCAGCACTGAAGGCGATCTTCCTCGAGGAGCAGCGCGTCATCTTATCGCAGCTGCTCTTGCTCAAACTCAGCATAGCGAGCACTTTCGAGGTGACCGATATCACGAGTTCCGTGGGGAGAACTGCCTCTGCTCCGTAGACTAGAGCAAAGGGTGTGCGGCGGTGGCTCGATTTGGCGTCGTCTGATCGACCAAAGAACCACTGGCAGCTCCTCGATCCGAGTTCCTTCGCACTTGTGCAGCTGTCAAAAGTTACGGTCTTGAGTCCTCGCAGCACTTCAGCGTTTGCTCTCTGCTTGACCGTTGCTTCTCGGATGAGCAGCGGAAGCAAAAGCAGATCTTGGCGCCAAGATCTTGAGGTACTGCATGAAGGTGCGACTTCGTGAGCTGTGTGCCGTTATCGGTGATGATCCGGTTAGGAATCCCAAAGCGGCAAACAATTGACTGAAGAACTTGCGGCTGGCTGTCTTGTCACCTTCCTCCTGGTTCCACTTACGGCCACTTTGTGAACTTATCGATTACGACGTACAAGTACTAAAAGCCCCCGACAGCTTGGGGAAGGGCCGAGGATGTCGAGCCCCGGACGAAGGGCCAGGATAAAGGAATCGTCTGGAAGCTTGAGCTGGCTGGTGTATCTGTCTTGAATGGGCCAGCGCTTCACACTTGGTTACTTGTGCGATTGCATCTGGAGGGCTTCTGGCCAGAAGAAACCTTGCTGGAAAGCTTTGCCGGCAAGTGCTCTTGCACCAATGTGGTGACCACATATGCCTCCGTGTATCTCTGCCAACAGCTTCTGTCCATCTTCCGGCAAATACACTTCAATTTCACTCCGTTGAGTCTTCTTCTGTACATGATGTTGTCAACAAACTGGTACATACTTGACTGCCGGGCTACTCTTTCCGCTTCTTCTTGCTCTTGGGAAGTTCTCTGTCGGAAGAAATGGGCGATCTGCTGTGCCCAAGTTGGAGCACATGGCTCGACAAGCGAGACTAAAGGCTCATCATCCTGCGGGACTATCGGCTTCTCTGGCAGGACCTGCGGGTCCGCGGAACTCGATATTCCCGTCAAGCTTGCGAGCTAAGCTTGTCGGGGCGTTTTCTTCAGCGATACAAACCGCATGGTTTGTCAGACGAACTGCTCCTCGATGATATTCGCGTTGGTTTTAGGGACCTTCTTGGCGGCTTGAGAGCTCTGCGGGAAGTAGTCGCCCGGAAACCAATTTTCTTTCTTGCTCTGTCTGTTGATGGTGCCACGGTTGGCTGAGTCAGCTTGAGCACAAAATTCCTGGTTCCACAGGTAACTTAAGTGCGGCACATTTGGAGAGGCCATCGGCTATATCATTCTGCGCTCTTGGAACGTGTTCCATTTGCAGGCCTTCAAAGTGCTCTTCCAGCTTCCTCACTTCATCGACGTACGCTTCCATCAACGGACTCTGGTAGTCTTTGTTCACTTGGCGGACGACAAGCTGTGAGTCTCCCCTGACAATGAGCTTCTTAATCCCAAGGTCCACTGCAATCCTGAGACCGGCAAGCAAGCCTTCATACTCTGCAGTATTGTTTGTTGCTTGTTCCTTGGGAAAGTGCATCTGGACTATGTACTTGAGGTGCTCTCCGGTGGGTGCGATGAGAAGCACGCCAGCACCGGCGCCTTGCAGCGAGAAAGCACCATCAAAGTACAACAGCCACTCTTTATTTGCCTCCTCGACGGGGATGCTTGTCTCCGGAATCTCTTCATCCTGCGTTGGCGTCCATTCTGCTATGAATTCTTGGCGCTCCACTGCCTGTTTCCAAACTTTTTGCTTGACGGGCCGCGCGTGAGGACAGACAGCTAGGTGGTGCTCAATTACTTTCCTGGGAACACCGGGGATATCAGATGGTTGCCATGCAAACACATCGAATTCGCCCGCAGGAAAGCAACGAGCTCGCCTTCCTATTTAGGATCAAGCGTGGCACTGATGGTGTAGGTACCACCAGTGCCATCCTCCTTAGCGTGCACCTTCTTGGTCTTTGGCGGAGCTGCCATCGTCTTGTTGCACTTGCCGGTGGAGCTCGATGGTGCGTCCTCGGCGGTAGCGCAGCACTCGAAGAGGTGCGCTTGCGGAGTGGAACAGCGAGCTCTTGCGGACCTGGTGGTCTTCTTCCCCGGGAGTTTCAGCGGCAAGTGGTTTGCTATTTGGCGCTGCTGCTGTATCGATAAATCTTGTCGGCGAGATAAGTGCATCCTTCTTGTCGCCATGGACAAGAATAGCGCTTATCGGGCGGGCATCTTGAGTAGGTTGTAAGCATAATGAGGCGGCCATGAACTTGGCGGCGGCGACGACGAGTATGCCATTGTAGGAAATGGGAAATCGGCGGCGTCGAATGTGACCCTCTGTTCGAAGTTGAGTTCGCTGCCGAAATGTCACGGCAGCGTGATCTTCCCTTGGGCTTTCTCCTTCCTGGGTTGATTCCTTGGAAAGTACCAGTTTCTTGAGCTTCATTGTCGAGGATTTGAAGCTTACGGAGCCTGCGGAGGAGATCAAATTCAGGCCCGGCCCGCCGTCAACCAACATCTTTGTGACCTTGAGGTTGCGGATGGTTGGTGAGACCAACATCGGCAAGCACCCGACCGCTGATGATGCAATTGGGTGATCCTCAATGTCAAAGATGATGGGCGTCTGGACCACTTGGAGGTTTGCGTGACTCTATGGATGGATTCTGCTGCATTGACCTCACGCATCCATTGCTTGAGTTGGCGGTGCGAGGAATGCAAGGCGCTTTCCACCGTCGGCGCAAAGGACCTCTGTTGCCTTTTGAAACTCATGCTCATCAGCTTCATCGTCTTCATAATCCTCGTCATCTTCATCTTCATCTTCTTCTGAGTGGCGGCCACGGGAGAGTCTGTCTCCTTGCCGCTGCTTGGCCTGCCACAGCGTCCTCCCGACGGGTCTCTTTTACTTGCAGCACATGCACCTTCTTGGGCCTTCTCTTTGTCTCGCCGCTCGTATTCAGCTTTCAGTAGCTCAACAAGCTGCTCGACTTTCTTGCAGCTTTGGAGATCGTGGCCCTTAGTGCGGTGGATTTCTGATCTTGCTTGTTGGAGCCGTCGGGCTTGTCGGTGACCGCCACAGCTTGGCGGTCGACATCGTAACAACCTCCTTGCCGGGGCCACGGTCTTAGCTTTGTTGGCGGCACCATCCTTGCGGACTGCTCGACAACTGGTACTTCTTGGCTTTTCTTCCTCCTATTGTTCCGCCGGCTATTCCTTGCGAGGCGGTCCCTCATTGTCGAGACTCTGCTCCCACACTCTCTCACAGGAGCCTTCTTCCTTCTTCAGTAGCGTGCACACTTGTCGGCCAGGGCGTAGAGCTCGGTTGGCGTCTTTCACTTTGCACATCGCCATCTCTCTCTCATCCTGCGATTTCGTACATTACGATGGAATGCACTAATCACTGCAGCAGGGTGGGCGTCTGAGATGTTATAGTGCACTTGGCTGAATCTCTGGATGAATTTGCGGGGACTCCCCCTCATACAGGCAAGCAGGTGGAGATCACTCTCCAGCCATGAGGCTTGTGGCGCTGTGAAGGCGCCAACAAAGTGGTGGCACAAATCTGCCCAAGAAGAAATAGAGCCATCCGGCAAGTGCATGAGCCAAGATCGGCGTTTGGCTTGAGCACCAAGGGAAGTAGTTGGCGAGGATCTTGTCGTCTCGTCCCCGCAGCTTGTACAGCGATGGTGTAGATCTTGAGGAACTCGATGGATGTGTCTGTCGTCGTGCTTCTCCGGCACATCTGGTTTGAAGTTCTTCTTGTCGGGCCACGGACTTGCCGCAGCTCACGAGTGAGAGCAGGGCAACCTACGCGTCTGACAAGTCGCTGGTTCCCTGGCGCATGCATATCAGCAGTGGGCCGGTCGTTGGTCAGATTGATGGCGCTTCTCTTGGCCTTCGATCTGGGTTCGGCGTCCTCTTCTTGCCGCTCGAAGAACTTGGCGTTGGTCGCGGCGAGCTCGTGGATCCGGCAGCGCCGTGGAATCGCTGTCGAGTGGATCCGCGAGTCGGCGATCTTAGCCTTCGGGAAGGAGTGTCGATGGGTGCACCCCGCAAGTCTCGTCGCCATCGACTTCGCCTTATCGCCCGTCGCGGCTGCGAAGCGCAGTTGCAGCGGGGCGTCGCCGTTAAGCGAAGCCGATGAGACTTTGAATTGTGGCCCTCCATTCATCGACCTTATCGGCCGTTGGAGGGTAATCTAGGAACAATTGAGCTCTTTCCAAGGCTTCGCTGGTGTGGTTGGCGGCAGCGGTATGCGGGCGAAGAGCGGGATGTGCTCGGACTCCTAACCAAGTTAGGAGGAGCAGCATCCGCCCGGCGGCACCGTACCCTTTCGTACCGGCATCTTTGGGGCATCACGGAGTCTCGAGGCCTCGGGATCCTCAACAGCCTTGATCAATGGCGTATGGCGCCACCGATGTCGTGGCGCTGTCTGTCCCGCGCCTCCTGCGATGGGCCAGGTGCAGGTCGGGACGCCGGCGCCAGCGCTGCGTTGTCCTTGGACCTGGCGGCATCGTGGGCTCTCTCGGCGACCTTTGTCCCTCCGCCGGCGTTTCCCCACCGCTGGCGGCTCCGGTGGTGGTGGGTTCGGGCGACGGCTCAGCTGCTGCCGGCGGCTTCTTCTTGGTGCCATGTCGATGAAGATGTCGATGAAGTTGCTCGGCGACCACGGATCAGGTTCGCACAGCCTTGGCGCCCCTACGGCGCGCCAAAGATGTCGGGGTGAGCTGGTCGTGCCCCACGAGCACCTATGGGACCCTGGTCCCTTGTGGTTCGGAGGCGGAGATTGCACAAAAAGCGGATCGGCGATGCACACGGCGGATTTTACCCAACGGAGCTCTCCGGAGATAATACTCCTACTGCTGCTTTGTGGATTATCTTTTGTTCTTGCTAGGGAGCAATGCGGGCTACAAGACCTAGCGTGAGTGTGGTCTTCTATCCAGCTAAAACCCGAACCCTTTCTACGTTGCCCCCGGGCCTCCTTTTATAGGCACAAGGGGTTACCACATATGGCAAGTAGACAAGGGTAAGGTAGTAAAAACATAGGTTGGTACACGCTATATACGGTGTCTGATAACCTATACCTAACTCGTGGCAAGGGACAAGAGTCATCAATGCCCGTCTCGATGCCCGAACGATTACTGCGAGGACCGTTAAGTGCGCCTCCGTTCGCCATGATGGTAGCTTGTCGGCGCTGCTTGTCGCTACTCTCCGCTGGCTGCACAGCCCCGACCTGGCGTCCTTGGGAGAGCCCCGTGGTGACACGTTGGCGGGTGAGCTGGAGCGGAGATGAAGAGAGGCCGCCCGCCCCGGCAAGTGCCTTGCCGTGGCGGGAATCTTGTCGCGCTTGGGGGTTCAGCGCCCGCCAAGCCTTCCCGGCAAGCTCCTCTTGCCGGGGCCTTGTTTCCTTTGCGCCCTGAGTGGCCTTCCCGGCAAGCTCCTCTTGCCGGGGTCTTGACTGCTTTGCTCTTGAATAGCTCCAAGGGAGCTACTGAGGGTCTTGGCGGCCAACAGGTCGGCCCGGCCGTGGGGCGCTGCCACTGTCCGTGCACGAGTTCGGGGTACTAGGGTACCCCTATTCTAGTACACCGACAACTACAGCAGGAAAAATAAACTACTACTCATTTTTTTGGTTTTTCTAAGGTTTATTAAACACACAAGAAGAAAGCAGGAAAAAGAAAATAAACTAGCATGGATATTAAAGTGAAAGAGTATGAGCACCGACATCTAGCAATGAGTGTGTGTGAACATAAATGTAATGTCATTGAGAAATACGTACTCCCCCAAGCTTAGGCTTTTGGCCTAAGTTGGTCTATTGCCAGGGATAGCCTGGCGGATACCCGTAGGTGTAGCTGGGGTCGTACTGCGATGAAGAATAGTTGGGATCATAATGTGATGAAGAGGACTCTAACTACCACTGGCTGGCAACCGCCTCAGGATCCCAAGAATAAACAGACTGTCGTGGAGGCTCATCGTGTGGCTCCGGTTCCGGGGCTGGTGCAGGATTCCGATAGGCTTGAACAGCCGCCCACGGAACAATGTAAGGACCTGTAGACAAGTTAAACATAGAGGGAGCAGGCAAAGTAATAGTCTCAGGGTGATGTTTATCAAAGTACAATTTATATTTGAGCTCCCCTTCGCGACTCTTAACAAGAAAATCATGCGCTGGCATACTATTATAATCTAAATAAGCATGGGGCAACGCTGTTTCTTCTTTCTCCTCATGCCTAATAGGTATTTCAAAATATTCAGCTAGGCGTGAAGCATAAATGCCTCCAAAGATGGGGCACTTAGTACGGTTCAGACTTAACCGTCTAGCAACAATTCCACCCATACTAACAGAGTTATTGCGGTATAAACCATGGAACAAAATAATAATATCAGGAACACTAAGGTTTCCACAGTTCCCGCGACCAATCAAGCAACGACTAGCAAATAAGGTAAAGCTGCGCAGAACAGGAAAATGTATGCTAGTAATTCTTGCATCAGAAACCTTCCTGGTTTCTCCCACAGTGATAGTGTTAATAAAAGCTTCCACTTCATTACGGTGTGGTTCATCTAAGGTGCCCTCAAAAGGTATTTTGCAAACCTCACAAAATTGAGCTAATGTCATCTCCTTAACAACGTCATATAATTGAAACTCTACTGTTGGAGGTGATTTCTTAGGGAAAAAGTATAAGTTCTGCACAAAAGTATTTGTGAGTAAGAGATAATGATTACGTTGGTCGCGGAGGAAGTCGGTGAGGCCGGCGTTCTCAATTAATAGATAGAAATCCTCATAAATCCGGCTCTCCTCAAGAAGTCATCGGAAGGCCATTCACGGCGGACCTCCATGATCTTGAGGCAAATTAAATTTGGGCTTCTGCTCTTCTTCCTTTTGTTTTTGCTTCGAGCTTCGGCTCAACGAGCCCCTCAAAAGTCTCTTCATTATTTCTGGAATAATCTGAAATTTTTAGTATCTTCAAACAAAAGTGAACCAACTTCAATAAAACTGATAGCAACAACTCATACAAGAGCCTAGAGCATATATCAAGCATTAGAACTACTTGGAACCATATAAATTTGACATGCAAGCTCAAGAACATGGTCACCTATGCAGCACAAATTTGCAAAGAATAAAGCACTAGAACAAAAACTAATTGGACCAATGGAGGAGTCACATACCAAGGAACAATCTCCCCAAGCAGTTTTGCGAGAGGTGCTTTGAGCAAGGAGATCGAAAATCACAGCAAAAGTGGCTGGAACACGAGCTTGAGTTGGTTTTTCGGGTTTGTGTAAGGCAGAGGAAGAAGATGGGTGCATGGATAAGTGGAGGAGGGCCACCATGGGCCCACGAGGCAGGGCGCGCCAGGGGGGGCTCGCCCTCCACCCTCGTGGCAGTGGCAGCTCCCCATGAGTAATTTTGCACTAAAATCCTCAAATATTCCCAAAAAATCATATTAAATTGGCAGGCATTCTGAGGACTTTTATTTTCGGGGTATTTTTATATTGCACGGATAAATCAGGAAACATACAGAAAAATACTATTTTTTACTTTATTTCGACTAATTAACAGAAAGTATAAGGAGGGTACAGAAGGTTGTGCTTCTAGTTTCATCCAAGTCATGCTCATCAAAAGGAATCCACTAACAAGGTTGATCAAGTCTTGTTAACAAACTCATTCCGATAATCATGAAACGGGAGAAATTTCGATTAACACTATGTTACCTCAACGGGGATATGGACATCCCCAATAATAAGTATATCATATTTCTTCCTGACAGTAGGGAGAGGAAATTCAAAACATCCAAATATAATCGATGTAATTTTTCCAATAGAGTTGATACTATGAACTTGAGGTTGTTTCCTCGGAAAGTGTACCGTATGCTCATTACCATTAACATGAAAAGTGACATTGCCTTTGTTGCAATAAAAAACAGCCCCTGCAGTGTTAAGGAAAGGTCTTCCAAGAATAATAGACATACTATCGTCCTCGGGAATATCAAGAATAACAAAGTCCGTTAAAATAGTGACGTTTGCAACTACAACAGGTACATCCTCACAAATACCGACAGGTATAGCAGTTGATCAATTTGCAAAGATATTTCAGTAGGTGTCAACTTATTCAAGTCAAGTCTACGATATAAAGAGAGAGGCATAACACTAACACCGGCTCCAAGATCACATAAAGTCGTTTTAACATAATTTCTCTTAATGGTGCATGGTATACTAGGTACTCCTGGATCTCCAAGTTTCTTTGGTATTCCACCCTTAAAAGTATAATTAGCAAGCATGGTGGAAATTTCAGCTTCCGGTATCTTTCTTTTATTTGTAACAATATCTTTCATATATTGAGCATAAGGATTCATTTTGAGCATATCAGTCAATCGCATACGCAAAAAGATGGGTCTAATCATTTCAGCAAAGCGCTCAAAATCCTCATCATCATTTTTTTGGATGGTTTGGGAGGAAAGGGCATGGGTTTCTGGACCCATGGTTCTCTTTCTTTACCATGTTTCCTAGCAACGAAGTCTCTTTTATCATAACGTTGATTCTTTGATTGTGGGTTATCAAGATCAACAACAGGTTCAACTTCTACATCATTATCATTACTAGGTTGAGCATCATCATGAGCATCATCATTAACATTTTCACTAGGTTCATGTTCATTACCAGATTGTGTTTCAGCATCAGACATAGAGATATCATTTGGATTATTAGGTGGTTCAGCAATAGGTTCACTAGAAGTTTGCAAAGTCCTATCATTTTTCTTTTTCTTCCTTTTAGAAGAACTAGGCATATCAATATTATTTCTCTGAGAATCTTGCTCGATTCTCTTAGGGTGGCCTTCAGGATACAGAGGTTCCTGAGTCATTCTACCAGTTCTAGTAGGCACTCTAATAGCATAATCATTTTTCTTACTATGCATTTCATCAAGTACTTCTTTCTGAGCTTTAAGTACTTGTTCTACTTGAGTGGTAACCATAGAAGCATGTTTGCTAACAAGTTTAAGTTCACCTCTAATATTAGCCATATAATCACCCAAGTGTTTAATCATATTGGAATCATATTTCAATTGTCTACCAAAATAAGCATTAAAGTTTTCTTGTTTGACAATAAAATTATCAAACTCATCGAACCATTGCCTAGCAGACTTATAATGAGGAATATCACCTTCATCAAATCTATAGAGATAATTTACCTTTACTACCTGTGTCGGGATATCGGGATCAGGAGGTTCTTCAGTGAATAAGGAATTGAGATCATGCACTTCTTCAACAGGCGGTAAATTAAGACCATGTATTTCTTCAATAGGAGGTAAATTCTTAACATCTTCAGCTTTAATACCTTTTTCTTTCAAGATTTCTTTGCCTCTTGCATATCGTCAGGACTGAGAAATAGAACACCTCTCTTCTTCGGAGTTGGTTTAGGAATAGGCTCCGTAATTGGCTCAGGAGCTGGCTCGGGAGTTGGCTCAGGAGGTGCCCAATTATTTTCATTTGTCAACATGTTATTCAATAGAATTTCAGCTTCATCCGGTGTTCTTTCCCTGAAAAGAGAACCAACACAACTATCCAGGTAATCTCTGGAAGCATCAGTTAGTCCATTATAAAAGATATCAAGTATTTCAGGTTTCTTAAGAGGATGATCAGGCAAAGCATTAAGTAACTTGAGAAGCCTCCCCCAAGCTTGTGGGAGACTCTCTTCTTCAATTTGCACAAAATTATATATATCCCTCAAAGCAGCTTGTTTCTTATGAGCAGGAAATATTTAGCGAGAAGTAATAAATCATATCACAGGGACTACGCACACAACCAGGATCAAGAGAATTAAACCATATCTTAGCATCACCCTTTAATGAGAACGGAAATATTTTGAGTATATAAAAGTAGCGCGATCTCTCATCATTAGTAAACAAGGCAGCTATATCATTTAACTTAGTAAGATGTGCCACAACAGTTTCAGATTCATAGCCATAAAAAGGATCAGATTCAACCAAAGTAATTATATCAGGATCAACAGAGAATTCATAATCCTTATCAGGAACACAGATAGGTGAAGTAGCAAAAGCAGGGTCAGGTCTCATCCTATCTCTAAGAGATTCTTTACTCCATTTAACTAGCAGCCTCTTAAGTTCGTATCTATCCTGGCAAGCAAAAATAGCTGCAGAAGATTCCGCATCAAAAACATAACCCTCAGGAATATCAGGCATATTTTCATCATCACTTTCAATAGTTTCTCTTTCTCTAGACCTAGAAATTTGTTCATCTAAAAATTCACCAAGGGGCACAGTAGTATCAAGCATAGAAGTAGTTTCATCATAAGTATCATGCATAGCAGAAATGGCATCATCAATAACATGCGACATATCGGAACGAATAGCAGAAGCAGGTTTAGGTGTCGCTAGCTTACTCATAACAGAAGGTGAATCAAGTGCAGAGCTAGATGGTCGTTCCTTACCTCCCCTCGTAGTTGAGGGATAAATTATTGTCTTAGCGTCTTTCAAGTTCTTCATAGTGTCCAGCAGATATAAATCCCAAGTGACTCAAAGAATAGAGCTATGCTCCCCGGCAACGGCGCCAGAAAAAGGTCTTGATAACCCACAAGTATAGGGTATCGCAACAGTTTTCGAGGGTAGAGTACTCAACCCAAATTTGTTGATTCGACACAAGGGGAGCCAAAGAATATTATCAAGTATTAGCAGCTGAGTTGTCAATTCAACCACAACTGGAAACTTAATATCTGCAGCAAAGTGTTTAGTAGCAAAGTAATATGATAGTGGTGGTAACGGTAACAAAAGTAAAGACAACAAAAGTAATGTTTTGGTATTTTGTGGTGATTATATAAGAGTAACGGAAAAGTAAATAAGCGTAAACCAGTATATGGAAAACTCATAGGCACCGGATCGGTGATGGATAATTATGCGGATGTGGTTCGTCATGTAATGATCATAACATAGGGTGATCTGAGAACTAGCTCCAGTTCATCAATGTAATGTAGGCATGTATTCCGTAAGTAGTCATTCGTGCTTATGGAAAAGAACTTGCATGACATCTTTTGTCCTACCCTCCCGTGGCAGCGGGGTCCTATTGGAAACTAAGGGATATTAAGGCCTCCTTTTAATAGAGAACCAGAACAAAGCATTAGCACATAGTGAATACATGAACTCCTCAAACTATGGTCATCACCGAGAAGTATCCCGATTATTGTCACTTCGGGGTTGTCGGATCATAACACATAATAGGTGACTATAGACTTGCAAGATCGGATCTAGAACACATATATTCATGGAAACATAATAGCTTCAGATCTGAATTCATGGCACTCGGGCCCTAGTGACAAGCATTAAGCATAGCAAAGTCATAGCAACATCAATCTCAGAACATAGTGGATACTAAGGATCAAACCCTAACAAAGCTAACTCGATTACATGATAAATCTCATCCAACCCATCACCGTCCAGCAAGCCTACGATGGAATTACTCATGCACGGCGGTGAGCATCATGAAATTGGTGATGGAGGATGGTTGATGATGACGACGGCGACGAATCCCCCTCTTCGGAGCCCCGAACGGACTCCAGATCAGCCCTCCCGAGAGAGATTAGGGCTTGGCGGTGGCTCCGTATCGTAAAACATGATGATTTCTTCTCTCTGATTTTTTTCTCTCCGAAAGCCAATAAATAGAGTTGGAGTTGGCGTCGGAGGGTCTCCAGGCGGCCCACGAGGTAGGGGGCGCGCCCAGGAGGGGTGGCGTGCCCCCCACCCTCGTGGACAGGGTGTGGGCCCCCTGGTCTTCATCTTTGGGGAGGATTTTTTATTATTTTTTATAAGACATCCCGTGGAGTTTCAGGTCATTCCGAGAACTTTTGTTTTCTGCACATAAAACAACATCATGGCAATTCTGCTGAAAACAGCGTCAGTCCGGGTTAGTTCCATTCAAATCATACAAGTTAGAGTCCAAAACAAGGGCAAAAGTGTTTGGAGAAGTAGATACGACGAAGACGTATCATTGATCGGGTGTGATAGGCTCTACGTTCACATACAATGGGTGCAAGACAGTTTTGCACATGCGGAATACTCGGGTTAAACTTGACGAGCCTAGCATGTACAGACATGGCCTCAGAACACTGGAGACTGATAGGTCGAACGTGAATCATAGAGTAGATGTGATCAACATAGAGATGTTCACCATTGATGACTACTCCATCTCACGTGATGACCGGACATGGTTTAGTTGTTTTGGATCATGTATCATCTAGATGGCTTGAGGGATGTCTATCTAAGTGGGAGTTCTTAAGTAATATGATTAATTGAACTTAATTTATCACGAACTTAGTCCTGATAGTTTTTGCATATCTATGTTATAGATCAATGGCCCGTGCTACCATTCCCTTGAATTTTAATGCATTCCTAAAGAAAGCTAACTTGAAAGATGATGGTAGCAACTACACGGACTGGGTCCGTAACTTGAGGATTATCCTCATTGCTGCATAGAAGAATTATGTACTTGATGCACCGCTAGGTGAAAGGCCTGCTACAGGAGCAGATGCTGATGTTATGAATGTCTGGCAAGCTTGATCTGGTGACTACTCGATAGTTCAGTGTGCCATGCTTTACGACTTAGAATCGGGACTTCAAAGACGTTTTGAAATTCATGGAGCATATGAGATGTTCCAAGAGTTGAAGTTAATATTTCAAGAAAATTCCTGAGTTGAGAGATATGAAATCTCCAACAAGTTCTATATCTACAAGATGGAGGAGAATAGTTATGTCAGTGAACACATAATCAAAATGTCTGGGTATCATAATCACTTGACTCAACTGGGAGTTAATCTTCCAGATGATTGTGTTATTGACAGAGTTCTCCAATCACTGCCACCAAGCTATAAAGGCTTCGTGATGAACTATAATATGCAAGGGATGGAGAAGACAATTCCCGAGCTCTTCGCAATGCTCAAAGTTGCGGAGGTAGAAATCAAGAAGGAGCATCAAGTGTTGATGGTTAACAAGACCACTAGTTTAAAGAAAAAGGGCAAGGGAAAGAAGGGCAACTTCAAGAAGAATGGCAAGCAATATGCCACTCCCGGTAAGAAGCCCAAAGCTGGACCCAAGCCTGAAACTGAGTGCTTCTACTGCAAAGGGACTGGTCACTAGAAGCGGAACTGCCCCAAGTATTTGGCAGACAAGAAGGATGGCAAAGTGAAAAAGGTATATTTGATATACATGTTATTGATGTATACCTTAATAATGCTCATAGTAGCGCCTTGGTATTTGATACTGGTTCGGTTGCTCATATTTGTAACTCGAAACATGGGATACAGATTAAACGAAGATTGGCTAAGGACGAGGTGACGATGCGTGTCGGGAATGGTTCCAAGGTTGATGTGATCGCCGTCGGCACGCTACCTCTACATCTACCTTCGGGATTAGTTTTAGACCTGAATAATTGTTATTTGGTGCCAGTGTTGAGCATGAACATTATATCTGGATCTTGTTTAGTGCGAGACGGTTATTCATTTAAATCATAGAATAATGGTTGTTCTATTTATATGAGTAATATCTTTTATGGTCATGCACCCTTGAAGAGTGGTCTATTTTTGTTGAATCTCGATTGTGGTGATACACATATTCATAATATTGATGCCAAAAGATGCAAAGTTGATAATGATAGTGCAACATATTTGTGGCACTGTCGTTTAGGTCATATTGGTGTAAAGCGCATGAAGAAACTCCATGCAGATGGACTTTTGGAATCACTTGATTATGAATCATTTGATACTTGCGAACCATGCCTCATGGGCAAGATGACTAAAAATCGTTCTCCGGAACAATGGAGCGAGCCAATGAATTATTGGAAATAATACAAACCGATGTATGCGGTCCGATGAGTGTTGAGGTACTCTGCGGGTATCGTTATTTTCTGACCTTCACAGATGATTTGAGAAGATACGAGTATATCTACTTAATGAAACACAAGTCTGAAACATTCAAAAAGTTCAAATAATTTCAGAGTGAAGTGGAGAATCATCATAACATGAAAATAAAGTTTCTACGATCTGATCGTGGAGGCGAATATTTGAGTTACGAGTTTGGCCTTCGTTTAAAACAATGTGGAATAGTTTCACAACTCACGCCACCTGGAACACCACAGCGTAATGGTGTGTCCGAACGTCGTAACCGCACTTTATTAGATATGGTGCGATCTATGATGTCTCTTATCGATTTACCACTATCGTTTTGGGGTTATGCATTAGAGACAGCTGCATTCATGTTAAAAGGGCACCGTCTAAATCCGTTGAGATGACACCGTATGAACTATGGTTTGGCAAGAAACCTAAGCTATCGTTTCTTAAAGTTTGGGGTTGCGACACTTATGTCAAAAGGCTTTAGCATGATAAGCTCGAACCCAAATCGGAGAAGTGCGTCTTCATAGGATACCCTAAGGAAACAATTGGGTACACCTTCTACCACAAATCCGAAGGCAAGATATTTGTTGCCAAGAATGGAAATTTTCTAGAGATGGAGTTTCTCTTGAAAGAAGTGAGTGGAAGAAGGAAAGTAGAACTTAATGAGATAATTGTACCTACTCTCAAATTGGAAAGTAGCTCATCACAGAAAACCGTTCCCGTGATGCCTACACCAACTAGAGAGGAAGCTAATGATGATGATCATGAATCTTCAGATCAAGTTACTACTGAGCCTCGTGGGTCAACCAGAGCACGATCCGCACCAGAGTTGTCGGAGTATTCTCGCGTCAGTTGGCACGAGGTACCGCGAGTCGGCAGATGCCACGGGGTGGCTTGAGGTGAGGGCAAGACTGCCGTGGAATATCTGGGGACGGGTATGCGAGTAGCACGCGCTAGTTTACCCAGGTTCGGGGCTCTCCGGAGAAATAATACCCCTGCTCCTGCATGTCTGAAAATATATGTGGTGTACATGGTGCAGTACAGAGTTGCTCCTGGAGCTGTATCTGAGATCAGTGCCACGGGCAGCTGATCTCGTATATGCATGTGCATGGAATGCTCATGTGGCCAAGTATGGCCATGGCTTGAGGCGTGGTGGAGTTCATCCTCCTGGATGGATGGATGTATGTGTGTGTGTGTGTGTGTGTGTGTGTGTGTGTGGGCGCGCGCACGCGAGAGCATGAATGGATGGATGGATGGCTAGCTTGCTCGTGTGATGCCTCCCCTGGTTCTCCTCATAAAGGGGAACCTAAGGGACAAGGGATGGCCTGCGTGACCAACTTCACTATTTGGAAGACAGCAACGTGACGTATTACACCTGCTACAGTGTGTCACTATTGCTCAGCAGTGTCCGGGTACAACCGTCTCGTTCGCGGTGTGGCTGTCTTGTCAGTGTCGGGTCGGATGTGTTGTCGTGGTTGACTCCAGGCAACCGGCTGGTTGGCGCAGCCGGACGGCGAACCGGCTGGGAAGCCGGGTGGCGAGCCGGCCCGGGCATTCGGACAGGGGGCCCTCTGGGGCGGCCTGAGCAGTCTGACTGAGGGGCTTAGCTAGCCCCTATGTCTTGAAATATTGTCTCGCCGTCTGAGGGAGTCCCGGATTAGGGGGTGTCCGGATAGCCGAACTATCACCGTTGGCCGGACTCCTGGACTATGAAGATACAAGATTGAAGACTTCGTCCCGTGTCCGGATGGGACTTTCCTTGGCGTGGAAGGGAAGCTTGGCGATACAGATATGTAGATCTCCTACCATTGTAACCGACTCTGTGTAACCCTAACCTATCCGGTGTCTATATAAACCGGAGGGTTTTAGTCCGTAGGACGAACAACAATCATACCGTAGGCTAGCTTCTAGGGTTTAGCCTCCTTGATCTCGTGGTAGATCTACTCTTGTACTACCCATATCATCAATATTAATCAACCAGGACTAGGGTATTACCTCCATCGAGAGGGCCCGAACCTAGGTAAAAACATCGTGTCCCTTGTCTCCTGTTACCATCCGCCTAGACGCACAGTTCGGGACCCCCTACCCGAGATCCGCCGGTTTTGACACCGACATTGGTGCTTTCATTGAGAGTTCCTCTGTGTCGTCGCCGTCAGGAAGGATGCCTCATCTCGTCTTTAAAGACGATACTATCGCCAAAGAAGCCTTGGCCACTAGTCAGACTCTTCGGCTAGGTGGTTTTCTCATGACCGCCAGTTCGTCCGCTGCGCCGATGATGACTTCTCGAGTCATCGAAACCAATCTCCACGTTAATTCGGAACTTGCCGAACAGTTAGATCCGATCGAGCTCTCCTCCGTAAACAAGCTCTTGGATCGCATCGCCGCCCTGGGAGTCACCACAGACTACGACCGGATCGGGCCTAAAACCGATCTGAGAGAGATCAACTCTCCCCAGGCTACCCATCATGTTGCTGTGATAGAGGAGCAATGTGGCGATTCTTCTTCTATCCTAAGGACTAGCTACGTCTGGATTCCCGATCCCTCCATGCCGGATTCTCGTAGAGGGACGAATGTCGATCAAGCCCTGAACTTAAAGTCCGGCGGCAGGTTGGATTCATTGGATATCATTCAAAAATCCAAACTTCCGAGTTCGGAAACTTCTCGGCCCCTGAGTCTTAAATTTGACGGGGTTCCGGATCTAGTTCCACCCACCCACCCAAACATTAGCGATCTATCCCGAATTCGGCAAGACCCAGCTGAAACAGTACATCATTACTGGGCCAAATTCCTCCTGGTTATGGACTGGATAAAAGGACTGCCGAGAGGAGGACGCAATCCCACTTTTTTGCAACAATTGCACGGACAAGGGAATCCTAAACACCATAAGTCGTCGCGAAGTTACACGCTTTGCTGACTTGGTGACCATAGTACAAAAGTACTGCGCGATGGAGAGTGCTTGGAAAACCGAAAGTAAATTTTGGGATAATCCGGCCCCGAATACATCCCTAGTCCGAAATAAAAGGGTGCATCATCACCAAGCACCGGGTTAAACACCAAAAACCAAAACCCCTAAAAGTGCGGAACCGTCTTGGAGGGTTGGCTAAGCGGACCTGCAAAATTCATAGCACGTAGGGCGCCACTCCAACTCATAGCCTTGAGCATGTTGGATATACTACAGTGGCCAAAAGTGGCGAAGAGCTTCTAGCCGAGAATCCCAGCCCAGCAATACTAGTACGGTGTTAACAGTCTTGAGACTTTCGCATCAAATAATATGCGAAGCGAACACTCCATAACCTTGCGAAGTCTACCAAGTAGCAACAATAAATCCATGGGGACACGGCTATTACCTTTAATTCCAAAGTGTGAACCCAAATTCCGAAGAGCCTGAGCACCAGCCGCATTGGTCCTCAGTCCAATAGTGGATGGCTTTCGCCTTACTAAGGTACTCATGGATGGCGGCATCAGACTAAACCTCATCTATGAGGAAACCCTCCGAAAAATGGAAATAGACTGGAACCGCATTGAGCGAAGCAGCACAACCTTTAGAGGAATAATCCCCAGCCGGGAAGCATGCTGCACAGAAAAATCACACTGGACATAGTGTTCGGCTCGCCGGACAATTACAGGTCCGAGGAGGTCACATTTCAAGTGGCCCCGTTCAGCAGCGGATATCATGCTTTATTAGGGCGAGAGGCATTCACAAATTTTCAAGCTATACCCCATTATGGGTACATGAAGCTTAAAATGCCCGGACCCAACGGAATCATCACTCTCGCTAGTGATCCGAACATAGCACTCCACGCAGAAAACAAGACAGCCGCACTAGCCCTTGAGGCACTATCCGAAGCCCTAGCGGCCGAGGAACTCACTGCAATGCGCTCCACAGTGAACAGGGACAATGTGATACTTGATAAAAGATCCAAGTCCACCTCTTTTAAACCAACGGACGAAATAGTCAAATTCCAAGTCCACCCAACGGACCCTGCAAAGACGGCCTCCATCGGGGCACAATTAAACTCTGATGTAGACGCCGCACTACGAGAATTTCTACGAGAAAACTGGGACATTTTTGCCTGGCAACCTTCAGATATGCCAGGAATCCCACGTCGGCTGGCCGAGCACAGCCTAAATATCCTAAAAGGATTCAAGCCAGTCAAACAGGCTCTTCGGCGCTTTTCCGAACCCAAGAGACAGGTCATGGGAGAGGAGCTAGCCAAACTTCTGGAAGCCGGATTCATCAAAGATATTAAACATCCGGACTGGCTAGCAAACCTGGTGATGGTACCAAAGAAGGATAAATCCTAGCGCCTATGTGTTGATTTCAAAGACCTTAATAAGGCTTGCCCAAAGGATCCCTTCCCCCTCCCTCGCATTGATCAAATTATCGACACTACAGCAGGACACGACTCATTGTGCTTCCTCGACGCGTACTCCGGCTACCACCAAATCAAGATGGCGGAGCCAGACCAAGCTGCAACAACATTCATCACTTCATACGAACAACAACACAATTGCCTTCGGGTTCAAAAACGCCGGCGCAACATATCAGCGCATGATTCAGACATGTCTGGCAAACCAGATCGGCAAAACAGTGGAAGCATATGTAGATGACGTGGTCGTCAAAACCAAGCATGTAGAAACTCTAGTAGACGATTTGAGGCTCACATTCAACAATCTTCGAAAATATGACATCAAGCTCAATCCGGAAAAATGCGTCTTCGACGTTCCAGCCGGAAAGCTCCTGGGCTTCATTGTGTCCGGTAGAGGAATTGAAGCAAACCCAGCCAAGATCCGAGCTCTGTCACAATTGGATATTCCAAAGACCACAAACAAATACAAAATTGTTGGATGCGTGGCGGCTCTAAGCCGCTTTATTTCCCGCTTGGGAGAAAAGGCGTTACCCTTTACCGCCTCCTCCGCCGCACCAACACTTGAGTGGGACGGATGCCGCAACGGCCGGACTCGAAGAGATAAAAGCCATATTGGCAACAAATCCATTCCTGGCGCCCAACATGGGCGAACCAATGCTATTATATATCGCGCAACACATCAAGTTGTCGGGCGGTGCTCGTTGTCGAGCGAGAAGCGGACGGACACGGTTCCCTCTTCAAAAACCGGTTTATTATGTGTCCCTTGTCCTCACTCCATGCAAGTCCGGTACCCACATTATCAAAAGATAGCATACGCGTGTTCATGGCATCCGGAAGCTGCGACACTACTTTCAAGAGTGTTCGATAACGGTAGCCTCCAAGTACCTCTTAATGACATTATAAACAACGCGACGCGACGGGCGGATTGCTAAATGGGCCATAGAGCTCCTTCCATTCGACATAACCTACAAGCCACGACGAGCTATCAAGTTGCAGGTTTTGGCCCACCGTGGCGAATAGACCAAGTCGAACTCCCTAAAATGCGGCGCATACTCCAATGGATCATGCACTTTGACGGCTCCAAAATGTTGGCGGCCTGGGGGCTGGCGTCGTCTTGGCGTCCCCAACCGGGACACAGTCCAATCGCCCTTCGATAATGTATAGGGACTCCAACAACGCGGCGAATACGAGGCCCTACGCACGGCCTCCGGATGGCGTCTCCATGGGCATTAAGCGCCTAGAGGTGCGCGGGGATTCAACCTCGCGATATCTCAAATAAGCGGAGACTTTGATGCCAAAGATCCAAAATGGCAGCATACCGCAATGCGGTCCTAAAATGTCGGCCGCAGTTGAAGGGCTCGAATTTCATCATATAGCCGGGATAACAACCAGCGGCGGACATATTGGCACGCATCGGTGCAAAAAGCGATGCCGCCCCGCCCAACATCTTCACCGGGCGGCTGTTCAAGCCATCCGTACTATGGGAAGGGGAGTCCGGAAATAACAATCCGGACCCAACCGCACTGCCTGACGCCGAACACTCTTACACAATCGGAGGCTATGCCACCGAGATAACACCCTCCACCCACAAAATAATGACGGTTATCGCCCCGTGGACGGAACCATTCCTAGCCTACCTAACTAGGTAGGAACTCCCCGAAGACCAAAATGAGGCTCGCTGCATAGTACGGCGATCTAAAGCCTATAAAGTCCATGAGGGAGAGCTTTATAAGAAAAGCACTACAGGAGTCCTTCAAAGGTGTATGTCCGAAGAGGAAGGGAGAAACCTCCTGGCTGAAATTCATGCCGGACTGGGTGGGCACCACGCCGCAACCCGGGCCCTTGTAGGCAAGGCCTTCCGTACAGGCTTTTATTGGCCGACTGCCCGGGCAGATGCGCAGGACTTAGTCCAACGATGCGTCGGTTGCCAGCTTTGTGCTAACCAAAGCCACATGCCACCCACCGCCCTCAAAACTATAACCATCACCTGGCCGTTTGTGGTCTGGGGGCTTGACATGGTTGGACCCCTTAAGGGAGGAACCCACAAGCAAAAACACCTATTGGTCATGGTGGATAAATTCACCAAATAGATAGAGGCCAAGCCTGTTAAAACGGCCGAATCCGGACCGGTGATAGACTTCATATCAGGGGTAGTGCACCATTACGGTGTCCCCCACAGTATCATCACTGATAACGGCACCAACTTCACGGCCGATGAGGTCAAATTATGGTGCAAAAACATGGGCATCAAACTCGAGTACGCCTCAGTCTATCACCCTCAAACCAACGGTCAAGTCGAGCGAGCAAACGGTCTAATCATGAGCGGCATTAAACCCAGACTAGTGCAGTCCCTCAAGGAATCTAACACGCCTTTGGGTTGAGGAGCTCGACTCCGTACTGGGGCTGCGGACCACGCCAAATTGTACTACGGATTCACACCATTTTTATGGTATGCGCGCAGAAGGCAGTCTTGACTCTGCGACATAATACATGACTCACCTCGCGTGCGCATGTATGAAGAAAGAGAAGCCGAGCTCGATCGGCAGGACAGTTTGGACGCATTGGAGGAGGAGCGCGACATGGCAAAAGCTCGCTCCGCATTCTATCAACAGCAGGCTCGAAGATATCAAAGCAAGGAAGTATGGGCCAAAGCTTATAACGTTGGCGAACTAGTTCTACGCCTGCCGGAAAAGGAAAAGGACAAACTCAAGCCCAAATGGGAAGGTCCCTTCATCATCGACCAGGTCCTGACCGGCGGAGCATACCGTCTGCGAAGCGCATCGGATAACCGACTCGAGCCGAACCCATGGAACGCAGCCCGTCTACGAAGATTCTACGCCTAAGCGCCGGACTCCAAGTTCGTCTCCTTCCTCCGTCCACATTTTTTATTTTTGCTGTCTTTTATTTCTCTCCTTCCTCCTTGTCGGTGTCAAAACCGGCGGATCTCGGGTAGGGGGTCCCGAACTGTGCGTCTAGGCGGATGGTAACAGGAGACAAGGGACACGATGTTTTTACCCAGGTTCGGGCCCTCTCGATGGAGGTAATACCTTACTCCTGCTTGATTAATATTGATGATATGGGTAGTACAAGAGTAGATCTACCACGAGATCAAGGAGTCTAAACCCTAGAAGCTAGCCTATGGTATGATTGTTCTTCGTCCTATGGACTAAAACCCTCTGGTTTATATAGACACCGGATAGGTTAGGGTTACACAGAGTCGGTTACAATGGTAGGATATCTACATATCCGTATCGCCAAGCTTGCCTTCCACGCCAAGGAAAGTCCCATCCGGACACGGGACGAAGTCTTCAATCTTGTGTCTTCATAGTCTTGGAGTCCGGCCGTGATGATAGTTCGGCTATCTGGACACCCCCTAGTCCAGGACTCCCTCAGTAGCCCCTGAACTAGGTTTCAATGACGACGAGTCCGGCGTGTTGATTGTCTTCGGCATTGCGAGGCGGGTTCCTCCTCTGAATACTTCATAGAAGGTTTTGAACACAAGGATAGTGTCCGGCTCTGCAAAACAAGTTCCACATTCCACCGTAGAGAGAATAACTTTTGCACAGATCTGCGACGTATTCGCGGGCGTGACATCACACCACGGCCAGGCCTTTATATGAATCATTTTTACCGCTCCACCTTAGCGCGTTTAGCGGCGGTTTCTTGGCACGCCTTATCAAAGCATTGATCGTGCCCCTTATTCCGGATTCTCATCAATACGACGTGGGTAACCCATCCACGCCATTGATTACGGTGCTTGGGAGATAAGCGAGTTTTACCAGGCTGGTGGGGGACGCATAACTTCGTCCGTCCATATAAGTGGATAAGGATCCACCTTTTCACCTACGCCTTCTTCCTCTTTTGCTCATCCATTCCCACGCACTCGAGCTCCAGCGCTCAAGTCCGCACATCCCACCTCAACCTTCTCCAACAGTGTCAGGAGCGGGAGGCAGGTGGATGGCCTCCTCCGTCACGGAGGGGCACATCACAAGACTGCGGGAGGCCGGATATTTGTCCGGCGACATCGCGCACAGGCTGCCCGACGCGGGGCAGCTCATTCCAACCCCCAGGCCCCATGAGAGGGTGGTGTTTCTCCCCCACTTCCTCCGCGGACTAGGTTTTCCCCTTCACCCATTTGTCCGGGGGCTCATGTTCTACTACGGCCTGGACTTCCACGACCTGGCCCCGAATTTCATCCTCAACATCTCGGCGTTTATCATCGTGTGCGAGGCCTTCCTCTGCATCCAGCCCCACTTCGGCTTATGGCTGAAGATCTTCAACGTCCGGCCGAAGGTAGTGGGCGGCCATCAAGCAGAGTGCGGAGGCGCCAAGGTTGGCAAGATGGCCAAAGTCCTATGGCTCGAGGGCTCCTTTGTGGAGACAATAAAGGGGTGGCAATCGAGGTGGTTCTACATCACCGAGCCACGCGACCCCAAATGGGTGGCGGCCCCCGAATTCAGATCTGGCTTCCCCACACGGCTCTCATCATGGAAAGAGACGGACTGACGGGGGAATTGGACGAGACATCCGACTCCAAACATGCGTCCAAACCTGGTGGACAAGAATCTCGGGCTTGTCAACGTAATCCAGGTGATGCTCATCCGCCGGATTCTCCCATGCCAACAACGGGCCTTCAAATTGTGGAGTTCGATCCGGCAAGACTCGACTCTAAAAAGCCTCTTCGACACGACGTACGAAGATGCCTGGAAGGTGCTGTTCAAGGGCGCCGAGGCTCCCTCATCCGCTACTGAAGATCGCGGATACAGCTCGCAGCGTCAAGCCGGCGAGGTAAGTTATTTTACCCTTTACGGGACTCTTTTTTCATAGATTGACTCTATGCGGGATCTAAAAACTCCCTAATCTTAGACAGGACTGGCTGAAGACGTCCGGACAGATTAACTGTCCGACTCCTTTGTCGGAAGGCCCAGCGGACGCCCGATTGACGGGGCTGCTGGCTCCGGTACCCCATGTGGTGCCGGAGAAGAAGGCCAAGAAGGAGGCCACGGGAACTCGAAGGAGCTCCCGACGCCAGTTACTGTCAGATTCTGAGGCAGAATCTTCTCCTGAAGACGAGGAGGAGGAAAAAGAAGGTTCTCCCCCAGCGGGGGAGGAGAGGAAAAGGAAGGTCGCCCCAACTGGGGAGGCCGGAGGATCCAAGAAGGGAAGAACCCTTCCTCCGGACTTCTCCACCAACGTCGACAACGACGAGGAGGATTGGCCGACAAGGGCCAAGCCCCTGGCGAGATCGTAAGTGTCCGGATACCCATGGCTTTTTTATTATTGCAGAATGTTCTCTAATGTCGGACAATCATGCAGCCCGCCCAAGGGCGAGTTCGCCACTTCATCGAGCGGGTCCCTGGGTTCGTCGGAAATGGAGAGTACTTCACTTCCGACCGCTTCCTCACCTCACGCCGCGGACGATGCCGCGGTGGGGCCCCAAGGGGGGCTTGGTCAAGAGGAGGTGGCGTAGGAGGCGCCGCAAGGCAACCTCCCGGACTCCAGGCGCGTGGGGGGCGAAACCCCCAGGGTCTCTAAGCCCAACCCTCGTCCGGACTCCATGCCGGAATCTTCAGTGGTTCCGGAGTCCGGCAAGCGGTCCCTTCGTAAGAAGGGTAAGACGTCGGTGTCCTCTGTCCAACCGGAGGCACCGGATAGCTTACTGGAGGCACTTGACAGCGCCTCCATCAAGGAGGAGCACCGCACTGTTATGAGTGCAGTGATCCGAACAGTTCAGTCCGCCAAGAGCGGGCTGACCGAAGCCTGTACCAGCCTTCTAACAGGCTTTGAGGTAAGTTTAGGATATGTAAAAATATTACCGCATAGACAGTAGCCCCGATGCTTAGTTCGATTATGCGGAAAGAAAAGCCGGACTAAGGATCTAAAAAGATATACGAGGAGTCTAACATAAGTATGTCAATACGGGAATGCAGTCTGCTTGCCGACCTCTGACCGATCAAGGAGGTCGATGCATTGAAGCAAAGCCTCAAGCGGTCTGAGAACGAGCTCGGCCTTGCCAAGAAGCAGCTCGAGGACAAGGAAGGTAAGTAAGACCTTATTAAAGAAATACCTTATAGAAAAGGTTTTGGTTGCAAAAAATAACAGGAATAACTTGGGTACTACAGGGGCCACGAACAAGGTGGCGACCCTGAAGGAAGCGGTGTCCGTGGCCGAAAACAAAGCGGCTGCGGAGCGCACTGAGCGAGAGAAGGGGGAGGCGCAGCTGGCGGAGGTGCGGCAAGAGCTCCAGGCTCTCGTGGAAAAACACGAGAGTTTGGAGTGTGACTCGAAGACCCGAGAGTCCGAGCTTGCTTCGGCTCTTGAGAGTGCCAAAGCTGCTAAGGCCGAGGCCCAAAAAGCCCTCCAAGAAATTGAATCTCTAAAGAAGATAGCGGCGGGTAAGGCATTCTTTATGAAAAGCAAGCATGTGAAAGTGAATTACCTATTACTTACCCGGATTCGGAGCTCTCCAGGAGCATTCGCAGATCTTCCCCGTAGTGTGTCTGATGCTGCCGCATTCTACCGCGCCAAGGAGGGGAGCTCGACGGAGAAGGTGTTCTGGTCTCAGTATGCTGAGGCCGAACGTCCGGTGCCCCTGAGCGACCAGCTGAAGCAGCTGGTCGAGCTCCACAAGGTCGCCGAACAGGCCATGAAGGGCCTCATAGTTCGGCTGTGGCCATTAGAAGCCATGCCTGGGAGCTACTTTGGGCTAGTGCGGCGGCTGGTGGACGCCTGTCCCAGGATTGAAGTCATCAAGCGCTCCGTCTGTATTGAAGGTGTCCGTCGGGCCGTTGCCCGTGTAAAGTGCACTGGGGCAAGCTGGATGCGGAGAAGCTTGTGACAGACGGGCCACCGAAGGGCAAGGAGCATCGCCCACGAAATGTACTATGAGGGCCTCTCAAGGGTGCCCTTGAATAGAAGATGAGTGCTCCAAAGATGTAATTTTTGAATAGACTCGCATTTGTTATCCTGTATGCTGAAAACTTGTTCATATGCGCTAAGCAACACTTGTTAATTTAAAATATTACCTTCTGTGCGGCAGTTTATCAAAATTTGAGAGATGGCAAGTCGTTGGCTTCAGCCCCCATGCCACGAGTGCTGGGGTGTTCGGGATAGACTTGAGCACTCTTGTCCCCATTCTTGGGTCCATCTAGGGAGGCGCTCAACACAACGAACAAGGCAACCGGACTTATAATGCTTGAACACTCTCACTTAGCCATATAATTCTATAATTTTAAATTTCGTGAAGCCCTAGTATTCGAAGATCGAGTTCGGGCGCTATCACGCCTTGGCGGACAACTTCGGTTCCTCGCCTAAGCGGCATAAGTCTTTAGGGACCCGAAAAAACCTCTCGAACAGCGACCGGCTCTCGCCCTATCATGACGGTCAGTTTTAGCTTTCTCCACTGAGGTGCTCGACCCAGCTCAACTGGGGCACAATCGCAGTGGTTCTCCCGGTGCTACCTTAGCCGATATAACGGAACGTAAGGTACCAAAACACGGGAGCCGGGCAAACCAACTATTGACCCAAGACATGATTCGGAGCCGATTCATATAATGCTATAAGTTCGGGGTGCCGCACTTGTGAAAGTGTTCGGACTTATCACACCATAATGTTGGGGTACTTAAGGCCCTGGTGTATTGGCCGTACCAAAGTGTACGGGTGCGACATGTCATGAAATGAACATATATATAGATACAGAAAAGAGTGCAATAATAAGCAAAAGCTATGTATTGTTTATTCAAAAAGGTACTGCAATGAAAGCAGAACGATACAAATAGTGCGATAAGCAAGGGATGGGACTATCTAACATGTCCCCCTCCAGGGGTAAGCTGCGGGATGGTATGTAAAATAGGTATAATGCTCGTAATAAAGACCACCTGAACACTCGACGTGGCTTTCTGCTTCCCTGGCTGTTGCATCGTGAGTTCAACGATAATAGTGCCGGACGGGACTTCTGGAAGACGGTGTCCTGAAAGTAAAAAAAAGGAAGAAAAAGGAAAAAAGAAAAACAATGACACAATCGGGAGCCCCTGGTGCGGTTGAGCCTCATTCCGGGCGTGCCGTGGTCGTGCCCCTCCCCTTATGCCCATGGTATCTCCAGAGCGTAGTTATGTACGCGTAGTACTGGCTTCGCAATTTTGCGAGGGCTGGGGTTGGGGCCGGATTGCTACGCGTGCTTGAATCGTGCCAGGCGGTCTTGTTGTAGGTTACTCCGGGCGCGCTTGACAATGTCCGGACGCTTAGTGGCCGGACTCGAGAATTGCTGTGAGAGGCTGCTTTGCGCCTCCGCCGCGAGGGCCGCCGTGTGCTCCTCCGTTTGGAGAGAGCGTTCGGTGTTCCCATTGACCGTGATTACTCCTCGAGGGCCTGGCATCTTGAGCTTGAGGTATGCATAGTGCGGCACCGCATTGAACTTTGCAAAAGCGGTTCGTCCGAGCAGTGCATGATAGCCGCTGCGGAACGAGACTATGTCGAAGATTAACTCTTTGCTTCGAAGTTATCCGGGATCCGAAGACCACTTCGAGTGTGGCGAGCCCGCATAATTGGCCTCTACACCGGTATGACGCCTTTAAAGGTCGTCTTTGTAGGTTTAATCCTTGAGGGGTCTATGCCTATTTTGCGCACTGTATCCTGATAAAGCAGGTTCAGGCTGCTACCGCCGTCCATAAGGACTCTGGTGAGGTGAAGTCCGTCAATAATTGGGTCAAGAACCAATGCGGCGAAACCGCCGTGACAGATGCTAGTGGGTGGTCCTTCGATCAAGGTGATCGGGCAGGAAGACCATGGGTTGAACTTTGGGGCGATCGCTCCATCGCATATCGCCCCGTAGTGCATGCTTCCGCTCCCTTTTGGGTATGTGGGTTGCGATATCATGTTCACCGTCCGCACTTGTGTGGGAAAACCCTTCGTCCTCTATTGTGCGGCGGCCGGGCTCCTCCTCGTCATCGCTATGTAGCCCTTTGTCATTGAGTTCGCACTTCACTTGCCTGCTTGTTTGAACACCCAACAATCCCTGTTGGTGTGATTGGCTGGTTTTTCGGGGTGCCATGTATCCGCACAGCGATCGAGTATTCGGTCCAAATTGGACGGCCCGGTATTTCTTTTGAATGGCTTCTTCCGCTGACCGGTTTAGAGCCTCTGAATCCGGCATTGGCGGTCAGATCTTCAGCATTATCGCCGCCGCACGCGGCGCTTGTTCTTGTTGCGACGCGACCTGCCATTGTTGTCCTTGGTATCCGAACTATCAGGGTGTTTGGCCAAGTTGTTGCTTCGAGCTAGCCAGCTGTCCTCTCCCGCACAAAAGCGGGTCATGAGTGTTGTGAGGGCTGCCATGGATTTCGGCTTTTCCTGTCCTAGGTGCCGGGCAAGCCATTCGTCGCGGATGTTATGCTTGAAGGCTGCAAGGGCCTCTGCATCCGGACAGTCAACTATTTGATTTTTCTTTGTGAGGAACCGTGTCCAGAATTGTCTGGCCGATTCTTCTGGCTGCTGAATTATGTGGCTAAGGTCATCGGCGTCTGGTGGTCGCACATATGTGCCCTGGAAGTTATCAAGGAATGCGGCTTCCAGGTCCTCCCAACAACCAATTGATTCTGCTGGCAAGCTGTTGAGCCAATGCCGAGCTGGTCCTTTAAGCTTGAGTGGGAGGTATTTGATGGCACGTAGATCATCACCGCGGGCCATGTGGATATGGAGGAGATAGTCCTCGATCCAGACCGCAGGATCTGTGGTACCATCGTATGATTCGATGTTTACGGGTTTGAAGCCCTCAGGGATTTGATGATCCATTACTTCATCTGTGAAGCATAGTGGGTGTGAGGCGCTCATTGGGCTATATCACGACGTAGCTCATATGAGCTTTGTTCATCGTGTTCGGCCCGGCCGGGTTTGCTGTATCCGGCGCGACGGTAATCATCCCGCGTCGTTGGGCGCCCACGCGATCCGTAGATCGATATTGTATGTTTTGCCTTATCCTCCAATATATCTCGCAAGTCCGTAGCGTTTTCCGTGCCTTGGTACTTTTTGAGCGGCTTCGGGTGTGGCTTGAGCGGAGGGCCGAGAGGCTTCTCTGTCATGCCACGGGTGGCGATCTGCCATGTCATGCGCGCTAGTGACTTGGGTGCTTCCTCCTCCGATCTAGGCAACGGCCTTCGTTTGGGGTAGCTTTTGAGGGCGTCGAGCTCATACTCTTCGCTGCAAGGACTTGATCCATCCGCCATGCCTAGCAGGTCTTGGTCAGCTCTAAGCTGTTGCTGCTTTTCTTGAGGCTGCTTGCCGTGGCTATAAGCCTGCGTTTGAAAGCGCCCTGTTGGCGGGATCCTCGGGCACGACAAATTAAATGTCGCCGAGGCTTGCCTCATCTTCGGAGGAGGCGATAATTATCGCCCTGACCTCTCTTTCTCGCCTCACCGTCAGGCGGACTTGCTTCTCCCTCCTCCCGCTGCCGAGTCCTGCTTTGGAGGGGTTTTCTTCGCACTGTCCGGGTGTTATTATCTCCGTGCGGAATCACCTTTTATTGTGGCGGATTTAGAGCGGCACCGGCGGACGCCGGCGCTTGGGTTGCTTCTTGGAGGGTCATCCTCCGTTGTTCCATCACCGCTCCCATCTTTTGGGATGTCCACCATGTATATGTCATATGACGAGGTGGCCTTCCAGTGCCCTGTAGGCGCTGGGTCTTGGTCGTCTCCGGCATCGTCATCCATACCGTCGATGTCTTCGGAGTCGAAGTCGAGCATGTCGGTTAGATCATCGACAGTGGCTATAAAGTGGGTGGTGGGTGGGCGTTGAATTTCTTTGTCGTCCGTATCCCAACCTTCATGTTAGTAGTCCGGCCAGGGCTCCCGGATAAAGAGAGAGACTTTAGTGAATTCAGGATGACGCCAAAGGGGAGGCCGAAAGATGTCCGCGCGTGAACTCCATGACCGCGCCCAATCGGATTCGATTGGCGGTAGCGAGGGTTCGGAGTCCGGAGAGGAGGCCGCACTCGGAGTCGAGGTCTTCGCAGCGACAGGGATGGAGTTCGGCTCAATCGCCGTAGAGATTGTAGCCCCGAGGCGGTGTCCAACCACTCGTCCTCGATCGGGAATCGGCCCGGATTAAGGGTCGGAGCGGATTTGGTGCGGCCTCGTGGCACTGTTCGCTGCAGAGCTAGATCATGCCCATCGAGACAAGGCGGTACGCTATAGCGGCTGGAATCCGTCAAGATCAGGTCTCCGCGGATATCGGCTGTATAGTTTAAACTTCCAAATCTGACTGATGGCGGGCGTAGCTTCGATCTGCTCCAGATGGCTGCTTAATTGCCCGATGCAAAGCCGCCGAATCACGAAGATCTGTCCGGGAGAAAAGTCTCACCCGGACCCCGTCGTTGTTGATGATCGAAGGAGCCATTGGGCCTATCGGTGACGACACGAGGAACTCTCAATGAAAGCACCAATGTCGATGTCAAACCGCGGATCTCGGTAGGGGGTCCGAACTATGCGTCTAGGAGGATGGTAACAGAGACAAGGGACACGATGTTTTACCAGGTTCGGGCCCTCTCGATGGAGGTAATACCCTACTCCTGCTTGATTAATATTGATGATATGGGTAGTACAAGAGTAGATCTACCACGAGATCAAGGAGGCTAAACCCTAGAAGCTAGCCTATGGTATGATTGTTCTTCGTCCTACGGACTAAAACCCTCCGGTTTATATAGACACCGGATAGGTTAGGGTTACACAGAGTCGGTTACAATGGTAGGAGATCTACATATCCGTATCGCCAAGCTTGCCTTCCACACCAAGGAAAGTCCCATCCGGACACGGGACGAATTCTTCAATCTTGTGTCTTCATAGTCTTGGAGTCCGGCCGTGATGATAGTTCGGCTATCCGGACACCCCCTAGTCCAGGACTCCCTCACTCCTCCTTCTTCCTGAAGCCCTTAGAGGCTCTTTTGCACTTTATTCGCACATACTTGACGCGCTGTACGCGCTCATTATACTGGGGGCTTCTTTACCATAAGCTTATTTATACGGGCTTGATGCCCAACACATGCGTCAAACTTCCGCATGTACCTTTTATTCACCATTATATGCATCGATATGACTTAAGTTTTGGCCAAGCTGGGTTGCCTGGCTGCTGTGCTTACCCCTACGTTCTCGATTGTTCGGCTAGGTGGTAAAGGGAGCACCTCTGCGATTGTTACTGCCGGGTCAGCCGGATGTGTACCTCAGACTAGGTGAAGCCGAAAGCTAGCGTTCTTAAGGGAATATTCGGTCGGTGAACTGAAAGATGATTTTTAACTATTTACCCATCTGCCCCCAGATGATTTTCTGCTTTCCTAGCAGTTTTGACATGCACTTTAGGGCATGCATCCCAGCGAAAGGAACCCTTAACGGAACTATTCTCCCTGGAAGATGTTTCTTACTATCCATGTAATATAACATAACTAGTTGGGCACTGGTCTGATACAGCAATAATGACCCCTACACCTTGTCTCCATGCATATCCCGGTTCTTATATAACCACAAAGGTATTCGGACACACTCCGGACTATTGGGTCCTGAGATGGAAGCGAAAAGGTCCGCTATGACAAACGATCTACAATCCGGCTAGAAGACATTGTTCATGTCATATTTAATTACATAGTCAACACGACTCATTGTATTGCTCCTCAATGCCATCTAATAGGCTATCTAATTTACAATCTTGTTGGGAATACTTGGCGGCCAACTCTACTTGGCCGTACACTAAGCTTACAGGATCTCCTTCATCATCGGGCCCCACAGGTCCGACTCGCCATGTGGTTTGGGTCAGCCGTGTACCGCGTCTTTACCATGGCCAGAGCCTCCTCGGCGCTTTGACGGCAGGCCGATATCTTCCATAATCGGAGCGCCGCCGTGCTCCTTGAAGCCGCTCTGCCAGCTCCCCAATGCCTTCGGCGGGGAGATAGATGGCCACAAGGCCGGCCGACGCCTTTCATCACCTGCCGAACTCGTTCGTGCAGGTAGCCTTGATTCAGACGAAGATCACCCAAGAACTGGGCATCTCCTCTTCAGACGACCTGTGAGCAAACCTATATACATGTTTATGTTAGTCGCCTTCCTCGCCGAACTCTTTCAAAGTTCGCCAAGCACTTATCTGAAAATGCCGCGACAAAGCCGCCGATTCTCCTTACTGAGTCGCATAACTGGGCACGAACATCTTTTACTTCCTCACCCACCTGGTGTTGGCATCTTGGAGGTTATTTTTCTCCCGCCGCACCCTCGTAAGCACGCTCTCACCGGCCTTTAGCTGGCGCAAGAGCTGTTGCTTGTCCGGATCTAGTCCGCGCCATCTGCAATATTTTGTCGATTTACACACCGCCGCACTTCATAAACTATTTATCTTTTGAAGCATATATTACGAGAGGGGTCTCGTGGCTCCCCTCAGAGTGGCTAGTGCGGCCTCAAGTTGGGCCTTGCATTCTTCAAGCCCTGGGACAGTCGGGTATTCTTTTTGTAAGATCCTGATAACAAATGATCCTTAAATCAGTTATTCTAACTATTTTAAGTCTCGGGCTCTTGGCATATATAAGCATCAAATTTCCTTACTGTATGTCCTTTACATACTGCTCCGTGGCTCTGGCTAGACCATCTTGAGCGGCACGGAGGTGCGATCTCTGAATTGAAGGCATTCAAGGCCTCTTGGGAGAAACATGTGTCACGAAGAACTGTCCGTGGCGCCCGTGATTCATGGCGCCTCCACCTCGGAGTTGGTGGCGGACAATTTGTCGGCATCCTGCGTCTCGAGGAGCATCCGGCGACGCGCCTCGTGCTCGCCTCCGCTTCGGACCCGGCTTTGGAGCCTGGCCGGCGGAGGCTCGATTACAACCTCTCCGGACTCGGTCCGCGAGCGCTTTTTCTGAAAAAGCACCAGCGTTAGTACACCTTCCAGAATCAATCCTGGAAAATGGTGACACGCCATACCGTTAGGGCGGAGTTTCGATCCCGACCGCACTTCTTTTAACCTGCGGGCCAGACTGCCTTGTTGGCCAGCCACGAGGGCTCGGCCTCCTGCCTTGAAGGCGCCCCCTGCGAAACACCATTGGTATACGGTGATCAAGAAATTAGCACGGATAGGTCATTATCAGAGTATTGGGGCCTCGTTCTCAGTTACGTGCGAGGCTGGAAGTATTCCGGGGTAATCGGCTGTAATGGCAACCAAAGCATTGTCGATGCTAAGTTGGTGGAACACCCCGTCGATCAACTCCACCTTTATATCCGGATCCTCTTCGGAGGCCGGATCGAGGGACCGTTCCGGATCCTCGGGTTGTGGGGGCGGGCTGTGTATCTTCTCCACGGTCCGATGCAGTTCCTGCGCAGAAACCATGAAATGATATATTTAATCACGGATCATGGATCGGACAGGCCACAAAGATGTTTGCTTAGCCAACTTTGAGGATTATTCGAAGAAAACTTGCTCAGTGGGTTGACGTGGAGAAAATCCTCCTCCTCCCCTTTATACATGGCAGACAAGGTCTTCACCAGTTCGGTGACCGATCCCGGCCCTTTGCGGCCATGGCGGGTGGCATCGTTCTCCCCGTTGAAGTCCCACATGGGGTTGCCCCTATATTGGAGCGGCTGCACTCCCCTCATAATGCAGATTGCCATGACTCCAATCATGGTCAATCCGGCATGAGCCAGTAATCTTATTCGGCTCATCAAGTAAAGGACATCCCGATCATTTTCCCTCTGGGGGCTCCGTGGGCGCCAGCTTAGGCGCTTCTTCAGAGGAGCGTTGCTAAACTCCGGAAGGCCGATCCAAACAGGATCCGGCAGCAGGACGTCCTCCATGTAAAACCATTCCGAAGGCCAGTCTTCGGACGCCTTCTTCGGGGTTCCGGATAGATATCCGTCCCGGCGATGCGCCATAGTTCGCTCCGCCCACTTGATATATTGACCCCTCATGAGAGCGGGTACTAGGCAGAATAATCTCTTCCACAGCGCAAAATGAGCCTCAAGCCCAAGAACAGTTTGCAAAGGGCCACGAAGCCCGCGATGTGCAAAATGGAGGCAGGCGAAGGTGGTGCAATTGGAGGCCAGAGAACTCCAAAAGCCCCGGAGATACTGGATGGATTGGAAATCCAGTCCTCTTACTAGATAAGAGACAAAGCACACCCGCTCTCCTTTAGAGGGATCGGGACACTCTCCGCTTGCTTTCCGCCCTTGTAGGTGGCAAGTCCGCTCGGACCGAACCATAAAGGCCGGGGAAGAAATCCTTGGTTTGGAGTATAACTAGCTCGCTATGCGGACTGAGCATCTCTCCCAATTTCCAGGCTGAGGGCTGGGAGCGCGAGAGGAGGAGCTGCGTTGACTGTCCATGGTGGAATGGGCTTTGGTCAGAGGCGCTCCGATGAAAGCTCGCGAAGAGGGGATGGTGTGACTCAGATCTAGATCCTCGCCCCTTTTATAGGCAACTCATTTGCGCAGCTAGGGGGGTAAGTGTAAAAATACCCTGGCTTTTCGCATTCATTCAAACACGTGGAAGATGGCCATTATTGGGCGTATAAGACAAGGAGCGCAACATTTATCAGAAGCCGGACACTATTCGACAAGTTTATGTAATTTGGAGAAGAACCCGCCTCGCAATGCCGAAGACAATCAACGCGTCGTAATCATCGTCATTGAAGCCTGGTTCGGGGGCTACTGAGGGAGTCCCGGATTAGGGGGTGTCCGGATAGCCGAACTATCACCGTTGGCCGGACTCCTGGACTATGAAGATACAAGATTGAAGACTTTGTCCCGTGTCCGGATGGGACTTCCCTTGGCATGGAAGGCAAGCTTGGCGATACGGATATGTAGATCTCCTACCATTGTAACCGACTCTGTGTAACCCTAACCTATCCGGTGTCTATATAAACCGGAGGGTTTTAGTCCGTAGGACGAACAACAATCATACCATAGGCTAGCTTCTAGGGTTTAGCCTCCTTGATCTCGTGGTAGATCTACTCTTGTACTACCCATATCATCAATATTAATCAAGCAGGAGTAGGGTATTACCTCCATCGAGAGGGCCCGAACCTGGGTAAAAACATCGTGTCCCTTGTCTCCTGTTACCATCCGCCTAGACGCACAGTTCGGGACCCCCTACCCTAGATCCGCCGGTTTTGACACCGACACCGTCTTCGGGGTACTCGTGGTCAATTACCCCGGCAGTAGCCTCCGAGCCTCCGGGCAACTTGGCAAAGTTGGGCGGAGGTTTTTTAGCGGGTGTTGATGTAGAAGGTTCTTGATGACGGCTGATTGCGGGCCACAGCCAGCGCGGCTTGCTTCCGGCGGGGGCGCGGGAGCGCACCCGCTGGGAGTAGCCTCCGAGCTTTCGGGCAACTTTCGAAAAGTGGGGCGGAGGCTTTTCGCGGTTGTTGGTGCAGACGATGGCGTCGAGGGGCCGTTTGCAGCTGGCGGCGGGCGTGCAACTGGAGCGACATGTTCCGAGTGGGGGCGCTCAAGCGGACCCGCTGGGTGTAGCCTCCGAGCCTCCGTGCAACTTGGAAAAGTTGGGCGGAGGGTTTTGTTGTTGGTGATGAAGCCGACTTCAGTGTCGAGGGTGCCAGGCGCGGACACGGAGTCCGCCGGCTGATGGGCGCGGGGCCCTGCCAGGCATGGACGCGGAGTCCGCCGGCTGGTGCTGTCGGGCGCGGACGCGGGGTCCACCTACTGAAGCTGTCTGGCACGGACGCGGAGTCCGCCGACTGATGGTGTCGGGCGCGGACGCGGAGTCCGCCGACTAATGGTGTCGGGCGCGGACGTGAAGTTTGTTGACTGATGGTGTCGGGCGTGGACGCGGAGTCCGCCGACTGATGCTGGCGGGCGTGGACACGGGGTCCGCTGACTAATGCAGTCGGGCATGGACGCGGGGTCCGCCGACTGATGGTGTCGGGCACGGACGCCGGGTTCGCCTACTAATGGTGTCGGGCGCAGACGCAGGGTCCGTCGACTGAAGCTGTCGGGTGCGGACGCGGCGTCCGCCAACTGATATTGTCGATGACAGCCGGCTGCGGGCTGCAGCCGGCGCGACTTGCTTCGATGCTAGGCGCTAAGCGCCTGCTGGTGTAGTTCCAGGCGACTCGAAGAGTCGGGCGGAGGGTTTATGCTGCAGATGAAGCAGGCGATGTGATGCCGGTTGCAGCCGGCGTCGGGCTTGCAACCAGCCTCCAGGCAAGGAGGGGGTTCCCCTCAGAGATGATCATGCAAAATACAAAGTTAGTCTGTGCAGATATATCAAAAGTTTGATTTTAGTAGTGCAAGTTTTATGCGGAGGGTGCCGACTCAGTTTTGTCCGAGCCCCCTTCAATCTTTTTCATGTCCCCTCCGTTCTTTGGCTTGCACTCTCGCTAGCAGGACAGCCGCGCTGCGGTCTGTGGCTGAGAGTGGACCGCGGGGTGGAGTGTACAGTACTCAGACTCTGGGAGCGGATTTAACTGAGCAGATACTTATAAAGCAAACAGTCGGGTCTCCCGAACCATTTTTCTCCCCAGACGTTTTTTTGCATGGGTGGCCTCCAGCGTTTGCTCTTGCTAGCCGGACAGCCGGTCTGCGGTCTCTAGCTGAGACGAAGAGTGAGCCTTCGATACCGCGCATGCTAGTAAGCCGTCTATGGGAACGAACGTCTTAGGCCAAGCGGCCAGCCTCCGGGCCAACTCTGGTTGGCGCCGGGGCGAACAGTGGTGCAACTGTAATAAAATGCAGAAATAGCCCCCCAAACATCGCTCGAGGTTATTCATTTTTGCTTGCGGTGCAAAGACACGCGGATAGAAGTTCACATTGTTTTTGGCGCAGTCGGAGTGGAGATGATCTCCGGCAGGCGGCCCGAGCCTCTGGGCGATCGAGGGATGCCCCAGCCGGTCAGGCTCATCTAGCCAGGCGGCGGAGCGGGAGGCGGCCTAGCTGGCCCTCCAGGCGGCAAGGCGTCGAAGCGGATAGCGGACCAGCCGACGGTACAGCGACATGGGCAGTCAACCTGAGCAGGCAGCTGGACTGCTGTCCGTGCAGCCGGTCACGCAAGCGGATGTGCAGCCGGCTATGCATGTACGCACATACTTTATACGTAATTTTTTCTTATCCGACTGAGCAGTCGGACGCAGCATCCTCTCTATTTTTTTTCTTAACACCCGACCGCTTCTCTGTTTGGGCAGCCAGCAGCTCTTTTCCACCCGGCCCCATTTCTTGCTCTCTTTTTTTTCTTCTCTGCCGGGCAGCCGGCCTCTGACTTTTGTCTAGCCGGCCGTCTCTTTTTCTTCTTTTCTGCCCGAGTAGCTGGACAAAGGGGGAGCCTGCGCGAGTGCGGGGCCGGCTGGTGGTGACCCGACCGCGGGCGAGCAGGAGCCGGCGGTCGGCCAGGCTGGCCGGGTGGTGGGCGAAGCTGGCAAGCGGTGGAGCCGGCCGTCCAGCTTGGGGCGGAGACGGCGAGCGGCAGGAGCTGGGTGCGGCTTGGTGGAGGCGGAGCCGGGTTGGCTGGGACCAGCGGGCGCGGGAGGAGCGGCCGTCCGGGCGGCGAAGCCGGCGAGACTGAGGGAGCCGGCAGAGGCGAGACCGCTAGCCAGCGAGTGGGACATGGCTGTGGCCGGCTTCGGCGATGAGCGAAGGCGGCGTGAGTTGCAGGCGCGTGGCGGGGAGCCGGCCTAGGGTGAAGCCGGCGAGGCGCGGGCGAAGATGGCGGGCGGGTGGAGCGAGGCGGCACCGGAGGGAGCCGCCGGCCGGCTGCGGAGCAAGCTGCCACGGGCGCACCCGGCGGGGTGGCCGCCGGGCGACGCGAGGCGGCGGGGAGCAATCGGCCACAAAGCGGATCGGGCGGGGCGGCGCGACATGCGGACCCGGCTGGGAGCTGGCTGGCGGCAGGCAGGCTCGCAGCCGGCCTGGAGGCGAGGAGGCCCAGCGGAGACGGCGGAGGCGCTAGGCCGGGCGCGGCACAGCTCCAGCGGGGCGGCGTGCGGCTGCGGAAACGGTGGAGGGACGTAGCGCCGCGGCAGGAGGGCGTAGCAGAGGGTGCGGTGAGGAGGTTCCCAAGCCCGCGGCCAGCAGCTGCGCCAGGAGGAGCGCGAAGGCGGAGGTCCGTAGCGGCGCGCGGAGCGCTGTGAGGTGGGGGAGCGTCAGGCGGGGATGCATGCCTGCGCGGACAAAGAAGAGCCGAGGCAAGCAGCGTATGGGCCATTATCTGACCATTGTCTGATCATCATCTGACCAATGAACACACACTATCCGACTCATATCAGGCTAATGTGTGGGCGTGTACATGCAGTGTATGAGCAGTGTCCGACTTGCATCTGGCTTATAGTAGATGGGTGGTGTCTGACTAATGCATATGTGGTGTATGGAGTTGCGACCGCGCGCTCCGGCCGGAGCTAGGCGGGGCGCGGAGAGGAGTGGACGTGCTTCCATGGGCAGAGTGGCCGAACAAAGCGAGGCAGCACGGCGTGCGCAGACGGCCGTCCGGCGTCGCAATGGTGGTGACGAAGAGGGCGAGGCCGACGACGGGGACGCGTCGCCCCGCGCGTTCGCCTGGGGGCGAGCTGATGTCGAGCCCTCGAGCGCGGCCGGAGGGATGGCGGCGACGCCGTGGTGATGACAACAAGAGTGGTCCTTCCCGGAACGCGGTTCCAGCGACAGCTTGCCCCATGGTGGGCGCCAACTGTCAGAGTATTCTCACTTCAGTCGGCAGGGGGTACCGCGAGTCGACAGATGCCACGGGGTGGCTTGAGGTGAGGGCAAGATTGCCGTGGAATATCCGGGGATGGGTATGCGAGTAGCACGCGCTAGTTACCCATGTTCGGGACTCTCCGGAGAGATAATACCCCTACTCCTGCATGTCTGAATATATATGTGATGTCCATGGTGCAATACAGAGTTGCTCCTGGAGTTGTATCTGAGATCAGTGTCACGGGCATATGATCTCGTATACGTATGTGCTTGGCATGCTCTAGTGGCCAAGTATGGCCATGGCTTGAGGCCTGGTGGAGTTCATCCTCCTAGATGGATGGATGTGTGTGTGTGCGCGTGAGAGCATGAATGGATGGATGGCTGGCTAGCTTGCTCGTGTGAGGCCTCCCCTGGTGCTCCTTATAAAGGGGAGCCCAGGGGACAAAGGATGGTCCGCGTGACTAACTTCACTATTTGGAAGGCAGCGACATGACATATTACACCTGCTACAGGGTGTCACTGTTGCTCAGCATTGTCCGGGTACAGCCGTCTCATCCGCGGTATGGCCGTCTTGTTGGTGTCGGGTCGGATGTGATGTCGTGGTTAACTCCAAGCAGCTGGCTGGTTGGCACAGCCGTACGGAGAGCAGGCCGGGCAGCCGGGTGGCGAGCCGGCCCGTGCAGTCGGACATGGGGCGTCTGGGGCGGCCTGAGCAGTCAGACTGAGGGGCTTTGCTAGCCCCGATGTCTTGAAATATTGTCTCGCCGTCTTCGGGGTACCCGTGGTCAATTACCCAGACAAGAGTGGTACGACAATCCTGTTCTGAAAGTCATGTTACTAGACCATGGCGAACCTACAAACTATGAAGAAGCTATGATGAGTCCAGATTCCGATAAATGGCTTGAGGCCATGAAATCTGAGATAGGATCCATGTATGAGAACAAAGTGTGGACTTTGGTGGACTTGCTCGATGATCGGCGAGCCATAGAGAATAAATGGATCTTCAAGAAGAAGACTGACGCTGATGATAATGTTACAGTCTACAATGCTCAACTTGTCGCGAAAGGTTTTTTGACAAGTTCAAGGAGTTGACTACGGTGAGACCTTCTCACCCATAGCGATGCTTAAGTCTGTCCGAATCATGTTAGCAATTACCACATTTTGTGATTATGAAATCTGGCAAATGGACGTCAAAAATGCATTCCTTAATGGATTTCTCAAAGAAGAGTTGTATATGATGCAACCATAAGGTTTTGTCGATCCTAAAGGTGCTAACAAAGTGTGCCAGCTCTAGCGATCCATCTATGGGACTGTTGCAAGCATCTCAGAGATGGAATATATGCCTTGATGAGGTGATCAAAGCATATGGTTTTATACAGACTTTCGGAAGAAGCCTGTATTTACAGGAAAGTGAGTGGGAGCTCTATAGCATTTCTAATATTATATGTGGATGGCATATTGTTAATTGGAAATGATGTAGAATTTCTGGATAGCATTAGAGGATACTTGAATAAAAGTTTTTCGATGAAAGACCTCAGTGAAGCTGCTTATATATTGGGCATTAATATCTATAGAGATAGACCAAGACGCTTAATTGGACTTTCACAAAGCACATACCTTGATAAAGTTTTGAAGAAGTTCAAAATGGATCAGTCAAAGAAAGGGTTCTTGCCTATGTTACAAGGTGTGAAGTTGAGTCAGACTCAATGCCCGATCACTACAAAAGATAGAGAGAAAATGGAAGTCATTCACTATGCCTCAGCCATAGGTTCTATCATGTATGCTATGCTGTGTACCAGACCTGATGTGTGCCTGGCTATAAGTTTAGCAGAGAGGTACCGAAGTAATCCAGAAGTGGATCACTAGACAGTGGTTAAGAACATCCTGAAGTACCTAAAAAGGACTAAGTATATGTTTCTCGTTTATGGAGGTGACAAAGAGCTCGTCGTAAATGATTACGTCGATGCTAGCTTTGACACTGATCCGGATGACTCTAAGTCACAAACCGGATACGTATTTATATTGAATGGTGGAGCTGTCAGTTGGTGCAGTTCCAAGAAAAGCGTTGTGGCGGGATCTACGTGTGAAGTGGAGTACATAGCTGCTTCGGAAGCAGCAAATGAAGGAGTCTGGATGAAGGAGTTCATATCCGATCTAGGTGTAATACCTAGTGCATCGGGTCCAATGAAAATCTTTTGTGACAATACTGGAGCAATTGCCTTGGCGAAGGAATCCATATCTCACACTAGTAGAAAAAGGGGCTATCGTTGAGGCCTGTTTTGCCCATTAGTCCCGGTTCAATCCAGAACCGGGACTAATGTGAGCATTTATCCCGATTCGTGAGCCCAGGGGGCCGGCCGGGCCACGTGGGCCATTGGTCCCGGTTCGTCCGGACCTTTTGGTCCCGGTTGGTGGGACGAACCGGGACCAATGGTCCTGCTCTGGCCCACCACTATTGGTCCCGGTTGGTGGCATGAACCGGGACCAAAGGCTTCCTTTAGTCCCGGCTCATGCCACCAACCGGGACTAATGGTGCTGCCTATATAGCCCCTCGCAAGAAGCAGAGCACACCTTTGCTCTGCTTTTTTCCGGCCGAGGGGAGGGGCTTGGTGGTGCTCTAGCTCACCTCCTATGCACACAAGGTGTTCGATGGAATGCCCGAGCCACACTACTTAAGCTTTCTCCTCTCCAAGCTCGACCTCTAACCTCCATTTTCCTCAATATTTGTCTAGGTTTAGCGGTCCGTCACGCCCGTCCCGTCTTCACCGCCGCCGATCACCAGCGCCGATCTCATCGCCAAGACCACCGTGGTGAGCCTCTTGTTCTTATCTTCTTTCTCGAAGGAAAAATATTCTTACTTGTATTATTTTCTTACTTTTATTATTGCATCTTATATAGTGCAATGGTTTTGGTATCCGCCCCATCGGCCCTCGCCCCATCTATGATTCGGATGTGGTATATATTATCTTTTCATAACTATTGGTTCATTTATTGTTTATGAAAATTATGCCGACCAACGTGACATAGATTTTATTTATCTAGGAGGTTGTTGAACCGAAATTCCAACCGACCCTATTGTCGAGAGGTTAAATTTAGTTGAAGAAGAAAACAATTTCTTGAAGGAAAAAATAAAAAACTTGAGGAGGAGAAGATGATATTGGAGTTGCATGTTGCGGATGTAAATCGATGATCACAAGATCAAGATGGATGCAATGCGCTTGAAGATGAGAAAGATTAGAAAATATGCCATTCATACCGAGGCTTGGTATCATTATGCCGTTGGATCAGTTGTTACCTTGGTTGCGATTATGATCGTATTTGTTTTCACATTGAAATGGTTTACATAGTTTCAATGTATGGTTTAATTAATTTAGATGCTCTGCGAGCTTTATGTTGTTAGATGAGAACTATGTATGTACTTTGGTTTTATGTGATGATGAACTTCTATTAATTTGGTCATTTAATTATCTATTCATGATGTTCGTAATGATTTTTGACACACTTAATTATATATAATACACGCAGATGAACCGGCAATGGATGTACGGTGATGACACACCTCCGAGTACATTAAGGCGTGCATGCTTTTCTCGAAGTGGCTGAGGCAAACAAGCAGAATGGTTTTATGTGTTGTCCATGCCCTATATGTGGGAATCTGAAGTCTTACTCGACCGGAAAATCCTTCACACCCACCTGCTTTACAAGGGTTTCATGCCACACTATAATGTTTGGACGAGGCACGGAGAAATAGGGGTTATGATGGAAGACGGCGAGGAAGAAGAGTACGATGACAACTATGTGCCCCTGAATACGGTGATGCTCTGAACATCAAGTTGCACTGACGATGTGCACGATGGTGCTGCAACGGGTAAGCTGCTGAAGATCAAGATGAACCAGACGATGTGCCCCATGATGATGATCTCCGCGGGTCATTGTCGATGCAAGGACACAATGCGAAAGTCAAAAGGAGAAGCTGAAGTTCGATTGCATGTTAGAGGATCACAAAAAGGGTTGTACCCCAATTGCGAAGATGGAAACACAAAGCTCGGTACCGTACTCGAATTGCTGCGGTGGAAGGCAGAGAATCTGTGTGCTCGATAAAGGATTTGAGAAGCTCTGAAAATAATGAAGAAGAAGCTTCCAAAGGATAACGAATTGCCCGACGGTACATACGCAGCAAAGAAGGTCGATGCCCTCTAGGATTGGAGGTGGAGAAGATACATGCATGCCCTAATGACTGCATCCTCAACCGTGGTGCCTACAAGGATCTGAACGCATGCCCGGTATGCGGTGCATTGCGGTATAAGATCGAGACGAGATGACCCCGGTGATGTTGACGGCGAGCCTCCTGGAAGAGGGTTCTGCGAAGGTGATGTGGTATGCTCCTATAATACCACGGTTGAAACGTCTGTTCGAAACGGAGAGCATGCCAAGTTGATGCGATGGCACAGTGAGGACCGTAAGAAAGGCGGAAGTTGAGAGCACCACGACGGGTCATGATGGAGAAAAATCGAGAGAAAGTACTGGGATGAGTTTGCAAAGGACCCAAGGAACGTATGGTTTGCTTTAAGCGCGGATGGCATTAATCCTTTCGGGAGCGAGTAGCAATCACAGCACTGGCCCGTGACTCTATGTATGTATAACCTTCCTCCTTGGATGTGCATGAAGCGGAAGTTCATTATGATGCCAGTTCTCATCCAAGGCCCTAAGCAACCCGGCAATGACATTGATGTGTACCTAAGGCCATTAGTTGAGGAACTTTTACAGCTGTGGAATGGAAACGGTGTACGTACGTGGGATGAGAACAAAAAGGAGGAATTTGACCTAAAGGCGTTGCTGTTCGTGACAATCAACGATTGGCCCGCTCTCGATAACCTTCGGGACAGACAAACAAGGGATACCACGCATGCACGCACTGTTTACTTGACACCGATAGTATATACAGGAAGCTGCGGGAAGAATGTGTACCAGGCCATCGTCGATTTCTTCCGACCAACCATCAATGTCGAAAGAAAGGCAAGCATTTCAAAGGCGAGGCAGATCACGGAAGAAGCCCACCATGCGCATCGGTGATCACGTACTTTCTATGGTCAATGATTTACACGTAATCTTTGGAAAGGGTCCCGCGGACTAGCTGTTCGAATGACGCCGAGAATCACGCACCCATGTGGAAGAAGAAATCTATATTTTGGGACCTACCCTCTTTGGAAAGACCTAGAGGTCCGCTCTTGATCAACGTGATGCACGTGACAAAGAACCTTTGCGTGAACCTGCTAGGCTTCTTGGGCGTGTATGGGAAGACAAAAGATACACCGAGGCACGAGAGGACCCGCAATGCTTGCACGAAAAAGAGGGCATGCCTCCGAAGCGATATGAAGGTCCTGCCAGCTACGCTCTTACGAAGAAGAGAAAGAAATATTCTTTCAATGCCTGCTCATATGAAGGTCCCGACCGGCTTCTCGTCGAATATAAAGGGAATAATAAATATGTCGGAGAAAAGTTCCGAACCTAAAGTCTCATGACTGCCACGTGATTATGACGCAAGCGCTTCGGTTGCATTGAGAGGGCTTCTACCGGAAAAGCGTCCGATTAGCCATTGTGAAGCTATGTGCATTCCTCAATGCAATATCTCGAAGGTGATTGATCCAGAAATTGTAGCAACGCTAAGGAGTGATGTGGCGCAATGTCTTGTCGGTTTGAGCTGGTGTTCCCACCATCCTTCTTCAATATCATGACCTTGCGTCCTAGTTCATCTAGTCGGCGAGATTGTCATTACGGGGCCCGTATTTCTACACAATATGTACCCCTTTGAGAGGTTCATGGAGTCCTAAAGAAATATGTTCAGTAACCGTGCTAGGCCAGAAGGAAGCATCTCCATGGGCCATCAAACAGAGGATGTCATCGGGTTTTGTGTTGACTTCATTCCTGGCCTTAATAAGATAGGTCTCCCTAAATCGCGGTATGAGGGGAGACTTGAAAAGGCACGCTTGGAAGAGACTCAATAATATGCAGGGACGGATATTCTTGGTCTCAAGCACACTACGAGCTTCTACAGAACTCTACCTTGGTGACCCGTATGTCGATGAACACAAGAACAGTCTGCGCCCAAACACCCGGAGCGGTCGACGATCGGATTACATGTGAACACATCGGGACTTTCAGCAGTTGGTTGGAAACACGTCTCGGAGGTGACAGCACTATTTGTGATGAGTTGTACTTGTTGTCGAGGGACCATCTTCGACTGTAATGATTTGGAAAGGATCTGAGATAAATGGGAATACATTTTACGATTGACCAAGATGAAAAGAGCACCAACCAAAACAGCGGTGTCGCTTTGATGCAACAACCGACAAGGAAATGACACATATTATGGTTACATAGTAGACATATGGGAACTTGACTACGGAGTAGATTTTAAGGTCCCTTTGTTTAAGTGCAAGTGGGTCAATCTGTCCGGGAGGCGGGGTGCAGTAGACCCACGATGCGGAATGACAACAAGTGGATCTCAAAAATCTTGGGTACACCGACGAACCGTTCATCCTAGCCAATGATGTGGCACAGGTTATCTATGTGAAGGACATGTCTAGCAGACCGAGGAAAAGAAAAGATAAAGAAGCGAATACATCATACAATGAGCCAAAGCGCCATATAGTTCTTTCGGGAAAAGGGACATCCAGGAGTGGAGGGCAAGATGCAGACATGTCGAAGAGTATGAAAAGTTTCATGAAATTCCCCCTTCAAAGTCAAGGCTGACCCAAGCATCCCGATAAATGATGAAGATTATCCATGGTTACGCAAGCAATAAGCAAACGACACAAGCGAAGAAAAAGTGAAGACTTTCTCCGCAACTATTATGACGATACCATGCCAACTTTGTAACACACACAGTATGATACCATTGTCCGTTTTGTTCATGAACATGCTATGCCAACTTTTTCAGAGTTCATTTGAAAACTATGAATTTGAAAACCTCGCCAACCGAAGGGCGCTCACACCGGTTTATAATTAAGCCCGTCCCTCTACGCCTTGTTGAGCTCACAAACTTGTGATTCACACAAATTTCAAAGAATTCAAATTTTATAAAACTAATGGCACAAACAGAAAGTTTATAATTGTTCTAAAACAAATGGCACTAACAGAAAGTTTATAATTTTGCTGACCTAAAAGCAAAAAGAACTTCATCATACATTTTTCTTCTCCTCTTTTCCTTCTTCCTCTCCTCTCTTTTTTTCTTCTATTTTTTCTTCTTCTTTCTTCTTCTTCTCTTTTTTCTTCTTCTCATTTCTTCTTCTTCTTCTTCTTCTTCTTCTTCTTCTTCTTTTTATCGGGAACGAGGGTGTCGAGGATCGCTGAGGGGTCGACGGTCGGGAACTAGGCTAGAGGGTCGAGAGGGTCACAGAGGGGTCGAGGGTCGTCGAGGCCGGTCGAGGGTCGTCGAGGCCGGTCGAGGTTTCGAGGCACAAGGGTTTGAGGGTTCGAGGGTTCTAGGGTCGAGGGTAGGAGGGTTCTAGGATCCGAAGGAAGAAGGAAGAAGAAGAAGAAAAAGAATGAGAGGAAAAAGAAGAAAAAGAAGAGGAGAAGAAGAAAGAAAGAGAGAGAAGAAGAAAAAATAGAATTTTTTCTATTTTTCTTCTTCTCCTCTATTCTTTCTTCTTCTCCTCTTTTTTTTCTTCTTTTTTCTTCTTCTTCTTCCTTCTTCCTCTTTTCTTCCTTTTCCGATAGGGGGTACCGATAGTGTCAAAGTATTGAAGAAATCCATCGCTTCATCATTAGCCGGAGTAACCATGGCATGATGGTGAAGTCCTCAAAGTTGTTTCGGAATGGAGTCGGATAGGATAATTTGCCTTTTGCTGAACTTTGTACCAAAAAGCTAATTATCCTATCTCGGGACTCCGCTCCAAAACAACTTTGAGAGCTTTGTACCATCATGCACCTGTTACTTTCGCTAATGATGAAGACATGGTTTTGTTGAATCCTTTGACACTAGGCAACCTCCCGACCCTCGGCGATCTTGACCCTTGACCTCGACCGCTCGGCGATCCACGACCCTCTACCCTACTTGTGGGACATAGATGTACTGTTCAGCGCCGACCCCTCCCGATAGCTTCAACACGTCGGGGGTCGATGTTACGTACCCCTCCTAGCTTGAAGCGTTCTCGAGGCCACCCCTAACCCTTGAAGCGTTGTCGAGGCCACCCCAAACCCTAGAGAAGCAGCGTCGAGGCCACTAATATGATTCCTTATTGTGATTAGCTAGCTAGTTCTCGTTGGCACTAATATATCCATATCTGTCATGTTTGAATAATAATTGCCATGTTGTAAATATTTGTAGAAACTATGGACACCCCCCGAGACGAAGCACAAGAAGCGTTGTTGAGGGACATAATCGCACACGGAAGTGATGCCGTCTCCTCGATGATGTTTCTCAACGTCGATAACGATGGTCTGGAAGGAGAGGGTGAAGAAGCAGTTGGCTATGATTTACATGGCTCCGATGACCCAATGCCGGTGCAAGAAGTAGACCGTGAGGACGGCTTCGGTGATCACCAAACCGAGTCCGGCCAGGTATATATATTAGTTAAGCCTGTGCTGACTAGCTCTCGTCTTTGTTTTGGTATATATATATGTACACATATTAATTAACTCTCGTCTTTGTTCTTTTTTCTAGCCCTCCGGATCGAGCACAACTTCGGTAAAGAGACGAGGCCCGAAGAAAAAGTTGAGCTTGGATGAAAAGTTTGAGATCATACAAATCGCGCGCGACGGCCAACCGATTGAACCCTACCGGACAAAGAAGACATTTGTTGCTCAGTGCGGGGTTATGGTTAGGGACAAGATCCCGATCAGCATCCACCAATGGTATAAGCCTAAGAACGAAGACCCGAGGTGTCTTATGTCAATGATATGCAGAAAAATGATCTTTGGACTAAGCTGAAGTCAAATTTTACCCTACCGCTAGAGGATGATCCGAGAAGCCAGTAATAGAGCCATTAATCAAGTCTTTTGCTCTTAAGAAGATGGCAGAACTATTCAGGAATTGGAAGAAAGACCTCAATACGTATGTCGAAAAAATGAGACACCAGAATTCACGGGCAAATATGAGAAGATCGAGATGGTGGCCCGCATTTGTGGCCTACAAGACATCGGAAAAGAGTAAAAAGATGTCAGCGACAAACAAGAGAAATGCTGCGAAGAAGAAGCTTCATCATCGCACGGGTCGTGGCTACCTCATAGCCCGCCTAAGTGGTCCAAGGCTGAGAATGATCTGCTTGATAAAGGGATCGAACCGAGACAATGAACTGGCCAGACCGTTGCGGACTTGGTTCTTGGGGCGGCGGATCCTTGGACCCTATAACGGGAAGTGCATTTGGACGGACGAACAATTGGACATACCAGTCAAGAGGCTTAAGCATTATATCGAAGCAGCGCAGCAAGGGAAGTTCGTTCCAGACAGGGAGAAGGACGAGCTCACAATGGCCCTCGGGAATCCTGAGCACCCTGGACGGACACGAGGCACGCCAGGCTCCCTTACATGGAAGGCTGGATTTTCGGACGCAGGGGGTTACAAAACCCATGAGAGGAGGAAGAAACTGGAGCAGAGCCTAATGCAGGCGCTGCACGAAAGGGTAATGGGGCTAGAGGAACGAGAAGAGGAACGCGAAGCAGCCGATCACAACAAACGACCTGCGAAGCTTCCCCGGCTACCCGCCATCTCGGCGGAGAAGCAGCGTGGCTTCCACCGAGCTGCTTCAGCCGAGCAGCATGCCTTGGCGGCTCCTGCCAGCTATCCCGTGGATGCTATCACGGATGCTGAAAGTTGCCACCTTATGGCGCAATGGAGCAATTTAAAGGTCAAGGCGGCTGTTGGCTCTGCTTATCCCACTAAACCCGACTCAACTTTTCACCGCCGGCCGATTCCGAAGGATATGCTAAGGTGATGGTCGATGAAATAACGGAGGGATTTGAGGAGCTCGGCTTGACCACCCTACCGGTGAAGGGAGTATCGGCTGGGTTACGCTCAAGACTCCATGCCTATGGCGGAAGGATCTCATCAACCTTCCGAACTGGACGCCTCCGCCTCCTCCTCCTCCTCCGGCGAGTCAGGGCACTCCGCCTCCTCCACCGCCTCCTCCTCCTCCTCCGGCGAGTCAGGGCACTCCGCCTCCTCCACCGCCTCCTCCTCCGGCGGGTGACGATCAGGGCACTCGGCCGGCTCCTTCTCGGCGCGTGGCGGCACTCCGTCTCCTTCTCCGCCTGCACCGGCGCGTCCGGGCAGCCAGCCTCCTCCTTCTCCGCCTCGTCAGCAAGGGCGGAAGAGACCCGCCGCCGCTCCGGCTGCTCCGGCGCATCGTAGTCCTTCTCCTCCGCCTCGTAAGCAAGGAAAGAAGACATCCGCTCCGTCTGCTCTGCCGGCGTCTAGCAGTACTGCCAAAGGCGGGAGGAGATACAGATTCGGTCCTTCTCTGAAGACTCCAGAGAAGTTACCGTACGAGAGGAGCGAGGAGGAAAACGCGAAGATCGCGCAGACCGAAGTGGATGACTGGTTTCAAGGGTTGAAAGCAAAGAGACATCCACCTCCGGAGGAGAAGGTAGATCCGGTCAAAGCGAAGCGCACTCTGGCTGCCCTGACAAAACCACCCAAGTCTCCGCCGAAAGGCAACTATGAGCGCATTATTGGAAAGGCATTTGCCGAGGCGGAGAGATCGGGAAGTCTTGTCGTGATCAAAGGATGAAAGAACGACGAGCTGGGAAACAAATTGCCCAGCTCGGCGAACAAGCGAAGAATCGTGCCCCCGCTCAAGGTGCTCTGCTAGCGACATCGTCGATCCGAGGATGGTGCCCGTTATGGCAATCCTGAAGATTACTTGCCCGACGATGTACAATTTGATTTCTTGGAGGTGCAGATACAAAGATACTGATGCACGGAAGCCTCTCGTCAAAGATGAAAGCTCTCTAACAACGATGATGCGAAGATTGCATGATTGGTACATGAAAACCTGCAAAGAGTCGAGGGAGGAATACTTTGTATTTGAGAGTTAAAAGGAGCATGACCTCCTTGGAATTGAACTGTTGCCTATTCCATTTGAGGAGTTCTATCAGTTTTCAATCAATTGGCCATCGATAAAGCAACGGTCACCTGCTACGTCTGTAAGTAGTACTACTTCTGTCATTAAGTATCTCTATATAACTCAGCTCTTTCATTGCATGTATTTATAAATATCCTCACTATATTATGCAGATTGAAGATCGCAGAAATGAAGAAAAACAAGTGGGTGATATTGGGTTCATTAACACATATCTCATCGATGCAAATGAGGTTAAATATCGTGCCAAGGAAACCGAGGCCAACTTACTACGATCGTTGGAAATAAATGAACACAAAATACAATACTCTTTCCTTACAACTACACGTGAGTGTTCTTGTCTTGTGGCATATTCGGTTTCCCTTATTTAGTCCAGGTTATAGAAATGTAATATTGATGAGTTATGCATGCGCAGGTTCCACTATATTCTCCTAGAGATTAAGCTTGAGCAGGAGTAGTAACTGTCTTAGACTCGAGACGAAAAGATCCCAAGGAGTATGCGGAAATGACTGAATTGCTCGAGAAGTAAGTTAAATCGATCATTATCCACCATATCAGCAACTTTGTTCATTTCTGATATCAAGTAATTGTTTTCTTTGTATGGCAGGGCTTGGGGAAAATTCACCAAAAAAGCTCCGGGACTACCGAAGAAGCTGCAATTTAGACACCCGAAAGTAAGTACTATATAGTAGCATATTCCACGCGCATCTCCTAGTGATTCAAGCGCTAGTTTCATCAATACCATTTAGCATGTGCTTGCTATATATAATTATCAGTTTGATTGACCTCTGTTTCTTGTAAAGTGGTTGTGGCAGGAACAAGGGAATGATTTCTGTGGATACTACGTTTGCAGTCCATCCGCCACACGACCTGTGAGAGGGCTACTCCGACAAACAATTTGAAGTGCGTAAATAAAAATATTCACAATTTTATTTTATTACCATCATTTGTGTTGAGTTTCATTCATTCATATATATATATATATATATATATATATATATATATATATATATATATATATATATATATATATATATATATATATTGACCCTTTCTTAAAATTAGATGTTTCGCAGCGGGATGAACTCCTAGCACCAGATCGCATGCAGCAATTCAAGAGGAATTGGCGGCATTCTTTCTTGACCACGTGATCGCTGAAGACGGAGAATACTATGTGGACCACGCGTCCGTATTGTAAAAGATAACTATTGTATATATGTAGCGGTAGTGTCGGATAGATATACGAGAACTTGTTGTTCGACAAATCTCTCGGAGAAGGAGAGGTGGTCGATATCACTTCTCTCTGTATGCATATATATGTTCATGACGATCTTCATTTTGCTTAATTACTAGCTAGCTAGCATGTCTAGTTAGTCCTCTCTATACGTATGTATAGTACGTAGCGTCGACCAAGCACGGACAAAAGAAAGGACACTTTTCTCTATTAATTAGCTAGCTATAGCACAATATATGAAACACCTAAATTAACCCCCAAAACCCCCAAACCCCCCTCTTTTGAAAAAAACAAAAACCAGAGCCAAAGAAAGCTGGCAGTGGATGCCTATTGGTCCCGGTTGGTGCCACCAACGGGACCAAAGGCCCTCCCGCCTGAGCTCGGCGGACAGGCCACGTGGAGGCCATCTGTCCCGGTTCTAGATAGAACCGGGACTAAAGGGCGAGGTATTAGTACCGACCCTTTAGTCGGTTCATCAACGGGACTAAAGGCCCTATGACCCGGGACTATAGGCCCTTTTTCTACTAGTGTCACAAAAGAACCAAACACATCAAGAGACGCTTTAACACCATCCATGATCAAGTCAAGGAGGGAGACAAAGAGATTTGCAAAATACATACGAATCTGAATGTAGCAGACCCGTTGACTAAGCTCTTCCACGAGCAGAACATGATCAGCACCAAGACTCCATGCGTGTTAGATTCATTATTATGTAATCTAGATTATTGACTCTAGTGCAAATGGGAGACTGAAGGAAATATGCCCTAGAGGCAATAATAAAGTTGTTATTTTATATTTCCTTATATCATGATAAATGTTTAGTATTCATGCTAGAATTGTATTAATCGGAAACTTGATACATGTGTGGAAACATAGACAAAACACCGTGTCCCTAGTAAGCCTCTACTAGACTAGCTCGTTAATCAAAGATGGTTAAGTTTCATAAGCATGGACATGAGTTGTCATTTGATAATGGGATCACATCATTAGGAGAATGATGTGATGGACATGAGCCATCCGTTAGCTTAGCGTATTGATCATTCAGTTTTATTGCTATTGCTTTCTTCATGTCAAATACAAGTAACATACCGATGACAAAGGGAATAATGTATGTTGTCATTACGGTTCGACCGATAAAGATCTTCGTAGAATATATATGTGGGAGCCAATATGAGCATCCAGGTTGCGCTGTTGGTTATTGATCGGAGAGGTGTCTCGGTCATGTCTACATAGTTCTCGACCCTGTAGGGTCCACACGCTTAACATTAGAAGACGATTTAGTATTATATGAGTTATGTGATTTGGTGACCGAATATTGTTCGGAGTCCTGGATGAGATCAAGTACATGACGAGGAGTCTCGAAATGGTCGAGAGATAAAGATTGATATATATTATGATAGTATTCGGACACCGAAGTGTTCCGGAGGCTATCGTGTACATATCGGGTCACCGGAAGGGGTTCCGGGCACCCCCGGCAAAAGATATGGGCCTAATGGGCCAAGAGGGGAAACGCAGCAGCAAGCAGGGGCTGCTGCACCCCCCATATGCGTCGAACCAGAGGAGAAGGAAAGAGGGGAAGAGAGAAGGAAGGGGAGGGATTCGGGCTCCCCCTTCCATCCCTCCTCCCTCCTCCTTCCTTACCCCTCCGGAACTTATGGAAGGGGGAGGCCGGATTGGGGAGGCACCCAAGTAGGATTCCTCCAACTTGGGGCGCCCCTTGCTGCTCCCCTTCCTCTCCCACCTATATATACATGGGAAGGGGGCGCTTAGAACATACACCAACAATTGCTAGCCATGTGCGGCGCCCCCCTCCACAGATTACACCCTCGGTCATATCTTCGTAGTGCTTAGGCGAAGCCCTGCACAGATCACTTCACCATCACCGTCACCACACCGTCATGCTGACGGAACTCATCTACTTCCTCGACACTTTGCTGGATCAAGAGTTTGAGGGACGTCATCAAGCTGAACGTGTGCAGAACTCGGAGGTGCCTACGTTTGGTACTTAATCGGTCGGAACAAGAAGAAGTTCGACTACATCGACCGTGTTGTCAAACACTTTCGCTTTCGGTCCACGAGGGTACATAGACACACTCTCCCCCTCTCGTTGCTATGCATCTCCTAGAAAGATCTTGCGTGAGCGTATGATTTTTTTTGAAATTGCGTGCTACATTTCCCAACAGTTAGCTCCAAAGCACAGACAACCGCCATTTATGGAACCGTCAAGAAAAACGATGGAGCCGATGGATTTAGGTCCAAGGGACCGGTAGTCGTTGTTCGAGAAGTGACGAGAATCAAAGACGAGTCCATTAGAGTTAGCTCGAAAGCACCTAAAACCGCCATTGATGGAACCTTCGAGAACCACAATGGAGGCAATGGATTTAGGTCCAAGGGACTGGTAGTCGTTGTTTGGGAACTTACGAGAATCGAAGATAGATCCGTTAGATTTAGTTCCAAAGCATTGGTAACCGTCATTTATGGAACCGTCGAGAACAACAATGGAGCCGATGGATTTAGGTCCAAGTGACCGGTAATCGTTGTTTGAGAACTGACGAGAATTGAAGATAGATCCGCTAGTGTTGGCTCCAAAGCACCGACAACGGCCATTTATGGAACCTTCAAGACAAGGATGGAGCCAATGGATTTAGGCCCAAGGGAGCGGTAGTCGTTGCTCGGGAACTGATGAAAATTGAAGACAGATCTATTAGAGTTAGCTCGAAAGCATCGACAACCACCATTTTTAGAACCGTCGAGAATGACGAGGGAACCGATGGATTTAGGTCCAAGGGACCGGTGGTCGTTTTTTTAGGAATTAGATAGTAGGAGAGGCTCCTACTGTGTTTTCATATATAAAAAGGGGGGTGTTACACAGTTACATCGTATGTATAGGGTTTCACACTTCTACAAGCCCACTCAAGGGTGGGGAAGAAGGTGTGGTAGCAAGGTATATATGGTACAAGATCTAGTGCAAAGAATTGACAAATGAGGCAATGGAGGCACTAAGGGCCTCTTTAATTCTATGTTGCAGCAAGCTGAAGTCTTCTATAAATCTTCGAAACCAAGTGCCAATGCTAGGGTTTATGCCTCGAAATGCTTATTGTTTCTTTCTTTCCACATGCTCCAGGCTGCTACTAGAAAGATGTCAAAGAATAGTGGCCCCCTCCAAGTTTGATGCATCCCGTGGAGGAGTTGGAGCCTGCAAGTGTATGAGGGCCAGACGATGCCAATTTTGTTCCAGCAGGCTTGACGAAAGGATCACGTAAAGATCATGTGATCGACCGTTTCCTCAGTTTGGGTTCCACAGAGCAGGCAGTTGTGGTCATCTCCAATGTTAAAGTGCCTGCATTTCAGCATGTTCCGTGTATTGAGAGGATCATGAAGGAGCAGCCATCCAAAAACCTTGATCCTCATAATGAAGTGCGATTTCCAAAGATGTGTAAATGTGGGGTGGGTAGCCACCTCTCTGAAGCAGAATTTGTAGTAATCGGCTGCTCTGAATTTGTAGTAATCGGCTGCTCTGAATTCAGCTTTCCACCACGCTGGAAATTGCATGGAGAGCCCGGACCTCATCCAATGCTTCTTGGACAGCACGACACTCATAGGACCGGTGGTCGTTGTTTGGGAAACCGACAAGAATCTAATACGGTTCCGTTAGAGTTAGCTCCAAAGCATCGACATCCATCATTTATGGAACAACAATCATATACCAAATCATGAACCACTTTATCACAAACACGGAACCGAGAGAAATATCTCATGAAGAACCGGCAAATTCTGGCTGTGGTCGTATAGTAGGTAATAGGGGCGACGACATGGCTTCATTTTTGAAGATCGCCTTGTGAACAAGGTGGATCCGAACGTACCAATCAATCCGTGAGCTCGATGTGGGATACATATAGGATAACTAACATGTGTGAGACGATGCACGTATTTTCTCGTTGATGCCACCGATCACGGAATGAACTATAAAACCCTAACCGGCCTGATTTCAAATTTAAAAAATACCCAGTGTACAAGAGCGCTGACATGAAAAACATTATACTAGCTGACTTGTACACTAAAAATGGATCTCCGAATCATGTGTATGGTAGGCTACCGGTAAGACATGTGCTAGATGTGGGTGTCACCTTGATATAAATATACACTTTTGCTAAAGCACATCTAGATGTGTCTTAAGTATTGCACATCTAAGTCATGTGCCATTGATTTTACGCGAAGATTGGTGCATGTATTTTTTTTATCTTTTTTCTTTTTCTTTCAAGTTTGATTAAGTCACTTAGAGATGTGTCATAGATAAACCCAAATAATATACACCATAACTCACCACCAAAATCTTAAAGATTCCATCTAACTGCAGCACACTAGCAGTACACGGAAAAAAGTGTGGTTCACGTACGCCGGATTGTCGTGCTTTATATCACAAGAATACGCACGCAACACGGAAGGATACATATACAATGTATAGGTTCAACACATGGGTATCATAGGTTCCTCGCAGGCATACACGTGGATCCTTTTTTTATCCAAATTAGACTTTATTCCTCAAATAATGCTCATATTGTTTACAAGGAGATGAGAAATAAAGTCCGGGATTACATCATCCCAAGAACCAGGAACTCTTATACTGAAGCAATGTTTTGCTAACTCATCTGCTACCCGGTTTGCTTCTCTGAAGCAATGTTTGAAGGAAAGTTTGTTAAATTCGATGGACAATTGCTTGCACTCCACTACGACAGCACTGTTAGGCCCCATATAATCATCAATGCTCTGAAGTGTATCCACCGCAAACAAGCAGTCTGATTATACCTCTGCTTTAGTGCATCCAATACTTGACAGAAGATAAATACCATTCCTTATTGCCATGAGCTCAGTCGAATCAACATCCCGAACATGCGGTACAAACCAGGAAGCCGCAGCAATGAAATCTCCCGTGTCATCTCGAACAACAGCTCCACTTGCTCCCAAAAGTGTTTCTGCATGAAAAGTTGCATCGATGTTAACTTTCACCATGCCATAGGAAGGTTTCTTCCACATATGATCCCTCGGCTTCATTGGCAGTTTTGGAGTGAGCGATCTTGTGTAGTTTGTTGCTAAAGATCTGATAGATATGGCCGTCCTCTCAGGTGATTGCACCTGCACCCATTTAGCTAGCTGCCTTCGCTGCCACCATAAAAACCATGCCGCTATAGAAACCTGTTCCGCAGTCGGTAGGCCATCTGTTGTTGAATTCAGCTTGATTAAAATTTCCATCGTTGCTGACCCTGATCTATCTTCAGTGATCGCCCTCCGAAGTGTATCAAGCAGCCCCAGCCGAGCCCAAACATCCTGGACCTCACAACAAGTAAACAAGGTGTGTTGGATATCCTCCATTCCAATCCTACATCGCGGGCACTGTGGCATTAACAGAATGTGGCGAGCAGCCAATACCCCAAGCATGGCAGTACCCCATGTAGAACCTACCAAGTGAAGTGTTTTACTTTCCTAGGAACTTTCAGCTTCCATGCATCTTTCCATATACCATTTACCTGGATACTTCCTTCTCCATCCGACCTTGAGAGCCTAGTCCCGAACTGATGATCAAGTTCTCTGTAGTATGCTGAGCGCACTGAGAATGTGCCTGACCTAGTGATACGTCTCCATCGTATCTACTTTTCCAAACACTTTGCCCTTGTTTTGGACTCTAACTTGCATGATTTGAATGGAACTAACCCGGACTGACGCTGTTTTCAGCAGAATTGCCATGGTGTTATTTTTGTGCAGAAACAAAAGTTCTCGAAATGACCTGAAACTTCACGGAGATTATTTTTGGAAATAATAAAAAATACTGGCGAAAGAATCAAGGCCAGGGGGCCCACACCCTGTCCACGAGGGTTGGAGGCGCGCCTGCCCCACTGGGCGCGCCCCCTGCCTCGTGGGCCCCCTAGTACTCCACCAACCTCAACTCCAACTCTATATATTCACGTTCGGGGAGAAAAAAATCAGAGAGAAGGATTCATCGCGTTTTACGATACGGAGCCGCCGCCAAGCCGTAAACTCTCTCAGGAGGGCTGATCTGGAGTCTATTCGGGGCTCCGGAGAAGGGAATCCGTCGTCGTCGTCATCATCAACCATCCTCCATCACCAATTTCATGATTCTCACCGCCATGCGTGAGTAATTCCATCATAGGCTTGCTGGACGGTGATGGGTTGGATGAGATTTATCATGTAATCGAGTTAGTTTTGTTAGGGTTTGATCCCTAGTATCCACTATGTTCTGAGATTGATGTTGCTATGACTTTGCTATGCTTAATGCTTGTCACTATGGCCCGAGTGCCATGATTTCAGATTTGAACCTATTATGTTTTCATGAATATATGTGAGTTCTTGATCCTATCTTGCAAGTCATTACTCACCTACTATGTGTTATGATCCGGCAACCCCGAAGTGACAATAATCGGGACCACTCCCGGTGATGACCATAGTTTGAGGAGTTCATGTATTCATCATGTGTTAATGCTTTGGTCCGGTAGTCTATTAAAAGTAGGCCTTAATATCCCTTAGTTTACAATAGGACCCCGCTGCCACGGGAGGGTAGGACAAAAGATGTCATGCAAGTTCCTTTCCATAAGCATGTATGACTATATTCGGAATACATGCCTAGATCACATTGATGAATTGGAGCTAGTTCTATGTCACCCTATGTTATAACTGTTCCATGAATAATCGCATCCGGCATAATTCTCCATCACCGATCCAATGCCTATGAGTTTTTCACATATTGTTCTCCGCTTAGTTACTTTTCCGTTTCCACTGTTACAATCACTAAAATACTGCTACTGTTACCCGTTTCCACTGTTATAATCACTACAATACTGCTACTGTTACCTTTGCCACGGTTACCGTTACTTCCATACTACTTTGCTACTAAATACTTTACTGCAGATACTAAGTTATCCAAGTGTGGTTGAATTGACAACTCAACTGCTAATACTTGAGAATATTCTTTGGCTCCCCTTGTGTCGAATCAATAAATTTGGGTTGAATACTCTACCCTCAAAAACTGTTGCGATCCCCTATACTTGTGGGTTATCAAGACTATTTTCTGGCGCCGTTCCCGGGGAGCATAGCTCTATTCTTTGAGTCACTTGGGATTTATAACTGCCGGTCACTATGAGGAACTTGAAAGACGAGAAAACTAAAATTTATCCCTCAACTACGAGGGGAGGTAAGGAACTGCCATCTAGCTCTGCAGTTGATTCACCTTGTGTTTTGAGTAAGCTTGCGACACCTAAACCTGCTTCTGCTATTAATTCTGATATGTCGCATGTTATTTATGATGCCACTTCTGCTATGCATGATACTTATGATGAAATTACTTCTATGCTTGATACTACTGTGCCACTTGGTGAATTTCTTGATGAACAACTTGCTAGGTCTAGAGAGAATGAAATTATTGAAACTGATAATATTGATGAAAGTGATGATGAAGATTCTCGCCCTAGATATGAATTGCCTGTTGTGCCTGAGGGTTATATTATGGATGAAGAAACTGCTAGAGATTTTTTTTGCTTGCAATGATAGAAGTGATCTTAAGAAATTATTAGCTAAGCTGAAACAAAAATCTCTGAATGCTAGAATGAAATATGATCCTGCTTATCCTACTTCACCTATCTTTGTTACTGATAAGGATTATGATTTCTCTGTTGATCCTGAGATAATTACTTTGGTTGAATCTGATCCTTTTTATGGCTATGAGTCTGAAACTGTTGTGGCACATCTTACTAAATTAAATGATATAGCCACCCTGTTCACTAATGATGAGAAAACTCGCTACTGTTTTATCCTTAAATTAGTTCCGTTCTCACTAAAGGGTGATGCTAAGATATGGTTTAATTTTCTTCATCCTGGTTGTGTGCGTAGTCCCCAGGATATGATTTATTACTTCTCTGCTAAATATTTCCCTACTCATAAGAAACAAGCCGCCTTAAGGGAGATATATAATTTTGTGCAAATTAACGAAGAGAGTCTCCCACAAGCTTGGGGGAGGCTTCTCCAATTACTTAATGCTTTGCCTGATCGTCCTCTCAAGAAAAATGAAATACTTGATATCTTTTACAATGGATTAACCGATGCTTCCAGAGACCACCTGGATAGTTGTGCTGGTTGTGTTTTCAGGGAAAGAACAGCTGATGAAGTTGAAATTCTAATGAATAATATGTTGACAAATGAAAATAATTGGACACTTCCTGAACCAACTCCTAAGCCAACTCCGAAGAAAAGGGGTGTTCTATTTCTCAGTCCTGAAGATATGCAAGAGGAAAATAAATCTATGAAAGAAAAAGGTATAGAAGTTCAAGATGTTAAGAATTTACCTGCTATTGAAGAAATACATGGTCTTAATTTACCGCCTGTTGAAGAAACACATGGTCTTGATAACCCAACACAGGTAGTAAAGGTAAATTCTCTCTATAGATATGATAAAGCTGAAATCCCGCCTACTAAGTTTGCTAGCCAATGCTTAGATGAGTTTGATAATTTTATGGTTAAGCAAGAAGATTTCAATGCTTATTTTGGTAGGGAATTAAAACACAATGCTTATATGATTGAACACTTGAGTGATTATATGTCTAGAGTTAAAGGTGAACTTAAACTCATTAGTAAACATGCTTCTATGGTTACCACTCAAGTAGAACAAGTACTTAAAGCTCAGAATGATTTTCTCAATGAATTGAATAGTGAGAATATTGACTTTGCTGTTAGAGTTGCAACTAGAGGGGGTAAAGTAACTCAGGAACCTTTGTATCCTGAGGGCCACCCTAAGAGAATTGAGCCGGATTCTCAGAGAAATAATTTAGATGCACCTAGTCCTTCTAAAAAGAAGAAAAAGAAGAATGATAGGACTTTGCATGCTTCTAGTGAACCTGTTGTTGACAGACCTGAGAATCCCAATGATATTTCTATTTCTGATGCTGAAACACAATATGGTAATGAGCATGAACCTAGTGATAATGTTAATGATGATGTTCATGTTGATGTTCAACCTAGTAATGACAACGATGTAGAGATTGAACCTGCTGTTGATCTTGATAACCCACAATCAAAGAATCAACGTTATGATAAGAGAGACTTTGTTGCTAGGAAGCACGGTAAGGAAAGAGAACCTTGTGTTCAGAAACCCATTCCTTTTCCTCCTAAGCCATCCAAGAAAAAGGATGATGAGGATTTTTAGCGCTTTGCTGGAATGATTAGACCTATCTTTTTGCGTATGCGTTTGACTGATATGCTCAAAATGAATCCTTATGCTAAGTATATGAAAGAAATTGTTACTAATAAAAGAAAGATACCGGAAGCTGAAATTTCCACCATGCTTGCTAATTATACTTTTAAGGGTGGAATACCTAAGAAACTTGGAGATCCAGGAGTACCCACTATACCATGCTCCATTAAAAGAAACTATGTTAGAACTGCCTTATGTGATCTTGGAGCCGGTGTTAGTGTTATGCCTCTCTCTTTATATCGTAGACTTGATTTGAATAAGTTAACACCTACTGAAATATCTTTGCAAATGGCCAATAAATCAACTGCTATACCTGTCGGTATTTGTGAGGATGTGCATGTTGTGGTTGCAGACGTTACTATTTTAACAGACTTTGTTATTCTTGATATTCCCGAGGACGATAGTATGTCTATTATTCTTGGAAGTCCCTTTTTGAATACTGCAGGGGCTGTTATTGATTGCAATAAAGGCAATGTAACTTTTCATGTTAATGGGAATGAGCATACGGTACACTTTCCGAGGAAACAACCTCAAGTCCACAATATCAATTCTATTGGAAAAATTTCATCGATTATTTTTGGAGGTTTTAAATTTCCTCTACCTACTGTCAAGAAGAGATATGATATTCTTATTATTGGGGACGTGCATATCCCCGTTGAGGTAACCTAGTGCTATTCGAAAATTCTCCGGTTTCATGTGATTCGGAATGAGTTTGTTAACAAGACTTGATCAACCTTGTTAGTGGATTCCTTTTGATGAGCATGAGATGGATGAAGTTAGAAAGCACAACCTTCTGTACCCTCCTTTTACTTTTTGTTATTTAGTTGAAATAAAGCAAATATAGTATTTTCTGTCTATTTTCTGAATTATCCATGCAATAAAAAATACCCAGAAAATAAAAGTCTCCAGATGCCCCGAAATTGAAATATGTTCTTTCTGGAATATTTGAGAATATCTGGCACTAAGAACACAGCAGGGGGAGCAAGCACCTGGCCACGAGGGTCCAGGGCGCGCCCACCCCCCTGGGCGCGCCCCCCTACCTCATGGGCCCATGGTGGCTCCCCTCCACTTATTCCAGCCACCACACACTTCTTCTTCCTCCCAAAAAAATCACCAACCAGCTCAAGCACAAGTTCTTGCTCATTTTGCTGCAATTTTCGATCTCCTTGCTCAAAGCTTCACTCACAAAACTGCGTTGGGGGATTGTTCTTCGGTATGTGACTCCTCCAATGGTCCAATTAGTGTTTGTTCTAGTTCTTTATTCATTGCAAATTTTCGCTGCCTAGGTGACCCTATTCTTGAGCTTGCATGTCAAATTTATATGGTCCCAAGTAGTTCTAATCCATGATATAGTCTCTAGGCACTTGTAGGAGTAGTTGCTATCAATTTTGTTGAGTTTGGTTCACTTTTATTTGAAGTCACTAAAATTTTCAGAAAGTTTTCAGAGGAAGAAATATGTTTAGGAAAATGTACCAAGGTGGTCCCTCAAGGAAGCAAGGACCCAGGCTCGCAATACGCGATGCAGACGATGAACCACCGAGGGAAGCTCAAGTGCGGGCTTGTGAATGGCCGTCAGAGGACTTTATGGATCGAGCAGGAATCAAGGAGGAATTTGACGCATATGTGCTTAACATGGATCTTGAGAGCTTCGAGGCAGATAAGTGCCGTCAGTACTACTATGTCACTGATTCCTTTGTGAGAAGGTTTGAATTTTCATCATCACGCAATTCTCAAACTGTCCTAACTAGTGAGCCTCGCAAATCTGAGTTCAGAGACTTTCTTGCTAGTATAATTGTGGGGGAGTCTAGAGATATAACACAAGCTACCATAGGGAGCATTCATTTTCCTTCTATACATTATTTTGCTCTCTTCATAGCTAGGTGCATCAATGGTAAGGATGAAGCATGTCATATGTGTGTCCCTGATCTCAGTGTTCTCAGGAGTGCTGTATTTGGAGATAAGCATTATAATTTGGGAGCCATTGTTGCATGTAGGCTGCATAATAATAAAATTAATGGAGATTTCTTTGGTGGAATTTATGCAACCCTTCTAGCTAATTTTCTTGATATACCCGTATGTGAGTATGATATTGAGTTGCCTCCTGTTTATTTAGATTATGAGGCTATGGTTCGTCATCAGTTTGTTTAGAGAAACGACCAGTTCCTCCAGTACCGACTAATCTTTGACAGACGACACACCTATCACGTCGCTCACCCTGCTCCTACTTTCTTTGACTTTCAGGTAAAGGGGAGATATGTCATAACCAGGGAGGAGGCAAATGAGTACGAGAGGAGGACGAGGGCAGCTCGCCTCCAAGCTACAGCCCATGATGCAATAGCCGCTGCATCTCAGTACGACCCCGACTACAACTTTGGATATCCGCCAGGCCAGCCATGGCAATAGACCAACTTAGGCCAAAAGCCTAAGCTTGGGGGAGTACGTATTTCTCACCGACATTACATTCATGTTCACAAACTCATTCTAGTTGTCGGTGCTCATACTCTTTAATTGTACTATCCATGCTAGTTTATTTTCTTTTTCTTGCTTTCTTCTTGTGTGTTTGAAAAACTTTAAGAAAAACAAAAAAAATAGTAGTAGCTTTTAGCTAGTTTACTTTCTTGCTGTAGTAGTAATAATAAAAAGAAAACCCAAAAAGATTTCCCGTTCTTCTTTTGCTTGTTGGGAGATTCCCCGTGTAAATAGTTTTATTTCCTTTCTTCTTCTTTGGGGGTCGAGAGGAGAAGACCATAATTAAAATGTTGAAGTGGCTCTTATATGAATTATTGTTGATTTAACCAAGAGCCCATATTGCCTTGTCTTCTCCTGTTTACCAGATGCTTGCAGATTCCAGCTTAGTCCAAGGCACGTGCACTATTATTATTATTCACATTGTTCGGTCGTGCAAGTGAAAGGCAATAATGACGATATAAGATGGACTGATTGAGATGAGAGAAGCTGGTATGAACTCGACCTCTCTTGTTTTTGAAATATGATTAATTCATCGTTCCTGATTCAGCCTATTATGAATAAACATGTTTGCAATGAAAATTTGAGATTATAGTTACTTATGCCATGCTTAATTAACTAGGAGTTTATAATGGTTAACCTTGTGTGCCAACATGCTATTAAAATGGTTGTGATGTGGTATGATAGGGTGGTACCCTACTTTGAATGATTTAAGTGACTTGACTTGGCACATGTTCACACATGTAGTTGAAACAAAATCAACATAGCCTTCACGATATTTATGTTCATGGTGGATTATATCCTACTCATGCTTGCACTCAATGTTTATTAATTTTAATGCATGCTCATGACTGTTTTCGCTCTCTAGTTGGTCGCTTCCCAGTATTTTTCTAGCCTTCACTTGTACTAAGCGGGAATACTGCTTGTGCATCCAATCCCTTAAAACCCCAAAGTTATTCCATATGAGTCCACTATACCTTCCTATATGCGGTATCTACCTGCCGTTCCAAGTAAATTTGTATGTGCCAAACTCCAAACCTTCAAATGAAATTCTGTTTTGTATGCTCGAATTGCTCATGTATCAACTAGGGTTGTCTGTATCTTCCATGCTAGGCAGGTTATTCTCAAGAGGAGTGGACTCCGCTCCTCACTCACGAGAAAATGGCTGGTCATCGGGATGCCCAGTCCCATACTTTATGCAAATCAAATCGAAATAATTGCAAACAAAACTCCCCCAGGACTCTTGTTAGTTGGAGGCACTCGTTGTTTCAAGCAAGCCATGGATTGATGCTTGTTGGTGGAGGGGGGGGGGGTATAAACTTTACCATTCTGTTTGGGAACCGCCTATCATGTGAGTAGCATGGAAGATATCGAGATCTCTTGGTTGTTATGTTGACAATGAAATTATGCCGCTCAAAATATTATTTATCTCTATTTCAAAATCAAACTCTGGCACCTCTACAAATCCCTGCTTCCCTCTGCGAAGGGCCTATCTATTTACTTTTATGTTGAGTCATCACCCTCTTATTAAAAAGCACCAGCTGGAGAGCACCACTTGTCATTTGCATCCATTCTTTGTTAATTTATATTGGGTATGACTATGATGGATCTCTTTTACCATGAATTACAATGTTTAGTCAGTCCTTGATCTTTAAAGGTGCTCTGCATTTATGTTTTGCGGTCTCAGAAAGGGCTAGCGAGATACCATCTTGTTATATCATATTATGATTGTTTTGAGAAAGTGTTGTCATCCGAGATTTATTATTATTGTTCGCTAGTTGATTATGCCATTGATATGAGTAAACATGAGACCTAAGTGTTATTGTGAATATGGTTAGTCATAATCTTTGCTGAAAACTTGAATGCTGGCTTTACATATTTACAGCAATAAGAGCAAACAGAGTTTGTAAAAGTTTTTCTTTATCACTTTCGGTTTGTCAACTGAATTGCTTGAGGACAAGCTGTGACGCCCCCGATTCAATCGTACACTAATCATACATGCAAACGTGTACGATCAAGATCAGAGACTCACGGGAAGATATCACAACACAACTCTAAAAATAAAAAGTCATACAAGCATCATAATACAAGCCAGGGGACTCGAGGGCTCGAATACAAGTGCTCGATCTTTGACGAGTCAGCAGAAGCAACAATATCTGAGTACAGACATAAGTTAAACAAGTTGCCATAAGATGGCTAGCACAAACTGAGATACAGATCGAAAGAGGCGCATACCTCCTGCCTAGGATCCTCCTAAACTACTCCTGGTCGTCGTCGGCAGCCTGCACGTAGTAGTAGGCACCTCCAGTGTAGTAGGTGTCGTCGTAGGTGGCATCTAACTCCTGGGCTCCAGCATCTGGTTGCGACAACCGGGAAGAATGGAAAGGGAAAAGAGGGAGAAAAGCAACCGTGAGTACTCATCCAAAGTACTCGCAAGCAAGGATCTACACTATATATGCATGGGTATCTGTGTAAAGGGGCAGTATCGATGGACTGAACTGCAGAATGCTAGAATAAGAGGGGGATAGCTAGTCCTATCGAAGACTACACTTCTGGCAGCCTCCATCTTGCAGCATGTAGAAGAGAGTAGATGATAAGTTCACCAAGTAGCATCGCATAGCATAATCGTACCCGGCGATCCTCTCCTCGTCGCCCTGTGTGAGAGCGATCACCGGGTTATATCTGGCACTTGGAAGGGTGTGTTTTATTAAGTATCCGGCTATAGTTGTCATAAGGTCAAGGACAAGAATGTAGGGCCACTTATGGAATACTAGCATCCTATATTAAGCATTTAGGATTGCAGGTAAGGGTAACAACTGTAGCAACAATGACAGGCTATGCAGCAGAATAGGATTAACCAAAAGCACTAACATGCTAAACTACTCTAATACAAGCAGTAGAGAGAAGAATAGCTGATATCTGGTGATCAAGGGGGGGGGGCTTGCCTGGAAGCTCTGTTGCACATGAACAAGGGTCGTCGGTGACGTAGTCGTACACAGTGGCATCAGCGCCGGTCTCGGGGTCTACCGGAGAAGAAGAGGGGGAAAGAAACAGTAAATACGGAGCAAACAAAGCGTCACAAAATATAACAAGGCAATACGCGATGCCAGGGGTGATCTAACGCAGGGATAGGTAATACCAGCGAAGGGGGAAAACATCCGGGAAAGTATTCCTGGTGTTTGATGTTTTCAGACAGATGAAACGAAGGTGGATTGTTGCATGTTCGCTATGCTAGGGACGTGCGGTGGACAAACGGACTGCGTATTCGGATTCGTCTCGAAACTCTGAGCAACTTCCATGTTCAAAGTATTTTCATCCGAGGTACGGTTTAATTTATATTATTTTTCAAAGTTTTAGTAGATATTCCGAAATTCTGGAATTATTATTAATTCAAAACTAATAGTCAAATGCTATGTGCACACACTAAAGTGTACACAGCAGGGCCTATAGAGGCTGACATGTGGGGCATGTTGACTGAGTTGACTCAGTCAACATCTGACTAGTCAAAGGATGAATAGTGCACTGGGTCCCGCATGTCATGGAGAGTAGTTGTATTTATGTTTTTTACTGTTAATAACTAAATGGGACCCGCATGTCATTGGGCCATTAGGATAACCTAACCACTAATTAATCTAACTAACATTAATTGTTAATTAGCACTACTAACTGGGCCGGCCCTAACACACACGTATGCACACAAACAACACACACATAGGCACGCACACACTTGGCCATGGCCTTGGCCTGGATGGCCGCAAGCAGCAGCATAGTGGTGCAGTAACATAGCAACGCAGCAACAGGGATGAGCAGTAGCAGCGCGGGCATCAGCTGCGGCTAAGCAGCAAGCAAGGCAGCAATGCAGCGGCCTGAACAACAGCAACTAGCAGCCATATGCAGCGGCAGCGACAGAACGCAGCACAACGGCGACAGAGCAAAGTAGCAGCGGAGCAGAGCAACAGAAGCAGCGGCAGAAGACGCGACGCGCGGCAAAGCAGGATGCAGCGCAGGCGTAGGCGCGGGCGCGTGCGGGCGAGCACGCGTAGGGCGGCCAAGGTCGCGGCTGGAGGCGAGGGGCGGCACACAGGAGCTCAACGGCGAGCACAGACCTCACCGGGATTGTCACACAGGCGATGGGTGGATGCGCAGCCGGTCTAGTTCGAACGCCCGCACCACGGCACGTCGGACGGGGGTGGTAGTGGTGGCTGGGGTGGACGGAGGCGAGCGTAGCGTCGACAATGGCCTCTGCCTGAGTTCGGGCGTGCCCGGACTCGGAACTGCGGGGCACGGGAAGATGGTTTGGTGAGTGTCGTGGGTTCCTGGAGAGCCAAGGAGCTCTCTGCAGAGCTCAGACGCAAGCTGTGCTTGCCGTGGCTACGGTGACGAGGCGAAAAACGGTGACAGGATTCGGCTACGACGGAAACTAGCGCTAGAGGACGAGCACGAGCAAGCTAGCAAAGGGGATTTATGACGGAGCTCACCTAGGAGCTCAAGGAGGCTCGTTGAGTGAACGGGAGCAGCAGGGGTCGATGGATTTGGTGACGAACGCCAGCGACAGCAGAGGAGGACTCGGTCGATCCTGGTGCGGTGGCGATCTTCTACTCGAGCTCGGGGTCGGAGAGGAAGAAGCGGGCGGTCGCGGTGCTTCCAGGCATAGTCCTAGGCGGCGGGGAGGTCGCTGTCCGCGCGGGTGAGGGTGACCATGACGACGGAGGTCTTGGGTCGTCGCGGGGAAGAAGAAGCGGCATCGGCGGAGGAGGAAAGTGGGGATAGGGTTCGACCACGGGATCAGGGGAGGTATTATCCGGCGTGGGGCATCGCCGGATGGCTGCCGCGTGTGGCATCTGCGCCACGGATGGCGCACCATCGTCCACCGCGTCCTGATGAACAAGGTTGAAGATGACCTGGTGATGGGCTGGGCCTGGCACTGTGCGTGTTGGTCCATGTACACTAGTTTCCTTTTTTTATCCTTTTTTATGTTATTTCTTTTCTGTTTTATTAGTCTTCTTTTATTTTAGTTTTTTCTATTCAGCAACTAACTTAGTACTAAAATTAAGTCCACTGCCACAAAATGTAGAACTCCAAAATAAATTAGTTTAAAATTTTATAAACTATAACTAATTGTTTTTGCTGCTGTTTTATTTATCCAAGAGCATTTAATTATTTTATAAAAATGTGGTCTCTCCACCCTAATTACCTATGCAATATTTGGTTCACTCCGAACATTTTAGTTTTAATATTTGAAAAAATTTATTGTTTGCTTGATTTTGAATTTGAATTTGAATCGATTTTGAACTAACGCGAGATTAGCAACAGTAATCGAAGTGACGTGGCATCATTAGCAGAGGGTTACTGTAGCTTAATTATCCGGGCGTCACACAAGCAAAGGTTTAAGCTTGGGGGAGTTGATACGTCTCCGTCGTATCTACTTCTCCAAACACTTTTGCCTTGTTTTGGACTCTAACTTGCATGATTTGAATGGAACTAACCGGATGACGTTGTTTTCAGAGAATTGCCATGGTGTTATTTTTGTGCAGAAACAAAAGTTCTCGAAATGACCTGAAACTTCACGGAGATTATTTTTGGAAATAATAAAAAATACTGGCGAAAGAATCAAGGCCAGGGGCCCACACCCTGTCCACGAGGGTGGGAGGCGCGCCTGCCCCCTGGGCAGGCCCCCTGCTTCGTGGGCCCCCTAGTGCTCCACCGACCTCAACTCCAACTCTATATATTCACGTTCGGGGAGGGGGAACATCAGAGAGAAGGATTCATTGCGTTTTACGATACGGAGCCGTCGCCAAGCCCTAAACTCTCTCGGGAGGGCTGATCTGGAGTCCGTTCGGGGCTCCGGAGAGGGGAATCCATCGTCGTCGTCATCAAAAACCATCCTCCATCACCAATTTCATGATGCTCACCACCGTGCGTGAGTAATTCCATCGTAGGCTTGCTGGACGGTGATGGGTTGGATGAGATTTATCATGCAATCGAGTTAGTTTTGTTAGGGTTTGATCCCTAGTATCCACTATGTTCTGAGATTGATGTTGCAACGACGTTGCTATGCTTAATGTTTGTTACTAGGGCCCGAGTGCCATGATTTCAGATCTGAACCTATTATGTTTTCATGAATATATATGAGTTCTTGATCCTATCTTGCAAGTCATTAGTCACCTACTATGTGTTATGATCCCGCAACCCCGAAGTGACAATAATCGGGACCACTCCCGGTGATGACCATAGTTTGAGGAGTTCATGTATTCACCATGTGTTAATGCTTTGGTCTGGTACTCTATTAAAAGGAGGCCTTAATATCCCTTAGTTTCCAATAGGACCCCACTGCCACGGGAGGGTAGGACAAAACATGTCATGCAAGTGCTTTTCCATAAGCACGTATGACTATATTCGGAATACATGCCTACATTACATTAATGAATTGGAGCTAGTTCTGTGTCACCCTATGTTATAACTGTTGCATGAATAATCGCATCCGGCATAATTCTCCATGACCGATCCAATGCCTACGAGCTTTTCACATATTTTTCTCCGCTTAGTTACTTTTCTGTTTCCACTGTTACAATCACTACAATACTGCTACTGTTACCTTTGCCACTGTTACCGTTACTTCCATACTACTTTGCTACTAGATACTTTACTGCAGATACTAAGTTATCCAGGTGTGGTTGAATTGACAACTCAACTGCTAATACTTGAGAATATTCTTTGGCTCCCCTTGTGCCGAATCAATAAATTTGGGTTGAATACTCTACCTTCAAAAACTGTTGCGATTCCCTATACTTGTGGGTTATCACCTAGTATAATTCCAAGCTATCAATTCATCCTCAATATTACTATTTAGGGGTATATGTAGAATCCGATTTACATCAACTGGGGAGAAGCAGTCTCTCAAGAGCTCTTCGTCCCACATGCTAGTATGTGGATTAATAAGCTCAACAACTTTTGAGAGCATTAGCACCCCCTGTTGGTGCGATTGCCTTTCGTGCTGCACTAGCTGGGATCCAAGGGTCATTCCATATGTCAATCTGAGATCCCATCCCAATTCTCCATATACACCCTCTATTGAGAGTCTAGATCCCTGCCACTATGCTCTACCAAGTATAGGAAGATCCCTTCTTTGGGCCAGCTTTTAACAAATTTCCATCTGGTTAATATTTCGCTTTGAGGACCTGTGCACACAAAGAGTCTAGATTTTGGAGAAGTCGCCAACACTGTTTTGCTAACATAGCAAGATTAAAACTATGAAGGTCCCTAAACCCCAATCCCCCTTTCTTCTTCGGTATACACAATTTCCACCACGTGAACCAAGGCATCTTCTTCAGTTCATCACTATCTACCCACCAAAAACTAGAGATCTCATCTGTAATTGATTTATGAATTCCCTTTGGCAGCTTAAAAACAGACATGGCATAAGAAGGAATAGCTTGGGCAACTGATTTTACCAGGATCTCTTTACCATGCATTGAGAGGGCCTTCTCCTTCCAACCCTTTAGCCTCTGATATACTCTGTCTATAAGATGTTGGAAGCAATCCGATCTATCCACTCCCACCATGGTCGGTAAACCCAGATAAGTATCTGAGAGGGCCTCTGTATCAATATTCAGAATTCTGCAGTAATTTTCTCTAACCAGGACACTTGTGTTAGGGCTGAAAAATATATTAGACTTTGCATTACTTACAACCTGTCCAGATCTGCAGCAATAAGTTCCCAACAACCTTTTCAGGGTGTTTGAATTATGTTCATCCGCTTTCATCAAAATCAATGAGCCATCAGCGAATAAGAGATGTGATATGGAAGGAGCATTCCGACAGACTCGGACCCCCTCGAGGCCCCCAATTTCCTCCTCATGCAATAAGAGGCTAGATAATCCTTCTAAACGGAGCAAAAATAGATAAGGGGACAAGGGGTCCCCTTGTCTCAGTCCTCGGGTAGAAATAAACTCCTCCGTCTCCGTGTTGTTGAACCTTACTCTATATGTAACTGAAGAAACACACTACATTATCAACTCTATCCAGAGATCATGAAACCCCATCTTCTGCATCACTTTCTCGAAGAAGCCCCAATCAACACGATCGTATGCTTTATTTATATCTAATTTCACTGCACATTAACCATTAGACCCATGGGTCCTCTTCTTTATCGCATGAGAGCATTCATAGGTAACTAGTACATTACCAATAATAAGCCTACCCGGCACAATGGCACTCTGAGTTGGTGAAATCGTCTCTGGCAATATTATCTTAAGCCTATTTGCAAGCATCTTAGATATTATCTTGCAGACCACGTTGCAAAGGGAAATAGGCCGATACTGCGTTATTACTCGGGGTTTTCCACTTTGGGTATAAGAACAACATTAGTTGAGTTCCATCCATCCGGAATCTTCTTCTTGGTAATAGCATCCAGTACCTCATCTGTGAGCTCTTCTCACACAATATGCCAAAACCTTTTAAAGAAGATTGCACGAAGTCCATTAGGTCCGGGGGCCTTCATATCTCCAATCTGAAACAGAGCTTTCTTGACCTCCTCTCTAGAAAAATCAGAAATCAGTAGATCATTCATGCCACTGGTTACTATAGGCTTTATACAGTTAAGTAAAGCTGGGTCGATCTCCTCTGCATTCGACATAAACAGGTCGTCAAAGTAGTCCGATGAGAGGCTGAAGGTCCTCACTCCCTTCGACCCGGCCACCTGAATCATCCTTTAATTTTATTTATCAAGTTCCTCCTTCTCCTAGCTGACGCAAAGTGATGGAAGAAGGCAATATTGCGATCGCCCTTGCGAAGCCAACCGACTCTTCCCCTCTGTGCCCAATACAGGTGGATCCTTGGTGACTAGCGGACCGAACTTGCGCCCGTCTCGTCGACAGACTTACTTCAACAAGACCTCACACAGGAGGCTAATCTAACAAGCCTACCTACGAAAACCAGATAAAAATTTGCCAATTTACTCTCGGCTGATGTATACACGTAGCAACAACTGGCACTCAAATGTAAAAAAACACTTTGAAAGAGACACCGACTGTGTGCTTGATCGTTCGGCCCTAAGAGCAACTCCAACGCGCTGACCCAAATGGACGCGTACTTTGTCCGCTTTTTGTCCGTTTGGGTCGGCCAGGCGAACATGGGCGTCCAGTTTTTCAATTGGGTCGGCAGGTGCGCCCAACGGGAGACCGACCCAATTATGCCGACGTGGCCGAAGCTGACTAACTAAACATAATTATACATAAATGGTCGGTCAGACGTCGGCCAAAGTCCACTTAAACAACTAGAAAATAAAAAAAAACTACTATGCCGCCCGCACGCTGCCCTAGTAGACCGCCTTTCTCTTTCCCTTGCCCTTGCCGTAGTCGTCCTCGCCGCCGGTGAGGTCAATGAAGATGGGGGGAGGCCCAGCCTAACCGAATGTGGCTTGATAGGCCGCCGGGGTAGCCTCTTCGGGAGTTTGCTGCGGCGGCGGCATAGCGGCGAGGCAGGCGCGTTCCTCTTCCTCCTCCTCAAGCCGCATAGCCTCCTCATGATGGCACATCATATGCTCATACTGCGTCTGCCGCTCGCCGTCGGCCCCCTCCTCGGCGAGCTTGTGCGCCTTCCAGCGCTCAAGGTGGGTCGCCTCTTCTTCCGGTGAGGCAGCGTAGTGGCAGGGAGGCGCGCTCACCCACTCGTGGTACTCGCAGGTCCATGAATAGGACTCCTCCGGTCAAGTGGGGGGTGACCGCTTGCGCGTGGGAGTTGGCTCACGCTCTGGCTCAGGCTTGGGCTCGACTAGGGGCGGCGCCTGGGGCGGCACAAATAGGGGTGCCTGGACAGAGTCCCCTGCCCCGGACAAAGCAAGGGCTTGCTCCAGCCCATCCCAATGGGCGTCCTCCTCGAGCCGGCTCGCGTCCAGCGCGTGCTGCAGGGCCTCCTCGAGGGCTGACGAGGACATGTATCTGGGGTAGGGTCCTAGGTCTAACCTACATACCCTACCCAAGGATGCTGCATACAAGAATCCAAGTCCTACAAAGCTAGGAAGGAGTCGTCGACTGGAATGCCCGAAGCCTACAAGTCACTCGGACGAAGGACCCACTCAGAAGCTTCACCATCACTCGACCGTCTCTACCCACTCGAAGTACCAAGCATCACTCGGCGACAGAAGACCAAAATTCACCCTGAGACAGCAACGGTCACACGATCAGTTCGCCACCATAAAAAACATCTAATGCTAGCGCGACCTTGAATGCTTGCATCCTTTAACCTCTCCATTGAACCCTTGTGTAAAGGGGCATTCATGAGGGTCCAACGGACTCTATATAAGCCGCCCCTCTACCCTTGCACAAGAGTTCTCGCCTCTTGTACCACAACACTCTAGATAAACAGGCTCCTGCAGCACCGAGACGTAGGGTCTTAACCTCTTCCGAGAGGGGCCTGAACTCGTAAATCAGAGTGTACAACCATACCGTAGCCAAACTCTGCATCCTATACGTACCACTAAACTCTACTGTCAGATATGTTCCCACGATAGTTGGCGCCCATCATGGGGTAGGCGTCTAGGCGACTTCCGGCGTGGTTCCGTTTTTCAACATCTTCACCATAGTTACCGGCGGCACACTGTCCCTGGGTCGCGAGATCCGTCTCGGCGCTATCAGTTTTGTCGCCGATGATTCACCGTGGCTCCAAGAAGCCCCTTGGGACATCGAGGCGCTCCCTATTCGTGGAGCGACGCACTTCCGCGCAAGCTCCTGCGGCGTCCTCCTCCGCCAGCCGTCCACTCAGTATCAGTCGGCCCCGGCGGCATTTTCCCTCCCTGCTGCTCGCCGTCGCAAGCGATCCGGTCGCTCTTTGCTCTAGTGGTGGGTTAAGCATGTGGTGGCTCTTCAATCATCCACTCTGCAGATCGCGGCAATCGAGCCCGACGAATCCCTCTACGACTTGATTGATCCATTGTGAGATCACTCGGATGTTCCATCCGAGTGTGAGAGCAACGACCCGGCGGCGGAAGTACTTATAGCCGTTCTCAGCGTAGCCCACCAGGGTATTCCCGTGACGCAGTTGGGGTCGATGGTTCATCGCATATCAATGACGAGTATTACCCGCAACCCCTCACCGCTCAACAGAGAGAAGAACTACTGCGCAAGAATGAGCAAGTCCTCTAGACTCCCATCATCGACACGACCGCCAAGGCCCAGGCTTTGGAAGCTATGCGCATAGCCACTCTGACCGAACCCACGGGTCTCGAGGAGCTCTAGAAATCACTCGACGACCGTGCTCACAGGCAACCCGCAAGCTCCAATTGATGGCAGAGGTAACTGTTCCCGAGTGGATCGCAAAACGAGTACAATATTCCGCACTCCAATTCAAAATGTAGCAGCTACTGCGCGTACTGCAGATTCTATCTAGTCGTCCCGATCCAAAGCTGGAGAAGGTCTTCGGCAGATTCGAGCGCTTCTCAAAGCGGCTGGGGAGAAGAGTTCGGTCGTTTCCCAGTCGCGTAACAGAATTCACATCAGATCTGTTAGAGCAGACACAGTTCAGTGGGCCCACAGCCCGAGATCGCCTCCGCAGCGTGAAGATCGCGGCTACCATGAGGATCAGTACCTGGATCGAGGCCGCGGTTAGTTTTCTCCTCAGCATCACCGTGACGACCGCCGTCGAGTGCCGACGCCCCCTCTGAGGGGTGATTCGTACGTGCCCTGGCGGTATGATGACATGTGCCCATACGGCGATGAGTGGAGGGAGCCAGTCGATCCCCGAGATCCAGGGTTCAACGCAAGGTCAGTCCTCGGGCGGAATCTAGTCGACAGAGGCAGAGCTCACCGAGAGGGCTTGGATAGAGATCCTTTTAGTGGAAGTAGCGTGTACATCTCTGGGCCCGAGTGTTTCAACAGGGCCATACGGGACGCAGAGATACCACCCAACTTCATATTACCTGTAGGAGTAAACAAGTTCACTGGCGAGTCGAAGCCAGATACGTGGTTTGAAGATTACCGAGTGGTAGTGCAGATTGGTGGAGGCAATGATTATGTCGCCATGAAACATTTACCCTTGCTATTAGAAGAGTCAGCCCGGGCGTGGTTGAACCAGTTGGATCCAGCTAGCATATACTGTTGGGAATACCTAGCTCGAGTGTTCATCAAAACATTCGAAGGAACATGCAAGTGTCCCGCCGGGTTGACTGAATTGCAGCACTATGTTCAGAAGCCGAATGAAACTCTAAGAGATTACATACAACGCTGGACCACACTTCACCATGTGGTTGAGAATGTCACCGAGCATCAAGCAGTTTGCGCTTTCAAGGCTCGTGTCAGATACAGAGAACTCATCTTGAAGTTTGGTCGATCTGGGACCTTGACCATGAGTAGAATGATGGAGATAGCCACTCGGTACGCGAATGGCGAGGAAGAAGACAGTCTCCACAATGGCAAGGGAAAAGTTGTTGATCCCGACCCCGGCAACGGTAATCCTAGTCAGAAATAGAAGCGCAAGGCCGAAGGTACAAGTCAGGTAGAAGCAACCGCTTTGGCTGCACAGGCCAAGAACAAAGGAAAGCCCAAAGAGCAATGGGTACCCAAGAGGAAGAGAGATCAGTCAGGACATGACGTCCTTGATTTGCGTGTGCCATTCACACCAAGAAAGATGAAGAGGGTAACCTAATATTACCGAAGCATACCACTCGGCAGTGCAGGCTGTTGATCAGCAGTTCCGCGATGGTCAGCCGGGTGAAAAGAGCTCCGACAAAAATGACAGAGAAGAAAAAGCTGAGGATTACCCCATGGTCAATGCCACTATGGTGATTTTTGCTGACATCAAGAGTCAAACCGACTGAAAGTCATCAATTGAGAGGTGAATATGGATGTTCCAGCGAGTACGACATAACTCAAGTGGTCGAAAACTCCCATCAGTTTCAATTAGTCGGACCACCCAGCTTATGTTGCTACCACTGGGTGGCAGGCGCTGGTGGTTGATCTAGTTGTGGGAGGCACTCGGTTACGTAAGGTCCTCATCGATGGTGGGAGTGGTTTGAACATACTCTATGCTGAGACCCTTAAAGGGATGGGCATTCCGATGTCCCGAGTCAGCAAGAGCAACATGCAGTTCCATGGAGTCATTCCAGGAAAGAAGGAAGGATCACTCGGCCAGATTGCTTTGGACGTGGTTTTCGGTGACTCGAAGAATTTTCAGAAGGAGAAGTTGACATTTGAAGTGGTGGACTTTCAGAGCGCCTATCATGCTATCCTCGACCGACCGGTTTATGCGTGTTTCATGGCCCGTCCATGTTATGTGTACCTCAAGCTGAAGATGCCCGGTCCCAAGGGTGTAATCATGGTTACCGGGAATAGGCAGAGAGCCGAAGAGTGTTCAGCAAGGATCCAAAATTGCATATGATCAGATGGCAATGGTGGAACTGGAAGAGTACAAGAGAAATGTTGATTCGACTGATTTGCTTCGTTCCAAGAAACCAACATCCGAATTTGCTTTCCAGCCGGCGGGAGAGACGAAACAAGATCATGTTCACCCGGAAGATCCTGCAGCCGCTCCGACTAATATCTCAACCACACTCGACAGCAAATGGGAAGCCGCGCTCATCCAGTTCCTCCGTGAGAACTGGGACATCTTCGCATGGAAACCGTTTGACATGCCAGATGTGCCCAGGGGACTGGCTGAGCACCGTTTGGGAGTTGATCCGAAGGCCAAACCTGTTAAGGAGCATCTTCGTCGGTCTGCCACACAGAAGAGAAAGGCAATTGGCGAGGAGGTAGCTCGACTCCTGGCAGCTGAGTTTATACACGAAGTTTACCACTCCGAGTGGCTCACCAACGTCGTCATGGTTTCCAAGAAGGACAAGTCACTCCGTATGTTTATCGAGTTCAAACACATCAATCAGGCCTGCCCGAAAGATCATTTTCCGCTCCCCTGCATCGACCAAATAGTGGATTCCACTTTGGGTTGCGAGCATTTGTCCTTCCTTGATGTGTACTCCGAGTACCATCAAATCTGACTGCACGAACCAGATGAAATAAAAACAATCTTCACCACCCCTTTCAGGTGTTTTTGCTATGTCACCATGCCATTCGGCCTCAAAAATGTTGGTGCTACCTTTATGCGCATGATTCAGAAGTGCCTGCTCACTCAGATCAGGAATGTTGAGTCCTACATGGATGGTATCATGGTCAAGTCACCCAAAGGTTCCGACCTGCTGGCTGACCTCGCTGAAACCTTTGCCAATCTGAGAAGGTACGACATCAAGCTGAATCCGTCCAAGTGCACCTTTGGAGTTCCTGGAGGAAAGTTACTCTGTTTTCTTGTTTCCGAATGAGGAATATATGCTAATCCCTAGAAAATCAGCATGATTGTCTGAATTAAATGCCCTTAGCTCATGCACGATGTCCAGAGGCTCACATGCTATCCCGCAACGTTGAGTCGGTTTATTTCTCGTCTCTGAGAAAAGGCATTGCCTTTATACCGACTGATGAAGAAGTCCGATACGTTCGAGTGGACCCCCGAAGCAGAAGCAATGTTTGTTGAGCTCAAAGCCCTGCTCTCCACCCAGCTGGTGCTTCTTGCCCTGAACAGCAAAGAGCCTCTGCTTTTGTACATTGCGGCCACTAGCCAAGTCTTCAGCACATTCCTCACAGTGGAGTGAGAAGAAGAAGGCAAGGCCTACAAATTTCACCGACCAGTGTATTAGATCTCTAAAGTCCTGACTCCGTCTAAGCAGAGGTATCCTCATTACCAGAAGCTTGTCTATGGTATTTACTTAACAGCAAAGAAAGTTGCACATTATTTCCAAGAACACTCGGTCTCAGTCATCAGTGATGCCCCGCTGTCTGAAATCATGAACAATCGGGATTCAACCGGCCGAGTGGCCAAGTGGGCCATGAAGCTCCTTCCTTTGGATAATAAGTTGGAAGCAAAGAAAGCAATCAAGTCCCAAGCACTCGCAGATTTCATGGCCGAATGGATAGAACAACAATAGCCGACTCAGATCCACCCGGAGCACTGGACTATGTTCTTTGATGGCTTGTTGAATGGTTCTAGCCCGGGAGTGGTCTTCGTATCCCCGAAGGGCGATCGACTTAGTTACGTCCTGCAGATTCACTTCGATTCCTCCAACAATGAGGCCGAATATGAAGCACTCCTCTACGGTTGCACTACAAAAAAATACACTTCCGTGATGATACGTGTTTGTCACAGTAGGTCGCGTTTTTTGTCATGCATGTACATCCATGACAAATTTATGACAGAATCAAGATAGTCATACATGTGCTGTCATAGAAGTGTTCCATGACATTACCAAAATTATCATCACGGAAGTGTCCACTTCCATGACGATAAATCGCGCGTCACAGAAGTGCTTTCGTCAAGGGTGACCGACACGTGGCATCCACCGTAACGGAACGCCGTTAAGCCCGGGTCGGATTTTGGATCCGATAACCCGTTAACAGCCTCGACCAATTGGAAATTTCCACGTGTAAAATTCTGATTGGCCGTCAGTGGGCCAGATGCCGCCCGTCCATTGGAGGAGACATGCCTATGGTACGTCGACACGTGGCTGGGCCCAACAGAGGCCCATATAGGTTAAAAAGGCCGTCCCAGTCAAAGGCCCGTAGAACTTAATCAGGTACTAGTGGGCCAGCCCAATAACAGCTTGCTTAATAAAGGCCCATTTACAGCCTGAAACTAGATCTGGCCTGTTAATTGTTCGCCCAATATTTGGGCCCATTTATGGCCCAAAGCCAGATCTGGCCTGTTAATTGTTCGCCGAATATTCGGGCCCAACCATAGCCCAGTGACTTTCGGCCTGTTAGAGGCCTGATGTAGACATGGGCCCATTTCAGCCCGGTGTGACTTTCGGCCTGGGAATGGCCCGTGCTGCCCATGGGCCATATATGGTCCGACGGGACATTGGGCCCACTAACGGCCCGTGCTAAAGGTGGCAACAGTTAAGCCCAACGTGACTTTGGGCCTATTAAAGGCCTGTCGCGTAATTCGGCCCGTGATATCAGTGGGCCAACTAAGGCCCGAGATATGTTTCGGCCTGGTAACGGCTCGTGAGCTAACTGGGCCCATAACGGCCCGGTCTACATTTCGGCCTGCTGAAGGCTCGTCGACAACTAGTGAAAATTGAGGCCCAACATGCATTTTGGCCTACTAAAGGCCCGTGGTTTCATCTCGGCCGTAATAGGCCAGTGCAATATTCAACCTGTTAATGGCCCAACGCTACCTGGGCCAAACAAAGCGCTGGGTCGACAAAAGGCCCAACTAAAATATAGGCCGGTGTAAGTTTGGGCCTGGCGCAATGTGTGAAGGCCCCAATCATTCGGGCCCAAGAAAGATGCAGGCAGGCCCAATTGTGGCCCGCTAAAAACCTGGCCCGTTATCGAATGTTTCGGCCCGGTCGACTACATCTGATTTTTTTTCACATAGCGAATGATGGGAGTAAAGAAATTATGGCATAGTAACTAAGAATAAACCTACACTATACAATAAAGGATTTAAGGTATATTACATCCACTGGGCATCGAAGTTCGCCACCAGTGATCATAAAGCGCAACGAAGAAGCAGATTACAAAAACTGGGCACCATTGCAGCGTAACAAAATAATACTGAACCGAGACCACTTCCAAGACAGTTCAAAAAGGTTAGCCTTATGGGAGGCTGCTGCATGAAGCGCCGAGCAAGGCTGTGAGACCAGCCTAGCATGTCGGTCATAGCTTCCAGGTGTAGCTGTTTAGCGATGAGGTTCTCATTGGTGTTCTGCGTAATCTTTCTTAGAGATAGGACTTCAAGTCGAAGTTGAGTTGCAGAATGCCTTTCTGCTAGAACTTGGGACTGAAGAAGTCAAACTGATTCAGACAACGAACTATGTGAGCTTGTCTGACTTTTAGTCTCAAGTAACTTGAACACTTCATCAAGACAAGACTTTGGGGTTGTCTCGCTATCTTCAAGATGTTTTGCCTTCTTTGCTGCAATATATGTTGGGTTTGTCTCACAGCCTTCAGCAGACTTGTGCATGCCATCAGGCATATCACCCTGAAACAAAGCAGAGAGATGACAGGTTTTGCACGTGTATAAACAAAGATGATAACTGTTCTGTCAATTCTATCCAATTTCAAATTAGAAAATAAAGAGTAAGTTCAAAATATCAATAGCATAATTTGGCATTGTTCATAATGCGGGAGCTTCACCACACTCTTTGGATTACCATGTCAACATAACAAGCATAGATGAAGGGCAAAGAAAATCATTGTATCTATTTTGGATAATGTGCATGGCATGTTGTTCATATCATCAGCCACATAAGTAAGATAAAACAGGAGATGACAAGGTGCAAACGTGGGCTGCTTCACCACACACTGGATTATAGATCCACAAAACCAAGCATACATATAGGGAGTATTAAGTAATGTGCATGGTATGAATAAGAAATTTGGTTTTACAAGTAAAACTTAGAACTTACAGTTCTTACGAACATGCATTTTGGTAGAAACAACAAACTAAACAGCGAAGAAGCGATAGGGAGTATGAGCAAATTAAACAGCAGTTGAGGATAAAGGCTTTAGAAGGACTGACTTACATTAACAGTTAACACCGGCTTTATAATGCCCTTCTCCATGTCAAGGGAAGGATAACTCAAGAATTTCAGCACAGAATCTTCTTCATAAGCATTGCTGTACTCTACATTTTGTAGAGAGTAATTATAGATATGATAATCTTTGGAAGGGATAGAGGATAATGAAGATAAGATGCAGATTGATGCTACATAATCAACTACCAATCCTCGAAGTACAAGCGTTACTGAGGACAAAATGTCTTGACAAGAGCAATGGGCTACATACGACCGGCATTGTCTATGTATTCTACTTGTTGGTAAGATTAAATATAGATCTGATCTTTTTTAGTAAATGGTGGGCGAGGGAGATAAGATGCAGAATGCTACAAAATGAACCAATCCCTCTTCCCATAATACAAGAGTGTTTTGAACACTGGTGTACTATACAAAACGTTCTTATATTATGGGACGGAGGGAGTAGGTGTTAATGTAAGTACAGTGATAGACCACGTTCAGTCCTTACAAGAGGACTGCAGAGCTAAACCTCTTCAAAAGCATTGGGTTGATTCTAAATTTGTGTAAGAGTCCATACGGATCTTATAATGTCCACAAAAAACGAGCCTAACATGTGCAGTGATGCTACATAATCAAACAACTATGAAAGTAAGTATGGTCATACAGGGCAAGAGGTACTCACAAGAGCAATGCAGTGTGCAGTATAGTTGCGAGATTCTGTGGTCCCTTGAGAACGAATGTTCTTCTGCTAACAGTTTTCGTACAAGTGAGACATTAAGGCAAATGCAGAAATGTAGTTCAAATTGTGATGTGATATCATAGACAGTACCTTACGCTGCAGCCGAGACCAATGTGTAACAAGATTATTCCAGTCACCGTCGGATAAATGTAGCACCGGAGACTTTACAGAAATTTCGTTCAGAGGCTTGCCATCGAAGTGCGCTTGCCTCAGGTAGGAACGATACTTCATCAACGAGTGCTTGAAAAGTGCAACCAACTCTTGCTCGTCATCACAATCCAGTTTGCTCCTCGCCTATTTAAAAGAATGAAATCTTGTGTCTTCTGTCAGCAGAAACATATGCAATAATGACCATGAATAACATTAGTACATTACTTACGCGTAAGTTGCGGAGGAAGACTGGAAATTGTTCTATGTCTGCGGTATAATCTTTCCATGAAGGAAAGATGCGCACAAAGTTCCTGACAACAACATAAGCTTCGTCTTCTAAACTGGGAAGAAATGGAACAGGGGTCCTATTTGCTGCAATTGGGGCTCTCTCTGGTTCAAAAAGGGATTTGGCAACTGGATTTGGTGTACTCTTTGCTGGAATGGGGTTTTCGTCATACATGGTGGTGCTATGTCAAGCTGGCATAATCATCTTGTTTGCTGCGGTTGGGGTCTGCTGAGTTGGGGCATCGAAATGACCCGGTGTAGTAGGGCTAGAGTCTGCTAGAGTTGGGGTATTTTGTGGGTCAGGTGATATTGCAACTACACCTAATGGGCTATTTGATTTATCAGGTGCCACTACCTTTTCCAAATACTTTGCTTGTGCTCCTCCACTATCAGCAATCGCCCTCTTCCTTTTGAGCGTCGATACACAAGAACAACATTTGAATGGATAAATATGGTATGATGATAGATGGAATATGTCTTGAAAATGGATAGGTAGGGCGTATTCACATACGATGTGTAAACTAAGCTAATGGCAGTTCAACAAAGTAGAAGCAATGCAAAGCATCGGTTGCAAGATATGTGCGAGCAATGTAACCTTGGAAAGTTAGAGCAAGTACCTTGATGGGTGAATAAGATAGGGCATCTTCCTCGACTCCTCCACTAGGGAGCTACATTGACTTAGGTCTCCCTCTAGCTTAGAATCCTTTGTTAGGATCATATTACGAGCATGAATCATGAGGTGGAGAGCGTTTGCATTGCATTGCATCCAGACTTGATTTCAGTCCCTTAATGCCAAGTTTGACAGCCATGGCATTGTTACGCTTTATTCTTTTCATGCGCAAGCTCATAATCATTATGATGCTGTTCAGAATCTGAGATTCATGAAAACATAAAAAGTAGTCAGATTATCTATGGAATGCATTGCGGATTCAACTCGGAGAGTGTCTCCCTATAAACCCTGCATATGCAAAGTTCACCTCCCCAACCGTCTTGACGGACCACACACGAAATACAAACCCTTATGTCTCTATAACAGTGCAGGCACACATTTCAAAACTGAAGTAGGAACATTAGAATCATATGAAATTCAGTATTTGAACAAATAAACTAAGCAATTATGAGTGGCGTAATGTTTAGCTTCAAGGGTGGAGTGTTGGTAGTGTGACACAAAGCAAGTAGGCAGATTGTATTCCATGTAAAAGATCAAACCTATGTAAAAGCTGGAAATGACACTTTCTTTCTATACAATGCAGTGTTAGTTACCCACACATGATGGAAGAGATCACATAGAGAAATACTATTCACTCAGGTCTACGGTTCCGATATTTAGAAACAGGGTGGTCCACCCTAAAAGAATATTGACAACAAATATGACAAGGCAAGCATAGATGTAGTGAATCAATCATTTACTTGTGAGCTTATTAGGACAAGTATGCAGAATTGTAGCTGCAGAAGAGACCGTCCAAAATCTGAATGAAGAAGTTTGTCTAGCACTTATTGTTTGCAACTAATCGGCGTGAATAATTGGATATTATATCGAATGAGTAAGAAAGACAAGTAAAATTGTCAACAAACCTGGCTTGCAGTAGTAATCTGGGTCAATGTCACTCGACCAACAATCCAAAATGACTAGTTTACATTCCGAGGGCGAATTTTGAAAACCACGTGAACTTTAGAGGTACTAAAGATTATCGAAATACATCTGAACCATTAAGTGTAGGTAGCACTGAGCACACAACAAACCCTAATGACAATCCTGCCTAATGAGTAATGAATCAATTAGAAAATGGGTGATGAGGAGTGGCTCTTGAGTGTTGAGGGCGTATCTCGGGATAAATCGGGTTGGCTTGGTGGGTGCTGCGCTGAGCCCTGAACAGATTGGGAAGGTAGGCACGGCGGCGCGCCGGGCAGCGGTGACGCTGTTGGGCAGCGGCTCCTGGCCTCCTGTTAGTCCGGCGTCTCCTCCTAGAGTCATGCCGTCGGGGACGGCCAAGTCGCCAGGAGGTGGTGAGGCGAGTAGAGATCGAAGCGCAGCGAGCAGAGGGAATCGGGGCTGGGGCGACCCAAAATCCCAGGATGGGCGGCCCACCGTGGGCACCTCAGAGATACACACCGGCGGCGAACATGCATTTTGAAACTAATTTAGGAACATTTAGTGACCAATTAAACAACTCTGTTTTAATAATATCAGATTCAGTATTTGAACATCTAAGCTTGTTTAGCTTGATGCGTGGAGCGATGTTATTATGACACGAAGCACGTATTACGATCGTATAGTGATCATAAAGGGGAAACTCTAAGCATATTTTTTAGCAAAGAGGGTTTCCCTCCGATTTCTATTAAAGAAACCACCACGGAACCAACATGATCAATTAAACCCTAAGCATGATCAATTAAACCGTATTATGGCTGTGCCATGGCAGATTTGAAGCTGCAAACCGGAGAAATGATATTTAGCATCCATTGTTTGCTTCGAACTAAGAACTAAATTCTAAGAGCTGAAAAGAAAGTAGAGTAACCAAGTTAAGATCTATTTTCTTGTTGAGATCAAAAAGTTGAGGAGATATGAAGTACCACCTCTCTTGCGGCGCCGTGTAGGCATCGGGGGTGCGATGGCTGTCGGTGGCGTTGAAGCAGATCTGCTGACGGTAAGCGGGTGCATCGGGGATAAGTCCGTTGCGGTGGAAGAGAAGGTCGTGTGAGCGGCCCCGGCAAAGAGGACGACGGCGCCGATGAAGCGAGAGGACACGATGCAAGGCTATTGGTCCGTCGCCGTGGATGAGAAACGTCCATCTCTAGCAGTGGACAACGCGGTCTTGGTAGGCGCTCCGGCATGGTGGAGGATGGTGGCGGTGGATGTGGTGGAGGACGGCGGCGACGGATGGGGTGGCGGACGGAGCTGGTGTGGGGATGGGGTGTTCTAGCGCGGACGGTGTATGAATGGGAAAATGGCGGGAGAGGTACGGGGAACCATGTTTTTGGGATGTGCCTATCTGAAATATGGGAAAGTTACGAACTTAGCCCCCGTTTAAAATTTGGACGTCTCGTCGGTTGGGGATAGGACGGTAATCTCGCATCTCGCCAATATTTGCCCAGAGCGATTTCGGGCGAGGAGAGGGTGGTTGGCGCCCATGGTTGGCGCCCACGGTGTATGAACAGGGCTGACAGGTAGGGCGGTTGTGTCACGTCTGAGTGAAGTTACAAACCTGCCCCTATTGAAAATATTTGCCTACATCGATTTCGGCCGAGTCGAGTTTGTTTTGCCGCCCACCGTGTATGAATGGGGAATGGAGGGAGAAACAGAGGTCTTTCGGACGAGCTTGAATCAAATGTGTTTTGCCGCCCATGTTTGACGCCCACCGTGTCGGAATGGGCTCAGAGGCGGTCGTGTCACGTCTAATTGAAGTTACTAGCCTACCCCTATTTAGAGCAGTGGAAATCGGGCCGACGGATTGTCCGTGTAATGGGTAGACAGTAATTTCCATCTCCCAAACACTTGGCTTCAGGCAGTCGGCGTGGGAGTGGACATTTTGCAGCTTCTTTCGAATTTTGGGACAATAAGCATCCACGTTTACCCTGGCAACTAAATTCGAATCCATTTTGTATTCCTATATGAATCTTTATAAATCATTCTATGTGTTTTATATATCTTCAAAAGGGCGACAAAGATGTATTCCACTGTCATATATGAATATGGTTTACAAATGCCGATACTCAAATTCAGAAACTAGTATCCAGTTTAAGGTGAATTCGAATATTTGGAACACTTCATGTCCAACTCAAATGTCACACGCAGCATAATGTGTACTCCCATTTAGATATGTACACAAGCGATGTATCAAGATTCAAATACCGAGTCAATCAACCAAGAATGTACAGAACTAACAGACATATAAACACTTATAGAGTATATGGATCAATAATATCAACTAACATACATAAGCCAGGCCGTTGTACTTTTTTTTGGCTACAACAGCATCCTTTTTTTAGCCAGCATCTTGGCCCTTTCCGATGCGTGCCACTTATGGTCCATCTATACTACTACTATTGCTGAATGCACATTCAGCCCGATTAGCATATTTGTAGGTGCAGCACAACAATCCAAATGAAATGTCTCGAGTCTTATCAATTAATACAGACTTGTGCTCAAATAAAATTACAAACCAAAAACAAAAAAAATTATTACATGATCTCTAAAACAAATGGTTTGATTGATTACATGAAGCAGACAACACAAAGGTTATTCAACTATGGAAAGAACATTTCACCTATGATTTACCAAGTAGGAATTTAATTTCCTTTTTCCTTGAGGACCTTAACAATCTGGTCAGTCTCAGCTTGCTTCGTTTTGAAATCCACCAAATATTTAATGGTTGTCTTGAGTACTGCTTGTGATTGTGTTGTTTGCTTCCTCAACATGTCAACTTCATCTCTAAGTGCAGAAGCAGAATCTCTTTCTACCACTAGTTTAGCCTCTAGAGCATCAGCAGTTGGCAATTCATAATGCACGATTGGGCCGGTGCCACTGTTGTGGGATGATGCAACGTCCATGGGGACCTCGCTCTTTGATCTTGGGCTAACCTGTTTTGCCATTAAAGTTCCGATTGGATTCAGAAAAGTTGAAGTTAGCAAAACATCTCAACTGGGAGTTATAACAGCAAACCAGTTAAACAAACAAGGAATTAAAGAGTTTCAATTGGATGCTGAAAAGTAGTTATTAACATCATTGTAACCCGTTGTTGCAGCAGCAAAGCAGTTAAACAAACAAGTAGATATTTAAGTTAAGGCAAACAGGTAATTCTTAACAGTAAGTATCAAACACATAGATAGGCGCAGTCTACAATATGATTAACAGGTTGTGCCATTATGTAATCAGTAGCAAACTAAATTAAGCCAAGCAACGTAATTGAACAATTTTGCAATAAGTGGCTAACTAAAATTCGAGAAGTGGCGAACTTACGCTAGTTCTTTGTGCAGCACACTGCAACTTTTTTTAAACTTACAAGGTTGTACAAAGGAGTCCATGGCATCAATTGCTTGGATCGCAGTCCCAATACTTCTTTCTTCCCACTTTGCATGGGTAAGTCGAATGGTTAATCTGGTAAGATGGTGCGTCCTTGATATGTTACATGAGGACGTGTAGTCAGACTAGTTGTAGCCAAACACATCACACTGGCTTTTACTGTATATTTCATGCGATTACTTTTGGCATATCGAGATCTAAGCAATCTACAATAGGATGAAAACATTATTGGCGAACTCAGTTCATAGAAACAAGCAATTCAACCATTCTGTGGGTAAATCAAAAGCGCCACTGGAATATTTTTCACTATCCAATCATACACGCAAAAAGGGGCGAGGCCACCATAGGGGCTGGTATGGGTGGCCGCCTCAGGTGGCTGGAAAGTGTGCACCTAGTTTGAGTCGTCCAGGTTGGCCCATGCTAGTTTTGTTCGTCCCAACGCACAAGCAGGCAATGTAAAAAATGAAGAAAAATGTTTCAATTTGGATGGGCCAATAACATAAGTGCAAGGCAGGCCCTATAGCAGGCTCGCGGCCCAAACGAGCGCCTCCCGTATCAATCGACAGCGGGGAAAATCCCAATTCATTCGCTCCAGCCTCCAGTCTGGTTCGCTCCTAACCTAGCCGCCGCTGGATAGACCGACACAGCACTTCCTCGCGCCCTCGTTGGAGGGAGGTCGCCGGGCTCCAAGCGAACGGAAGGACAAGAAGATGAAGATCCAACCCTGGGTGTAGCCTGCGTGGGAGGCAGCAGCGGCAGCATGGGCATGGCATCGAGCTTGAACAAACGGACTGTCGCAGCTTGCAAGAGTAGCATGTGCAACGAGCAGGTACATCAAATCCCTGATTATATCTAATTCAACTCTTCAATTTCTGGCCAATAGTTAAACATGACGGTGTTGTAAAACTTCTTGTATGTAGGGAATATATGAGAAAATGAAACCAATTTCTACTTATTTTATAACTCCCCCAATCAATACTGAATTGACTGAATCTGATGTATCTAATCAAGTTTCCGGTGCAAACATACAAGCTCATGTTGTTCTTGAGCCTGAAGTGTCTAATGAACAGACTGCTAATGAAGGATTTGATGCAAACATTTTACATGCTCCTGGTGATGAACATATAGTGTCTAATGAGGGATCTAATGCAAGCATTTTGCAAGCTCATTGAAGGATTTAGTGTCTAATGATGATCTACTATGTTGAGAGAGACAGAGATTTGCAGGCATTGATGACAAGCAAATTATAGTGCATTTTCATAGCTTGAGGAAACGTCGAGGCCATCTACCAGAAAGTCCCCGTATCATGACAACATAGCATAAATACTTTTCTAATCTGTTGTTTGAAACTATTGGCATACTTGTGCAGGATAGATATATTGATATGCAGTTTGCGACTTTGGTTATCGTGCAATTACACTTCGATATTTTCAGCGGAGAGCGAATAATTCAAGCAGGTACAGACCATGTTTGTAGTCCTTGTACACCATGTTGCATTTTGTGTTTTTTGGTGCTTGCATCATTTAGTGTTTATAATCTGAACTACTTTGGATCATTAGCTGGTTTTCAAAGTGCATGTAGCTTCACATTTCTCAAGTTATGTTGATTTCCGGTGCAAGTGCCTTCGTATTTTTAAGTTAAATGTTAGCCCTGGTAACTTGAATTAGTGGATCAGCCATCGCACACAAATCATACACGAATGCCAAGTCTGAATTAAATGAAATGCGGGGACTTACGCTAGCTCGTTGTATAGGCTCTCTTGCAGCTCTGCTTGCGCTTGGGATGTTCCATGTACAAGTCCATGTTACCACTTGCTTGGATGTGCAGGCCTTGTGCTCCTTGCATCCCCTCTGCATTTTGACACGGCGAATGGTTGATCAAATAAGAGGAATCGACCTTGATGTTGTCTGGGAGGACAGATACTTACAAGGTTATACGGGTGTGCAGGATGTGTACCAGATCCGTAGCCCGTCATGCTTCGCTAAAAAATGGATTTGCTTGTTTCAGATGATATCTCCAGAAGAAATAAGAGTTAAAGTCAGAGTTGCATAGGCGTGTAAGCTAAGAGAGCAGTGAAAGGATATCCAAACATCGTCGGAACAGTGCACAAGGGAGTGATGTGTGGATACCTAGTTCGGGCCGGCGTTTGGGCATGCTCGCCTAGCTAGAGTGCGGGTCACTTGAGCCGTTGAGGGTGATCTTGTTGGCGTTGGCTGGCAGCGCGCGGATGCAGATCTTGAGTGGCAGCGGGCGCTTCTGATGCGGTGGGCGAGACCGTTGGTGAAGCCCCAACGACCTCGGGGCGGAGGTGCGACGATGTGCTCGGTGAAGTAGCCCGGTGAGCTGGGAGGCGGCGTCGGTGAAGCGCTTTTGATGCGGTGGAACTCGGTGTCTGTGAGGCACGTCGGTTGCGGCGGCCGACGTTGTCGGTGGACCACCCGGTGCGGTGGACGAGGGCGTAGATGAGGTAGCTCCGGTGCGGTGGTGAAGCGCGACCGTCGTCTTCGTCGTCGTCGTCCGGCACAGAGGTGGGGAACGGTGGGGAAAGAGACGAGACGAGGGGCGATTCGAGGGATGGCGGCGAATTAGGGATTTGAGCAATCTGGGCGCGGAAGGGGACGGTGGAGAAGAGAGATTTTGCAGGGCTGGAATTGGGGCCGCCAGATATTTCAATCCGAAACATGGAAGCGCGAACTTATATTGTCGTCGTCCTTTTTTTGGGGGGGGGGTGGGTGGCTGGGTGCTACGCGTCCGTCCGACACACGCGACCACCCCGACAGGACTACGCTTCGGTGCCTTAAGGCACCTGCCTTTGTGTCCATGACATGTGGGCCCAACAGGTGGCTGGCCCACATGTCAGTCACCCAAGGGCTGTTGCCTTTAAGGCACCGAAGCAGCGTCCACCCGACGACGACCTGACCACTGGTGCGCCTACATTTGAGAATGCGCGAATACATTTGAGAATGCAAAGCGAATCTGTATGTATTACCATGCCCGTGTTTTCCTTGCAATAATTAGTCATTGAAACGAGATACTCCATCCGTTCACTTTTGTAAGTCGTTTGAGACAACTTAAAATGAACTGTTTTGCACATTATGCGAAATGTCTTCAAGGTCTTATAAAAGTGAACATAGGGAGTACTATAAATTAATTAATGAGGAGTTATTTGAAAAAAATCGAAAGCGGTACCCACGCTAACGTGGATTAGAGTGTGTCACATAATTAGTTATTTGAATTAGAGTGTGTGTCACGTAGTTAGTTATTTGAATTAGAGTGTGTGTCACGAGCGATCTCCAATTCTAACGTGGATTTAGCATTTCTTTGTATCCATGCTACTTTTTAATACAAATTCATATGTATATGATGAACACCATGGTAGTGAGAAAACTTTTGGATGGATTCAAACATATGACCTACAAAATAGCACAACAAATTGAGCCAATGTCAACTTTTCGAAACTTAGTATGGCACGAATTCGAAATAATTACCCGTATGCCTGGTCCTCGGTTCAAATCTTACAATGTACACCGAATTGAAACATCGATATTAAGTCTCGTACTATGTACATTCAAATGTTGTTTTTAGTCCCCCCCCCCGCACAAACGCTACATACTTCCTGTATCGGTCAATCTTCCTCTCCTAACCACCTTAGCAAGCTATCGGTTTCCAACACACGTTCATTCTTTCTCTCCATGTTTGATCTCTAAGTCTCTCAACTACACAACCCCTTTTCCCTCCTGTTACCAAATGTATTTACCTCACACACCCGCCATTGCACCCCATGCCGAGCTCTCTCTCTCTCCCCCTCTCCCTCTCACCCTCTCGCGCTAAATACATGCATTGCCTATCTAGCCCCCCCAACCTCTCGTGCGCACGAACGCAGATTGTATATCTAGGTCACTCCCTCGAGACTGTCTCACTCTTTCTTCCGCATAGTGGGCCACACTCACTCAATCTCGCTCTCTTTATCTGAGTCTCGTTTAACCTCGTTTTCTTTCACACACAAATGATATATCTCCCTGTTCGGGCCTCGGTCGACACACTCTATACTCTCTCACGCAGATTGTCTATCTAGGTCAGTCCATCCAAGCCGCCGCCACTCTTTCGACCTCATGGTGGGCCACGCTCACTCAATCTCTCTCTCTCTCTCTCTCTCTCTCTCTCTGTGTGTGTGTGTGTGTGTGTGTGTGTGTGTGTGTGTGTGTCTCGATTTACCTCGCTCTTTCTCGGACAAAAACGATATATCACCATGTTTGAGCCCAATTCGACCTATTCACATTGTATACTCTCTCACGCACATCGTCTATCTAGGTCACTCTCTCCAACCCCTCTCACTCTTTCGATCGACCGGCGACCCTATGTGATCGGTTGACCTTGCTTCCTCCACGCACAAAATATATCTACACGTCTGTGACTGGATCATCTCTCAAGCTCTATCTTACAGCCCTCACCCTTACCAAAAGCTCAATCGGACAATATCTCTCGGAGCATATATATTTGTTCAATGAATGTCGGACCACACTCACTTTGTCTCTCTATCTATATGTCTCTCGATTGACCTCGCTTTCTCACCGTATCTTCCAGCGTTGAAGCTACTACCTCTCCATCCCTCATAAAGCGGAGCTATTTACATTGAGAGGGCACTCCAACCTTGGATTAATTTGTGTAGGCATTTATTCGGTCGGTTTAGATTATATTTTCGTAGCATTCGGCCCACAACTACTCCAAACGCCGTTGCAACCCATGCAACTCCCCTAGTTGATTTCCCTCTGGCTCGGTCATCGCTCTCTCGCACGTCCTTTCTCACCTTCAACGTCGCACCATGGTATTATTGAAAAAACTATGTTGTTCTCTTTAATTATTATAAATAAGCTACAAAACTACACACCGATAGTCCGCTTGGAATGGAACAATTTGACCCACAAATTAAAGTGCTACAAACTACACACCAAGGGGCCCACATGTCATGAAACAAATTTGGACCCATATACAAATTAAAAATAAAGGGCGAGGATCGAACATGCGACCGGGCCTTCAAGCCCATACGTCAATAGGCAACATCGTAGAATAGCAATGTTTGTTGTACCCCCTTTGTTCACATAATGTTTTTATATTACCACAGCCTAATTAATGGATAACATGTAATATTATTTTTAGTACTATTCGCCTTCACTTACTGGTGGGTTCCATGTGTGCTCTCTCTCTCCTCCCTTCTGCGTTTAGGCCTTGCGGGCAAACAGGAAGAACTTCATGAGGCGATGTTGCCGTTGACCATATCTGGGCGCGTTCACAACTCACACGTCACGGCACCAGTTTCACGTACTAGCAGCACTAGTCGGTGTATGCGTGCAATGCACGTTAATTTGGAAGTATATTAAGTGCATGCGGATATTAACTAATAGGATATTATTTGCGTGTTGTCATGTGATTAGCACTATTTTGGCATGAAATTAACTGCACGCTAAGCGTGTTGGCGCTCGACATTGAAGCAGTCTAGGTCGTTGGATGACAAGGAATACATGTGGCTTGATGACGTTTTATATTTAATTTGATCGGCTCTAGCAGAACATTCAATCGATCAAACCATACATTTCGTTCAGTCGACTCCGACTTTAAATTATCTGACGATCGATATAAAATAAGCGGAAATGATAAACGTTGGATTTTAAGCATGGCAATCGAGCGTTTTCATGGCAAATTTAGATTACGCGGCGGCGGCGGGGCGTCTCGCGGTGGAAGCGGCTCCTCTGCCGTGCTCGTGTGTCGTCGGGCCAGCGACCGACGGCGGCGGCGGCGTCTTGCGCCGTTGTTGGCGTACTCTGGACGTTGGCCTAGCTTCAAGGAAGGCCAAAATGTTCGGACTTTGAGCGAGTCAGCTGGCGGGAGGAGGCGGTGGCGTTGGTGCAAGGAAGCGGTCGACGGCGGCCATCCATGCCGCTGAGAAACGCTGGCACCAGCGGGGACAAGCGCTGTCAGCGGCGCGGCGGAGACGTTCGTGTGCATGGGCACCGCACGGCGCGCGCGTCGGTGCTGCGCGCAGTAGCATGCGCTGGCAGTGCGGGCACCGGCTGCGCGGCGTCTTGCTGTCGATGCTGCGCAGGCGCATGAGCTGGCAGGTGCGGCGGCGTGAAAGTCGGCGGGGACCTCGTGGAACCCGTGGCATCAAGCTCGGCGACAATGTGCGGCTCCCAGCCCATCAATGCCAGGGGATGGCTTTGGCGCAGTCCGGCGGCAGGAGCGAGGAGCAGGGAGCGGGACAGGCGTGGCGTCTTCCCGCAAGGCTAGTTCAAGCTCGTCCCAAAGCGCCTTATGTTCTTGAGACTCGGCTGGGTGTCTTCCTCATGAAGCTGGAACACTAAGGGCAGACCATCGTGATGCGGCATGGCGTACGTTTAGGTCAGGCTAGTTGGAGGTAGGCGACGGGAGAATCGGAGAGAAGAGAGAGGATTGTAGCGATACCGGGTAGTGCGGGGTTGATTTTAAACTGCGGCGCGGCGACATTAAAAGTGGGAGCAGTTGGGACGACGGTGGGCGGCGGAGCCTGGTCAAAGGCTCGCCTCCGGTGAGTCTGCAGTGATCTGCTCGCGCGCCTCCACGACAGCCCGGCGCATGATCTGCTCGCACGCCTCCCGTCGACTCACACGCTTGCTGGGACGGCACCTGCCGATGAGAAGCGGGGACTCGTGGCGGCATGTAAACGCCCACGGTTTCAATAGTGAAAGCGTTCGCCTTAACGTGACAGGTCTTTTCCCTCAAAAAAAAAAGTGACAGGTCTTTGTTCCAAAATACCTTGGCTCTTCATTTGTGAAACTTGTCATAAGCAGCTTGTCTCGAATTGAAGAAAAAGGAGTAAAAGGATAATCCCTCCGTACCAGTGCATTGCCTGATATATTAACTCAAGTACTAGGCACGAACAAAAAAAGTACTAGGCACGAACAAACGGGCTCAATTCTGTGCTCATCCTGGTGTAGTAGTAGTAGTACTAGGCAATGCAGTTGACGGGTGACATTGACGAGTGGCGACCGAGGGAATTGAACCATGTTCGGCACGGTAGGTAACGTTGTCTAGTTACTAAAGCATCCCTCCGTTGTTCATCGGTAGTCATTATGGACCGGGGACATGAGGGGAATTTCCTAGGGCTGGAATTCTGGCGCGGATATTTCGACTTGAAGCGCTGAGGCTCGACTGGTTGGGGTTGCCTAATGTGCGTACCACGACGCCACCGAAGGACACGAGCCCGTTTTTTAGGATCAACACGAGCCAAGGTCTGGCTGGTGCGCCGTTGGGTCCTACCATTTGAGAATCTGAAAGGAACCTTTTAAATTGCGAGCGAATCTATGTGTATTACAATACCCGTATTTTCCTTGCAAATACTAATCTCAACGTGGTAATTGATTTATGACGAGTTGTTGAATTAGAGTGAATTTGTGATATAGTGATCTCAACGTGGATTTCACATTTCATGGTATCCCTAGTAAGTTTTCCAATGCAAATTCAAATTTAAAAGATGAACAATATGGAGGTGAGAAAACTTTGTATGTATCAAGCATATGACCACACACACAGACACACAGACACACATGCACGAAGGCAACAACAATCCAATAAGTGTATAGTGCATCTATTTTTCCAACCCATGCATGTATGACACGAGTTCAAAAATACTCCTTCTATTCCTAAATATTAGTCTTTTAGAGAGTTCAACAAGTGACTACATACGGAGCAAAATGAGTGAATCTAGACTCTATAATATGTCTATATACATCCGTATGTGCAGTCCATTTGAAGCCTCTAAAAGACTAATATTTAGGAACAAAGGGAGTAAAATGTAAGACATCCATGGTCCTCAGTTCAATATTTAAAATGAACATGAAACTGAAACATGAATATTAAGTCTAGTACTACAGTACATGCAAATGTTGTGTTTAGGCGGAGCTATGATTGTCGGGGTCAACCCTCGACCTTAGATAAAATTGTGGAGCTCTGTTTAGGGTTGTTTAGATTATATTTGTTCCCACCCTCCCAACCACCGATTGGTTGTGCACCCCACCCCTCCTCCCGGGAGAATATCATGTGCCCCATACCTTACATGCTATATGCCGTCTGAGTTGCTTGGAGCTTGTAGATCTGAGATATAGCAGCTCACATGATGTGTCTTAATTTTTTGCAGAAACCTTGATGAGTTTGAGAATTGCACACAATTTGTACAAAAACTACTTAGATGCCCTTTGATCCCATATCCAATGACCTCTAAGCTCGTATCACCGTAGCATCTAAGATGAAGGTGGACATCATATTCTCATGTATGTAAAAATATCATGTGCCACCACACCTTAGATGCTTTGGTGATACAAGCTCTTCGGAGGCGTTGGATTTGTGACCCAACACCTCCTCGGTGGTTCGAATGGTTTTTTGAGAAAAGCCCCAAAAGAGTTCGACCCTTTGCTTACAAGCACAAAGACTGCTCGAGATGCCATTGGATCTCAGATCAAGCGACCTCCAAGCTCGTATCACCGTAGCATCAAGCTGCGATAGCACCTTATGTTTTCTCTTGCGGGAGAGTATGAGGTGCTCCCGCACCGTAGATTCTATGGTGATACGAGTTCTTGAATCTAACGGCCCACAGTAGGAGGTTTGAATGTTTTTGCAATATCTGGCTGATAGAGTTTGGGAAATCTTGAGAAAGTACAAGTACTATGCATGTGCCATCGATCAGCGATCATCGACCTAGATGCTCATATCACCGTGGCGGGTAATTAAGCTACGGGAGCACCTAATATTAGCACCGGGAGCCGTTGGATCGAAGATGCAGCGGCACACACGAGGCCTGAATGTTTTATTTGCAAAAAAACTTTGGAGAGTTTGGAAATTGCGCATAATTACAAAGACTACTCCCAAGCCATTGGATCTCACTTCCAGCGGTGTAAAACTTCGTATCACCATAGTATCTAAGCTGCGGGGTGGATGTGATATTCTATGCGCTGTCATTTTGTTCGTAAACTTGCAAAATCGTGTAACTCGTGCGTTACTTGTCTAACCGCGCAAAGTGTTTGTTCAAAAAACCATCCTACACTGAAATATCGGAACAACACACGGGGTCCCACTTGTCATTAATCAAATTTGGACCTAAAACTAACAAATCTGAAAGGCGAGATTGAGGCGGCAACCTGGACTACAAAGCGTAAGTCGATAGCCTGAAAAAGCGAGCGGTTGTTGGCTTTGTCCCATAACTTGATTTTATACAGATACTTGCGTTGAGTAGAGTAGAGGAGTGCCTCGTCAACACGTGCATGACCGTTGTCTCACTTCGGGTGGTCCCAGGTCTGCGATCTCAATCTCTCTTCTCTCCATCGTCTAACCTTTGCGGGCACACACGAAGAAGCGGCGCTAGCTTGCCGTGGTGTTATTACAACTAAAAAAGCTTGGAAAATAGAAGAATCGCCTAGAACAAGAGGCGTTGCGGCTGGTCGAGGCCGGACTAACCGTGCCACGTTTGCATGATGAAGCTGTGTGGCTAGTGGGGTGTTTTCGACCGGTGGCTGGGTCGAGGTCGAACCATAGGTACTACGTCGATCTGATATATTTTTACGCACATTTTCCTCCGTGCGAGGCGTGGCACACCCTACCTGCGGTTTGGGGTCCTCCGGGTGGTGCGCATATATTCTTCTGGCGTGGGACGCCCTACGCGCGTTTTTGGGTCCTCCTCGGTCGTGGCGCGAAGCAAGTAAATGAGTCATCAAATCACGAAAGACCACCTTTCCGCCGAGTACATCGGTGAAGCACGGTGGCTAGCTAGTTGGGCTAGTTCGACCGATTAGCTGAGCCGCCGCCACATTGTTTTTCACCCTTTTTTATCTACTTGCGGCGGGTAAATTTAAATATCCACCATGGCGTTGCTCTGGTGTTTGGGTGCGGCAGGATTTTAAATTTTTGATTGGCGGGAGCAGCGCGGCAGGATTTTTAATTTTTGATTGGCGGGAGCGGTAGCGGTAGCAATTAGTCACGATGACTCCGCTGTAAAACCCTTGCTCACGATGTGAGAAGTCGTCGGTGGTGTTTTACCGTGGTGAAAACCAAAAGATTCCCGCTCCTCGGCTGGCTCCTCCGCCTTCCCGTAGATTGCATTGCCTTTCAGCAGTTTCGCCCCTTTGCTTCCTCTCCCATTGCTTCTACCTGGTGCCATGGCGGCGCAGCAGATCACGGAGTCCGAGGTGAGGCGCTGACACAGAGCTCCATGCCAGGATGCGGAGCTCGGGGCCAGGGCGTGGAGCTCCGTGAGCTCAAGGAGGAGAGGAGTGCCATGCTCCTCCGTTATGTGCGGGAGTTCACGGAGCTTCAAAAGCGGCGGCGTCCACCACAAAGATGCTCGAGGCGTCGGCGGCGTTGCTTTGCGAAGCGGGAGATCGATAGGCGTCGGGGAGCGGCTGGAGCGCGGCGGGCCGATCGTGGCGAGGTCGAGATCGCCTCAGCCACTTGGTGAACCAAGTTGCCACACGCGTGTTGCGGCTGCGTGATGCCTACCGTCGTGCTAGTAGCGGCGATGCCGCCGTCGGGCTAAACCCGTTCGACCACCGGTCGACTTCAGCGAGCTGCGGCTTCGACCTGGTCTCCTTCTTCACCTATATCTCCGAGGAGCTGAGCCGTCTCCGCGCGATGGTGGGGGCTGAGCTGGACAAGGAGGGGTTGCGCGCTGCCGTCGCCGTTGCCGGGCGAATCCTTTCAGGGCTCCGTCACCGGAATCCATTCGTGCCATTGGACGCCGTCTTTGATGAGCTGGCTCCCGTCGACCGGGAGCGGGCTCTGCGGGCGGTTGCACCCTGCATCACCAACGTCGTGCGCCTCGAGAAGCAGAGGGACTTCGGTGGTGTTTAGGCGCCCTCTGCATGGGCATGTCCATGTCTCGGTGCAACATGACCGTTGGATCAAACTCAGACGGTGCAGATCCGTCACTATAGCACAAAGCGTGTGGGTGTGTTTGGTTGCATTCTCATCTCAATATAGTTGTTTCCTCTTCGTGTATTTTTGTCAACCTACTAGTGTGGACTCATGCACCCTTCATGCACTCTGCCAAACACCCAAAAGTGGGTCGAGAAGGGAACTTTTGCTCCCATCCCGTGCACCCTTCATACACCCTGTCTAACACTATAGGATGTGCTTCATATGGTTCATGTTTCATGGAGTACTGTAGCACCGTACTCTCCGTGCGTTGTGGACCTAGTTCTGTTAACATTGATCTCACCGTTCATTCTCGACCGGACAGTCGAAAAAGCGGTACTATGTTACATATAGGAGTAGTTGACATCGCACAACACAACAACAAGATTGTGTAATCTTGGCGTATGAACCATTGCACATGCCTAGTAGTAGGAGCAATGTGTATGTTCAAGTGGCTGCCGTGTTTAGCACTCCTCCGTCGTAAGAGTGGAAGCGCTTGCTGTAATCATTTTTTCTTGAGAATGAAAACAGTGGACACGCTCTACCGTGCGGATCCTCCTCGACCATGCACTAAATTACTCACTTTCGCCGGCGTGTGGGACAGCCAGCACACAGGTCCACCAGCCATGCACTAAATTACTCCGTAGTAGAGTGACGGTAGACTACCCCGATCGAACCATGCAGTAATGCCCAATGAGCCGTCAAATCACAAAGCCCCTCCTTTCCAGTGATAAGTTGGGACGGACAAAGCAACCATCATTTCACTCTTCTCTCTCAGCTTCCTCTCTTGAAGAAAACCCCCACTCGCCGCTTCTCCCTCATCTCGTTCCTCCTTTCCTCTTCTCTCTCAGCTTCCTCTCTTGGATGGGCCGCGGAGCACCGGCCGACGTGATGTCTATGGCTCTGGCCAAAACCGTCGAGGCTCATAGTGCGAAGAAGCGCAAGCACCCCGCCGAGACTACATGAGACAAGCTCAAAGCCATCGCCCTGTCCAAGCCCCCTCTCCGGGATCCCTCATTAAGCAAGTCCAGGTAATGTCTCTTGTTGGCGATCTTTTCTCGATCTTGATCGTGTTTTTCATCTAACACGCAGTACTAGTCTTGGTAGTACAACTTTCTGGGTGATCTTGCATGTGATTTTAGTGTGCCAAATAGCGGTTCTAAATTCCTCTTTTGACCAAAACATGCGAGAGGTTGACACTGATTTCTTATAGATTACTTTCAACTACTCCCTCTGTCCCAAATTTCTTGTCTTAGATTTGTCTAGATACGGATGTATCTAATACTAAAATGTGACTTGATACATCCGTATCTAGACAAATCTAAGACAAGAATTTTGAGACGGAGGGAATACTATAATTTATCAATGCTACCTTTTAAGAGGGTATATTTGCCTCGATAACTTGTGTTATGGATATTGCATGTAATCCCTCTGCTCTCATGCCTTTGAAGACATGTTCTAGTGTCTTTGTTCACTCATTTCTGTGCGTATATGTAGTCATATATGGAGTATAATATCGAAAATCATCTTATATTTCTGAGCGGAGGTAGTAATGAAATATGGTTTACATTTGAATTAGAACCAGGTCCGCGGTGGAGATGAAGTTCTCAAAGTCATGCCGTGTGAACTGGAAGACCGATGATGAGTTCTCTTGCTGAACTATCCAGCTGTTGTGTCCTTGTCGCCACGTGTCTGAACTAGTGTTTTCTGTAGCATTGTTGTCGAGGCGTGTTCTCGAGGCTGTGCTTGACCACAACAATTTCCTGGCTGTGCCTTCGATTCTGAAGGGTGTGGTTCTTGTAAAGCTTCCCAACAAATCTGATGCGGCATGTCTTCATCATCATGTTTATGAGTGGAAAGACCACTCTGTTAGGTTCTCAAGGTTGACAAGATGGTGATGGTGCATGTAGACATCTCACACGAAGTCCATGGCCTAGTCGGTTATCGGGGTTCATCCGTGGAGGTCGGTGGCAAGAAATAGTCTGCAGAGTTTAGTTAGTGCAACTTTGCTTATGCGTAGTAAGTACTATTGTTCGATTACTTGATTTGTGTTTGTGAACCTGTATTGTTTATTAGTCTGCCGCTTTTGGTGTGTGGTCAGTCCACGAGAGCGGTCTATGTTAATGTCATCCACTCAATTCAGTCTGTACATTTTGAAGTATCCAGATCATATTTTTTGTGAGGACGGTTTATCAATTATGGTTACACTCCAATATCTGTATGCATTGCAGGGTTTATCGCACCCACCAGGATTTCCAGTCCCATGGATGTTTGGTCCATACGATTTGTCACGACCTTTGGACTGTCCTGCTTGTGGGAGTAGGCGGGGCCCCTGCATGCCACAGCGTGGTTGGACGATCAATCTTCATTTAGTACTTCAACATAGTGATTTCCTGGTAAGGATTCACTCGTGTCACATCAAGTAAATCTTATTGATTTACTGTCTAAATCTTATTGATTTAATGTCATGTTTTCTTTCTTTTCCTGCAATTTTACGATGCAGGTTTTGCCATGTGACATTCATCACAGAATAAACCGTTTGGTTTGCTCTACGATGGCTATTTTTGCAGGTTTCACTTCTTATGTCGTGTCGATGCTTGAAGGCCTTGTCCATCACTTATATTCTTGGAAAAAATTGGATCGATCATTTATGCGAGTACAAGCTGAATCCCTATGATGAACTGCAGTTTGGTTTAACAAAAACGCCACAATTAGTCCTTCTCGCGTTTAAAGAAATGAAGAAAAAAACTGGATCACGGTCACGGATCCTAGTCAAGTTAGAAAGCTGATCATAGCAGACCGGACCACGATCGCGCTGTCTCGCCGCAGATCGAGCACGGCAGTTGCTCTAGCAGCGCAATGGCGGCGAGCTCGGTCTGATCCGGTGAGGATTGGGCACCGACAGCGTCGGTGATCGGTCTGATCTACGGAGGATCGGGCATCGACACGGCACCAGCTCTACAAGGAGCACCATCTCCGGCAGCAGCAGCGGCTTCGCACCTGCACCAACACTTGCACTTGCATTTGGTCCGGCCCGTGCAGTTGCACCGGCAACAGACTGGGCTGCAGTTCGCACTTCATATACCAAAGTCCTTACAAAACCGACATGTCCACCTTCTTGGTAAGCATTGGCCGCCCAAGTGCTTCGTTCTTTTTCTTTCCATGTTGTTTCACATGATTCACTGTGTTGATCTAACTGTTTGGGTATGTCTTCTTGTTTTCAAGCAGAGAATTCCTAGAAACAACGAGGGAGTCGTTCAACAATCCAGGCGACCAGCGGCCAAGTTTCTCTTACCATGCGCAGCCTTGGTGTGAATGAACCTGCTCAATATACCGTAAGTACAAAGGATGGTGCATGATGATTGATGCTAAAGGATGGTCAAGGTTCAAATCTAAATCATATCTTGCGGTGGGGATGATGTCAAAATCGAACTTTCTCGGCAAGGAGAGCTGGTCCAAATCAACTTTGAAATTCTTGATGGCAACGCATAGCTGCCGAACTGATCTATCCTCCGAGAGATTTTGATGTAATAATCGGCATGGTGAAACAAGTGTCTGTGTGTATAAGTAGTACGACAGTATTATTTATCACATGGTATATCGTTGATAAATTGCAACTCTGATTGCTGGTTAGGAAGCGTCGTTCGATTTCATTCCAACAGCTGCCGTGCTTTATTCAATTTTGTGTATTAAGCCTTGCGACGACATCTAAAACCAGCCTTGATACCGATCGCTTGCAATATGAAAAGCTGAGGTAGAACACATGGGCCCCCAAACATGCGAGGTCGACTGCGGCCCAAAGTCGAACCGTGAGCCTATCTGAGTATTATATTCTCGGTTGAACCCCCATAAAAAAGCTGAACCCCCATAATGCCCGTGCGTTGCAGAGGGAGTATATTTCTCGGCAAGGTGAGCCTGTGATATAAAAGATTTGTATATTTCTTTACAGAGGGAGTATCTCTCTGTCAAAAATATATTTATGTGTAACTAGTTACTCTGTCTTTCTACTTCCTTTTCGCTGATATGTGGGGCAACCGGCAACGGGGTCCACGTGCCATATGCACAAATTAGAGTGCACAACTTCACGGTAGACACACCCGGTCGTAGCGCCGCAATAATGCCCAATGAGCCGTCAAATCACAACCCCCCTTTCCAGCTTTAGCAGTAAGCTGGACGGACGAAGCGGCAATATTTCACTGGGCCTGAATCCCCTTCTCCCTCGTCTGCTTGTTCAGAGAAAACCCCCGCTCGGCGATTTTATAGGGTTTTCTCATGGAGAACCAGTCTGCAATTCTTCATCCATCCCGATAAATCCAAGTCCCTTGGTCGCAGGTAATCCTAGGATGGCAGCCGCCCGTTGATGCATTTTCTTCGTCTTGAATCTAGTGTGTTTTGATTTGCGATTGCCCAAAGTCGAGTACCCTACAGATTTCTGCCCATGGCGAGGCGCCACACTTGTTCCTTCTCATCCTACCACAACATTTTGAAGCAGCGCACAGTATGTTCCTAGAATCCTCTTCTCTATCCGGGAGGGTGGGGTTTTTGAACATCTTGTGTTCTCATATTATTTTTCCTGCGGTGTATTATTTGCTCTGCGCGAACACATGTACTCAAGATGCTCGGCCTTGCCATAACTGAATACACTAGTTTAATGGTCACAGTGAAGACAATCCATGGATATTGCTTCGAGTTGGGTTCATGAACCAAGAAGATCGCTGCTTTTTATGGCGAACTTGGATAAACTTTCTCAAGTGTTCAACTGAAAGTTGGCGCACGAATGTTGATGGAAATAGCAGAACCTGGTCTCATCTTCACTGCGATCTTCCACCCGACGTCGTTCAATTGTTCATCCATGTTAGTTTTGTATCTGGTTCTTGCTTGTTGCCTCGATTACTTCTTAATCCACCTATTCATCTAACTAATCACAATTTAACTTTAGAAGTAGCAGCGAATCTCTCACGAAGATGCTACTTCTAACTAATATTTTCTTATAATTGGTGGCACGTGTAGGTTTTTTCGAGTTAAGCAGTCTGCTCGTTTGTTACTCTGTAATAACTTCGGCTGTTACTAATGGCACTTAAGTTGGTGGATCGACATCCACATGTTCCTACACTTTATTGATCGTCTTGAGGTCCTTGTGGGGCGTTTCAATGGTGGAAGGCCACGTGGGATATGTGTGCCCTGCTGCACTTTCGTTGAACAGGTCCAAGCGTGTCGAGAAACTTATAGTGCGAGCTGTTTTACATTATATATGTTGTTCATAAACTATTGCTTATACACAGTTTTTACAGATGTGATCTTCTTGAAACAGGAACTGCCGAGTTCTATTGTTCCTATCTGGATGCACGACCATGGTCGGGTCAGGACTTGCGCTTGGTCACAACATGATGTTTATGTCGACCTACTCAATTCCCTTGGAGGTGAAAAGATACTTATTAGTGGGTGGTCTCGAGATAATGAAGGCCCGTCCATCTTGAGAATAGGACAGAAGATTATGTTCATGCTTTTCCATGGCTCTAAAGCGAATATCCTGTTTATTGACCACGTTGCGAGATGAAGCCGCTTCGAAGGTTGTGGATCGCGGGGTGGCGCTGGGCCTTGTCACGGGGCTTGGCGGCCTCACCCTTAGTTAGCTGTAGCTTTGTAGGCAAAGTAGCTTTGTTGGCGTGCTTTATGCGGTTGAACCTGTATAAGTACTCATCTTGCTTTCAGCTTTGGTTGTTAAGTGCCCTGCTGGTTTGATTAAGGTTGTTAAGTACTCCTGCTGCTTTTACGATCTGTCGTGTTTCTTGATCTGTCTTCCTCCAGCCCCAAAACCAAACCAGCGCCCGGTGAAAGCGCTGCTTCCGCCTCCCACGGCTGGCTGCGCCTCAGCGCACGCATCGCCGCCCCACCATCTCCTAAATCATTAACGCCGACGTCCTCCGCGCGCTTTGGTGCACTCGCCGCGGCGCCGCCCTCTCGCGTTGTCAACATGGTCAACAAACAACAGGAATCGGCGAAGTACGTGGAGAGGATGACAGTAGGGGCCCACCACGTCAGCGTATGGAAAAATAAAATGCTTCCTCCTAGTGTTTTCACGACATACGGGACCCACGACATTGTGGCATATATAGTCAATAGACAAGAGAACAGCACAAGATCGGTGACACAGGGGCGTAGCTACTCGAGCAGTATTTTTTTGTTTGGTATTGTTGAGGCGGAGCGGGGGTTTGAGCTGGGCTGTGGCCCGTCTAGCCCAGAGCTTATATTTTATGTTCACCATGTGACCAGCCCAGCTATTTTTCTTTGTGCAAATGAGCCCAGTTTATTTTTTACGAAGAATACCCAATCCAGGCCTACTTATTTTCTATGCCTTGAAAGTAATATGAAATGGGTTGTAAATATAAAAACAGATGACAAATTGGCAATTACTTTATAATTTCTGATTTTTTCACATTTTCAGATTCCTATTTCTTTGGGCATTAACCTAATTCAAATATATCTTCAAAGTACTTTAAATCTGGCTCGACATTTCGGTATTAAAAATAGTTTGGAACCCACGAAATATCGAAATTGGCCTGGCAAACCAAAAAAAACGACTGCAATAAATTGCAAAAGAAGTTGCCATGAGCTATATATAAATTATTAAAAAAAGGGAGTGGTCGACTTGTGGGCCTGTTTAGTTGGCGCATATGCAAGATTTTTTAGTTATTATATACTCGTCAACAAGCGATTCTAGCGAGCGTAACCGTTGGATGTCAATCCAACGGCCGTCGTCATTCTTCAATCTCGATCTTCTTGCTCCGGCCGCCAAAGCAGCGCCCGGCGGGACCGCTGCTCCGCCTCCGTGGCGGCTGTGCTGCCGTGAGCCTCGGTGCCCCTACTACTCCCACCGCTGGCGGGGCATCCTCTACTCACCCACACCTGTTATTATTCTGGCGGCGACAGCCTCACACCGCAGCCAAACGGTGAACCCTCGTACTCCTCTCCGCGGGCTTCCTTTGCCGCGTCTTCCCGGCTCGCGTCGTCCCCTTCCTAGGCCTCGCCGTCGTCCACCACCGTGGTGCTCTCGGCGTGGCGTGGTCAATGTGGTCAACGACCGACTTCCATCGGAAAATCTTGGCGTGGAGAGGCGACAGCTGGGTCCACGGCGGCCGCAAGGAAGTGCCTCCTTATTACGCGGAAAATAATTATTCCTCCACGACGACACAGGACCCTTGGACGGGCCACCAGTATTTCACGAAAAAACTTTCCCCACATTGCTGGGACCCACAGGTCGGGCCACCCTATTTGAAAAAACGTTCCCCATTGTCGGCTCGGACCCACCGGAAGTGCCTCCTTATTACGCACAAAAAATGAATACCCCCGCTAGCTGGGACCAACCTTGGTGGGAGGCTGACTTGTGGGCCTACTAAGTTGGCTGGGACGGAGGCCTTTGTCAACTTTAGTCAATATATGAACGATTCTAGCTCCAGTGACCGTACGATGTCCATCCAATGGCCGTAGTGCTTCTTCAACCTCTGGTCTTCTTGCTCCGGCCGCCCAAAGCAGCGCCCGGTCGTGCCTTTGCTCCTCCGCCCGTGGCGGCTGTGATGCCGCTGGAGGCCTCACCGCCCCTACTACTCCCACCGCTGCCGGGCCATCCCTCTCGCACCCACCCCTGTTATTCTGCGGCGGCGGCAGCCTCACACCGCAGCCGAATGGTGAACCCTCATACTCCTCTGGCGTGGGCATCCTTTGCCGCGTCTTCCCGGCTCGCGTCGTCCCTTCCTAGGCCTCGCCGTCGTCCACCGCCTTGGTGCTCTCAGCGTGGCATGTTCAACGTGGTCAAGGAAAGGCTTCCATCGGACGTGGACTGTATGTGGAGAGGCTGACAGCTGGGTCCTGAGCCCAAAGCAGAAGTGCCTCCTTATTACGCGCAAAATAATTATTCCTCCACGGCAGCGGGGACCCACGGACGGGCCACCGTATTCGCAAAAAAAGCGTTTCCCCCATGCTGCTGGGACCCACCAGCTACATCTTCGCGCGCAAGGAAGTGCGTCCGGAAAAAAAGATTCGCCCCACACTGCTGGGACCCACCAGCTACATCTTCGCACGCAAGGAAGTGCACGGCGGTCGGAACCCACCTGGTCGAAGCGTATGTAGCATTGTCATTCGGTCGTGACGTGTGCGTACATCTTGGTCGGCGTGAAGCGCGCACGTGTCATAGATGTAGAAGCGCGCGCGTGGTGTAGTAGAGCGCGCGCGCGTAGCATGTACACGCGTCGTCTGTTGGCGAGGGTGCAAGAAAGAAAATCTGACCATGTGCGTACATACGGGCAGGGTCTCTAACGCCTATCGCGCATACGTACATGGCTGGGTCGGAACGGAGAAACAGCGTCGTCGTCGTGTTCATGGGGTGCCAACCGGCTGGGTCGGAACAGAATGCGTGGTCGTGTTCATCGGGAGGGCTTGGACGAAACAGGCGATGGAAACGAGGCCTGGCGTACCGCACAATGGAGGAAATGGCCTTGTGTTCGATCGGCCATGTTCGAAACGGGGTCCTGTTGATCGGGAGGGGCCTGGCGTACCGCAAAATGGAGGAAACGGACCTCCTACAGGTGAAGCAGGGGTCTGTTGATCGAGAGGGTGTGGAATGCGACAAAAGCGGAGAAGCGGACCTCCTACGGTGAAAGCGGGGTCTGTTGATCGGGAGGGTGTGGCGTACCGCAAAATGGGCCAAACGGACTTGTGTTGGGCCCACTGGAAAGCAGAGGCGGGGAGGGTGTGGCATACCGCAAAAGCGAGACTCCACGGGATACTGTTCATCTCCACCGTCGACCTCCTCCAGCCTCCACGGGCTCCTGTTCATCCATCCTCCACCGCGCGCTACTCCACATGCTACTGTTCAACCACCCCTCCACATGGGCACCCCTCCACTATCTACTGTTCATCCAACCCTCCACACCACGGGGGCCTGTTCAACTACCCCTCCACGGCCACCCCTCCACCGTCTACTGTTCATCCAGCCCTCCACACCACGGCTTGATTAGCGGCGAGAGCGAAGAATCGCTCCATCGAGTTCGATTAACAGCCAAGCATTCGCACACACCGCAGCGTATGTACGAGAGAAACGCGCATAGCTCGGCCCACGACCTCCCACCGTAACCAGCAACTCCCCGAAATTTTCCTCCCCCTCGCTTCTGCCATAGTTTTTTCCGTCATGGACGGCCCAAAGAATGTCATGCAGCTGCGTCTCTGGCCCGCCCAGGACGAAAAGCCCATTTTGTGTCATGATTTTTTTTCATAGAAGTAGGAGCCCACCACATCTATGATGATACCGGGTTTGGTCACAATTATTGTCATAGAAGTGTCATATGTATGACAGAAAAAAATCGTTCGGCCCAAAATGTCACGGTTGTGTCTTTTTTTTGTAGTGTTGCGTATGGCCATCTCACTCGGCGTCCGTTGCGTGATGGTATACAGGGACTCAGATCTGGTAGTAAATCAAGAGACGAAAGAATGGGATGTCAGAAACCCCGCTATGACAGGATACTACAACGTAGTGACAAAATTAGAGAAGAAATTTGAGGGTCTAGAGCTTCATCACATTCCCCGAGTAAAAATTCAAGCAGCTGCCGATTTGGTAAAGATCGGGTCCACTCGGAAGCCTGTCCCCAGCAATGTGTTCCTTGAGCACCTCCATTCCCCATCGGTGCAGGAAGATCCTTTCACTAAAGAGCTCCCTCAGGCGATAAGTCCCTCTAATCTGACTGAAATCAAGGTCCCTACAGTCACTGACTTGGTTATGGAGATTCTGGTAATTACATCTGACTGGACAGTGCCATACATTGCATATTTACTCAGGCAAGAACTCCAAGAGGATGAAGTTGAGGCACGTCAGATTGTCCGCAGGTCCAAAGCTTTCACTGTGATGAATGGACAGTTATACAGAGAAAGTGTTACTGGCGTGGCCCAATGGCGTATTTCTCCAGAGGAAGGTCGATTGATCCTAGAAGAGATTCACTCGGGAACCTATGGTCATCACGCGTCCTCTCGGACAATCATAGCAAAAGCATACCGAGCTGGCTTTTACTGGCCACGTGCCAATGAAGCCTCCAAAGAGATCGTTCAGCATTGCAACGGATGCCAGTTCTATGCAAACTTGTCCTATGAACCTGCATCCGCCTTGAAGACCATACCACTTGTCTGGCCATTTGCCGTGTGGGGACTGGACATGGTTGGACTGCTCAGGACTGGCACGAGTGGTTTCACCCATCTGATCGTGGCAGTCGACAAGTTTACCAAGTGGATTGAAGCCAAGCCCATCAAGAAGCTAGATTCATGCACAACCATCAAGTTCATGCGAAAGTTGATATTCAGATATTGAGTCCCACATAGCATTATCATAGATAATGGCTCAAACTTTGATTCAGTAGATTTCAGAAGGTTCTGCACCACCCAAGGCACTTGGGTGGATTACGCGTTCGTAGCACACCCGCAGCCGAATGACCAGGCTGAAAGGGCGAATGGCCTTATCCTTCAAGGATTGAAGCCACGACTCATGCGTGATCTCGAGCACGCGGCCAGAGCTTTGGGTGACCGAACTGCTATCGGTCCTTTTGGGTTTAAGGACGACTCCCAATCGGTCCACCGACCGCACCCCCTTCTTCATGGTGTATGGAGCCGAAGCCGTGTTGCCGAGTTATCTCCTCCACTACTCGCCCCGAGTGGAGCTCTACTCGGAAGTTGAAGTTGAATAGGAACGACAAGACATTGTGGACCTCCTTGAGGAGGATCAAGAAATGGCCCTAATACGATCGACTGCTTATCAGCAAGACCTACGGCGTTTCCATGCCAGAAACATCAAGGGTCGAGCATTCCAAGAAGGAAACCTTGTGCTCTGAGTGGATCAGCATCAGCCGCATAAGCTCACCCCCGCATGGGAAGGCCATTTAGTCGTCACCAAGGTGCTACACAATCGAGCCTACCACCTCTACAACCTCATAAAGAAGATCGACAAGCCGCGTGCCTGGAACGCTCATCTTCTTCGTTGATTCTATACTTGACGATTGAATTGTCAAATTGTAATAAGCTTACTTTAAGAAATATTTGCTTATCAAAGACATGACTCCTGTAGTCCTTGGATGATTTCACTCGCATGAGCGCGTGTTCCAAACCCCCAGTGAGAAGCTTAGATGCGAACCAGTCCTCGCCTTAGTTGAAACTACTCCGAGTGAAGAGCGTCCCTCTCACTCAGGGGCTTGGCCGCGAACCAGTCTTTGCCTAAGTTGAAAACTACTCCGAGTGACGAGCATCCCTCTCACTCGGGGGCTTAGCTGCGAACTAGTCTTCGCCTAAGTTAGAAACTACTCCGAGTGACGAGAATCCCTCTCACTCGGGGGCTTAGCTGCGGACCAATCTTCGCCTAAGTTAAAAACTACTCTGAGTGACGAGCATCCCTCCCACTCGAGGGCTTAGCTGAGAACTAGTCTTCGCCTAAGTTAAAACTACCGCGAGTGACGAGCATCCCTCTCACTCGGGGTCTTAGCTGCGGACCAGTCTTCGCCTAAGTTAAAAACTACCCCGAGTGATAAGCATCCCTCTCACTCGGGGGCTTAGCTGCGAACCAGTCTTCGCCTAAGTTAAAAACTACTCCGAGTGACGAGCATCCCTCTCACTCGGGGCCTTAGCTGCGAACCAGTATTCTCCTAAGTTGAAACTACTCCGAGTGACGAGGATCCCTCTCACTCGGGGGCTTAGCTGCAAACCAGTCTTTGCCTAAGTTAAAACTACTCCGAGTGACGAGCGTCCCTCTCACTCGGGGGCTTAGCTGTCAACCAGTCTTCGCATAAGTTGAAACTACTCCGAGTGACGACCACCCTTCTCACTCGGTGGCTTAGCAACAAACCAGCTTTCGCCTAAGTTATGAAATAGACTTAACCGTGCAAGAAACCAGAAAGCAACATTTGGATAAATCCAGAATCTCAAGTGCGGATAAAAGTACTCAGGCTAAAAGCCCGAAGGAGTTTTAGTGGATACAAAATCACTCGGCATACCGAGGCAAAATAAGTTCTAACTGAAAGATACTCGGGTCATAAGTTTTCCCTCACGCACTGGCGGGACCCGCTGGCTTGACGAAAGTGTCCAAGTCTATTCCATCCGCAGCCCGAGTGGCTGCCTCGATGAACGTCTCCATGAAGTCTTCAAACTTGAGCTTCTTCGTCTACGCAACCCGGAGAGTCTTCAGCTTTTCTTCTTTGGCGTCCTTGCAATGGACGCAGACAAGTGAAAGCGCCACATCAGCCCCGCAGCAAGCGGCAGACTTCTTCCACGCTTGCACCCGGCCGGGGATCTCATTGAGTTGGGTCATCATTGATTCAAGATCACTCTGGAGTGTATCCTCCGGCCACAACTCTTTGTGTATATTTGCCAGCGCATTCTTCAATCGGGTGATGTATCACAGGACATCGTCGAGAGGAGCTTCAAGTCGCATCATGTTCAAAGCCACCGCATCCTTGACGAGTGACTTTGTGGGATCCAGATCTGTCTCGATTTGTTCAGTCTCTAGCTCAAAATGCTGACAGAATTCTACACGAGGAGGAAGGAAAGGGTTAGTTATGGTATCGCTTTCGAGATTCACAGTAACTCACTCGAAGCTAAGAGAGGTACCTTCAAGCATGGCATACATCTTTTTCGCAAAGCCTCCCAAATACTTCTCCAGCGCATCACTCTTCTGGGTGAGCTAGTCGACCTTGTCATTCAGGGCTCTCTTCTCCGATTCGAAGGCATTTGCCTCATCTTCAACCTTCTTGGCCCACTCAGCTTGCTCTTTCTCAAGCTCGGCGGCCTCCTTCTTTTCCTCTTCAATGCCAGCCTTCAAAGGTGCGTTCTCTTCCTCCAACTTGCCGACTGAGGCTAACTTTGCCTCGATGGCCTCGGCGTTCTCCCTAGTCGTATTCTGCGCCCCCGCGAGTGCTTTATCCTTATCTTCCAAAGCTTGCTTCATGGTGTCTAAAGAAACAACATTCCTGAGTCGCGCTTGAAGCACATAGTTCTCACTACGCACATCTGTTCGAGTGAAACTACTCGGCTCAAAGGACGGAAAGAAAAGACGACGGTGCACACGGTCGACAAGAGTTACCTCCCATGGTCTTCACCTCCGTCTGAGCACGAGCCAAGTTCCTTTTCTCCAGTTCCAGATCCAGTTGGAGCTGGAGCTTCTCCTTCTCCAGGGCAGCATACTGGGTCCCTAGCTCACACGTCTTCTGAGATCAACAAAGAAACAATTTAGTCGAAGACGAGAAAAGATTCTCAAAATATTTCACTACTTCCGAGTGGAGAGGAACAAATCCAGTTGATACCAAATAATTCTTTCAGACCCCCACCGAATCAAACATTCGACATCGGTTTCGGGGACTACACCAAGTGGGTGCACTCAGCGTGCCCCCACTGGATCAATTTCCACTCGGCATGGCCTGACCGGTGATAACCCACAAGTGTAGGTGAGGGAGTCCTGGACTAGGGGGTGTCCGGATAGCCGAACTATCATCTTTGGCCGGACTCCTAGACTATGAAGATACAAGATTGAAGACTTCGTCCCGTGTCCGGATGGGACTTTCCTTGGCGTGGAAGGCAAGCTTTGCGATACGGATATGTAGATCTCCTACCATTGTAACCAACTCTGTGTAACCCTAACCCTATCCGGTGTCTATATAAACCAGAGGGTTTTAGTCCATAGGACGAACAACAATCATACAATAGGCTAGTTTCTAGGGTTTAGCCTCCTCGATCTCGTGGTAGATCTACTCTTGTACTACCCATATCATCAATATTAATCAAGCAGGGTAGGGTATTACCTCCATCGAGAGGGCCCGAACACAGGTAAAAACATCGTGTCCCTTGTCTCCTGTTACCATCCGCCTAGGCGCACAGTTCGGGACCCCCTACCGAGATCCGCGGTTTGACACCGACATTGGTGCTTTCATTGAGAGTTCCTCGTATGTCGTCACCTATAGGCCCGATGGCTCCTTCAATCGTTAGTAACGACGCAGTCCAGGCGCAGACTTTTCTCCCGGACAGATCTTCAGATTTGGCGGCTTTGCTGCGGGCCAATTCGCTAGGCCATCCGGAGCAGATCGAAGCTTCGCCCCTGGCCATCAGGTCAGATTTGGAAGTTTGAACTATACGGCCGATGTCGCGGAGACTTGATCTTGACGGATTGAGCCACAGCCGAGCGTGCCGCCTTTGTCTCGATGGGTATGATCTAGCTCTGCACGCGAACGGTGCCACGAGGCCGCACCAGCATCCGCTCCGACCCTTAATCCGGAGCGGATTCGCCGATCGAGGACGGTTGGTTGGACACGCCTCGGGGCTGAAATCTCTACGGTGATCAGGCGAACACCCTCCTGTCCTTTGGCTTCGTGACTCAAGGTGTCGGACTCCTTGCGGACTCCGAACCCTCCGCGCCTCGCTAATCAAATCCGATTTGGCGCCCGATCATGGAGTTCACTGCGCGGACATCTTTCAGCACTTCGCCTTTGGCGACATCTTGAATTCACTAAAGTCTCTCTCTTTATCGGAGAGCCTGGCGGACTACGGTCGGGAAGGTTGAGATGCGGACGGCGAAGAAATTCAACGCCCACCCACCACCCACTTTGTAGCCAGCGCCGATGATTTAACCTACATGCCGACTTGACTCCGAGGACATCGGCGGTATGGACGACGATGCGAGGCGACCAAGACCCAGCGCCTACGAGGCACTGGAAGGCCACCTCGTCGTATGACATATACATGGTGGACATCCCAAAAGATGGGAATGGCGATGGAACAGCGGAGGATGACCCCTCAAGAAACAACCCAGCGCCGGCGTCGGTGGCGCCGTTCTAAATCCGCCACGGTAAAAGCGGTGATTCCGCACGGAGACAATAACAACCGGACGGTGCGAAGGCGACCCCCTCGAAGGACTCAAGCGCGGGAGGAGGAGAAGCGAGACCGCCACGGTCTGCGGCAGAAAGAGAGGTAGAGGGCGATAATTATCGCCTCCCTCCGAAGATGAGGCAAGCCTCGGCGACAGCGAATTTGTCGTGCTCGAGGATCCCGCCGAACAGGGCGTTTCAAACGCAGGCTTATGGCCACGGCAAGCAGCCTCAAGAAAAAGCAGCAACAACTTAGAGCTGACCAAGACCTGCTAGCTGACAGATGGACTGAAGTCCTTGTAGCCAAAGAGTATGAACTCGAACGCCCCTCCAAAAGCTACCCCAAACGCAGGCCGTTGCCTCAATCAGAGGAAGCAGCACCCAAACCTACGTCACCAGCGCATGACGCAGCCGACCGGCCACCCCGTGGCCGCGACAGAGAGGCCTCTAGACCCTCCATTCAAGCCGCACCCCGACGCCGCTCAAAAAGTACCAAGGCACGGGAAAACACGCCGGACTTGCGAGATATATTGGAGGATAAGGCTAAACATACAAGATCGATCTACGGATCGCGTGGGCGCCCCACGACACGTGATGATAACCGTCACGCCGGATCGCAACTCGGCGGGCGAACACAAGATGACAAAGCTCATTTGAGCTGCATCGTGATATAGCCCAATACAGAGGCGCCCAGCACACCCACTATGCTTCACGAGGGCAAGTGATGGATCATCAAATCCCGAGGGTTTCAAACCCTAAACATCGAATCATACGATGGCACAACAGATCCTGCGGTTTGGATCGAGGACTACCTCCTCCATATCCACATGGCCCGCGGTGATGATCTACGCCATCAAATATCTCCCACTCAAGCTTAAAGGACCAGCTCGGCATTGGCTCAACAGCTTGCCAGCAGAATCAATTGGTTGTTGGGAGGACACGGAAGCCGCATTCCTTGATAACTTCCAGGCACATATGCGACCACCGACGCCGATGACCTCAGCCACATAATTCAGCAGCCGGAAGAATCGGCGGACAATTACGAACACGGTTCCTAACCAAGAAAAATCAAATCATCGACCGTCGGATCAGAGGCCCTTGCAGCCTTCAAACATAACATCCATGACGAGTGGCTAGCCCGCACCTAGGACAGGATAAGCGAAATCCATGGCAGCCCTCACCACACTCATGACCCGCTTTTGCGCGGGAGAAGACAGCTGGCTAGCTCGTAGTAACAACTTGACCAGAAACCCTGGTAGTTCGGATACCAAGGACATCAATGGCACGTCGCGTCGCAACAAGAACAAGCGCCGCGTGCGGTGATAATGATGAAGATCTGGCGTCAATGCGGATTTAGAGGCTCTAAATCCGGTCACGGAAGAATCCATTCAAAAGAAATACCAGGCCCGCCCAACTTGGACCGAATACTCGATCGCATGCGGATACATGGCACCCGAAAAACCAGCCAATCACACCAACAGGGATTGTTGGGTGTCCATGCAAGCAGGCAAGTTAAGTGCGAACTCAATGACAAGGGCTGCATAGCGATGGCGAGGAAGAGCCCGGCCGCCGAACAATAGAGGATGAAGGGCTTTCCCACACAAGTGCGGACGGTGAACATGATATCGCAACCCACATACCCAAAAGGGGTGGAAGCGTGCACTAAAGGGCGTATATGCGATGGAGCCACGCCCAAAGTTCAACCCATGGTCTTCCTGCCCGATCACCTTCGATCGAAGGACCACCCACTAGCATTCGTCATGGCAGTTTCGCCGCATTGGTTCTTGACCCAATTATTGACGGATTTCACCTCACCAGAGTCCTAATGGACGGCGGTAGCAGAATGAACCTGCTTTATCAGGATACAGTGCGCAAAATGGGCATAGACCCCTCAAGGATTAAACCTACAAAGACGACCTTTAAAGGCGTCATACCGGTGTAGAGGCCAATTATGCGGGCTCGATTACACTCGAGGTGGTCTTGGATCACGGATAACTTCGAAGCGAAGAGTTAATCTTCGACATAGTCCCGTTCGCGATGGCTATCACACCTTGCTCGGACGAACCGCATTTGCAAAGTTCAATGCGGTGCCGCACCACGCATACCTCAAGCTCAAGATGCCAGGCCCTCGAGGAGTAATCACGGTCAATGGAAACACGAGCGCTCTCTTGAGCGGAGGAGCACACGGCGGCCCTCGGCGGAGGTGCAAAGCAGCCTCTCACAGCAATTCCCGAGTCCGTGACTAAGCGTCCGGACACATCAAGCGCGCCGGAGTAACCTACAACAAGACCGCTGGCACGATTCAAGCACGCAGCGTAGCAATCTATTGGAACCCCAGCCCTCACGAAATTGCGAAGCGATTACGCGTACATAACTACGCTGGAGATACCATGGGCATAAGGGAGGGCACGACCACGACACACCTGAATGCGGCTCAACCGCACTGGGGGCTCCGATTGTGTCATTCTTTTCTTTCTTCTTTTTCTTACTTTCAGGACTCCGTTTTCCGGAAGCCCTGTCCGCACTTGAATTGCCGAACTCACGATGCAACAGCCAGGAAGCGAAAGCTCGTCGAGTGTCGGTGGTCTCTATTACGAGCATTATACTTGTTTTACATACCATCCCGCAGCTTACCCCTGGAGGGGGGCATGTTAAATAGTCCCATCCCTTGCTTATCGCACTATTTGTATCGTTCTGCTTTCATTGCAGTACCTTTTTGAATAAACAATACATAGCTTTTGCCTATTATCGCACTCCTTTCTTTATCTATATATATGTTCATTTCATGACATGTTGCACCGTACACTTTGGTACGGCCAAAACACCAGGGGCTTAAGTTCCCCAGAATATGGTGTTAGAAGTCCGAACACTCTCACGAGTGCGGCACCCCGAACTTATAGCATTATATGCATCGGCTCCGAATCATGTCTTGGGTCAATAGTTGGGTTTGCCCGGCTCCTGTGTTTTGCTGCCTTACGTTCCGTTCTATCGGCTAACGCGGCACCAGGAGAACCACTGCGATTGTGCCCCGGTTGAACTGGGTTGTGCACCTCAGTGGAGAAAGGTAAAACTGACCGTCATGATGGGGCGAGATCCGGTCGCTGTTCGAGAGGTTTTTTCCAGGTCCCTAAAGACTTATGCCGCTTAGAGCGAGGAACCAGCATTGTCCGGCCAAGGCGTGGATAGCGCCCCGAACTCGGTCTTCCGAATACTAGGGGCTTCGCCGAAATTTAAAATTATAGAATTCTATGGCTAAGTGAGAGTGTTCAAGCACTATAAGTCCGGTTGCCTTGTTCGTTGCGTTGAGTGCCTCCCTAGATGGACCCAAGAATGGGAACAAGAGTGCTCAAGTTTATACCGAACACCCCAATTTTCGTGGCATGGGGGCTGAAGCCAACGACTTGCCATCTCTCAAATTTGATAAACGGCCGCATGAAGGTAATATTTTAAATTAACAAGCGTTGCTTAGCGATATGAACAAGTTTTCAGCGTCAGGATAACAAATGCGAGTCTATTCAAAATTACATCTTTGGAGCACTCATCCGCTATCTGGCGGGCACCCTTGGGGCGCCCTCATAGTACATTTCGGGCGTGCGATGCTCCTTGCCCTTCGGTGGCCCGTCCGTCATAAGCTTCTCCGCATCCAGCTTGCCCCAGTGCACTTTAGCACGGGCAAGGGCCTGACGGGCACCTTCAATGTAGACGGAGTGCTTGATGACTTCAATCCATGGACAGGTGTCCACTAGCCGCCGCACTAGCCCAAAGTAGCTCCCAGGCATGGCTTCCAATGGCCACAACCGAACTATGAGGCCCTTCATGGCCTGTTCAGCGACCTTGTGGAGCTCGACCAGCTGCTTCAGCTGGTCGCTTAGGGGCACCGGACGTTCGGCCTCAGCATACTGAGACCAGAACACCTTCTCCGTCGAGCTCCCCTCCTTGGCGCGGTAGAATGCGGCAGCATCAGACACACTACGGGGCAGATCCGTGAATGCTCCTGGAGAGCTCCCAATCCGGGTAAGTAATAGGTAATTCACTTTTTGCTCTGCATAAAGAATGCCTTACCCGCCGCGATCTTCTTTATTGCCTCAATCTCCTGGAGGGCTTTTTGGGCCTCGGCCTTAGAAGCTTTGGCACTCTCAAGAGCCAAGGCAAGCTCGGACTCTCGGGTCTTCGAGTCACACTCCAAACCCTAGTGTTTTTCCATGAGAGCCTGGAGCTCTTGCCGCACCTCCGCCAGCTGCGCCTCCCCCTTCTCTTGCTCGGTGCGCTTCGCAGCAGCTTTGTTTTCGGCCGCGAACACCGCCTCCTGCAGGGTCGCCACCTCGCTCGTGGCCCCTGCAGTACCCATGTTATTCCTGTTATTTTTTGCAACCAAATCCTTTCTATAAGGTATCTCTTTAATAAGGTATTACTTACCTTCCTTGTCCTCGAGCTGCTTCTTGGCAAGGCCGAGCTCGTTCTCGGACCGCTCGAGGCTCTGCTTCAATGCATTGACCTCCATGATCAGTCGGCAGAGGTCAACAGCGCAGCCTGCATTCGCATATTGACATACTTATGTTAGCCTCCTATGTATATCTTTTAGATCCTTAGTCGGCTTTTCTTTCCGAACACGAACTAAGCATCGAGAGCTACTATCTATGCGTAATATTTTTACATATTCTAAAACTTACCTCAAAGCCTGTTAGAAGGCTGAGTACAGCTTAAGTCAGCCCGCTCTTGGCGGATCTGAACCTTCCAGATCACCACACTCATAACAAAGGCGGTGCTCCTCCTCGACAGGCGGCTGTTAGCGTCTCCGAGAGCTATCCGGTGCCTCCGGTTGGACGGAGGACACCGGCGTCTTACCCTTCATACGAAGGGGCTTCTTGCCTTCGGAACCGCTGAAGGTTCCGCTATGGAGTCCGGACGAGGGTCGGGCTTAGAGCCCCTGGGGGTCTCGCCCCCCACGCGCCTGGAGTCCGGGAGGTTGCCTTGCGGCGCCTCCTGCGCCACCTCCTCTTGACCAGGCCCCCCTCGGGGCCCCACCTCGGCGTCGTCCACAGCGTGAGGTGAGGAGGCGGCTGGAAGTGAAGTACTCTCCACTTCCGACGAATTCAGGGACCCGCTTGACGAAGCGGCGAACTCGTCCTTGGGCGGGCTGCATGATTGTTCGGCATTAGAGAACACTATGCAATGAATAAAAACCATGGGCATCTGGACACTTACGATCTCGCCAGGGGCTTAGCCCTTGTTGGCCACTCCTCCTCGTCATTGTCGGCGTTGGTGGAGAAGTCCAGATGAAGGGTCCTTCCCTTTTTGGACCCTCCGGCCTCCCCAGTTGCGGCGGCCTTCCTTTTCTTCTCTCTCCCCACTGGGGGAGAGGCTTCTTTTTCCTCCTCCTCTTCCTCAGAGGAGGATTCCGCCTCAGAGTTGTCGGGCGGTGAGTCCGACAGCACCTGGCGCCGTGAGCTCTTTCGAGTTCCCATGGCCTCCTTCTTGGCCATCTTCTCCGGCACCACGTGAGGTACCGGAGCCAGCAGCCCTGTAAATCGGGCGTCCGCTGGGTCTTCTGGAAAGAGGGCCGGACAGTTAACCTGTCCGGATGTCTTCAGCCAGTCCTGTCAAAGGTTGGGGAGTTTTAGATCCCGCATAGAGTCAAACTATGAAAAAAGAGTCCCATAAAGGGTAAAATAACTTACCTCGCTGGCTTGATGCTGTGAGCTGAATCTGCGATCTTCGGTAGCGGATGCAGGGGCTTCGGTGCCCTTGAACAGCACCTTCCAGGCATCTTCGTACGTAGTGTCGATGTCACGACCGGTTTTCCGGGTATTAATTTCCAGAAAATGGCCGTTGTGCTCACCAGCCCCAGGATTACTGTTAGCTGATGAGGCACCAACTTGATACAGAAATTCCAAGCAAAAATACATAATATGTAGTACAAGACCACTCTGGCCTGTGAGTACAACAAATGTTTTCTAGTGGTTTGATGGCCGAAGCGGTTTGTGGTTCACCATGGTCTATGGGACTCCATTTCCCACAGGAACAGCTGACCAGGTTAACTCATATCTTCGTGAGGCTGCTATCACCATTGCCTAGGTTCCGGGGCGGTCATCGCAACGCTCCTCTCCATGCAAGAAATTTGGCCAAGACAATAGCCAGGGACAAGCCAGTGAGTACTTTGAATGTACTCGCAAACATTTTGAACACGGGTATAATATAAATGATGATCATGCGTTGAAACATTCTATGATCACATCGTCTGTCATAAAATAAAATCTCGGGTGCATGCAGGCAGGTTATTTATATGCAACATGGATATGCAATAATGGGGTAGAAATAACATGCATCGATCGGGTGTCTGAAGCGACGCCTCGAAAGGGCCATGATATGAAGCATGCCTCAGTCGGGCGTCTAAGCGACACCACATAAAGGGCTTGTATGGTAAATAAATAACAAGCATGCCACGGTCGGGCGTCTATGCGATGCCACATAAAGGGCTTATAAAGGAAAATAAAAACAAACAATGCCACAGTCGGGCGTCTGAGCGACACCACATAAAGGGCTTATAAAGGAAAATAAAAACAAACAATGCCACAGTCGGGCGTTTGAGCGACACCACATAAAGGCTTTATAAAGGAAAATAAAAACAAACAATGCCACAGTCGGGCATCTGTGCGACGCCACATAAAGGGCTTATAAAGAAAATGATTATGGTGAATATCCAGGAGGTAGAACCGTCCCAGGGATACTCAATAAATCAAGTAATGGCAATAGTTAGTCCACGATAAAAGTAATCATAATCATCATAATCAACACAAGTCACAAATCATGATCCATGTTCTGGTTTAGCAGTTTCTCCTCCGAAGACCGACACTAAGACCGACACTCTACCCGACCCAGACTGTAGCCCTTAACCATGGACACGGCTTTCTAATAGGTTTTAATACCTCTGCAGAGGGTGTACTCTTTACCCACGAGTAACGGATTTCTTTAGTCCATTGGGACTAATTCCGTCTATGGTCTTTTAGTCGAAAACACGCCTGACTTGCACACACCAGCTTAACTTTACTCGTGTCTGGAATCACCCACGACACTTGTTAAGCAAAACTCTAAGTGGGGAGGCTACAACCTCGCGTAGCATGGGATCAAATTTCTATCGCGCGCTCTAAGGGGTGCCCCCCTCTCGGTCCCAACCGGAAACACCCATGCTCCCGGACCAGGTGGCATGCCTACCGGATGCAGCCGGTATCTTTCACCCTGGCCTCTCTGTACGGTGTGTGCCAAGACAAGGGTTGACAACTTACTGAACCATACCCTACCTACGGCAGGGACAAGTGGCATCACGAAACAAGTATGGGGTTACTAGAACAAGACTTGATCTACGGCCGACTCAGGAGACTTAAGTATTACCTCCATGATATGTAAACAAACATATTACAATCAACAGGATCACCGCTCATTATACCTTACTATGCCATACCGGACATAACCGTCCCAACGGAGACCGGCGACAAGCCCACGTCTACCCGAGGCAGAGGCCTTCCCGGATTCCTTTCCGGCATGCATGCAAGGCACATGAGGATGATCACCATCACAAGTATATTCATTTCCAACAGCAAGGAAAATCACTAATATGCATTCATGCAAGAGATCACATCTCCACATGAAATAACAAGTTCTCCGAAATAAGGTGGTGTTATAATCATGTCAACCAACACATCAAAAATATTATGCCAGGGTTCAGGATGCTTGCCTTCAAGTTGTGGAGGGGTGGGGTGTACTCCAAAACTTTTGAAAGTTATAATCTCCCCTCCAAATTCCTATTTTCAATAATATTCAAATAACAAATACTTTAAAAACAGTACAAAAAAGTTGCTTGGAAAATTTTCAAATAAATATGAAAATAATCTAGAAAATATTTGGGAAGCAACAGAAAAAGAATCAAGTCATTTGGAGTTATATTTAAAAAGTTAAGCCCAGTCAAAGTGTAGTCAAAGTTCTGTTTAAAAAAAGACAGAAAAAGGAAAACGGTTCGCCTGGACTACGTCTTCTGAGATTGGTCGCGTACTTACCGGAAATACGCTTCCACCACAGAAAAACGTATCGGTCGGGTTGCGCCACTAGTGGCTTGGGTTGGCTCACCGACAGGTGGTCCCCACTGTCGGGTTCATCTTCTCCCGTGCGCGCCTCGACAGAGACAGGGGCCATTTCCAACGGCGATCCCCGGCGACACAAGCCACCATTCGACGCTCTCGTGATATGGGGGTGATCGGGAGGTGGTACTGCATCAATCTACGGTGGTTAGGGGCGTGGTGAAGTTTGGACGTGAGAGCTCCTTCCTCCATGGCGGAGGGGAAGCTTCGGGAGGGAATGGGGCTTGGCATACCGTGGCTCCCGGGTGAAAATGGGAGTGGGAAAGGGTCCGCGGGGTCGACATGGAGCTAATGGAGGAGAGCACGGAGGGGAAGCAGCTCTGGTTGCTCGGAATCGACCGGAGGGCGGCGGCGGCCCAAACTGCCAGAGACGGAGAGATCGATGGCCTCTGGAGGAATGGGAGCTAGAGGGGCCTTTCTATGGCATCGAGGAGGGTTCCTGTCCAGCGTGAAGAGCTCGAAGTGGGTTTATATAGGCACGGAGAGGCGGTTTGGCGATGACCGTGGATAAGGGCGGTGGCTCATCGCCACTGTGGTGTGCAGGACAACGTGGCGATGCTAGCGGGGCATGGCGTGGCTGAAGGAGCTGGGGGATGAGAACGGCCTGTTCACGAGGGCAGCTGGCGAGCGGAGGGGGCTTGGGCGGCGCCGTCCATGGCAGGGACGGATGCGGCCGTAGGCGTGCCGCCAACAAGCTTGCTGCGGCGCCGCTGTAGGGAGCCAGGGGCGGTCGGGTGGGGCGCGACACGGCTATACCAGCGGATCAGATCGAGCTCGGGGGGAGGGGTCAACCTGGGACGCGGCAGCTCGGGCGCACGCGTGTGCAAAACACGCGCTCTGGCCGCGCCCAGAGCGTGCACGCCAACCGTTCGGCAAAATGCCAGGGCATGCTAGGAGGCCTTGGTGGGGTTGGGGATTTACAAGTCTTGGTTAGCGTTAGTTAGAAGCTTAGTGGACAAGGTCGCTGGGTCAGAGGATCAGGTCCACAATGCAAACCAAAACTCATGCCAAATCTGTTCATGCTCTCAAGGTGTTTGACAAAATGCCACGGGCACCTAGGAATTTCTTGGAGTGGCCAATTCTTCCAGATTGGGGTCTCTTTAGATGCACAAGAGGGTGGTGAGGTTAGTTTGTCCAAAGCACAAACTTGCTAGTGCAAGTTTTGAAAATTTTCAATTCTGGAGAGGAGGTAAATGGCATCATCTCATGGACCAAAAATATCCCAATGGTTGCATGCTCCTGGACTTAGGGGTTTTGTAGGGTGGTCTACAAGCAGGGGGAAAGAATCAAGGGCCAAAGAGCAAGCAAGAATATGGATGTTGTACAAACCATCATATTGGACCAGAATGAAGATGAGGTTGATTCACTCAAAATTTTCAAATAACATCACTGGGGTTTTGCATAAAGTTCAATCATATGCTACTACCAACATCCCATAATTTTGGTGGAAGCGAGAAAGAAATATTTAAATAGGTTGTAGTGCAAAATTGCCCACTGGACCAGAGAAGAAAATTGGGTGTAGAGCTCAAAATATTTCATGAATAAAAGATGTTTTTGCATAAAAGTGATTTAAAAACATCACATGACATCTTCAAATTTTGGTTGGAATTTAGAATGAATTTATCAAATGGTTGTAGTTCAAATATGGCCATATAACCTTGGAAAAACCATTTTTGAAGAAAATAAAGATCAAGCAAATTAATTATGTAATTAATTCTACTAATAAAAGAAAAGTTTTTCTTGAGAGGTTAAACTAGCAGAATAACATATTTGAAAGGTTTTCTTTTTGGGGAAAACTCCATAATAACAAGAGAAAAAATGTTCAAAAAAAACAAAGAGGAGCCCAGAAAATAAAAGTTTTAATTTCCTGGCAAAAATGTAATTAATAAAACAAGGTCAAAATTTTGGGGTGTCACAGTCGAAGAGCCGGCTCAAGGTCTGGTGCTGTGCCGGATCAAACTCCCACAAATTGAAGGCCCATTGTTGGCACGGGAGAATCCGGCGGATGAGCATAACCTGGACTATGTTGACAAGCTTGAGTTTCTTGTCCACCAGGTTTCGGACACAGGTTTGGAGTCCGGTCAGCTCTTCCGAATCACCCCACGTCAGTCCCGTCTCTTTCCATGATGTGAGCCGTGTGGGGGAGCCAGATCTGAATTCGGGCCGCCGCCCATTTGAGAGTCGCGGCTCGGTGATGTAGAACCACCCGATTGCCACCCCTTTCTGTCTCCACGAAGGAGCCCTCGAGCCATAGAACATTGGGCATCCTGCCCGCCATGGCGCCTCCGCACTCCGCTGTCGGCCGCCCACTATCTTGACACGCTAAAGGTCTTCAACCATAAACCGAAGTGGGGTTGGATGCAGAGGAAAGCCTCGCACACGACGGATAAAGGTCGAGATATTGAGGATGAAGTTTGGGGCCAGATCATGGAAATCCAGGCCGTAGTAGAACATGAGCCCCCGGACAAATGGGTGAAGTGGAAAACCTAGTCCGCGGAGGAAGTGGGTGAGGAACACCACCCTCTCATGGGGCCAGGGAGTGGGACGAGCTGCCCCTTGTTGGGGAGCCGACACGCGATGTCGCCGGACAAGTATCCGACCTCCCGCAGCTTTGTGATGTGCCCCTCCGTGACGGAGGAGGCCATCCACCTGCCTCCCGCTCCGGACATAGTTGGAGAAGGTTGAGGTGGGATGTGCGGACTTGGGCGCTGGAGCTCGAGTGCGCGGAAATGGATAAGCAAAGGAGGAAGAAGGCGCAGGTGAAAAGGTGGATCCTTATCCCTTATATGGACGGACGGCTATGTGTCCCCCACCAGCCTGGTAAAACTCGCTTATCTCCCAAGCGCCGTAATCAATGGCGCGGATGGGTTACCCACGTCCGTATTGATGGGAATCCCGGAATAAGGGGGCACGATCTCCGCTTTGATAAGACGTGCCAAGGAAACCGCCTCGCTAAACGCGCTAAGGTGGAACAGTAAAAAACGATTCATATAAAGGCCTGGCCGTGGTGTGATGTCACACCGCGGAATACGTCAGCAGATCTGTGCAAAAGTTATTCTCTCTATGGTGGTATGTGGAACTTGTTTTGCAGAGCCGGACACTATCCTTGTGTTCAAAACCTTCTATGGAGTATTCGGAGGAGGAACCCGCCTTGCAATGCCGAAGAAAATATGCGCGCGGACTAAATCGTCATTGAAGCCTGGTTCTGGGGGTTCTGAGAGGAGTCTGGACTAGGGGTGTCCGGATAGCGAACTATCATCTTTGGCCGGACTCCTAGACTATGAAGATACAAGATTGAAGACTTCGTCCCGTGTCCGGATGGGACTTTCCTTGGCGTGGAAGGCAAGCTTTGCGATACGGATATGTAGATCTCCTACCATTGTAACTGGCTCTGTGTAACCCTAACCCTATCTGGTGTCTATATAAACCGGAGGGTTTTAGTCCGTAGGACGAACAACAATTATACCATAGGCTAGCTTCTAGGGTTTAGCCTCCTTGATCTCGTGGTAGATCTACTCTTGTACTACCCATATCATCAATATTAATCAAGCAGGAGTAGGGTATTACCTCCATCGAGAGGGCCCAAACCTGGGTAAAAACATCGTGTCCCTTGTCTCCTGTTACCATCCTCCTAGACGCACAGTTCGGAACCCCCTACCGAGATCCGCCGGTTTTGACACCGACAGTAGGGGATCGCAACAGCTTTCGAGGATAGAGTATTCAACCCAAATTGATTGACTCGACACAAGGGGAGCCAAAGAATATTCTCAAGTATTAGCAACTGAGTTGTCACTTCAGCCATACCTGGAAAACTTAATATCTGCAACAAAGTATTTAGTAGCAAAGTAATATGATAGTAGTGGTAACGGTAAAAAAAGAGAATGAAAGCAAAAGTAATATTTTTGGTGTTTTGTAATGATTGTAACAGTAGCAACGGGAAAGTAAATAAGCATAAACCAGTATATGGAAAGCTCGTAGGCATTGGATCAGTGATGGATAATTATGCCGGATGCGGTTCATCATGTAACAGTCATAACATAGGGTGACATAGAACTAGCTCCAATTCATCAATGTAATGTAGGCATGTATTCCGAATATAGTCATACGTGCTTATGGAAAAGAACTTGCATGACATATTTTGTCCTACCCTCCCGTGGCAGCGGGGTCCTAATGGAAACTAAGGGATATTAAGGCCTACTTTTAATAGAGAACCAGAACAAAGCATTAGCACATAGTGAATACATGAACTCCTCAAACCGTGGTCATCACCGGGAGTGGTCCCGATTATTGTCAATTCGGGGTTGCTGGATCGTAACACATAGTAGGTGACTATAGACTTGCAAGATAGGATCAAGAACTCACATATATTCATGAAAACATAATAGGTTCAGATCTGAAATCATGGCACTCGGGCCCTAGTGACAAGCATTAAGCATAGCAAAGTCATAGCAACATCAATCTCAGAACATAGTGGATACTAGGGATCAAACCCTAAAAAACTAACTTGATTACATGATAGATCTCATCCAACCCATCACCGTCCAGCAGGTCTACGATGGAATTACTCATGCACAGCGGTGAGCATCATGAAATTGGTGATGGAGGATGGTTGATGATGACGACAGCGACGAATCCCCCTCTCCGGAGCCCCGACTGACTCCAGATCAGCCCTCCCGAGAGGTTTTAGGGCTTGGTGGCGGCTCCGTATCGTAAAACGCGATGATTTCTTCTCCCTTTTTTTTCTCTCCGAAAGCAAATATATAGAGTTGGAGTTGGCGTCGGAGGAGCCCCAGGGGGCCCACGAGGTAGGGGGGCACGCCCTAGGGGGGGCGCCCCCCACCCTCGTGGACAGGGTGTGGGCCCCCTGGTCTTCATATCTTTGGCGAGGGTTTTTTATTATTTTTTATAAGATGTTCCGTGGAGTTTCAGGTCATTCCGAGAACTTTTGTTTTCTGCACATAAAACAACATCATGGCAATTCTGCTGAAAACAGCGTCAGTCCGGGTTGGTTCCATTCAAATCATGCAAGTTGGAGTCCAAAACAAGGGCAAAAGTGTTTGGAAAAGTAGATACGACGGAGACGTATCAACTCCCCCAAGCTTAAACCCTTGCTTGTCCTCAAGCACTTTAGTTGACAAACTGAAAGAGAAAAAGAAAAACTTTTACAAACTCTGTTTGCTCTTGTTGTTGTAAATATGTAAAGCTGGCATTCAGGTTTTCAGCAAAGATTACAACTAACCACACTTGCAATAATTCTCAGGTCTCATGTTTACTCATATCAATGGCATAATCAACTTGTGAGTCATAATAATAAATCTCGGATGACAACACTTCCCCAAAACAATCATAATATGATATAACAAGATGGTATCTCGCTAGCCCTTTCTGAGACCGCAAAACATAAATGCAGAGCACCTTTAAAGATCAAGGACTGACTAGACATTCTAATTCATGGTAAAAGAAATCCAATCATAGTCATACCCAATATAAATTAATAGTAATGGATGCAAATAACAGCTGTGCTCTCCAACTAGTGCTTTTAATAAGAGGGTGATGACTAAACATAAAAGTAAATAGATAGGCCCTTCGTAGAGGGAAGCAGGGATTTATAGAGGTGCCAGAGCTCGGTTTTGAAATAGAGATAAATAATATTTTGAGCAGCATACTTTCATTGTCAACATAAAAACTAAAAGATGGCGATATCTTCCATGCTACACACATTATAGGCGGTTCCCAAACAGAACGGTAAAGTTTATACTCCCCCTCCACCAACAAGCATCAATCCATGGCTTGCTCAAAACAATGAGTGCCTCCAACTAACATCAGGTCCCAGGGGGAGTTTTTTTTGCAATTATTTTGATTTAATTTGCATAAAGCATGGGACTGGGCATCCCCGTGACCAGCCATTTTCTCATGAGTGAGGAGCGGAGTCCACTCCTCTTGAGAATAACCCGCCTAACACGGAAGATAAGGGCAGCCTTAGTTGATACATGAGATATTCGAGCATACAAAACAGAATGTTTATTTGAAGGTTTAGAGTTTGGCACGTACAAATTTACTTGGAACGGCAGGTAGATACCGCATATAGGAAGGTATAGTGGACTCATCTGGAATAACTTTGGGGTTTAAGGGATTGGATGCACAAGCAGTATTCCCGCTTTGTACAAGTGAAGGCTAGCAAAAGACTGTGAAGCGACAAACTAGAGATCGACAATAGCCATGAGCATGCATTAAAATTAATAAACATTGGATGCAAGCATGAGTAGGATATAATCCACCATGAACATAAATATCGTGAAGGCTATGTTGATTTGTTTCAACTACATGTGTGAACATGTGCCAAGTCAAGTCACTTAAATCATTCAAAGGAGGATACCACCCCATCATACCACATCACAACCATTTTAATAGCATGTTGGCATAAGGTAAACCATTATAACTCATAGCTAATCAAGCATGGCATAAGCAACTATGATCTCTAATTGTCATTGCAAACATGTTTATTCATAATAAGCTGAATCAAGAACGATGAACTCATTATATTTACAAAAACAAGAGAGGTCGAGTTCATACCAGCTTCGCTTATCCCAATCAATTCATCATATATCATCATTATTGCCTTTCACTTGCACGACCGAACGATGTGGATAATAATAAGAGTGCACGTGCATTGGACTAAGCTGGAATCTGCGAGCATTCAATAAGCAGGAGAAGACAAGGCAATATGGGTTCTTGGTTAAATCAGCAATAATGCATATAAGAGCCACTTCAACAATTTAATTATGGTCTTCTCCTTTCGACCCCCAAAGAAAAGAAAGGAAATAAAAACTATTTACACGGGAAAGCTCCCAACAAGTAAAAGAAGAACGGGAAATATTTTTGGGTTCTCTTTTTAATTATTACTACTACAGCAGGAAAAGTAAACTAACTAGAAGCTACACTAATTTTTTGTTGTTTTCTTAAAGTTTAACAAACACACAAGAAGAAAGCAAGAAAAGGAAAATAAACTAGCATGGAAGTTACAGTGAAAGAGTATGAGCACCGACATTTAGTAATGAGTGTGTGTGAACATAAATGTAATGTCGGTGGGAAATACGTACTCCCCCAAGCTTAGGCTTTTGGCCTAAGTTGGTTCATTGCCAGAGATGGCCTGGCAGATACCCGTAGGTGTAGCTGGGGTCGTACTGTGATGCAGCGGCTATCGCCTCCTGAGCTGCAGCGTGGCATCGAGCTGCCTCTTCTCTCCTCTCGTACTCATCTACCTCCTCTCTGGTAATAACATGTCTTCCTTTTGTCTGAGAATCAAAGAAGGCAGGAGCAGGAAGAGTAATACGGACAACACACCATTTATCAAAGATTAGTCGATATAAGAGAGGTGATTCAGGCCTCTCGACAAACTGGTGTGAAGCCATAGAGTTATAATCTAAATATGCGGGAGGTAACTCCATATCACCCTCACGAACGTCTACCTCAAGAAAATTTGCTAAGTGGGTCGCATAAATTCCTCCAAAGAAATCTCCATTATATCTATTATGATGCAACCTACGTGCTACAATGGCTCCCATATGATAAGATTGGTCTCTCAACACAACACTCCTGAGAATGCTAATGTCAGGGACACACATGTGACATGCTTCATCCTTGCCAGTTATGCATCTACCTATGAAGAGAGCAAAATAATGTATAGCAGGAAAGTGAATGCTCCCTATGGTAGCTTGTGTTACATCTCTAGATTCTCCCATAGTTATACTAGCAAGAAAGTTTCTAAATTCAGATTTACGTGGATCAATAGTACTACCCCATTGTGGAAGTTTGCAGGCAAAAGTAAAATCCTCTAAGTCCATGGTATAAGATTTGTCATAAAGATCAAACATGACTGATGGAGAATTACGCGAAGATGAAAATTCAAACCTCCTCACAAATGAGCTAGTGAGATCATGATACTATCGGCATTTGTCTGCCTCAAAGTCCACAAGATCGGTGTTATGCAAATATGCGTTAAATTCTTCTTTGATTCCTGCACGATCCATAAAATTTTCTGAAGGCCACTCACAAGGCCGCACTGGAGCATCCTTGGGGTTCCTCATCAGCATCACGCATTGCAAGCCTGGGGCCTTGCTTCCTTGAAGAACCACCTTGGAACATCTTCCTAAGCATATTGCTTCCTCCGAAAAATTTCTGAATTTTTTTAGTAACTTCAAACAAAATTGAACCAACTTCAATAAAATTGATAGCAACTACTCCTACAAGTGCCTAGAGCCTATATCCAGCATTAGAACTACTTGGAACAATATAAATTTGACATGCAAGCTCAAGAACATGGTCACCTATGCATCACAAATTTGCAAAGAATAAAGCACTAGAACAAAAACTAATTGGACCAATGGAGGAGTCACATACCAAGGAACAATCTCCCCAAACAGTTTTGTGAGAGGTGCTTTGAGCAAGGAGATCGAAAATCACAGCAAAGTGAGCTGGAACTCGTGCTTGAGCCAGATATTCGTGTTTGTGGGAGGAAGAAGAAGAGGATGGGTGCAGGAATAAATGGAGGAGCGCCATCATGGGCCCACGTGGCAGGGGGGCACGCCTAGGGGGGTAGGGCGCGCCCTCCACCCTCGTGGCCAGGTGGCAGCTCCCCCCGTGGTAATTTTTGCACCATAAATCCTCAAATATTCCCGAAAAAATCATATTAAATTGGCATGGCATTTGGAGGACTTTTATTTTCGGGGTATTTTTTATATTGCATAGATAAATCAGGAAACGGGCAGAAAAATACTATTTTTACTTTATTTCAACTAAATAACAGAAAGTAGAGAGAGGGTACAGAAGGTTGTGCCTTCTAGTTTCATCCATCTCATGCTCATCAAAAGGAATCCACTAACAAGGTTGATCAGGTCTTGTTAATAAACTCATTCTGATTAACATGGAACCGGAGAAATTTCGAATAACACTATGTTACCTCAACGGGGATATGCTCATCCCCTATAATAAGAATATCATATTTCTTCTTGACAGTAGGAAGAGGAAATTCAAAATCTCCAAATATAATCGATGGAATTTTTCCAATAAAGTTGATACTATAAACTTGAGGTTGTTTCCTCGGAAAGTGTACCGTATGCTCATTACCATTAACATGAAAAGTGACATTGCCCTTGTTGCAATCAATAACAGCACCTTCAGTATTCAGAAAAGGTCTTCCAAGAATAATAGACATACTATCGTCCTCGGGAATATCAAGAATAACAAAGTCCGTTAAAATATTAGCGTTCGCAACCACAATAGGCACATCCTCACAAATACCGACAGGTATAGCAATTGATTTATCAGCCATTTGCAAATATATTTCAGTAGGTGTCAACTTATTCAAATCAAGTCTACGATATAAAGAGAGAGGCATAACACTAACACCGGCTCCAAGATCACATAAAGGAGTTTTAACATAGTTTCTTTTAATGGAGCATGGTATAGTGGGTACTCCTGGATCTCCAAGTTTCTTTGGTATTCCACCCTTAAAAGTATAATTAGCAAGCATGGTGGAAATTTTAGCTTCCTGTATCTTCCTTTTATTGGTAATGATATCCTTCATATACTTAGCATAAGGATTTGTTTTGAGCACATCAGTTAATCACATACGCAAAAAGATAGGTCTAATCATTTCAGCAAAGCACTCAAATCCTCGTCATCCTTTTTCTTGGATGGTTTGGGAGGAAAAGGCATGGGTTTCTGAACCCATGGTTCCCTTTCTTTACCATGTTTCCTAGCAACAAAGTCTCTCTTTTCATAACGTTGATTCTTTGATTGTGGGTTATCAAGATCAATAGCAGGTTCAACTTCTACATCATTATCATTACTAGGTTGAGCATCATCATGAACAACATCATTAACATTTTTGCTAGGTCCATGTTCATTACCAGATTGTGTTTCGGCATCAGAAATAGATATATCATTAGGGTTATCAGGTGGTTCAGCAATAGGTTCACTAGAAGTTTGCAAAGTCCTATCATTTTTCTTTTTCTTCCTTTTAGAAGAACTAGGAGCATCAATATTATTTCTCTGAGAATCTTGCTCAATTCTCTTAGGGTGGCCTTCAGGATACAAAGGTTCCTCAGTCATTCTACCAGTTCTAGTAGCCACTTTAACAGCATAATCATTTTTCTTACTATTCATTTCATTGAGAAAATCATTTTGAGCCTTAAGTACTTGATCTACTTGAGTGGTAACCATAGAAGCATGTTTGCTAATGAGTTTAAGTTCACATCTAATATTAGCCATATAATCACCCAAGTGTTTAATCATATAAGCATTTTGTTTTAATTGTCTACCAAAATAAGCATTAAAATTTTCTTGTTTGACAACAAAATTATCAAACTCTTCTAAGCATTGTCTGGCAGACTTACAGTGAGGGATATCACCTTCATCAAATCTATAGAGAGGATTTACCTTTACTACCTGTGTCGGGTTATCGAGGTCTGGAGGTTCTTCAATAAATAAAGGATTAAGATCATGTGTTTCTTCAACAGGCGGTAAATTAAGACCATGTATTTCTTCAATGGGAGGTAAATTCTTAACATCTTCAGCTTTAATACCTTTTTCTTTCATAGATTTCTTTGCCTCTTGCATATCTTCAGGACTGAGAAATAGAACACCTCTCTTCTTCGGAGTTGGTTTAGGAATAGGCTCAGTAATTGGAGCAGGAGCTGGCTCAGGAGGTGCCCAATTATTTTCATTTGTCAACATATTATTTAATAAAATTTCAGCTTCATCCGGTGTTCTTTCCCTGAAATGAGAACCAGCACAACTATCCAGGTAATCTCTGGAAGCATCGGTTAGTCCATTATAAAAGATATCAAGTATTTCATTTTTATTAAGAGGATGATCAGGCAAAGCATTAAGTAACTTGAGAAGCCTCCCCCAAGCTTGTGGGAGACTCTCTTCTTCAATTTGCACAAAATTGTATATTTCCTTTAAAGCAGCTTGTTTCTTATGAGCAGGGAAATATTTAGCAAGAAGTAATAAATCATATCCTGGGGACTACGCACACAACCAGGATCAAGAGAATTAAACAATATCTTAGCATCACCCTTTAATGAGAACAGAAATATTTTAAGAATATAAAAGTAGCGAGATCTCTCATCATTAGTGAACATGGTAGCTATATCATTTAATTTGGTAAGATGTGCCAGAACAGTTTCAGATTCATAGCCATGAAAAGGATCAAATTCAACCAAAGTAATTATATCAGGATCAACAGAGAATTCATAATCCTTATCGGGAACACAAATAGGTGAAGTAGCAAAAGCAGGATCAGGCCTCATTTTATCTCTAAGTGATTCTTTGTTCCATTTAGCTATTAACCTTCTAAGCTCATCGTTATCGTTGCAAGCTAAAATAGCAGCAGAAGCCTTTTTATCAAAAATATAACCTTCAGGAATAACAGGCCTATCCCCATCATCATTTTCATCAATATTATCAGATTCAATAATTTCTTTCTCTCTAGCCCTAGCAATTTGTTCATCAAGAAATTCACTAAGGGGCACAGTAGTATCAAGCATAGAAGTAGTTTCATCATAAGTATCATGCATAGCAGAAGTGGCATCATCAATAACATGCGACATATCAGAACGAATAGCAGAAGCGGGTTTAGGTGTCGCAAGCTTACTCATAACAGAAGGTGAATCAAGTGCAGAGCTAGATGGCAGTTCCTTACCTCCCCTCGTAGTTGAGGGATAAACTTTTGTCTTAGCGTCTTTCAAGTTCTTCATAGTGACCAGTAGATATAAATCCCAAGTGACTCAAAGAATAGAGCTATGCTCCACGGCAACGGCGCCAGAAATTAGTCTTGATAACCCACAAGTGTAGGGGATCGCAACAGCTTTCGAGGGTAGAGTATTCAACCCAAATTTATTGATTCGACACAAGGGGAGCCAAAGAATATTCTCAAGTATTAGCAACTGACTTGTCAATTCAGCCACACCTGGATAACTTAATATCTGCAACAAAGTATTTAGTAGCAAAGTAATATGATAGTAGTGGTAACGGTAACAAAAGAGTAATGAAAGCAAAAGTAATATTTTTGGTGTTTTGTAATGATTGTAACAGTAGCAACAGGAAAGTAAATAAGCGTAAACCAGTATATGGAAAGCTCGTAGGCATTGGATCGGTGATGGATAATTATGCCGGATGCGGTTCATCATGGGTGACATAGAACTAGCTTCAATTCATCAATGTAATGTAGGCATGTATTCCGAATATAGTCATACGTGCTTATGGAAAAGAACTTGCATGACATCTTTTGTCCTACCCTCCCGTGGCAGCGGGGTGCTAATGGAAACTAAGGGATATTAAGGCCTCCTTTTAATATAGAACCGGAACAAAGCATTAGCACATAGTGAATACATGAACTCCTCAAACTATGGTCATCACCGGGAGTGGTCCCGATTATTGTCACTTCGGGGTTGCCGGATCATAACACATAGTAGGTGACTATAGACTTGCTAGATAGGATCAAGAACTCACATATATTCATGAAAACATAATAGGTTCAGATCTGAAATCATGGCACTCGGGCCCTAGTGACAAGCATTAAGCATAGCAAAGTCATAGCAACATCAATCTCAGAACATAGTGGATACTAGGGATCAAACCCTAACAAAACTAACTCGATTACATGATAGATCTCATCCAACCCATCACCGTCCATCAGGCCTAAGATGGAATTACTTACGCACGGCGGTGAGCATCATGATATTGGTGATGGAGGATGGTTGATGATGACGACGGCGACGAAACCCCCTCTCCGGAGCCCCGAACGGACTCCAGATCAGCCCTCCCGAGAGATTTTAGGGCTTGGCAGCGGATCCGTATCGTAAAACGCGATGGTTTCTTCTCCTTTGTTTTTTCTCTCCGAAAGAAAATATATAGAGTTGGAGTTGGTGTTGGAGGAGCTCCAGGGGGCCCATGAGGTAGGGGGCGCGCCCTAGGGGGGGCGCCCCCCACCCTCATGGACAGGGTGTGTGCCCCCTGGTCTTCATCTTTGGCGAGGATTTATTATTATCTTTTATAAGATGTTCCGTGGAGTTTCAGGTCATTCCGAGAACTTTTGTTTTCTGCACATAAAACAACATCATGGCAATTCTACTGAAAACAGCGTCAGTCCGGGTTAGTTCCATTCAAATCATGCAAGTTAGAGTCCAAAACAAGGGCAAAAGTGTTTGGAAAAGTAGATACGACGGAGACGTATCAACCGGTCCGAGTGAAGAACTACAATAAAACATGTTCTAAGACGCCCGCCGATTCAAACATTCGACGGTGGCCTCGGGGACTACACCCAGTGGGTGCACTCAGCGTGCCCCCGCTAACTAAAATTTCACTCGAGACGGCCCGACAGGTCTGAGTGAAGGGCGAGCAAATGTGTACTGGCATCATAAGTCAAAAACACCCAGTCGGTGTACAGAGTTAAGATGGACAGGAAATAAACCAATCAGAAATCAACTTACAACCGCACTTACTCGCCTGAAGAGTTGTACTGGCATCATAAGCCAGCTTGTTAGCCTCATATGCCTCCTTCAGACGCTGCATCATCAGAGTGGCTTGAATCATGGCCTCTTTATTGGCCCCAGTCTGGTCTTCCAGAACATGATGCAAAGTGAATAAGTTGGGTGGAGGAGTCGGTGATGCAGCTGAAGGAAACAACACTTGAGAATGACCAGTCCGCACTAAAGCTGGAGGAATCGGTACCCACGGTAAAGCAGTCGACAGAGGGGCAACAGACTCAGCACTAGCTTGAGACGAACCACCTTGTTCCCGAGACACAGTTGCAGGCGGCGCACGAGGCGTTTTGCTCGACGACACTCTCCGAGTGAAGCTGCGGGAGACGGTTGAGGTCATGCCCTCCCTTCCTGTATCCTTCTGAGGCTCGTCTTCATCGTCACCCGCAACATGGATGATGTCCGCCGGCTCTGTGGTCACTCGACAACAACAATCCAATCGAACGTTGAATCAACCAGTGGGACAGAGCAGAGTGAAAACCGGTCATACCTTGCTGGGAAGTGGCCGCGTCCATAGTATCCAACTCCGCGTGATCCTTATCAACTCGCATGGGATATGTTGCCGAAGTAGCAGCTCTGGCACACAACTCTCACTCGATCAGCAAAAGTATGAAGATCTGCAATAGTAGGAAAGGAATAAACAACACTCACGTTGAAGCGATAGGCACGGTGACCTTTATGCTGGGCAGAGCCTTCCGAGGCTTTGATGGAGCAACCTTAGGCAGCTTCGCAGTCTTTTAGTCAGATCTGGCATCGCTGTCCGAGTGTGCTTCGAGTTCCTGACACTCGATGCCATGGCCTTACCCTGGCAGGCAGTCGGATCCTGGTTCAATTTGGTTCGATGGTCGGTGCGCGCTCCGGCTGACGAAGAAGACTCGGCCTCCTCGCTTGTTGGGAACGTTGCATGGAAAAACAAAAAAAATCTACGCACACGCAAGATCTATCCATGGAGATGCATAGCTATGAGAGGGGGAGAGCATCTACATACCCTTGTAGATCTCTAAGCGGAAGCGTTTATCACGCGGTTGATGTAGTCATACTCTTCGTGATCCGATCACGATCCAACCGATCTAGTGTCGAATGCACGACACCTCCGCGTTTAGCACATGTGCGGCTCGATGACGTCTTCTTCTTCTTGATCCAGCAAGCGGGAGAGGACAAGTAGATGGGATCACAACCAACATGATGGCGTGGTGGTGATGGTGGTGGTGGAGCACCGACAACGCTTCGCTAAGCGTCGCCGGGATGAGGCGGTGGAACCTAAGAGTAACAGGAGAGAGAGGGACGCAGAGGGCTTGGTCTATCCTCTTGGGGCGCCCCCTCCCCTCTATATATAGGTGGAGGGGCGTGGGAAACATCCCCTCCAAGCCCTAGGGCGCAGCAAAAGGGGAGAGGACTTGGACTCCAAGTCCAATCCTAATCCTACTAGGACTCCTTCCTTTTTTGCCTTCCCTAGCCACATGGGCTTTTGAGGACTTGGTGCACCTAGCCCAATAAGGCCAGGGCACCTCCCCACAGCTAATGCTAGCCCTTGGGTCGTGGTAAACCCACTTGTGGACTTCCGGACCCCTCCGAAATCCTCCGGAACCTTTTGGAAGCTTCCTGGTACAATACCGAAAAAACTGCACCTTTTTCGGAACCCAAAATATGACTTCCCATATATAAATCTTTACCTCTCGACCATTCCGAGACTCCTCACGAGGTCAGGACTCCGAACAATATTTGTTTACCAGTCATCAAATATCCCAATACTACTCTAGCGTCAACGAACGTTAAGCGTGCGACCCTACGGGTTCGGGAATTATGTAGTCATGACTGAGACACCTCTCTGGTCAATAAACAATAGCGGGACCTCACTACTGGAATCAGGATCTTTCCTGTCAGCTGGCTCTTTGCCGTCCGCTAGCTGATGGCAAAGAAGGTCTTTGCCATCACGTTAAAGAAAACAGACGGCAAAGAAGAAGATGACGGCAAAGATAATGTTTGCCGTCTGCTAGCTGACGGCATAGAAGCTCTGCCGTCAGCTAGCGGACGACAAAGAGGGAGGGTGGCGCACTAGCGAGGGCCACCTAATGGCCACTTTCTTTGCCGTCTGCTAGCGGACGGCAAAGAATCTTTGCCGTCCGCTAGCAGACGACAAAGAAAAATGGCCAACTAACGTCCGTTAGCAAGGCTCTTTGTCGCCCGCTAGTGGACGACAAAGAGCTGTGACCTAAAATAAAAAGCGGCCAGCCCCATGTCCCTCTCTCTCTCTCCCCTCTCTCTACCTCCCTCATCACACCCGTGCCTCCGCCCCCATGCCCGAGCCGCCCCTGCCGCCCCGCCTCGCCGCGCCGCCCCGGCTGCCCCGCCACGCCATGCTACCTCTTGAGCACTGCGTTGGTTTTCCCTTGAAGAGGAAAGGGTGACGCAGCAAAGTAGCGTAAGTATTCCCCTCAGTTTTTGAGAACCAAGGTATCAATCCAGTAGGAGGACACGCACGAGTCCCTCGCACCTACACAAACAAATAAATCCTCGCAAAAAACGTGATAAGGGGTTGTCAATCCCTACACGGTCACTTACAAGAGTGAGATCTGATAGATATGATAGGATATATTTTTGGTATTTTTATGATAAAGATGCAAAGTAAAAGTAAACAAAATAAAGACGACGCTAGAAATAACTTGTTGACGGGAGATTAATATGATGGAAAATAGACCCGGGGGCCATAGGTTTCACTAGTGGGTTCTCTCAAGAGCATAAGTATTTACGGTGGGTGAATAGATTACTGTTGAGCAATTGACAGAATTGAGCATAGTTATGAGAATATCTAGGTATGATCATGTATATAGGCATCACGTCCGAGACAAGTAGACCGACTCCTGCCTGCATCTACTACTATTACTCCACACATCGACCGCTATCCAGCATGCATCTAGAGTATTAAGTTCATAAGAACAGAGTAACGCTTTAAGCAAGATGACATGATGTAGAGGGATAAACTCATGCAATATGATATAAACCCCATCTTATTATCCTCGATGGCAACAATACAATACGTGCCTTGCTGCCCCTCATCCTTTGGGAAAGGACACCGCAAGATTGAACCCAAAGCTAAGCACTTCTCCCATTGTAAGAAAGATCAATCTAGTAGGCCAAACCAAACTGATAATTCGAAGAGACTTGCAAAGATAACCAATCATACATAAAAGAATTCAGAAGATTCAAATATTGTCCATAGATAAACTTGATCATAAACCCACAATTCATCGGTGTCAACAAACACAACGCAAAAGAAGATTACATCGAATAGATCTCCACGAGAGAGGGGGAGAACATTGTATTGAGATCCAAAAAGAGAGAAGAAGCCATCTAGCTAATAACTATGGACCCAAAGGTCTGAGGTAAACTACTCACACATCATCGGAGAGGCTATGGTGTTGATGTAGAAGCCCTCCGTGATCGATGCCCCCTCCGGCGAAGCTCCGAAACAGGCCCCAAGATGGGATCTCACGGGTACAGAAGGTTGTGGCGGTGGAATTTGGTTTTTGGCTCCGTATCTCGTAGTTTGGGGGTACGTAGGTATATATAGGAGGAAGGAATATGTCGGTGGAGCAACAGGGGGCCCATGAGGGTGGAGGCGCGCACTGGGGGGGCGCGCCCCTACCTCATGGCCTCCTGGTTGATGTCTTGACGTAGGGTCCAAGTCCTCTGGATCACATTTGTTCCGAAAATCACATTCCCGAAGGTTTCATTCCGTTTGGACTCCGTTTGGTATTCTTTTTCTGCGAAACTCTAAAATAGGCAAAAAAACAGCAATTATGGGTTGGGCCTCCGGTTAATAGGTTAGTCCCAAAAATAATATATAAGTGTATAATAATGCCCACTAATGTCCAAAACAGAATATAATATAGCATGAAACAATAAAAAAATTATAGATACGTTGGAGACGTATCAAGCATCCCCAAGCTTAATTCCTGCTCGTCCTCGAGTAGGTAAATGATAACAACAGAATTTTTGATGTGGAATGCTACTAGGCAAAATTTCAATGTAATTCTTCTTAATTGTGGCATGAATATTCAGAACCCATAGATTCAAGACAAAAGTTTAATATTGACATAAAAATAATAGTACTTCAAGCATACTAACTAAGCAATTATGTCTCAAAATAACATGGCCAAAGAAAGTTATCCCTACAAAATCATATAGTCTGGCTATGCTCTATCTTCACCACACAAAGTATTTAAATCATGCACAACCTCGATGACAAGCCAAGCAATTGTTTCATACTTTTGACATTCTCAAACTTTTTCAATCTTCGCGCAATACAAGAGCGTGAGCCATGGACATAGCACTATATGTGGAATAGAATGGTGGTTGTGGAGAAGACAAAAAGGAGAAGATAGTCTCACATCAACTAGGCATATCAACGGGCTATGGAGATGCCCATTAATAGGTATCAATGTGAGTGAGTAGGGATTGCCATGCAACGGATGCACTAGAGCTAAAAGTGTATGAAAGCTCAAAAAGAAACTAAGTGGGTGTGCATCCAACTCGCTTGCTCACGAAGACCTAGGGCATTTTGAGGAAGCCCATCATTGGAATATACAAGCCAAGTTCTATAATGAAAATTTCCCACTAGTATATGAAAGTGATATCATAAGAGACTCTCTATCATGAAGATCATGGTGCTACTTTGAAGCACAAGTGTGGTAAAAGGATAGTAGTATTGTCCCTTTTCCCTTTTTCTCTCAGTTTTTTTTATTTGGGCCTTTTTTTATGGCCTCCTTTTTTTTATTTCGTCCGGAGTCTCATCCCGACTTGTGGGGGAATCATAGTCTCCATCATCCTTTCCTCACTTGGGACAATGCTCTGAAAATGATGATCATCACACTTTTATTTACTTACAACTCAACAATTACAACTCAATACTTAGAAAAAAATATGACTCTATGTGAATGCCTCCGGCGGTGTACCGGGATATGCAATGAATCAAGAGTGACATGTATGAAAGAATTATGAATGGTGGCTTTGCCACAAATACGATGTCATCTACATGATCATGCAAAGCAATATGAAAATTATGGAGCCTTTCATAATAAACGAAACGGTAGTATATTGCATGGCAATATATCTCGGAATGGCTATGGAAATGCCATGATAGGTAGGTATGGTGGCTGTTTTGAGGAAGGTATATGGTGGGTGTATGATACCGGCGAAAAGTGCGCGGTATTAGAGAGGCTAGCAATGGTGGAAGGAGAAAAAGTGCGTATGATCCATGGACTCAACATTAGTCATAAAGAACACATATACTTATTGCAAAAATCTGCAAGTTATCAAAGCAAAGTATTACGCGCATGCTCCTAGGAGGATATATTGGTAGGAAAAGACCATCGCTCGTCCTCGACCGCCACTCATAAGGAAGACAATCAATAAATAAATCATGCTCTGACTTCATCACATAACGGTTCACCATACGTGCATGCTACGGGAATCACAAACTTTAACACAAGTATTTCTCAAATTCAAAACTACTCAACTAGCATGAGTGTAATATCACCATCTTCATATCTGAAAACAATTATCTAGTATCAAACTTCTCATAATATTCAACACACTCATAAGAAAGTTTTTACAAGTCTTGAATACATAGCATATTAGGATTATTTAAGCAAATTACCATGCTATTTAAGACTCTCAAAATAATATAAGTGAAGCATGAGATAATAATAGTTTCCATAAAACAAAACCACCATCGTGCTCTAAAAGATATAAGTGAAGTACTAGAGCAAAAACTATATAACTCAAAAGATATAAGTGAAGCACATAGAGTATTCTAACAATTTCCGAATCATGTGTGTCTCTCTCAAAAGGTGTGTACAGCAAGGATGATTGTGGTAAGCTAAAAATCCAAGACTCAAATAATACAAGACGTTCCAAGCAAAACACATACCATGTGGTGAATAAAAATATAGCTCCAAGTAAAGTTACCGATGGAAGTAGAGGAAAGAGGGGATGCCTTCCGGGGCATCCCCAAGATTTGGCTTTTAGGTGACCTTAGATTATATTGGGGTGCCATGGGAATCTCCAAGCTTAGGCTCTTGCCACACCTTGTTCCATAATCTAATAAATATTTTACCCAAAACTTGAAAACTTCACAACACAAAACTTAACAGAAAATCTCGTGAGCTCCGTTAGCGAAAGAAAACAAAAGACCACTTCAAGCTACTGTAATGAACTCAATATTTATTTATATTGGTGTTAAACATACTGTTCCAACTTCTCTATGGTTTATAAACTATTTTATTAGCCATAGATTCATCAAAATAAGCAAACAACACACGAAAAACAGAATCTGTCAAAAACAGAACAGTCTTTAGTAATCTGTAACTAACGCAAACTTATGGAAATCCAAAAATTAAGCCAAAATAGGATGACCTAGACAATTTTTTTATTGATCAGCATCAATTTGAATAAATATTTTATCACGTTCTGGTGATTTTTAACAATTATTTTCGTGAACAGAAAGTTTCTGGAATTTTCTGCAGAATCAAATAACTATCATCCAAGAAGATCCTATAGGTTTAACTTGGCACAAACACTAACTAAAAAATAAAAACACATCTAACCAGAGGCTAGATCAAAGATTTATTCCTAAAAAGAAGCAAAAAGCAAAATAAACAAAAAATAATACTGGGTTGCCTCCCAACAAGCGCTATCGTTTAACGCCCCTAGCTCGGCATAATAGCAAGGATAGATCTATGGAATTAATCTTTGGTTTTAGGGAAGAAAAGAGAAAAGTTGTTATCTATGGAATTAATCTTTCTATTTTGACAAAGTACGTGGCCATTAATGGTAGAAGAAAGATTAAGTGTGTTGCGGAAATTGGCATCTAGGCTAGCCTTTATCTCTTTGATAGATTCGTTTTGGTAAGAAAGAAAAAGAGATGTGGTTTCAACTTTCTCATTAATGGGGTACCCAAATATAGTTTTCATCTTTTCATAGGTATCTATGGGGTCCCCTTCAAGAAAACCCTCTTCAAAAATAGAATCTAAAACTTGTTTGAACGAAGCGGGCAACCCAACATAAAAGCTCTTTAAGTAAACCTCAATTTGATCTTGGGGTACATAGCTAGCCCGGATCATTAACAGCCTGTCCCAAGCATCTTTCAAAGATTCATCGAGTAAATAACGAAAAATTCCAGAATCATCTTCATCAAAATTACTAAGGTTCTCATTGATAACTCCAGCAGGTTTTTCCATAGTATTTCTATTTATGAGTTTAGATAAGATAGCAGGATTGTCTAAAGTGCTAAAACTTGGGAGAGAAACCCCAACTCTTTTTGGTTCTGACATGGCGAGGGAAAAGCGAACGAAAAGAGGCAACCGGAAAAGAGAGGGCGAATAAAACGGCAAGGGTGAAGTGGGGGAGAGGAAAACGAGAGGCAAATGGCAAATAATGTAATGCGGGAGATAAGGGTTTGTGATGGGTACTTGGTATGTTGACTTTTGCATAGACCCCCCGGCAACGGCGCCATAAATGGCTCGTTGTCGGGAGTCCAAATCTAGACTTGACCTTGCGTAAGCCTCCCCGGCAACGGCGCCAGAAATCCTTCTTGCTACCTCTTGAGCACTGCGTTGGTTTTCCCTTGAAGAGGAAATGGTGATGCAGCAAAGTAGCGTAAGTATTTCCCTCAGTTTTTGGGAACCAAGGTATCAATCCAGTAGGAGGCCACGCACGAGTCCCTCGCACCTACACAAACAAATAAATCCTCGCAACCAACGTGATAAGGGGTTGTCAATCCCTACACGGTCACTTACGAGAGTGAGATCTGATAGATATGATAGGATAGTATTTTTGGTATTTTTATGATAAAGATGCAAAGTAAAAGTAAACAAAATAAAGACGACGCTAGAAATAACTTGTTGATGGGAGATTAATATGATGGAAAATAGACCCGGGGCCATAGGTTTCACTAGTGGCTTCTCTCAAGAGCATAAGTATTTACGGTGGGTGAACAAATTACTGTTGAGCAATTGACATAATTGAGCATAGTTATGAGAATATCTAGGTATGATCATGTATATAGGCATCACGTCCAAGACAAGTAGACCGACTCCTGCTTGCATCTACTACTATTACTCCACGCATCGACCGCTATTCAGCATGCATCTAGAGTATTAAGTTCATAAGAACAGAGTAACGCTTTAAGCAAGATGACATGATGTAGAGGGATAAACTCATGCAATATGATATAAACCCAATCTTGTTATCCTCGATGGCAAGAATACAATACGTGCCTTGCTGCCCGTACTGTCACTGGTAAAGGACACCGCAAGATCGAACCCAAAGCTAAGCACTTCTCCCATTGCAAGAAAGATCAATATAGTAGGCCAAACCAAACTGACAATTCGAAGAGACTTGCAAAGATAACCGATCATACATAAAAGAATTCAGAAGATTCAAATATTGTTCATAGATAAACTTGATCATAAACCCACAATTCATCGGTCTCAAAAAACACACCGCAAAAGAAGATTACATCGGATAGATCTCCACGAGAGAGGGGGAGAACATTGTATTGAGATCCGAAAAGAGAGAAGAAGCAATCTAGCTAATAACTATGGATCTGAAGGTCTGAGGTAAACTACTCACACATCATCGGAGAGGCTATGGTGTTGATGTAGAAGCCCTCCATGATCGATGCCCCCTCCGGCGGAGCTCCGGAACAGGCCCCAAGATGGGATCTCATGGGTACAGAAGGTTGCGGCGATGGAATTAGGTTTTTGGCTCCGTACCTGGTAGTTTGGGGTACATAGGTATATATAGGAGGAAGGAGTACGTCGGTGGAGCAACAGGGGGCCCACGAGGGTGGAGGGCACGCCTGGGGGGGTAGGCGCACCCCCTACCTCATGGCCTACTGGTTGATGTCTTGACGTAGGGTCCAAGTCCTCTGGATCACGTTCATTCCGAAAATCACGTTCCCGAAGGTTTCATTCAGTTTGGACTCCGTTTGATATACTTTTTCTGCCAGACTCTGAAATAGGCAAAAAACAGCATTTCTGGGTCGGGCCTCCGGTTAATAGGTTAGTCCCAAAAATAATATAAAAGTGTATAATAAAGCCCAATAATGTCCAAAACAGAATATAATATAGCATGGAACAATAAAAAATTATAGATATGTTGGAGACGTATCAAGCATCCCCAAGCTTAATTCCTGCTCGTCCTCAAGTAGGTAAATGATAAAAACATATTTTTTTATGTGGAATGCTACTAGGCATAATTTCAACGTAATTCTTCTTAATTGTGGTATGAATTTTTGATGTGGATTGCTGCTACCTCTCGAGCACTGCGTTGGATTTCCTTGAAGAGGAAAGGATGATGTAGCAAAGTAGCGTAAGTATTTCCCTCAGTTTTTGAGAACCAAGGTATCAATCCAGTAGGAGGCTACACGCGAGTCCCTCGTACCTACACAAAACAAATAACTCCTCGCAACCAACGCGATAAGGGTTGTCAATCCCTTCACGGTCACTTACTTAGAGTGAGATCGATAGAGATGATAGATAATATTTTTGGTATTTTTGTGATAAAGATGCAAAGTAAAATAAAAGGCAAAGTAAAAAAGAAAAGGCAATAATAAAGTGATGGAAGATTAATATGATGAAGATAGACCCGGGGGCCATAGATTTCACTAGTGGCTTCTCTTAAGAGCATAAGTATTTTACGGTGGGTGAACGCACTACAAACAAAATACACTTCCGTGATGATACGTGTTTGTCACAGTAGGTCGCGTTTTTTGTCATGCATGTACATCCATGACAAATTTATGACAGAATCAAGATAGTCATACATGTGTTGTCGTAGAAGTGTTCCATGACATTATCAAAATTATCATCACGGAAGTGTCCACTTCCATGACGATAAATCGCACGTCACCGAAGTGCTTTCGTCAAGGGTGACCGACACGTGGCATCCACCGTCTCGGAACGCCGTTAAGCTATCGGGTCGGATTTTGGATCCGATAACCAGTTAACAGCCCCGACCAATGGGAAATTTCCACGTGTAAAATCATCATTGGCTGGAGGAAACACGTTTCGGCTCGTCGTTGGGACAGATGTCATCCACTCATTGGACAGAAGGCACCTATGATACGTCGACACGTGGCACGGCCCATCAAGTTTAAATGGGCCGGCCCAACTAAAGGCCCACAAGATTTTGCGGACCATAATGGGCCGGCCCAGTTAAAGGCCCACGAAATTTTGCGGACTATAATGGGCTGGCCCAGCTAAAGGCCCACAAGATTTTGTGGGCCATATTTGGCCGGCCCAGTAAAGGCCCACAAGATTTTTGTGTGCCATAATGGGCCGACCCAGGTAAAGGCCCACAAAATTCTTGCGGATCATAATGGGCCGGCCCAGCTAAAGGCCCATGAGATTTTGCCGACATTAATGGGCCGGCCCAGCTGTAGGCCCACAAGATTTTGAGGACCCTAGTAGGCCGTCCCATTAACTGGCTGCCATGTTTTGGGCCCAATGCCGGCCCATATTTGATCCGGTCCATTAATGGCCTGCCACATTCCGGGCCTAATAATGGCCCATGTAAGATCCGGCCCGTTAAAAGCCTCCCACTTTCTGGGCCAAATCACGGCCCAGATCAGGTCCGGCGCTTTAAGAGGCTTTGGGCTCAATTATGGCCCATATCGATTCGCCCATCGATGGGCGCTATGCTTTTGGGCCCACTTGCTAAAGGCCCATTTAGTAATTCGGCCTGATATTAGTTTCGGCCTGTTAAGGGCCCATTTAACATTTCGGTCCTATATTAATTTCAGCTTGTTAAAAGCCCGTCATATAGTTGGGCCTAACTACGGCCCGGTTTACATCCGGCCTGCTCGCAGCCGATATCTGATTGGGCCAAACAAGGACCGAGACAACTTTGGCCTGTTAAAAGCCCACGAATTGATTCGCACAATCATGGGTCGGGTCCATTTCGGCTGCTGCCGGCCGTGAGTTATTCGACGCGTTTGAGTCCAACCTACTTCTCGACCTCCTAAAGCCCATTGAGTTTTCTTGCGAAAAGAGGGCGAGGTTACTCGGCCTATTAAAGGCGAATCTACTAGTGGGCCAGTTTGACTGGCCCATGATGCGGATCATACATCGTGATTGCATGACGGCCCGATTATGTACCGTAATTTTACGGTTTGGCGGTTTATGCGAAGACAGGATATATATACTGATAAAATAACTGCAGCATCGTGAATAAGAAAAACCTAGACTATACAATAAAGAAATTACGGCATATTACATCCTTTGGGCATCAAAGTTCGCCACTATGATAATAAAGCACAAGCGGACAGCAGATTACCTACTTTGGGCATCAAAGATCGCCACCGATTGCAAATAAACACGCCGACAAACTAATATACAAAACCGACAGCACTTCAATAGAGTTCAAGAAAGGTTAGCCTCTTTGGGAGCTGCAGCGCAAGCAGCTGAGCAAGATGATGAGGCTGCGCTTGTTCAACACTTATATCTTCCTCACTCTGAAAGATAAGCAATCAGACAGATAACAGGTTTTGCACATAAAAGTATCAGTGCTGACAATTCATCACATTTCTTATTGACGAATAAAGACACAGTTTAAAATTTCATTAACACAATATGGTATTGTTCAGGTCAAGACATGGCAGGAAATGACATTGTGAAGGAGTTGGCAGCTTCACGACACCACTGGATTATAGATCAAGAACTCATAAGTATCAATGGTTAGTGTGCTGTCAATTTATCCCATTTCAGATTGGCAAATAAAGAGACAGTTTAAATAATACTCCTCCGTTCGAATTACTTGTCATCAAAATGGATGTGTCTAGAACTAAAATACATCTAGATACATCCATTTCAATGACAAGTATTTTCGACGGAGGAGTAGTAGAATTTTTTATGGGTGATATGACATTGTTCATAGTTAAGACATTGCAGAATATGACATTGTGTTGTAGTGGGTAGGTTCACCACACCATTGGATTACGGATGAAGAATGAAGCATACATGCAGTGCAAAAGAAGATCACTTGCTCTGTATAGTTTAATTTACATGGTATGAAGAAGGAACTTGGTTGTACAACTGAAAAATTAAATTGAGAAGGACAAACTTTTGTTTATGAACTACATAATAAACTTTAAACATGCAATTTGATGCAAACACCAAAAATAAACAGCTGTTGCAGTCATGCCTAACCAAATATACACAACAAAGTTTGAAGGCTTGAGAAGGACAAACTTACATTACTGGTGAAGACAGGCTCTATAAAGCCCTTGTCCATCTTGATGGGGGGCAATTCAAGAAATTTAGCACAGAATGTTCTTCATAAGCATTCCCTTTATTCTACATTTTGTTAAGAGTAAATATAGATGTGATAATATACGAAAAATGGAGAATATTTAAGATAAGATGAAGAGTGATGCTACATAACCAAGTAGCGATAAATGTATGTGCAGCGATACAGGCAAAAGGCACAGCCAAGAGCAATGCACAGTTAAACTTCTTGATTACCAACCTTATGGTAAGAGTAAATATAGATCTGATGTGTAGAAAATGGAGGCAAAGGAAAATAAGCTGCAGAGTGATGGTACATGAACAACTACTGTCAATATAAGTACACTGATAAAGGACAGCATGTACTTACAAGAACAATGCAGAGCTAAAAAAATTCATTGGCATCGGATATATTCTACACTAATGTAACCATTCATACAGATCAGATAATTTGGAGCGAACAATTGATAAGCAAGCTATCATGCATACTGCTGTCACATAATGAACCAGGTATGTATGCAAGTACAGTGATACAGGACAACAGGTACTAACAAGAGCAAAGTAGCGGGCAGCATATTTGCGATATCCTGTCGTTCTTTTCAAAACGGAATTCTTCTTCGAGCAGATTTCCTGCAAAAAAGATCCGTAAGGCACATGCGGAAAAGTAGAAGTTCAAATCGTCATGTGATTTTATAGACAGTACCTCATCCTGGGAATGAGACCAGTGCATAACAAGGTTTTTCCATTCAATGTCTTCTAAATTTAGTACAGGAGACTTCACCGGAAATTCGTTTATAGACTTGCCATCAAAGTGTGATTTCCTCAGGTAACACCGATACTGCTGCAATGCTTCCTTGAAAAGAACAAGCAAGCTTTGCTCGTCATGACTATCCAGATTGACCCTCACCTAGTTACAGCAATGTAATGTAAATCATTGATGTGTTCGATCAGCAGAAAACAGGAAAATAATAACCATGAATAATAGCACTTACACGTAAGTTGGACAGGAATATGTGAAAATGGTGTTTGTTTTCACTATAATCTTCCCATGATGGGAATATATGCACGTAGTCCCTAACAACATTGAAAGCACTGTCTTTTAAACTGGGAATAAATAGAATGGGGTTCCAATCTGCAGGAATTGGCCGTCTCTGATTGGGATAGGTCTTGACCGGTGGACTTCTGTACTTTTTTGCTGGAGTGGGATTTTTCGTGGTACGGCTGGTGCTATGGCAAATGAAATCGGTATACCTTTTGCTAGAGTGCAGGTCATGTGTGGTGGGGCTAGTGGTGTGGCCGATGAAGTACGGGTGCAGTCTGCTGGAGTCGGTCCTATGTTTTGTGTCTTTGGTTGTACAGCCAATATAAGTGGGGCTTGTCGATTTCTCCGGCACCACCACGTTTTCAAGGACTTTCTTTGGTGCTCCTTCAGGTTCGGCAATCACCCTCTTCCTTTTTGATGTCTGATGCACAAGAACAGCATTTGAGTGGAGAAACATGGTATGACGACAGATGGAATATGTATTGATAATGGATGGGCATGGCATCTCGAGCTATATGATGAGTAAACTAAGTAGATGGTGGTGCAACAAAGTAGAAGAAATGCAAGACAACATATGCAAGATACGCACAATCAATAAAACCTTGCCAAATTAGAACAGGTACCTTGATGGGTGAACAGGACAGGCCATCTGCCATTGACTCCTCGAGGTTAGAATAGTCATTAGGATGATATTCTGAACAAGAATCAACAGGTGGGGAGCGTACGAGTTTCATTGCTTCCAGAATGGCACTCAATGCCTTGGTGCCAATTTTGTAAGTCATTGCAGTGTTCCACAATATTCTTCTGATGCGCGGATTCTGATATTCACTGTAATTGCGTATAATATCTAAGAACCATGAAAACATAAATAGTTGTGAGATTATCTTTGTAATGCAGATGATATTCTAATATAGGGCGCCCAGTAAACACTTATGTGCTATCTTTGGATTTCGATGAGAGATCTCATGTGTGCTATAATATTGTGCATGCATTTATATAATCTGGCACAACTACACAAAAAAATAGGCTCCAGAAGTAAGGATAGCTGGCAGATGATAGGTTCATATTATACTGTATACAGAGTTTATTGCCAAACCATGATAACAAGAGCACACAGCAACTAGGCAGATCATAGTGTACATAACAGGGGTACACCATAACCAGGATATATAAATCGGGAAAGTAGAACTGGCTTGAAAATACGTTGTTGTATTGCCGCTAGTAATTGAAAGCCTATCGATCACATACAGGCCAGCACTATCCAACATGGTAAAGAAGAGCAAGCAGATTTTGGATAATAAAATATTGGTTGCGCAGTGCCCACACAAGATGAACCAGAGCGCATTAAGAATGCAACTCCCAGCTGTCTCTCAACCATTTCAGGCGGTTGGATGAAGATACTATGTCTCCTAACCCTTCTTCTTCCTCGTCTCTTAATTCTTCCCATATAGAACACTGCACGGGCCGCCGGCCGGACCACCGGCCCCCACCGCCTCTGTTCCTCCGCCACCCCCACCCCCCACCCGTGTCGAGTTTTCTTCGTTCGGTGAGGCCCCACAACCACCCGAGCCCCATGGATCGCACCGGCGAACTCCGGCGAGCTCTGAAAAATTGACTGACCCAATTTTGAAATTTAGTCTACTGTGATTTAACTAGTGTGGAATATAAAAGGGGAAAATCATAAGCATTGGGAGTATAGTGTTGAGAGTGCCATGGCGGATCTGAAGGTGCAAACCGGACAAAGGCAACTTCACAACCAAGACAAGAAATCATAGTAAAGCAGTGGTGATCTATTTTCTTGCTGCGATAAATAAGTTGAGCAGATACGAAAGAGTACCGCCTCAGTGCGGCGCGCTGTCTTGCGATCTGCTGAGAATTTGACACTCATTATGTAGCGATGGCTGTCGCGGCGTGGAAGCAGATCTAGGAGGGTAGCGGTGGCGGCGGGCGCGGTGGATGAGACGGTCGTAGGAGCGGCGCCGGCAAGGTGGACGATGGCGGGGATGAAGCGAGAGGACGGGATGCAAGGATCCCGGTCCGAAGGTGTGGATGAGAGAGGTCGATCTCTTGTAATGGACGGCGGCGTCGGGGTATCAGCCCCGGCATGGTGGAGGACGACGGCGGTGGATGGGGTGGCGGACGGAGGAGGGTGGGGTGGAGAGGGTGTTTTGGCGCCCACGGAGTACGAATGGGGAAAAGGGAGGTAGAGAGGAAGGGGGGAACCATGTATTCAGGGCGCGCTTGTCTCAAATGCGAGGAAATTTACAAACTTAGCCCCCGTTTCAAATTTCTACTACATGACAGCAACATTAGTCGGTTGGGGATAGGACGGTAATCTCGCATACACCGAATATTTGCCGACGAGAGTTTGTTTTTGGCGCCCACCGTGTATGAATATGAATTGGGGAGGGAGTCGATTTCGGCCGAGGGCACACTGTGTTTTGGCGCCCACCGTGTATGAATCCGGGTGAGAGGTGGTTACGTCACGTTTGGGTGAAATTACAAACCTACCCCTATCGAAACCTATAGAAATCTAGCAGATAGGTTTTGCGTGGCAGGGATAGGCAGTAGTGATTTCCATCTCGCAGATTTTGGTTTCGGGCGGGGTTACTGCGACTTTCCCCGCTTCATTCAAATTTTGCACAGTGCACGTTTACCGTGCCAACTCAACTCGGATCCCGTTTGTATTCTACTATTTTTTTCGGGCGGGATCCATTTTCAATTGGAATTACATTCTATATACATCATTTTTTATATATACTTTCAAAAGAACAACACCATTTATACATAAATATGGTTTACAAATGGCATGATCTTAGATTCATAAGGTTGTATCCATCAATTTGTATTTTCAAATATTTGAAACCACTTTATGTTGAAATCCAATGTATGCATTCCTCGCTAACTGTCTCCAATCAATGTGTGTTTCATGCGGGTTTTTTTAACTTCTCAAACATGTATAATGTGTTTCACACATGCAACATATAGTTTAATCCCGTTTAGACATTAATTGCATATAAACCATGCATTATTTGTAACTGAAGAATCTATGGATCACCAATATTGATAAACTATATAACACTACACGTGTGCCCAAATTCAAATGAATATGCATGTTTGATACACCAATTTGCGTTATGATATTATCGATGTCGTGATCTCCAGTTTAAATATTTGAATCCCCTTTAATCCAGATATTCGTCTCATATATCTATCACTCATGCTTATATAGGACTATCTCTCTGGACCTATACGTGTTCATCGTCTCTCACGCATCTCTCGTGCTACCTGTATGTCGACAATGATCTTTTATCTTCATAACACACTGACGGTACTCTCTCCCTCAACCTTCATCACTCTATCTCTCTCTAAGTATATCTCGCTCCCTGCTATGTGTCTCTAGCTATGATTCTCCATGTGGAATCTCTTTCTCTCACACAAACACAAACCTTTGTCTCCTGGGGTCTCATTTCTCTCAACTATTCCCATGTGTGCCACTCAGACACCCCTCATCTGAGATGTCTTTCGCTCCTTAGATATGAGAACCTACGACTCTTCCTCTTCAATATCTCTTTCTCACACACAAACACAAACTCAGTCTCCCACGGTCTCATATTTCTCCATTGTTCTCTTGTATGTCGCTCAAACACACTCTCTCTCCCTAGAGATATCTTGTGTTCCCTCATATGTCTCTCTAGCTATCACTCTCGTTGTGAAATATCTTTCTCTCTCGCAGACACAAAACTCCGTCTCTCTGGATCTCATTTCTCTCTGATATCTGTTTGTATGTGACTCACATGCACCCTCTCTCTATCTCTCTCACACCCACACACATAACCCAGCCTTCTGATCCACTCGACTCCTATCTCTAACGCACACTAGCTAGCATCTTTATCTTTCTATTTATCTGTTTCTCCATCAACCTTCTTTCTCGCCCTCACTCTTGATTCCTATCACACACACTACATATGTTTCTCTCTACATGCAGTCAAGTGCCCTCTCACACACATATATAACTTCACCCTTTGAACCACCCGACGGTCATCTCCAACACCCAAACTAACGGATGTCCCTCTAGCTAGCGTCTCCATCTATGTATCTATCTGTAGTTTCTCCGTCAACATTTCTTTCTCGCACGGAGTCTTGCTTCCTATCACCCACACTATATATGTCTCTCCATACATATGCATTTATAGGTTGATCTCTTTTGCACAATCGTTGCGCCTCACCCCCTCTGCTCGGCATAGATGCATGCTCCAGCCCACGCCACTATCTCTTAAAGACAAAAACACATGCTCAATTGTCGGGCCTTCTTCCCTGCATTCTCACATGCATGCATAATGTCATACCGACCCGTCTCTCCCATGTCGTTGATCTTATGACTTATGTCTTCTTTCTTTTATCTCGATCATGCGCGCGCACACACACACACACATCCCACGTATACATCTATACCTCTCACACATGCACGTTCAAGGTCTCTATGTCTCCATACGTAGTTAATTACCCTCAATCCTAACGCCACATCGAATCGTTCTCCTCTTTTGTGCACATAAGTTCCGCCTGGATGGGCAAAACACACACTCACACTTAACAATCTCCTTCTAGATACCCCCCCCCCTCGCACGCGCCTCTCACACTTCCCCTATATCCCCGAAACCAATAAGACCATCCCTTTGTTTAATTCCCGCCTACATGCACCATCGATATATAGTAGTCTTCCTCGGTGTCTCTCGAACAAACACATTCTCTCGATGTCGACTCCTCTCACGCCAAGACGCACCTTCTCTTCCCTCTCTCGGGCATTTTCTCTCTCGCATCCCCATCGTTGGTGGCCTCTGCCATACACATCACCTCTCTATGATGAAGCCATGCACACTTAAATTACATCGCCACAGAGGACCCCGCGACACACACACACACACACACACACACACACACACCCGCACGCACGCACCCCCCCCCACACACACACTAAGACTCCATCTCTCTCACACACACACACAAACACACACACACACACACACCACCCCCCCCCACACACACTTAGACTACACCTCTCTCTCTCACACACACACAAACTAAGACTCCATCTCTCTCTCTCATCTCTCTCTCTCTCTCTCTCTCTCTCTCTCTCACACACACACCCCACACACACACACTAAGACTCCATCTCACACACACATGCTCTAGGCGGAGCATTTGTTCCTACCACCCTTCATCCAACCTTACCCGTATGATAAAAAATCACCTTTATTTACTTGCATAACATGGACAGATTCCACTTTACTTTAGTCAGCAAACTTATCATCTGTACCCTTATAAAAAAATGAGTTGGCGATGATGGTGTGCCTGTCATCTTGTAATACAGACCGTATGATCTATATCTGACGGATAGAAAGCAAACCATGATAATTTTACAAAAGATACCCGCACCTCTCTCGACATCATTATCTCCCGCAACCTCATTGCTCAGCAATTAAAAAGGAATAAGTCTCGGAACAATCTAGCATTCATGGTGGCATTGCCTTTGCGGTGCAAATCCATCCCCATGCCTCCGCCCATTCCGACCACCAGTCACCACCATGCTCCACTCCTCCTTGTCTTATCTCTCATCTTTCATTTTTTCGATGACATTCTCGAGATACCAGTTTTTCGATAAAATTCTCGAGATATCATTAGTTTTTACACATGGGATTACTCCTGCATGGGTTAATCACAACAGGTGTATTGTAAAAGAATGCATATTGATGTTCCGTGCAATGCACGGGAATCTTGCTTGTAATTATATAACGCAAATCACGAGCAGGAAGTGACATTTTTTTGACACAACCACGTTAACATGGCCACGTAAATCACGAGCAGGAAGGAGAAGGGAAGCGGGCTGTGGAGTAACGTTTTTTACCACAATTTCTTAGGAAACTGAGTGCAATAATTGAGTAGTTTTGGAAACTACCATTACTACTACACCTAAAACGGTTCAAAACCTATACTCCCTTGCCAGCGCGCGCTTCCGGCGTGAAACGGTCAGCGTCGCCCTGGAGCGCCAGTGCCGCATTAATGCCCGGCCAGAGCGGAGGCAACCTCTCACTGGCGCTGGCTTTGAAGTGGCGCGACGGCCGAGAGAGCGCCGCTTCCCGGTGCACGCGACTGCTCCACGTCGACTGGCCATAGGCCCTGTTTGGATCCATGGGTTAGAGTTAGTTTGAGCTAGTTGGGGCTCAAATAGCCCTAAACTATCCAAGCATCAGGGTTTAAATTGGAGCAAGTTGCACCGAACCCACCAAAAAAACTATCCCACCCAAGAGGTGCTAACTGGAGATAGTTCTCATTGGGAGCACTGAAAAATCACTTTTCTCTCTCCATGAAGTGCATTTATTGTCAATCTAACCCTGTCACCCAAACACCTCTTTGGCTACAGTTAGTTCAGGGTTAGTCATGAGTTAGTCTAACCTCTAGCTAAGTTAGAGTATCAAACAGGAGCAGTATAGGACATGCAAGTTGCTCAAAGCATATAGGCAAATTCGTACGTGAAAAGATTTTTTTTATTTTTGAAAACGGAACGTGAAAGGAATTTTTTTTAGAATGCTCTTGGCATGTCGCTAACATGTGATAGTTAACCGACCTCAATAGACGGCAAAAACGCCAGCCAGCCGCACTTTGATAGAGACGAGGAGGGAGAAGCGATACAGGCTGCTGGATTACTAGAGATAGGTGTCGCACGGAAGCCAAGAAATATGGTGATAGCGTGGGTTAGCCATGTCCTAGTATGATGTAACTACACTGGGCTGCCGTGTTTCGTACTCTTCCAGTCCACTGTGGAAGATGATTGGTTAATTTTATATCGCTGAATAATATTAAATATTATGAGTGCAGACGCTCCACCACGAGGTTCCTTGCTCCTTCTCGGTCGTCCGGAATCTATTGTTCTTCCACTCTATTTTTTACGTGAGCTTTGTTCATCCTTTTGCCAACACGCGAGACATCTAGCATCAAGGTGCACATGTTATGCAACGATCGTTCCATCTATATGAAGAACACGTGGGACTGGAACTACGAGACGGACATGTACCCTGGAGTGGACGTACGAACCTGAGTAATGTAGCGCAATAAGTGAAGTAGAAAGTCACAAATGGTATGAACATGTGTGGGCATACAAGGTGTGTTTGGTTGCGTTCTCGTCTCAGCATAGTTGTTCCCTCTTCATGCATGCTCAACTCAACACCCCTCTTCATGCATGCTCTCTTCATGCATGCTTCTAGTGTATTTGTGCTAAACTAGTATGGACTCACGCACCCTCCATACACTCTACCAATGTAGCGACCTGACCCAAAATCGGTCAAATCTCTGTGTCTGTACCATCCCAAGATCATGCTGGTACTCACAGTACATCGATAAAGTAATCAAAGTTCAATCACACCTGAATATTATTACACGATTCTCATATAGAGTCTTTATTACAAAGGAATAAATTCGGCTCAAGGCCAACTCATGAGAAATAAACTACTAATGCTGGAGCGTCGAGTAAAGCGAGTCCATCCGACTCCAAAGGGCAATCGCCAAGCGCGAGCGTAGCCTCACTCCCTGATCGAATATACCCGCAACATAAGACGTTGCAGCCATGTAGGTCAGCTTTTGGAATAAGCTGGCAAGTCATTAAGAACAACAATAATAAACTTATCACTATATGCATTTTTGGCTGTGGGGCTCTAAGTTTCATCATTTTGCGAAAAGCAAATTTTTCCCTACTACAGTGGACTTGCTTGCAAATTACTACAATTGTTGGTAGTTATTGAGATGGTTCCGCCAACCAAAATCTCGTTCCCAAAGTATTAAGTCATAAACCCCTCAAATTAATTCATTAGTTTTAGTGTTGAGATATCCGAATACTTCCAAATTCCAGAGGCTCAAAATGTCCGTAACCGGGGACACGGCTAATCGATTAGATTTTTAACTCTGCAGAGGGTTGCGCACTTTCCCCGCAAGAATCATTCCCTCCTTTAAAGTCTTCGCACTTCATGGTGTTTGAAGACGGGACGAATGAAACAGGGTCTTCCAAAGAGTTCTTCTAGCTACTGCCGGTACCCATCCAATCCTACAGTTCTTCTACATCTCGTAGTACCGCCCAGCCAGCGTCACTACTAGGGTCAACCCAGCCAGAGCCCATAATGGCTTGCGGCTACAGGTAAGCTTCGGTCATGGGGCATCCATCCTTCTCTTCCTGGCTGGGTGAAGCTTCCGCAAGATGTCATGGCACTTCTCCATGCATCCCGCCAACCACTGGGTTCTCCAGGTGCCGTCAACAAATCCTCCACCCAGTAGTGATTTTCCGAAGTCCATCTTGATCATTGTAGTTCATGGGGTTGTCATCATCATTGACTCTCACATCTTGCTTATGAATTTCACTCAACCCAAAACCCGTCTACGAGCATAGCAAAGTAACTACTTCGTCCCGGGGTCATGGTAACAAGGGGATTGGTTCATCCTACCACATGATACTACTCAAGTTTAATGACTTCAAAATTTCAACTACTGCATGCATGGTGGGGTGGTGACAATTCTAATGCACAAAAACATAGGTATAGAAATAACATGATCAAAACTTGCCTTGCCGATGATCCTCGTAAGCTAAAGAGTCAGAGTAGCAAGCTTCAGACCGGAAACTCTACCGAGACAAACAATTCACAATAAGCATATAGCAATAGGATCACATAACACAATAGCATAACAAAGTAACATAACACACCAAAACAACCAAATCAAAATCCAAAGGGGAAAACTCAAAGAAAACTCATTCAAAGTTTTTCCTACTTCAAACAATAACTAAAAGTAGTTTTATATAATAAAATTTTCTCAACATAACCTAATCATGGTTTTAGGTTAACTAAACAGAAAAGAATTCATTAAGCAACTAGGAGCAAAAAGAATTAATTAAAAATCTATTATGAAACTCCTATTAGGCCTAATCCAATTTCTATTAAGAAGAATAAAATAAAACTTTTATTAATTATAAATAAAAGTTCATCTATTAGAGTGACAGAAACTATCCTAGAATAATCAATCACAAGTTAAAAATAAATTTATTTACTAATTAATTTAATAGGAAAACAGTAGTTAGTTAATTAATTGGGATTAATGAGATTCTGCTTAAAACTATTTATTTATTAATCCTAAAATACCCAAGTTAATTTTTATGGTTTGGCAATGTCAAAATAAAGTTGGGACAAAAAGAATCATCCAAAAATAATTTTTCTAACTCAAGTTATAACAGATTTACTATTCTGACTAAAACTAAATTAAAGCAATTTTAATTAATTTTAACATAGCTAAATATATATTCTACAGAAACTACATAAAATTTTCAAACCAACAAAAAGAATCACCTAAAATATTAAACAGAATAAAAGATATGAATTTTTCAAAAGCGAAACTATTACGCTAAAACAGAAAATCAAAAATAAAAGAAAAAGGCCTAATGGGCCTAAACTGCGCACTGTGCGTCAAATAGCCTAAACGGGCCTAGGGTTAAACTAGAACGGACCGGGCTAAAATAAAAACCTAACTAAATAATAAACCGGACGAACCGGGCCGGTTTTCTTTAAAAAAAGATACCCCTTCGGGGGTTCTAATCTGGGCCGTTCGTTATGAATCGGACGGGGGGGGGGAGTCTCCGGCGACTTACCGGCGTCCGACGGCGGCGGCAACGGCGGCGGCAGCGGCGGCGAGAGTGCGGTGAGGGCTTCGGGCGTCGGGGAGGTCGGGGAAGTAGCCGGGCGGGTGCGGGGAGCTCGGGGAAGGGTTTGGTGGAGTCGGGGGTGGCCGGGGTGGTCTAGGGCGGCGACGGCGACGAGTATGGCAGCGGCGGGAGCTTCAGACTCCGGCGTGCCTGAGCGAGAGGGAGAGGGGGTCCGGCGAGGGCTAGGGGGAATGGGGTGCGGGCGACAGGTTTTATAGGCTGGGGCCTCGGCACCTGTGGGGCGATCGGGGACGGATCGGCATCCCGGATCCTTCAGGATCCGCGATCCGCGGCGGTGACGGGCGTGGGCGAGAGGTAGACGATGGGCGGGCCCCATGGTCGATGAGAGAGAGAGGTGGGGAGCGAAGCGGCGGGCGTGAAGCGATTCGAGCGAGGCGAGTGAGGCCGGTTGGCTGGGCGGCTCGGCTAGCAGTGGGCAGCTGGTGGGCAGTGGTGGGTCTTGGGCTGGCTGGGCAGGGCCTAGCTGGCGCCTTGGGTGGGTTTTTCTATTTTAAAATTTATTTTTTTTAATAAAACAAAACAGAGTATAACTTTTAAAATATAAATATTTTATATAGGGTATATATATACCAAAATGATCAGGGGAATATTCTCTATCATTTGAACATTTTTCCAAAGGCAAAATCCAAACTTTATAAAAATCCATCTTTTTCAAATTCAAATAAAATTCAGATTTGAAACCAAATCTTTTGGCAATGTCTTCCTCTGATATTTTTGGAGTGTCATGTTTGCTCCTCTCATACTTTTGATCAAGTATTTATCAGGCTTAGTTTTTGAAATGTTTCCCACTTGCCAAAGTTTGAATTCAAATTCAAAACTCAAAATTTCTCTGAAACTCCAATTGGCATTCAAATTCAAACAGGATGCATAGGATGCTTAGCTATAATTGTAAAACATTCCAAATAGGAAATTTGGGATGTTACAAACCTACCCACCTTAAGATGAATCTCGCCCTCGAGATTCGGGTTGGCTAGCAAATAGGTGCGGGTGGTCTCGAAGAAGATCTTCTTCGCGCTCCCAGGTGGCTTCTTCCTCGGTGTGGTGACTCCACAGCATCATGCAAAATTTGATGACCTTGCTGCGGGTGACTCTGCTTGCAGTCTCGAGAACTCGGACGGGTTTCTCCTTGTAGGTCAGATCACTGTCAAGCTGTATGGCCTCTAGGGGCACTGTGTCTCTCAACGGAACATCGGCCATGTCGGCATGACACTTCATCAGCTGAGAAACATGGAAGACATCATGAACTCCGGACAATCCTTCCGCAATTCCAACTTGTAAGCAACCTCTCCACGACGCTCGAGGATTTTTAGGGCCAATGAATCGGGTGCTAACTTTCCTTGACACCAAACCTCTTGATTCCACGAAGTGGAGACACACGAAGATATGCTCGGTCTCCCACTTCGTAAGTCACTTCCTTGCGCTTCATCGTCGCATAACTCTTACGTCTCGATTGTGCTATCTTGAGCCTGTCTCGAATTAGCTTGACTTTCTCTCGAATCCCTGATAAGATCGGAACCAAAAGTGATCGATCTCCAACACTATCCCACAGCAATGGTGTTCTCGCACCTCCTTCCGTATAGAGCTTCGAAGGGCCATCTTGATTGGATTGATAACTGTTGTTGTACGAGAACTCTGCGTATGGCAAATTATCATCCCAGCTAGACCCATAGTCTAGCACACAAGCTCTCAACATGTCCTCCGTAATCTGATTGACTCTCTCGGTCTGTCCATCATCATGGATGAAAAGCTGTATCAATTCCAGCCTCGCACCCAAAGTTTCATGCAAGCGCTTCCAAAACTTTGAGGTAAACTGCGTTCCTCTATCGACACGATTTTCCTCGAACTCCATGCAGACATACGATCATGGTCATGTATATCTTGGCCAACTTAGCACTGGTGTAGGTAGTCTTCACGGAATGAAGTGAGCTACCTTGGTCAAACGATCAACCACTACCCAGATAGAATCATAACCTGAACGGGTCTGGGTAATCCTGTGATGAAATCCATACCAAGTTTCTCCCATTTCCAATCGAATCGGCAAAGGTTGAAGCAACCCTGCTGGCTTCGATGTTTCGCCTTTACACGTTGACAAACATCGACATCTCTACGCACTCGGCAATATCCTTCTTCATACCGCCCACCGAAACTTTCCTTCAAATCCGGTACATCTTGGTGTTGCCGGGTGAATCGAGTACGGTGAATCATGAGCCTCCTGAAGAATTAGCTTCCTGAGTTCGGGATCATTGGGCACATAGATACGATCCTCGAACCATATAGTCCCATGTTCATCCTTACGAAATCCTTTAGCTTTTCCTTCATCCATCTTTTGCTTTATCTCATCAATTTCCTTGTCCGACTTCTGGGCTTCACGAATCCTTTCGGCCAAAGTGGACTGAACTTCCAGAGTTGCAACGAATCCTCTCGGAACTATCTCCAGTCGGAGATCTCAGAGGTCATCAACTAACTCCTGGGGTAATCCTCCTGCTGTAAGAGTATTCACGTAACTCTTACGGCTCAACGCATCTGCTACAACATTAGCTTTACCGGGGTGGTAATGCAGTCTCATGTCATAGTCCTTTATCAACTCTAGCCATCTCCTCTGCCTGAGGTTCAATTCCTTCTGCGTGAAAATATATTTCAAGCTCTTGTGATCTGTGTAGACATCACAACGGTTTCCGATGAGGAAATGTCTCCAGGTCTTGAGTGCATGCACTACGGCTGCTAGTTCCAAATCGTGCGTGGCATAATTCATCTCGTGAGGTCGTAGCTGTCTGGAGGCATAAGCTACAACTTTTCCTTCCTGCATCAGTACTCCTCCAAGTCCTTGACGAGAAGCGTCACAATAAACCTGGTATTCCTTATGTATGTCTGGCAAAATCAACACTGGGGCTGTGACCAACCGTTTCTTCAATTCCTGGAAACTGGCTTCACATTCCTCGGTCCAAACATACTTGGCTTCCTTCTTCAACAGCTCAATCATGGGCTTGGCAATCTTCGAGAAGTTCTCAATGAACCTCCAATAATATCCTGCGAGTCCGAGAAAACTGCGGATCTCCTTTATCGAGGTGGGTGACCGCCAATCGGTGGTGATTCAACCTTGGCGGGTCAATCTGCTATTCCTTCTCCTGAAATAACATGTCCGAGGAATCCAACTTCCTTCAACCAAAATTCACATTTGCTGAATTTGGCATACAGCTGATGTTCTCGAAGTTCTCCAGAACTAGACGCAAGTGTTCCTTATGCTCTTCCTCGCTCTTGGAGAAAATCAATATATCATCGATGAACACCACGACAAACTTGTCCAGATATTCCATGAATACCTTGTTCATCAAATTCATGAAGTATGCAGGAGCATTAGTCAATCCAAATGACATGACGGTATACTCATATAAACCATACCGTAGTGAATGCTGTTTTGGGTATATCCTTTTCACGGATCTTCAATCGATGATACCCGATCAAGATCGATCTTAGAGAATACCTTGGCTCCAACTAGCTGATCAAACAAGTCATTAATCATCGGCAGAGGGTACTTGTTCTTGATGGTTACTTCGCTCAATGCACGATAATCCACAACCATCCTCAAGCTTCCATCCTTCTTCTCTACCAAAAGAACTGGGCTCCCCAAGGTGATGAGCTTGGACGAATATATCCTTTCTCCAATAACTCATTAATTTGATCCTTGATCTCTTTCAACTCATTCGGTGGCATCCGATAAGGTCTCTTGGATATTGGGGCTGTGCCGCAATAACTCGATCAGAAATTCAATGTCCTCGTCCGGTGGCATTCTGGTAATTCCTCCGAAACACATCGGAAAGTCTTGCACCTCTGGCACTTCCTCTGAACAACTCCCGTGAGGGAATGCACTGATTCTTCATCTGGCTGTGCTGGCTACATACTTGATCCTCTTACGCTCCGGGGTGGTGAGCAGAATAGACTTCTTGGGCACGATCTATGTTCCTTCAAACTTTGTCAACCAATCCATGCCTAGGATTACATCCAAGGTCCGGGTTTCCAACACTATGAGGTCTGCGGAAATTTATGGTTCCCGATGTTGAGGGTTGCATGACAGCCCACGCCGCCATCATTTCTCCTCCCGGGCCCGACGCGAAGGGGGCTTCTAAGGGTTTTAGTGGGCAACCCGTACTTTTCCACAACTACCCTTGATATGAATGAATGCGTTGCACCAGAATCAAAGAGTACCAAAACTGAACGGGAATTCAATAAAAACTTACCAACCACAGTGTCTGGCTGATCATAGACGTCCTCCACGTCGATGTGGTTCACCTGAGCACGAGGGAACGGATTGGGCTTCTTCACTGAGCCTCCATTGCCATTTCCATTCCTCTGCTTGGCCTCCGGGCAGTCGGTGGCATAGTGCCCTGTCTTCTGGCACTTGAAGCAGGTGATGTGGCTCAGATCCTTCGGAGCCGGGGCAGAACGGTGCTGATTGCCATTACCGCTTCCATTGCCATTGCCATGGCCTGACTTGTTGTCCTGGCTGCGGTTGTTCCCATTTCCTCCATGGTTATGACCTCCATGGTTATGATGGGTGTGCCCTCCTGAGTATGGTGCATAACGGGGCTTCTGCTGAGCTCCCGAGTTGTGCTTCCCCTGGCTGTACTTCCGCTTGCGGCTTTCTATCTGCTGCTGCTTGCCTTCAAGTATGGTGGCCTTGTCTACCAGCTCCTGGTAGTTGTTGAAGGTAGCCACAATAAGCTGCATGCTCAGTTCATCATTGAGTCCCTCAAGGAACTTCTCCTGCTTTGCGGCATCTGTGGCCACATCATCTGGGGCATAGCGAGCGAGCTTGCTGAATTCATCCACGTACTGTGCCACAGTACGATTCCCCTGGCGCAAGTTGCGGAACTCACGCTTCTTCAGACTCATGGCTCCAGCTGAGACATGAGCGGTGCGGAAGGCCTGCTGGAACTGATCCCATGTGATGGCACCAATGGGATAGGTGGCGGTGTAGTTCTCCCACCAAGAAGCTGCAGGTCCATCGAGTTGATGCGCGGCAAAGCGCACCTTCTCAGCATCAGTGCATCCAACAGTGATTAGCTCTCTTCCGACTTTGCGGAGCCAATCATCAGCCACAATCGGCTCAGTGCTACTAGAGAACACTGGCGGATTCAGCCTCAGAAATCGAGTCAAGTTGTCCACAGGGGGTGGTGGCGGTGGATTGTTGGCATTGTTTTTCTGATTCTGAATAAGTAGCTGCATCAGTGCATTCTGCTGCTGGATCAGCTGGGTGAGCTCTGGCGGGAAACCAGTGTCACGTCTCGGAGGCATCTGGTGTTTTGGAGTGGATGAGACAATTAGAATAGAACAATGGTCTATGAGGAATAACACTACCCATATGAATGCACAAACATAAACACACCAATCATTTATTCATTCCACTCAAACATGGTTCAATCTCGATTACAAAAGCTCATGACTAATCGAAGGAAAAAAATCGGCCTAACTGATCGACGAAAAAGGAAAAATAACATGGTGGTCGACTAAAAAAGTCTTCATCAGTGGCGCCTCCTCTTGTGGCTTCCTTCAGTGGTACTCCCTTCATAATCCTGATCATTGCTCACGAGGGGTCCTTCATCTCCACTCGGATAAAGGTCCTCTCCCAAGTCCATCCTTTCCTCTATCGCGGCAAGCTTCATCTCAGATCGTCGACTGTCTCCATGAAGTCCGCGACTTCTTCCTCATGGCCAAGGAAGTCTCGCGTGCCTTCTCCTCCAGTTCAGTTCACGGAACAAAAGCTTCCGTGTGTCTTCGAGTTACGGCGAGTCTGAATCTCCGTTTCGAGAAGACACTCCAAGTCTGGATGTAGAGAGAGTGGAATCGTCCTCCACGGTACGGATGATATCTCCATTCCTTGCCCTGCGAGAAACCATGGCGAGGTCTGAGGAATCGAGCTCGGCCCTGTACTCCTCTCGGAGATGTCCAAGTGCTCGATAGATCGCCACGTCCCTTCCGATGATCCAGTTGAACTCGGTGAACTCAAAGTCTGTAGGCTCCGTGTGTCCTCCGAAGGTTCTCCCTGGGATATGCACTTCAATCCTGTAGCGGGTGTCCGTCGGAAGTGCATTGGTTGGCTTCCCGGTGATCGAGGGTAGAGCGATCTTCAGCTGCTTCACCATCTGGACCAGCTTTCTTCCGAAGGGCATCGTCTCATCGGGCTGGCAAAACTCCGGTAGCAAAACTGGGGTGAACTCGACGGCCATCTAGAATGTTGAAAATAGGAGAAGAGTCAGAATTGAGCAGGGGAGAATTATGGAATGATAAGGATAAAAGTAAATGGTCTCTTCCTATGGCTTTCCGATCCTAGGGGTTACGATCCTACGGTCAGCGTGTGCTCTGATACCATCTCAGAGCGACTGACCCAAAATCGGTCAAATCTACGTATGCGTACCATCCCAAAATCATGCTGGTACTCACAATACATCGATAAAGTAATCAAAGTTCAATCACACCTGAATATTATTACGATTCTCATATAGAGTCTTTATTACAAAGGAATAAATTCGCTCAAGGCCAACTCATGAGAAATAAACTACTAATCTGCGGAGCGTCAAAGTAAAGCGAGTCCATCCGACTCAAAGGGCAATCGCCAAGCGGAGCGTAGCCTCACTCTGATCGAATATACCTCGCAACATAAGGCGTTGCAGCCATGTAGGTCAGCTTTTGGAATAAGTGGCAAGTCATGAAGAACAACAATAATAAACTTACTATCACTATATGCATTTTTGGCTGTGGGGCTCTAAGTTTCATCATTTTGCTAAAAGCAAATTTTTCCCTACTACGATGGACTTGCTTGCAAATTACTACAATTGTTGGTAGTTATTGAGATGGTTCCGCCAACCAAAATCTCGTTCCCAAAGTATTAAGTCATAAACCCTCAAATTAATTCATTAGTTTTAGTGTTGAGATATCCGAATACTTCCAAATTCCAGAGGCTCAAAATGTCCGTGAATCGGGACACGGCTAATCGATTAGATTTTTAACTCTGCAGAGGGTTGCGACTTTCCCGCAAGAATCATTCCTCCTTTAAAGTCTTCGCACTTCATGGTGTTTGAAGGCGGACGAATGAAACAGGGTCTTCCAAAGAGTTCTTACGGCTACCGCCGGTACCCATCAATCCTACCGTTCTTCTACATCTCGTAGTACCGCCCAGCCAGCGTCACTACTAGGGTCAACCCAGCCGAGCCCATAATGGCTTGCGGCTGCACAGTAAGCTTCGGTCATGGGGCATCCATCCTTCTCTTCGTGGCTGGGTGAAGCTTTCCGCAAGATGTCATGGCACTTCTCCATGCATCCCGGCCAACCACTGGGTTCTCCAGGTGCCCGTCAACAAATCCTCCACCCAAGAGTGATTTTCAAGTCCATCTTGATCATTGTAGTTCATGGGGTTGTCATCATCATTGACTCTCACATCTTGCTTATGAATTTCGCTCAACCCAAAACCTGTCTACGAGCATAGCAAAGTAACTACTTCGTCCCGAGGTCATGGTAACAAGGGGATTGGTTCATCCTACCACATGATACTACTCAAGTTTAATGACTTCAAAATTTCAACTACTGCATGCATGGTGGGGTGGTGACAATTCTAATGCACAAAAACATAGGTATAGAAATAACATGATCAAAACTTGCCTTGCTGATGATCCTCGTAAGCTAAAGAGTCGTAGTAGCAAGCTTCGCACTCCGGAAACTCTACCGAGACAAACAATTCACAATAAGCATATAGCAATAGGATCACATAACACAATAGCATAACAAAGTAACATAACACACCAAAACAACCAAATCAAAATCCAAAGGGGAAAACTCAAAGAAAACCCATTCAAAGTTTTTCCTACTTCAAACAATAACTAAAAGTAGTTTTATATAATAAAATTTTCTCAACATAACCTAATCATGGTTTTAGGTTAACTAAACAGAAAAGAATTCATTAAGCAACTAGGAGCAAAAAGAATTAATTAAAAATCTATTATGAAACTCCTATTAGGCCTAATCCAATTTCTATTAAGAAGAATAAATTAAAATTTTTATTAATTATAAATAAAAGTTCATCTATTAGAGTGACAGAAACTATCCTAGAATAATCAATCACAAGTTAAAAATAAATTTATTTACTAATTAATTTAATAGGAAAACAGTAGTTAGTTAATTAATTGGGATTAATGAGATTCTGCTTAAAACTATTTATTTATTAATCCTAAAATACCCAAGTTAATTTTTATGGTTTGGCAATGTCAAAATAAAGTTGGGACAAAAAGAATCATCCAAAAATAATTTTTCTAACTCAAGTTATAGCAGATTTACTATTCTGACTAAAACTAAATTAAAGCAATTTTAGTTAATTTTAACATAGCTAAATATATATTCTACAGAAACTACATAAAATTTGCAAACCAACAAATAAAGAATCACCTAAAAATATTAAACCGAATAAAAGATATGAATTTTTCAAAACAGAAACTATTCTGCTAAAACAGAAAATCAAAAATAAAAGAAAAAGGCCTAATGGGCCTAAACTGCGCACTGTGCGTCAAATAGCCTAAACGGGCCTAGGGTTAAACTAGAACGGACCGGGCTAAAATAAAAACCTAACTAAATAATAAACCGGACGAACCGGGCGGTTTTCTTTAAAAAGATACCCCTTGAGGGTTCTAATCAGGCCGTTCGTTATGAATCGGACGGGGGAGTCTCCGTGACTTATCGGCGTCGGACGGCGGCGGCGGGCGGCGAGAGGCTGTGAGGGCTTGAGGCGTCGGGAGGTCGGGAAGTAGCGCAGGAAAGGGGAGCTCGGGAAGGGTTTGGTGGAGTCGGGGTGGCCGGGTGGTCTAGGCGGCGGCGGCGGCAGTATGGCGGCGGCGGGAGCTTCGGACTCTGGCGTGCTCGGCGAGAGGAGAGGGGTCAGCGAGGGCTAGGGGGAATGGGGTGCGGGCGACGGGTTTTATAGGCTGGGGCCTCGGCACCTGTGGGCGATCGGGACGGATCGGCATCCGGATCCTTCGAGATCCGCGATCCGCAGCGGCGACGGCGTGGCGTGGCGAGGGGTAGACAATGGGCGGGCCCATGATCGGTGAGAGAGAGAGGGGGAGCGAGCGGGCGGCCGGCTGTAAGCGATTCGGGCGAGAGGCGAGTGAGGCGGTTGGTGGGCAGCTCGGTGGCAGTGGGGGCTGGCTGGGCAGTGGTGGTCTGCGGTGCTGGTGGGCAGGGGGCCTAGCTGGCGCTGGGGTGAGTTTTTTTTTTTAAATTTTTTTAATAAAACAAAACAGAGTATAACTTTTAAAATATAAATATTTTATATAGGGTATATATATACCAAAATGATCAGGGGAATATTCTCTATCATTTGAACAATTTTCCAAAGGCAAAATCCAAACTTTATAAAAATCCATCTTTTTCAAATTCAAATAAAATTCAGATTTGAATCCAAATCTTTTGGCAATGTCTTCCTCTGATATTTTTGGAGTGTCATGTTTGCTCCTCTCATACTTTTGATCAAGTATTTATCAGGCTTAGTTTTTGAAATGTTTCCCACTTGCCAAAGTTTGAATTCAAATTCAAAACTCAAAATTTCTCTGAAACTCCAATTGGCATTCAAATTCAAACAGGATGCATAGGATGCTTAGCTATAATTGTAAAACATTCCAAATAGGAAATTTGGGATGTTACAACCAAACACCCAAAAGTAGGTCGAGAAGGGAACTCTTGGGCGGCATTTGTCTCTTACTACGTACTACCACTAAATGTTGTACGTGCAATGCACGGTGGTGTTATGGAGTACGTGCCTAAGTACTCTACTACTACTATATTAGTTGGAGGCACACATTAACTTTTATATTTGTTTACGTGTATGCCCCGAGACCTTCCAACTAGACGTGTCTTTCTCTCCAGGTCGCACTTTGTATCGTTCATACCACTAAGTACTACTACTATGTGTGGTCTCCGACCTAGAAGTGGAAGAAGTGGAGACGCTCTACCACGCTGTTTTTTTACGCTGGGCTCTACCACGCTGTTCATGTCCCACTCCTTTCGCTGACGTGTGGGACATCCAAAGACGCGTCGTGTTTGGCACCCTTCGTCGTAAGAGTTGAAACGCTAGCATTCATCGAAATAAAAAATAATTATAAATCGGCAAAGTGATACTATTTTTATGCGAACCAATCAGCGGTGATACTATACCACGCGGTTTCCTTGCTCCTCGATATCGGAAAGAATACTTCCGTTCGCCAACATGTGGGACGTCGACCATCCCTGGTCCACTTGCCATGCACGCAGAACTCCAAGGAGAGTCACCCAGTCATCGCGCTGCAGATAACAATGACTAATGAGCCGTCAAATCACAGGCCTACTTCCCACTTTGAAGTTGCTCGGACGAAGGAACCATCATGACTTCGTTGAATTCCGCTTCTTGAAGAAAACTACTGTACCAAAGAGATCGCTAGCTACAATATTTACTCCAACAGAGGCCTCCTTTCGTTCATAGGATAGGAATATGAAAATCATAGGAAGTGAGATGACATGCATCTGAATTCCTATAGAGAAAGAGATGCCATTTGATGCATAGGATAGGAATGTTTCCATTTAGTCTAGGCTAATGTCTTGGTAATATGCTCTAAAACTACAGTAGTAACTAGTAGTCTTGGTACATGCTCGTACTCGCATACGCACACACACACTAACTACTACTAGTACTACTACTTCTCACATGCTGGCCAGACGTCATCGTTCTCCTTCTCGGCTTTGTCAGCGACACCCCACCATGCTTGGATCTCCGCCGACCTATCCGCAGCAGCAGCGTCGCAAGGCCCTTTTCTTTCTGGCGGCGGGCCTCTCTTTTCTTGAGTGCTTTCTGACTTTTCCGCTCCCTCTGTGCGGCTTTGGCCGCCTCTTGCTCTACCGCCCATTCGGCCTTGGCATCTTCAAATTCCTCCCACATAGTTGTGAGGTCGCGAGCGGTGATGAACTCGGCACGGTGGGATGCCATCGCTTCCCTACCATTTTGTGTGCATTCGTGGGCAGCGAGGAACTCGGCGCGGTGGGATACCATCGCTGCCTTACCGGTTAGTGTGCGGCGCGGTGGCATGAACGACGCTTGGTGAGTGCTCTAGGGTGGAGTGGCCGGACAACCGTATAGTGCATTGGTTTGTCAAGAGCTCAAGGACAGAAGACGAAGCAAATTAGGATTCCCCTTCAATCCTGGTCATTTATTACCGAGTAAAATGCATTGGAGGTCATCGAACTTGTCTTGATAGCTCACTTTGATCATTGAATACGAGATATGGTGATTATACGGTCACTGGCTCAGCGTATAGCTCCGTATTTGTATGGTTGACCAGTCAAACAGTCCGCATGCACCTCATCAGCTCGTGTTCTTTATCTATCTACGCGGGCCTACCTGTGAATGGAGAAAGAAATACTGTAAAAACCAAAATTATGCGTATGTGGGGAATCAAACCACGGACTCGTTGCTGCAACGCACCCTCGTCAGCCAAATGAAAATGAAATATTCCGTGTCAGACACTCACGCTCACGCTGTCAAAGCATGCTAATGCATGCACATCGCCCTCTAAATCAAAGTCCTGCTCATGGCGCAATGCAAACGGCGAGCCCATCATCTGTGCGCCCCGGCGTTGCCTGACATTACTGTTTAGACGTTTGATGGAGGCCTAAGCGAACGCCGAGCATGTATTCACCTGGCTCAACACCAACGGTCATACTCGGACCTCCTTGCTCATGTATATCGTCCATCACAACGACAATCTATAAAACAACCTAAGCTAGAGAGGGTACTATGGTAGTATGGTACGGAGTATGTACTATCGTGAGCGACCGATCTTAGTGCCACTGCACACCGAAAACGCTTCCATCGCTAGCGTGCGCTTCCCGCCTGAAACGGTCACCATCTCTCCAGAATTTCAATGCCGCATTCACCGGACTTAACTGCAGGTGCAATTGGTGTGTCACTGACATGCGGGCCAGACGCCCGTTCTGCCCACATGTCAGTAACCCAAACGCATCTGCAGTTAAGTCACTGAAGCAGCGTCCCCATTCACGCCCGACGAACCTACTCCGGTGCTAGTTGTCCATCCGTCTGCCGCAGCTCATTGCCATTCGCCCGCTATATTAACTTGAGCCCCAGCTCCCAGCCATAGCCAAAGACACACACTTATTCTCCTCCGGTCCCTTCCTTCTGTCGGCACCACTTCAACCATGGCATCCTGGCGCTCCGAAGCTCTCTTGGACGTACTGTCGCAGGAGCAGACGAGGGACATCGGCGGCTCCGCTCCGGGCATGCTCCAAAGCTCTCTTCGACATACTGTCACAGGAGCAAACGAAGGAGATCGCCAGCTCCCCCCCCCCCCCCCCGGCCGCCCTCCGCTGCCACGACCATGAAGCCGGCAGCAAGGAATAGTAGTACACGGTAGGTCGCCACCGCTCTGGTCCTAGGAAGGCCACCGCTCCTCTACTCAGTCGACGCCAAGCTTGGTGGGATAAAAATCGGCGGCCGATTAGCCGCTTGATGGCGGCGAGGCGGAAATCTTCATAACCTTGTGCTCCGGAGGAGGAGGTTATCGAGGCGGATAAGGAGGAGGCAAAGGCAATGGCCTGCTTTCTCGGGTTCATGGCGGACATGGTGGTCGGGGCCAGCGATCGTTTAGATTAGGTTCTGATGAGGTTTTAATACGGTTTGTGCGAAATATTTCATGAATTTCATCCACTTTATAGGAAAAGTTCTCAAAATGTAATGAATTTCATCCGATCAATTTGAAATTTGCTTTGTTTGTTTGCAATTTCGCCGGTTAGTTCATATAGTTGTCGAAAGGTATGCGGGCAGCATCGGATGGCATCCATCGGTGTCCTCGGACAGATGCGGTGTAAATTTGTGGGCAAGCGCTGGAGATGCCCTAACTATCATGCTATAATCGCTAACAATCCTCCATTATTTGGCAGGGAACAGTTATCCCACGATCAAAATCAGATCCGCGATGTTTCGCACTCCTCCCGCGTAAGAGTGTAAACTCTTGCTTACATAAAAATGGAGCAAGTGGGCGGCATCAGAGCCCGTCATATCACTCGAACTAGCCCGCCTAACGGCGGAAAGCACCGCCCTCGTCATTTTGTTCTGGATTTCTATCGATCGATCGCGCGAAAATGTTACGCTTCGCAAGTTCTAAAGGAAAAGGCGGCACACTTACGACTCGTACACGTCGCAACCCCGACAGTCCGGCTCGCACGCCGCTCACCAGAGGGGACACGCGTTGTCTTGCAATTTCACTGACATGTGGGACCATAATTGAATAAAACGTCGATAGCCGAAATCTAATCGCTCGTGAGCGTCGGTGAGAAGAGAGAAGCGGGAGGAGAAGAGATCGCCCGCCCGCGCGCACGGACTCCAAGAAATATACGGTGATAATGTGAGGTGGGCCATGCCGAGTCGGACCGCTTCGAGCCCGCTCTCACCGCCCTAGCCCTCAAGGCGCTTGACTGGCCGCTGCATGCATAGCAAGAACTCCTCCGTTCCTAAATAATTGTCTTTCTAGAGATTTCAACAAATGACTACATACGGAGCAAAATGAGTGAATCTACAATTTAAAACATGTCTACATACATCCGTATGTTGTAGTCCATTTGAGATGGCTAGAAAGACAAATATTTGGGAATGGAGGGAGTAGTCCCCGCTTATATGGAGGAGAGAGAGGTATTGACAAAGTCAAGGAGTAATAGTGGAGACAATAGCTTTCATAAAAAATAAACAATGAATACTCGTTGCTCGTCCTCTATATCGGAAAGAATACTTTCATTCGCCGACATGTGGGATGACGACCATCCTGGTCCACCTGCCATGCACAAAATTATCCTGGTCTACCCCGGTCGTATCGCAGGCCCAACCTTTCCCACTTTAAGTTGTTCGGACGAAGGAACCATCATGACTTCGTTGAATTCCGCTTATTCAAGAAAACTTACTGTACCCGCAATACTGCTACCACACGCGAAGACCGGGCGGCCTTGTACCACGTCATATCTTTGAAACCCACTAGACCAAACTAGCCGCCTAGGTCATCTATTTTGGAGCGGAGGATGCGTCTACTGACTGCTATGATTTTGTGTTGCACGTTCTCTATACTTTTGCTACGATTTTCCTACCCTATGAACCAAATGAGGCCTGAATGTATGTCGACTATTGTCTGATCGATTGCTAAGCCTACAATTTTAGGAGCTAGGGCTATTGGTCGATCGACGAGGGATAATTATAAGCGTACCACGAGCTCATAAGCCAAAACGTTTCTCTTCGGTGAGTGTTTTGCAAGTACTATAGCTCGCACAGTAGCTAGCCTACTAACACCAAGAATCATCAAACAAGCCCTGCTGATATGATAAACAGTTCAAAATTACATGTAAGCATGCCATATATTACATCAAAAGCTGGTGAGGATACATCTGTTTCCATAACTCGGAGAGGGTTCGCATGATTCATCGCATGATTCACTATCATACAAAAGTAGCAAGATCTGCCCACACAAGGCGATTGCACTAGCCCTAAGATGGTTTGATAACACACATCATTACGGTAATTAAACACAGGGCAATGCAAACTACCCTGAAGGATTAGCGCGACCAACTATTTCTTCTCATCGATCTCTCGGGCAATGACCACAGCACGGACAGCGGTATGGGAATCGATTTCTGGGGCGATGTCCCCAGGACTGACCGCGACATCGCAATCGATCTCTAGGGCGATGTCCACAGGATGGATAGCGGCATCGGAATCGATCTCCAGGGCGATGCCAACAGGACGGGCCACAACATCGGAATCACCAAGGACAACCACCGGCTCCTGCACAACCCTAACATATTAGCAAGCACATTGCAAATAATCAAAAAGCAAGTACATTGCAAATAATAAAAAACCACAACTATGGTAATAAGCCATTATTTTTTACCTTGTGCAGCTCACCAGGGGATCTCATCCCTCCGGGGGCCATCTCCTCGTCCTCGATGGGGGCCATATCCTTGCCAGGGGAATACTGCTTCTCAACGGCGACTATCTCCTCAAACTCGGTCTTGAGCCTCACATAGGTGGAAATCAGAGTTCTTGGGGTAGGCACGGTGGGGCCCTTGCTGTTCTTCCTACTTTCTTTGAGGAGTTCGTCCGCCAACGTCCTCAACTCTTTGGCCAGTGCTTGTTTCTTGGAGTCATTCGTCTCCATGGGTTGGCCCGCCAACATGGTCAACTCGTTGGTCGGTGCTCGCTTCCTGGAGATCTCTGTCTCCAGTGGGTTTTCTACCGACAACTCTTTGCCTAGTGCTCCAAGATCCATCAATGAACTAACAAACAAAAAGCAATCGAAAGGAAACCACAATCGCAATGAAAACGGGAAAAGAATAGTTTGTGAGAATCGGTCGGTGCTTCGCAAAAAGAAGATTATTGGAATGAAAATATAGCAGCATAACTGATTCGCCCACCTTTCCTTCATCGGTAGAGAAGAAAAATGGCAGAAGTGAGTAGCCTGGAGTGAGGTTTTCTTCAAGAAATGGAAGAAAGGGCTTGAACGAGTGTTCCAATGAAATGATGGTTGCTTCGTCCAGTCCAACTTGGAGGCCACCTTACCACTGCTGAAGGTGTGGGTTTTGTGATATGACGAGTCATGACGGCCACACCGGGGTGATAGGTGAGTCTCGACTGTAGCACCTCGCTGTGATTTGGTGGATGGCACGCGGGCCCAGATGCTTTGAAATGTCCCGCCTGTAGATAGAGCGGCTAGTCATATAGGACTGCTCAATATTGTGCACCGTGACCAAGGCGGAGAGGAAAACGAGAGAACTACGTAATTAATGCATGAGTTTAATTAGGGTAGTTTTGTAAAGTCTGAGATCTGATACATTCCTCCAATCGCAAAATGCCTTGGTTCATGAGATTTGAGATTTGAGCCCTATAAAGCGGAAGGGAGGGGGTACTGCACACAGTGTAGTCTAGTCACTTGTTGAAATCTCTAGAAAGGCAAATACTCCTTTCCGGTTTACAGGTCTATACTACTCCCTCTCTAGAAAGTCATCTTACGAAAACCAAATAGTCCCAAAACACTTAGGCGCGGTGCATTAATTTCTACCTTGTTTCTTGTTTCTTGTTTCTTGACATACGTATCAACCAATAAGAGATGAGAGGTGTGCATGCTTTTAATGACTTGCAATGGCTAGTTCATTGCATGGAATCCTATTAATTAGCAAATAAACATTGGTGACCCCAGGAGGAAACGGTGCTAAGCGCGTGGACCTATGCAGAATGAGTATCAACCAATGGATAATGGAGTTTAATTGTTAAACAATACTCCCTCCGTTCCCAAATAATTGTCTTTCTAGCCATGTCAAATGGACTACAACATACGGATGTATGTAGACATGTTTTAAAGTGTAGATTCATTCATTTTGCTCTGTATGTAGTCACTTGTTGAAATCTTAAGAAAGACAATTATTTAGGAACGGAGGGAGGAGCAATTTTGTCTCATGCAAGAGCCTGTCTAGTACTCCAAGGAACCGCACCACGCGAGCGTTCGCAACTGCCACGTTCAGTTTGCGCTTGGCTCTTCGCCTCTTCGAGAAGACGAACAATGATGTTACTCCTACTTCTATAGTATCGAATCCACTGCTGCATGTCCGTCCACCTCGTGCGGGAGAGATAGCGTGTAGGGAAAGCTTCTACTTACTGCTCCTGCCTTTGCGTCTATGACAGTGGGCCCAACAGTGGTTGGCCCACTGTCATGCAGCCAAAGGCAGGTGCAGATCAAACCGAGCTCGTCCGCGAGGGAGAGGGCGTCGTAGTAATCAAATTTCTCGGTCTTGTACGAGTTGACGCGACACATCAAACCACTGCACTTGATAAAAGTCTTTTTACACATTTCATATGGGCTACTTCGTACTATGTAGGAGTAGACATATTCTGCTTCGTATGTAGTCACTTGTTGCAATCTCTAAAAAGACTTATATTTGGAAACGGAGGGAGTACAACGCATGCATGCATGCCGTGACTTTCCTTTTGATACTTGCATGTGTTGATTTGATGCACCTTGCCAAATTTTGAATATAAATTTAACTAACCAAATTTTCATGCATGTCACAAAAAATTACGGGGCTGTTTGGATTGTGACTATGTTTGTCTTATGTTGCCACATTATTTTTCCCACACTTGCCACACTTGCCTAACCTGAGTTGCTCAAATTGTTAGACACACTTTGGCTTGCCTAAGGGATTCTTGCCACAATTTTTGTGTCTATGACATGTGTGGTTCACTGCTAACAAAAAAAATTCTTGTCTTAGGTGTGGCTAATAAAAAAGACTTATATTTAGGAACGGAGGGAGTAGAAAATGTAAATAATAATGCATGTTGGGGCAACCCACCTTTCCGCTAATTTTAGTCGTGGGCTTGTTCACAATTTTTATGAGGGGGTGGTTGTTCATTTAATGGAGGGACTTGTAGTACCAGACTTCAACGATATAAAGTGCAACCTGGCACACCATAACACCACCTGGAACAAGCGGGTAGCTATCTCAAAAAACAATCAACAACTAAAAAAAACCGCGACCTGGCATGTAGGAGTAGTACACAATTTTAAACGATTGTTTTGATGGAGTGAAAAAGGAAAACTACCCCACTACTTATATATAGGCCAGAGCCTCCACGCTTGCTTGCTAGGGCTGGTCTATTCACACACTCTCATCCTCTCCAGATCTAAACAAGATAGGGGCAGTAACACTGTCTTTCTCCCTTCAAAAACACTGGCTTTCTATCCTCACCGCTGGTTACAGATCCGGACGTATCCCCCTCCACCGGTGAAGGGGAGGAGGGGCAACGTTTAGGCCGTCATCGACAGCGAGGGAGGAGACCCATTGCCGACCGCACCGTTATCTCTGGCCGAGCGCCGGCGCGGGAGGTCGTCCGATCCCTTCGTCGTTGCCTGTGGGCGGATCCAGCCGCCCACCTATCCACATCCCGACGACCTTCAGGTATATCTTCGTTTGAAACCGCCTTAGCTCTACTTCCCCAGCTCGCTACGTCACTGCATGTGCATCATTTTCTACCTCTCAGCCCCTCTTGATCGGACGGTCCAACATCACCTATTTTTTTTCTTCTACTGTTAGAGGTAAAGCTTCATGGAGTCGAATCTTGTACTCCCTCCGTCCAAAAATACTTGTCATTGAAATAAAGTGGGGGTGGGGGAATTTAGTATGTACGTCGGACTTGGTACAAACAGGAAGGAAAGGGGATGAAAGTAGTACAGACTGGTCATCCAACTGGTCTCTTGGTCGAAAAGGGAAATATAGGGGTAACGTTGTACACAGTGGTATGACGAGGACTAGATTTGCTATCCACACATAGGAGTAGGTGGCTAGAGTGAACAAAAATGGGACCAACCCAGATATGTTTCTTGGATGTTTGTTTCTCGGGGCAACAAACTATGAATAACCACTTTATGCCCCTGTTTACATTACATGGTGTCAGTCTTTGCTGGTGCACCCTTGTCCGATGCCCTTATACAAAATATTTAGGCTCCGAAAAGAGGGCCGGAATAGGAAAGGAATGTAGGTATAAAACTATGGAACAGCGGACCGGAGGAAACTCTCAAGAGAATGTGTGTGGATGGACTATGAAATGTACAGATTTGTTTTTTTTAGAGTAGCATGTTTGGCAGTATGAGATGCTATTTGTTTATTCAGCTGCACAGTGACTACTCTTGTCCTCACCTCACGTATCACACATAGGTTGATTTTTTTATTCAGGCAAACACAGCACAGCAACCTGTCTAACGCATGGCAGCGAGCGTCTGCCAACAGCAACATGTCTAACGCATGGCAGCGAGCGCCTCCAGCAGGTGGAGCAGCGCGTGGATGTTTCTAATCGATGGAATCGGTACTACTGACCAGCTTTCCTATGAAACACTAATCACCTTTCCCGTGTTCCGAACGGTTGGAAGGGAAAGAATACCGTAGGAATTGTGTTCCTACAAAAATCCTGCACCAAACCTGTGAACCGAACGCAGCCTTAGCTGTTCTTAATATAATGTCCCTAGTAAAAATGAAGCCATGCCACTGTTTTCTCCTGTAATTGTTTGAGACTCTGACAAGTTTAGCCAAATGTTTTTTCCTGTAATTGTTCAAGACTCTGACTGTTTCCTCTGTGCCTTTTTGTGCAAACAGGGATATCCAATTCACCTGGTTGCTGTTGTGACCTTTTGGTGCACTGCACAAAACTCTTGTTAAAAGAAGTGACTTTTGTGCTGTTAACTGGAATGTCAGAATGGAACCGTTGGTTCATTTTGGTGGAACTGCACAAAGGGAGATCTCTGTTCCAATCCTCATCATCCATATTGGCGCCATAACCTTCCTTTAGGTAAGAATGATATTTAATGCATGTGTTCATCTCTATTTTCCGACTGCCATGAGAAAATAATGTTGTTTTTTACTAGTACACTTGTACTCCCTCACTGACAAAACCAATTCTGAATTAGAAGGCCAATCATGTACTTGGTTTCACCAACTGGTGAGGAGAAAGAGAAACAGAGCATGAAGAGGAAGAAGAAGAAGAATAAACAGTGCCAAAGCGATCTTGCTGAAGCCAGAGGCCTCAGTCGAGGCTATTCAAGGGCTCCGACAACGACTACCTTACATGTGAGACGATCCTCCAGGGAGCCCTTCCACTTCTGATGTCTCACTTAATTAATTAGGAGTACTTAAGTACCACTAATTTATTACTGCCTAATTTTCCGGTTGGAGTTAAACAAATCTTTTGTTTTCTCCGTCGTATCTACTTTTCCAAACACTTTTTCCCTTGTTTTGGACTCTAACTTGTATGATTTCAATGGAACTAACCCGGACTGACGTTGTTTTCAGCAGAATTGCCATGATGTTGTTTTATGTGCAGAAAACAAAAGTTCTCGGAATGACCTGAAACTCCACGGAACATCTTAGAAAAAATTAATAAAAAATCCTCGCCAAAGATGAAGACCAGGGGGTCCACACCCTGTCCACGAGGGTGGGGGCGCCCCCAGGCGCGCCCTACCTCGTGGGCCCTCGAGACCCTCCGACGCCAACTCCAACTCTATATATTTGCTTTCGGAGAGAAAAAATTAGAGAGAAGAAATCATCGCGTTTTACGATACGGAGCAGCCACCAAGCCCTAAAACCTCTCGGGAGGGCTGATCTGGAGTCCGTTCGGGGCTCCGGAGAGGGGGATTCGTCGTCGTCATCATCATCAACCATCCTCCATCACCAATTTCATGATGCTCACCGCCGTGCGTGAGTAATTCCATCGTAGACTTGTTGGACGGTGATGGGTTGGATGAGATTTATCATGTAATCGAGCTAGTTTTGTTAGGGTTTGATCACTAGTATCCACTATGTTCTGAGATTGATGTTGCTATGACTTTGCTATGCTTAATGCTTGTCACTAGGGCCCGAGTGCCATGACTTCAGATATGAACCTATTATGTTTTCATGAATATATGTGTGTTCTTGATCCTATCTTGCAAATCTATAGTCACCTATTATGTGTTATGATCCGACAACCCCGAAGTGACAATAATCGGGATACTTCTCGGTGATGACCATAGTTTGAGGAGTTCATGTATTCACTATGTGCTAATGCTTTGTTCCAGTTCTCTATTAAAAGGAGGCCTTAATATCCCTTAGTTTCCATTAGGACCCCACTGCCACGGGAGGGTAGGACAAAAGATGTCATGCAAGTTCTTTTCCATAAGCACGTATGACTATATTCGGAATACATGCCTACATGACATTGATGAATTGGAGCTAGTTCTGTGTCACCCTATGTTATGACTGTTACATGATGAACCGCATCCGGCATAATTATCGATCACCGATGCAATGCCTACGAGCTTTCCATATACTGGTTCTCGCTTATTTACTTTCCTGTTGCTACTGTTACAATCACTACAAAACACCAAAAATATTACTTTTGCTTTCATCACTCTTTTGTTACTGTTACCACTACTATCATACTACTTTGCTACTAAATACTTTGCTGCAGATATTAAGTTATCCAGGTGTGGCTGAATTGACAACTCAGTTGCTAATACTTGAGAATATTCTTTGGCTCCCCTTGTGTTGAATCAATAAATTTGGGTTGAATACTTTACCCTCGAAAGCTGTTGCGATCCCCTACACTTGTGGGTTATCAAGACTAATTTCTGGCGCCGTTGCCGGGGAGCATAGCTCTATTCTTTGAGTCACTTGGGATTTATATCTGCTGGACACTATGAAGAATTTGAAAGACGCTAAGACAAAATTTATCCCTCAACTATGAGGCGAGGTAAGGAACTGCCATCTAGCTCGCACTTGATTCACCTTACGTTATGAGTAAGCTTGCGACACCTAAACCTGCTTCGCTATTCGCTCGATATGTCACATGTTATTGATGATGCCACTTCTGCTATGCATGATACTTATGTTGAAACTACTTCTATGCTTGATACTACTGTGCCCCTTGGTGAATTTCTTGATGAACAAATTTCTAGGGCTAGAGAGAAACAAATTATTGAAACTGATAATGTTGATGAAATTGATGATGAAGATATGCATGTTATTCCTGAGGGTTATGCTTTTGATATAGAATATTCTGCAGCTATCTTTGCCTGCAAAGATAGAAATGAACTTAAGAGACTATTAGTTAAATGGAGTAAAGAATCTCTTAGGATAGAATGAAACCTGACCCTGCTTTTGCTACTTCACCTATCTGTGTTCCCGACAAGGATTATGAATTCTCTGTTGACCCTGATATAATTACTTTGGTTGAATCTGATCCTTTTTATGGCTATGAATCTGAAACTGTTGTGGCACATCTTACTAAATTAAATGATATAGCCACCCTGTTTACTAATGATGAGAGATCTCGCTACTTTTATATCCTTAAACTATTTTCGTTCTCATTAAAGGGTGATGCTAAGATATGGTTTAATTCTCTTGATCCTGGTTGTGTGCGTAGTCCCCAGGATATGATTTATTACTTCTCTGCTAAATATTTCCCTGCTCATAAGAAACAAGCTGCTTTAAAGGAAATATACAACTTTGTGCAAATTGAAGAAGAGAGTCTCCCACAAGCTTGGGGGAGGCTTCTCAAGTTACTTAATGCTTTGCCTGATCATCCTCTTAAGAAAAATGAAATACTCAATATCTTTTATAATGGACTAACTGATGCTTCCAGAGATAAACTGGATAGTTGTGCTGGTTTTCAGGGAAAGAACACCGGATGAAGCTGGAATTTTATTGAATAATATGTTGACAAATGAAAATAATTGGGATCCTCCTAAGTGTAACATCCCAAATTTCCTATTTGGAATGTTTTACAATTATAGCTAAGCATCCTATGCATCCTGTTTGAATTTGAATGCCATTTGAAGTTTCTGAGAATTTTGAGTTTTGAATTTGAATTTCAAACTTTGGCAAGTGGGAAACATTTCAAAAACTAAGCCTGATAAATACTTGATCAAAAGTATGAGAGGAGCAAACATGACACTCCAAAAATATCAGAGGAAACAATGCCAAAAGATTTGGATTCAAATCTGAATTTTATTTGAATTTGAAAAAATGGATTTTTATAAAGTTTGGATTTTGCCTTTGGAAAAATGTTCAAATGAAAGGAATATTCCCTGATCATTTTGGTATATATATACCCTATATAAAATATTTATAGATATAGTTTTATTTCTGTTTTTGTTTTATTTTAAAAAATAAAATTCTAAAAGAAAAATCCCTCGTCTTGCCCAGCCACCCAGCCCAGCCAGCCAAGACCCTCCCGCTGACCCGACCCAGCAGCGGCCCACTGGCCAGGCCAGCCGAGCCGAGCCGGCCCAGCTCAGCCCCCGCCGCTCGCCCGAATCTCCTAGGCCTCGGCCACCCGCTCGCCTCACCCCTCCCTCTCTCTCTCTGACCCATGGGCCCCGCCCCATCTTCTTCCCCCCTCGCCCACGCAACGCAGCTCGCCGGAGATCGCCGGATCCCGAAGGATCCGGGATCCCCGATCGCCCCCGATCGACCCCCGAAGACGCCCGAGGCCCTAGCTATAAAAGCCGAGCCCCTCCGCACCCCATTCCCCCCTAGCCTCGCCGAGCCCTCTCCTCTCTCTCCCGAAGCACGCGGAGCCCAAGCTCTCCTCACGCCAAAGTCGCCGCCGCCGCCACCCTAGTCCACCCCGACCCCCAACGACGCCACCAGACCACTCACCGACCTCCCCGCACCAAGACGGCGACTCCTCGAGCTCACCGACGCCTCGAAGCCAGCGACGACTCGCCGCCGCCGCCATTGTCGCGGACCCGATGCGTCGTCGGAATCACCTCCCCGTCCGATCTAAATCAACGGCCACGATTAGAACCCGAAGGTAAGTTTTATTAGAAAAACCGCCGGTTCGTCCGGTTTATTAGTTAGGGTTTTAGTCAATTAGCGGCCCGTTTTAGTTTTAACCCGAGGCCCGTTAGGCTATTTAACGACAGGGCACGATTTAGGCCCATTAGGCCTTTTTCTTTTATTTTGATTTTCTGTTTTAGCAGAATAGTTTCTGTTTTCAAAAATTCATATCTTTTATTCTGTTTAATATTTTTGAGTGATTCTTTTTTGTTGGATTGCAAATTTTATGTAGTTTCTGTAGAATATATATTTAGCTATGTTAAAAATAATTAAAATGCTTTAATTTAGTTTTAGTCAGAATAGTAAATCTGCTATAACTTGAGTTAGAAAATTTATTTTGCATGATTCCTTTTGCCCCAACTTTATTTTGACATTGCCAAACCCTAGAAATTAACTTGGGTATTTTAGGATTAATAAATAATTAGTTTTAAGCAGAATCCTATTAATCCTAATTAATTAGCTAGATGTTGTTTTCCTAATATTTTAATTAGTAAATGAATTTATTTTTAACTTGTGATTAGTTATTCTATGTTAGTTTCTGTCACTCTAGTAGATGAACTTTATTTATAATTAATAAAAGTTTTAATTTATTTTTCTTAATAGAAATTGGATTAGGCCTAATATGAGTTTTATAATAGCTTTTTAATTAATTCTTTTTGCTCCTAGTTGCTTAGTGAAACCTTTTCTGTTAAGTTAACTTAAAACCATGATTAGGTTATATTAAGGAATTTTTGTTATATAAAACTATTTTAGCTATTGTTTGGAGTAGGAAAAACTTTGAATTGGTTTTCTTTAAGTTTTCCTTTTGGATTTGGTTTTGATTGTTTTGTTGTGTTATGTTACTTTTGTTATGTTGTGTGATCCTATTGCTTGGTGCTTATTGTGTTATTGTTTGTCTCGGTAGAGTTTCAGTCTGAAGCTTGCTACTCGACTCTTTAGCTTACGAGGATCATCAGCAAGGCAAGTTTTGATCATGTTATTTCTATACCTATGTTTTTGTGCATTAGTAGTTGTCACCACCCCACCATGCATGCAGTAGTGAAATCTTGAAGTCATTAAACTTGAGTAGTATCATGTGGTAGGATGAACCAATCCCTTGTTACCATGACCCGGGACGTAGTAGTTACTTTGCTATGCTCAGAGACGGATTTGGGATGAGTGAAATTCATACGCAAGATGTGAGAGTCAATGATGATGAAAACCCCATGAACTACAATGATCAAGATGGACTTCGAAAATCACTCTTGGGTGGAGGGCGGTTGACGGGCACCTGGAGCACCCAGTGGTGGCGGGATGCATGGAGAAGCGCCATGACATCCTCATGGAAAGCTTCACCCAGCCACAAAGAGAAGGATGGATGCCCCATGACCGAAGCTTACTGTGCAGCCGCAAGCCATTATGGGCTCTGGCTGGGTTGACCCTAGTAGTGACGCTGGCTGGACGGTACTACGAGAAGTAGACGAACGGTAGGATTGGATGGGTACGGCGGTAGCGTAAGAACTCTTTGGAAGACCTGTTTCATTAGTCCGTCTTCAAACACCATGAAGTGCGAAGACTTTAAAGGAGGGAATGATTCTTGCGGGAAAGTCGCAACCCTCTGCAGAGTTAAAGATCTAATCGATTAGCCGTGTCCCCTGTTACGGACATTTGAGCCTCGAACTTGGAAGTATTCGGATATCTCAACACTAAAACTAATGAATTAATTTGAGGGTTTTATGACTTAATAATTGGGAACGAGATATTGGTTGGCGGAACCATCTCAATAACTACCAACAATTGTAGTAATTTGCAAGCAAGTCCTTTGTAGTAGGATAAAATCTGCTTTTCGCAAAATGATGAAACTTAGAGCTCCACACCAAAAATGCATATAGAGTTAGTAACTTTATTATTGTTATTCTTCATGACTTGCCACTTATTCCAAAAGCTGACCTACATGGCTGCAACGTATTATGTTGCGAGATATATTCGATCGGTGTGAGGCTATGCTCGCGCTTGGCGATTGCCCTTTGAGTCGGATGGACTCGCTTATCTTCGACGCTCGCAGTATTATTAGTTTATTTCTCATGAGTTGGCCTTGAGCGAATTTATTCCCTTGTAATAAAGACTCTATATGAGAATCGTTAATGATATTCAGGTGTGATTGAACTTTGATTACTTTATCGATGTCTTTGTGAGTACCGGCATGATCTTGGGATGGTATGCATACGGAGATTTGACCGATTTTGGGTCAGTCGCCACAGAGATGGTATCGAGCACACGCTGACCGTAGGATCGTAACCCCTAGGATCGGAAAGCCATAGCAGAGACCATTTACTTTGAATCCTTTTCATTCCATAATTCTCCCTGTTCAATTTCGACTCTTCTCCCATTTGCAACATTCTAGATGGCGCGAGTTCACCCAGTTTTGCTACGGAGTTACGCTTGGCCCGATGAGACGATGCCCTTCGAAGAAAGCTGGTCCAGATGGTGAAGCAGCTGAAGATAGCTCTACCCTCGATCACGGGAAGCCCACTAATGCACTTCCAACGGACACCGACAGGATTGAAGTGCATATCCTGTGGAGAACCTTAGGAGGACACACGGAGCCTATCAACTTTGAGTTCACCGAGTTCAACTGGATCATCGGAAGGGACGTGGCGATCTATCGAGCACTTGGACATCTCCGAGAGGAGTCAGGCCGAGCTCGATCACTCGAGACTCGCCATGGTTTCTCGCAGGCAAGGAATGGAGATATCATCCGTACCATTGAGGACGATTCCACTCTCTCGTACATCCGGGACTTGGAGTGTCTTCTCAGAAACGGGAGATTCAGACTCGCCGTAACTCAAGACACACGGAAGCTTTTGTTCCATGACTGGGCTGGAGGAGAAGGCACGCGCAGACTTCCTTGGCTATGAGGAAGAAATCACGGACTTCATGGAGATAGTCGACGACCGAAGATGAAGCTTGCCGCGATAGAGGAAAAGATGGACTTGGGAGAGGACCTTTACCCGAGTGGAGATGAAGCACCCTCGTGAGCAATGATCAGGATTTCAAGGAGTACCACCAAGGAAACCCCAAGAGGAGGCGCCATCGATGAAGACTTTTTAGTCGACCACCATGTTATCTTTTACTTTTTAAATCGATCAGTTAGGCCGATGTTTTCCCTCGATTAGTCATGAGCTTTTGTAATCGAGTTTGAACCATGTTTGAGTGGAATGGATAAATGATTGGTGTGTTATGATTGTGCATTCATATGGGTAGTGTATTTCTCATAGACCATTGTTCTATTCTAATCTTCTCACCCACTCCAAAACACCAGATGCCTCCGAGACGTGACCTTTGGTTTCCGCCGAGCTCACCCAGCTGCTCCAAAGAGAGTAATGCACCGATGCAGCTACTTATTCGAATCGAACAACACCGCCAACAATCCACCGCCACCGCCACCACCCTCGTGGACAACTTGACTCGATTTACGAGGTTGAATCCGCCAGTGTTCTCTAGTAGCACCGAGCCAATTGTGGCTGATGATTGGCTCCATAAAGTCGGAAGAGAGCTAGTCACCGTTGGATGCACCGATGTTGAGAAGGTGCGCTTTGCGCGCATCAACTGGATGGACCTGCAGCTTCTTGGTGGGAGAATTACACCGCCACTTTTCCCATTGGTGCCATCACTTGGGACCAATTCCAGCAACCTTCCGCACCGCTCATGTCTCACTGGAGCCATGAGTGCAAGAAGCGTGAGTTCCGCAACTTGCGCCAGGGAACCGCATTGTGGCACAAGACGTGGATGAATTCAGCAAGCTCGCCGCTATGCCCCGATGATGTGGCCACCGATGCCGCCAAGCGGAGAAGTTCCTTGAGGGACTCAATGATGAACTGAGCATGCAGCTTATTGTGGCTACCTTCAACAACTACCGGAGCTGGTAGACAAGGCCACCATTCTTGAAGGCAAGCAGCAACAGATAGAAGCCGCAAGCGGAAGTACAGCGTGGGAAGCACAACTCGGGAGCTCAAGAGAAGCCCGCTATGCACCATACTCGGGAGGGCACACCCATCATAACCATGGAGGTCATAACCATGGAGGAAATGGGAACAACCGCAGCCAGGACAACAAGTCAGGCCATGGCAATGGCAATGGAAATGGTAATGGCAATCAGCACTGTTCTGCCCGGCTCAAGGATCTGAGCCACATCACCGCTTCAAGTGCCGAAGACAGGGCACTATGCCACCGACTGCCGGAGGCCAAGCAGAGGAATGGAAATGGCAATGGAGGCTCAGCGAAGAAGCCAAATCCGTTCCCGTGCTCGGTGAACCACATCGACGTGGAGGACGTCTATGATCAGCCGAACATCGTGGTTGGTAAGTTTTATTGAATTCACATTCAGTTTTGGTTCTCTTTGATTACGGTGCAACGATTCATTCATATCAAGGGTAGTTGTGGAAAAGTATGCAGGTTACGCACTAGAACCCTTAGAAGCCCCTTGGCGTCGGTTCCATAGGAGGAGAAATGATGGCGGTGTAGGCTGTCCTGCAACCCTCAACATCGGGAACCACAAATTTCCGTGGACCTCATAGTGTTGGAAACCCAGACCTTGGATGTAATCCTAGGCATGGATTGGTTGTCAAAGTTTGAAGGAACATTGATCGTGTTCAGAAGTCTATTCTGCTCACCACCCGGAGCGAAGAGGATCAAGTATGTAGACAGCACAGCCGGATGAAGAATCAGTGCATTCCCTCACGGGAGTTGTTCAGAGGAAGTGCCGTGAGTGCAAGACTTTCCCGATGTGTTCCGGAGGAATTACCAGAATGCCACCGGACGGGGACATTGAATTTCTGATTGAGCTATTGCGGCACAGCCCCAATATCCAAGAGACCTTATCGGATGCCACCGAATGAGTTGAAAGAGATCAAGGATCAAATAAATGAGTTATTGGAGAAAGGATATATTCGTCCAAGCTCATCACCTTGGGGAGCCAGTTCTTTTGGTAGAGAAGAAGGATGGAAGCTTGAGGATGGTTGTGGATTATCGTGCATTGAACGAAGTAACCATCAAGAACAAGTACCTCTGCCGATGATCAATGACTTGTTTGATCAGCTTGTTGGAGCCAAGGTATTCTCTAAGATCGATCTTGATCGTGGTATCATCGATTGAAGATTCGTGAAAAGGATATACCCAAAACAGCATTCACTACTAGGTATGGTTTATATGAGTATACCGTCATGTCATTTGGATTGACTAATGCTCCTGCATACTTCATGAATTTGATGAACAAGGTGTTCATGGAATATTTGGACAAGTTTGTCGTGGTGTTCATCGATGATATATTGATATTCTCCAAGAGCGAGGAAGAACATAAGGAACATTTGCGACTAGTTCTGGAGAAACTTCGAGAACATCAGTTGTATGCCAAGTTCAGCAAATGTGAATTTTGGCTGAAGGAAGTTGGATTCCTCGGACATGTTATTTCAGGAGAAGGAATAGCAGTTGATCCCGCCAAGGTTGAATCGTCACCGATTGGCGATCACCCACCTCGACCAAGGAGATCCGCAGTTTTCTCGGACTCGCAGGATATTATCGGAGGTTCATTGAGAACTTCTCGAAGATTGCCAAGCCCATGACTGAGCTGTTGAAGAAGGAAGCCAAGTATGTTTGGACCGAGGAATGTGAAGCCAGTTTTCAGGAATTGAAGAAACGGTTGGTCACCGCTCCAGTGTTGATTTTGCCGGACATACACAAGGAATACCAGGTTTATTGTGACGCTTCTCGTCAAGGACTCGGAGGAGTATTGATGCAGGAAGGTAAGGTTGTAGCTTATGCCTCCGGACAGCTATGGCCTCATGAGATGAATTATGCCACGATGATTTGGAGTTAGCAGTTGTAGTGCATGCACTCAAGACTGGAGACATTTCATCGGAAATCGTTGTGATGTCTACACAGATCACAAGAGTTTGAAATATATCTTCACGCAGAAGGAATTGAACCTCGAGCAGAGGAGATGGCTAGAGTTGATAAAGGACTACGACATGAGACTGCATTACCACCCGGTAAAGCTAATGTTGTAGCAGATGCTTTGAGCCGTAAGAGTTATGTGAATACTCTTACAGCAGGAGGATTACCCCAGAGTTAGTCGATGACCTCGAGAGATCTCCGATGGAGATAGTTCCGAGAGGATTTGTTGCAACTCGAAGTTCAGTCCACCTTGACCGAAAGGATTCGTGAAGCCGTAAGTCGGACAAGGAAATTGATGAGATTAAGCAAAAGATGGATGAAGGAAAAGCTAAAGGATTCCGTAAGGATGAACACGGAACTATATGGTTTGAGGATCGATTTATGTGCCCAATGATCCCGAGCTCGGAAGCTAATTCTTCAGAGGCTCATGATTCATCAGACTCGATTCATCCGGCAACACCAAGATGTACGGATTTGAAGCAAAGTTTCGTGGGCGGTATGAAGAAGGACATTGCGAGTACGTAGCGATATCGATGTTTGCCAGCGTGTAAAGCAGAACATCGAAGCCAGCAGGGTTACTTCAACCTTTGCCGATTCCCGATTGGAAATGGGAGAAACTTGGTATGGATTTCATCACAGGATTACCCAGACCCGCTCAGGTTATGATTCTATCTGGGTAGTGGTTGATCGTTTGACTAAGGTAGCTCACTTCATTCCGTGAAGACTACCTATACCAGTGCCAAGTTGGCCAAGATATACATGGCCAGGATCGATGTCTGCATGGAGTTCCGAGGAAAATCGTGTCGATAGAGGAACGTAGTTTACCTCAAAGTTTTGGAAGCGATTGCATGAAACTTTGGGTACGAGGCTGGAATTGAAGATGCTTTTCATCCGCAGCATGATGGACAGACCGAGAGAGTCAATCAGATTACGGAAGACATGTTGAGAGCTTGTGTGCTAGACTATGGGTCTAGCTGGGATGATAATTTGCCATCGCAGAGTTCTCATACAACAACAGTTATCAATCCAGTTTAAAGATGGCCCCTTCAAGCTCTATACGGAAGGAGGTGCGAACACCATTTGTGTGGGATAGTGTTGGAGATCGATCACTTTTGGTTCCGATCTTATCAAGGATTCAAGAGAAAGTCAAGCTGATTCGAGACAGGCTCAAGATAGCACAATCGAGATGTAAGAGTTATGCCGACAAGAAGCGCAAGGAAGTGACTTACGAAGTGGGAGACCGAGCATATCTTCGTGTGTCTCACTTCGTGGAATCAAGAGGTTTGGGATCAAGGAAAGTTAGCACCCGATTCATTGGCCCCTACAAAATCCTCGAACGTCGTGGAGAAGTTGCATACAAGTTGGAATTGCGGAAGGATTGTCGGAGTTCATGATGTCTTCCATGTTTCTCGGTGAAGAGGTGCCATGCCGACATGGCCGATGTTCCGTTGAGAGACACGGTGCCCCTAGAGGCCATACAGCTTGACAAAGTGATCGACTTACAAGGAGAAACCCGTCCAATTCTCGAGACTGCAAGCAGAGTCACCCGCAGCAAGGTCATAAATTTTGCAAGGTGTTGTGGAGTCACCACACCGAGGAAGAAGCCACTGGGAACGCCAAGAAGATCTTCTTGAGACCACCCGCACCTATTTGCTAGCCAACCCGAATCTCGAGGGCTAGATTCATCTTAAGGTGGTAGGTTTGTAACATCCCAAATTTCCTATTTGGAATGTTTTACAATTATAGCTAAGCATCCTATGCATCCTGTTTGAATTTGAATGCCATTTGAAGTTTCGAGAATTTTGAGTTTTGAATTTGAATTTCAAACTTTGGCAAGTGGGAAACATTTCAAAAACTAAGCTCGATAAATACTTGATCAAAAGTATGAGAGGAGCAAACATGACACTCCAAAAATATCAGAGGAAACAATGCCAAAAGATTTGGATTCAAATCTGAATTTTATTTGAATTTGAAAAAATGGATTTTTATAAAGTTTGGATTTTGCCTTTGGAAAAATGTTCAAATGAAAGGAATATTCCCTGATCATTTTGGTATATATATACCCTATATAAAATATTTATAGATATAGTTTTATTTCTGTTTTGTTTTATTTTAAAAAATAAAATTCTAAAAAAAAATCCCCTCGGGCGCCAAAGCCACCCCAGCCCAGCCCAGCGCCCCTCCCCTTTGGCCTGCCCAGCCAGCTGCCCACTGGCCAGCCAAGCCAGCCGAGCGAGCCCAGCTCAGCCCCCACCACCCCTCGCCGCTCCTGAATCTCCTAGGCCTCGGCCACCCGCCGCCTCCCCTCCTCTCTCTCTCACCCATGGGCCCCGCCCATCTTCTTCCCCTCGCCCACGCAACGCAGCTCATGGGAGATCGCGGATCCCAAGGATCCGGATCCCGATCGCCCGATCGACCTCGAAGACGCCGAGGCCCTGGCTATAAAAGCCGAGCCCCTCCGCACCCCATCCCCCCTAGCCTTGCCGGAGCCCTCTCTCTCTCTCCCGGCACGCCGAGCCCAAGCTCTCCGCCGCCAAAGTCGCCCGCCCGCCACCCTAGTCCACCCCGACCCCAACGACGCCACCGGACCACTCACCGACCTCCCCGCACCAAGACGGCGAATCCTCGAGCTCACTGACGCCTGGAAGCCCCGACGACTCTCGCCGCCGCCATTGTCGCCGGACCCGACGTCGTCGAATCACCTCCCCGTCCGATCTAAATCAACGGCCACGATTAGAACCCGAAGGTAAGTTTTATTAGAAAACCGCCGGTTCGTCCGGTTTATTAGTTAGGGTTTTAGTCAATTAGCCGCCCGTTTTAGTTTTAACCCGAGGCCCGTTAGGCTATTTAACGCACAGGGCACGCTTTAGGCCCATTAGGCCTTTTTCTTTTATTTTGATTTTCTGTTTTAGCAGAATAGTTTCTGTTTTCAAAATTCATATCTTTTATTCTGTTTAATATTTTGAGTGATTCTTTTTTGTTGGATTGCAAATTTTATGTAGTTTCTGTAGAATATATATTTAGCTATGTTAAAAATAATTAAAATGCTTTAATTTAGTTTTAGTCAGAATAGTAAATCTGCTATAACTTGAGTTAGAAAATTTATTTTTGCATGATTCCTTTTGCCCCAACTTTATTTTGACATTGCCAAACCCTAGAAATTAACTTGGGTATTTTAGGATTAATAAATAATTAGTTTTAAGCAGAATCCTATTAATCCTAATTAATTAGCTAGATGATGTTTTCCTAATATTTTAATTAGTAAATGAATTTATTTTTAACTTGTGATTAGTTATTCTATGTTAGTTTCTGTCACTCTAGTAGATGAACTTTATTTATAATTAATAAAAGTTTTAATTTATTTTTCTTAATAGAAATTGGATTAGTCCTAATATGAGTTTTATAATAGCTTTTTAATTAATTCTTTTTGCTCCTAGTTGCTTAGTGAAACCTTTTCTGTTAAGTTAACTTAAAACCATGATTAGGTTATATTAAGGAATTTTGTTATATAAAACTATTTTAGCTATTGTTTGGAGTAGGAAAAACTTTGAATTGGTTTTCTTTAAGTTTTCCTTTTGGATTTGGTTTTGATTGTTTTGTTGTGTTATGTTACTTTTGTTATGTTGTGTGATCCTATTGCTTGGTGCTTATTGTGTTATTGTTTGTCTCGGTAGAGTTTCCGGAGTGCTAAGCTTACTACTCGACTCTTTAGCTTACGAGGATCATCAGCAAGGCAAGTTTTGATCATGTTATTTCTATACCTATGTTTTTGTGCGTTAGTAGTTGTCACCACCCCACCATGCATGCAGTAGTGAAATCTTGAAGTCATTAAACTTGAGTAGTATCATGTGGTAGGATGAACCAATCCCTTGTTACCATGACCCCGGACGTAGTAGTTACTTTGCTATGCTCGAGACGGATTTGGGATGAGTGAAATTCATACGCAAGATGTGAGAGTCAATGATGATGACAACCCCATGAACTACAATGATCAAGATGGACTTGGAAAATCACTCTTTGGGTGGAGGGCGGTTGACGGGCACCTGGAGCACCAGTGGTGGCGGGATGCATGGAGAAGCGCCATGACATCCTGCGGAAAGCTTCACCCAGCCACAAAGAGAAGGATGGATGCCCCATGACCGGAAGCTTACATGTGCAGCCGCAAGCCATTATGGGCTCTGGCTGGGTTGACCCTAGTAGTGACGCTGGCTGGACGGTACTACGAGAAGTAGACGAACGGTAGGATTGGATGGGTACCGGCAGTAGCTGAAGAACTCTTTGGAAGACCTGTTTCATTCGTCCGTCTTCAAACACCATGAAGTGCGAAGACTTTAAAGGAGGAATGATTCTTATGGGAAAGTCGCAACCCTCTGCAGAGTTAAAGATCTAATCGATTAGCCGTGTCCCGATTCACGGACATTTGAGCCTCTGGAACTTGGAAGTATTCGGATATCTCAACACTAAAACTAATGAATTAATTTGAGGGTTTTATGACTTAATAATTGGGAAGCGAGATATTGGTTGGCGGAACCATCTCAATAACTACCAACAATTGTAGTAATTTGCAAGCAAGTCCTTTGTAGTAGGATAAAATCTGCTTTTCGCAAAATGATGAAACTTAGAGCTCCACACCAAAAATGCATATAGAGTTAGTAACTTTATTATTGTTATTCTTCATGACTTGCCAGCTTATTCCAAAAGCTGACCTACATGGCTGCAACGTATTATGTTGCAGAGATATATTCCGATCAGGAGTGAGGCTACGCTCCGCGCTTGGCGATTGCCCTTTGGAGTCGGATGGACTCGCTTATCTTCGACGCTTCCGCAGTATTATTAGTTTATTTCTCATGAGTTGGCCTTGAGCCGAATTTATTCCCTTGTAATAAAGACTCTATATGAGAATCGTTAATGATATTCAGGTGTGATTGAACTTTGATTACTTTATCGATGTCTTTGTGAGTACCAAAGATGATCTTGGGATGGTATGCATACGTAGATTTGACCGATTTTGGGTCAGGTCGCCACACTAAGCCAGCTCCTGCTCCAATTACTGAGCCTATTCCTAAACCAACTCCGAAGAAGAGAGGTGTTCTATTTCTCAGTCCTGAAGATATGCAAGAGGCAAAGAAATCTATGAAAGAAAAAGGTATTAAAGCTGAATATGTTAAGAATTTACCTCCTATTGAAGAAATACACGGTCTTACTTTACCACCTGTTGAAGAAACATATGATCTTGATCCATTACCTATTGAAGAACCTCCTGATCCTGATAACCCGACACAGGTAGTAAAGGTAAATTCTCTCTATAGATTTGATGAAGGTGATATTCCTCACTATAAGTCTCCTAGACAATGCTTGGAAGAGTTTGATAATTTTATTGTCAAACAAGAAAATTTTAATGCTTATTTTGGTAGACAATTGAAATTTGATACCTATATGATTAAACACTTGGGTGATTATATGGCTAATGTTAGATGTGAACTTAAACTTGTTAGGAAACATGCTTCTATGGTTACCACTCAAGTAGAACAAGTACTTAAGGCTCAAAATGATTTGCTCAACGAAATGAATAGTAAGAAAAATGATTATGCTATTAGAGTGGCTACTAGAACTGGTAGAATGACCCAGGAACCTTTGTATCCTGAAGGCCACCCTAAGAGAATTGAGCAAGATTCTCAGAGAAATAATACTGATATGCCTAGTTCTTCTAAAAGGAAGAAAAAGAAAAATGATAGGACTTTGCAAACTTCTAGTGAACCTATTGCTGAACCATCTGAGAATCCAAATGATATATCTATGTCTGATGATGAAACACAATCTGGTAATGAACATGAACCTAGAAAAAATAATAATGATGATGTTCATGATGATGCTCAACCTAGTAATGACAATGATGTAGAAGTTGAACCTGTTGTTGATCTTGATAACCCACAATCAAAGAATCAACGTTATGATAAGAGAGACTTTGTTGCTAGGAAACATGGTAAAGAAAGAGAACCATGGGTTCAGAAACCCATGCCTTTTCCTCCAAACCATCCAAGAAAAAGGATGATGAGGATTTTGAGTGCTTTGCTTAAATGATTAGACCTATCTTTTTGCGTATGCGATTAACTGATGTGCTCAAAACAACTCCTTATGCTAAGTATATGAAGGATATCATTGCTAACAAGAGAAAGATACCGGAAGCTGAAATTTCCACCATGCTTGCTAATTATACTTTTAAGGGTGGAATACCAAAGAAACTTGGAGATCCAGGAGTACCCACTATACCATGCTCCATTAAAAGAAATTATGTTAAAACTGCTTTATGTGATCTTGGAGCCGGTGTTAGTGTTATGCCTCTCTCTTTATATCATAGGCTTGATTTGAATAAGTTGACACCTACTGAAATATCTTTGCAAATGGCTGATAAATCAACTGCTATACCTGTCGGTATTTGTGAGGATGTGCCTGTTGTGGTTGCAAACGTTACTATTTTAACGGACTTTGTTATTCTTGATATTCCGAGGGCGATAGTATGTCTATTATTCTTGGAAGACCTTTTCTGAATACTGCAGGGCTGTTATTGATTGCAACAAAGGCAATGTCACTTTTCATGTTAATGGTAATGAGCATACGGTACACTTTCCGAAGAAACAACCTCAAGTTTATAGCATCAACTCTATTGGAAAAATTCCATCGATTATATTTGGAGGTTTTGAATTTCCTCTTCCTACTGTCAAGAAGAAATATGATATTCTTATTATAGGGGATGTGCATATCCCCGTTGAGGTAACATAGTGTTATTCGAAATTTCTCCGGTTCCATGTTAATTGGAATGAGTTTGTTAACAAGACATGATCAACCTTGTTAGTGGATTCCTTTTGATGATCATGAGATGGATGAAACTAGAAGGCACAACCTTCTGTACCCTCTTTATACTTTCTGTTATTTAGTTGAAATAAAGTAAAATAGTATTTTCATGTCATTTCTGATTTATCGTGCAATATAAAAATACCCGAAAATAGAAGTCCTCAGAATACCATGCCAATTTAATATGATTTTTCGGGAATATTTGAGGATTTATGGTGCAAAAATTACCGCGGGGGAGCTGCCACCTGGCCACGAGGGTGGAGGGCGCGCCCTACCCCCTGGGCGCGCCCCCCTGCCTCGTGGGCCCATGGTGGCCCTCCTCCACTTATTCCTACACCCATCCTCTTCTTCTTCGTCCCACAAACACGAATATCTCGCTCAAACACGAGTTCTAGCCCCCGTTGCTGTGATTTTCGATCTCCTTGCTCAAAGCACCTCTCAGAAAACTGCTTAGGGAGATTGTTCCTTGGTATGTGACTTCTCCATTGGTCCAATTAGTTCTTGTTCTAGTGCTTTATTCATTGCAAATTTGTGCTGCATAGGTGACCATGTTCTTGAACTTGCATGTCAAATTTAAATGGTTCCAAGTAGTTCTAATGCTTGATATAGGCTCTAGGCACTTGTAGGAGTAGTTGCTATCAATTTTATTGAAGTTGGTTCACTTTTGTTTGAAGTTACTAAAAATTTCAGATTATTTCAGAAAATAATGAAGAGACTTTTGAGGGGCTCGTCGAGCCGAAGCTCAAAGGAAAAACAAAATGAAGAAGCACAGAAGCCCAAATATAATTTGCCTCGCACCGCGGAGGTCCGGCCGTGTGAATGGACTTCCGATAACTTCTTGAGGAGAGCCGAGATTTATGAGGATTTCTATTTATTAATTGAGAATGCCGGCCTCACCGACTTCCTCCGCGACCAACGTCATCAGTATCTCTTACTCACAAATACTTTTGTGCAAAACTTCTACTATTTTCCTAAGGAATCACCTCCTTCAGTAGAATTTCATTTATATGACATTGTTAAAAAGATGCCATTAGCTGAATTTTGCAAGGTTTGCAAAATACCCTCTGAGGGTACCTTAGATGAACCACACCGTAATCAAGTGGAAGCATTTATTAACACTATCACTGTGGGAGAAACCAGGAAGGTTTCCGATGCAAGAATCACTAGCATACATTTTCCTGTTCTACGCTACTTCGCCTTATTTGCTAGTCATTGCTTGATCGGTCGTGGAAACTGTGGAAACCTTAGTGTTCCTGATATTATCATTTTTTTCCATGGTTTATACCACAACAACACTGTTAGTATGGGCGGAATTATTGCTAAATGGTTAAGTTTGAACCGTACTAAAGGCCCCATCTTTGGAGGTATTTATGCTTCGCGCCTAGCTGCACATTTTGACATACCTATTAGGCACTATGAGAAAGAAGAAAAATTGTTGCCTAGTGCTTATTTAGATTATAAGAGTATGCTAGCGCATGACTTTCTTGTTAAGGGCAAGGAAGGGGAGCTTAAATATAAATTGTACTTTGATAAACATCATCCTGAGACTATTACTTTGCCTGCTCCTTCTCTGTTTAACTTGTCTGCAGATCCTCACCTCGTTCCGTGGGCGGCCGTTCAAGCCTATCGGAATCCTGCACCAGCCCCGGAGCCGGAACCACAATACGAGCCTCCACGCCAGTCTGTTTATTCTTGGTATCCGAAGGCGGTTGCCAGCCAATGGCAGTCAGAGTCCTCTTCATCACAGTATGACCCCAGCTACACCTACAGGTATCCGCCAGGCCATCCTTGGAAATGAACCAACTTAGGCCAAAGGCCTAAGCTTGGGGGAGTACGTATTTCCCACCGACATTACATTTATGTTCACACACACTCATTGTTATATGTCGGTGCTCATACTTTTTCACTGTAATATCCATGCTAGTTTATTTTCTTTTTCCTGCTTTCTTTTTGTGTGTTTAATAAACTTTAAGAAAACAACAACAAAAATTAGTAGTAGTTCACTTTTCCTGCTGTAGTAGTAATAATTAAAATGAAAACCCAAAAATATTTCGCGTTCTTCTTTTGCTTGTTGGGAGCTTTCCCGTGTAAATAGTTTTATTTATTTTCTTTTCGTTGGGGGTCGATAGGAGAAGACCATGATTAAATTGCTGAAGCGGCACTTATATGCATTATTGTTGATTTAACCAAGAGCCCATATTGCCTTGCCTTCTCCTGCTTATTGAATGCTCGCAGGTTCCAGCTTAGTCCAATGCACGTGCACTCTTATTATTATTCACATCGTTCGGTCGTGCAAGTGAAAGGCAATTATGATGATATATGATTGAATGACTGAGATGGGAAAAGCTGGTATGAACTCAACCTCTCTTGTTTTTGTAAATATGATGAGTTCATCGTTCTTGATTCAGCTTATTATGAATAAACATGTTTGCAATGACAATTAGAGATCATAGTTGCTTATGCCATGCTTGATTAGCTATGAGTTATAATGGTTTACCTTGCGTGCCAACATGCTATTAAAATGGTTGTGATGTGGTATGATGGGGTGGTATCCTCCTTTGAATGATTTAAGTGACTTGACTTGGCACATGTTCACACATGTAGTTGAAACTAATCAACATAGCCTTCACGATATTTATGTTCATGGTGGATTATATCCTACTCATGCTTGCATCCAATGTTTATTAATTTTAATGCATGTTCATGACTATTGTCGCTCTCTAGTTGGTCGCTTCCCAGTCTTTTGCTATCCTTCACTTGTACTAAGCGGGAATATTGCTTGTGCATCCAATCCTTTAAACCCCAAAGTTATTCCATATGAGTCCACTATACCTTCCTGTATGCGGTATCTACCTGCTGTTCCAAGTAAATTTGTATGTGCCAAACTCTAAACCTTCAAATAAACATTCTGTTTTGTATGCTCGAATAGCTCATGTATCAACTATGGCTGTCCTTATCTTCCATGTTAGGCGGGTTATTCTCAAGAGGAGTGGACTCCGCTCCTCACTCACGAGAACATGGCTTGTCACCGGGATGCCCAGTCCCATGCTTTATGCAAACTAAATCAAAATTAATTTCAAACAAAACTCCCCCTGGGACCTGATGTATGTTGGAGGCACTCGTTGTTTCGAGCAAGCCGTGGATTGATGCTTGTTGGTGGAGGGGGAGTATAAACTTTACCATTCTGTTTGGGAACCGCCTATAATGTGTGTAGCATGGAAGATATCGCCATCTCTTAGTTGTTATGTTGACAATGAAAGTATGCCGCTCAAAATATTATTCATCTCTATTTCAAAACCGAGCTCTGGCACCTCTACAAATCCCTGCTTCCCTCTGCGAAGGGCCTATCTATTTACTTTTATGTTGAGTCATCACCCTCTTATTAAAAGCACTAGCTGGAGAGCACAGCTGTTATTTCCATTCATTACTATTAATTTATATTGGGTATGACTGGATCTCTTTTACCATGAATTACAATGTCTAGTCAGTCCTTGATCTTTAAAGGTGCTCTGCATTTATGTTTTGCGGTCTCAGAAAGGGCTAGCGAGATACCATCTTGTTATATCATATTACGATTGTTTTGAGAAAGTGTTGTCATCCGAGATTTATTATTATGGCTCGCTAGTTGATTATGCCATTGATATGAGTAAACATGAGACCTGAGAATTATTGCAAATGTGGTTAGTTATAATCTTTGCTGAAAACTTGAATGCTGGCTTGACATATTTACAACAAGAAGAGCAAACAGAGTTTGTAAAAAATTTTCTTTTTCTCTTTCAGTTTGTCAACTGAATTGCTTGAGGACAAGCAAAGGTTTAAGCTTGGGGGAGTTGATACGTCTTCGTCGTATCTACTTTTCCAAACACTTTTGCCCTTGTTTTGGACTCTAACTTGTATGATTTGAATGGAACTAACCCGGACTCACGCTGTTTTCAACAGAATTGCCGTGATGTTGTTTTATGTGCAGAAAACAAAAGTTCTCGGAATGACCTGAAACTCCACGAAACATCTTAGAAAAAAATAATAAATCCTCGCCAAAGATGAAGACCAGGGGGGCCATACCCTGCCCACGAGGGTGGGGGCGCCCCCCCCCCCTCCAGGGCGCGCCCCCCTACCTCATGGGCCCCCTGGAGACCCTCCGATGCCAACTCCAACTCTATATATTTTCTTTCGGAGAGAAAAAAATCAGAGAGAAGAAATCATCGCGTTTTACGATACGGAGCCGCCGCCAAGCCCTAAAACCTCTTGGGAGGGCTGATCCGGAGTCCGTTCGGGGCTCCGGAGAGGGGGATTCATCGCCGTCGTCATCATCAACCATCCTCCATCACCAATTTCATGATGCTCACCGCCATGCGTGACTAATTCCATCGTAGGCTTGCTGGACGGTGATGGGTTGGATGAGATTTATCATGTAATCGAGTTAGTTTTGTTAGGGTTTGATCCCTAGTATCCACTATGTTCTGAGATTGATGTTGCTATGACTTTGCTATGCTTAATGCTTGTCACTAGGGCCCGAGCGCCATGATTTCAGATCTGAACCTATTATGTTTTCATGAATATATGTGTGTTCTTGATCCTATCTTGCAAATCTATAGTCACCTATTATGTGTTATGATCCGACAACCCCGAAGTGACAATAATCAGGATACTTCTCGGTGATGACCATAGTTTGAGGAGTTCATGTATTCATTATGTGCTAATGCTTTGTTCCGGTTCTCTATTAAAAGGAGGCCTTAATATCCCTTAGTTTCCATTAGGACCCCGCTGCCACGGGAGGGTAGGACAAAAGATGTCATGCAAGTTCTTTTCCATAAGCACGTATGACTATATTCGGAATACATGCCTACATTACATTGATGAATTGGAGCTAGTTCTGTGTCACCCTATGTTATGACTGTTACATGATGAACCGCATCCGGCATAATTATCCATCACCGATCCAATGCCTACGAGCTTTCCATATACTAGTTCTCGCTTATTTAATTTCCCGTTGCTACTGTTACAATCACTACAAAACACCAAATATTACTTTTGCTTTCATTACTCTTTTGTTACCGTTACCACTACTATCATACTACTTTGCTACTAAATACTTTGCTGCAGATATTAAGTTATCCAGGTGTGGCTGAATTGACAACTCAGTTGCTAATACTTGAGAATATTCTTTGGCTCCCCTTGTGTCGAATCAATAAATTTGGGTTGAATACTTTACCCTCGAAAGCTGCTGCGATCCCCTACACTTGTGGGTTGTCAACGGTTTTCCCTGGAGTGCTACTTTCCAATTCGAGAGAAGGTACAACTACCTCATCAAGTTCTACTTTCCTCCCTCTCACTTCTTTCGAGAGAAACTCCTTCTCTATAAATAACCCATTCTTAGCAACAAAGATCTTGCCTTCGGATCTGTGGTAGAAGGTATACCCAATAGTTTCTTTAGAGTATCCTACAAAGACACACTTCTCCGATTTGGGTTCGAGCTTATCAGGCTGAAGCCTTTTGACATAAGTGTCGCATCCCCAAACTTTAAGAAATGATAGCTTAGGTTTCTTGCCAAACCATAGTTCATACGGTGTCATCTCAACGGATTTAGATGGTGCCCTATTTAACATGAATGCGGCTGTCTCTAATGCACGACCCCAAAACGATAATGGCAAATCGGTAAGAGACATGATAGAACACACCATATCTAATAAAGTACGGTTACAACGTTCGGACACACCATTATGTTGTGGTGTTCCAGGTGGCGTGAGTTGTGAAACAATTCCACATTGTTTTAAATGAAGTCCAAACTCGTAACTCAAATATTCGCCTCCGCGATAAGATCGTAGAAACTTTATTTTCTTGTTATGATGATTCTCCACTTTACTCTGAAATTCTTTGAACTTTTCAAATGTTTCAGACTTGTTTTTCATTAATTAGATATACCCATACCTACTCAAATCATCTGTGAAGGTTAGAAAATAACGATACCCACCGCGTGCCTCAACACTCATCGGACCGCATACATCAGTATGTATTATTTCCAATAACTCATTAGCTCGCACCATTGTTCCAGAGAATAGAGTTTTAGTCATCTTGCCCATGAGGCATGGTTCGCAAGTATCAAATGATTCATAATCAAGTCATTCCAAAACTCCATCCGCATGGAGTTTCTTCATGCGCTTTACACCAATATGACCTAAACGGCAGTGCCACAAGTATGTTGCACCATCATTATAAACTTTGCATCTTTTCGCATCAATATTATGAATATGTGTATCACTACGATCGAGATTCAATAAACCATTTACATTGGGTGTATGACCATAGAAGGTTTTATTCATGTAAACAGAACAACAATTATTCTCTGACTTAAATGAATAATTGTATTGCAATAAACATGATCTAATCATGTTCATTCTCAATGCAAACACGAAATAACATTTATTTAGGCTCAACACTAATCCGGAAGATAGAGGGAGTGAGCGACGGTGATCGTATCAATCTTGGAAACACTTCCAACACACATCGTCACCTCGCCCTTAACTAGTCTACGTTTATTCTACAACTCTTGTTTCGAGTTTCTAATCTTAGCAACTGAACCGTTATCAAATACCAAGGGGCTACTATGAGCACCAGTAAGGTACACACCAATAACATGTATATCAGATATACCTTTGTTCACTTTGCCATCCTTCTTATCTGCCAAGTATTTGGGGCAGTTCCGCTTCCAGTGACCATTTCCTTTGCGTAGAAGCACTCAGTCTCAGGCTTGGGTCCAGCTTTGGGCTTCTTCACGGGAGCGGCAACTTCCTTGCCATTCTTCTTGAAGTTTCCTTTCCTTCCCTTGCCCTTTTTCATGAAACTAGTGGTCTTATTAACCATCAACACTTGATGCTCTTTCTTGATTTCTACCTCCGCCGATTTGAGTATCACGAAGAGCTTGGGAATCATTATCGTCACCCCTTGCATATTATAGCTCATCACGAAGCTCTAGTAACTTGATGATGGTGACTGGAGAAATCTGTCAATCACTATCTTATTTGGAAGATTAACTCCCACTTGATTCAAGTGAGTGTAGTACCCAGACATTCTGAACACATGCTCACTCGCTGAGCTATTCTCCTCCATCTTGTAGGAAAAGTACTTGTCAGAGGTCTTATACCTCTCAACACGGGCATGAGCCTGAAATACCAATTCAGCTCTTGGAACATCTCATATGCTCCATGGCATTCAAAACATCTTTGGAGCCCCGATTCTAAGTCGTAAAGCATGGCGCACTGAACTATCGAGTAGTCATCAGATCGAGCTTGCGAGACATTCATAATGTCTGCATTAGCTCCTGCAGCAGGTTTGTCACCTAGCGGTGCATCAAGGACATAATTCTTCTATGCAACAATGAGGATAATCCTCAGATCATGGACCCAATCGGCATTATTTCTACCATCATCTTTCAACTTAGTTTTCTCTAGGAACGTACCAAAAAATAGGGGAGCTACATCACGAGCTATTGATCTACAACATAATTTGCAAAGACATTTTGACTATGTTCATGATAAGTCTTAGTTCAATTAATCAAATTACTAATGAACTCCCACTTAAATCAACATCCCTCAAGTTGTCTAAGTGATACATGATCCAAATCAACTAAACCATGTCCGATCATCACGTGAGATGGAGTAGTCTTCAATGGTGAACATCTTCATGTTGATCATATCTACTATATGACTCATGTTCGACCTTTTGATCTCTAGTGTTCCGAGACCATGTATGTACATGCAAGGCTCGTCAAGTTTAACCCAAGTATTCTGTGTGTGCAAAACTGGCTTACACCCGTTGTATGTGAACGTAGAGTCTATCACACCCGATCATCACGTGGTGCTTTGAAATGACGAACTTTGGCAACGGTGCATACACAAGGAGAACACTTTTATCTTGAAATTAAGTGAATGGATCATCTTATAATGCTACCTCCGTTCTAAGAAAAATAAGACGCATAAAGGATAAACATCACATGCAATCAAAAATATGTGACATGATATGGCCATCATTATCTTGTGATTTTGATCTCCATCTCCAAAGCATCAGCATGATCTCCGTCGTTACCAGCTCGACACCTTGATCTCTATCGTTGTGTCGGGGTCCTCTCACCAACTATTGCTTCTACAACTATTGCTAACGCATAACGATAAAGTAAAGCAATTACATGGCGCTTGCATGTCATACAATAATTAAAAGACAACCCTAAGGCTCCTGCCGGTTGCCAATATTACAAAACATGATCATCTCATACAACAACATGCATCACATCACGTCTTGACAATATCACATCACAACATACCCTGCAAAAACAAGTTAGACGTCCTCTACTTTGTTGTTGCAAGTTTTACGTGGCTGCTACGGGCAACTAGCAAGAACCGTTCTTACCTACGCAAAAACCACAATGGTGATTATCAAGTTTGATATTTTAACGTTCTTCAAGGACTGGACATAGTCAAATTTGATTCAACTAAAGTAGGAGAAACAGACACCCGCCAGCCACATTTATGCAAAACTAGTTGCATGTCAGTCGGTGGAACCGGTCCCATGGGCGTGGACATGTAAGGTTGGTCTGGGCCGCTTCATCCCACAATGCCGCCGAATCAAAATAAGACGTTGGTGGTAAGCAGTATGAACATCACCGCCCACAACTTCTTTGTGTTCTACTCGTGCATATCATCTACGCATAGACCTGGCTCCTGATGCCACTGTTGGGGAACGTTGCAAGGAAAAACAAAAAAACTCTATGCACACGCAAGATCTATCCATGGAGATGCATAGCTACGAGAGGGAGAGAGCATCTACATACCCTTGTAGATCGCTAAGTGGAAGCATTTATCACACGATTGATGTAGTCGTACTCTTCGCGATCAGATCACGATCCAACCGATCTAGTGCCGAACGGACGACACCTCCGAGTTTAGCACACATGCGGCTCGATGACATCTCCTCCTTCTTGATCCAGCAAGCGGGAGAGGAGAGGTAGATGGGATCACAACCAACATGACGGCATGGTGGTTATGGTGGTGGTGGAGCACCGACAGCGCTTCGCTAAGCGTCGCCGGGACGAGGCGGTGGAACTACAGAGTAACGGGAGAGAGAGGGGCGTCAAGGGATTGGTCTATCCTCTTGGGACGGACCCTCCCCTCTATATATAGGTGGAGGGGCGTGGGAAACAGCCCCTCCAAGCCCTAGGGAGCAGCTAAGGGGGAGAGGACTTGGACTCCAAGTCCAATCCTATTCCTACTAGGACCCCTTCCTTTTTTGCCTTCCCTAGCCACATGGGCTTTTGAGGACTTGGTGCGCCTAGACCAATAAGGCCAGGGCGCCTCCCTGCAGCCCATGCTAGCCCTTGGGTCGTGGTGAACCCACTTGTGGACTTCCGGACCCCTCCGGAATCCTCCGGAACCTTCTGGAAGTTTCCCGGTACAATACCGAAAAAACTGCACCTTTTTTCGGAACCCAAAATATGACTTCCCATATATAAATCTTTACCTCTAGGCCATTCCGAGACTCCTCGTGAGGTCCGAGATCTCATATGGGACTACGAACAACATTTTCTTACCACTCATCAAATATCCCAATACTACTCTAGCGTCAACGAACGTTAAGCGTGCGACCCTATGGGTTCGGGAATTATGTAGTCATAACCGAGACACCTCTCCGGTCAATAACCAATAGCGGGACCTGGATGCCCATATTGTACATATTCCATGACGATCTTTTATCGGTTGAACCTTTATGACAACATACGTAATTCCCTTTGTCTGTCGGTATGTTGCTTGCCCGAGATTCGATCATCGGTATCTCTATACCTAGTTCAATCTCATTACCGTCAAGTCTCTTTACTCGTTCCGTAATACATCATCTTGCAACTAACTCCTTAGTCACTTTGCTTGCAAGATTCTTGTGATGTGTATTACCAAGAGGGCCCAGAGATACCTCTTCGATACACGTAGTGACAAATCCCAATCTCGATTCACACCAACTCAACAGACACCTTCGGAGATACCTTTAGAGCATCTTTATGATCACCCAGTTATGTTGTGACATTTGATAACACACAAGGTATCCCTCCGGGAGTTGCATGATCTCATGGTCGAAGAAACATGTATTTGACATTAAGAAAGTAGTAGCAATAAACTGAACGATCATATGCTATGCTAACGGTTGGGTATTGTCCATCACGTCACTCTCCTAAAGATGTGATCCCGTTACCAATTGAAAACTCATGTCAATGGTTAGGAAACCTTAACCATGTTTGATCAACGATCTAGTCTAGTAGAGGCTTACTAGGGACACAGTATTGGTTTATGTATCCACACGTGTATGTAAGTTTCCGGTCAATACAATTCTAGCATGAATAATAAACCTTTATCATGATTAAGAAAATATAATAATAACCATTTTATTATTGCCTCTAGGGCATATTTCCATCATCACTCTCTTCTGAGTCATCACTGTTGCCCTCACTATCTTCGGCATAACTGCCCCCAGCACTCCCGCCCTCACTCTCTGCACCTTCAACGAGTTGTTCTCCATTCACCACGGGCGAAAACATCTTCATGAACTTCCGCGAAGTACAAAAATCAAAGTCAGTTGGCTTATCCATCCAGTCAGATGTTGGAAACAAAAGGGAAAACACTCGACAAAGTATGTCTCACCTCCCCTGGTGGGTGCTCGGCGTCGAAGGGCAGGACCCGCTTGGATCCGCGAGGATTGTCGCGAGCCCCGGTGATACTGCTAAGCCATTGCATCACGGTCTCGTCCTTGACATCCTCTGGATGAGTCCGAGTGGAATCATCTACACCTGTATACCACCACATGGGATGGTTTCGTGCGTGCAGAGGCTGAATCCGTCGACTGAGGAACACCTCTAATAGATCCAAGCCCGTCACTTCGCCTCGTATTAGTTCGACTACAGCGTCTACCAAGACTCCCACTTCAACTTTCTCCTCCTCGGGCACGGTCAATGAGCGGAGGGGGGGCGTTGATCCTTGCCGACGTGAAAGGGGGAAGGACAGTCGACGAACCAGAAGATGGAATGTCATTGTAGTAAACTAGGTCAACTGCCAACCTCTAACGGACTCAGGAAAGGTCATTGTGGGGAATGCACTCCTGCCTCTCATCTGGATACCCAGATCACCACACAGCTGGATCACGTGGGTCCTCTCGTCACTCGGATTTGCTTTCTTGACCAACTGAGACCGACACATGAAGATATGCTTGAACAACCTGTAAGTGCATCTAGTGCCACCCCTAGTTGGTTTTGTAGTATTGACGACAAATGTGGTTGAGGGACTAATGCGTTTGTGAGAATTGCAGGATAATGCAGGTAGTGTCCCTCATTGATTCGGTTTACCTACCGGAGTCGACCCCTAAAAATGTATGAAGACATTGAAGACAATGGTGGTATGTGAAGATATTCACATTGAAGCCTATGACATGAGAAGACATTGAGTGAAGACTATGGAGCACGAAGACTGTGTTGTTTTGTTGTTTCCTTTTCTTCTTTGTTGAGTCGTAGGAACCACCATACTGTTAAGTGGGGTCCAAGTGATCATAGTCAGAATGACTGAAGTGATGCTCAACCCAAATCCTATGTCTTCGAGCGAAGACAATGAGAGCAAAACTTATCCAGAGCTGGATGAGTCAGCTTTGCTTGTAGCCCAAGTAAAGTTGACATGAGTGTTTGAAATCTGACCGCTGGAACACGTGTCAGTTCCTTAGTGACCCAGGGTCATTTCGACATAACAGGTTGGGTTGCCCAGTGGCTATAAATAGCCCACCCCCTACACCATAAATTGGTGGCTGCTCGGAGTTAGTGCACGGCTTTTGTCGCTTGAGAGCAACCCACCTCGAAGCCTTTGAGAGAGAAATCCTTGCGAGGACAAAGCCCAAACACACGAGAACCAAAGAGTGTTAGGCATCATGAAGTTTTCTGTCTGTGTGACTCAAGACTTATTACACTTGAGGACTGTGAATCCTCCCACCGGTTAGGCGTCGATTCGAGCATCCAAGAGTCATTGTGGATTGCCGTGAACGTCGTCTGTGAAGGTTCGAAGTCTACCTTGAAGACTTACCAGAGTGATTGGGCGAGGACTGTGTGTCCTTAGCTCAAGGGGAATAAGGTGAAGACGCGGTCTTTTGAGTTGAATCTCAGCCTCCCTAACCAGATGTACAGTTGTCACAGCAACTGGAACTGGTCCAACAAATCCCGTGTCTTCGACAAGTGACTGGTTCCATCCCTTCCCTCCTTTACCTTAAGTTTGTCTTCGTGAAGTCATTGCTTATTTGTCTTATCTGTTTGACTTCACTGTTTGACTTCTATTGTTGTTTGGCTTCATACTATCTTCCATCCTGATCCTTACTACATAGCTGCTATTAGTCTTGTCCGTTCACACTATTGCATACTTGACTATGGCTTGCTTGTTGTAGTTATCTTCCGCTGCATATCAACTAGGTCATTTCTTTTGTTTGTCTTCGAAACATCCGTGTTTTGAAGACTTTCCTAAAAATCGCCTATTCACCCCCCCTCTAGTCGATAACTAGCACTTTCAATTGGTATCAGAGTAAGGTACTCCCTTGTTCTGTGTGATTCGGTTTAACCACCTGGAGTTTTAGCTATGTCGACTGCAGGGATAATCAAGGTCTCCGCTGCATGCCCGTGTTCGATGGAACCGACTATCCCTCATGGAAGAATAAGATGCATGCATCTTGAAGCCATTGATGTCGACCTACGGTATGTCGTCAAGAACGGCGTTCCTAAATCTGGTGAAGGTGTCACCCTGCTGATGTCAAGAAGTTCATTCAAGCTCGACTCCACCGCAAAGAACATCATCTCGTGGTCATCGACCAAAGGACAAGATGGCCGTGTGAGTGCTCGAAACGTCGAAGCTAGTCTAGGACTGGCTATCCAAGGTCAACGAAGGCGTCTCAACCCAGAGAGACCAAAGAATCAGTGTTCTTCGCTACCTCTTCACCCGCTTCAAGAGAAACGACAATGAAAATGTCCAGCTCACGTTTGATCGCCTCACTGACATCACAAATGAGCTTCATGCTCTCGGCACCACTGAGGTCACCAAGCATGAAATCGTCAAGACACTACTAAGATCACTTGACAGCTCTTTTGACACCCTTGCCCTCATGATACAAGAACGTCCTGACTTCAAGACACTCGATCCGTCTGATATACTTGAGAGGCTCAATACACATGAGTTCCACTATCCGAGAAAAGAGATATATATGGTCCAAACTATGGCCGAACTTCGCTTTGAAGGCAAAAGTTGTTTCCTCATCCAAGAAGAATCGATTGCGGTTACGATGATCCACAAGACATTGGAAAGGAACTTGCTATGCTTGTGAAGAAGTTCCAGAAGTTCACTAGGAAGAAAGGCTTCAGAAAGTCTTCACGATCCAGCTCAAGAAATGATGAAGCTTCCACTCAATACTACAAGAAGAGAACCTGTCACAAGTGCAAGAAAACTGGACACTATATCTCTGAGTGTCCACAGTGGGACAATGAGAAGAAGAAGAAGAAGAGCAAGGAATATGATTCTGATGACAAGAAAAAGAAGAAATCTTCAAAGTCTTCTTCCAAGTCTTCATCAAAGTCTTCATCGCATAAGAAGAGCTCATCTGGCAAGGCTCGTGCTTTTGTTGGCAAGGAAATGGATTGAGAGGAGGAGTCTGCTTCTGAGGAAGTGGAGGTGGAATCTGAAGAGGAGTCCGACCTGGGCGTTGCAAGTCTGGCTTTAGCCACAGCCTATGTTGCCAAGTCCATCTTCAACATCAAGACAATGACTTCTACACCAACGTCAAGCGCGATGACAAGGACGACCTGCTCCCACCTATCGCTTCATGGCACGCGGTGCCAAGGTAAAATCACGTGATGCCTACTTTCAAACATCAAGTGAAGATGACTCTGATTGTGAATCCAAACCCAGCTACAAAACACTTGCTAAAATTGCAACTGAACAACAAAGAGCTATGGAACATACTCAAAAACTGTTAGACAAAAGCGATGACATGTTGGACGCGGAAATAACACGTTCACAGTCCTTAGTTGAAGACATTAAAAATCTTCATGCTAAGTACCAAGAACTTGAAAGTCGTCATGAAACGCTATCAACTACTCATGAAAGGCTCTCCTATGATTATCTTCAAAGGAAGCAAGAGCTTGAGAAATTGAGAGCGGCTCATGAAGATCTTCAAAAAGAGAATGAGTCACTTCACGCTCAACAGATCAGTTCCGCTCAGGATGAATTTGAACCACCATGTCTAAAATGCCTTGAGCGTGATATAGCTACCTCTGTTGCTGAATGTTCAACTGTTGCTACTGTTGCATTGTCTTCAACTACCAATGTGGTTACTAACCCCTCTGCGGAGGATACCACTGCCATTGCTGATGAAAATGCTAGGTTGAAGACATTGCTTGAAACAGGGATGTATAAAAGTCTGAAAGGGCATCAGACACTTTGCGATGTCCTCAAAAAGCAGATTCTGAACCGAAACCCTAGGAAAGAGGGAGTTGGGTTCGAGAGGAAAATGAATGTTGATGGTTCCTACTGGAAGCCTGAGCAGTATCCCAAAACCACATGGGTTGCTGCAAAGGGACCTTCAGTGGATCCATCCACCTTATCTGGCTTTACCTGTGCTAACCCTATTATCATTAATGAATCCTTTGATGCAAACTATAAGCTGTTCAAGAATCAGAATGGTGAAGTATTTTCCAGGTATATTAGTACTAACTGCAGGAATGGACCGCCTATGAAGAAGATCTGGGTTCCCAAAAGTTGTCTTGAGAATCTTCCAGTGAATGTCATCATGACACCACAGGAAGAAGACAAACCCTGCACCAAAGGCGTCATATGGTCCAAAGGCTTCATACAGCACGGAGGACTCACTTGAGTCATCCTAACGCCAATGTTTTGCAGGAAACAAGACTCAAATTTATGAATATGAGCGTGTGTCCTCAAACCGCTATGTTCATAGAACTAAGAACTTTTCTCGCTTATTCATATGAGTATCATTCATCTCCTGCAAGGCTATTTGCTAGGGCTCCAAAGCGAAATTCTCAGATGTTGCACTTAGACTCATTGCTTCTAAGCCACCATCAAGATGTGGGTGGTTAAGAAGAATTAACCCTCTTTTGCAGGAAAGGGTCTCCACCAAAATCAAAGGCGTCGATGCTATTCTTTGGGGACCTAAAACATCTTGTAGGGCACAAGATCAAATGCCCAAATGTTCTCACTATGTATTTTGTTCTGAATCGTTTGCCATTCATCCTACCAGTCCTAATCTTGATTTAAGCTTCAATAATCCACTTGCTCGTCAAATGTTTATGCTTCACAATGCTCTTGGTGAAGCCTATCCCCTAACTGCATCAGAGGGTATGACACCTCATGCTTCGTAATGGATAATGGACGGTGGATGCACTAATCATATGATTGGTGATCAAGTCTTCTCATGGACTCAACCTTACGTCCATCGGACAAAAGTCACATCACATTTCTTGACCTTTGGTAAAAGCAAGGTATTGGGTCTAGGTAGAGTTGCAATCTCAAAGGATCAACACATGGATAAAGTGATGCTTGTTGAATCCTTGGTTTCAACTTAATGTACATCTCAATGCTTTGTGACTTGAACATGATTGTGATATTCGAAAATATCGCTGCCTTGTACTAATGGAATCGACAAGTCTCTAGTCTTTGAAGGGTATAGGAAAGATGATCTATACATGGTAGATTTCTCAAGCAGGTCCACGACTTGTCAGATGTCTTCTTGCAAAAGCTTTGAATCTTGGCTCGCATCGGAGGTGGGGCATGTTGGAATGAGGAACTTACACACACTCGCCAAGAAGAAGCATGTCATAGGCATCGAAGGTGTCAAGTTCAAGAAGGATCATTTGTGTGGTGCTGCGAAGCTGGAAAGATGACTAGGCAAAGCACCCTCAAGACAATCATGACGACATCTCAACCCTTCGAGCTGCTTCACATGGATTTGTTTGGCCCTACTCATTACTCTACCCTCACAACAACTGCTTGTCTCTATGGCTTCGCCATTGTTGATGACTACTCAAGATACACATGGGTGCACATAATTCTCTACAAGACTGAAGTGCAAGATGTCTTGGACAATTCGCCAATCGAGCAATGAACAATTATGGCGTCAAGATCAAGCATATCGAAGTCATAACGGCTTTGAATTCAAGAACACCGGACTTGATCTTTATCTCGATACCATGGAATCACTCATGAGTTCTCTGCTCCATACACACCCCAGCAAAATGGCATCGTGGAGCGCAAGAACAGAACCCTCATTGAGATGGCTCGAACAATGCTCGACGAGTACAAGACACCAAGAAAGTTCGGCACGAAGCCATTGATACAGCTTGTCACGCCATCAACCGTGTTTATATCCATAAGCTTCGAACAAAACATCCTATGAGCTCCTTATTGGCAAGAAGCCAAATGTCGCCATTACTTGAGTATTTGGGGCTAAGTGCTGGATCAAGGATCCTCATCACAAGTCAAAATTTGAACCCAAAGCTCACGAAGGCTTCATGCTCGATTCTGGAAAGGACTCACACTCTTCTGAGTCTTCAATCTCTATCTCTACAAAATCGTTGAAAGCTGTAGATGTGCGATTTGATGAAATCAATGGTTCACAAAGAGAGTTCCTGCCAAGCACACTAGACGAAGCTCCACCAATGAATCTATCAAGCGATGGGAACTGGTGAAATCATGCCTTCAAGCACAGACTCAAGAGGGACTTATCATTTCGCACCTAACCAACTCAAGACAATCCTCCCAATGATGACAATGATCAAGCATGAGCAAAATCTTAAATCCAGTTCATCCTCGTGTTGCAAATGAAGTACAGATTGAGAAGATAATCGATAGCATCAACGCTTTTGGTCCGCTTACTCGCTCAAGAGCAACACAGCTAGCAAATTTCGTGGGCACTTTTCCTTTGTATCAATATCAGAACCCAAGAAAGTTGTGAAGCTTTTATGGAACCGAATGGATTCAAGCTATGCAAGAAGAACTTCAAGTTCAAGCTGAATAATGTTTGGGAACTTGTCAAGCGCCCCGACCCGCAAGCATAACATTATTGGCACCAAATGGATATATCGAAACAAGCAAGATGAGCATGGTCAAGTCATCAGAAACAAAGCAAGGCTTGTGGCTCAAGGATATACTCAAGTTGAAGGAATTGACTTCGATGAAACATTTGCTCCTGTAGCTAGGCTTGAAGCTATTCGCATACTACTAGCCTATGCTAACCACCACAACATCTTGCTCTATCAAATGGATGTGAAGAGTGCATTTCTCAACGGCAAGATTGAAGAAGAAGTATATGTCGCTCAACCACCTGGCTTTGAAGATCCAAAACATCCTGATATGGTGTACAAGCTAAATAAAGCACTGTATGGCCTCAAACAAGCTCCTCGCGCCTGGTATGATACAATCAAAGACTTCCTGAAGAGCAAAGGCTTCAAACCTGGATCCCTTTATCCCACACTTTTCACGAAGACATATGATGGTGAACTGTTTGTATGCCAAATATATGTGGATGACATTATCTTGGCTGCACCAACCGAAGTATAGTGATGAGTTTGGATACATGATGCAAGAGCAATATCAGATGTCCATGATGGGAGAGCTCAAGTTCTTCCTTGGTCTTCAAATTCGTCAGCAAAGAAATGGCATCTTTATATCTCAAGAAAAATACCTCCAAGATTGTCTGAAGAAGTTTGGAATGCAAGAATGCAAAGGATACACGACGCCAATGCCAGCCAAACACCACTTGGGTCCCGACGACAATGGTAAAGAGTTCGATCAAAAGGTATACCATTGCATGATTGGTTCCTTACTTTACCTATGTGCATCTAGGCCAGATATTATGCTTAGTGTTTGCATGTGTGCTCGATTCCAAGCGGCACCAAAGGAATCGCATCACTTAGCGTGAAGCTTAATTCTTGATATTTGGCTCACACCCCAACACTCGGATTATGGTATCCAAAGGGCTCAAAATTTGATTTAGTTGGATTTTCGGATGCTGATTATGCTGGTGACAAAGTGGATCGCAAGTCTACATCAGCACATGTCACTTTCGGGACGATCACTCGTCTGTTGGTCTTCAAAGAAGCGTAACGTGTGTCACTCTCAACTGCTGAATCTGAATACATTGCTGCTGGATCTTGTTGTGCTCAGCTTCTATGGATGAAGCAAACTCTCAAGGACTATGGCATCAATCGACACAAGTACCTCTTTTTTGCGACAACGAAAGCGCCATCAAGATTGCCAACAATCCAGTCCAGCACTCAAGACAAAGCACATTGAAATTCGCCATCATTTTCTCGTGGATCATGTCATGAAGAAAGATATTGACATCATTCACGCCAACATCAAGAGCAACAGCAGATATCTTCACAAAGCCCTTGGATGAGAAAAGGTTTTGCAAGTTACGGTGTGAGCTAAATATCTTGGAATCCTCAAATGTCCTGTGATCAAGCACACATCCTAACACTTATGCATGTTGATGACTTAGATGTGCAACACACGAAGTAACGTATATCTTCAATCAATGAAGACTTACATTCTGTGTGTGAATACATTAACGTGGAATTTGACTTCGGAGCGCCACGATAATTGTGCGCCGTGTCTGGGTCTAATACTTCCTATACGGTGGGTAACGCCACCACCAAATTTCTTTGTTTGAAGTGTTTCACTCATGGCGTTATTTCTTGAAGCTATTCGCATTTGATTTGACTTCAACTTCAACCTATTTCCATGACTTTCTTCACTATGATGATTTGGTTGCTGTCTGATATATATTTCTGTCCTCTACAGCATTCACTTATAGCTATGTCTTCAAGTTGAATCTTTTGAACTAAGTGAATGTGATCGGACCCCAAATCTCTCTATGCTTTCTATCTCAAACTCTATCTGCCAAATCATATGCATTCTATTGAAACTGTCGAATGTCTTCTCTGCGTCCTTGTCAGCAGAAGACACAGAGACAAACTTTAAGTCTGTTTTAAATGATTCATCATTACTGTTGAACTCCGGAGAAGCCGGAACGACCATCCGACAAACCGGGCGGGCGTGGGAACGTGGGATAACTCATTGCATGTTGCATGCGTGCCACGTGCCCCTCAGATGTGAACCGCCAGGGGCACCTGAGTAATTGCGCTGCGCCGCACACCTTGTTATAAATACATGTCCCCTGCGGTAAAGAAACTCTTCTTCCACCTCTCCACCTCGTCAAAACCCTAGCGCCACCGCTAGCTCTCGACGACGCCGGCGACGAAGCGCTTAGCTGCCGCGACTTCTCCGACGCCGTCCTCACGCCGGCCGCGAACATCTTCATCTCCGCCGCTGCCGTAGGTGTCCTCCGTCGCCAAGTTAGGGCACGGTGGACTGAACTGCTCGGCCTCCTTTCCTTCCGTCTAGCAGTTCTTGAGCGGTAAATATATCTCCATTTTACCATCTTTTGATCTTCAAGATTCATCCTACTTGCCAAAAATGGTTTCTGCCCATACAAAGTTAGATCTATTCATGCGCATCTCGATCGCTTAGTATATTCACTTAAGCTTCACAACTAGTTAGATTCCTCACTTGTACTTATTCACGGATTCGCATAAATCTGGAACCAACTCTCGGCGTATAAGTGAATGTCTTCACGTCATGAGGTCAATGTCTTCAAACCGATTTATCTTCAAAATCTTACGAGAATGCATATGACCTCTTCCCTTCCTCGCATCTCTAATGCTGTCACGGTACATGTCCGTGGGAGAATCCTTGGTTCTCATAGTGCGTATTCGTTTGCAGAATTCTTACTGACATCAAACCAACTCTCCGAAGCCAGTTCCTGTCTGTCAACCAAACGCAAGCCTTTGAAGCCTTTGATTGTGAAGCCATTCAGTTTGAAGCTCATGGCTACAGATAAATCAGTCAGGAAGGGCGGCAGACAGCGTCGTGAGGGAACCTCAAAAGATCTACCTGATGACCTCGCAGAGCTGTACAAGACAGATCCTGAAGAGACTTACAATCAGCGCAAGACACGAATCCAATGGATTCGACGCTATTGGGATGAACAGTGGTTCAAGTACAATTTCGTCACACAAGAATATGCCGAGAAGAATGCCATCAGAAGCCCTTGGGGTGATATTCTGTTTCGAGGCCTTCCTCCCAAGAACATGGCTGAAGCTATTGCACAAGGTTTCTATCCTTGCATGGTCCGTGGACCACAGCCTGAAAATGCCGACCCGACGTCTTTGCTCTGGTGTCGTAATGACAGTCTCTTCAAGCGCAACTTCCAGCACGCAAAGGCTTCTGCAAAGAAGAACAAGAAGTCATTTGGATTAGACTTCAACCCTGGTCCCTCTGCTCCCCGTGCTGACAGCTCACGTGACGCTGAACCCAATGTCATCGGCCCCTTTTCGAACCTTGATGGCCTCATCACTTATATCTTGGTCCAAGGTACCAAAGTGGATCACTCTGATGACAAGGCTGATTCTGATGAAGCCCCAGCTCCAGCTCCTGCTCCTGCTCCAAAGCCACAGAAGCAAAAGAAAGTCAAGGCTTCAAAGTCAGCTGCTCCTCCAAAAGCTTCACGTGTGAAGCCACTAGCCACTGCACCTCCTGAAGCCAGTGCACAGTCTGAGGATCAATCCCGTATCTCCAAGAAGACGCGGAAGAGAAAGAAAAGTGTCAAGAATACTGAACTGACACTGACTCCTGCTGCAATTCTGCGTGAAGAGCACATTGATCTGTCAAGTGATGACGATCTTGCAGATGACGCTCTTGAGCAGCTTATCAAGAGCAAAGAAGAAGCAGAAATCTTCAACAACTTGCCTCTCTTTGATGTGGCAATCATCCATCACTTCATTGATGAGTGGTTTGACACACCAAACATCAGCTTTGAAGATCTGCAACTTCCAATTGGCCTCAGTGTCTCCTTCAACGGCGCCATTGCTTCTGAGCTAGCTCTAGCTCAGCGAATTGTTGAACTGAAGCACAAGATTGACTATGAAAAGGCTCAGTTCAAGAAGCATATGGCTGCACTCAACGTGCAAGACGTGAAAAACTTCAAGTTCATGCTGCACGACCTCAAAGAAAACTTTCTCAAGAAGCGTGAAGAAGCCAGAGGCTCTCGCGAGCGCATGAAGGCTCTGGCTGACAAGTGCGTGCTTGCCTACAATGAGGCTGAGAAGCGCAAGGCTCTTGGCCGTCCTGGCATCGATCCCAGGATGGCTGCAAAGAAAAAATTTCAACTGACCAAGCTGCACCTTCAAGGCAGGAAGAGCTGCGCATAGTCTTCCCAAGCAGCATGACTGGCTCGAAGCCAAAGGTACGGTCAACTGCTTCTGAACAGAAAAAAGACAAGGGCTGCCGAGGCTGAAGCGAGAAAAAGGAAAAATCCTGACGCCTCTGATGCTGCTCCCTCCAAGAAGAAGCTAAAGACCAAGAAGAATCGGGCTGCTCCCACAGAGCCCTTGATTGTTGAACCCATTTCTGTGGTCGTCCCACGTCTGCAACCCAAGAACTTCGAATGACTGTTCATGAGCCTGCTTCCACAGAGGCTCCTGAAGCTGAAGAGATTCCAGCAGCTGATCCCCTCACTGCTGAAGACATTGGTCACCATGACAATGTTGAAGATGATGAAGTTCTTCCTCAAACCGAGTACAATGTGGTATCATCGCCTGTTCGTACGAACAGCGAACTCATCACCATTGGTCGTCCTCTAACGCCAATTGCTCAGGATGCTTCATGGGCTGATCGCCCGCAACAACAAGACTCCCCCAGTACTCCCCAACAACAAGTCACTCCCCAACAGCAAGTCACTCCCCAACAGCAAGTCACTCCCCAACAGCAACACCAAGAAGAAGAGGAAGACTTTGAAGCCCAGGCAACCCCATCTCCAAAGGCGTCGCCAGCATTTCGCAGGCTTCGCAAAGGTCAAAGGCCTCAAGTGCCTCTTCCGAGCATTCCAGAAGGAGAAGTGCACCACCAACCTGTTGCACGTCAAGTGTTTTCACAAGCCACTCCTACTGTGAACGTCTCTGAGTCTGAAGCTAAAGCTGCTGAAGACAATCCGGCTGCATCAGCCGCTGACACCCAAGAAGAAGAAGAAGAACGTGTCCCTACACCCCCTGTAACTGAAGAAGTCATACCTGATATCAACCTGCCAGTGCCCGACCCTCCAGCTCCTCAAGTGGAGGTTGAAAACAATGAGGCTGCCACCTCCAACACCAATGAAGCCAATGACGTGGTCATGGCTGAAGCCAATGTGGAGCCTGTCCCAACTGCTCCTGAAGCCAATGAAGGAACTGTGCCTGAAGCCTCAGTTGCTTCCACTGCTCCAGTTCCTCCACCAAGGCCCTACACAATCGAGCAAGCATACGACTATGGCGAGCTAGTCACAGTAAGATGGCCCGTTCTGGTCCCTCCGCCTCATGCCTCTGGTCCTCAATTCGACTATCATATTGCGCATAGGCCTCCGGTCCGTAAGCGAAGCCAAGACTGCCAAGGTTTCGTGCACCGCCACCTCAATCTGGTTCTTTCAATGCAAATGGCTTCAAAGCCCACAATACTTTCTTTGACAAAGGCAAAGAACCCTATAAAAGGCCAAGGATCTCATCGACCGGTTCGGAGCTATCGGCAAAGAAGCTATTACTCATGTGTTCAGATGACCAAGGCCGATTTTCCCTCATATGCGCCTCGACCTTTGAAGCCATTGCGGACTGCCGTGCTTAGAAGAAGCACTTGATTGCTTTCATGATGCAGGTCTGCTTGGCCGAATGCACAAAGAGCTTTGGAATGAAGAATTAGTGCTTCAATTCTATGCCACACTCCACATCCGCTGGCTACAACAGAGATACGAAGACATGGGTTCTCGAGTGGGTGACTGGGAATATCCATCATGAAGCCAAAGCTCTTGACATCATTGAGCTCACAGGCCTACCCACTCCCGGAGAGCTGTTTGAACTCGATGTCAACTCCACCGCGATGCCTTGGAAAGCATATTTCATAAGCGTAACCCGACATGAGTCAGATGCTGAGCATGATGAAGCCACTGCCACATGACGTTGAATACCCTCAACACTTCTTTGTTGATGACCTTGAGTATCTGCCTCGTACCATATATCACATCATCAGGCGAACTCTATGGCCAATCAAAGGGCATTCTCAATGGCATCAGCTTCAACACGCAAGATTTCTTCATCAGGCAATTGGCTGCATCTGAATCTGATCTGTTTGGTCTCAAGTTCTATGCTCCATGGGTCATGCGCCTCATTAAGATGCACTCAGCTATCAACTATGAACCCTCCGCCGCAATCATCGATCTTTCTACCAGAGGTTGATATGTCATTGAAGCCATATACCCCGAGCCCGCCAAAACGCCACTAAGTCTTCGAATCGCAGATCATCACAGCTTCTCTCAACCCATAGAAGGCGCCCAGCAAGATCTCGTGTCTATCCCCTAGCAGGGAACACACGTCTGCCTCATCGTGCACGGACTGAAGCCACTGAGAGCACAATTGGCCAAAGGCCTCGGAAGCGCTCTTGAGTCCTCAATGATCGAGAACTTCTTGTGGCGCTGCATCAAAAACAAGATAAGCATCACTCCTGGCTAAAGCATCAAATGCAAAGCCTCTTGGTGGACGTCAATCGCATTCGCAACCTTGCCACCAAGAATGCTTTTGTCACTCACGAGACTTGTCGGCGGTCATGGAAGAGTTTGACCCTGCTCAGTGCTGAAGTTGATCTTCAAGACGATGGCTTCACTGAACGTTTCAAGTTTGACTCCACTCCTCCACGGAATGCAGTCCTACGGCGAACTCCATCTCTTGAAGACTCTGACTATTCTTCCTCCACGACAACGGTCAATGCCAGGGTGATCGATGATGAAGCCGATGCTACTTCACCACCCCTACTTGCTGCGAATCGACACTGCGCCAAGCTAAATCGCACCGCCAACCAACAACGACAACCCTGCTGCATCATCTTCTTCAGAAGAGGACGAGTAGATGCTCTATGTCTTCAAACCTTTTTGGTCCTTACTGACAAAAGGGGGAGAAGCATATGAGTTTGATAGTCTTCAAGCGGGTTCATATGGGCGGTTGCACTATATTTTGCCTAGTGTTTACAGCTCTCGTTTTGATACATTTGGTTCTTTGAGTTGTAACACTTAAACTCGATGGTCGTCTGCTACTTATTTGCTTTACTCTGGTGCGATGATAAATTCCGCATGTGCAACGATAACTTCCGCACTTAGATCATTCTGCAGACGTCCATTTTTCATTATGCATGTCATTCTCTTAGCTATATCATTTCATGCATGATGAATTATCTTCATAAGTTGAAGAGGATCTCCACAAGTACAACCTGCCATGCGCATTTGCATTCCAAAAGCAAACTACTTATATGCACATCTTCAGGGGGAGCCTTTTCCACTTATGAAGACAATTCCCTATCCTTTACAATTTCACATATTTTATCCCCGTTGAAAACTTCAACCAGTTTGTCATCAATCACCAAAAAGGGGGAGATTGTAAGTGCATCTAGTGCCACCCCTAGTTGGTTTTGGAGTATTGACGACAAATGTGGTTGAGGGACTAATGCGTTTGTGAGAATTGCAGGATAACGCAGGTAGTGTCCCTCATTGATTCGGTTTACCTACCGGAGTTGACCCCTAAAAATGTATGAAGACATTGAAGACAATGGTGGTATGTGAAGATATTCACATTGAAGCCTATGACATGAGAAGACATTGAGTGAAGACTATGGAGCACGAAGACTGTGTTGTTTTGTTGTTTCCTTTTCTTCTTTGTTGAGTCGTAGGAACCACCGTACTGTTAAGTGGGGTCCAAGTGATCATAGTCAGAATGACTGAAGTGATGCTCAATCCAAATCCTATGTCTTCGAGCGAAGACAATGAGAGCAAAACTTATCCAGAGCTGGATGAGTCAGCTTTGCTTGTAGCCCAAGTAAAGTTGCCATGAGTGTTTGAAATCTGACCGTTGGAACACGTGTCAGTTCCTTAGTGACCCAGGGTCATTTCGGACATAACAGGTCGGGTTGCCCAGTGGCTATAAATAGCCCACCCCCTACACCATAAATTGGTGGCTGCTCAGAGTTAGTGCACGGCTTTTGTCGTTTGAGAGCAACCCACCTCGAAGCCTTTGAGAGAGAGAAATCCTTGCGAGGACAAAGCCCAAAACACCCGAACCAAAGAGTGTTAGGCATCATGAAGTTTTCCTGTCGTGTGACCGAAGACTTATTACACTTGAGGACTGTGAATCCTCCGGCCGGTTAGGCGTCGCGCTCGAGCATCCAAGAGTCATTGTGGATTGCCGTGAACGTCGTCTGTGAAGGTTCGAAGTCTACCTTGAAGACTTACCAGAGTGATTGGGCGAGGACTGTGTGTCCTTAGCTCAAGGGAATAAGGTGAAGACGCGGTCTTCTGAGTTGAATCTCAGCCTCCCTAACCAGATGTACAGTTGTCACAGCAACTGGAACTGGTCCAACAAATCCCATGTCTTCAACAAGTGACTGGTTCCATCCCTTCCCTCCTTTACCTTAAGTTTGTCTTCGTGAAGTCATTGCTTATTTGTCTTATCTGTTTGACTTCACTGTTTGACTTCTATTGTTGTTTGGCTTCATACTATCTTCCATCCTGATCCTTACTACATAGCTGCTATTAGTCTTATCCGTTCACATTATTGCATACTTGACTATGGCTTGCTTGTTGTAGTTATCTTCCGCTGCATATCAACTAGGTCATTTCTTTTGTTTGTCTTCGAAACATCCGTGTTTTGAAGACTTTCCTAAAAATCGCCTATTCACCCCCCCTCTGGTCGATAACTAGCACTTTCACAACCCCCAGTGGGGATGACAACCCAAGAAATTTTCGCACATGGAAATGAAGGCAACAAGATATGATATGGCATTCAGAGGAAGATGAGGGAGTTGAGAACCGAAGAAATTTAGAAACCCTCAAAAACGGATGGGGGCAGGGAGAAACCTCTTTCCACATGAGTGACGAGGAGGACCCGCTCTCCGAAGCGCGGCGCAGGCTTGACCTCCCCTTCCTCCGGCAACCTCCAAGACCCCCAGGCCAGCAGGCCGTCGGTGACAAGCCCGTCGACGTCCTCTGTCGTGGCCGTCAACGGCAGCCAACCGCCCTGGATCTAGCCCGACGGCGGCGCGGCCCGAGAGCTCGACGCCTTCTTCCCCTTGGCCGCTTTCTTGGCTTGCTCCAGCTTCGCCGTCTTGTCCTTCGCCATCTCCGCGGTGGTCATCGGAGTCGAGCGGAACCGCACGGCATGGAGGCGGAAGGCGTGGCGAGACGAGCGAAAGGGGGGAAAGAGAAGGAGCACTGTTCCGCCCCTTGGCCGTGTCGCTTCTTATAACAACGCACCCGAGTCACTGACCCGTGGGCCAGCGAGATCCCAGCTCATCCCACTAACGGAGACTGTGTGCAGTACGTGGCGGTAAGGGGGAGCGGAAATTGAGGAGCCTCGCCCCACTTGCCCCACTTACTGCGCTGTTGCCGATCCGCCTGCTTCTCCAAAATTTTGAATCCTGCTAAACCCGGAACTTGGCACAACAATCGATTGCATCGAAGATCTCCTTGTTCATTCGGGTCCGACCCGTTGCTCAACGACCCATCGTTCGTTTCATTCAGTCACACAACGAGCCAGAATCGATAGAGGCGATTGACAAGGAGTCAAAGCAGTGCCGGTATCTATAGAACTTGAAAATACTTCCGGGGCATTGAGTCCAAGCAGATTCCGCTCCAATACTTTTTCACCCGGACCTCGATCCATTCGAGGGCTAATGACGAGGACATGTATCTAGGGTAGGGTCCTAGGCTTGACCTACATACCCTACCCAAGGATGCCGCATACAAGAATCCAAAGCCTACAAAGCTAGGAAGGAGTCATCGACTGGAATGCCGGCAGCCTACAAGTCACTCGGATGAAGGACCCACTCGGAAGCTTCACCATCACTCGACCATCTCTACCCACTCGAAGTACCAAGCGTCACTCGGCGACAGAAGACCAAAAGTCACCCTAAGACAGCAACGGTCAGACGATCAGTTCGCCACCATAAAGAACATCTAATGCTAGTGTTATCTGTAGCGCTCGCATCCTTTAACCTCTCCATTGAACCCTTGAGTAACGGGGCATTCATGAGGGGCCAGCGGACTCTATATAAGCCACCCCTCTACCCCTACACAAGTGTTCACACCTCTTGTACCACAACACTCCAGATAAACAGGCTCCCGTAGCACCGAGGCGTAGGGCCTTTACCTCTTCCGAGAGGGGCCTGAACTCATAAATCCGAGTGTACAACCATACCACAGCTAGACTCTGCCCTCCTATACATACCCCTAAACTATACTGTCAAATCTGTTCCCACGACAAGGGCAGCTTGATACTCCGCCTCTGCCTCCTCTTCCTCCGGCCCTACCCGCAGGGGCGGTGGCGGAAGATCGTGGTTGATGTGGACGCCGAGCCGTTGTTGCTCCTCATGCTCGAGGGCGAACCAGTGCTCACAGTTGGGAGAGTCTGCAGTGTACTCAGGCATCCGCCGTTGTGCCCAGCGCCTGCGCACCTCCTCGTCATGCGCCCGCTGTGTCCGTGAAACCGCCGACACCGGGATCCGTTCCGGATCGAGGTGCCAATGGTGCGGCAGCGTCACGTCGGGGTAAGGCAGCGGCTGCCTGTACTCCCAGTGCCACCGTGCTTGGTGCACCGGGATGTGCAGACGCTGCTGACCTGGGCGGGCACGCGCCGGCAGCGGAGGAGGAGCATGAGAGGATGAGGCGCCGGGGGTCCCCTTGCCTTTGTCGCTGCCGAAGAGGCCCATGGCTAGGGTTTTGGGTTGTCGCCGGCGAGGAAGCAAGAAGGGGGTGGTGGGGGCCAGATGTGGACGGAAGTGGATGAGGACGCCCCAGACGCGTGGGTTAAAAATGACGCTTCTACTGGCTGACTAGTGGGCCCAGTGTCAGTGGTCGTCATAAATTAGACGGCAGGCGGTAGTTGGGTGGCCTCCAAGTGGGACCGTGCCGGACATCGAGGGGACACGCGGTGCGTCCGCGCCGACGCATTTGCGGCCCAAAGCGGACGCGCAGCCGTATTTGCGGCCCAAATTTAGGCCGCAAATGCATTCGCGTCCGCGTTTTGGGTTTGGGTCGGCGCGTTGGGCCTCCAGTTTTGTTCACGCCAACCCAAACTGGAGCAGGCGGACGATTTGGGTTGCTGCGTTGGAGTTGCTCTAACCAATAAGCTTCGCCCCTGACGATCTATCAATAACCATGGCACGAGAAAAAGTTGGAGGATTAGACAAGAGACGAAATGTTTCGTTGCTGTTAGAGCAAGCCAATTTGTGTGAGGCAGTTGGCTAGTAAACCACAAGGCAGTAGCGACAATGTCGTTGAGAGTAAACGATCGGACAGATCCCTATCCATCATTCTTTTACCGGTGAAGTTCCCATCCATCTTTTTTTTTTGAGTGGCACTAGGGATTTATTCATTGCTCAAAACATCTGGAATACATGAATGATCTGGACAGCCAGTTCCCTCAGGAAAAAAAAGACAGCCAGTTGAGTTGTTTTAGAAAGAAAAAAAAAAGAAGGCAGTTGAGCTGAGGCTTGTACTCAAGATTTGAACAAAAAGTGCTTAGACAAACAAGGCTAAGAAGACAATAAAAAAATATTAGGATTCAAATCCTCCAATATTCTTATAAAAATCCTACAATCCAAAGAGGCCCTAAATATAAGTTCCTGCTCTTTATAACAAGACAATGCAAGCCATATTTGAAAGCCTTGACTCTTAGCTGGGTATACTAGGACATATATTGAACATTGCATCAACAATACCGGCTAATGAACGCCTGTCCAAGCTCACCTTTTGACCCGAATTGGTATTTCAAGTGCCAAAATCTTCATCTACAACGTGTCAGAGAAATTATACGCTGGTCAATGAGAGCCTGCTTAAAGTTGAAGAACATAAAATAGGTAAGAAGTAACCGTTCTTTAGATTATGGCAGCAATCACTCTACCCACCTCTGTAGGCATCAGCACATGCATTGACGCATCTCTATAAATTGCAGACTATGTGCTAGTATCAGATAACCTAGAGATTCTGTCATAGGCTTCAGTTTCTAGCAATGCATACCTTGCAATGTAATTGAACTTGACGAGCGTATCTATAGATCACACTTGGTTACTATGCTAGCAGTGGCATCGCCTCAATTTAATCTCTACGAACATGTTAGATCTAGCTAGCCATGTATAGGATTGGGATGCAACGGGAATCTAAGGCGTACAAGAGAATCATGTTCAAGCGCTAATGAGGATTTGTACTGCCCGGTAAGATGGTGCTTCAACCCCCAGCTAAAACTTCCAATCTATGTTTCACCATTCCTAATCAAGCAGTTGGGCACGCGAGCACGCCACGCGCACCCACCCCAGTCAACTAACACACAGGCCGCCACCGCGACGCCACTCACCCATCCACGATACAACTCCTAGGCGCTTCCACGTCAGTGCAGCTAGTTTAGTAGTTAGGCCACAAACTTAGGAGACTATTAAAAGACATTGTGGTCCTATCAATTGATTAAGTTTGTTGGTTTCTTATGTTTTTATATATAGTTCAAGGAGTCTTTAGATCCGGCGGACGTTTGCTTTAATATTAGCCTCTGCGCCATATTTTTTCTGTGTCCATTTTGGTGATATCAGTTTTAGTTTTCTAGGTTTATGTATCCACTTTCACTTCCACATAAAAAACTGAAAATAAATATGCATCACTCCGTTCCATCTGTTATAATCCCTAGCCTCAAGCAAATATTGAGTGCTAACTAGTGAATCATGTCATAACAACTTAGTGACTAAACCTTTGTCGAACAGAAATGACACTCATAGCAGAATTAAGGAATAGTTAATTGATCTTTGGATCGTGTTTATTATTTTAGTTGTAGTTTGAGCCATATTTGTCTCAATGCTAGCACTTTGCACTAGTAGAATACCCATAATATCGCGTCTTCCACCCTTCGTCTGTGTTTATTAGGCTCCTTCTTATCTTGCATCAGGTTTGACAATAAATTTAACTAATATAATGTAAATTATATGTCAAAAAAAATATACAGCGTGAAACCTATTTAGAATACAAATCCGATAGTATACTTTTAGTAGCATACACCTCATACTTAGTTAGTCATATAGATTGTCAAAGTTTGAGCCAAAATACAAGGGGCCCAATAAACCTGAATTGAGGAAGTAGTTAACAACAACAAAAAACATGCTTCATTGACTCTTTTGGCATTTGTGAGGCACCACGCCAGCCCATTTGTCATTGATCTTAGTCCACATCTATTGAGTTCGTAATTCATGTTCTACCCTTTCATTTGTTTATTTTACCCTTTAATTCATGAAACTCCAAACTCTACTCCATGTCAGCATACCAAGTCAGTTAATGAAGTTTGCAATATTTCTCCAATATGTGCAGATGTTCCTTTTAGGAAATGAAAATTATGTACACTCATATCTAATTAATCTACGTATCAGTTTTGCTTCCTAATAATTAATTTTTCCACAGAGTGTTCCATTTTCAATGCAACTAAGGTTCACTAGCACCATAGTAAAGGCATTTGTGCACCACGTGCACCCATATAGGACATCTCACCCTTCTTAATACATTTGTTTGAACATAGTACAATCAAAGACGCTCACATACGCGCACATACACTCATCCCTACCCCTATGAGAACCTCTGAGAGACTAGAACGGCAAATATCTTGAGATTTCTTCCACTGAGCGAAGATCACCAGAAAGCCTGAAATAAATCTAGGAAAATGCGAGCACCAATGCCAAGTCTAGGACTTAATCCTGGTGGGATGTTCCACCATAAGAAACCTAACCATCCGAGCTAGGCTCAGTTTGCACCATTCTTAATACATTGGGATATAAGCTCAGGATGCATTTTTAGGCATATATTTCATGTACTTACTCTATTTCAAAATAGTGCATACTAGTATTTTCCATAATCAATCTTGTAAAGTTCGATTAAATTTATAAAATAATTTCAGCATCTACATCAAAATATATATAATGTACAAATATATTTCATGATGGATCTACTGTTGCTGATTTGTTGTTGTGGATGGTGATTTTTTTTCCCAACAACCTTGGTTAAAGATTGAAAGTCAGAATTTGCACGAAATTAATATGCACTATTGTTTTAAATAGAGTGAGTATATAGTTTTCGTATGATCCCACATCTTTATGTGCTTTTATTACAAAGCAGATGTAGGTCCTCTTCAATGGACACATATTCCAATTGATGCTGCCACTCAATTCTCTCTAATGTTCTCGGCCATTATCAATGCCCATCACTCTACCTCTATTGCTGCAGCAATTCTCCCATACCGCTTTCTCTCTTCCTCCTAAAAACCAACAATAACATGTGCTAGTTCCACCACCATGGAGTATCATTCCTTCTTCTTTCTTCTAGTAGTTGTTAGATCCGTTGCCTGATTAAGAGGTTTTGGGCTCTTTGTTGTTCCATTCTTGAGGATGCAACTTTTGGAACTGGGAGAACCTATGTCATATATGGAGCCATATTTTCATTCCATCCATGCCAGAAGAATCCTGGTCTACACAAAAAGATTTCCTGGTCTTGAGCCAATCTAAATAGAAAATCATACACAGCGTTGCCAACCTTCCCACTTTGTTCTTTTGTTTTAATGTATTGATTATATTATATGTTATAAGATCCATTAATTGTATTGTCATGTACTCATGTACTAAGGCAAAGCTACCATTTGCCAGCAACATCAGCTAGACTCGATAAATATACAATAACATGTGTTTTGCTAGAGCCATCTATGTGTTAGTTGTAATTTAATCATGAGATAATTAATATTAGTCATCATTTCCTTAGAGCCAACCCATCACACACCACTGCCTCGAAACTTTTCCTCATGGTATCTCTTTGGTCCTTCACCTCTTCATTTCAATGCTATATTTTTCTTGCATTTCCTTCGTGTCTCCTTCATCCATGGTTCTAGGTTCATTCCTTTAGAGCAACAAATGCTCTTCCTGCTTCCCCTGATCTCTTCCTATGTACTTTCTCCAATTTATTTTCTCCTTTGCATATGGGTAAACAAGATTAAAACATATCCATACTACTCTCTACAATCTTTTAAGAACAATAGAGTCCTCCCAAGTCCCATTTGCACTAAAAACAAAACCAACCTCTCAACTCTCAGCACAATTTGTTGGGAATGAATACTATTCTACCATGTTGCTTAAATTCCCTTTGAAGAAAGGACATTAGATTTGACTATTGTAATTAGGTTACTCATTAACTCGTACTTTGCAAGTAGACGAGCCAATTCAGAAATATGCTCTTTCGCGATAGATTCAAGTTGATATTTTGTCCTAGGCCATTCCATTGGAATGCCCAATGCCACATTATTTATTTGTATAATTCCATTTTGCCCCGCATTCAATATTGTTCCCCCAACTACCCATTTAATTACTACCTTATCAACAAAAATCAAAAAGTTCTTGGTAGCGGCAAGGATATAAGGGTTGCTTCTCTCCAGGAACCAAAAAAATCATGCCCCTACTTTATAGGATTCTGATAATCGTATTTCCTTGCAATAAAACTTCATAAGGACAAGCACCCAAGTTTCAGAAGAATAAATAACAGTGGCACTAGTTAGGAAGCACATGCTTCCTGCTCATGGCCACAATAAATATTTAATAGCCTCATTTAGTGAAACTTTCAAAGAAAACTAAAAGAAACAATGGAACAATGCATCTACTTACAGACAATATTGTAAAAGATGGATATGGTAGCATAGATCAAACATTATGGTACCACCACCTATAGTCCTTACGAATCAGAAGAGAGGAAGGAAGAGAGACAAAGCAAGTTGATCTAGCCCTTGAATGAGAGCAAAATTGCAACTCGTGGGGGGGTTGAGAGACATGAGGAAAGGCTCGCCGCTGTCTTCGTTGAAAAATACCAAGAAAGTATTCATGGCGAAGAAAATATAGTCCGAATAAAATCCTTTCAACATTTTTTTATACATGGGAATTTTTTGTCTTTTTTGTCACAGATACTTTCCCTGGTATTTTTTTACAAAATTTAACATGAAACTAGATTGGGCACAAGGTTTCATATCCCAAAACCCTAGATATTTTAAAAAAAATCCCGATAATTTTTTGAATTTAATGTTCATATAGGGGTGTGGAGCGCCCAAGTGCTACAAATCCTCTTCCCAGTCGATACTCAATATTTTAATTTCCGACAAAAAAAGAAAAATGATACTCAGTAATAACAATTTCAATTAGAAATTTTGGTCGTGTGGATTCTGGCGTAACTAATCTTCACCCTCAGACGATCGATTTACTCCCATGGCTGGAGAAAGTATTTGAGTGATGGGCCATGTACTAGTTGAGCTGCGTCAAGAGAACGTGTACATGATCTGGACTTGTGATACTTGAGACTCAAGACTTAAAACAAAAAGTGCCTAACATCGACAACAACTTGAAAATAAGTAAATACAAATCAGATGATTCGAGACCCAGAAGAAACACCATGCGAGCAAGGAGCACTGACCGCACACCCTGTCCTAATGTTCACTAACAAAGTCGTCCTTGTTCGAGCTAGCACACAAAAGTACAGGGAGAAGGTGACTTCTATCTACTCTCTCTGTTCCAAAATACTTGAAGCTTTGGGTTTGTTCTAAGTCAAATTTCTATCATAATTGTTTCTACCCATCCAACATCCCATTTTCCATCTTCATGCCTATGCTTTTGACAATTGTTGCTCTATTTAAGATACTTTGTACTTGGCATCTACTGGGTATTGATGTTTTTGTTACTCTGCTGCAACCAAACAATCAACACTTGACATATTTTCTACTAATAAAGTATATTGAGCAAATATTTTGTTTTCAAGTATGCTTGAATTGACAACTCAACTGTTAAGGTTTAGAAATATTTTTTGACTCACCTTGTGTCAAATCATTAAATTTGGCCGTGATGCATTCATCACATTGAAGACTATCGCAATCCCTTACACCGGTGGGTTATCAGAGGTCGAGGTCATATACCACCATATATGTTAGGTATTTTTTCAGCCCCCCTATATTCAACCTTTTAGTTTCTATATAATCCATGTATCAATACCTTGTCCACATATGAAAAAGTTCCAAATGGCCTAAGAAATACAATAGGTGCTTGTCTCCTGGAGCCAAAATATTTATGTCCCTAAAATCATAAGATTTAAGATTATGATCACCATATTACCTTGCATTGAAGCTTCATAAAGACAAGCACCTAAATTTCACAAGCGAAAATAAAACTTGTTCTAGTAAGGAGACACATGCTTCCTTCTCATGGCCATGATAGATAATTAATATCCTTCATTTAGTGGAACAAATTTACAAATATAGAACAATGGATCTGCTTCCAACCAACACATGTTATAAAACTGTTGGGGAACGTTGCAGAAAATTAAAAATTTTCCTACGGTTTCACCAAGATCCATCTATGAGTTCATCTAAGCAACGAGTCAAGGGAGTGAGTTTGCATCTACATACCACTTGTAGATCGAGTGCGGAAGCGTTCAAGGGGATGGTGATGAGGGAGTCGTACTCGCCGTGATTCGGATCACCGATGACCAAGTGCTGAACGGACAACACCTCCGCGTTCAACACACGTACGGTACGGACGACGTCTCCTCCGTCTTGATCCAGCAAGGGGGAAGGAGAGGTTGAGTAAGACAGCTCCAACGGCAGCACGACGGCGTGGTGTAGTTGGTGCAGCAGTACTCCGACAGGGCTTCGCCAAGCACGTACGGAGGAGGAGAAGTGTTGGGGAGGGGAGGGGCTGCGCCTTGGCTTGTCTTTGCAGCCCTCCCCTCACCCCTCTATTTATAGGGGAAGGGAGAGGGGCGGCCCTCTAGATGGCATCTAGAGGGGCGGCGGCCAAGGGAGGGGACTTGCCCCCAAGCAAGGGGCACCCCTCTAGGGTTCCCCCAACCCTAGGCGCAAGGGCCCAAGGGAGGGTGCGCCCAGCCCACCAGGGGCTGGCTCCTTCCCACGCAGCCCAGTGGCCCCCGGAGGGGTGGCCCCTCCGGTGGACCTCCGGAACCCTTCCGTGGCCCCAGACAATACCGTATGCCCGAAACTTTCCGGTGTCCGCTTGACAACTTCCCATATATAAATCTTTACCTCCGGACCCTTCCGAACTCCTCGTGACGTCCGGGATCTCATCCGGACTCAACAACATTCGTAATCACATACAAGTCTTCCTAATAACCCTAGCGCCACCGAACCTTAAGTGTGTAGACCCTACGGGTTCGGAGACACGCAGACATGACCGAGACGGCTCTCAGGTCATTAACCAACAGCGGGATCTGGATACCCATGTTGGCTCCCACATGCCCGAGACTCGATCGTCGGTATCCCAATACCTCGTTCAGTCTCAGCATCGCAAGTCACTTTACTCGCATCGTAATGCATGATCCGTGACCGGACACTTGGTCACTTTGAGCTCATTATGATGATGCACTACCGAGTGGGCCCAGTGATACCTCTCCGTCATACGGAGTGACAAATCCCTGTCTCGATCCGTGTCAACCCAACAGACACTTTCGGAGATACCTGTAGTGCACCTTTATAGTCACCCAGTTACGTTGTGACGTTTGGTACACCCAAAGCACTCCTACGGTATCCGGGAGTTACACGATCTCATGGTCCAAGGAAGAGATACTTGACATTGAAACAGCTCTAGCAAAACGAACTACACGATCTTGTGCTATGCTTAGGATTGGGACTTGTCCATCACGTCATTCTCCTAATGACGTGATCCCGTTGTCAATGACATTTGATGTCCATAGTCAGGAAACCATGACTATCTATTGACCAACGAGCTAGTCAACTAGAGGCTTACTAGGGACGTATTGTGGTCTATGTATTCACACGTGTATTACGATTTCCGGATAATACAATTATAGCATGAATAAAAGACAATTATCATGAACAAGGAAATATAATAATAATGCTTTTATTATTGCCTCTAGGGCATATTTCCAACAGTCTCCCACTTGCACTAGAGTCAATAATCTAGTTACATTGTGATGAATCGAACACCCATAGAGTTCTGGTGTTGATCATGTTTTGCTCCGGGAGAGAGGTTTAGTCAACGGATCTGCGACATTCAGATCCGTATGTACTTTGCAAATTTCTATGTCTCCATCTTGAACATTTTCACGGATGGAGTTGAAGCGACGCTTGATGTGCCTGGTCTTCTTGTGAAACCTGGGCTCCTTGGCAAGTGCAATAGCTCCAGTGTTGTCACAGAAGAGTTTGATCGCCCCGACGCATTGGGTATGACTCCTAGGTCGGTGATGAACTCCTTCACCCAAATTGCTTCATGCGCTGCCTCCGAGGCTACCATGTACTCCGCTTCACATGTAGATCCCGCCACAACGCTCGCTTGCAGCTGCACCAGCATCGCTCCACCATTCAACATATACACGTATCCGGTTTGTGACTTAGAGTCATCAGATCGTGTCGAAGCTAAGCGTCGACGTAACCCTTCTGACGAGCTCTTCGTCACCCCATAAACGAAACATGTCCTTCGTCCTTTTCGGTACTTTAGGATATTCTTGACCGCTGTCCGGTGTTCCTTGCGGGATTACTTTGGTACCTTCCTACCAAACTTACGGCAAGGTTTACATCAGGTCTGGTACACAGCATGGCATACATAGTAGATCCTATGGCTGAAGCATAGGGGATGACACTCATCTCTTCTTTATCTTTTGCCGTGGTCAGACATTGAGCCGAGCTCAATCTCACACCTTGCAATACAGGCAAGAACCCCTTCTTGGACTGATCCATTTTGAACTTCTTCAAAATCTTATCAAGGTATGTGCTTTGTGAAAGACCTATGAGGCGTCTCGATCTATCTCTATAGATCTTGATGCCTAATATATAAGCAGCTTCTCCAAGGTCCTTCATTGAAAAACACTTATTCAAGTAGGCCTTAATGCTGTCCAAGAATTCTATATCATTTCCCATCAAAATTATGTCATCTACATATAATATGAGAAATGCTACAGAGCTCCCACTCACTTTCTTGTAAACGCAGGCTTCTCCATAAGTCTGCATAAACCCAAACGCTTTGATCATTTTATCAAAGCGAATGTTCCAACTCCGAGATGCTTGCACCAGCCCATAAATGGATCGCTGGAGCTTGCATACTTTGTTAGCATTCTTAGGATTGACAAAACCCTCCGGCTGCATCATATACAGTTCTTCCTTAAGATGCCCATTAAGGAATGCCGTTTTGACGTCCATCTGCCATATCTCATAATCATAGTATGCGGCAATTGCTAACATGATTCGGACGGACTTAAGCTTCGCTACGGGAGAGAAAGTCTCATCGTAGTCAATCCCTTGAACTTGTCGATAACCCTTAGCGACAAGTCGAGCTTTATAGATGGTGACATTACCATCCGCGTCCGTCTTCTTCTTGAAGATCCATTTATTTTCTATCGCTCGCCGATCATCGGGCAAGTCAGTCAAAGTCCATACTTTGTTTTCATACATGGATTCTATCTCGGATTTCATGGCTTCTAGCCATTTGTTGGAATCAGGGCCCGCCATCGCTTCTTCATAGTTCGAAGGTTCACCGTTGTCTAACAACATGATTTCCAGGACAGGTCCTAGTGGACCTACGAAGTTCAGTAGCAACTTGATCCGAAGTACCTTGATCATCATCATTATTTTCCTCTTCAGTTGGTGTAGGCATCACAGGAACATTTTGCTAAGCTGCACTACTATCCCGTTCAAGAGGTAGTACTTCATCGAGTTCTACTTTCCACCCACTTACTTCTTTCGAGAGAAACTCCTTTTCCAGAAAGGATCCGTTCTTGGCAACAAAGATCTTGCCCTCGGATCTTAAGTAGAAGGTATACCCTATGGTTTCCTTAGGGTATCCTATGAAGACGCATTTTTCCGACTTGGGTTCGAGCTTTTCAGGTTGAAGTTTCTTGACATAAGCATCGCATCCCCAAACTTTTAGAAACGACAGCTTAGGTTTCTTCCCAAACCATAATTCATACGGTGTCGTCTCAACGGATTTAGACGGTGCCCTATTTAAAGTGAATGTAGCTGTCTCTAGAGCGTATCCCCAAAATGATAGCGGTAAATCGGTAAGAGACATCATAGACCGCACCATATCCAATAGAGTGCGACACGACGTTCGGACACACCGCTGTTGAGGTGTTCGAGCAGCGTGAGTTGTGAAACGATTCCACATTTCCTTAAGTGTGTACCAAATTCATGACTTAAGTATTCTCCTCCACGATCTGATCGTAGGAATTTTATCTTTCGGTCACGTTGATTCTCTACCTCATTCTGAAATTCCTTGAACTTTTCAAAGGTCTCAGACTTGTGTTTCATTAAGTAGACATACCCATATCTACTCAAGTCATCTGTGAGAGTGAGAACATAACGATATCCTCCGCGAGCCTCAACACTCATTGGACCGCATACATCGGTATGTATGATTTCCAACAAGTTGGTTGCTCGCTCCATTGTTCCGGAGAACGGAGTCTTGGTCATTTTTCCCATGAGGCATGGTTCGCATGTGTCAAATGATTCATAATCGAGAGACTCTAAAAGTCCATCAGCATGGAGCTTCTTCATGCGCTTGACACCAATGTGACCAAGGCGGCAGTGCCACAAGTATGTGGGACTATCGTTATCAACTTTACATCTTTTGGTATTCACGCTATGAATATGTGTAACATTACGTTCGAGATTCATTAAGAATAAACCATTGACCATCGGAGCATGAACATAAAACATATCTCTCATATAAATAGAACAACCATTATTCTCGGATTTAAATGAGTAGCCATCTCGTATCAAACGAGATCCAGATACAATGTTCATGCTCAAACTTGGCACCAAATAACAATTATTAAGGTTCAAAACTAATCCAGAGGTAAATGTAGAGGTAGCGTGTCGACGGCGATCACATCGACTCTGGAACCATTCCCGACGCCAGATCGTCACCTCATCCTTCGCCATCTCCGCTTATTCCGCAGCTCCTGCTGTGAGTTACAAATATGAGCAACGGCACCGGTATCAAATACCCAGGAGTTACTACGAGTACTGGTAAGGTACACATCAATTACATGTATATCAAATATACCTTTGGTGTTGCCGGCCATCTTATCCGCTAAGTATTTGGGGCAGTTCCGCTCAAATGACCCTTCCCTTGCAATAAAAGCACTCGGTCTCGGGCTTGGGTCCATTCTTTGACTTCTTCTCGCAAGCGGCTTACGGGCGCGGCAACATCTTTGCCGTCCTTCTTGAAGTTCTTCTTACCCTTGCCCTTCTTGAACTTAGTGGTCTTATTGACCATCAACACTTGATGTTCTTTCTTGATTTCAACCTCTGCTGACTTCAGCATTGAGAATACTTCGGGAATGGTCTTCACCATCCCCTGCATATTGTAGTTCATCACGAAGCTCTTGTAGCTTGGTGGGAGCGACTGAAGGATTCTGTCAATGACCGCCTCGTCCGGGAGGTTTATGTCCAGCTGGGACAGGCGGTTGTGCAACCCAGACATTTTGAGTATGTGCTCACTGACAGAACTGTTTTCCTCCATCTTACAACTATAGAACTTGTCGGAGACTTCATATCTCTCGACCCGGGCATGAGCTTGGAAAACTAGTTTCAGCTCCTCGAACATCTCATATGCTCCGTGTTGCTCAAAACGCTTTTGGAGCCCGGTTCTAAGCTGTAAAGCATGCCGACTGAACGAGGGAGTAATCATCAGACGAGACTGCCAAGCATTCATAATGTCTTGGTTCTCGGGACGGAGCGTCACCTAGCGGTCCTTCTAGGACATATTGTTTCTGGCAGCTATGAGGATGATCCTCGGGTTCGGACCCAGTCCGTATAGTTGCTGCCATCATCTTTCAGCTTGGTTTCTCTAGGAACGCGTTGAAGTTCAAGTTGACATAAGCGTTGGCCATTTGATCTACAAGACATATTATGCAAAAGTTTTAGACTAAGTTCATGATAATAAAGTTCATCTTCCATACGACTCGTGTTCGACCTTTCGGTCTCCGTGTTCCGAGGCCATGTCTGTACATGCTAGGCTCGTCAAGTTAACCCTAAGTGTTTTGCATGTGTAAAATTGTCTTACACCCTTTGTATGTGAAGGTAAGGATCTATCACACTCGATCATCACGTGGTGCTTCGAAACGACGAACTTTAGCAACGGTGCACAGTTAGGGGAGAACACTTCTTGATATTTTTTTAAGGGATCATCTTATTTACTACCGTCGTTCTAAGTAAACAAGATGCATAAACATAATAAACATCACATGCAATTATATAGTAGTGACATGATATGGCCAATATCATAAAACTCCATTGATCTCCATCTTCGGGGCTCCATGATCATCTTGTCACCGGCATGACACCATGATCTCCATCATCATGATCTCCATCATCGTGTCTTCATGAAGTTGTCACGCCAATGACTACTTCTACTTCTATGGCTAACGTGTTTAGCAATAAAGTAAAGTAATTTACATGGCGTTCTTCAATGACACGCAGGTCATACAAAAATAAAGACAACTCCTATGGCTCCTGCCGGTTGTCATACTCATCGACATGCAAGTCGTGATCCTATTACAAGAACATGATCTCATACATCACAATATGTCATTCATCATTCATCACAACTTGGCCATATCACATCACATGACAATTGCTGCAAAAACAAGTTAGACGTCCTCTAATTGTTGTTGCATCTTTTACGTGGCTGCAATTGGGTTCTAGCAAGAACGTTTTCTTACCTACGAATAATCACAACGTGATTTTGTCAACTTCTATTTACCCTTCATAAGGACCCTTTTCATCGAATCCGCTCCAACTAAAGTGGAGAGACAGACACCCGCCAGCCACCTTATGCAACTAGTGCATGTCGATTCGGTGGAACCGGTCTCACGTAAGCGCACGTGTAAGGTTGGTCGGGCCGCTTCATCCCACAATACCGCGGAAGCAAGATAAGACTAGTAGCGGCAAGTAAGTTGACAAGATCCACGCCCACAACAAAATTGTGTTCTACTCGTGCAATAGAGAACTACGCATAGACCTAGCTCATGATGCCTTTGTTGGGGAACGTTGCAGAAAATTAAAATTTTCCTACGGTTTCACCAAGATCCATCTATGAGTTCATCTAAACAACGAGTCAAGGGAGTGAGTTTGCATCTACATACCACTTGTAGATCGAAAGTGCGGAAGCGTTCAAGGGATGGTGATGAGGAGTCGTACTTCGCCGTGATTCGGATCACCGATGACCAAGTGCTGAACGGACAGCACCTCCGCGTTCAACACACGTACGGTACGGACGACGTCTCCTCCGTCTTGATCCAGCAAGGGGGAAGGAGAGGTTGAGGAAGACAGCTCCAACGGCAGCACGACAGCGTGGTGTAGTTGGTGCAGCAGTACTCCGACAGGGCTTCGTCAAGCACGTACGGAGGAGGAGAAGTGTTGGGGAGGGGAGGGGCTGCGCCTTGGCTTGTCTTTGCAGCCCTCCCCTCACCCCTTTATTTATAGGGGGAAGGGAGAAGGGGGCCGGCCCCTCTAGATGGCATCTAGAGGGGGGGCGGCGGCCAAGGGGAGGGGGACTTGCCCCCCAAGAAAGGGGGCGCCCCCTCTAGGGTTCCCCCCCCCAACCCTAGGCGCAAGGGCCCAAGGGAGGGGGGTGCGCCCAGCCCACCAGGGGCTGGCTCCTTCCCACGCAGCCCAAGTGGCTGTTGGGGAACATTGCAGAAAATTAAAAATTTTCCTACGGTTTCACCAAGATCCATCTATGAGTTCTACTAAGCAACGAGTCAAGAGAGAGAGTTTGGATCTACATACCACTTGTAGATCAAGTGCGGAAGCGTTCGAGGGAGTGGTGATGATGAAGACGTTCCCAACGTGATTCCGATCACCGATGACCAAGTGCTGAACGGACAGCACCTCCGCGTTCAACACACGTACGGGACGATGGCGTCTCCTCCGTCTTGATCCAGCAAGGATGAAGGAGAGGTTGAGGAAGACAACTCCAATGGCAGCACGATGGCGTGGTGCAGTTGGTACAGCAGTTCTCCGGCAGGGCTTCGCCAAGCTCGCGTGGAGAAAGAGAGGTGTTGGGGAGGGGAGGGGCTGCGCCTTCAATGGTGTGTGCAGCCCTCCCCCCACCCCTCTATTTATAGGAGGAGAGGGCAGGGGGCCGGCCATCTAGGGAAACCCTAGATGGGGCGGCGGCCAAAGGGAGGAGGGAGGGTGGCTTGCCCCCAAGCCTGGGGCGCCCCTTTAGGGTTTCCCCTCCCCATGCCCTAGCCGCATGGGCCTAGGTGGGGAGGCGCGCCCAGCCCACCAGGGGCTGGCTCCCTCTCCCACTTAGCCCATGTGGCCCCCGGAGGTGGCCCCTCCAGTGGACCTCCGGAACTCTCCCGTGGCCCGGTACATTACCGTATACCCCAAACTTTCCGAGTCCGTTTAACCACTTTCCATATATAAATCTTTACCTCCGGACCATTCCGGAACTCCTCGTGACGTCCGGGATCTCATCCGGGACTCCGAACAACATTCGGTAATCACATACTTGTCTTCCTAATAACCCTAGCGTCACCGAACCTTAAGTGTGTAGACCCTACGGGTTCGGGAGACATGTAGACATGACCGAGACGCTCTCCGGTCAATAACCAACAGCGGGATCTGGATACCCATGTTGGCTCCCACATGCTCCTCGATGTTGTCATCGGATGAACCACGATCTCAAGGGTTCAAGCAACCCCGTATTCTATTCCCTTTGTCAGTCGGTATGTTACTTGCCCGAGACTCGATCGTCGGTATCCCAATACCTCGTTTAGTCTCGTTACCGGCAAGTCACTTTACTCGTACCGTAATGCATGATCCGTGACCGGACACTTGATCACTTTGAGCTCAATATGATGATGCACTACCGAGTGGGCCCGGTGATACCTCTCCGTCATACGGAGTGACAAATCCTGTCTCGATCCGTGTCAACCCAGCAGACACTTTCGGAGATACCTGTAGTGCACCTTTATAGTCACCCGATTCGTTGTGACGTTTGGTACACCCAAAGCACTCCTACGGTATCCGGGAGTTACACGATCTCACGGTCTAAGGAAGAGATACTTGACATTGGAAAAGCTCTAGCAAAACGAACTACACGATCTTGTGCTATGCTTAGGATTGGGTCTTGTCCATCACGTCATTCTCCTAATGACGTGATCCCGTTATCAATGACATCGATGTCCATAGTCGAAACCATGACTATCCGTCAACCAACGAGCTAGTCAACTAGAGGCTCACTAGGGACGTATTGTGGTCTATGTATTCACACGTGTATCACGATTTCCGTATGATACAGTTATAGCATGAATAAAAGACAATTATCATGAACAAGGAAATATAATAATAATGCTTTTATTATTGCCTCTAGGGCATATTTCCAACAGTCTCCCACTTGCACTAGAGTCAATATCTAGTTACATTGTGATGAATCGAACACCCATAGAGTTCTGGTGTTGATCATGTTTTGCCCGTGGAAGAGGTTTAGTCAACGGATCTGCGACATTCAGATCCGTGTGCACTTTACAAATTTCTATGTCTCCATTTTGAACATTTTCACGGATGGAGTTGAAGCGACGCTTGATGTGCCTTGTCTTCTTATGAAACCTGGGCTCCTTGGCAAGGGCAATAGCTCCAGTGTTGTCACAGAAGAGTTTGATTGGCCCCGACGCATTGGGTATGACTCCTTGGTCCGTGATGAACTCCTTCACCGAAATTGCTTCATGCGTTGCCTCCGAGGCTGCCATGTACTCCGCTTCACATGTAGATCCCGCCACGACGCTCTGCTTGCAGCTGCACCAGCCATCGCTCCACCATTCAACATATACACGTATCCGGTTTGTGACTTAGAGTCATCAGATCTGTGTCGAAGCTTAGCGTCGGCGTAACCCTTCTGACGAGCTCTTCGTCACCTCCATAAATGAGAAACATGTCCTTTGTCCTTTTCGGTACTTCAGGATATTCTTGACCGCTGTCCGGTGTTCCTTGCGGGATTACTTTGGTACCTTCCTACCAAACTTACGGCAAGGTTTACATCAGGTCTGGTACACAGCATGGCATACATAATAGATCCTATGGCTGAAGCATAGGGGATGACACCCATCTCTTCTTTATCTTTTGCCGTGGTCGGGCATTGAGCTGAGCTCAATCTCACACCTTGCAATACAGGCAAGAACCCCTTCTTGGACTGATCCATTTTGAACTTCTTCAAAATCTTATCAAGGTATGTGCTTTGTGAAAGACCTATGAGGCGTCTCGATCTATCTCTATAGATCTTGATGCCTAATATATAAGCAGCTTCTCCAAGGTCCTTCATTGAAAAACACTTATTCAAGTAGGCCTTAATGTTGTCCAAGAATTCTATATCATTTCCCATCAAAAGTATGTCATCTACATATAATATGAGAAATGCTCTGAGCTCCCACTCACTTTCTTGTAAACGCAGGCTTCTCCATAAGTCGCATAAACCCAAACGCTTTGATCATTTCATCAAAGCGAATGTTCCATCTCCGAGATGCTTGCACCAGCCCATAAATGGATCGCTGGAGCTTGCATACTTTGTCGACATTCTTAGGATCGACAAAACCCTCCGGCTGCATCATATACAGCTCTTCCTTAAGATATCCGTTAAGGAACGCTGTTTTGACGTCCATCTGCCATATCTCATAATCATAGTATGCGGCAATTGCTAACATGATTCGGACGGACTTAAGCTTCTCTACGGGAGAGAAAGTCTCATCGTAGTCAATCCCTTGAACTTGCCGATAACCCTTAGCGACAAGTCGAGCTTTATAGATGGTGACATTACCATCCGCGTCCGTCTTCTTCTTAAAGATCCATTTGTTTTCTATCGCTCGCCGATCATCGGGCAAGTCAGTCAAAGTCCACACTTTGTTTTCATACATGGATTCTATCTCGGATTTCATGGCTTCTAGCCATTTGTTGGAATCTGGGCCCGCCATCGCTTCTTCATAGTTTGAAGGTTCACCGTTGTCTAACAACATGATTTCCAGGACAGGGTTGCCGTACCACTCTGGTGCGGAACGTGTCCTTGTGGACCTACGAAGTTCAGTAGCAACTTGATCCGAAGTACCTTGATCATCATCATTAATTTCCTCTTGGTTGGTGTAGGCATCACAGAACATTTTCTGAGCTGCACTATTATCCTGTTCAAGAGGTAGCACTTCATCGAGTTCTACTTTCCTCCCACTTACTTCTTTCGAGAGAAACTCTTTTTCCAGAAAGGATCCGTTCTTGGCAACAAAGATCTTGCCCTCGGATCTTAAGTAGAAGGTATACCCTACGGTTTCCTTAGGGTATCCTATGAAGACGCATTTTTCCGACTTGGGTTCGAGCTTTTCAGGTTGAAGTTTCTTGACATAAGCATCGCATCCCCAAACTTTTAGAAACGATAGCTTAGGTTTCTTCCCAAACCATAATTCATACGGTGTCGTCTCAACGGACTTAGACGGTGCCCTATTTAAAGTGAATGTAGCTGTCTCTAGAGCGTATCCCCAAAATGATAGCGGTAAATCGGTAAGAGACATCATAGATCGCACCATATCCAATAGAGTGCGATTACGACGTTCGGACACACCATTACGCTGAGGTGTTCCAGGCGGCGTGAGTTGTGAAACGATTCCACATTTTCTTAAGTGTGTACCAAATTCGTGACTTAAATATTCTCCTCCACAATCTGATCATAAGAATTTTATCTTTCGGTCACGTTGATTCTCTACTTCATTCTGAAATTCCTTGAACTTTTCAAAGGTCTCAGACTTGTGTTTCATCAAGTAGACATACCCATATCTACTCAAGTCATCTGTGAGAGTGAGAACATAACGATATCCTCCGCGAGCCTCAACGCTCATTGGACCGCATACATCGGTATGTATGATTTCCAACAAGTTGGTTGCTCGCTCCATTGTTCCAGAGAACGGAGTCTTGGTCATCTTGCCCATGAGGCATGGTTCGCATGTGTCAAATGATTCATAATCAAGAGACTCCAAAAGTCCATCGGCATGGAGCTTCTTCATGCGCTTTACACCAATGTGACCAAAGGCGGCAAGTGCCACAAGTATGTGGGACTATCGTTATCAACTTTACATCTTTTGGTATTCACGCTATGAATATGTGTAACACTACGCTCGAGATTCATTAAGAATAAACCATTGAGCATCGGAGCATGACCATAAAACATATCTCTCATATAAATAGAACAACCATTATTCTCGGATTTAAATGAGTAGCCATCCCGTATTAAACGAGATCCAGATACAATATTCATGCTCAAACTTGGCACCAAATAACAATTATTAAGGTTTATAACTAATCCCGTAGGTAAATGAAGAGGTAGCGTGTCGACGGCGATCACATCGACTCTGGAACCATTCGGCGACGCATCGTCACCTCGTCCTTCGCCGATCTCCGCTTATTCCGCAGCTCCTTGTGAGTTACAAATATGAGCAACGGCACGGTATCAAATACCCGGGAGTTACTACGAGTCTTGGTAAGGTACACATCAATTACATGTATATCAAATATACCTTTGGTGTTGCCGGCCTTCTTGTCCGCTAAGTATTTGGGGCAGTTCCGCTTCAAATGACCCTTCCCTTGCAATAAAAGCACTCGGTTTCAGCCTTGGGTCCATTCTTTGACTTCTTCCGGCAACTTGCTTGCGGGCGCGGCAACCTCCTTGCCGTCCTTCTTGAAGTTCTTCTTGCCCTTGCCCTTCTTGAACTTAGTGGTCTTATTGACCATCAACACTTGATGTTCTTTCTTGATTTCAACCTCGGCTGACTTCAGCATAGAGAATACTTCAGAATGGTCTTTACCATCCCTCGCATATTGTAGTTCATCACAAAGCTCTTGTAGCTTGGTGGGAGCGATCGAGGATTCTGTCAATGACCGCCTCATCGTGGAGGTTAATATTCAGCTGGGTCATACGGTTGTGCAACCTGGACATCTTGAGAATGTGCTCACCGACGCGAACTATTTTCCTCCATCTTACAACTATAGAACTTGTCGGAGATGTCATATCTCTCGACCGGCGTGAGCTTGGAAAACAAGTTTTAGCTCCTCGAACATCTCATATGCTCCGTGATGCTCAAAACGCTTTTGGAGCCCGGTTCTAAGCTGTAAAGCATGCCGCACCGAACGAGGGAGTAATCATAAATGCGTGCCTGCCAAGCGTTCAAATCGTCTTGCAGTCTCTGGGAGAGCAGGTGGGTCACCTAACGGTGCTTCTAGGACATATGCCTTCTTGGCAGCTATGAGGATGATCCTCGGGTTCGGACCCAGTCCGTATAGTTGCTGCCATCATCTTTCAGCTTGGTTTTCTAGGAAGCGTTGAAGTTCATGTTGACATGAGCTTTGGTCATTTGATCTACAAGACATATCATTCAAAAGTTTTAGACTAAGTTCATGATAATTAAGTTCATCTAATCAAATTATTTCAATGAACTCCCACTCAGATTAGACATCCCTCTAGTCATCTAAGTGTTACACGATCCGAGTCGACTAGGCCGTGTCCGATCATCACGTGAGACGGACTAGTCATCGTCGGTGAACATTCTCATGTTGATCGTATCTTCTATCGACTCGTGTTCGACCTTCGGTCTCCGTGTTCCGAGGCCATGTCTGTACATGCTAGGCTCGTCAAGTTTAACCCTAAGTGTTTTGCTGTGTAAATTTGTCTTACACCCGTTGTATGTGAACGTAAGAATCCATCACACCCGATCATCACGTGGTGCTTAGAAGCGACGAACTTTAGCAACGGTGCACAGTTAGGGAGAACACTTCTTGAAATTGTTGTAAGGATCATCTTATTTACTACCGTCGTTCTAAGTAAACAAGATGTATAAGCATAATAAACATCACATGCAATTATATAGTAGTGACATGATATGGCCAATATCATAAAACTCCATTAATCTCCATCTTCGGGGCTCCATGATCATCTTGTCACCGGCATGGCACCATCATCTCCATCATCATGAGCTCCATCATCGTGCCTCCATGAAGTTGTCACGCCAACGACTACTTCTACTACTATGGCTAACGCGTTTAGCAATGAAGTAAAGTAAGTTACATGGCGTTCTTCAATGACACGCAGGTCATACAAACATAAAGACAACTCCTATGGCTCCTGCCGGTTGTCATACTCATCGACATGCAAGTCGTGATTCCTATTACAAGAACATGATCTCATACATCACAATATGTCATTCATCATTCATCACAACTTGGCCATATCACATCACATGTCAATTGCTGCAAAAACAAGTTAGACGTCCTCTAATTGTTTGTTTGCATCTTTTACGTGGCTGCAATTGGGTTCTAGCAAGAACGTTTTCTTACCTACGAATAACCACAACGTGATCTTGTCAACTTCTATTTACCCTTCATAAGGACCCTTTTCATCGAATCCGCTCCAACTAAAGTAGGAGAGATGACACCGCCAGCCACCTTATGCAACTAGTGCATGTTAGTCGGTAGAACCGGTCTCACGTAAGCGCACGTGTAAGGTTGGTCCGGCCGCTTCATCCCACAATACCGCGGAAGCAAGATAAGATTAGTAACGGCAAGTAAGTTGACAAGATCCACGCCCACAACTATATTGTGTTCTACTCGTGCAATAGAGAACTACGATAGACCTAGCTCATGATGCCCTTTGTTGGGGAACGTTGCAGAAAATTAAAATTTTTCCTACGGTTTCACCAAGATCCATCTATGAGTTCTACTAAGCAACGAGTCAAGAGAGAGAGTTTGGATCTACATACCACTTGTAGATCGAGTGCGGAAGCGTTCGAGGGAGTGGTGATGATGAAGACGTTCCCAACGTGATTCCGATCACCGATGACCAAGTGCTGAACGGACAGCACCTCCGCGTTCAACACACGTACGGGACGATGGCGTCTCCTCCGTCTTGATCCAGCAAGGATGAAGGAGAGGTTGAGGAAGACAACTCCAATGGCAGCACGACGGCGTGGTGCGGTTGGTCTGGCAGTTCTCCCGGCAGGCTTCGCCAAGCTCGCGTGGAGAAAGAGAGGTGTTGGGAGGGAGGGCTGCGCCTTCAATGGTATGTGCAGCCTCCCCCCCCCCTCTATTTATAGGAGGAGAGGGCAGGGGGCGGCCATCTAGGGAAACCCTAGATGGGGCGGCGGCCAAGGGAGGAGGGAGGGTGGCTTGCCCCCAAGCTGGGGCGCCCCTTTAGGGTTTCCCTCCCATGCCCTAGCCGCATGGGCCCAGGTGGGAGGCGCGCCCAGCCCACCGGGGCTGGCCCTCTCCCACTTAGCCCATGTGGCCCCCCGGGATGGGTGGCCCCTCCCGGTGGACCTCCGAAACTCTCCCGGTGGCCCCGGTACATTAGCGGTATACCCTCAAACTTTCCGAGTCCGCTTAACCACTTTCCATATATATATCTTTACCTCCGGACCATTCCGGAACTCCTCGTGACGTCCGGGATCTCATCCGGGACTCCGAACAACATTCGGTAATCACATACTTGTCTTCCTAATAACCCTAGCGTCACCGAACCTTAAGTGTGTAGACCCTATGGGTTCGGGAGACATGTAGACATGACCGAGACGCTCTCCGGTCAATAACCAACAGCGGGATCTGGATACCCATGTTGGCTCCCACATGCTCCTCGATGTTTTCATCGGATGAACCACGATGTCAAGGGTTCAAGCAACCCCGTATTCTATTCCCTTTGTCAGTCGGTATGTTACTTGCCCGAGACTCGATCGTCGGTATCCCAATACCTCGTTTAGTCTCGTTACCGGCAAGTCACTTTACTCGCACCATAATGCATGATCCGTGACCGGACACTTGATCACTTTGAGCTCAATATGATGATGCACTACCGAGTGGGCCCAAGTGATACCTCTCCGTCATACGGAGTGACAAATCCTGTCTCGATCCGTGTCAACCCAACAGACACTTTCGGAGATACCTGTAGTGCACCTTTATAGTCACCCGACGCGTTGTGACGTTTGGTACACCCAAAGCACTCCTACGGTATCCGGAGTTACACGGTCTCACGGTCTAAGGAAGAGATACTTGACATTGGAAAAGCTCTAGCAAAACGAACTACACGATCTTGTGCTATGCTTAGGATTGGGTCTTGTCCATCACGTCATTCTCCTAATGACGTGATCCCGTTGTCAATGAAATCTGATGTCCATAGTCAGGAAACCATGACTATCCCTCAACCAACGAGCTAGTCAACTAGAGGCTCACTAGGGACGATTGTGGTCTATGTATTCACACGTGTATCACGATTTCCGGATAATACAGCTTATAGCATGAATAAAAGACAATTATCATGAACAAGGAAATATAATAATAATGCTTTTATTATTGCCTCTAGGGCATATTTCAACAGTGGCCCCGAGGGGTGGCCCCTCGGTGGACCTCGGAACCCTTCCGGTGGCCCCAGACAATACCGTATGCCCCGAAACTTTCCGGTGTCCGTTTGACAACTTCCCATATATAAATCTTTACCTCCGGACCCTTCCGGAACTCCTCGTGACGTCCGGGATCTCATCCGGGACTCCGAACAACATTCGGTAATCACATACAAGTCTTCCTAATAACCCTAGCGTCACCGAACCTTAAGTGTGTAGACCCTACGGGTTCGGGAGACACGCAGACATGACCGAGACGGCTCTCAGGTCAATAACCAACAGCGGGATCTGGATACCCATGTTGGCTCCCACATGCTCCTCGATGATGTCATCGGATGAACCACGATGTCGAGGATTCAAGCAACCCCGTATACTATTCCCTTTGTCAGACGGTATGTTACTTGCCCGAGACTCGATCGTCGGTATCCCAATACCTCGTTCAGTCTCGTTACCGGCAAGTCACTTTACTCGTACCGTAATGCATGATCCCGTGACCAGACACTTGGTCACTTTGAGCTCATTATGATGATGCACTACCGAGTGGCCCGGTGATACCTCTCCGTCATACGGAGTGACAAATCCTGTCTCGATCCGTGTCAACCCGCAGACACTTTCGGAGATACCTGTAGTGCACCTTTATAGTCACCCGAGCACGTTGTGACGTTTGGTACACCCAAAGCACTCCTACGGTATCCGGGAGTTACACGATCTCATGGTCCAAGGAAGAGATACTTGACATTGAAACAACTCTAGCAAAACGAATCGCACGATCTTGTGCTATGCTTAGATTGGGTCTTGTCCATCACGTCATTCTCCTAATGACGTGATCCGTTGTCAATGACATCGATGTCCATAGTCGAAACCATGACTATCTGTTGACCAACGAGCTAGTCAACTAGAGGCTTACTAGGACGATTGTGGTCTATGTATTCACACGTGTATTACGATTTCCGGATAATACAATTATAGCATGAATAAAAGACAATTATTATGAACAAGGAAATATAATAATAATGCTTTTATTATTGCCTCTAGGGCATATTTCCAACAAAAACATGGATAGAGTAGCATAGGCCAAACATGATCCTATTGCAGTTCTTGCAACATGCAAAAAGAAGGAGGACAAAGCAGGTTGATTGCCATGGTTTTCATCGAGTCTTTTACATGAGAGAGAAATTGCAACTTGTGAGATTGAGAGACATGGGGAACTTCCCACATGTAGCTTGGTCATCAGGGCCTTCTCCCCTGTTGTTACTCTTCACTTCAACATCATCATTTGGGATGAGTAGCCTCTAGTTCGAGGAACCAGGGGACTTGTTCTCAAGGCCACCTAGTTTAGCTTGGTATATTTGCCGTATCTCCAGTTGAAGAACTATAGGATTTATCTGTTTCATCCATAGGATAAAATCAAATTTTGTGTGAGTGTATTTCCCCATCTTTGTAGGTAGAACCAAGACATACTTTGTATCCACTTGAACGGCCTCCTGTGAGCACATGCCTTTGCATCGATCCCCCCTCACCTCTTAGTTGGACGCGTGAAGCAAACTCTTGCATGCACGCGGCCGTGGGAGGCACAGAAGGGTGGGTAGTGGAGCCAGAGTTGTTGGACAGTCTCAAGGAGTTGCACGAGCAAGGGATTATTGGATTGAACATCGTCTAACAATGCTGAAATTGTTTGTCTTTTCAATACGACCATTGCTCCAATCGAGTCCATGTTAACCAAAGCTGTAAAAGTTTGACAGAAGTTTGACTTATGTTGGAATTTGGATTGAGTCCTTGTCATCGTAATATGTTAAACAAAGAACATACATTTTTGTATGTACTAGAATGGTTGAAATTTCTAATCATTAGTTAATATTGACTTGAGATTAAACATATGATCGTCGATATACTAAAAGGTTAAATGTACACAAAACGCGACAAAACCGATGAAAAACAAAAACAGACAAAACACGAAGGAACAAAGTGCACAAAAGAATGAAAAAATGGAGAATAAAAAAAAGGAAAGAAATAAAAGAAAACAAACAAAAAACCAAAAAACCAAAAAAAACTGAAAAAAAAACAGAAAAACGTGGAAATAATGAGCTCTTCTACCTTGAAGGAGATCGCGTCTTTAGTTCATCATGAACAAGACCTATTAAGAAGTGGCTAGCGTTGCTAGGTCATTTCTAGGAGACGAGGGTTCGAATCCTTGTTCCGCTAGCTCTTTCTCTCCCTTTTCTTCTTTTATTAAGCAGGCCGGCCCAATTACTACAGTAGAGAAACAAATCCTTCGGCGGGAGATGCTACTAGCTTAATGCAAGACATAGCTCTCACGTAGTTGGCATTTGACGCTTCGTTGGTTCATTTCCCTTTTTTTCTCTTCTGTTTTGTTTGCTTTTACTTTGCTTTTGTTGTTTTCCTTTATTACTTCATTGGGTTTCTTCGTTTTCTTCATGGTTTTCCTGTCATCTTTGGTTTTCATTTCTTTCCTTCTTTTCTTTCTCCATTTTTACCGGGTTCTCGTTTTTTGTTTCTTTCTTTCTCGGTTTTCCGTTTTTTTTTGCTTTTCTTTATTTCTTTCGTTGTTTTTGCATGATTTTGTTTTTTCTTTCTTGGTTTTCCCGGTTTAATTTTTTGCATTGTTTTCTTTGGTGTTTCATTTTTTGTTTTTTCTTCCCTTTTTATCTCTTGCCAATTTTCATCGGTTTCTTTTTTGTTCAACACATGTTAACTTTATTTTCAATATACATTCCACATTTTTCTTATAGATTTAAAACATTTTCTATATACGAGTTTAACATATTTGAAAAATTGGTTAACATTTTTAAATTTCTTTATGTCTACTTCTTTTCCATACAGGTTGTGCTTTTTTGTATATATGTAGCAAATATTTCTAATATAGTTCAACATTTTTTCAAATACAAGTTTAACACTTTATATGTATATATGGTCAATCATTTTATTTACATATGTAAAAAAGAATTTAAATGCTTGCTTAACATTTGTCGAATACAACATTAACAATTTTTAATACATCGTCAACATTTTTCTCTAGGTATTGTAAAGATTTCTCAAATGCTGGATTAACATTAATACATTCGTCTCTTTCAAATGCTTGTTTCTTTCTTTCTTTCTTTCTTTCTTTCTTTCTTTCTAGTTTTTCATTGGGTTTATGTGTTTTCTCACGGGTTTAACTTTTTTTCTATACACATTTTCTTATATATCAACTAAAATTTCCTAATACATGTTGTACATTTTTCAAATACCGGATTAATAACTTTTGAATACATGGTAAACATTTTATACATAGAAAATTACATAAAATTGAAGCACTTGATTTAAAAAATCAAATACATGTGTGACATTTTTAAAATACACGGTCAACATTTTTTCTATACACAATGCTTGATTAATATTTTTGAAATACTTGTTCAACATTTTCACAAATTGTTGATTAACATTTTAATATACACGATAAATAAATTCATCGTTTTATTAATACACGGTTAACATTTTCCTTTATACATTTAACATTTTCGACATGTTTGATTAACACTTTTAAAATACTTGTTCAAGATGTTTTCAAATGCTTGATTAACGTTTGTATATACATGATCAAAAATGTCATCATTTTTAATACATGGTCAACTTTTTCTATGCACATAAATTTTTTCGAAAATCTTGATTAACATTTTATATACTTATTCGACATTCATTGAAATGCTTAATTAACATTTTGTATATATGATAAAAATATCATAATCTCTTAATAAAATGTCAAAAAAACTATAAATATTAAAAAAATTAAATACTTGATCAGCATTTTTAAAGACTTGTTCAAATATATTCAAATGCTTTATTAACTTTTCTTATACATGATAAAAATTTATTCATACACATTTTATATATTTTTCTTATATGTGATAAACATTTTCTCTATACACATTTAACATTTTTTGAATCCTTTATTCCACATTTTTTAAATTGTTTTGTATAGTGTGTTCGTGTAATATATATTTAGAATATTGAAAGTATCAACAAAGTTAAAAAAAATAATGGGAAAATGAAAACATAAAACATAAAAAAATGCAGAAAAAGGAGGTTGTGGCTCCCACGCGCTCCTGGGCTGGCCATCTCCAGTGGCGGAGACAGGGGGGCCAACAGGGGCCTCGGCCCCCCTGGCATTCCTCATTTAGGCCTAATATGCATGTGAGTAAGTGATTATATGCTGCTAAAATTGTGTATTTTCATGTGTTGGTCCTCCTTAACAAATTTTAACGGCCCTCGGCCCCCTCATTCGGTTTTCCTGGCTCCGGCACAGGCCATGTCGCTCTGCCCTTCAGCGAGGGTTTAGGTCTCGCTGAATGCAAGATATAGGGACACCTGACCCCTATTTGGCAGGTAGGTCAAGGAACTCCTATGCCGAGCGGTGCAAAAAATTGAACGAACAACAACAACAGCGCTTGAGCTACGATTCGAACCTGCGACCGCAAGCCTAGAGACAGGGGTTGCTAACCACTGCGCCCGAATCATTTTGATGGTCAAAAGGCAACGCGAACGCATTAGACCTAGTTACACCGGCAGATCGGATTATTTTTCTTTTTTTCCGATCTTTTATTGTCAATTATGATTATATTTTTTACAAGTAGGAACGTTTTTGACAGAACCCACATGAGTTTTAAAAACATGTTAGCAATTTTTCGAATTTGCAAGCAAATTTGAAAAACAGGAACAATTTTGAAGTTGTGGACGAATATTGACACATAGGAACCTTTTTTAATTACGATCAATTTTTCGGTAAACACAAAAAAAGTTTTTCAAAAATGTGAACAAGTTTTTGATAGTGATATTTTCAAAAACATGAATATATTTTAAAGGAGAACAAATTTTGAAATGTGAACAATTTTTCTTTGTAAACATGAATATTTTCAAAACCATGATTTTTTGTAAACAGGAATATTTTCAGAATTTTCGAACAAAATTTTGAAATTGGAACAATTTTAAAATAACAAACAAATTTTGGATTTTAGAACAAATTTCGAAATGGAGAACAATTTTGTAAATCCCAAACAAATTTCAAATGTGAACAATTTTTCAATACGTGCAAAAATGGAAAAATAAGAATTTCTCGAATTTGTGAACATTTTTGAAATTTATGAACATTATTTAAAAGGAACATTTTTGAAATCCATGTCATTATTTGCAAATTTTTCAAAATATGAACGAAAATAATTCGAACATTTTCTGAAAAACAGGAACATTTTTCTAAAATTCAGAACAATTTTTTTGAAACTGGGAACATTTTTTGAATTTGTGAACAAATTTTGAAAAACAGGAACATTTTTTGAATTTGTGAACAAAATCTGAAAAGCAGCAACATTTTTTTGAAATTCAGAAACAAAATTTGAAAATAAATTTGAAAAGAAAAAAGGAAAATAAAAATAAAGAAACAGAAAAAAGAAAAGAAACAGAAAAAAGAAAAGAAAAACGAAAAAGAAGAGAAAGAGAAAAAATAAAAACGAAAAAGAAACTGTAAAAGAAAAGGCCGGTTCAGGAACCTTCTAGAAGGTTCCCAAAACCGCAAAATAACCGGCTGGAATCATAGAAGGTTCCCCAAAACCAGTGTCTGCTGAAACGCTAAAACGGGCCGGCCCACTCGGTCGCTCGGTCGGACCTCCTCCTGTGCGAAGCTTCGACCGCTTGCCGCAACGAGCGGCGAGTATCATTTTCCGGTAGGTCACGCCCGAGCGACCTGGCGTGTACCCCTTTAACGCCTTAACTGGTCTTTGGGCCGGCCCATTTAGGCTTTATTCCACACTGATTATTGAGAGGTTCTAGAACCTTTTTTGAACCGGTTTTTAATTAGCCCTAATAGACTGGTTTTATTTTTATTTTATGTTTTTTATATTTTTTTACATTCCTTCCTTTTTTATTTTAGTTTTCACTTTTTATTACTCTTTTTTCTTTCTTTTCTTATTTTTACTTTCTTATTCTTTTCTTTTCATTTTTGCGAACATCTTTCGGATCATTTTCTGAAATTATGAATATTTTTTGTATTTTGTGGAAATTTTCGTATTTGTGAACATTTGTTTACAAATTCATTAAAATATTATAAAATCTTGAAACTTTTCGAATTTGTGGACTTTTTCTACATATTTGTGACCATTTCTTAAAAGTCTTGAACATTTACTGAAATTTAGAAACAAATTTTTTAATTCATGACCATTTTTTGTTTTGGTGAGCATTTTCCGAATTCATGAAAAGTTTTTAATTAACGAACATTTTTGAATTGATGCAGTTTTTTTTTCTGCGAACATTTTCTGAAATTCACGAACATTACTTGAATTTACAAAAAAAATCATGAAATTCATGAACCTTTTTTGAATATACGAGTGTTTTAAAAAATCATGAACAGTTTTTGAATATGCGAACATTTTTTCAAAATTACAAATAATGTTTTAATGCGCGAGCATTTTTTTTGTTGCTCAAACACTTCTTCAAAAGTTCACAATCATTCTATTATTTAAAATGCCGGATTATTTTTAAAAATAAAAAGAGAAAATAAAAACAAAAAGAAACAGGGAGCGTCCCACACCGTGCATGGTAGAAGAGGTCTAGGAGCTCCCTGCTCGTATGGTAGAAGTGGTTAACCTCACAAATCGTGAGCCTACTTGAACAAGACCGCACACAAGAAGCTAATCTAACAAGTCTACCTGCAAAATCCTGATAAATACTTGCCACTTTACTCTCGGTTGATGTATAAGTAGCAACAACTGATACTCAAAAGTTTAAAAAAATATTCATTTAAAAGAGAGACACTGGCTGTGTGCGTGCTCGTTTGGCCCTAACGAATAAGCTTCGCCCCTGACGATCTGTCAACATGGAGGATTAAACAAGAGACGAAACATTGCTTAAAAAAAAGACAAGAGCAAGCCAGTTTGTGCGAAGCAGTTTGGCTAGAAAACTACAAGGCAGCAACGACATGTCGTTCAGAGTCAGAGTAAACGATCGGACGGATCCATATCCATCAGTATTATCGCTAAAAAAAAACTCCATCAGTGTTTTTTTTTAAGGTGAAGTTCCGATCCACGTGAGTTCGAGCGTGCGCTACTTCCAGGGAATGGGCTGGGCCTGTAGTGGAGCAGGCGTGTACATGAATGATCTTGGAGCTCTCTTGACTGCTGGACAGCCAGTTGAGTTGAGACTTGAGACTGGAGATTCAAACAAAAAGTGCTTAGACAAACAAGGCTAAGAAGACAATCAAGAAAATCCTTAGGGTTCAAATCCTCCAATATTCCTATGAAAATCCACAACCCAAAGCAGCCCTAAATATAAGCCCCTGCCTTTTTTACAAGATAATGCAAGCAATGTATAAAAGCCTTGACTCTTAGCTGGGTATACTAGGACATATAATGAACATTGCAGGAACAATACCGGCTAATGAACGCATGCCTACCGCCTGACTCTTTGATCCGACCTGATATTTGAAAAGTACCAAAATCTTCATCTACAGCGTGTTAGAGAAATTATACGCTCGTCAATGAGAGCCTACATAAAGTTGAAGTACATAAAATAGGTAAGAAGTAAACGTCCTTTAGACAGTGAGAGTAAATTGCTCAAAACCACCACATTTGTGGTTAGGGTATTCCAAAACCACCGCTTTTCAAAAAAGCACAAAAGACCACCATTTATGCGCCAGGTGAATAACAAAATGCACTAATTCAGAACTGAGTCACGTCTAACATTGGAACTGACGGGTGGGACCCACATGTCAAGCTGATTTGGCATGCCTACATGGACAATATGCTGAGGTGGAAGATGGGCCCACCAGTCAGCCCCTCATCTTTTTTCACTTCTTTTTCTTCTTCCTGCAGCAGCGTTGCAGCCGGCGGCCGGTGGTGGGCTGGACCCCAAGCTCCATGGTGATGACGGGGTGGGGGTTGTGGCAGACCGCTGCAGGCGTGGACGTGGGATTGCGGCAGCGCTGCAGGTGCGGGCACAGGGTAGCGGCGTTGCAGGCACGGACGCGGGATGGTGGCGCTGCAAGCGCAGATGCGGGATGGCGGCCCTGCAGGTGCGGAGCGGCGGCGCGCAGGCGCGGGATGGCAGCGGGCGTGAGGCAGCGGTGTTGCAACCACGGGACGGGGCAGGGCTTGCCGGCAAGCGCGCCTCCTTGAGCTCAACCTCCAGCCACCAGTGGAGCTGCTGAGAAGGGGAGCGAGAGACAGAGAAAAATTGAGGAGGAAGAAGGTATGAGACAGACAAGTGGGACCCCGTCCACCTCAGCAGGTCAAACATTGACTAGGACTAGTCTTCGCCACATCAGCCCAGACATGTGGGTCCCACCCGTCAGTTTTGCTATTAACGCGACTCAGTTTTGAATTAGTGCATTTTGTTATTCACTTGGCGCAGAAGTGGTGGTTTTTTGTAATTTTTGACAAAAGCGATGGTTTTAGAGTACCCTAGCCACAAATGTGGTGGTTTTGAGCAATTTACTCAGATAGTGACAGCAATCACTATGCCCACCTCCATACGCATCAACACATGCATAATGCGGCTCTATAAATTGTAGAGTATGTGCTACTATCAGATAACCTAGAGATTCTATCATAGGCATTTCAATTTCTTGTGAGGCATAGCATGGAATGTAACTGAACTTTGATGCTGGCAATGGCATTGCCTCAATTTTAATCTCCATAGACATGTTAGATCTAGCTAGCTATGTATAGGATGCAACGGGGATCTAAGGTGCACAAAATGTTGTTCATCGAGTGTTCTAGCGGCGATGAGGATTTGTCTTGTTGTGCAAGATGGTGCCTCTCCCTATGAAAAGCGATCGTTTGTTGTGATGTGTTACCTGCGTAGTAGTAGAGGCTTGTCTTAGTGGTAGTGTTTTTCTGGAAGATGGTGGTCTGTCTCATCTGGGGGTTCTTTCCTTTTGGAGCATAGTTGGGTGTTTAGAATATTCCTCTGTTATTTTTGAGTTGCCCGTGTGTGGGTTGTTATAATTTGTTGAGCGGGATAGTCTTATGTTGGTGTCATTCGGTTTTCACCCCATGGCATGTGTTACGATTGTGAGCACATGCAATAGGTTTTTTGGCGGTGCATTGAACTAGCTTCTTCCCTTTCCCGTTTTCTGGACTTGTTTGGAGCTAATGTAGTTTTGGTATGATAACTAATCAGTAATGCACAGGGAATTAGGTCGATGGAGAAGAAAAAACACCTTTGGGCACATTGCTATATTAATCTCTACCAACATATTAGATCTTGCTAGCCATGTATAGGATTGGGATGCAACAAGGGATCTATGGCACACAACAGCTGATTCATATCCTATTCAAGTGATGAGGAGTTGTACTGCTAAGCAAGATGGTGCTTCACGCCCCCTCAGAAAGCGATCGTTTTGTCGTGTAGTAGTCGGGGCTTGTCTCACTGGTCTTGTTTTGCTGGAAGATGGCGGCCCGTCTAATCTGGTGGATTTTGGTCGAACATGTGGTTCTTCCCTTTTGGAGCACAGTTGGGTGCTTAGAAAATTATTGTCATGTTTTCACGTTGCCCATTCCGAGTTGTTACAACTTGTTGCGTATCACAGTGTTATGTTTGTGTCGTCGGGTTTTCGCCCCATAATATGTGTTTCGATGACGAGCACATGCAATGGGTTCCCAGGCGGTACGTTGTACTCGCTTCTTCCCTTTCCCATTTTTTGAATTCGTTTGGACTAGCTAATGTAGTTTTGTTATGATAATTGATAAGTAATGCACATTGGATTAGTTCGAGTAATGAAAAAAAAACACCTTTTGCACACTGCTATACTCCAATATTTATGGCTTAATCGCCCCACAAATGAAGGCCCCTCTATAGATGCATAATGTGGATGTCAAGAACAAAAAGTCAATTTATACTAATGGTCACATGATTTTTTGTTTGCCTAAGCACTTTATACTGACGGGCACACAATTTAAACAAACAATGCTAAGAAGCATCGTAACTGCACACTTTAGATTGATATAATAAAGGCTTCATGGGGATTGGGTTTATTTGGAGGCCGTCATGGGAAAGCTGGGGTTTGGTGCCTCGATTTCGTGCGTGATGATATGTGCACTACTACAAAAAGGGCTATAGATGGAATGGCCACTAATGGCGCACCTGTCATGTGGTGCGCCATTACTATATTCTAATGGCGCACCATGCCTACTAATGGCGCACCTGATGTGTGATCCGCCATTAGTAGTTTTAAAAAAAACATAAAAAAAAATTTGTTACTAATGGCGCACCATGTCCGCCGTGCGCCATTAGTAGTTGACATAGTAATGACGCACCACATCCGCCGTGCGTCATTAGTAGTTTTGAAAAAAAAGTAAAAAATAAAAATAAAAAAATATTTGTTACTAATGGCGCACCATGTCCCGGTGCGCCATTACTAGTTTTAACTAGTAATGGCGCACTACCCCACGGTGCGCCATTACTAGTTTTAACTAGTAATGGCGCACCACCCCACGGTGCGCCATTACTAACTTGCCCCAACACCGAATGCACCCCCCCCCCCCGGGTGGATCGCCTTTTCAGTTTAAAAAAAAGTAAAAGAAAATGATGGAAATGTCAAAAAAATAAAAGAAAATAAGTTTCCCATGTGATATGTGGTCTAGTTGTTGGGAAAATTTACAAATATGAATTTCGACTTTATTTGCAAAATCTCTCTGGAAATTTGTAAAATGGGCATAACTTTTGCATACAAACTCGGATGAAAAAGTTTTTTATATGAAAAATCATCTACTCGAAAAGTTACATCCAAATTTGAACCCCGTTAAACATTTTCAAAATCCCCAAAAATCTAACAGAAAAAAAGTTACGGGGCATAGAGGCAAAAAAATTCAAAAAATTTCAAACTTACTAGTGGCGCACCGTGGATGTGGTGCGCCACTAGTAACAGAAAAAAAAATTGGTTTTGAATTATTTTTTTTGAATTTTTTTTCAAAAAATGATACGTAATATGACCGGGAAGTTTGAAATATTTTTCAAAATTTCATCATAGTCATGAACATGAACAAAGTCCTAAACATCAACAAGGTATAATAAGATTGATATGCTAGATATATATCAACAAGTGCATGTGAAGTGAGTTGTTGCTGGTGTTGGATAGAACTCTGAAGTTAAGTGTGCTTGGGCTGGAGTAGTGTGAGGATGGGTGACCTTTCGGGGAGTTTGACTACGGAGTGCGATTTGACCTGAGATTAAGCATATTGACCCGAGATTAAGCCATAGTGAACTGAGATTAAGAAAAAAACGAAAAAAATTTGAAAAAAAAAATTCTGAAAAAAAAATTTCTGAAAAAATATTGTTACTAATGGCGCACTTCTATGTGGTGCGCCATTAGTATCTGTATACTAATGACGCACCGTGGGCTATTCTAATGACGCACCAGCGGTGCGCCATTAGTACCAGATACTAATAGTGCACCACAGGTGCGCCATTAGTAAAAAATACTAGTGGCGTGGTACTAATGGCGCACCGGTAGTGCGCCATTAGTAGGCAAAACCGGTGCGCCATTAGTAGGCCTTTTTCTAGTAGTGGTGTAAGGGGAAAATATCAGGTGCTCCCATGCTTGGAGTACTCCCGGTGCTCCAAATTCAAAAAAGTCATTTTTCTTATGTTTCAGAAAATTCTGAAAAATAATGTGAATGTTCACAAGGAATATGACTACAACTCATACTAATTTCAGGCCCAAACTTAAAACACACATTGAGAAACAAAAATGTGAAATCTAGCATGAATAGTGTAAAAGAAAAGGACAAAAGCAACATGGACACTATTCACATCTGGATTTCACTTTTTGGTTTCTCAATGGACATTTTGACTTTGGACCTGAATTTTTACGGGTTGTACTCACATTACTTGCGAACATTCATATTTTTCCGAATTTGTTTTGAAACTTTTAAGAATGTCTTTTTTGAATTTGGAGCACCGGGAGTACTCCAAGCATGGGAGCACCAGATACTTTCCCGTGGTGTAAGAACTCTTCAATTGCACCACCTCGTGGATTTTGAACTGACTCGTGGCATCAGGTGGGGCTATCTCACTCTGTCTTTCTTTGCTAGCAGCGGAAGGTTTATCATTGATATCAAAAGAAAGATGCAACAACTTTGAATAGACTAGGACTAAAGTGGCACCCACGGCTTCTAGGTGGGTCACTTATTGTTTACTAACGATAGCTTGTTTTCCATGAAAGAAAATGATGTTGTTTTGCACACGAAGTGATGTCCACTTCAATGCTTCGGGATAGAAGATAAATCTAGAGAAGTCTTCAATCTTTTTCAGTAAGGGGTGCTCGAATGAACTAGGAGATGAAGTTAAACAGGGATTCAATGCACATCAGGAGATTATGCCTGAAATATATTTAGGCACACCAACGGTACCACGCGGGAGATCAAAGAACGGGGTGTTCAAGTATTTAAAGGAAATAGTGTGGAAGTGAATACAAGGATAAATAGAGAAAACTTTGTCAGTTTGGGGAAATAAAGTACTTATTAAATCAGTGGATCAAGGTCTCCCAACTTATGCTATGGGGTGTTTTAAATTGCCAAGAGGATTATGTGAACACATCTAGCCGATGCTTCAAAATTCTCGTGGGGTGCAAAGGAGGGTCAAAGGAAAACAACTTGGGTTTCATGGAATGATCTGACTCAACCAAAATATGTGGGAGGTTTGGGATTCTAAAAGATGGAATTGTTTAACCTTGCTTTGCTAGCGAAACAGGGATGGCGGCTGGTGCGGGAGCCAGACACTCTCAGTGCGCAAATTTTGAAGGCCTTGTATTATCCGCGTCTGGATTTCCTTTCGGTGGAGTTGGTCTCCCGCGGTCCCACCCCTCAAGGATTTGGAGGTCCATTTTGGATGGCCGGGAAGTTCTGGAACAAGTCTTGATTTAGAGGATTGGGGATGGACATTCGACTCATATTTTAAATGAGAATTGGCTTCCGAGGGAAAGCATGATGAGGCCCATCACACCACAATAGGATAATAGGCCAGAACTAGTTTCTGAGTTAAATTGACATTGTGGTGATGGCATGGAATGAGTGTAGATCTTCGAGGAGCATTTTATGCAGATGGATTTAGATGTCATTCGTAAGATTCCATTGCCAACAATGAAAATTTGGGCTTGGTTTTGGGAGAAATCTTGTGACTTTACGGCACCGTCGGCATATCGCATGTTAATCCATACCCGCAAGAGGCGAGGCACATGGCTAGAAGGACGACCGGGAAGTTCCAACCCAACTAGTGAGGAGAAAGCATGGGCTAAACTATGGAAACACAAAAAACCAGCCAAGGTAAAGGTGTTTGCGTGGAGGTTGGTTCATCAAAGCCTCCCCATGGCAGATGTAGCTCACCTCCTAAACATAGTTGTCGAGAGTACATACACGATATGTGGAATCAGGGAGGATTCATGGAGACATTTTTTGTTGGAGTTCCTGATGGCCAGAAGTGTATGGGTTTTAGTTGACGAGGAGTTGTATCATCAAGTGAGACAGTGTGGGGAATCGCATGCAAACAATTGCCTTTTTTAGATGGAAGGCGTTTCGTCAGAAGAAAGATATGGCATGATGATCATTACTATGTGGGAAATATGGATGGGCAAGAGAGATGTTTTATATGAAGATAAATACCAAAGTCCGTTTGTGACGTGCAAATTCATTCATAACTTTGTGCAGGAACTGGGCGCGCGACATCAGTGAACTCACCCCGGACCTACTACAGGAATACCTGGCCCTTTGGACCGCTGTCACCAGGTAGGCAGTGCAAGATGGCCTGGAGGACTCGATTTCATGGGCTTGGGAGGCGAACGGTTGCTTCTCGAGAAGGTCAGCTTATGCCGCCAAGTTCTGGGGCCGAGAAGTGATACCCACTGCGGAGTTTACGTGGCAATCTAGGGCCCCCATGAGGTGTCGCTTTTTTGCCTGGCTAGCGCTACGGAACAAGTGCTGGACGTCGGATCGGCTGGCTCAGCGCGGCATGGACCATCAGGAGGTGTGTCCCTTCTATGACCAGGAGGAAGAGATGATCAATCACCTGCTTCTTGGATGTGTGTTCACCAGGCAGATATGGGCGGTCGTTTTCCAGGCATTGGGCAAGCAGGAGTGGATCCCCTCGTCGGCGGATGGACTCCAAGAATGGTGCCGTAGCAAGATGGGCACTGGTCGGGCTGGAAAAAATGTCCTTGCCACCCTCATCCTCGTCATGTGGGAAATATGGAAGCACCGGAACGCCATTGTCTGTGATAGGATTTTGCCTTCCGTTCACCATGTAATTCGTAGCATAGAAGACGAGGGACGAGCTTGGAAACAAGCTGGTCTCATCAAAGGGGACACTACCTCCTTGCTAGGAGGGCTCACAAGGCGGGCCGAGGAGAGGGATTAGCCTAGCATCATAACCCGCAAAGTGGAGTTGGGTCCATGTAATCCAAGCATGTAACACCAACATGGAGGGCTCTTCACCCCACTCCCTCTTTTAATACATAATACGCACTCTCATGCATATTCGAGAAACTTTGTGCGGGAACTAAAGGAACTCTAGACGTCGAGAGAACTACCACACAGAAGAACTTCGTTTGCATCCAGTTCGGTTCCGCCGCCCACTGATGTGGCCAAGTGCAATGTGCAGATGGCGCGGTCTCAATTGTAAATGGAAGGTGCTCAGCAGAAGTGATCTACATAAATGAAGGAGATGATTTTTGGGGGGCATTACTGATCCTTCGTGTGTAGAAGCTGTCGGGAATCGTTGTGTCTTGCTCGGGATCTTAACCTGCGGAAGGCGGTGGTCGCTTCAGACTGCTCAGAAGTTTTTAACCTATTGATAAAGGTAACAGAGGAGCAAATTTGATCTACATCAAGAAGATCAACAGGATGCAACAGGAGCTACGAAATAGTGTTTTGTTATGAGCTAAGAGAGGATAACATAGATGCCCATAATATTGCTAGAAACTCTCCTCAACTACTACCAGGCCGGCATGTCAGGCTTCTAGAGCCCCCTGGCTATGTAAAAACTTTATATCATCAATAAATAAATGAGCTCGGTTGTTTCTCTAAAAAAAAGTGTTTAGAACGTGCACAACTATCTACGAAGAATGTTTGTTCCTTTGTCGTAACTTTGCTCGTGTAATCTTTAGTCATGTTCATAGGAAGCTAATAAGGTGGCTCATGAACTTGCTAAACATGTTCATTCATAACTTCCTGCGGGAGCTGAAGGAACTCTAGACTCCGAAGGAACTACCACACGGAAGAACTACGGTTCCATCCATATGAGTTCCACTGCCAGATGGTGTAGCTAAGTGCAATGTAGATGGCGTGGTCTCAAGTGTAAATGGAAGGTGCTCGGCGGCAGCAATCTACAAAAATGAAGGAGATGTTTTCCCGGAGGCATTATTGATCATTTGTGTGTATAATCTGTGGCTTGTTGGGAATCGTTGTGTCTTGCTCGGGATCTTAACCTGCGGAAGGCGGTGGTCGCTTCAGACTGCTCAAAAGTTGTTAAACTTATTGATAAAGGAAGCAGAGGAGAAAATGTGATCGACATCAAGTAGATCAGCAGGATACAACAGGAGCTAGGAAATATAGTGTTTTGTTATAAGCGAAGAGAGAATAACATAGATGCCCATAATATTGCAAGAAACTCTCCTCAACTACTACGAGGCCGGCATGCCTGGCTTCCAGAGCCCCCTGGCTATGTAAAAACTTTCTATCATCAATGAATAAATGAGCTCGGTTTTTTCTCAAGAAAAAGTGTTTAGAAAGTGCACAACTATCTACGAAGAATGTTTGTTCCTTTGTTGTAGCTTTGCTTGTGTAATCTTTATCATATTCCTAGGAAGCGAATAAGGCAGCTCATGAACTCGCTAAGCATGTTCATTCATAACTTCCTGCGGGAGCTGAAGGAACTCTAGACTCCGAAGGAACTACCACACAGAAGAACTACGGTTCCATCCATATGAGTTCCGCTGCCATATGGTGTAGCTAAGTGCAATGTAGATGGCGTGGTCTCAAGTGTAAATGGAAGGTGCTCGGCGGCAGCGATCTACAAAAATGAAGGAGATGTTTTCCTGGAGGCATTATTGATCATTTGTGTGTATAATCTGTGGCTTGTCGGGAATCGTTGTGTCTTGCTCGGGATCTTAACCTGCGGAAGGCGGTGGTCGCTTCAGACTGCTCAAAAGTTGTTAAACTTATTGATAAAGGAAGCAGAGAAGCAAATGTGATCGACATCAAGTAGATCAGCAGGATACAACAGGAGCTAGGAAATATAGTGTTTTGTTATAAGCGAAGAGAGAATAACATAGATGCCCATAATATTGCAAGAAACTCTCCTCAACTATTACCAGGCCGGCATGCCTGGCTTCCAGAGCCCCCTGGCTATGTAAAAACTTTCTATCATCAATGAATAAATGAGCTCGGTTTTTTCTCAAGAAAAAGTGTTTAGAAAGTGCACAACTATCTACGAAGAATGTTTGTTCCTTTGTCGTAGCTTTGCTTGCGTAATCTTTATCATATCCCTAGGAAGCTAATAAGGCAGCTCATGAACTCGCTAAACATGTTCATTCATAACTTCCTGCGGGAGCTGAAGGAACTCTAGACTCCGAAGGAACTCTAGACTCCGAAGGAACTACCACACAGAAGAACTACGGTTCCATCCATATGAGTTCCGCTGCCAGATGGTGTAGCTAAGTGCAATGTAGATGGCGTGGTCCCAAGTGTAAATGGAAGGTGCTCGGCGGCAGCGATCTACAAAAATGAAGGAGATGTTTTCCTGGAGGCATTATTGATCATTTGTGTGTATAATCTGTGGCTTGTCGGGAATCTTGTGTCTTGCTCGGGATCTTAACCTACGGAAGGCGGTGGTCGCTTCAGACTGCTCAAAAGTTGTTAAACTTATTGATAAAGGAAGCAGAGGAGCAAATGTGATCGACATCAAGTAGATCAACAGGATACAACAGGAGCTAGGAAATATAGTGTTTTGTTATAAGCGAAGAGAGAATAACATAGATGCCCATAATATTGCAAGAAACTCTCCTCAACTACTACCAGGCCGGCATGCCTGGCTTCCAGAGCCCCCTGGCTATGTAAAAACTTTCTATCATCAATGAATAAATGAGCTCGGTTTTTTCTCAAGAAAAAGTGTTTAGAAAGTGCACAACTATCTACGAAGAATGTTTGTTCCTTGGTCGTAGCTTTGCTTGTGTAATCTTTATCATATCCCTAGGAAGCTAATAAGGCAGCTCATGAACTCGCTAAACATGTTGAGGGGAACCACAATGTTGTGTGGCAGAGTGAGCCCAGAGTTTTTCTATCCTTCTGGATGATGTAGCTATTATTCCAAATTAATAGAAACCGGTATGATGTCTTTTCCGTCGACAACAGCTCGGACAACGTAATACAAGTCGGATGATGAGACCCAGAAGAAACACCAAGCGAGCAAGGAACACTGACAGCGTCCCTGCCCTATATTGTTAATTAACAGAGTCGTCCCTCGTCCCTGTGTCGAGCTGGCTCACAAAAGTACGGGGAGAAGACGACTTTTAATTAACAAGTCAATCTGTGCCACGCACGCTACGAATCTAAATTCAGAAAGCTCATTAGCAACAGCGATATGCCGTTGCGAGTAAACGAAGGAACGAATGGATGTTCAGGCCATCTGTCGGGTGTGGCCATTGATGAGTTCCCATCTATGCGCGTTCAGGTTCAAATTAGAATTTGCTCGGGTCAAACATTTAAAGATTTGATCATCAATACAGAGAAAACACCCACCGACATCAAGGACACATACATATATATCTTTGTCTTGCAGTACATGTATTTTCTAATTTATCTTTTTTTCAAATGTGCAACAAATTTTTGCCCCTCTCTATCTCAATAGGCTCACGCTCCACTTTTGTGAAGATAAAGCACCTTGCTCTCTTAGGCCGTCTCCAACGGCGATCCGTAAATTTCGTCCCATATCCGTCTGCGAACAGTCTACGTACATGGTGTTGGAATTTGCTAGTGGGTTTTTGGCCCAAAGCCCAACTAAAATTCTGAAATTCTCTTGGCTCATTCATGCACACATGTGAGTGGAGTGAGCGAGGCTAAAGTTTAGTCCCACTTCATAAGTTGAGAGAGAGTTACACATCTTTATAAGGTGAGCTCTTCTACCACTTGTATGAGCATGAGAAAGGGAGACCTACACGCGCGATCCTCCTCCTCGCTCGCCTCGCCACACCACGCCTCGCCTCGTCACGACGCGCTATATAGTCAGGCAGACGTCTACCCTAGCCGCCGCCGCTTCGTATGGTTTCTCACCACCGTTCCAGATCATTGCGCCGCCAAGCAAGTCTTCTCCATCCCTCCTTTCGGCGTGCACCGGGAGAAGGGACAACAGGCCTCCGGAACCCGCCTCTCGTGATCCTGTACGGGAGAGGGGCGATCAGGTTTTTGGGGAGCGCACTCGCGCGACTGCTGGCAGCAACGACTTCGCGAACGACGACTTCTTCCCCGACCTCGACGACATGGCCGACAACGTCAACGCCGCCGGTGCTGCTCCCACTGCACCATATGTGATTCTATCCTTCTTGTTTGAGATCGTGGTAGAATTCATGTTTCTAGTATGTGCCCTAGATGTGATCGGTTCATCTACTATGCTAGTTCGCATGATTAGTTTAATCTCTGCTATTGCTGTCATGATTTATCTTTTGTTCATTCGGATTAAATCTCATAGTAATTTGTTCATATTTCCAACAATCCAAAAAAATGATTATAGGCAATTTACTCCGAGTGGTTTTGCTGCGCATCTGAAGCCGCATGCCTTTAAGGGGGTGCAATATAAGAGGTGGAACACGAGAGCAGTCTACTGGTTTCAGACCATGGGCTGCTATGACGCCACCAAGGGCAAGCCTGAGGGCGATCTTAATCCAGCACAGCTGGAAGCTTTTGAGAAGATCGATACTCTCTTTAAAGGCGCTCTTCTGAGTGTTCTTGATGATTCCATTATGGATTTGTATATGTCGTTTAACAACGGCAAGGACATGTGGGCTGCACTCGAGGCCAAGTTTGGTGCCTCGGACGCCGGCAGCGAGTTGTACGTTATGAAGCAATTCTATGACTACAAGATGACTGATGAGCGCTCTGTTGTACAGCAGGCTCATGAGATACAGTCGCTCGCAATAGAATTGAGTACTTCACATGTGTTACCGGAAAAATTTGTTGTCGGAGGCATCATTGCCAAGCTTCCACCTTCGTGGAACAATTTTGCTACTTCCCTGAAACACAAGAGACATGAGTTCTCCGTTGCGGGTCTCATTGGTACTCTTGATGTTGAAGAGAAGGCGAAAGAAAAGGACACACGTGCTCGAGTTGTTGAGGGAGCTTCTAGTGCCCACATGGTACAGAAGAAGAACTTCCAGCCCAACAAGTTCAAAAACAACAAGAACAAAACTCAGGGCAAAGGCAAGTTTGATACAAAGAACAAGCCATCACATTCTACCAACTTTAAGAAGAATTCTCATAAGAAGGGGAAGGGACTTTGCCATGTCTGGGGTGATCCTAATCACTGGGCTCCGAAGTGTCCTAACCGCTTTGAGGAGCGTGAACATGAGAAGAGCGGCAAGTCTGCTAATGTTGTCATTGGTGATACTGATATGAAGGAATATTGGTACGGTATTCTACCTACCATCCTTTCAGTATTTCAATCTCCTGATTGGTTAATGATACCGGTGACAATGTACATGTTTGTGCTGATGCCTCCATGTTTTCTTCTTACCAGGTCATAGGGACTTCTCCCGTGCTGATGGAAAATGGGTCGCATGTTGTAGTTCGAGGTGTTGGTACGGTTGATCTAAAGTTTACTTCGGGGAAGACCGTGCGTCTGAAGAACGTTCATCATGTGCCGTCTATCAATAAAAATCTCGTTAGCGGTTCCCGTTTATGTCGAGATGGTTTTAACTTGGTTTTCGATTCCAATAAAGTTGTAATTTCTAAGTATGGACAATTTGTTGGAAAAGGCTATGAGAGCGGAGGCTTGTTCCGCCTGTCTTTGTTAGATATTTGCACTAAAGTTATTAATAATGTTTGCCACAATAATGAGTCTGATATTTGGCATTCACGACTTTGTCACATTAACTTTGGTTGCATGACGCGGCTAGCCAATATGAATTTAATTCCGAAAATCTCTACTGTGAAAGGCTCCAAGTGCCAAATATGTGTGCAAGCTAAGCAACCTCGCAAGTCCCATAAGACTGCAGAGGCAAGAGACTTGGCGTCACTAGAGCTTATACATTCTGATCTGTGTGAGATGAATGGCGTATTGACAAAAGGTGGAAAGAGATATTTCATGACGTTGATTGATGACTCCATTAGATATTGTTACGTGTATCTTCTGAAATCAAAAGATGAGGCTTTAACTTTCTTCAAAAACTATAAAGCTGAAGCAGGAACCATCTTGATCGAAAAATTAAACGGCTTAAGTCTGATCGTGGTGGAGAGTATTTTTCCAATGAATTTGATTTGTTTTGTGCGGAACATGGTATAATCCATGAGAGGACGCCTCCCTACTCACCTCAGTCAAATGGGGTAGCCGAAAGAAACAACCGAACTCTAACTGATATGGTTAACACCATGTTAGACACATCGGGTCTTTCCAAGGAATGGTGGGGGGAGGCGCTAATGACTGCGTGTCATGTCCTAAACCGAGTTCCCACAAAGCATAAGACCATGACTCCATTTGAGGAATGGGAAAGGAAAAGATTGAAACTCTCTTACCTACGTACTTGGGGTTGTTTGGCGAAAGTCAATATACCAATTCCCAAGAAGCGCAAGCTTAGACAAAAAACCATGGATTGTGTTCTTCTGGGCTATGCTTTTCATAGCATTGGTTATAGATTTTTGATAATAAAATCTGAGGTATCCGACATGCATGTTGGTACGATTATGGAGTCGAATGATGCAACTTTCTTTGAGGACATATTTCCCATGAAGGATATGTCGAGTTCATCAAATCAGGAGATACCTACTCCATTTAGTGAGGAATTTGTTGTAATTCCTGAACCCACCATTGCGATGGAACACAATGAGAATCCTGTTGAGGGTGACAATGGAACTCCTGTGAGGAGTAAGAGACAGAGGACTGCAAAGTCCTTTGGTGATGATTTCATTGTGTACCTTGTGGATGACACATCCAGGACTATTTCAGAAGCCTATGCATCTCCTGATGCTGACTACTGGAAGGAAGTTGTTCGTAGCGAGATGGATTCCATCTTAGCTAACGGAACCTGGGAGATCACTGACCGTCCTTATGGGTGCAAACCTGTAGGATGTAAGTGGGTGTTCAAGAAGAAGCTTAGATCTGATGGTACAATTGAAAAATACAAGGCACGAGTTGTGGCCAAGGGTTATACCCAGAAAGAAGGTGAAGACTTCTTTGATACTTACTCACCCGTGGCTAGACTGACCACAATTCGGGTGCTACTATCACTGGCTGCCTCACCTGGTCTTCTCGTTCATCAAATGGATGTTAAGACGGCTTTCCTCAACGGAGAGTTGAAGGAGGAAATTTACATGGACCAGCCAGATGGTTTTGTAGTACCTGGTCAGGAAGGAAAGGTGTGCAAGTTATTAAAGTCTTTATATGGCCTTAAACAAGCTCCTAAGGAGTGGCATGAGAAGTTCGAAAGAACATTAACTGCTGTCGGCTTTGTAGTAAACGATGGTGACAAGTGTGTGTACTATCGCTATGGTGGGGGCGAAGGAGTTACTCTTTGTCTGTATGTCGACGACATATTGATCTTTGGAACCAAACTTGATTTAATCAAGGAGGTTAAGGATTTCTTATCTCGCCGTTTTGAGATGAAGGATCTAGGAGTAGCTGATGTTATCTTAAACATCAAGCTGTTGAGAGATGAGAATGGTGGGATCACACTGCTTCAGTCTCACTATGTGGAAAAGGTCTTGAGTCGTTTTGGGTATAGCGACTACACACCTTCTCCAACTCCATATGATGCTACTGTGCTGCTTCGAAAGAATCGACGGATTGCTAGAGATCAACTGAGGTATTCTCATATTATTGGCTCGCTTATGTATTTGGCGAGTGCCACGGGGCCTGACATCTCTTTTGCTGTGAGCAAGCTGAGTCGGTTTGTGTCAAAACTGGGAGATGATCATTGGCATGCGCTTGAGGGAGTTATGCGCTATTTGAAAGGCACCGCGAGCTATGAGATTCACTACTTGTAGGGTCGAAAGTATGTCTAGAGGGGGGGTGATTAGACTACTTGACAAAATAAAAACTTATCCTTTTCCCAATTTTAGTCCTTGGCAGATTTTAGCTATCTTAGCACAAGTCAAGCAATCTTAACACAATTCAAGCAAGCATGCAAAGAGTATATGAGCAGCGGAAAGTAAAGCATGCAACTTGCAAGAATGTAAAGGGAAGGGTTTGGAGAATTCAAACGCAATTGGAGACACGGATGTTTTTGTCGTGGTTCCGATAGGTGGTGCTATCGTACATCCACGTTGATGGAGACTTCAACCCACGAAGGGTAACGGTTGCGCGAGTCCACGGAGGGCTCCACCCACGAAGGGTCCACGAACAAGCAACCTTGTCTATCCCACCATGGCCGTCGCCCACGAACGACTTGCCTCACTAGCAGTAGATCTTCACGAAGTAGCCGATCTCCTTGCCCTTACAAACTCCTTGGTTCAACTACACAATCTTGTCGGAGGCTCCCAAGTGACACCTAGCCAATCTAGGAGACGCCACTCTCCAAGAAGTAACAAATGGCGTGTTGATGATGAACTCCTTGCTCTTGTGCTTCAAATGATAGTCTCCCCAACACTCAACTCTCTCTCACAGGATTTGGATTTGGTGGAAAGAAGATTTGAGTGGAAAGCAACTTGGGGAAGGCTAGAGATCAAGATTCATGTGGTAGGAATGGAATATCTTGGTCTCAACACATGAGTAGGTGGTTCCTTCTCAGAAACAGCAAGTTGGAAGTGTAGGTTTGTTCTGATGGCTCTCTTCACGAATGAAGAGGAGGTGGAGGGGTATATATAGCCTCCACACAAAATCTAACCGTTACACACAACTTGCCAAACTCGGTGAGACCGAATTGATAAACTCGGTCGGACCGATTCAGCAAATCTAGTGACCGTTAGGATTTTCGGTGGGACCGACATGCAACTCGGTAGGACCGATATGGTTAGGGTTAGGGCATAATGTAATCTTGGTGAGACCGATTACACAAACTCGGCGAGACCGACTTTGGTAATAAGCTAACCAGAGAGTTGGTCAGGTAAACTCGGTGGGACCGGTTCGCTCATTTTGGTGGGACCGAAATGTTATGAAAAGGAAACAGAGAGTTTACATTGCAATCTCGGCGTGACACTCCAAAAAATTTTGTTTTGGTTTTCAGCAAAAACTTTGTTGGTTTTGAAGGAGGTCATTTAAACCCTTCCAAAAATCTCCTTCTCTCAAGAACTTTCCCTTTTACAAAAGATTTTATTTTGGCATCTTCTTCAACTCTGGTGTTGGTTATTAAAAACCTTTCTTCTGATTTTCCCCCTTCTCAAGATCTGTTTTTGGGATTTATTTTTCTTTTAGAAGAAAACCCTAGGGATTTTTGGGTCTTCTCTTATTTGAAAACCATCCATGGTTTTACCATGCCTCATGTGGAAGATCTTCCCAAAACCCCTCCTTCCCCTTTGGGACAATTCAAATATTCTGTCCCAACAAGTCCAACTCATTTTTTGGATTTTATTTCATTAAATTCTTTTCCCAAAACAATTATGTCCATTATTTTGAGCCTAGGTAGTTTGCAAAGCAAGTACCTTAATGCCTTTGATCTTTGATCTCAATTCAACTCCTCTGGATAGTCCTTAGCACCCACAACCTAGAACCATCAAGATCCACTCTTCTTCTTTTCAAAATTTTCAATATTCACCCTTTGCAAGTTTGGACCAGATTTGTCAAATTTGGTGAAATTCATATCTCCACTCCTCCAAAAATTCCACCAAAATTCAGGCAACCCCTAGTTGCAATGAGAGACCACTCCACCAAAAACCACCTCAAGGAAAAATCCCCACATGCCAAAATCATTCTGTCGAACACCTGGCATGCACTGTTACTGTACATCTTCAGTTAAATTCAGAATTCAGTGTCGTTTCTTCGTCAGAGATTCAGTCACATGTAAACTGTGAACTTGGCACGTTGCTCACAGACCCTCCTCCCTGTCCGGAGCACCACACGCGCGCTTGGCTCGTTCCTGGCGTCGGTGGCGCCCTGGCCCGCCTGCGCCGGCGTGTTCCACGGCGGCAGAACCCCCGTAGCGGCCGACAAGGGGGCACCCTGCGGCATAATGCCGTTCGGCACCGCCCAAACCTTCTGAGAGCTCCGCGTGGCTATCTCCTTGCCAGCGCACGCATGCAGCACCGTCGCAGTGGCCTGGCACGCGCAGAGCGCGTTCTCTGCCGCCGACGTGCTGTACGGCCGTTCCGTCGAGGACAGGTCGTAACCACCCCTTCCTTGCTAAGTTGGACACTAGGATGGCACCAGTGCTTCATCGAGATGATGCTCAAGCCCCTAAGCCGACCGTCCAGCCACAGCGCCGCCGTAATCGCTCGCCGGACTTATCCGTTCACGGCAACCGCCTCGGGCCGGCTATAAATAGCACCCCCGAGCTTGCTCTCGCCCCCGCACAACTCCACCACCTCACCAGACCCCGCCTAGCCACTGGAAGAGCCTCGAGGGGCCCTTCTTCCTCAACTCCGGCCACCTCCGTCCGCCTCGGGCTCCGGCAACGTTCTCTTCGGTGAGAACTCCTCCACCGCCCTACTCTTGCCCGTAGCCTCGTGCCACCCCTAGGAGACTAACCCCCACTCCAATTTGACCCCAGCAGCTCTCTCCGACGAGGCCCACGACCACCCGAACCACCGTCCGCCGGAGCAAGGGCCGCCGTCAACACAGTGCTCGCCGGCGACCACCACCACCACCCACCGATGCGGAATGGCGCCCTGAGCACAGAGGTACCAACCGATCCTCCTGCCTCGCCGTGGATCGCCGCCGGCGACCCCCGCGGCTCTCGGGCGCCGACGAGCTCTGCCGCCTCGTTTGAATTTTTAAACCTGACGGGTGGGACCCGCCCGTCAGCCTCTCTGTTATTTATTTTGAAACGTTTTTCTGAAAGCGTATTCTGATAAATACGCTTTCCAAACCGAATCGTTTTCTAAACTTTTCTGTTCTGCCCCCTGAGTATTTTTTGTTTCATTACAGAAAGGTCCTTGGACCAAAACTCTTATAACTTTTAAACAGAAAAGGACTTTTGAGTGATTCTTTTTCTGTCCTCTTCAAAATTTTGTCTAGTTTTTTATCAGATTTATTCGAAAAATATTTGGAATAATGTTTTGAGCACCCCTTTGTATTTACGTTAGTGCGTATATTTTTTGTATACCGTAGATACCGAAGGAGGTGACGGGACCGCGAACTTCACCGAGCTAGGCCCCGACTACTCCGAACCAGGCAAGCATGTTTGAACTTTTGATATGATGAGTGTTTGGGCATGTTTGCATTAATTTAGTATCATGGCATGTTCATGAGCATCTCGATGAAAGTTTATCTCGTAAGAGTTGAGGCAAGTGAGTTTCGGGAAATCCATGAGTTGTTGGAAACATGTTGCATGGCCATGAGTTGGCATGAGAATGGGTAAGATGGCAGTGTTGTAGCATGCCAGTCTTACGCCAGATCGTTGACCCAGTGTCAACATAAATCAGTCAAATTCCCGTCCGTCTTCCCTTTCGTACTACCACATGTTTTCCGCAAGGGATACGGCTTAGTAAGTCGCAAACCACTTCCTGGTACACACCAAATCGAGAGGCCGGGATGAGGGTTCCATGGCCCTAGATTAAAGCTATTCATACGGTCAGGGGGCATGGGTGTTTCCGGTTGGGACCGAGAGGGGGGCACCCCGTAGAGCGCGCGTATATAAATTTGATCCCATGCTATTAGAGATAGTGATCTCCCCGTCTCAAAGTTTTTCTTGAACGCTGTCTAGGGTGATTCCTGGCAACGTGAGGTAGGATGGGTGTGTACTGGTTAGCTGTGTTTCCTCCGAAATACCGTAAACGGAACTAGTCCTTCGTGACTACGGAAATCCGTTGGTTGTGGATAATTTTTAGTACAAACTCTGCAGAGTCAAAATTCTTGGAATTCATCTTATCCATGTCCAAGTATTGTGTTCATCTTATCTTGTCAAGTGTCAGTCTCGGTGACAGAAACTCCTGAGAACCAAATGAGTGTTAAATGTTTATTTCCTGTGAACGGACTAACCCGCTTATTGTCTTGTGATGAATATTTTCCGTGAGCACCATTTCTTGTCAGTTATGAACAATGAATTATAAGCCCTTTCTGCGATGTCGCTCAGACGTCCGACTGCGGCATTGTTATTATTTAATTTTGTTATAAGCCCTTTCTGCGATGTCGCTCAGACGTCCGACTGCGGCATTGTTATTATTTAATTTTGTTATAAGCCCTTTCTGCGATGTCGCTCAGACGTCCGACTGTGGCATTATTATTATTTAATTTTGTTATAAGCCCTTTCTGCGATGTTGCTCATATGTCCGACTGCGGCATTGTTATTGTTTACTTTAATTATAAGCCCTTTCTGCGATGTCGCTCAGACGTTCGACTGCGGCATTGTTATTGTTTACTTTAATTATAAGCCCTTTCTACGATGTCGCTCAGACGTCCGACTGTGGCATTGTTATTATTTAATTTTGTTATAAGCCCTTTCTGTGATGTCGCTCCGATGTCCGACTGCGGCACGCATGTCTTTTCTTTCAATATAAGCCCTTTATGAGGTGTCGCTTAGACGCCCGACTGTGGCATGCTTTATTTATTTATTCACCCTTCGAGGCGTCGCTTCAGACACCCGATCGGTTTTGAGTTTACCTTCTTTGAGTTTTCGAGCGGACTACCGCCGATTCCCTTTTTACTTACCTTGCTATTGATTGCGCATTGTTAAATTATTCATGACACATTCATGCATACATTTGTTATATCTTTTGTCCGAACTGTCTTGCGAGTACTTTCAAAGTACTCACTTGGCTTGTTAATTTGGCCAGATGTTGACGAAGGCGATCTCATGGATGAAGAGTTCGATAGCGAGTCCGACGCCTAGAGGAATCCTAGTCAGTCTCGTGCGACCCCTGGATTAGTCACTGTGATATATTCGCTTCCGCTACCCAAATAAATTCACCGAGCCTCACCTCGACGCTCGATGAGCCGCCAGTGTAGGAGTCATATCTCCCACTCCACTGTGTTACTCCACCACTTTACCATGAGTCAGTAGTATGCCACCACCCCACTGTGTCACATCCGCCACTATGTATAATTATTGGCGCGCTTGTAATAATTTGTTGAGCAACTTCAGCTCGACCCTGTAATATATCTTATACTACTGGCTTATTGTATCAAGATTTTGTCTACCGGTATGGAGGATTTTCCTCACACTGGATTTTATAGGTCGGTTTCTCGATAAATATTTTTATTGAAAAACCGGTCGTGACAAGCTTGGTACCAGAGCCAGGCAGACTGTAGGAAGCCACTAGGTGCGATCGCTAATCGGTTATTAACATATAGAGCTATTAATTAATTTTTACAAACGTAGTCAATTTCTGACAGTCAGCATAAATTTATGATTTGACTACTCAGGATTTTTGCCCACTTTTGTAGATGGCTGGCAACGACTGTGAGTCACAGATGTTCGCCAACATGCCCGATGGGTTCGTCAAGCTTCTCTCCTTCATCGTCCAAGTCGCGATGGGGCCATCTGTGCGCCCAGTCTTCTCTCTCTCTCTCGGCACAAGGTCAATGACCGTCTAACCATGCACCAAGCCGCGGTGCAATTCAAGGGAGGGCGAGTTGAGCGTTTCCGGTTCTTGGGGAGAGCCATGCCCACGGAGAAGCATGCACTGCAGATGGCAGCCCGTGAGGCGATAGCTCGTCTCAGGGATATCCTTCCTTCGATGAAGACTCGTCGTTACCGCTACCTGCCATGTCACGTGTCATACACCTGTCACTACGCGTTCTCTTGCCCCAGAGGAGAACGGGACGAAGCTTTTGAGATGCTTATCGAGTATCTCCGGGCTTTGGAGGCAGCCTTCGACAACCTGGTGGACGACTTTGTAGCTGCCCGCATGGACTAAGTCCATGGCTGTGCCGCCAACAGGAGGGAGCTCCTGCGCGCCGCACCGTCGCTGACTTTCGTCTCGTCATCAGCATCGTTTGCTCCTACTGCTCTCACCACTACTCGTCGCCTGCCTACCACGGAGGAGTTCAACCATGTCATTGCGCCTACTCCGGTTCGTTCTGCACCACCCCTCGTGCCAGCTCATGTTCGAGTTGTCCCGCATAGGGCACCTGCTCCACCAACTCAGCGCAGCACTTCACGTCTGGAGCCTATCACCGAAGAGGAGGTTGAGTCCCCAGCCTCACTGCGCCTCACCCTTGGCAGGCCAAGGGAAATCCTTACCATCTCCGATTGAGTACGCTTAGCCGCCATGCGATGTACCGACTTGTACGATATGTTTATATGTACATAGGCTGTGAGAAGTAGCATGTTTGCGCATCATGTAGGAACTGGAGGAGTGCACTAGCCTAAATAACATGTCAGGAATATGTACACATATCCTGAGTGATGTATTGTATAATTACTGCTTGCGTGTAAGATATGTAATGAGCAGTCCTTCTCCGGGCGCAAACGTTTATTCTCTTGAAAAATCTTGGAGCATTTGCGACTTTTTCCGTCTTCATGAATTTATTGACTTTTGCGACTTAATTTCTTTTCTTATGAGTGTTGCAAAATATATCCCGAGAGTGAACAATGTCTCGTCCTTGGACACGCTCCATGCCAACTCCGTCAGAGGAAAATTTTGGCACACCCCTAAGCAACAATTTCACACAGGGGCAGTCAAGTCAACAGGACAGTGAAACGGCACTTTCCCAAATGTGCCGTCTTTATGAGCAAAGTCAGCAACAACATCAGGAAATAATGAACCAAGTCATCAATATGGGAAATCACCGTGGACAGTATCAGCAGCAATCAAAGTTATCTGAGCTACAGAAGACGCGTCCCCAAACATTTTCTCACACTGACAAACCTCTTGAAGCCGAGGACTGGCTTCGAGACATGGAAAGAAAATTAATTATTGCCCAGTGTTCAGACCTTGAGAAAGTGCTTTATGCTCCGCACTATCTCACTGGAGCAGCCGCATCGTGGTGGGAAAATTTCCTACACATGCACCCCAACGAAAATAATATAACATGGGAGGAATTTAAAGAAGGTTTTCGTGGGGCACATATTCCTAAGAGTCTTATGAAGATCAAAAAGAGAGAATTTGATGACCTCAAGCAAAGGACAATGACGGTGTCAGAATACAACAGTTAGTTTACTCTGCTATCTCGCTACGCCAACGAGGAGCGTATGTCTGAAAGCAAGAAAATGGAAAAAATTCTGGACGGACTGACTCCCGCGCTTAAATGCCAACTGGTCGTGCACACCTTTTCAGATTTTAAGACGCTGGTGGATAAGGCCATTACCTTGGAAAATGAGAGATGCGGCTTAGAAGATTTCCGCAAGCGGAAGAGGGACCAGACTAATCATGCCTGCTACCACCGCAGCAGGACAGATGTTCAGAAAAACTGGACACCCAAACCCACGACAAGCGTCTCACGCCCAATCAAGAATTTTCATGCAAGGGACAAGGAGTTCACATACCGCCCAGGCGTTACCTGTTATGCTTGTGGAGAAGAAAGGCACTATGCCAAGCAGTGCCCCAAGCCAAGGAACTCGACCCCAAAACCGAACAATGGAGGCAATAATTCGGCGCCAAAGTGCAACAATTTCAACCCAAATAACAACCACAGGAAGGGACATCTGAACCACGTGACCAAAGAGGAAGCACAAAATGCCCCAGATATCGTACTCGGTACGTTTCCTGTCAACACAATACCTGCCATGGTTTTGTTTGATTCTGGAGCTTCTCACTCATTCGTTTCGAAAAGTTTTGCCTTGCAAAATAATTTTTCGATGCTTCCCTTGGAAAAATCTATGATCGTCAAGTCCCCTGGAATTAAGCAAGTTACCCAGAGTTACTGCCAGGGTGTGGTTATCGAGTTTGAAGGGTTGAAGTTTCACGCAAATCTTATCGTGTTGGAAAATAAAGGACTAGATGTCATCCTAGGGATGGATTGGTTAACCACCAACAAAGGTTTTATTGATTGTTTCAACTGGACCGTAATTCTCACCCATCACCACGGGAAGACCATAAAGGTTTCAGCCAAGGAAAGAAAAATATCCCGGCAACTGAGATTGAACAAGGTGGATATTTCTGAATTGAGCAAGGTTCCAGTAGTGTGTGAATTTCCAGAAGTATTTCCCGAAGAGCTACCAGGCATGCCACCAGACCGAGAGATAGAATTCAGCATTGAGCTAGCACCCGGAACCGCCTCCATATACAAGAAACCACACAGAATGGCACCATCTGAATTGGTAGAACTGAGGAAGCAAATAAAAGAATTACTGGACAAGGGTTATATACGAGCCAGCTCCTCACCCCGGGGTTCACCAATTTTATTTGCCAAAAAGAAGGATGGAACACTGAGATTGTGCATAGACTATCGAGCGCTAAACATGGTCACAATCAATAACAAATATCCGATGCCACGAATAAATGATTTATTCGATCAACTCGCTCAGGCCAAGGTATTCTCAAAGATTGACTTGAGGTCGGGATACCATCAACTGAAAGTGCGAACTGAAGATATTCCCAAGACAGCTTTCACCTCCAGATACAGGTTGTATGAGTTCACCGTAATGCCATTCGGACTAACAAACGCCCCTGCATATTTTGTTCACCTCATGAACAAAGTATTCATGAAGTTTATGGACAAGTTTGTTGTGGTATCTATCGATGATATTCTGGTATACTCCAAGACACCAGAAGAACACGCTGAACATCTCCAAATTGTACTGGGGGAACTCAGGAAACATCAATTGTACGCTAAATTCAGCAAGTGTGAATTTTGGCTAAAGCAAGTAGGTTTTCTGGGCCACGTACTGACCCAAGAAGGTATTGCCGTAGATCCGGAAAAGGTCAAGGTCGTACTTGGCTGGAAGCCACCAGCCAGCGTAACAGACGTACGAAGTTTCTTGGGAATGGCAGGTTACTACCGAAGATTTATTGAAGGGTTCTCCACCATAGCAAAGCCAATGACGCAGCTACTCAAGAAAGATAGGAAGTTTGAATGGACGGAAGCTTGCGAGAAAAGTTTCCAAGAATTAAAGAGGAAATTAACGTCATCACCGGTATTAATTGTGCCGGACATACATAAGAATTTTGAGGTGTATTGCGACGCATCCCGGAAAGGCCTCGGATGCATGTTGATGCAAGAAGGCAAGGTAGTCGCATATGTCTCCAGACAACTTCGCAAACATGAAGAAAATTATCCTACTCATGACCTGGAGTTAGCAGCAGTTATACATGCACTCAAAGAATGGAGACACTTTTTACTTGGAAATCGTTGTGAGATATATACGGACCATAAGAGCCTCAAGTATATTTTCACACAACCGGAACTGAATTTGAGGCAACGACGCTGGTTGGAACTAGTGAAGGATTATGATGTTGGAATCCACTACCACCCAGGAAAAGCAAATGTAGTGGCAGACGCCCTAAGTCGGAACCCTAGCCCAAACGACGACGGCCTGCCAAACCTGAGGCCTGAATTCCAGCAGGAGTTTGCTAAACTCAACCTGCTGGTAGTCACCGAAGGCAGCATATCAAATTTGGAAATACAGCCCACTCTAATGGAAACAATTAAAGAGGCTCAGCATGGACACCCCAGCATTGAAGGCATTAAACGGAAAGTGAGTTTGGGCAAGGCCCCAGAGTTTATTATCGATAAGCAAGGAATATTGTGGTACGGGGATAGACTTTGCGTACCAAATATCAAGGATCTTAAGCAGCAGATCTTAGCTGAAGGCCACACCGCCCCGTATTCGATACATCCTGGAGGGACAAAAATGTACAAGGATATTCAGGAAAAATATTGGTGGCACGGTCTAAAAAGGGACATAGCCACGTTCATCGCATGTTGTGACTCTTGTCAACACACCAAAGCCGAGCATCAAAAACCGACCGGACTTTTACAGCCAAATAAAATACCCGAGTGGAAATGGGACGAGATTGGGATGGATTTTATTGTTGGGCTACCTCGGTCACGGCACGGAAATAACGCCATTTGGGTCATCAGCGATAGATTGACTAAAGTAGCACACTTCATCCTCAGAAGACAACCCACACCACTCGAAGCTTGCTAGGCTCTACCTTTCCCGTATAAATGCGCTTACATGGAGTCACAAAGAAAATAATCTCGGACAGAGGCACTCAATTCGTCTCCCGATTTTGGGATCACTTACAACAAGCTCTGGGAACTCAACTGGCATTCAGTACCGCATACCACCCCCAGACAGATGGGCAAACAGAGCGCGTAAACCATATTCTGCAAGATATGCTGAGGGCATGTGTCCTCACCTATGGGACCAGTTGGGAAGAGAGCTTACCATACGCAGAATTCGCATATAACAATAGTTATCAGGCCAGCCTGCAAATGGCACCATTTGAGGCTCTGTACGGGCGAAGATGTCGTACCCCGCTAAATTGGTCGGAAACCGGAGACAGCCATATCTTCGGCCCATACATGCTCAAAGAGGCTGAAGATAAGGTCAAGGTGATTAAGGACCGACTCAAGACAGCCCAAAGTCGACAGAAGAGTTATTACGATCAAAAACATCGGGGAATCAGCTTTGAACCCGGTGAATTTGTGTACCTACGAGTATCCCCTATGAGAGGCCTGCATCGATTCAAGATTAAAGGGAAGCTAGCACCAAGATTCATCGGACCATTCTGCATAGTGGCACGGAAAGGCACGGTAGCCTACTAGCTAGACTTACCCGAAGATTTATCCGACGTCCACGACGTGTTCCACGTCTCGCAATTGAGGAAGTGCGTGAGCAACCCAGAGAAACAAGTACCCCATGAAAACATTGACGTGCAGCCAGACCTCACATATCGGGAGCATCCAATAAAAATCTTGGAAGAGTCTGAAAGGAGAACCCGACAGAAAACCATCAAGTTCTTCAAAGTTCGATTGGAGCAACCACACGAAAGTGAAGCCACTTGGGAAAGAGAGGATTTTCTTCGGACAGAGCACCCACATTTATTTGAGGATCAGCTGGAATCTCGGGGACGAGATTTTTCCTAAGGGGGTAGGTGTTGTGACACTCCAAAATTTTTTGTTTTGGTTTTCAGCAAAAACTTTGTTGGTTTTGAAGGAGGTCATTTAAACCCTTCCAAAAATCTCCTTCTCTCAAGAACTTTCCCTTTTACAAAAGATTTTATTTTGGCATCTTCTTCAACTCTGGTGTTGGTTATTAAAAACCTTTCTTCTGATTTTTCCCCCTTCTCAAGATTTGTTTTTGGGATTTATTTTTCTTTTAGAAGAAAACCCTAGGGATTTTTGGGTCTTCTCTTATTTGAAAACCATCCATGGTTTTACCATGCCTCATGTGGAAGATCTTCCCAAAACCCTCCTTCCCTTTGGGACAATTCAAATATTCTGTCCCAACAAGTCCAACTCATTTTGGATTTTATTTCATTAAATTCTTTTCCCAAAACAATTATGTCCATTATTTTGAGCCTAGGTAGTTTGCAAAGCAAGTACCTTAATGCCTTTGATCTTTGATCTCAATTCAACTCCTATGGATAGTCCTTAGCACCCACAACCTAGAACCATCAAGATCCACTCTTCTTCTTTTAAAAATTTTCAATATTCACCCTCTGCAAGTTTGGACCAGATTTGTCAAATTTGGTGAAATTCATATCTCCACTCCTCCAAAAATTCCACCAAAATTCAGGCAACCCCTAGTTGCAATGAGAGACCACTCCACCAAAAACCAGCTCAAGGAAAAATTCCCACATGCCAAAATCATTCTGTCGAACACCTGGCATGCACTGTTACTGTACATCTTCAGTTAAATTCAGAATTCAGTGTCGTTTCTTCGTCAGAGATTCAGTCACATGTAAACTGTGCACTTGGCACGTTGCTCACAGCCCCTCCTCCCTGTCCGGAGCACTACACGCGCGCTTGGCTCGTTCCTGGCGTCAGTGGCGCCCTGGCCCGCCTGCGCCGGCGTGTTCCACGGCGGCAGAACCCCCGTAGCGGCCGACAAGGGGGCACCCTGCGGCATAACGCCGTTCGGCACCGCCCAAACCTTCTGAGAGCTCCGCGTGGCTATCTCCTTGCCAGCGCATGCATGCAGCACCGTCGCCGTGGCCTGGCACGCGCAGAGCGCGTTCTCTGCCGCCGACGTGCCGTACGGCCGTTCCGTCGAGGACAGGCCGTAACCACCCCTTCCTTGCTGAGTTGGACACTGGGATGGCACCAGTGCTTCATCGAGATGATGCTCAAGCCCCTAAGCCGACCGTCCAGCCACAGCGCCGCCGTAATCGCTCGCCGGACTTATCCGTTCACGGCAACCGCCTCGGGCCGGCTATAAATAGCACCCCCGAGCTTGCTCTCGCCCCCGCACAACTCCACCACCTCACCAGACCCCGCCTAGCCACTGGAAGAGCCTCGAGGGGCCCTTCTTCCTCAACTCCGGCCACCTCCGTCCGCCTCGGGCTCCGGCAACGTTCTCTTCGGTGAGAACTCCTCCACCGCCCTACTCTTGCCCGTAGCCTCGTGCCACCCCTAGGAGACTAACCCCCACTCCAATTTGACCCCAGTAGCTCTCTCTGACGAGGCCCACGACCACCCGAACCACCGTCCGCCGGAGCAAGGGCCGCCGTCGACACAGTGCTCGCCGGCGACCACCACCACCACCCACCGACGCGGAATGGCGCCCTGAGCACGGAGGTACCAACCGATCCTCCTGCCTCGCCGTGGATCGCCGCCGGCGACCCCCGCGGCTCTCGGGCGCCGACGAGCTCTGCCGCCTCGTTTGAATTTTTAAACCTGATGGGTGGGACCCGCCCGTCAGCCTCTCTGTTATTTATTTTGAAACATTTTCTGAAAGCGTATTCTGATAAATACGCTTTCCAAACCGAATCGTTTTCTGAACTTCTCTGTTCTGCCCCCTGAGTATTTTCTGTTTCATTACAGAAAGGTCCTTGGACCAAAACTCTTATAACTTTTAAACAGAAAAGGACTTTTGAGTGATTCTTTTTCTGTCCTCTTCAAAATTTTGTCTAGTTTTTTATCATATTTATTTGAAAAATATTTGGAACAATTTTTTGAGCACCCCTTTGTATTTACGTTAGTGCGTATATTTTTTGTATACCGTATATACCGAAGGAGGTGACGGGACCGCGAACTTCACCGAGCTAGGCCCCGACTACTCCGAACCAGGCAAGCATATTTGAACTTTTGATATGATGAGTGTTTGGACATGTTTGCATTAATTTAGTATCATGGCATGTTCATGAGCATCTCGATGAAAGTTTATCTCGTAAGAGTTGAGGCAAGTGAGTTTCGGGAAATCCATGAGTTGTTGGAAACAGGTTGCATGGCCATGAGTTGGCATGAGAATGGGTAAGATGGCAGTGTTGTAGCATGCCAGTCTTATGCCAGATCGTTGACCCAGTGTCAACATAAATCAGTCAAATTCCCGTCCGTCTTCCCTTTCGTACTACCACATGTTTTCCGCAAGGGATACGGCTTAGTAAGTCGTAAACCACTTCTGGTACACACCAAATCGAGAGGCGGGATGAGGGTTCCATGGCCTGGATTAAAGCCTTTCATCCGGTCGGGGGCATGGGTGTTTCGGTTGGGACCGAGAGGGGGCACCCTTAGAGTGCTGGCGTATATAAATTTGATCCCATGCTATTCGAGATAGTGATCTCCCGTCTCAAAGTTTTTCTTGAGCGCTGTCTAGGGTGATTCTGGCAGCGTGAGGTAGGATGGGTGTGTCTTGGTTAGCTGTGTTTCCTCCGAAATACCGAAGCGGAACTAGTCCTTCGTGACTACGGAAATCCGTTGGCTGTGGATAATTTTTAGTACAAACTCTGCAGAGTCAAAATTCTTGGAATTCATCTTATCCATGTCCAAGTATTGTGTTCATCTTATCTTGTCAAGTGTCAGTCTCGGTGACAGAAACTCCTGAGAACCATATGAGTGTTAAATGTTTATTTCCTGTGAACGGACTAACCCGCTTATTGTCTTGTGATGAATATTTTCCGTGAGCACCATTTCTTGTCAGTTATGAACAATAAATTATAAGCCCTTTCTGCGATGTCGCTCAGACGTCCGACTGCGGCATTGTTATTATTTAATTTTGTTATAAGCCTTTTCTGCGATGTCGCTCAGACGTCCGACTGCGGCATTGTTATTATTTAATTTTGTTATAAGCCCTTTCTGCGATGTCGCTCAGACGTCCGACTGTGGCATTATTATTATTTAATTTTTTATAAGCCCTTTCTGTGATGTCGCTCAGACGTCCGACTGCGGCATTGTTATTGTTTACTTTAATTATAAGCCCTTTCTGCGATGTCGCTCAGACGTCCGACTGTGGCATTGTTATTATTTAATTTTGTTATAAACCCTTTCTGTGATGTCGCTCCGATGTCCGACTGCGGTACGCATGTCTTTTCTTTCAATATAAGCCCTTTATGAGGTGTCGCAGACGCCCGACTGTGGCATGCTTTATTTATTTATTCACCCTTTGAGGCGTCGCTTCAGACACCCGATCGGTTTTGAGTTTATCTTCTTTGGGTTTTTGAGCGGACTACCGCCGATTCCCTTTTTACTTACCTTGCTATTGATTGCGCATTGTTAAATTATTCATGACACATTCATGCATACATTTGTTATATCTTTTGTCCGAACTGTCTTGCGAGTACTTTCAAAGTACTCACCTGGCTTGTTGATTTGGCAGATGTTTGTGGCGATCTCATGGATGAAGAGTTCGATAGCAAATCCGACGCCTAGAGGAATCCCAGTCAGTCTCGTGCGACCCCTGGATTAGTCACTGTGATACATTCGCTTCCGCTACCCAAATAAATTCACCGAGCCTCACCTCAACGCTCGATGAGCCGCCAGTGTAGGAGTCATATCTCCCACTCCACTGTGTTACTCCACCACTTTACCACGAGTCAGTAGTATGCCACCACCCCACTGTGTCACATCCGCCACTATGTATAATTATTGGCGTGCTTGTAATAATTTGTTGAGCAACTTCAGCTCGGCCCTGTAATATATCTTATACTACTGGCTTATTGTATCAAGATTTTGTCTACCGGTATGGAGGATTTTCCTCACACTGGATTTTATAGGTCGGTTTCTCGATAAATATTTTTATTAAAAAACCGGTCGTGACACTCGGCGGGACCGATCGCTCATCTCGGTGGTACCGAAACGTTAGGAAGGGAAATAGAGAGATTACAATCCCATCTCGGTGAGACCGAGATCCCTATCAGTGAGACCGATTTGCCTAGGGTTTATGACAGTGGCTATGACATCTGAACTCGGTGGCGCCGGGTAGAAAGAATCGGTAGGGCCGAGTTTGACTTTTGGTTTAGGTCATATGTGGATATGAGAAAGTAGTTGAGGGTTTTGGAGCATATCACTAAGCACTGTAGAGCAAGAAACTCATTAAGCAACACCTCATCCCTCCTTGATAGTATTGGCTTTTCCTATAGATTCAATGTGATCTTGGATCACTAAAATATAAAATGTAGAGTCTTGAGCTTTTGAGCTTGAGCCAATCCTTTTATCCTTAGCATTTTGAGGGATCCACTTTTCTCATCCATGCCATGCCATCCATTGAGCTTTTCCTGAAATATTCATCTTGGAATGATGTTAGCTCAATGAGCTATATGTTGTTAGGAATTACCAAAACCACCTAGGGATAGTTGCACTTTCACTACACCGGGTATCCAAGGGTACTGGAGGGTTATAGTGACTCAAACTGGATATCTGATGCTGATGAGATTAAGGCCACAAGTGGTTATGTTTTTACACTTGTGGTGGCGCTGTTTCCTGGAAGTCTTGCAAGCAGACCATCTTAACGAGGTCAACTATGGAAACAGAACTCACAGCATTAGACACTGCTACTGTTGAAGCAGCGTGGCCGTGAACTCTTGATGGACTTACCTATGGTTGAAAAACCAATACCCCCTTTCCTGATGAACTGTGATAATCAAACTGTGATCGTCAAGATAAACAGTTCGAAGGACAATATGAAGTCCTCAAGACATGTGAAGAGGAGACTAAAATCTGTCAGAAAATTGAGGAACTCCTGAGTTATTACGTTGGATTATATCCAAACGTTGAAAAACTTGGCAGATCCCTTCACAAAGGTTCTATCATGTAATGTGATAGATAATGCATCGATGGAGATGGGTTTGATACCCACCGCATGAGTTGTCCATAGTGGTAACCCACTCTATGTGATCGGAGATCCCGTGAAGTAGAAGTGGGAGACAAGTTGTTGGTCAGCTGAGAGGAGAGTATCCCTATTTTAATTATCCCACTCCGTGAAGATGCAATACTCTCCTGATCTGCATGGCAGGTTGATACTTATCTTAATGTGTTCCAAGTGGCTTATTCGGGTAAGCAGAGATGTTGTCCTGCAGAACATCTCCTGAGGAACACACCTATATGAATTTGACTGTTAAACGTCGCAGTATGTGAGAATTGGGTGTTCTCTAATAAATTCATGAAAGGCCCTGGTGTATGGCGTATACGCTCCACCCGCAGGGAAGCCTTGCGGCAGCCCAGTATCGGTCAAGAATTTGTGTGAAACTAGCCTCGCAGAAAACTTGTAGTTTAAGGCACAGTCCACAATTCAAATTATGATCTAGTGTAGCATAAATCTTTAAGTGAAAGTTTAACTTTACAGTCTCCACTAAGCACCGGTATATAAACAATGTTTTGGAACCAAATGGTGAGATGTGCCAATGAGACTTTGTGGGGGATTGTTGGAATTTGCTAGTGGGCTTTGGCCCAAAACCCAACTAAAATTCTAAAATTCTCTTGGCCCATTCATGCACACATGTGAGTGGAGTGAGTGAGGCTAAAGTTTAGTCCCACCTCATAAGTTGAGAGAGAGTTGCACCTCTTTATAAGGTGAGCTCATCTACCACTTGTATGAGCATGAGAAGAGGAGACCTACACACGCGCTCCTCCTCCTCGCTCGCCTCGCCACGCCTCATCACGACGCGCAGCGCCGCGCCGCGCCGCGGGTTGCGGGATTGAGCCGAGCCGAGGACAGAGCTATGCACGTTGTCTATATTTTTCCTGCTCGGGAAAAATTAATGAGTCATTAATTAATAATTAACGGACGCGTTAATTACTGAACCGTTTCCGATTCTTTTGGATCGTGACGACTCGGACGTGGGGTTTACTCCCACGACCTACCAGACCCGCACTATATAGTCAGACAGACGTCTACCCTAGCCGCCGCCGCTTCGTATGGTTTCTCACCACCGTTCCAGATCATTGCGCCGCCAAGCAAGTCTTATCCATCCCTTCTTTCGGTGTGCACCAGGAGAAGGGACAGCAGGCCTCCGGAACCCCGCCTCTCATGATCCTGTACGGGAGAGGGGCGATCAAATTTTTGGGGAGCGCACTCGCGCGACTGCTGGCAGCGACGACTTCGCAAACGACGACTTCTTCCCCGACCTCGGCAACCTCATCCTCGACGACATGGCCGACAACGTCAACGCCGGGGGTGCTGCTCCCACTGCACCGTATGTGATTCTATCCTTCTTGTTCGAGATCGTGGTAGAATTCATGTTCCTAGTATGTGCCCTAGATGTGATCTATTCATCTACTATGCTAGTTCGCATGATTAGTTTAATCTCTGCTATTGCTTTCATGATTTATCTTTTGTTCATTCGGATTAAATCTCGTAGTAATTTGCCCATATTTCCAAGGGAAAACTTTGTTTTTGCCACTCTAGTTTTTGTCCACTTTGCTTATGCCACTCTAGATTGACATTTCACTTTTGCCACTCTTAGCTTTTGACAATATATCACTTTTGCCCTTCCGTGGCAAAAACAAAATTTTCCAAGTGGCAATTGTGATACATGTCAAATGCTAAGAGTGGCAAAAGTGAAATGAAAAATTATCGTTTTTGCCACGGAATGGCATTTGTGATGTATTATCAAAAGCTAACAGTGGCAAAAGTGAGATGTCAAATTCTAGAGTGGCATAAGCAAAGTTGGCAAAAGCTAGAGTGGCAAAAACAAAGTTTTCCCTATTTCCAACACATGGATGTCGAAGGCCGCCATCCAACGCTGCCCGCATACATTTCAAAAACTTTTCGAATTAACCGTACGAAAGTCGTGCAATTCTGCTGATATTCATACAAACTGGAGCACATTCTTTACAATTCGGATATTTATTCATTACAAAAAAGCGGCGCCAATCGTCCACTTTCTTTGTATTCCGCATCGGCGACCACATCCTTCATCTGCCGTATCCATGAGCACCGGCGATAAGACTCAGGCAGTGTAGGTGCGGTCGCCGGCGAGGAAGAGTAGGACATGGGAGACGGACCGGCCCACATGGGACACCAGACCCTGCCGCCTTCCATGCCCTACCCATCCTCGGAGGATTTCGCCCCTTGCCCGTCGCCGGTGGACGTGAGGTCCACGATGGAAATGGAGGCGCCGACGCTGTCGTCGCGCCACCAGCCCGCCTAAAAGTTCGTCGGCGGGCGGTAGGACGCACAGCTGACGTTGTTCTCGTTCGCGATCTCCCGCGCAGCCAGTGCGGCCGTCTGTTCGTGGCGAGAGGCGACTTGAGCGTGGGCGGCCTCATAGAGCGCACGCTACTCCGCAATGAAGTTGGAGTTCGCCACGGCCTTCTCGCTCGCGCGCTCGCCATCAATTTGGCCCTCCGCCAACCGGTACTACTCAAGGAGGAACAGGTTGTACCGATGTTCCTCATGTGCCTGCTGGAACGCTGACATAGGAGCCGGCGCAGGCTGCTCCTCCACCATGGCGGCGGCGAAGTGCGCCTGTGCCTGCTTCATGGTGAAGCCGGCATGCACAGGCATGGGCTCCTGTGTTGGTGCGGTGTCGGCGGAGCCATGGTGGTGTCGTCGTCGTCATCAGAGACCTCAGGCGAGCTGGCCGGCATACTGACCCCGATCCGCCTGGGACGGCGGCTCTACGAGGCGGCCACCTCGTGCATCATCTCCGTGGACAGGCTCTCCCACAAAGCGTTGCCGCCCACAGCCATGGCGGATGTGGTGCAAGGGAGGAGGATGTGGAGCGGTTGTGTTGTGGCGTGGAGTGGTCGGGTGTGGACGCCTTTAAATAGCAGACACCGGCGAGGCCACACGTCCGGGTGCGTCAATGCGCGATGCTGGAGTGGGTTTCTCGGCCGACGAGCCTGTTTAATGGCGGCATACGGATGGACGTGGCATTAAATGGGTGTGGTTTATATCCGTCCCGTCACGTCTAGTAACGCGTCTCCGGCATTGAACAGACGCGAACACTGGGACACGTCGTAGACGGCACCCTCGGTCGGGGCGCCACTTCAATGCTGGAGCCAGTGAGCGGCCACGTCCGCTCTAGGCCGGCGTCAATACAGAGCGACCGCTCTACAGCGGCATGAAGGCGGGCGGCTGACGCCGGGCAGGAATGCGTGCGTGCGTGGGAGCGATCCGGACGCCCGCAACCCTCTCTCCCCCACGTTTGTCTCCGGTTTGCGGGGGAAAATGCGTCTGACAGCCGAACGGATCGATTCAGGACCATGTTGGATTGCAAAACACGTCCGGACCACCCAGTCGTATGCGGGTTGTTTGAGGGTCGGTTTCGGAAATGCCCTTATACTCCTATATATGAGTTGGTGGTTTGCACCGACGTGTAACCTCTTTCCTTCCCACGCACAACATTTTCTTCTTGCTCCTTCTCCTCTCTTTTTTGTGGCAAACTTGCTCCTTCTCCTATAACATCGAGTCTAATGGCGGATTGAGAGAGTGAACAGGGTGGGCCACGGTCCACCATGGGATTAAAAGCCACCCTACGTTGCAATGCTTTTTTTTTTTTTTTTTGAAAAAACAAGTTTTATATGAACCATTGCCACTTTTGGTCCACCTTGGCCTAGTGGTTGGGTTCGCCACTCATAAACCACAATACAAAGTGCGTGCTTGATCTCTTTTTGAGACAAGCTGACTGATGAATTTTTCAAATTTGATAACTTTGACCCACCTCAGCTTCTTCAAAGGTGCACAAGCCGCTCATTATTCATAGGTGCACACCATAATTTGATTCTTTGAGAGCACATCGCCAAATCTTGAGGCAAATTGACATAGAGTTGCAGTTGGTGCTGTAAAAAATAAAATCAAAGGCATCCACAACTCAACACATACACAACAAAAAACAACTCACACGTACACATTCGTCGGTTCAGTGTAGAATTACTTATCCAAAATACACACACACAAGCGTGTAGGATTATTTTAATTTACTCACACAAGACAGTGTAGGATCACATGTTGGATAGAACAGGCTTTGTTAACGATAGTACAGCACGGTGCACGATACAGTGACGTACGTACCGGTACCGACCGGTAGAGCATCCGATCGAGAATCTCCGCGGGTTCGGGGTCAAATCGCAATTACCAATAACATTTCCCAGTTGCAAATGACAGCAGCAGCACCGCACCTGCATTGCACACAAGTGTGCTTTTTTTTTTATTTACCTTTTTGCCAGCAAGTGTGCTGTTCGTGTGCTCCATTGCACACAACGCGAAGTCGTGTCTAGCAAGGTCGTCGTTGTCGTACTCGTCTTCTACGTTTCTGGAGAGTGAATGGATTTGTAGACTGAGTTGGCCCCAGTCTTCTGCATTTATCGGTAATCGTCTCTAGGGGGGAATGTATAAAGAATGAAAAAGAAAAATTACCAAAAATAAAAGAAAAATGAGAACATAATCAAGTAGAAAAAAAGGAAAGAAAAGGAACAGAAGAAAGAAGAACACTACTTCATCCGTTCCATAATATAGTGCATGTAGATTATTTTGAAGGCAAACTTGGCAAATTTTGACCTTTTATTGCCAAAAAAAGTTATCTACAATATCAAACATATACGATATTAAAATATATCTCATGATGTATTTAAAATACTAGTTAATGTGTACGTGCAATGCACACTGATATTAGGTGATATATTAATTACACGTAAATATTAGGTTGGATATTATTTGTGTATTAAGTATGTGATTAGCATTGGCATTAATATTTGGTATGATATTAACTGCACACTAAACATGTTAAGCGCTAATCATTGAAGCAGCCTGAGTTGTTGGATTGACCTCATTTGACAGTCGGGATTTGTTGGATCTGCCACTTTGGATCTTTTTATATTGGTAAGATAAGATGCATTTGGTATTCTTTTTTTAGAGTACCATTTGGTATTCTAAGCCTAGATATTTTTCACTAAACTTGATCAAAGTTTGTACAACTTGACATTGGAAAAGTCTATAGACATTACACTATGGAGTGGGAGGGGAGGGCGAGTACTAATAATAACCACTCCCATATTTAGATGTTTATTCCCTCGTTGCTATTACTTGTCTTTTGGAGGATGCTATACCAAGACAATATGGGTCAGCTAGCTCATCATAACATGGAACATCCAATGCTTGCTAATGAGTAATGACCCACGACAGAAAATGTTTTTTTTTTTGCGAGTGAAAGGAAAAAAAAAGAATTCTAACGAAGCTGCTAGGTGGGGGAGTGTCTGAACCAATCACGACACACCACCATTATGTACTTATACACCTCTCTTTGTGTTCTGCATTTTGATTTCAGTATTGACAGAGCAGAAGTTCCACATAGTACTATTTCAGAAAAAATCAAAATATTTCAGAGATTTTAAAAGAAAGCGCACAAAAGTTTCAAAGAGTTTGATATCATTTTATTCATATCTATTCAATTATTTCGGCGGTCTTCCCAAATTCATATTTTTTTATCCAATGTTTTTTTATTATATGAGTGAATTTTCATTATTCAATTTATTTGACAAATATAATTTATAAATATCCACACAAATTTCAATAAGTCATATTTCAACCATTTTCCAGAACATTTCCCGACATTCTACGTAAATAACAATTATTTCATTCATGTTTCAATCAACATTCCCCGACAAATTTTTCCTACTACCGAGTGTAGTTACTCCCACTTTTGTCTCGTATATTCTAGGTAGTATCTATCATATCGGAGCGTATTTACGCGTAGTATGTAGTATATATAAATGTTTAGGTAGTATATATACTACTTTTTTGGTAGTATGTATCATATTTTGTGCATACTCCATTTCGCGTATAAATATGTACGTATTTCACAAATACAATAAAACTATGAGCTCACTTGCAATTTTTCATATAACTCACTTTGAAGTATCTTAGTTATAGTATATGAACATACTAAACATAATAAAGTAGAGTATATATTACCACATGGTAGTATATGAGAAGTGGGTGTAACTACACCGGTAGTAGGATGCATTTTCCTATATATATATATATATATATATATATATATATATATATAAAATCATTGTTTCAAAACAATTCATAATTTTTCACACGCATTTCAGTTATTTCTGTCATAATTCTATCAATTTTATAAACATTTCACATAATTTCCAATTCTTTAGATATTTTAATAATAATTCCAATCATGTTTTCATAAATTTCAAAGAAAGCACACACATTACAAATTTCAATTATTTCAAGCACATTCAAATAATGTCTAGCATGTTTTAATAATTTTAGCTTCCTTTTTTAAAATTGTGAAACATGTATTTCAAAAACTTAAAATAATTTTTGTAACTTATTCTGATTATGAAGTCTTTCCATTTTGTTTGATTTAGTGAAAAAAATTCAGTATTTGGCGCTATGTTGCAAAATATCTAGATCATGCATATGTACTAGAATACGTGTATTGTACTCACCAATCTCAAAACAAAGTTTAATGGTCTCAGTTACCTAGTGGAGCCGATAGAAAATTCGTGTAGGCTGCCGCCATGCTTGTAGACTTATGCTCATGAATTTCCACACAAAAGTTTTGTAGTGAGCGAGCGTACAAATTTCCTAACTCCCCACTTTTTCCCCATAAAATGCTCCAGCGAGTTTATCAACCATGGAAAAACATGAATAGATATTAGCTCTTCCCTTTGGCTCGTTAGCGCCACCATGGGTTCGCTTGGCCTCAACCGGACACAATGGTGGTGAGAGGATGGGGGAACCACATATCTGAGTGTCGTGATCCGTGTCTCATATAGTCTTTGAGTTCTTCGTCACCAGTGAAGTTAGGGCAGCAACGGCATTGGGAATAATGGTTCCTTGACTTCCCCATGTTTATGTCCGCTCTCAGAATGGCATCGACAAGTCAGAGGATGGTGTCTATCACGGGCACTCGGTCTAGTGTGATTACCGTCTATTCATGGCAACAGTGGTCGGCAAGGGAATGGTGTTGCGACATGTTGTTCCCTAGTTCCATCTCTGTCTGATGAAGCTCCTCCAGATACGACTCCACATGGAAACTTGTGAGGTTTTTTATCCCCATCCTTTGTCTGGGCAGAGTTGGGATTATCTATTGTCCCTCCTCGGCGTCGACTTCTCCGAACCCACCATCCATCTAGTTCGCGGTCGTTGGCATCTTCTAGTCTACATCAGCCATTTTCTGGTCGCTGCTTCTACAAGCTCCTTAGTTTCAACAAGCTTGCTCCAGTAAGACAGAGGTCCAAATGTAGAAATAAAATTGCTCACGACATGTCGTCGGTGGATGCAGAAGACATTGCTGATTTCTTCAAGCTTGCTTATGATTTCTTGTTCTTGAAAGAGTTCTTGTAAGGGCTTTTTTCATTTAATGGACCTTTATAACAACCGGATGTAAAGTTTTGTTTTACTAATCCTACTAAATGGCTCCCTTCTCTTTCTTTTTTGGTGTGGCTGAGCGTGCAAAGGGTCACTCTCAATTTTTCTAGTGCCTCTTTCTACTATCTGCAAGTTCGCATGAACGCATATAAGATGAGAATATTGATATCATCTATTATTTCATCTAAATTAGATATTCAAAAAATTTATGGGTAAAATCATCGGTTTGACTCAAAATTAGTTTTCACCATTAAATCTGTCGAGATCTTCGAAACTAGATACCATGTTGGTATGTCAACATTATAATTCCGGGTCCAAGTTACCAAAGCTGAGCTATGTAAGTTATTACGCATGCAGTTCGTAATTAAGTTATCATTTTGTTTACACTAAAGTTAATGTGGCAAAAAAAATGTTCCCCAACCTTCTGTCCACGTGCACTAGAATACAAAAATTGGTGCCATCCTAAATTCTTTTTGATTCAAAAATTCAAAATATTTTGTAGCTCAAACGGTTGGTCCGATTCAAATCCATTCTCACCATTAAAATTGTCATGACAAGTGATACGTCTCCAACGTATCTATAATTTTTGATTGCTCCATGCTATATTATATACTGTTTTGGACAATATTGGGCTTTATTTTCCACTTCTATATTATTTTTGGGACTAACCTATTAACCGGAGGCCCAGCCCAGAATTGCTGTTTTTTTGCCTATTTCAGAGTTTCAAAGAAATGGAATATCAAACGGAGTCCAAATGGAATGAAACCTTCGGGAACGTGATTTTCTCACCGAACGTGATCCAGGAGACTTGGACCCTAAGTCAAGGAAGCTTCGAGGAGGGCACGAGGTAGGGGGCGCGCCCTCCACCCTCGTGGGCCCCATGTTGCTCCACCGACGTACTTCTTCCTCCTATATATACCCACGCACCCCAAACGATCGATCACGGAGCCAAAAACCTAATTCCACCGCCGCAACCTTCTGTACCCACGAGATCCCATCTTGGGGCCTGTTCCGGAGCTCCGCCGGAGGGGGCATCCACCACGGAGGGCTTCTACATCATCAACATAGCCCCTCCGATGAAGTGTGAGTAGTTTACCTCAGACCTTGGGTCCATAGTTAGTAGCTAGATGGCTTCTTCTCTCTTTTGGATCTCAATACAATGTTCTACCCTCTCTCGTGGAGATCTATTCGATGTAATCTTCTTTTTGCGGTGTGTTTGTTGAGACCGATGAATTGTGGGTTTATGATCAAGATTATCTATGAACAATATTTGAATCTTATCTGAATTCTTTTATGTATGATTGGTTATCTTTGCAAGTCTCTTGAATTATCAGTTTGGTTTGGCCTACTAGATTGGTTTTTCTTGCAATGGGAGAAGTGCTTAGCTTTGGGTTCAATCTTGCGGTGTCCTTTCCCGGTGTGATGAGGGGCAGCAAAGCTCGTATTGTATTGTTGCCATCGAGGATAACAAGATGGGGTTTTATCATATTGCATGAATTTATCCTCTACATCATGTCATCTTGCTTAAGGCGTTACTCTGTTTTCTTGAACTTAATACTCTAGATGCATCTTTGGATAGCGGTCGATGAGTGGAGTAATAGTAGTAGATGCAGGCAGGAGTCGATCGACTTGTCTCGGACGTGATGCCTATATACATGATCATACCTAGATATTCTCATAACTATGCTCAATTCATCAATTGCTCAACAAGAATTGTTCACCCACCGTAAAATACTTATACTCTTAAGAGAAGCTACTAGTGAAACCTATGGCCCCCGGGTCTATCTCTATCATATTAATCTTCCATTATTTTATTTATTGCCTTTGCTTTTACTTTTCTTTTATTTTAATTTGCATCTTTATCATAAAAAATACCAAAAATGTTATCTATCATCTCTATCAGATCTCACTCTCGACCGTGAAGGGATTGACAACCCCTAATCGCATTGGTTGCGAGGAGTTATTTGCTTTGTGTAGGTACGAGGGACTCGCGCGTAGCCTCCTACTGGATTGATACCTTGGTTCTCAAAAACTGAGGGAAATACTTACGGTACTGTGCTGCATCACCTTTTCTCTTCAAGGAAATCCAACGCAGTGCTCAAGAGGTAGCAAGCAGAATTTCTGGCGCCGTTGCCGGGGAGTCTACCCAAAAGTCAACATACCAAGTACCCATCACAATCCCTTATCTCCCGCATTACATTATTTGCAATTTGCCTCTCGTTTTCCTCTCCCCCACTTCACTCTTGTCGTTTTATTCGCCCTCTCTTTTCCGTTCGCCTCTTTTCCGCTTGCTTTTTGTTTGCTCGTGTGTCGGATTGCTACTTTTTTCGCGATGGCTCAAGATAATACCAAATTGTGTGACTTTACCAATACCAACAATAATGATTTCCTTAGCACTCCAATTGCTCCTCTTACCAATACTGAATCTTGTGAAATCAATACTGCTTTGTTGAATCTTATCATGAAAGATCAATTCGCCGGCCTTCCTAGTGAAGATGCCGCTACTCATCTAAATAGCTTCGTTGATTTGTGTGATATGCAAAAGAAGAAAGATGTTGATAATGATATTGTTAAATTGAAGCTATTTCCTTTTTCGTTTAGAGATCGTGCTAAAGCTTGGTTTTCGTCTTTGCCTAAAAATAGTATTGATTCTTGGAACAAGTGCAAATATGCTTTTATCTCTAAGTATTTTCCTCCCGCTAAGATCATCTCTCTTAGAAACGATATTATGAATTTTAATCAACTTGATCATGAACATGTTGCACAAGCTTGGGATAGGATGAAATTAATGATACGTAATTGCCCCACTCATGGTTTAAATTTGTGGATGATTATACAAAAAATTTATGCCGGATTGAATTTTGCTTCTAGAAATCTTTTAGATTAGGCCGCGGGAGGCACTTTTATGGAAATCACTTTGGGAGAAGCTACTAAACTCCTAGATAATATTATGGTTAATTATTCTCAATGGCACCTTTGAAAGATCCACTAATAAAAAGTGCATGCGATAGAAGAAATTAATGTTTTGAGTGGAAAGATGGATGAACTTATGAAATTATTTGCTACTAAGAGTGTTTCTTATGATCCTAATGATATGCCTTTGTCTACTTTGATTGAGAATAATAATGAATCTATGGATGTGAATTTTGTTGGTAGGAATAATTTTGGTAACAACGCGTATAGTGGAAACTTTAATCCTAGGCCTTATCCTAGTAATCCCTCTAATAATTATGGAAATTCCTACAACAACTCTTATGGAAATTTTAATAAGATGCCCTCTGAATTTGAGACTAGTGTTAAAGATTTTATGAATTCGCAAAAGAATTTTAATGCTTTGCTTGAAGAGAAATTGCTTAAAGTTGATGAATTGGCTAGGAACGTTGATAGAATTTCTCTTGATGTTGATTCTTTAAAGCTTAGATCTATTCCTCCTAAGCATGATATCAATGAGTCTTTCAAAGCCATGAGAATTTCCATTGATGAGTGCAAAGAAAGAACCGCTAGGATGCGTGCTACGAAAGATGCCTTTATTAAAGCGTGTTCTTCTAGATCCTATGAAAATAAAGATGAAGATCTAAAAGTTATTGATGTGTCTCCTATTAAATCTTTGTTTTGCAATATGAATGTTGATAATGATGAGACTGAATATGATCCACATTTACCTAGAAGGCTTTCCAAGAATTCGGAGTTTTTAGATCTTGATGCTAAAATTAATAAAAGTGGGATTGAAGAAATCAAAACCCTAGATGTTGCTAAACCCACTATTTTGGATTTCAAGGAATTTAATTATGAAAGTTGCTCTTTGATTGATTGTATTTCCTTGTTACAATCCGTGCTAAATTCTCCTCACGCTTATAGTCAAAATAAAGCGTTTACAAAACATATTGTTGATGCCTTGATGCAATCTTATGAGGAAAATCTTGAGTTGGAAGTCTCTATCCCTAGAAAACTTTATGATGAGTGGGAACCAACTATTAAAATTAAGATCAAAGATCATGATTTTTATGCTTTATGTGATTTGGGTGCTAGTGTTTCCACTATTTCCAAAACTTTGTGCGATTTGCTAGATTTCCGCGATTTTGATGATTGCTCTCTAAAATTGCACCTTGCGGATTCCACAATTAAGAAACCTATGGGAAGAATTAATGATGTTCTTATTGTTGCAAATAGGAATTATGTGCCCGTAGATTTTATCATTCTTGATATAGATTGCAATCCTTCATGTCCTATTATTCTTGATAGACCTTTCCTTAGAACGATTGGTGCAATTATTGATATGAAGGAGGGGAATATTAGATTCCAATTTCCATTAAAGAAAGGCATGGAACACTTACCTAGGAAGAAAATAAAATTACCTTATGAATCTATCATGAGAGTCACTTATGGATTGCCTACCAAAGATGGCAATACCTAGATCTATCCTTGCTTTTATGCCTAGCTAGGGGCGTTAAACGATAGCGCTTGTTGGGAGGCAACTCGATTTTATTTTTAGTTTTTTTTGCTTTTGCTTAAAGTTAGGAATAAATCTTAGATCTATCCTCTGGTTAGATGTGTTTTTATGTGTTTAATTAGTGTTTGTGCCAAGTTAAACCTATAGGATCTTCTTGAATGATAGTTATTTGATCTTGCTGTAATTTCCAGAAACTTTTGGTTCACGAAAACAATTGTTAAAAATCACCATAACGTGATAAAATACTGATTCCAATTGCTGCTGATAAATAAACAAATTGCCTAGGTCTTCCTATTTTGGCTGAATTTTTGGAGTTCAAGAAGTTTGCGTTAGTTACAGATTACTACATACTGTTCTGTTTTTGACAGATTCTGTTTTCCGTGTGTTGTTTGCTTATTTTGATGAATCTATGGCTAGTAAAATAGTTTATAAACCATATAGAAGTTGGAATACAGTAGGTTTATCACCAATATAAATAAAGAATGAGTTCATTACAGTACCTTGAAGTGGTCTTTTGTTTTCTTTCGCTAACGGAGCTCACGAGATTTCTGTTGAGTTTTGTGTTGTGAAGTTTTTATGTTTTGGGTGAAATCTTTTGATGGATTATGGAACAAAGAGTGGCAAGAGCCAAAGCTTGGGGATGCCCATGGCACCCCCAATATAATCTAAGGACACCAAAAAGTCAAAGCTTGGGGATGCCTTGATGCCCTGGAAGGCATCCCCTCTTTCGTCTACTTCCATCGGTAACTTTACTTGGAGCTATATTTTTATTCACCACATGATATGTGTTTTGCTTGGAGCCTCTTGTATGATTTGAGTCTTTGTTTTTTAGTTTACCACAATCATCCTTGCTGTACACACCTTTTGAGAGAGCCATAAGTGATTTGGAAATTATTAGAATACTCTTTGTGCTTCACTTATATCTTTTGAGTTATATAATTTTGCTTTAGTACTTCACTTATATCTTTTAGAGCACGGTGGTGAAATTGTTTTAAAGAAACTATTGATCTCTCATGCTTCACTTAGATTATTTTGAGAGTCTTAAATAGCATGGTAATTTGCTTAAATAATCCTAATATGCTAGGTATACAAAAATAGTAAAAAATTTCTTATGAGTGTGTTGAATGCTAAGAGAAGTTTGATACTTGATGATTGTTTTGAGATATGGAGGTAATAATATTAAAGTCGTGCTAGTTGAGTAGTTGTGAATTTGAGAAATGCTTGTGTTGAAGTTTGCAAGTCCCGTAGCATGCACGTATGATAAACGTTATGTAACAAATTTGAAACATGAGGTGTTCTTTGATTGTCCTCCTTACGAGTGGCGGTCGGGGACGAGCGATGGTCTTTTCCTACCAATCTATCCCCCTAGGAGCATGCGCGTAGTGCTTTGGTTTTTGATGGCTTTGTAGATTTTTGCAATAAGTATGTGAGTTTTTTATGACTAATGTTGAGTCCATGGATTATACGCACTCTCACCCTTCCATCATTGCTAGCCTCTTCGGTACCGTGCATTGCCCTTTCTCACATTGAGAGTTAGTGCAAACTTCGCCGGTGCATCCAAACCCCGTGATATGATACACTCTTTCACACATAAACCTCCTTATATCTTCCTCAAAACAACCACCATACCTACCTATTATGGCATTTCCATAGCCATTCCGAGATATATTGCCATGCAACTTTCCACCATTCCGTTTATCTTGATACATTCATTATTGTCATATTGCTAGCATGATCATGTAGTTGACATAGTATTTGTGGCAAAGCCGCTGTTCATAATTCTTTCATACATGTCACTCTTGGTTCATTGCATATCCCGGTACACCGCCGGAGGCATTCATATAGAGTCATACTTTGTTCTAGTATCGAGTTGTAATCATTGAGTTGTAAATAAATAGAAGTGTGATGATCATCATTTAATAGAGCATTGTCCCAAAAAAAAAGAGAAAGGACAAATAAATAAATAAATAAATAAGGCCCAAAAAAGGGGCAATGCTACTATCCTTTTTCCACACTTGTGCTTCAAAGTAGCACCATGTTCTTCATACAGAAAGTCTCTTGAGTTATCATTTTCATATACTAGTGGGAATTTTTCATTATAGAACTTGGCTTGTATATTCCAACAATGGGCCTCCTCAAGTGACCTAGGTCTTCGTGAGCAAGCAAGTTGGATGCACACCCACTTAGATTTCTTTTGTTGAGCTTTCATACATTTATAGCTCTAGTGCATCCGTTGCATGGCAATCCCTACTCCTTGCATTAACATCAAATGGGCATCTCCATAGCTCATTGATTAGCCTCGTTGATGTGAGACTTTCTCCTTTTTTGTCTTCTCCACATAACCCCATCATCATATTATATTCCACCCATAGTGCTATGTCCATGGCTCGCTCATATATTGCGTGAAAGTTTATAGGTTTGAGATTACTAAAGTATGAAACAATTGCTTGGCTTGTCATCGGGTTGTGCATGATGAGAGCATTCTTGTGTGTGAAAATGGAGCATGACTAAACTATATGATTTTGTAGGGATGAACTTTCTTTGGCCATGTTATTTTGAGAAGACATAATTGCTTAGTTAGTATGCTTGAAGTATTATTATTTTTATGTCAATATAAACTTTTGTCTTGAATCTTTCAGATCTGAATATTCATACCATAATTAAGAAGAATTAGATTGAAATTATGCCAAGTAGCACTCCGCATCAAAAATTCTGTTTTTATCATTTACCTACTCGAGGACAAGCAGGAATTAAGCTTGGGGATGCCTGATACGTCTCCAACGTATCTATAATTTTTAATTGCTCCATGCTATATTATCTACTGTTTTGGACAATATTGGGCTTTATTTTCCACTTTTATATTATTTTTGGGACTAACCTATTAACCGGAGGCCCAGCCCAGAATTGCTATTTTTTTGCCTATTTCAGAGTTTCGAAGAAACGGAATATCAAACGGAATGAAACCTTCGGGAACGTGATTTTCTCACCGAACGTGATCCAGGAGACTTAGACCCTAAGTCAAGGAAGCTTCGAGGAGGGCACGAGGTAGGGGGCGCGCCTACGCCCCCAGGGCGTGCCCTCCACCCTCGTGGGCCCCATGTTGCTCCACCTACGTACTTCTTCCTCCTATATATACCTACGTACCCCCGAACAATTAGATACGGAGCCAAAAACCTAATTCCACCGCCACAACCTTCTGTACCCACGAGATCCCATCTTGGGGCCTGTTCCGGAGCTCCGCCGGAGGGGGCATCCACCACGGAGGGCTTCTACATCATCACCATAGCCCCTCCGATGAAGTGTGAGTAGTTTACCTCAGACCTTCGGGTCCATAGTTAGTAGCTAGATGGCTTCTTCTCTCTTTTTGGATCTCAATACAATGTTCTCCCCCTCTCTCGTGGAGATCTATTCGATGTAATCTTCTTTTTGCGGTATATTTGTTGAGATCGATGAATTGTGGGTCTATGATCAAGATTATCTATGAACAATATTTGAATCTTCTCTGAATTCTTTTATGTATGATTGGTTATCTTTGCAAGTCTCTTCGAATTATCAGTTTAGTTTGGCCTACTAGATTAGTTTTTCTTGCAATGGAAGAAGTGCTTAGCTTTGAGTTCAATCTTGCGGTGTCCTTTCGCAGTGACAGTAGGGGCAGCAAGGCACGTATTGTATTGTTGCCATCGAGGATAACAAGATGGGGTTTTTATCATATTGCATGAATTTATCCCTCTACATCATGTCATCTTGCTTAAGGCGTTACTCTGTTTTCTTGAACTTAATACTCAAGATGTAGGTTGGATAGCGGTCGATGAGTGGAGTAATAGTAGTAGATGCAGGCAGGAGTCGGTCTACTTGTCTCGGACGTGATGCCTATATACATGATCATACCTAGATATTCTCATAACTATGCTCAATTCTATCAATTGCTCAACAGTAATTCGTTCACCCACCGTAAAATACTTATGCTCTTGAGAGAAGCCACTAGTGAAACCTATGGCCCCCGGGTCTATCTCTATCATATTAATCTTCCATTATTTTATTTATTGCCTTTGCTTTTACTTTTCTTTTATTTTACTTTGCATCTTTATCATAAAAATACCAAAAATATTACCTATCATCTCTATCAGATCTCACTCTCGTAAGTGACCATGAAGGGATTGACAACCCCTAATCGCGTTGGTTGCAAGGAGTTATTTGCTTTGTGTAGGTACGAGGGACTCACGCATAGCCTCCTACTGGATTGATACCTTGGTTCTCAAAAACCGAGGGAAATACTTACGCTACTGTGCTGCATCACCTTTCCTCTTTAAGGAAATCCAACGCAGTGCTCAAGAGGTAGCAACAGGACATTTGAAACGAGATACCATGTTGGTATCTTTCGACAACCTTTTTCGGGAATAAAGTTATCAAGCTTAGGATACGTAAGTTCTCAGTCCCACAGTACATATACCACGTTTTTTACATAGAAGTTAGCGTGATATGTTTCAACAACTTTTCCCTTGGTCAAAATTACCAAGATGTTGAAAGTAAATTATCAAGTCTGCGGTGCATAAATTATCATGCTATTTACACAGAAGTTATCATGGGTATGTTTCAACAACTTTTTTTCACTCGATTGAAAGTTATCACGGTGTTTATACGTAAATTATCGGCCCTGTGATACATAAGTTATCACACCTTTTATATAGAAGTTACAGGGGTATGTTCCAACAACTTTTTTCCTCTAGGTCAAAGTTATCATAGTTTTTGTCCGTAAGTTATCAGGTCCACGGTGCAGAAATTACCATGCCGCTTATTGCCCGGGGCATACATAAATTATCAGCCCTGCAGTTGGGAATTACAATTGTGTTCACACAAAAGTTACTAAGGTATTTGAACAAAAAAATCCGTCAAGTTCTATGTAACTTATCAGGTCTGCACTATCATAGTTTGATGAGGTAGAGGACAATGGCTCGAGATTCTCGGTTTGATCCATAGTTTTGATAGCTAAAGAAATTCCTGCATACAAACATGGTAAGGTAAAAAAAAAGATCAAGTACAAAGTTTTTCTTCCACTTGACACAAAAACAGGTATTGGTTATTGGGTCTATGCGGGTGCTTTTTACCAACTAAGTTTCAAATATCCACGTCGCATAATTTTTTCCTTAACAGAAAAACCACATAGAACGTAGAAAAAAATTGTTCAACTTCCACCCCACACATTATTTTTGGATGGGTGAAAAAATCCACATGAAATGTTGGCGAAAATAGATAAATAAATGGAAGAAAACTGGTGGCGAAAATAAAATAAAATAAAACACTTAAAATACCAGAATGTCCACTAATACAGACAACAACCATGCAAGGGAGGGTTGTTTCTTGGCCTGGGCCTCCTGCCGAGCGACATTGGCGAAGTTTGCACCAATAAATTGGACGGGCCAGGCTATAAGGATTGCTGCTAGCTGGTATTTTGTCACCCATGGGCGGGCTATAATAGGAAGAGAAGCTTCGGAGCTGGGGGGGGCATGGGCCTATTTGGCCTTGCCTAAGATCCACCGATGCCTATTTCCTATGCAATGCGCTCGTTCGATCATGATCAAATAGTTGGAAGCCGTTTGGATATGTCCCTAAAATAAATGCGTTCGCCAGTTACATTTATCCTTATTTAATATATCGACTTTATCTGTGCTACTTACAATACTTAGTCCATTGAATGCATGACATATAAGAATTTAATTTTGGGACATGTATGAGTAATCGATTAATATCGCGTCCATCATAGTAAATAAGGTCGTCCCCAAGATAACAATTTGGATGTATTTTTAAATTTTTGTAAGGATTTGTGCTATTTGATATATGACCTTTGATCTTTTCACAAAAAAAGATAATATATGAGTTAAGCCCATATGTAGCCGATGAAACTCAATTCTTTTGGTTGATTTTTCCAGAATCTTGAGAATCGGACCTTCATCCAACTTCTCCCAAAATTTTAAACCTATTTCTTTTGGCATTCCTAGTTGTTTACACCGTAACTAGTTAGGATTGTCAAAAAATAAAATATAGGTTCAAGATTCTGGGAGAACCTGGAGAAGGTCCGATTCTCAAGATTCTCGGAGAAGAATAGGCCAAAAGAACAGGGCCAATTATATCCTACCTAAAATCTTAAAAGTGCAGCTGCACTTTTTGACCTCTCCGAGCACACACCTGTGCAGGTTGTCCGATAGAATCAAGTGGAGGAGAATCGCTAGGGATGAGGCGTAGTTGATTTCATGTGGTCCCATTGGACAACTGAGAACAGTGCACTAATCCAAAGACTCCTGGACCGGGAGGAAAGTCATCACACGAACACGAGACAAAACCCGGTGGACACCAAGAGTACAATCACATGCATTTACTTAAATTTCAAAAAAAAAATCTACAACTTCCAAACTGTATGTCAAAATTATGATATGTTCACATTGTTAGCCTTCTTGCGACTAGTTCTACAAAATTAGACTTCATATTGATATATTCCGACAAGCTCTTTCTCTGCGGAACTTTAGTGCTACATGAATAATTTTTTGTATTACAGGAAACAACTTTATTGTTATGCAAGCCAACTTCCTGTTAGATTTGAAAGAGTGTAGCATGTGCGTGCATTTAATTATCGCGTTTCTTGAAAATCAAAAAAATCTATCACTTTTGAATCAACGTTGTAGTAAAGATTCGTCACCCTTGAAGTTGACTCATGTGGCACTAAACTTGCACACAACTGCTAATTGGTTACATGCAATACTACGAAATTCAGAAACTAAGTTGCTTAGTGTTTATGAAGTTGCATACTGTAACTAATAAGTTGCTCGGCGGTACTCCGAAAGTTGCCTACTATGATTTTTAAGTTGCCTACCTGAAAAATTAAGGTACCCACATCGCTACGAAGGTTGTCTATCTTGGTGATACTTAGTTGCCAACAATAACATGAACGTTGCATATCATGGTTCCTAAGTTGGCTACCTTGAAAACTAAGTTCCCTGCAGCCTCGGGAAGTATTGTAGGGACAACTACCAAATAATATTATGGTACACATTAGTCATGGTATGAAATTTAAGGTTAGACAGTAATGGGAGCCAACTTACAATATCATCATGTCATCTGACATCATGAAAAACAAACATGTAGGGAGTTGCTTCTCGTATCACTAAAGTTGGTTCCTGTGGCACTAAAATTGCTCGAAGAAAAAATTCGTCACAATATATACCTATGAGACCTAGTTTCGAGGAGCTATTCGTGAGGGATCCAAAAGTGAAAATGAATCATAATTATAACATTCTACTCAAAAGTTATAGCTTTTTAAATTTTTCTAAACATGGTTTCCTTTTTAGACGGAGTGTATGGGCACGGACTTTTCTTATGGTTATGTGTGTAGAACCACTAGTCAATAAACGAGTGGGGCGGATAGACAAGGTGAGTCATCGTTTCCTTTTTAGTTAGAGTAAAAAAAATAAACATTCTTCTTATGGATGTGTGTGAATCACTCACCAGCAAATTACTAGTTAGACGCGTCCATATCATATTTATCAATACTATAGGTGCATGATAATTAAAGTGGCATAGAGTACTGGCCAATAACGTTTCCAAGAGTATCTCCGCGGCTTTAGAAATCAAATTGAATATATTTTCTACTCAAAACAAAAATAAATCAAGTGTATTTATTGCTTCATTTACCCAGAACATTTCCCATTGGCAAACGACAGAACAGCCAGCAGTGCTTCAATTCCACAGCTCGTGACCTGGTACTACTATATATGTATGCAACTGCACATGTGTGCCGTGCACCATTCATTGCACACAACCCAAGGTCGAGCAATGTCGTCGTCATCGTACTTCGGGAGGCCGTCCTACTGCGCCATGGCCCTCGTCCTCCTCCTCACCCTGCTGTGCATCACCTTCCCCGCCTACCTGCGCAACCCGGTGAGCGTCTCCAGCTGCTTCGCCGGAGCCGACGTCCTTGCCGCTGCCGCCGAACCAGCGGCGTCAGCGGCGTTGGTGGCGGACGACGGGGGCCGCCGCCCGGGCCAGCTCAGCATCCTCGTCGGCGTGCACACGATGCCCAAGAAGCACTCCCGGCGGCACCTGATCCGGATGGCGTACGCGCTGCAGCAGACGGCGGCCCTGCGCGGCGCAGCGCGGGTGGACGTCCGGTTCGCGCTCTGCGCGCGGCCGATGCCGCCGGAGCACGGCGCGTTCGTGGCGCTGGAGCGCCGCGCCTACGGCGACGTGCTGCTCTTCAACTGCACCGAGAACGCCGAGGACGGCAAGACGTACACCTACTTCGCGGACCTGCCGGCCATGCTCGGCGCCGCCGGGGGGCGGCCGTACGACTACGTGATGAAGGTGGACGACGACACGTACCTCCGGCTGGACGCGCTGGTGGAGACGCTGCAGCGGGCGCCGCGGGAGGACATGTACTACGGCGTGGGCCTGCCGTTCATGGACCGGGTATCGCCGCCGTTCATGCTCGGCATGGGGTACGCGCTCTCCTGGGACCTCGTCCAGTGGATCGCCGCCTCCGACATGGTCCGGAGGAAGGCCAAAGGTACGTACGCCCTCCCTCTGCTTGTGAACCACGAACTCCTGTAGAACATCCGTTACACATGTCGTCGAAACTAATGGCGTTTGCATCAGGTGTGGAGGATATGACCATGGGGAATTGGCTGAACGAGGGAGGCAAGGCCAAGAACAGGGTGAACATCTTCCCCAGGATGTACGACTACAAGAGCGCCCAGGCCAAGGATTTCCTGGAGGACACCATTGGCGTGCACCAGCTCAAGGAGGACATCAGGTGGGCGCACACGCTGGCGCACTTCAATGCCACCTCCGGCGACCTCCGACCTTCCAGAGAGGGGAGCTCATAGATTCATATGTGGAAGACCTGTAAATTTGCAGAGTCAAACTGCCTCACTGAAGGGCAGCCTGTCTAGAAATCCAGCAGTTTCACATGCATATCATACATTTGGCATTAATTAAACACTGAATTCCAGAGTTTCCAAACAGGGCCTGAATGTTGCATTATTTTCCACTTATAAGAGCATCATTTCTCTGCACTGATAAGAGCTCACTAGAAAGAACTACTGTAAAATACAATGAACGGCCATGCTAGATGTACAAAATGAACCAGAGGCCTTCCTGGGGACAGGAAGTTGAAATATCAACTCGCCGTTTCGATCCGAGAAAGGACCTCACCATCCCTGGCGCGCCCATCGCGGCTGCTTGGATCTTTACTAGAGGGAATGCTTTCCCACGCTCAACGACAGCTAGTCGACTTTATGAACGACATGGCTCTACATGTAGTATACCATCCTCACCATTTCAGTTTCTCTACTCAGCTCCAGACATGAATTCCCTGTTCGAGTGATCATCTGACAAGGGGTATGCGCCAACAAATGGTTGACATGTCTATCTCCACTGGCGAATAATCGGCTGTAATTATCGTCTGGCGGATGCAGCAAGGTGAGCACAGCAGATATCTTGTGCAAAGAAATGAAACGCTAGAGACCTTTTAACTCGGGAAAGGGCTCTTTCTAGACCTTCTTGACTCACTCGACTTGTGTTCAGGACCTGCCTCTTCCGGCATTTTGGCCTGGCTAGATTCACTCGCTCGAGACCTGGACCTGGATATCCGTCGGCTTCTTCTAGTTCCTGTGTGCTTTTCTGCATCTGCATCCGTTGGCTTCGACTTTGCTCTGACCGACCTTGCACTAGAAGACCCACGCGATTTCCGTTTTGAACCCACACCCTGTTTAGCCGCCTGTTTTAATACTTGTTGGGTTTGACACTGGTCATTGTTTTCTTGCAACTCTGAACAAACAATTGATGTTGAAGTTCCCTGCACAATGAAATATGTATATGTTATCGGCGAGCTTCAAGAACAAGAAAAACAACATGCAGAGAATAAAGGCTCGAAAACATTCAAATCATTCAGGAGGAAAGATATTTTTTAATTTCATCACCAATCAATGATCGGCTGATAATTTCGGTGTGAGAACATGTGAGAATCAGTCCACAAAATACAACACCAAACATAGAAGACAAACATCTTGAAACATCAGTAGCGCAGTGCTTGACATTTAATCATAGCATATCAGAAGAGGAAAAAACACAGTACAAGACATCTTGAAACATCAGTAGCGCAGTGCTTGACATTTAATCATAGCATAGCAGAAGAGGAAAAAACACAGTACAGTGCAACACCAGATTCATGTGCCAAGCATTACCTTGTTTGTAGTCGAACATGGTTCTGTGCCCTGAACTTGCTCGTCTTCAGAATCATCCATTTCCTCACATTCAAACTCAACATGCTGGCTCTCTTCCTCGGAATCACTCAATTCTTCTTGTTCCATTACAATGCCTTGCATTGTTTCCTCACCAGGCCCTTCAGTGTCATGATGAGGACTAGCATTTCCAGGCTGTGAATTCGAAATACTAGCTCTGTCCTTCACAGGCCTTTCTGGCTGAATTCTGGATTTACTAGGAGTACTTCTCAAATCCTTTGCAATCCTGAAATCCACTGAGGAACATAAATGAATGTCCAAATCAATGTTGTTATCCCTCTCACAAGGGCTTGTGGATTCTTGCATATCAATGCCGTTCTCTCTTTCGCTTGTCGACGCTTCCCTAACTGTTGACTGGTCATCCACTGGAGGTTCCCTAATACGACCGTCAGATTGATTAGAAAGTGGATGACAGTCCTCTTCTGGTACTTCCACATGCATCTCAGCTTCAGGTCTTTGCAGCAGAGGATGGAAGTCGATGGTATTAGCATTGACAGGAGCTCTTTCCATGCCATCTGTAGTCTGCGTATTACTTTTCTCAACTTGAACTTTCTCAAAAGGGAAAAGATTATAATTTCTTGAATGACTAGTAAGATTTTGAACCGAATGGCTATGTGACGAAAGCACTTCTCGAGGATGCTGAAAAAGCAAAGGATGCATTTGAAAATCTTGCTCAGCGCCATCTTCCATCGAACGTGCATCACGCCCATGTTGTTGTGATCTGTCAGTAGTACTATGATGAGGGAAAAGATTTAGCTGTGTATAAACACATTCTGTAAAGGTTGGAGGTGGCACAGGAAACAGATCCTGCGCCGCATTCTGATGAAATTCCATCTGAGATATCACACGGACGGAAGGAGGAAGGTTTACAGGAGGCAAATCTGGGGCCAACTTGACGACATGGCTACCTTTCTCTTTAGACAATTGTGAAGCTTGCGGTTCATCCAAAGTCACACCAAACACCCTTTTAGTTGAAGGACCATCAGAAGCGCAAGAGCTAAAAGGTATATATGCAGCGCCGACACCATGATGCGTACCATTTCTTTTATGCTGTTCAAAGCGGCCATATGCAGAACCACATTCATCATTGAGGCTGGTGCCCGTTTGCATCATATTCATGCTCCTATTCTCTGTGTCTGCTAAAAATGCTTCATTGACATACGGATCATCACCATCATCATCATCATCATCATCATCATTTTCAACATCCTCAAAAGCATCATTATCAGTCTGTCACAAAAGCAATATACATCATGCTCAATAACACTAGTCTAAATGGAAATAGGTATTCAAGGTTCTCTTGTGAGTTCGGTAACACACTAACCTCCTGCTCACGACCTACTTGTGAATCAGCCATGGAAGCTTTTAATTGCCTCCTCTTCGCTTCATATGTTCTCCTCTTTGCTTTCAAAGCCTCACTTTTACTGTAAGATCGCTGGACTCCATTGGCAACTCTCCACTGACGCTGGAGCAGCGAAGGATCTCTGTATGGCACAACAAACTTCCAAATAGATGTCCAATCATGTTTGAATATCTTGAGCCCCTGCATCAACGTAGGAATGAGGGGAAAATTAAGCAAATACCAATTCAACAGGGAACAGAAGATAGTCTGCAGACACAGATATAACCACCTCTTCAATACGCTGCACTTCCTCACTAGTCAATGGAGAATTCTTCATACGGCGCACATCCTGCATTATTTCGACCAAGAATATGCTTAGTACTTTGGTAGTATGTTGATTTTTTCAAAGACAGCAGTCAAGTAAATCAACATCTACATCCTATTGGGGATCACCATAACAGCCAGTAGAGCACGAGGATCGGGTCATCCCAGTTTCAAACCAGTATTGGTTTTTGCTAAACGGGAACATATTGACCTACTATTTTAAAACACACAGGAGTGCTCTTTGAAACTTCCAGTGACAAGAGGTAAGCTCATAGAGCCCCACCAAAGCACTATAAATTTCGTCATTGTTCTATACCCTTTAAAAATAGAGCTGGTAGAAGTCATTTCTCAGCTTGCTTCTAATTATAATAACCAAATGTGATATGGTCCATATTACAGAAGTTGGCTTTTACAGTTTCCCAGGGATTTTTTTAGTCCTACTTTACGTTGACACATAAGAAAAACTGAAAAGATATGTTGCAAAAACATAAAAGATTAAAATAATGGTGATTCAAACACTGCCAATACTTCTTCAGGGGCTTCAGTACTTAGAATATCATTATAGAAAAGAAGTCACTGCCGAGGAAACACATATCAGTTTCAAAACTAGACGATGGGATGAACCGGCACCCCATACTTATGCTAATCAGTTAAGACCTTTAGAAATATTCTTGAACCTCAAAGGCTTATAAGAATTCCTTAAGCATATTATGTACCAGTAAATGGAAAGATGTATACTTACTTACCTTGACTGGATTGTCAGTAGCTTTCGCTGAGCTGCGGTTCTTCTGTCTCACAAATATCTACACTACAAAAAGTTATGTTACTGAAACAGCATAAAGCATACAAAGAGAAACCAGGATTTTGAGCAGCTGAAAACTTGGTCAAGAGACAAAACTAAGCACTGGGCAAAATAAGAATTTGCCCATATGATCTGGAGCTGTGGTTCTTAGCTGAGATTAGAGGATCAAGATTCTAAGCTTGCTTGTATAACGGCAACAAAAGCAGAACAATTTACAGGCAGTAGCCTTTGTTGAAATTAAGCATATAAGAGTCACCAAATCTTTATTCAAAACATGCAACCTGGTGTATTAGTTATTAGGAGTAGATATCAAATTAGGCCGGCCGTAGTGCCAGCACCCAGCAGTTTGGAAACTCTCACTGCCATGTCAATACAATCAAAACAACACTTGTTTCTAGTACCGACTCTTTAATGAATTCCATTTCTTCATACTATCTGATAGTCAGACAAAGTCTGTCATAACACCAAGGGCACGAAACAAGTGATGAGAATACTAAATTGGTATGTCTAGCAAATAATAGAAAACTGCGAGGTACTCAATGAAACAAATAAATGACACCACAATAGTACCTGATGCGTTGATTTGCAAGGAAGAAAACGCTTTTGTATCGCTTCCCAGTCATTATTATATTCCAGAAGTCCTAGAGCTAATAACCTGCAGGCAGAACATAAAGTAGGAATTTTACATAGCCAAGAAAATAAATGATATCACAGTTGTATTTGGATGATATATAATCATGCAATTGAAAAGGGTAATATATGATGCCACACTAAGCAAGTGGACAAAAAATAACAAACTTAATATGATTAACCACCCAAAAGGAGACCTTACAAAAATTTCAATATGAAGATGAAAGGACAGCTTCGTAAAGCCAGATACAAATTGCATAAGACAGTGACAGTAATACAGGAAAGAAAACATTACAACCTCAATGGAGACTACAATAAAATTTCGACATTCAGCATTCCTTAAACCTTACATTTTGAAGATTGAAATTCATGCATTATGGATAGATTAGAATTAACAGAAAAGAAAACCATAATGCATGCCTTATAAACATTAGTGAAAATGTAAATCATACCCGTCCTCTGCATCAGTGAAAAGCAGTCTACTGACCATAGCTGCGGGAGGTGGCTTATGAGGAAACAGCGAAAAATTGAATAGTGGATAAAATCTCTGCGCCAATCTTGCAATATCAAATGGAACAAGAGCAACCGACTCCTTTTTAGTACTCTCAAAAAGGGTAGCAGCTAATGATTTCTTGGGCTGTGACTGGCCAGGTGAAGCTGGCGTTGATGTGGACACATTATTTGGTCTGTCTTGAGAAATATTGTTAGCATCTCTGCCAGTGCTAAGTACCGGTGATGGAAAAAGAGGTTCTTTCCTAAAGCGGATCCTCTCTGGAGTGCCATCCACATGGCTTTTTCTATACTTCACAACAGCTGTCAATTGAGTAAAAAAAGATTTTAAGTCATGGCAAACAAGATGAAAAAGAGTATTTGCAAAAAAAAGGGTACTTGCATACTCACCGCCTGCAACATCACTTAAATAGCTGAGGGCCAAATGAAGTGGTGAGACATCAAGGATGGACATAACAGGATTCTTAATTAATGGAATCCATTGGCATTGCGAGCTCTCAGAAGAAGCATGACTAATTGCTGACCGAAGATGCTGCCCTTCAAAATAGAATTGTTGACGAATAGTGTTTTTCCTAGCCAATGCTTGATCACGGTAGCCAACCAACTCAACTATCATTTTTTTAACATCAGCAGCCACACGCTGTTTAGATGGGTCGAGAACGCATAGAGAGAAGGTTTGGATCATGAGCTGAACATGTTCATATATCAAAATATGCAATTGGCCAAGTTGCTCATCAGTAAACCCCTTCACTACAGCAGCACCAGTTGCTGATGATGATGAGGAAGGGACATTGATGTTCTGGGATGGATACTGCCCAGGAACCTGGGGTGTAGGTGAGAAATTTGGGACAATCGGTCGCAAATTAGGTTTAGTTGATTCCTGTTGATGATTGACTGCCCTAGACAACTCAGGTCTCTTCTTCCTAGTCTGAGGCCTATGACCATCTTTCTTATTCCTACCATTTATGTTCTTATCATTCTCGACATTTTCACCACCATCACTTTCCAGGGCCTCCTCAATTTCGAGCTCAAAGTCTGCATCATTCTCATCTTCATCCTGGGTTTCATCCCCCTGGCAAGCCTGCGTGCCATCGCCTCCACCAGACAGGACAGCTGAAAGAAACTTGCGGTATTCCTCTTCCTCATCAACATTCTGCAGATCACCATCATCGTCAGATTCCTGGAGAAAGGTCTCTAACTCGTCGAGTGCATAATTTGCCAGAGAGTATCTTGCCCGTGTCCGCCTGCAGATTGCATCTTCCTCGGTACCTTCATGCAACAGGGGATGAGTATTCTGTACTGGTGGAGAGAAGGAAGCTACAGTCTGTAAGGGTTTCTTTCCCAATCCACTAACACGGCCTTCTCCATTCTCACAATGCAACTGGGTAGAACTGCTCTCTGGAACATTTTCTTTGCAGGCACCTTTGGCTGATAAACTTTCTTTGGGAAGCACACAATCACCTGCATTTTCTTTGCAGGGACCTTTGGCTGACAAACTTTCTTTGGGAAGCACACAATCACCTGCGTTTCCATTACCAGGACTATTGCGAAGAAGCACCTCAGTGCTTGGTTGATTTTGAAAGCTAGTTCCCTCGCATTCTGCCTCTGAGGTGAGGCTTGACGAGGTCTCCGATGGTGATCCTTCCCTATATAAAGGGTTGAAATCCATGTCATCTTCCTCCACATCATCATCGACGTCCATACTAAATGAAGCAAAGGTAGCTTAGGCAAACAGTAGAACTGCCTACACCCTGCCATTCATTAGGTGAAGACAAATAAGTCAACAGTCTTAAAAATGTTGCTTGCTAGAAACAATAACAAGAGGCACAGCAATGAAACTTAAGACTAATACATATAGCAAATGCCTTAAATAACACGTAGGTAAAGCCGTAAAGGATCATGGCGAAGTAATTTTAGGTTTTTATAGGAGATGACTTATAGGTGCAAGACGGCCATTTAAGTTTGGGGAATGATATTAAGTCACAAAAGCTCATTTAGTATTTAACTCGACGGTCGCAAATGTAAATTCTTTTATGATTACATCTTTAGTTACAGTGCATAAAGACCGACATAAGCATGTGATTATCAAGGATTAAGATGATGAACAGAACTTTCTTCGTGCATTTCATACGGCTTTGTCTAGCATAAATCATATCTTCCAAGTCTTTGGAGAATCAAGTCGCAATGGATGGTGACTAGAATGTATACAAGCACAAAGTAGACATGCCTAGAGTGTAATACTTAGGAAGAGGCATATATATCCTACAAACAACGCAATCCGGCCATAAGAAGGGTGAACCACGAACAAAATAGACTAGTTACCAAGCTATTCGAACCCTAGTAGCATAATAGCGCCCGGATTTACAGAATTTTGGTGTGAAGGGGAACCAAAATTGCAGGTTTCCTCGCGAGAGAAACTTCCAAATTCGCGACCGACAGAGCGGGCCTTCGACAGTCCCGATGAAATTTATGAAAAAGATCGGGGCAAGGAGGTGAAATTAGGGCTTACAGTTCAGACCCGGTCAGGTGACCCCCTCCGCGCGGGGAGGCGCGTGGGGAGCGGAGGTAGGCTCCTGGGAGTGAGAGCTCGTCGCCGGCGGCGGCCTCACGGGGGAAGGACGCGCGGCGTCGGCGGCGGAGGCGGACGACGGCGACGGGGAAAGAAGGTGCGGCCGTACGTGGTCGGTTACCCCCAGCGGAACGAAACGATCCAAATCGGGTGGCGGACCGACTCGCGACCCGTTAAGTGGACTCATGGGCCTGGTGAGGCCCACGCGGAGAGGTGAAACAAGCCCACCGCCCCAGCGGCCCATCTACCGCCGTGACATTCGTCAAACCCTAGCCCGCTCCGACCCACCGTGCCGAGGCAAATCGAGCCGTCCGTCCCGCGGGGAGAGGCGATCTGCGCCGTCCAGATACCGGTCGCTGCCTACATATAAGCCGCCTCCGCCAGCGGCCGCCGTCGCGTCGCCCTCTCCCACACGTTGCCCCCACCCCAACCCCCGAGCACCTCGTCTCCGGCGGCGGAAGGAAGCAGCAGCCATGGTGAAGGGACGCACTGGGCAGCGCGTCAGGCTCTACGTCCGGGGCACCATCCTCGGCTTCAAGAGGTGAGCGGCCCCTCCTTCTCGCCGGATCTGGCCGTTCATTTCATGGCGGCGCGATTGGGCGGGCGCGCTGATGGAAAAGCGGGGAAATTTCTGCAGGTCCAAGTCGAACCAGTACGAGAGCACGTCGCTGGTGCAGGTCGAGGGGGTGAACACCAAGGAGGACGTGGCGTGGTACGCCGGGAAGCGCCTGGCGTACGTGTACAAGGCCAAGACCAAGAGCAACGGCACCCACTACCGCTGCCTCTGGGGCAAGATCACCCGCCCGCACGGCAACTCCGGCGTCGTCCGCGCCCAGTTCAAGTCCAACCTCCCCGCCGAGTCCATGGTCAGTTGCCATACTGATGCTGCTGCCCTTAGTTTTCGATTCGCTGCTTGCTTGCTTGCGTGCTGGTGCTTTTTGCTGAGGCTGTTTGTTGCTTTTGCGTTGTGTGCAGGGGCGCAAGGTCAGGGTGTTCATGTACCCGAGCAGCATCTAAGGTTAGCATCTGCTGCACAATCGCTGATGTTTGTTTAAGGCTGTTGCTTTGCTCTTTGTGATTTACTCTAGCATGTGTCTTACATTTTGTCCTGCGCCTTGTGAATGACTAGGATGGATTTTACCGAATTCCAAGTGTAGTCGAAATATATAGTATGCCTGAAGTATATGAACTTGTGCAATGTGTCGATGGAGATATTAATGGTTTGGCTTGGGTCAATCTGGTTGATGTTGGATTCTGTGTTCTTCGATTTTTTATCCCTGAATGATGCCTCCTAAGCAATACTGAGTTATTAATCTGTACTGTGTATGCAGTTTGATCCGTGAACGTTGTCAATTATTATTAGCTTTGTTGCTAGTTTTAGTGTTGTGTCTGTGGAATGTTATTTAGATGCCAAGGCTTGTGCCGTTTGTCAATCTAAAAGGCTCACGGTATGAGAAGTGGGGAATGCACTTACATTAAACCTTCTGTTTTCATTGGGAAAAACTGATTTCACTTGAGTGTTATTAGTTTGTACCTCAAACTGCTGATTAATTTGCTATTGCAAATTATTGTTAAGCAGGTATTGGATTTGATGGTATGGGAGAGTTGCATAATTAAAATTGAAAGTCTCCTAATTAATGTTTTGACATGATGACATCAGAATTTTGGGAGCAATTATTTCATTGGAATGCCATTCCTTATTTTCAGCAGCATAAAGTCGGCCTTATTTTCTGATATGACATACTGTCTTGTTGCCTCAAATTATGGACATGATTTGCTATTTGTCGTTCTAGCTGTTTTGACACATCCATTGGGTTGGCTATGCTAACATTGCTTCTCTTTTTGTTTTGTTCAATGCAGGTTTTTTCGATCTAGGGACAGTAATGCTTGTTTCTTGCGGATTGTCATGAGCTGAGAAATGTCATTTTATGGTGAATCTATGCTATGTTGGCAACCAAAACTGATCATGTATTCTGAGAACCTCTGGAAGTTTTGGCTAGACTTGTTTGTCAAATGTGCGGACCATTTTAGTATATTTCTATATCAGCACTAAAGCGTAATTTGTCTTGAGTTTGCGACTGTTTTGCAATGTTTGATTGTTATATCAGATGTTCTGCTGTTTGATGCTTATGATAACTCGACATATAAGATGGTTTAGCAGATGCATCCATAGGTACTGCTGATCCAAATTCCTGATGCCAGCATGAATGATTGGCTATGTCATAGTGCAGCCGCATTGTGGAATGAAATGGCAATGGTGGGATCACTTGGTACGGACAAATCGTACATGCAAAAATCGTATGCAGAGCAATTTCGTTGTGGAGTATGGTGCCCAAGATCAGGCTAGGATTGAGACATGGCAGCATCCGCTAATAATTTCGATAGTTCTCCAGCAGTTTTGGTTTATTTGACATTCTTTAAAATTTTAAAAAGGATTAAAATGATTTCTTTATGTTCTTGTGACACGCTAGCTTGGCGAACCATACGTGAGCTGCATAACAATTTGCCTTCTTCTGGTATATTTGATTGGCAACAAGTTACATTATTTATCTAAAATGGCTTGGGAGTGTAGCAGCTGAATATGGTGATCGAAACGTGGCATCCTTATACATTAGCCTCTCTTGCATCTGGCATAATAAACCAACAGTTAAAGTTCTATTTTAGCACAATGACCATTGATTAGAACCCTTGTATAAATCGGCGAAAAAACTGATAGCCACCAGAACCATAAAGGCAAACAAAGATCCATGAGAGTCATATGTCCTTTAGCGAACCAACCTGTGGAATCCCCATCCCATCGGGGCTCAAATCTTGATGCTTTCTGGAGATGCGCATTTCGTAGGAGGTGATGTTTCCGTCGACGACTAGGTGCCTATGGTGACTTCGTAAATTCCAAGATGATATGCCGGCTCAGTTTTTCAGAAGTGCCCATAGGGATAGGGTGTGCGTGTGTGCATTCATAGGGATGCGTGTATGCGCGTGTATATGAGCGCTTGCGTTTGTACTATGTTTAAAAAAAAAGTGGCATATGCCCTTTAGGTTTGAGTGGCAACCATAATCTCTCCCTTGGTACAATGAGGTCTGCAAGGAGATTGAGCGCGGTTTTTGGCAAGCCCAGTGTGTTCACAAATAATATTGCAAGATATTTTTCATGTGCGACGACCTAGTGTAATATCCGAACAAAAATTATTGAGCTTTTTCCGGTAAAAGTACTATAGCGGGAGATGTTATGTGGACTGTAAAAATAACTATGCAACATACTTATTATGTTCCTGCTTCACAGTGTGAACAATTGCCATTGTTGTGTGTCTATTATTAGATTATCTATGTGGTTCAATAGTTATAGCTAATATTCTTCTTCACGAACTCATGACTACTCTTGAGTGATTAAATTGCCCAGTGGCTTTGAGGATTCAACATACTATTTGACCATACAATATGTTATTTTCTTATTAGAAGTTTTGAACATACAATGGGCTATTAAGTTAAAAAAAACATATGATGGGCTATTTGAAAATCCCAACGTTTAGAGGATTGATGTCTATAGGATTTTGCTTTTGCATGTTAGCTCAAGTTTATCTCAATTTCATATGTAAATATTTGTATTGCCTAATTCCGCCAGTGTTTGCATATATCACTATATGAGCACAATGCACTAGTCCTTTTGTACAAGATAAATAATGTTTATATAACTAGTTTGATTATGAGTAAGTTAGGATGATCCACATTCCGCAAAGTAGCTGGCTTCTCTGCCAGTTCGAGCATATAAGCATACTTAGGTTGTGTGTTTGGGATGAATTTGATTCATCCCTAATTTTTCTTCCATGTGGTATGTGCAACACAGTCAAATGGTATTGTTGATGCACATTCATTTGATTAGATCATTAGTAAAAAAAAGTAAGTATGAATGCATGACACTTGCGCAGACATGTGCTAACCTAATCTTATTTGTTAGGTCTGATCTCTCCCAGCAGAGTAAAAATGCACAGAACCACCACTTTAGTATCATAGCTCTTAGAAAACCACCACTTTACAAAATGTGACACTTCGCACCGAACCGAAAATTTGACAGTGGCAAAAAACATTGATTCAAAATGCTAAGTATTTTGATGACGTCATTAATCGGCGGGCCCGTTTGTCGGGCTGAGTTGGCAGAAAAAAAAATGCCACGCAGACAAGTTGACTTGGTCTTCTTCTTCTTTCTCATCCCCTCTCTCTTTGGCATTTTATCAAACACTTTGTGTGCAGTCAAGCAGGCGGCTGGGCGACACACCAGCTTAGAGCAAGCATGTGTTATGTGTCGTCATGATAATGGTTATTTTGTATAGAAAGAACTCTTATTTAGTTAGAGCAATCCTCTAGTCAATTGAATTTTTTTCATTAGGCAGAAAACTAATTTCTGTTAACCGTAGCAAGATTAATTCACCGTGCAAGCAAATCCATGGGTAAATGGAAGCAAGTTTATTTCCGCAACACTACATTGGGATAAAATGTCTTTGATGTGGAAGCAAAGTCACACAACACTTATGGAAGCAATTTTAGATAATAATGAAATCAAGATCTGCTTCCTAAGGAAGCAAATAGCCTCACGTGATTTTGGGAAGGATTACAGCCCTGATTTGCGGAAGAAATAAACTAGGAAAGCATTCGAATTCATCCTACCGATCATTGCCTCCTATCTTCCTACTAATCACATCCCTATTCTCCTTGATTTGGAGAGAGCGAGGAAGCATTGTTTAAGGAGTAAGAAACACACAGAGAGAGAGAGAGAGAGAGAGAGAGAGAGAGAGAGAGAGAGAGAGAGAGAGAGATGTGTGAGTTGCGGAAGCAGTTAAAAAGCAGCAACAAATTAGGACGAGGTTCATCTAGCCTATCATGTGGCTTAATTACCAAATTGGACGTATGTCATGCTTCCCATCCAATGGCCTCTGGCTAGTCTGATAGATGCAAACTATCTTTACTTTAGTCCTTCGAACTTAGTCTCAGTGACAGAGCCAGGGCAGGCTGGGGCCATGCCCCCCCCCCTCCCTTCCATTTTTTTCTTCTGAAAACACCCCTACATAATTTATCCATCTATCTATTGCCCATATAAAAGCACGAAGTGTGGAGATCCAAATCTATTCTATTCGTCCATATGGCAGATCCTACGGCCTAAAGTCCTCAGATATTTGACGCTAATTGCAATTAGTGTTGTACCTCCCGACCCCATGTCTTATGCTGTCCACCTCCAACGCCCCCCGGAAAATTAAACCGCCCACACCCATGCCCCACTCATCGCTCTCGTGTCCCACTCCCATGCATGTTCTTTTCGTGCTCTGTTGCTAGAGTGGTTTGGCTTGTTGGATTAGTTTTTGGGATTGAGTGTTGCCCCAATAGTATTTGGCAGTTCCATTCTTCGTATTGTGCTTATTTACCATCTGGTGGAAGGTTCTACATGGTTGGGTTGGCTGTTATATGCTGGGCTATTTGGTTGGTTTTCATAACAAAGCAACCTTCAAAAAGAAGATGATCAAGTCTCCTTTTAAAATTGTTTTCGTATCCTGTTCTCTCTTGGTGTATTGGGTAGGTCTTTAGAAGGGAGATAGCGCGAAGGAGCTGAAGTAGGGTGCAGAGCTGCTCAAGATCAATGCCGCCAACATACTGAGGCTTTGCCAAGGAGCATTTCAAGGAACTTTTGGATGAAGATGGTGCATTGGGATACGTCATTCTAGAGTCTGGGATCATTGCCGAGGCTGCTGTTTTTTTGCTGATGGTGTTTTGTTGTTGGCTGTATGAACTATCTTGTGGCATATTATCTTTCTAGATGTTGTTAGGTCTAGATTAGTGCCTTCAGGTTATTGCCCGATAGTGCAGGAGCTGATTGTGGGCGTGCGCAGCAGGTTTCTTGATGATGCCTCGAACTCGCACTCTCCCTTCTCTCCTCCTGTTTCTCTTGCTGTGTCATGATTGTTGTATTCTCTCCTCGTGTTTCTCTTGCCGTGTCGAACTCGCACTCTCTTTTTTCTCCTCATGTTTCTCTTGTTGTGTCAAGACTATTGTATTTAGTATGCACCCGAGCTCATATGCTCCCGCATGAACAGTAAAATCGAAAAAAAATCGAAAAATTCCAATTTTTTTTGAGAGAAACATTGACAAAAGTTCTAAGTGCTTGCAAAAATTCGTCATGAAATCACATTCCTAGAAGGCGTGGCAAAAAAAAAACAAAAATAGTACTCTGAAAAAGCTACTTTCAAATGCATTTTGAAGCACTGAATTTGTTTTTTTTTTGCCACACCTTACAGGAATGTGATTTCATGATGAATTTTTGCAGGCACTTAGAACTTTTGTCAATGTTTCTCTCAAAAAAAATTGAAATTTTTTGAATTTTTTTCGATTTTTTTTCGATTTTACTGTTCATGCGGGAGCATATGAGCTCGGGTGCAGAATGGACTTTTCGCTTTCTGGATGCTATCAGGTCGAAAAAATTGTGCACATAACAACAGGGGGATTCAGTTCTTGACTTATAAGGATTTAGTTTATGTACTACTGCTCCTAGAAGGTGCATTTCAAGGACGGGAAGATGAGTGTTAATAACTTCAAAGGATGATCTCATTTTCCTGTGAGTGACTTTTTTGTTTCCATCAGATAGGCTTGATTTCTATGAAAATACATGGTTAATGCTTGCAGTTTATGCATGCAAGGCGTTGTTTTGTCTTTGCAAATAATGGGCAAAGTTGTTGTATTTATTAGCATGGTAACCTTGAGATGTTGAGGCAAAAGACAAGTGCCGTGTTACCCCAATGCAGTTTCCATATGCGTCGCGTTACCCCAATGCAGTTTCCATATGGTTTATTACTTCAAGCGGCGCATTACTTTTTGTAAATATCTCTCGGAGATAGTCGGTTCACTCATGATTGATGACAAATATATTCGCTGAATTTTTACTTTGAGCTATATTTCTTTTGTATTATTACAACAATGTTCATTATAAGTATATATTTTTATTTTATTAACATATTATTTTTCTAAAACGTATGATGATTTTATTCACACGGTACTCGTGCGTTGCACGTGCATTTTTACTAGTTAGCTCAAAGTGGTCTAAATTTATGTGTTTGGCCTCCTCCAACCTCTCATGCTATGCAACACTTGATATGTATGTGTGTGGCTTGAAATGCATGTTTAGTTATGATTTGGAGTGGACTGATTAATTTTCTCATGTACTAGAATATTTTGTGATGATGTTCACATAATTTTTCATGACCAACATGTTCGGATTTCTTCTATGATTCGTGAAGCAGCAGAAGCTACTAATGAAATCAAATATACATCAACGGTGCTAATCTGAGCATGGGCACAGATGCACACTTTATCTAGGCGGTTCATTTGCTCTGAGATCCGGTCTGCTCATTGCTGTAGGCAGAAAGTCCACATCTTAATCCTCCTCCGTAACCTTGATTGGTTTCTCCAAGGCGATCGCTCTACTTGCCCATGGTGTCCTCTTGCTATTTTATTTATTTATTTATTTTGCATGGTAATACGTGTCTCATTTATATCATGAAAAACAAAATACAAGTCACGTAAAGACAGACATGACAAAACTGAAAAGATAGCAGAACATCGCTGAACTTAACATCAATTACCGTCACCTGCCTCCGGCACCACCACAACAGCCACCAAACGAAAAAAAATGACAGATCACCTTTTCACCCGAGCTCGACGCGGCTCCATCGCTGATAATCAGCTTTGCGGACCTCCAAGGTGGCTCACCAAAAGTAAAGCAATTACCGGAACGAATCAGACCGGGGCAACACCCCAGACGTGCCGTTGAACTCCAGATCTGGCACCCCACCACGACTAAGACGTCGAAGGAGAAAACCATACCTGACATCCATCAACTACGAATCCAGCACATGTTCCGTCTTCGCCCACGGTGTCCTCCTACTAGCCCTATCATAAACAATGCAAAAGCAATTACATATTGTATACTGCATTAAAAAATACATATTATATACAGGTATTAGGTTTCCACTTCAGGGTGACTGACTGCATATAACGCACTAATTTAGTATCAGTTTTGCAGGCAGCCACCCATGCGTTCCATTATGTACAATGAATTAATCTATTGGAACACTATACACTACTCTCTCCATTTCGAAATATAAGCCTTTTTAAAGGAGAGCAGACGTTTGGCTTCCGGGAGCCATGGAGGCCTTTTTATGAAAACAAATCAAAATTTAAATTTTTCGGTTTCAGAAAAGTCTAAAAAAAATTATGCAAGTAAACAAGTATGTTATGTCTATCTGTGTAAAATTTTAGAATGAAAAATGTTGAAATGTGACCTCTACAAAAAAGACAAATTCATGGTCTGTGAGGATGAATAGTATCATGCGTTAAAAAGCCCCAGATTTGTCTTTTTTGCACAGCCCTTATTTCAACTTATTTTGCCCTGAAAAAAGTTTACACACATGTGTGTTATGCCTTCATGTATATGTGTGTTTTTTTTTCAGAATTTTTTAAAACATAGAAAATATGAAATTCGATAAAATTCAAAATTTTCAAAACCGAGCTCCACTCCAAAGACAATATCCGCTTTTAAAGATTCTAATATGGACTACATATAGAGCAGTAGTACCAGTCTTGGGCGTTTGATGGATGTGGTCATGGGGCAACCAGCGTCTTCTTCGTAGCACGGTTGGCATGCGTTTTTGATGAAAAGTTTAGTAACACGAGGATGACAACTTTAATTGTAAGCATGACAACTTTTTTTGGATGGCAACTTTTATTTTTATTTTATTTTTTAGGATGCACTTTAGTTGTAAAAAACGTCAGGACCGGAATACCACACGTGTGGCGTTTATCATATGGGTTATGTTTTCCGTTGCAATGTACGAGCACATGTGCTGGTAAAAAAAGTCGTTGGATCATGCGTTGCCTCCGTTTGATTTTTGGAAATGTTAACGCCCACACGTGTGGGCGTTGACCATCTCGACCACACACATCCATCACCGTCCAGTACTTTATGCACGAATCTTGGCACAATCTGGCCGATTTTTTGTGCCACGTAGGACAAGGCGCGTGTGTGCTGTGTGACATAGTTAGCCCGCACGTTGGTTGCCACACCGCGGTCAGCGGTTGCCACTCGGGGGCGTGCGGTGGAACTGTTATGCGCCCGCACGCCACGCGCCGACCGTGGTTGACATCAAACACGTCGCGCACTTCGTCCTTCTCCCCCTCACGGTTCCATTTACTCATCCCCACAGTTACTCGCACAACCCACTTCGCATTTCAGACGATTGGAGGAGAAGACGAGGGGAGAAGGCGACGGCGGAGGCGGAAGAGTCGACGGCGTTCACGGCCGTCGGTGGTGCTCGCCGGACCGGAGCGGCTTCACCGGAGCGCCTACAGATTGAAGGTAATGCTCGCTCCCACTCTCACAATCCTTGCCTGCATTTTCTCCCCTTCCCTCCGTGTTCGATGCTTCGCTCGAGATTCATAGAGATTCAGGCGATTTGGCGATGCACCGGCGTTCCCGCCGGCGGCGGAGTCCTGTGCTTGCCGTTTTCGGTGGCACTGGGCAGTTTCGTCGCCGCCGCGGGGGCGGCCTCGTCGGTGTGGTTCTGCCTGTCCGGAGACACATACTGGTTGTGCCTTGGGATTGGGCCGTTGTTTTCCAGTCTGATAGTTGCGCATTGCTTCGAATTGATGTTTGCGATCAGTTCGGGGAGAATTTTGGGGATGAATTTCAAGTCATTATAGTTGCCATTGAACCCTAGATCTAGTTAGTTGTTTTTCAAACTGAAGTATGAAGGAAAACGTGGTAGTTTGAGTAACTATCATGACTGTATGGCAACTAATTTCCCGAATGGCTGTGATAGTTGCCACAAACATGCTTTTCCATGTGGCAACTAATTTCTTGAATGACTGTGGTAGTTGCCACAAACATGCTTTTCCATGTGGCAACTAATTTCCTGAATTTCTGTGGTAGTTGCCACAAACATGCTTTTCCATGTGGCAACTAATTTTCCTGAATGATTGTGATAGTTGCCACACTGTAGGAATGGTAAAGTGTAGTAAATCGGTAGTCACTGCAGTTTCAGCAACCAATTGCACTGGATGGCAACTAATTTGCACATCAACTGTGTCTGTTGCCACATGGACAGTATATTCTTATGGTAAATAGACTGAGAACACACTGTGGCTGTTGCCATGTTGTAGACAGGATAATGTGGCAAATTGGCTGCATAACATGGCAACTAATTTGCACATCAATTGTGCCAGATGCCATATACATGCTTTCCATGTGGCAAGTATTTGTCTAAACACAGCATGTTTGTTGCCATGTTACAGTCAGTATAATGTGGCAAATTCATTGTACGGCAGATGCAATTTTCGTGTTTTGCCATGATGACTTGTGATATCTGAACACACTGTGGCAATTTCAGGTTGTTCATTAGATGTTTTTCATCGCTTTTTTGAATTCTGCGTTGTATTTTAACATGGCAATTTCAACCTAGCACATTTTTTGCCATTGAACACATGTCAAGTCATTGTTGTATGAGGACAGGGTGTGAGCTGCCACATCTTAGGTTTGTGTAGTGGAGGATTTTGTGACTATCTTTCGTACTATCTTGTGCTAACGTGGCAACTTCAACATTTTGTTTTTAAATGCATTTACGATCTGTACATTTTTTTTCAAATGTAACCAATGTGCTTAACTGCCACATTTATGCTTTCGACAATCATAGGGGGGGTGCGCGCGTGTTCATGTGATTTTTTGCATTCACTAGTTGACATTTTCACTCGAGCCCATGCGGCAAGGACATTCTGTTAGGTGGCAACTGCCTACTTCCTGCATTTTCATTTCCACCGTGATAATTTGGTCTGTTCTTACCTCAGCAGAATGGCTCGCGGTGATCATCAAAACGATGATGATGATTTCATGGATCCACCACAGCAGAATCGGGCAACTGGACGGAGAAAATAGGATGACGAGGTAACTGTCCACACACCCTCTTCCTCCTGCATATGTTATTGGTTGCCACCTCAAGCTTGCAGTCGTCTGTCATGAACTAAAATTTCATGACAGTGAAAACATGGCAACAACTAATCATTTGTCTGTTTTTTGCAGAAGAAGAAACATACTCGTAACAGGGCCTCCCAGGAACGACTGACTTCATTGACTGACAGATTTACCGATGATCAAAAGGGAGCTGCTGCTGAGATGGGTATGCAGGCTCTGATGAATGTCCCGTGCACGAATCTAGTCAACCCTGTATGCGATTGGCTTGGTGAGATTTACGACCCCGCCTCCAGGGAATTTGTGATTCCGGGACATGGAAGACTGCCGTTGAACGAGGAATCCGTGTTCTGCACTTTGGGTGTGCCCCGTGGACATATCAAAGTCCCGTATGAGGTCAATAACAAGATCAAGGAAGCGTTGTTCCCCCGTTTGTTTCCTGGGTTGGAATCCATGCCGAACACGTCTGTACTGGTAGATTCGCTGCAGGCCATGACAACCCATGGCGAGGTTTTTAAGATGAAACTACTCATGTACCTCATCTCAGCTGTTTTCGCGCCGACCACTTCTCTTCGCCCAAGCAACAAATGCTTCCCCATCCTGGTGAATGATCTATCTTTACTACATTATTTTCCTTCAATCTTTTGGCTCCGATGTTATGTGCAAGCTAGTCACTGCCAGTGTTCTTTGATGTTTTTTCCCTTTGATTTCTGATGCGGCAACTCGTTGTCCTGAAATTTGTGCGGTGCAGGCGAAACTGAAAGATGTGAAGAACATGAATTTGTGTAAGTTCATTGCCGACTTCCTGCATGATGCATTCTCAAGCAAGATGTACCAGAAGGGTTGTCGACTGCATTTAATCGTATTTTTTTCACCAGTCCTTTTCTGTGAACACTCTTTTTAACACCTTTTATTTTCATGCATGGCAACCTGATCATAACAAGATGGCAACTGCCATCATGACAATATGGCAACTGCCATCATACTATGATGGCAACTGCCATCATGACAATATGGCAACTGCCATCACACTATGATGGCAACTAGCACATACAGATGGCAACTTCTTCTTTTTCTCTTTTTCATGCACTTCAACTTGATGATCGTAGGAACATATATTATCCTGTTTTTTCACAAAATACCATAATGGCAACTGATATTTCTTTCCTTTTAAAATTGTCGTACATCAGCTCATGTACGTCGATTGTCTTGATTTGTCCACCGTGGATTTCACTGGGATAGGAGGCCCACCACCTACGCACAAGTTTGCTGTTTCTGCATGGACTATCGATGCTGTCAAGGCTGTGCTTGCTGCAGACAGGGTAACTGATACCAAATATGGAAAACTACAGGTTAGTTCTGGTTTCTTTCTCTACACGGCATTCTTACAAATTTTTGCGGCATAACATATGAAAAATCGTCATGTGGCAACCGTTTATGGTTAACAAGAGATGAGTACCTTTGTTAGCCATGGCTGTCTGCGTATGGTATCCATGTCTCACTCCACATGGAAACTCTGTCATTCGTGCTGAAACTTACATTCACGTCTTCTTTTTTCGTTGTATTTGCAACACATGAACTGCTAGTCAGTGTTCATCATTCTGTCTCTTACATCCTAGCTATTTTTTTGGTTTTTTCCAGCTGATGTCCAAGCATGCTATAGACTACAACGTGTTTGGGGGGCCTCAAAACTTTGGAAAGTGGATGGACATGCACTCAGCTCCGTCTTGCACTAGTGAGGTAATCAAAGATATATATCTATGGTTGCCTTGGATTATTTTTTATCTTGTGCAAGTGACTGTAATATGGTTGGTTATTGCTGCTTCTTGTTTCGTGCACAGGCGAGGGCACCTGTTGAGCATCTAATTGGGCAGTTTGCATCCGGAATGACCGGCTTGCTCGGGAAGTTGGTTGAGGGGTGGACGTCCCTTAATGGCTCTGACAGCGATGCGGTTGCGAGGCAGTTCACTACATTTGTCCCAGAACGGACACATCGGCCAACTGGTTGCCGTGGCCGGTATGACTACAACAGTTCCCAAGAGCTTGCTGACACACAAGATGAACTAGATGGAGGCGCTGGTCTCAGCAAGGATGACGACGATGACATGAAGAACGTGCAACAGGACACCGATGATGATGAACATGTTGAAGTTCGTGCAGGTGGTAAGAAGGGCAAGGATGCACGGATGTCCCCCACCGGAGAAAGTCAAAGAACATACTGCCTGCGAGAGGCGAGGGGGTGTTGCCATCAAAGAGGGGGAGGGCTCCAGAGGATGTTGGGCAGGGTTCTCCTGGCAAGAGGTCTAGGACCGATCCCGTAGCTGCTAGGAGGAGGTTCAACTTTAATTTTAGTTTTTTGTTTTGTCTATATTTTTGGAACAGATGGTCCCTTTTGCATTTGTTTTTGCTAAGCGTGGCAACGAGTTTGTTTGTCGACAATTGCCACCCTTTTTTCCTCCATCTTATACATGCGGAGGCGGCAATTTGTTGGACGAAAGCGATTCTGAAGAAACAGCACCAACGCCAACCCGTGTTTCGCTTTCGGTTGAACAAAGGTGCCCCCATTGCTGGTGACACCCCTTCCACTGGTCATCTCCTCGTCTGACGTCCAACACCGGGGATCCTGTCATGTTGCCAGACCTGAGAAAGCCAGGCAAGAAGTAGGTTTTCCATGTGCTTTCATTGACGTAGTGCTATATTTTTTACTTTTCAATGTATCCGTTCAGCTTGTCACATGGGCTTCTGTCATCATCCCCACATGGCAACTGCTGTTTTTCAAATGATTTTCTTCCTTTTTAACTACATGGCAACTCCTGCTTGTTTTTACATGGCAACTGCTATCTAGGCCAAATGGCAACTCTTATTGTACCTACATGGCAAGTGCCATCTTTCTATTGGCTTGTGTGCTCATTCCATACCTAGTTTTGAAATTGCATTCCTGGCACATCAGACATTTTTATCATTCTTCAAGTTGGCTAGCATGGCAACTCTTGCTGGATTTGCATGGCAACTGCTAACTAGGCCACATGGCAACTCATATTCCCCTTACATGGCAACTACTAGCTTTTCCACCTATTTTTTCATTTTTTTAGATTTCTACCATGGCAAATATGTTTTGTTCATTTTTAATACCTTTTTCATGTGCTTTCCTTTTTGCAGGGTGAAGAAGACTACTACACGCGGGGCCAAGAATATCATTAGGGACCCACTCGAACGCCTTCATTCAAAGTTGTCAACAGGAGGCAACTCAGATGTTCATGAGGCGCCAGTCGACAAAACTGCTGCCGAACCGTCAACTGTTCCCACTAACTCTGACGCAAGTGACCGACCATCTCCGCCGGTTGCAGATGTGCAGGTTAGAACAATAGGCATCCGTACATCGGGGAGTGACGAGTCGGTATCTGCCAGGACAGCTGAAATATTGCCAACTCTTCTGGCAATGAAGGATGCTGCTGTGAGCCATGCCACCCCATCAGCAAGCGTTGAAGTGGACACTCCCGAGACCAACCTAAGCAAGGAAGATTCCCGCTCATCTAACACTGATTCCAAGCATGTGCGTGGTGGCACTCCTGTGCCCACGACAGAAGTGGCTGAGGCGGCAGTTCATAATGATATGCCATCTACAGGTGAGAGTCTTGGCACAACAGCTCCAGCTCCTGTCAGTGCAGATACTGCTAAGGCGACGGTTTCGCGTGCTGGTCTTCCACCTAGGCGTCGTAGCACCCGCAAGCAATCAACAGACATACCCAACGCACCAGCTGTAGCTAGGAGCAGCAGAGATGAGTCTGGTTATGTTCCTGCATCCACACTGTTCCCGCCACCTGCCAAAAGCAATGTGATGGAGAAACCGGAAGACCGGAGCACAACTGATGCAGGTGTCAAGCCGGGCACGAGTGACACAGGTGAACGTCCGAGCAGATTGCGCCTTTACCCGCAGTGGAAATCCCGGCTTAAATCTGCGACTTCGGGCTCCCGGTCAATGTTGGTGTCCCCTACAGCCCAAACAAGAAGATTGTCAAGAAAGCTGTGGGCGATACGGCGACAACACGCCCGCCCTACAAATAAGTCCGATCATTACATGGCGGCCGATTCAGATATGTTTGTTGATCTTTCACCTTGGATTCGCCCGCAAGTTGTTCGCGGTCCGGCCAAGAGGCATGAGAGGCACCCAATGGCCTTCACCCCACCGAGCTTTAGCCTTGGCATCGATTAAGATCAACCCGGTGGTGCGGATCCTATGCCAGTTGCCTTTGCTTTCCCGGGAGGCATGCCCGCAATGATGGCGCAGCCAATGGTCGAGGGCGGAAGGCTGTCAAGTTCGCAGAGCCGATCGCCCAAGGTACATTTCTTATGTGCTTATCATTTTCTTGTATACATCTGTAGTCGACTTTTGTACCAAGCATTTTTTGGGTTCTCACTTGTGATGGCAATCGTTATGTGATGACATGGCAACTGGATTTGCTGCACCATGTCACCTACAATTTTTGTTGCCATGCTGCATTTTACATTCGGCAATCACATGGCAATGAAGTTGATTCAACATGGCAACTGTAGTTGTTGTCACATGGCAACTTCTGATTGCAATACACATGGCAACCGGATTTGCTGCACCATGTCACTGTATTTTTGTTTCCATGCTACATTTTCCATTCGGCAAGCACATGGCAACTGGAGTTGACACAACATGACAACTGTAGTTGCTGACACATGGCAACTTCTGCAAGACTACACATGGCAACCGGATTTGCCTCCACATGGCAAATCCTACTTTCTCAGAATTACATTTCACATCATGCACCCTATCTTTTCACATTCCATTTGTTTTGTTTTCCAGGTATCCTAACCCACTTTTTTTATCCTTGCAGGCACCCCTGAGGAGATTTCACCATCACTTGATGAAGCTTACCGCAGGATTGAGGAGGAAACATTGCAGAGGAGGTCCTCACGAGGTCAGGGGCAATCAAGTTCCAATGTGCATGCAGATACGGTATCTGAGGATACCATTAGGAGTGCCACCCCTGGTTCTGTGAGGCAGCAGAGGGTAGTTCACCCACCTCCCGCAGAAGACTACGAGCCCGAAGTCAGAGCCACAAAGGAACAGACCCAGCTGTACGATATTGTCAAGCGACTTGGAAATGTGAGGGCCAGCAGCAAGCACATGAAGGAGCTGAAATCGTAATGACCACATTTTGCTTTGCTCTTTCTACCATTCATATTTTTTTCTACTTTCTAGATATGATTCGCTTACGTTTTAGTTCTTCCTTTCTTTCATGTTATATCATTTTCATACAGCTCATGTTTGGACAGAACCAAGGTCATTCAATGTGAAGCGACGTACGTCGACCTGGGTGATCTTGCTGAGTCCGTGAGGCCAAACGGTAAAATGTCGAAGAATGTAGTTGCATGCGGGATTGACTACATCAACAAGCATATGGATATGTCTCCCGACAAAACAATCATGCATTACAGTGTGACCTGCAAAATATGGGATGGTGACTTCCACCACAAAATCCCGAGGAAGAATTTTGCTCAACACGGTGAATTCAAGCTCATAGTGAAGAAATATGTGAGTACTCCTTTCCTGTTTGCACTTTTTTTCACATGGTATGGTTTTTTGCCATTATCTGCACTCTGTTTATGTGGCAAATGTTTCATGTGGCATCAGCTGCCGTGCAAACTGATTTTCTGATTTTTGCAGCCCGTGCAAACTATGTAGCAACTTCAAAGTAAAATACACGGCAAATTTTGTTCATACATGGACGGCAACTTTCTTTCAACTACCCATTATAACTAAACATTCTACGTGGTTCTACTTTTTTGTTCTACTTTTTTTGTCCCTCTGTTGTTCTTCATGTGAACTCTGCTTCTCATTTCCTTCACTTTTACATGCAGGTCCTGTTCCCCATGTTCCAGGAGCTTGCACCACACGACCCACACGACAAGTGTGGTCACCACTACGCGATCTGTCTTGACCTGAAGAACCAACGCTTTGAGGTGCTTGATTCAATGCGATCGGCAGCTGATGCAGACCTTACTTCGCATGCTGAATTCTTCATCAACAACGTCAAAGAGACATGGAACTGTCACCTACGAAAACTCAAAGGTCCAGATAAGACATTTCCCGATTGAGTACGTGGCGACTACGAATCAAGGGAACACGTAATTTCCTACCCCCTCCTTCATGTGCCATTTACATCAATCCCACCCCTCTTTGTTGTTACATCTGAATTGAAGTTTAACATTGCTATGTCTGTCCTTTTTGCGAGTTCACCTCACTCTTTTTCTTGTGCAGGACGGACTGTGGCTTTCACACGTTGGAATACTTTGCAAAGTGGGAAGGTAGACTTGTTCCGCTGTCATTACAACGGTCGTTGAGCTCCGGAAAATTTACACATGGAACTGGTTGACGAATGAAGATTTCAACAAGCGGTCCGGAGCACACGAGTTCGTGGAGGAAGCTGTCAAGAAAGTCATCAAGAAATACAAGTGATCACGTGGCATTACACACCGGACGCATACCTTACATTCTGTTGCCGAGAATGTAAGGTACTATCTTTGTTCTTTGTCAAAACTATGTCCGTGTGCTATGTTATGACTGCAACCCCGCGTAGCCTAGTATATAGTGGTGGTGTGTGAGCGACATTTGAATATTTTCTATAATATATGTGTGGATGTGAACCTATTTAGGTGTGACAGCAGATACGTTTTATGATTATCATCATTATTATTGTTTCATCGTTTGAGCACCAGTTTGCTGCTTCGAATGCGTCTATGATGTTTTAAAACATGGCAAATGTAGTTCATCAGATATGGTTAGTGAAAGTCATCGTCGTTTTTCATTTGGCTGTTTTGCTTCTTCTTTTTCACTGCTAATAACTGCACCGGCTAGCATGGTAGTTTGATCATGTAGCCGTAACCTTTCCTGCGGTTGATGCACGTTACGCTTTTTTCAACTTGTTTCCCATACATTGCACACAACACACTATGTGTGACTAAACCGCGTCGAATTAACATGGAAATATATGCGATGCAGAGTCATTACAAATAACATGGCATATTTCAGTACAGCTAACATGGCAGATTCAGTACAAACAAGACGACGGATTCATCATAAACAACATGGCAGATCCAGTATACTTAACATGGCAGATCCAGTACGATTAACATGGCAGATCCAGTACAATTAACATGGCAGATCCTGTATAAAATATCATGGCATATTTAGTATAAAATAGCATGGCATATTTAGTAGTATAAAATAGCATGGCAGATTAACTACACATGACATGGCAGATTAAGTACCCACAACATGGCAACTGCAGTTATCCATTCAATGCATTTTCCTTCAACTTCTGATGCCCCTCAAGAGTCATTCTCCCAATTTAAAAAAAAAATCACAACATCTAGGTTACAAAACAAAATGTCCACAAGGACCATGTCACAGCGCCCCAATTTTGCTTACGGATTACCCGTCCCTTTCTTCGTTTTCTTGTGTTTTGCTTGAATCTCCAATCCCGATTTGTACCTTATCTCTTTTGGACGCCCCTTTTTGATGGAACGGGGCGGGTTCCTGACCTGGGTTTGTGTGCTTTCTATTCCAGATCCTATCTCCGAGTTTTCAGATGATGGCCCCGTGGATGAAGGCACACTTGATGTGCGGGAAACTGTGTAAGGCTTCCTCGGCTTTCCTCTTCTTGATCGCATCAAGCTCTCTTTTCGTGGCCTTCTGTGTTTTTCTGCGACTCATTGTCTCATCACTCTTACACGCTTCATCAATTAGCTCGGCATAGTTCTTTATCAAGACAACGTGCCTCACGGCTTCCATGGTTGACTCGGGTCTCTCGTCATGCACGGCCGAGAATGCGTTTGTTGTCTGCGGGCGCCAGCGTCGTCGGCGTCCCAAGTCCATCGCCGCCTTATGAAATGGCGGGGCATCCGTGTCACAGCGTTCATGTTCATTACTTTTAGTATGTGACAACACACAATGTCGTCCCGTTCAAACTTGCAGCATTGGCAGTAGTATTCGCCTTGTCCGATCGAGGCTTTCACGAAGTAGTTCCTTCCTTTGTCGGGTCTTCGTGTTACGAATCGACATGCCCAAAATAGAACACACCTTGAGCGTATGTTCGTCCACCGAAAGCCGTGAACATCTTTGCACGCTTTATTTCTTCTGGAATCGCAAGTTTTGTGTGTTTTCGTTAAATTATCGTGCGATCTTTTTTGTAGCACCTTATGTTGTCATGGAAATAGAAATACATTTTGTGCGAACATGGCAAATATAGTACATTGAACATGGCAAATATAATACCTTGAACATGGCAAGCGCGAGACATTAGACATGGCAAGCCGCAGACATTAGACATGGCAAGCGCAGACATTTTAGCGGCCATCTTTATTTCCACACCAACATTCCCAATGGAAGCACATTGCATAAAACATGACAACTGCATTTTATTAAACATGGGCAACTACAGTTGAGTAAACATGGCAATTGCATTTCAAACAAACATGGCGTTGCATTTTAGTAAACATGGCAATCGCATTTCAAAGAGAAATGGCAACAACATAACATTTTCAGTTGACATTGGCATTTGCATACCAACATGCCCAATGGAAGTACAAAGTGCATTAAACATGGCAGCTGCATTTCATTGAACATGGAAAGCGCATCCGAGTAAGCACAGCAAATGAATTTTCATTGAACATGGCAGCTGCAGATGAGTAAGCACGCAAATGTAATTCTCATTAAACATGGCAACCACATATCATGGCAAGCGCATTGCATTCTATATGGCACCCTCGCCTTCGTGCTTTATGCAAATAAGACCGTAACGCAATCGACTTACTTGTTAAAGATCTTGTTGGTGTATATCTTGCTCATTTGCCTCTCCATCGATAAATCGTTAGCAATTTTGGCTGCTTTAGCGGTGTTCGCTTCTTGTTGTATCTCGGATCCCAATTTTTTGTTGCAAAGCTGTCTTGCTTGGCAAACCTGTAGCAATGAGTTGCGGGGCTCACGTATCGCTTCAAAACAGCATTGAACCCTCGCCGCTGCGTAGTCTGCAGAAACGGAAGAAGCACTACATGAAGTAGGCCGGCATCCAAGACATTCGCTTCTCCCACACGCTAGCAATGATCTCGTTGTCTTGGACTTGATTTGTTTCAATCATGGCCATCCGACTTCTTTCAAACTCCTCTCACCGTCAAGTCGTGGTCCACGACAGCTCGAATGCCTTGTGCACTCGGGACGTCGAAGAAAGAATGGTCCTAGCGTCTCCTCGGCCTTCTTTATAATGTGCCATCTGCAGGTTCGTGCATCGCCAGCGGAAAGACCTCCTCTATGCTCGCACGCATGCTAAAATCCTGGTCTGTTATTATGTTCATCGGAGCAAGTCCATCCATGCACTCCAAGAAGGTCTTGAACAGCCAAACATACCCATCCATGTCTTCGTTCCGAACGAGCCCGCATCCGAACTGCAACGACTGATTGTGGTTATTTATTCCTATGAATGGAGCGCACGGCATCTTGTACATATTAGTGAGATACGTCGCGTCGAATGAAATGCAATCTCGGAAATGTTTGTAGGCTCTCCTTGCAGCACCATCCATCCAATACATGTTCCTGACACGGTCCTCATCGTCCAACCTTATCCTGTAGAAGAAATCTGGATCTTCCTTCGCTTTCTCATCGAAGTAGGCCATTGTGGCCTCTATGTCAGCCAACTTGCTCTCTCTACGGTACTTTGCCTTGTTTGTGACGTCAGCTGGTATGTAGAGCATGCTACTCAGAGTCCCATTTTTGCTGTGGATGAGTGATAGTATCTGGACCATTCTTGATGGACCGACGTTACAATCATGTAGCAGCTTTATGAATTTCCTTTCAAGGGGGGTGAATCCTCTATGGGCAGTCAGAAATTTTAACAGGTCGAACTTCTTTATGAGTTTGTGGTTGTGCTTGTCAAAATATTCAGTGACCACATACTGTGTTCCATCTACGTTTAGCTTACACCGGACAGGGCATCCCGTCTTAAGAATAATACCTCTCTTTTGTTCTGGAACAACAGGCGCAACACATTCCCCTTCTTGTTCCTTCGTACCTTGTGGCACCTCATCTCACCTTTGCTGTACTCGTTAGTTTTCTTAATTTTCCTATGGTATTCGGTGTTGACCGCAAACCCATGAAACTTTGCATATGTCTGGTAGAATTCCTTTGCTTCTGCAAACGATTCAAATCTCTGCCCAACGTACGGTGGCTGAGGTATCACGATCTCCGATTGCCCATCATCTTCATCCCCTTGTGCTTCGTCATCGGTTTCATCATTCACTTGATGTCGGTGGCGATTTCATCTACTTGAGTGTTGCGGTGCTTGTGTTCAAAGGGGTGCCTGTCGGCATTGCTGGAATGATTGCCATTTCCGACTCTGACTCGGCATTGTTTGCGTCATGATTGTCGGCTGGCTGGTGGAACGCGTCTTCCGTGCGCTCAGAGCTCCCCATAGTAGATGTCCCCGCGCCGCTGTTCACTGTAGTTGTAGGCCCTGTAATAGAAAAAACAGGCACGAGTGTAAGATTTTGCTTGAATAACATGTTTATCGTAACGGATCACATCAACTTCAAGTGATTTGGCATGACATCATTCAAACAGCAAGCCGTGAGTCTGCGTGTGAACATGCATGGCAACTGTAGTTGTCGATTATGGCGCTTCTGATCCAACAAACATGGCAACTATTGTTTGCCAATGCACGACAACCAGCTCCTTTTTAGTACGAAAACTTGGATTCTATATGCATGGCAGCTGCAGTCCTGCATACATGGCAAATACTGCTACCAATACATGGCAACCACTATGTTCTAGCATCAAAACTTTGCATTCTAGGCTTGAGCTCACTAGGCAAATGCGATCAACCATTAGTGTTGCACACATGCTTTTAGCAGTTGGCAAATTTCCGAAGACAATATATGACTCATTGCACACAACCACCTGTTAGCGTTTTATGCTTGATTTTGTCCACCATCACCGCTACAAATCTTCTTTTTCGTCACATGCTATTTGCCACAAAAACAAATGTAATGCTTTTTTGCGGTTCAATTTTTTCCTTACCTTGTTGTGCTGCATGTGCCCATCTTGTGTGGTCTGTCACACCAAATTGACGTGCTCTATCTGCAATCTGTGAAGCTTGCCACAAGACGTTTGCCGGGGTACCACCACCGTAATAACCTGTAAGCATCGTAGTAGTTGGTGATAACAAGCTGCAGTTTGCCGGCATGGCAATCAAGCAGTTGTTCCTCCATGGCAACTTCTGAGTTGTCGTGGAGGGCAACAACGATTGTCGAGGATGACAACTGCAGTTATTTATTCATGGCAACTGCAGTTGTCACTTATGCTCCTGCTAATTCACCGTCCGCAACTTCACTTTTTATGGACTAACCTGTGTATGACTTCGATGGCAGATACATGGGTCTTTGCTCGATGCCACGTCTTTGCATGAAGGCTCAGATTTTCCCGACATAACTCGTGAGTCTTTTGCCAACCTTTGCAAGTTTATTTTTCATGTCCAGACCAGTATGTGTTCTTTTTTGTATGCGTTACCTTGATTAGCCATATTAGCTAGTTGAAGTTGGCTGCCGTACATTTGTCGTTGTTAGCATACAGTGATCGAACTTGCCACGGAGCCCCCCGAGTGTGTTTTGGTCATAAGAACTCGCGAAAAATGGCGAGCAGTAGGACATAAGTAGAATGTCATCTTCATTGTCGTGAACATGGCAAATGTTCTTTTCTTTGTTATCACGCATCATACCAATGCCTGCATACTGTTCTAGTAGTGGTAGCAACGGCCCAGCAGAAATGAGTTGATCAGACTCGATGCATCCCAAGGGGTGTTTCGGTCTTTGAGAACCCCAAGTATCAGCGCCATCTTCGTGATTCATTCTTTTCCGCGTCTCGTTTCTGCCAATGTGCTCTCAATCACTGCATAAACAAGAACGCATCAACAATCCAAAAAAAATGTATCCTTGTGCTGCTTGCATGTACTCCCTCCGTCCGGAAATACTTGTCGAAGAAATGGATGAATCTAAACGTATTTTAATTATAGATACATCCAATTTTATCCATTTCTCCGACAAGTATTTTGGGACGGAGGGAGTAGAAGTTAACACGTCAGTGTTATCACATTTTCATGCGTAGGCAACCAACATATCATGGCTAGTAGGACATGCACACCCACTATCTTTTTCTAAAATCTGGGTGCTAGCTATCCGTTTGATTCGATGGCATCAGCCACTACAATAGGATGGCAAGCAATAAGTTGACATGGTGGCAGTTGACGATAATGATAGGTGGCAACTGACGTTAGACACCAGTGGCAATTAATTTTCACACCCTCATTATTCCAAATTTCTCAATTTTCTCTCCCTTTTTATGGATTCCTACACATCCATTCATTTACCAACTACGTGCATCAATCTACTGAGAACTTACGGTTATCTCTAGCGTAGTACATGGCAGATCTAGTGTATTCTGCTTGGCAACTATGAAGACACACAACCCATGTAGTGTTTTACCCTTGTAGTATGGATCTAGTTGCCAACTTCGTCGGTAATTTTGCAACTTTCTGCCCAGAAGAAGGATGAGAAGCAGTAGGGAGATCGGGAGATTCACCTGCTTTTAGCTGGTCGTCTTTGTAGGGCGTTATTGGAGTGAGGGGGGGGGGGGGGATAAGGGGTGTGGTTTGCGGTGGGAAGGCCCTACGAATCTGCTCTGGTTGAATATGGGAGAAGATGGCGGCAGTCGGGGTTGGGGATCGATCAGAAGCCGGGACGGCTGGATCGTGCGGGCTGCTGGGTTCGCTGGCCCGGATGTGCAGGCGGGGTTGCCACACACCGGACGTGCGGGCTAGTTCCCTGTTCATGCCACACGAGGCGTGTGGCACAACTACCCTATACACTTGGCAATTATCGGGACCCTTGATTTTTGCGCGTTTGCGCACAGCTAGCGGCCGGTTTGCACCCGGACTCGGAGTCCACACCGTTTCCAAACCGGATCCCAATCCAACCGACCCGGGCGCCCGGCCACGTCCATAAATAATCTCCCAAGACCCAGGTTTCACCCAAAACGATCGATCTACCGCGAGACTTCCTGCCGCCGCCGCCTTCGAGATGACGACCTCTGTAGTCCCCTTCAACCGGCTGGTGAGGCTAGCCGCGCGTGCGTTCTACGACGATCTCCCCGCCGCCGGCGGCCAGCAGCACGCGCAGGGCACGGCCGTCGTCGTCCTGGACGCCCTCACCAGACGGGACGGGCAGTGGGTCCGCGAGGACGACCTCGCCGCGTCTCTAAGGCTGCAGCCCAAGCCGCTCCGCCGCGTGCTCCGCTATCTCGAGGAGGACAAGATAGTGTCGAGGGACCACCGGAAGGAGCCGGCGCCGGCCAAACCAGCCGCTGCTGGCCTCGCCGAGGAGGGTGACGAGAAGGAGAGGGTGAAGCTGCACGTGAAGTCCTACTGCTGCCTGGACTACGCGCAGGCCTGCGACGCCGTCAGGTACCGGATGCACCGCATGAGGAAGAAGATCAGGGACGAGCTGACGGCGGACAGCAGGGCCACGGTCCAGCACTACCTGTGCCCCGACTGCGGGAGGCGGTACTCGGCCCTCGACGCCCTCAGGCTCCTCGCCGAGGACTGCGAGAGCTTCCGCTGCGAGCACTGCAGCGGCGAGCTGGTCATGGAAAAGGCTGCCACGATTGCTACCGACGAGGCCGGGGACGGTGGTGACGATGGCAGCCGCGCACGGAAGCGCAGGCGGCTTGAGAAGCTGCAGGACATGCAGCGGAGGATGGAGGAGCAGATGGAGCCGTTGCAGGCGCAGATCCAGAGGGTGGAGGGCCTGCCTGCTCCAGAGTTCATGAGCCTGCGGTCATGGCAGAAAGAGAATAATGTTGCTGCAGCAGCTGCAGCTCCATGTCGCCGGGACCCAGAGGTTGAACTTGGAGTACTATTTGCAGATCAGTCTGGCACGGTCAGTGATTCAGCACCGAAGGTCTTTCCTCCATGGATGGTAAAACTAGGCATGGATCAGACCGGTGGGAAAGCAAGATCAGAAGGAAAGTTGGAAGAAGGCGAGAACGATAAAAAGATGAACTCGAATGAAGAAGAAAAGCAGCGTATGCTGCTGGAACAGGAATACGCCAAGGCTTATTATGAAGCCCTTTTGAAGCAACAGCAGCTGGGCGCGAATGTCAAACACGAGGACGAACAGCAGCTGGGCACAAATATCAAACACGAGGACGAACAACAGCTGGGCACAAATATCAAACACGAGGACGATGAAGACGTGGAGGAAGAAGCTGGGATTGAGTGGGAGGATGGCGATGCTGGGATTGAGTGGGAAGATGGCGAAAACTAAAAGACAGCGGCAACATGACGAACAAATTTGCTACTGTACATTTTAACGTCGCCTATTATTTTTCTATGTAGATCTAGTTGAACATTATTAAACTAGCACAATTGTTATGGCAGAAACGTGAGAATAAACTATATATATCGCCCCTAGTGAGCACTTACCTATGAGCGCCTGACGTGGTCTGGCTGCCCTGCCCATTTCCTTTTTCTTGTTATTGCTGGTTTCTCTTCTTGGTTTTTACCTTGTTGTTTATTTATTTTTCTGGTTGTTGTCTCATTTTTCTTTTCATAATTTTTGGTTTTTTAATTTGCTAGTGTAGACCGGGTCATCGCATGCCAAGTTTACTCGCTACCGATCACAAATTTCACCGCGTGTTTTAGCTTTTAAGGCAGTCTGTGCCTAACTTCTCTACACACTATATGCCTTACCTATGTCTATTCCCAGAGCGAAAATCAATACATCTACGTGTGGGTAGGTGCAAGTGTTTTCCTAGTAAATCATAATATCAGCATCCCTGAATCAGTATGTACATTTCCTGAAGTTCTATAGGTGCAGAGATTAATAGCAGTGCACTATCAGCGACATAGCACTTCTACCGGCTAGCAAATCCAAGAGTACTCTCACACATCCACCCAGCCTAGATTACTTCCGATCCAGCAATTTCCAAAATGCAAGACACAAATAGTTTTTGGAACGCACCTATTTTACCAGCCCAATGCTTGCGTTGTGGGCTCAGATAACTGGGGCAAGCTCTCCCGTCTTCCATCCACGCCTGCCTGTTCCTCACAAATTGGCGCATCTGCGCTCACGAATTCCATCAGCAGTTCTTCTGCTGCCCTGAGCCGGAAAGACACCGCTATCCCGATAGCCGGCAGATGCATGGACGGTTGACTTTTGTCCAAATCGTCGACCAAAGGGAACTGGTAAACACAAGAACAAAACCGCGAAGCAAATAAAGACAGAGCTTTCCCACCAGTTTCCGCTGATCCAGATTCATAGGTGCTTATTACCTTCTGATCGGCTGCATTAGGAACTCCATCACCGGCAGCAGCAGTTATTTCTAAGGCAACGTAGGCATTCAAATTCCTACACTGGTTATTAAGTATGATGACAAACCGGCCGCAGTGTTTTCAGGCCAGAAATTATTATCACAACTAATTTGCTACAGTTTTGCAATATATAAGGTAGTGACAAAATCATTTGATTTTTCGTGCTGACGTAGTACTGGACTATAATGGCCCACTACCTCCATGACTAATCTGTGCACAATTTGCTAATTAATCAGTAAAAAGCACACTACCTGCATGATAAAGAGCACAGCTAATTTGCTAATTTGTCAGTTAAAACTTCAAAAGCACACTGCCTCCATGATAAAGAGCACACAACTAATTTGCTAATTTGTCAGTAAACAGCACAGCACACTGATCTTTCACACTACCAAAATCATTGATTTTTTGCGCAGATGCACTACTGGACTAAAATGTCACACTACCTACATGACTAATCTGTGCACCAGCTTAGTAATTGGTGACAAGTTCCAGGACTCTTTACTTTCAGAGTTTTATGATGAAATTCAGACTGTACGCCTGAATTCTGACATACCTTCAGGCCCATCCAGGAGCTTTAGTGTTCATCTGGCCAATCAACTGCCCGGATGCCTGCGGTGAGCCTTCCCTTTCAGCATCTGCCGCCGCCTGAGTCGCAGATCTGGCCGTTGACGCTCACTGCCTGCATCGACGCGAGCTGCTGCTCGACAACCGGTGGGGCGACTTGGTAATGCAGCGGCTTCATCAGGATGTCGCTATCGTTAACCTCCTCTAGCAAGGTGAATCTGTTTAGTGACATGAGGTAATAGAAGATCAATCTTACTCAACGGAAACACAACTCAAATGGCAGTACATACCAATGGTTCAGATTCGCACCTTCTAATCGGCTGCATCAAGAACTTCATCGTCACCAGCAGCGGCAGTCTTGTTCCCACTGAAGGTGCGCCACCGAGACGACCGCTCTCGCTAATGGAAAAGTCCAGCCGCCTGAGGTAGGAGACAACACCACCCAGCCACCCACATTTACTACGGTTCTGTCCCTGTAGCTGGAAAGCATGTTTCCTGATCCATGGATCGGGAAGGGACATGACGTCATGAGCCACAGCCCTGCTTCCAACCATCCACAGTGATCGTCCATCTGTTACAATCCTGACCCACAGCCCAGAAGTCACGGCGTACGTATATGAACATCTCCATCATTATGAGCAGACCCATATCTCGCCCAGAATTAAATGCAGCACATCCTGATGCTCTATTCAACCGCCCAGATAAAGGGCACATATGTGCTCATGTTCAGAAACTTCACGTCCATTATACATGAAGTTTCATACAGTACACATGTGCAATTTTTGTGTAAACCTAAAGAGGAGAGGGGCACCCGTACAGATCTGAAAATTTGTCTTATTTGTGATTGCTACTCAGACATGGTTCCTGACAGACTCCCCCAACCGCACACACAAAAGTACCACTTCGGTGAAATGCAAAGTCGAATTGAATAATTCTCCTGCTTACCCTTCGGTTCACTAAATTGACAATTGAGAAAGCAAAATGGAAAAAGGAAGGCGCCATGTGAAAGAGATGGTGATATTCATTTCTTCTAAACAAGGACATTGCTCTGAGCTTGAGACCAAGTTAGCTCTCTGATCATTAATACAACACAAAGGGTTGTACAGCATAGCTTGAAAACAAAGCGACATGAATAAGCACCTGAGATGATTCAATGGAACACATATTCTGCAAGAATTTACAAATAACTCTCAATTATAATTCTCGTATCAGCAGGTGCATGTTTCACTTTTCTTAAATTTACAAACACTGCAACATATGTAAGTACAGTCGTTACCTTGAATTTATTAGGTCAGTTTGGCAGGATATACCATAAAGAATTTCTGCTGAATTGGGTGATCAAAAGAGGGGGAAATGAGGGGCAGCACCAAGCATAGATTCTATATTTGATAGACCAACAAATATAGCCAATAGCATCAGTACCTTACTAATTCAGTATCAGTAAGGTTTATGGTATGGCAAAAAACTTTGTACATTGTTTCCATTTGCAGCAGCAGTGCCCTAGTGCTTAATGAAAGCTTCTCTAGTGAGGCCAATCATTATTCAAGGTCATATTGCTTCTGAGCCTGCAAATAATAATATGAAATTAGTATTCACATAGAAATGGGAGAATCAGATAGGAACATCTCTGGTATTTTTCCTTAACTGGAAGAGCATATCTGGTATTGCCATAGAAAAAAAATATCAAAATAGCTAGCATTAATTTTAAACATGACAAGTTGTTCCCTGAGATTTCAAACTTAATGTAACTTCCAAATGGAAGCAAAATACCACTTATGCATGTGATGGAAACCATCCAAAGATTCAATAAATCTCAATTAGATTACTCATGAGATACATAGATTCACATGATTCTGAAAATATAGAGGCCCACTTTCCAAGCTTCCTTTCTGACATCCTGTCCCCCTAAATGCGTAAGCAGATAACTAAGTGAAAGTTCAGGTCCGCTGGCACCTGAGACCCACTGGGTATTTCCATCCAATGACCTAATTATAATAATAGCATATGTGTACTCTCTCTTTTCCCTTCTATAAGGCATATATTGATTAGGTACATCAGAATCAAGGATATTATCCTTCTATTAGTTTCTTATATACGTTTAAGTGAGAAAATATTGAGAGCAAATGAGAGGATAATTAAAACTGATGCATGCCTTATACATTCAAATAAGACTGAAGAAGAAATTTGTCCTATATATTGAAACGAAAATGGTGCTTGGTAGAATTAACTTACTGGAGATCATCGACGAATCCCATTAATCATATGCATAGAGGCATGCAACCATTCAATACGTGGTTGAATTATAAGCATAATCTTGTATGTTGTGCCACTTGCAGTGATCTGTGCTACCAATTCGTTTACAATGAATTCACTAATGCTGGGAGCATGTATCATCTGAATGGCTTTGTTTTAATGATACCAGAGCAATAATGTTTTATCCGGAGATAGAATTCCTGGAAAGGCTAACCCCCAAGTGCCAAGTGTCAACTATACAAGAATGGTGGACTGTGTCAGAACAAGCGCTGAAGAATTTGTGAAAAAAACAAGGCTGCAACAACCTCTTACCTTTATACTAATGTTGAGGCCATATTCAGCGTCAATAAAATTCAAATACAATGCAACCTCTTGCTGAGGTATGTGATCTAAAAATATGATGAACAACACTGTTCATACAGTTAGCTGGCTGTATTCCTATATCTGGAACATTTCAGTCTAGCCACCTGGCAGCCTCATTTGCCCAGCTGACTTATACCCGTTGAGTTTACCAATAATCTTCACAAGAGCAATTACCATTCTCAAACTTGTGCAAATACTTCGGATCCTTGATCAGTATCTGACGCCCATACTTCTCCGAAACTAACTTAGCGAAGGTGTGACAATGGTTACACATCCTTGCAGTTTTGATTATCCGTATGCTTCTGAAGTGAGGGGAATTAAAAATCCCAACAATAATTGCTAATTTCTCACAATGGATTCCCGCAAGTTCTTCCTTCTCTTCTTCCACTTCTAGAGTTCCATTACCAGCGCTAAGCATAGAGGGTCCCATCTCAATCATCATCAATTTTAATTCAGCTGCTTCATGCTCCGAGGCAACCTTATCACCAGTTGAGAACAAATATACCATATTTCTGATTTCTGTTGAACAACTCTCAACCCCACCCAACATTCTTTCCTTGCTGTGTACTGTCACCTTTGGCACATCAAAAGATTGTCCAGCAAGATCCTGCAGGCTAGAAACCACTACTTGGATTCTAGGATCATTGGGTTCAATCATCGACATCTCTGTAGCCGCCAGTAGTGCCAGCCTTACATTTCCATGCATTCTTGCTGAGGTTAGTAACGACTCCCACAGTGTTAAATTGGGTGCGAGTGGCATTTCATCAATAATTGCATATGCCTCCTGCAGTCTCCCAGACCGTCCAAGAAGGTCTACCATTGCTGCATAATGATCTAAATCTGGAGTTACATTATAGTCTTTGTCCATATTGAGAAATATTTCTCTCCCTTCAGATACCATCCCCTCCATACCGTAGGCTCTGATAACAGCTGTCAAAGTTGTATGATCTGGCAGTACACCTTGTTGCTTCATTTTAAAGAAGTAGTCCACTACTTTAGTTGGAGACCCATGCAGCAAATGTGCAACAATGATGCAATTCCATGAAATAGTGTTCCTTGATGAGTGCCTATCAAAAACAGCACAAGCACCAGCAAGATCGCCAGATTTTGAATAGGCATTAATAAGCGCATTTGCGATTTTCCCATCCATTTCTAAGTTGTGGTGAAAAATACAGGCATGGATCTCCCGTACTTTCCACGCTGCCACCAGATTTGCGAATGCTGGGATGATACTTAGGATTGTAATGTAGTCAGGCTTTATCAGAACTGATTGCATCTGCCGAAATATTCTTAGGGCTCTATCAAAATATCCATTATGCACTGAACCAGCAATGAGTATGTTCCAGGAAGCTGTGTCCTTTTTTACTCCATAACTTTCCATGGTCTGGAATAGTTCAAAAGCTCTCTCGTCGTCCCCATTCCGTATGTACCCTGATATCATTGTATTCCAGGTTATCACATTGCGCTGGATACCATAACTTTCCATCTTGCAGAAGAGTTCGTAAGCCTTGCCACAGTATCCCGCTTGCGCATACCCTGCAACCATTGAATTCCAGGAGAAGATGTCCTTCTCGGGTATCTCATTAAATACTCTATATGCTGCGACTATTTCGCCACATTTAGCATACATGTCAACCAAGGAGTTCCCTGACAAGACGTTGTTCACAGTCCCAATCTTAATCGCATGGCAATGGAGCTGGCTTCCCTGTCTCAACAACTTCAAACTCGCACAAGCTGAGATGGCACATGCAATTGTCATGCCATTTGGTTCCACCCCAGCCACACGCATCCGGATAAAACACTGAAGTGCCTCATCCCCTCTATCGCTATGAACGAAACCTGACACAAGGCTTGTCCACGTGACAACATCTGGTTCTACTCCACACTCTTCCATCTGTCCCAGCAGGTCCACGGCCACATCAAGATCCCCAGACCTGGCATAGCTCGAAATCAATGTGTTCCATGTGACAACCCCTGGCTCTGTCCCTTCCCGCCTCATTTCATCAAGAAGCCTCCGCGCTTCCTCCCACTCGCAAGACCTGCAACACCCAAAGATCATCGAGTTCCATGTGCCCAGGTCCCGGCGCCTCATCTTGTCAAACACCGCACGCGCACGCCCCAGCTCTCCACATTTGACATACATCACCAGCACCGAGTTCCCCACAGGCACATCCTTCACCCTGCCCATAAACCCTCTCCGGATGGCCATGGAGTGCAGCGCGCTCCCGAGCCTCTGGTCCTCGGCGTAGGCACACGCCTGCAGAATCCGAGTGATCAGGAACCTGTCGGGGAGCACGCCTTCCCCGATCATGCTCACCGCGAGCGCGAGCACCTCGTGGAAGATGCCCCTGGTGGCGTACGCGCCGATCATGGCCGACCAGGCGAGCAGGTCCCTGTGGCCCATTCCGTCGAACACCTCGCGGGCGGCGCCCAGGCGCCCCGCGGAGGAGTGGAACGTGATGAGCTTGGTCTCCGAGACGAACCGGGGCTCCCCGCGCGTGGAGGAGGTGGGCGGGCGAGCTCTTGTCTCTTGGACGGGCCGAGCGTGGTGAGGGACGTGGACGCTTCTCGCCTCGTCAGGCGAGAGTGCCAGCCAGGGCGGCGGAGCTTGGGCCAGCGCCATGGCCGGTTCTTGGAGGCGGCCATGGCGGGGCCGGGAGGGCGGATGGGGCTGGAGGTGGTGGGATTTGGGGAGAAGAGAGGGGAAGGGGGGGAGGGCGAGCTCCATGGGAAGGGGAGGGGGAAGGAGCGGTTCTTGCGAGGCTTTGGTTTTTGCATTCCGTTATCCTCTTGGGTATTTTGTTTTTTCGCAAATGCGGATGCTGCAGGGCGGGGCAGAAATCACATATTTGACCTGAGGCCCAAATTAAATTATAAACTGACCTGGTCACGAAAAATTTTTACTCTGCTGACCCTTCGGTGTGGCGCCCGACACGGTGGCGCCAGACCCCTCTTGTCAGCGCCCTTCCCTTAGGCGTCAGACCTCCGCCACTGTGGCGCCCCTGGTCGATTCTTGCCCCACATGCACTGCAGGCAGGCTTAAGGCTTAGGCGCCACACCAGTAATGTGTGCGCCTAGCTCTTGGTATTGACATCAGGTTCCACTTGGCTGGCCCCACCCTCTCTCCCTCCCACCTCCACCCCACACACCCCCACCCCACTCAAACCCTTAGACTTGCGCCTCCTCTCTTCCTCTCCCCACTCTCAAATCCTTCTAAAATCTTGCAAATCCGAAGTATTTGACCGTGGATTTCGAAGCCAACCCCTTCCTTAAGGTAATCTCCTCCGATCCCCTCGTTTTCATTCATAGGAATTGTCACATTTGCTCAAATCTTGCTAGTTTGGGGAAACCCTAGTTTTTGCTTGGATTTGCAAATTTGTGTTGAATGATGTTATGTTTGTTTGCTAATTTGGGTTGGTTAGGCTTCCATAGTATGCTAGGGTTAGGGTTATGTGTGTTTGAAGTTGGTGTTAGGGTTATGCTATGGTTAGGGTTGTGGTAATTGTTATGTGGGGGTTAGGGTTATTAATTCATATATATGTTAGGGCATATGTGTGCAAATATTTTTGTTAAGTACTTACTTGATATATTTGTGTTTTTGATTATTGTAGGGATGGGGAGAACATGTGTTTATGTTCATCATGTGGATAAAGAGGCCTTTTTGAAAGGCAATGTTGAGCCGGACCCGGATGAGCTTGACATGGTGTTTGAGAGTAGTCCTAGCTATGCAGAGCTTTTGGACCAAGTGAGGAAGGATTTGAATTGGATGGACCCAAGTGACGTTGTTGAGTTCGAGGGAAGGCATAATGTTGGTTTTGGAATGCACATCCGTTGGAAGACAATGCGTGTGAACTCCGAGCAACGTTGGGTTGCATACAAGGAGACGGTTGCCGAATTTCTAGACAAGGCTCTTGAGTTATTTGCCTCCAAGAAGGTTGAGTCTACTTTGAATTTAGACTTGAACCGGATCCCCTCCCCGTTGGTTGCTAGCACTCCCCCACTCATGAACCAAGATCAAATGAGTGAACCTCATTTCACGCAACAAGATTGGCCAACATTGAGCCCGACTCCAAACAACCAAAATGAAGCTTTTGAAGAGGAGAATGATGAGTACGAGGAGGATGACAATGAAGTTGATCTCCATGACAACAATGTGGGTGATCTCGACCAATATCATGTGCAAGAGACAATGGACCAATCCATCCCTTTTTCCCGTGCATATGCATCGGACTCGGATGACGATGGTCCCGATGAAGAAGTTGATGAGGAGGGGTTCACGCCGAAGGAGGCCCAAGCATTCAAGAAGGTATTCGGGCGGGATCACAAGACACCATTGTTCAAGGATCTTAGTCTCGCGGATGAAGCCGTTGTGGATGGTGGCAAATGCATATCTCTTGGAGCTAGGCCAAGTTCTCACCGTGATTTGAAGGCGGCAAGAACGGGATATATCCGGTTGTGAGTTTCAATCCTTCTTGGAATTGAAGATGTGGCTCGACAACTACTCGGTTTACATTATCGTCCACATAGAGTGGCCAACTCGGACGTGAATGTGTGTTACACAGTCAAATGTGAAGTGCCAACATGTCCATGGATTGTGCGTGCAAGGCCATGGAAAGGAGGTCCCACTTGGCGCATAGTGAGTTGTCTACCAAATCACATGTGCCGGCACAAGAATGCGGATGGCAAGCTTGTGTACCAACAACACAGACAACTCACATCCGATTTCATAGCTTACAGGCTTTCCAACCAAATATCCACACTTCCAACAATGAGCATCAAGAGTGTCATTGACCTTGTGGAAGCCATCTTTCATTACAAGGTGAAGTACGGCAAGGCATGGAAGGCGAAGCAAGCCGCATTCAAGATGTTGTATGGCAATTGGGAGGAAGCATACAACCGACTCCATAGGTTGTTGTTAGCTATGGCCGCCACAAACCCAGGCATGGTTCACGTGGTTGAGCCTCATGGGCACCAAACATTGATTCATAACGGGAGGACCGTCCGAGTATTTGGCCGTGCATTTTGGGCCTTTGAGCAATGCGTGAGGGCTTTTGAGCATTGTCGGCCCGTCATCGCCATTGAAGGCACGTTCTTGACCGGACAATACAAGGGCATTTTATTGGTTGCAATAGCAAGTGATGCCAATAACCGGGTGTTGCCTTTGGCTTTCGCTTTGGTTGAGGTGGAGAACAATGATAACTGGGAGTGGTTCTTGTGTCAACTGAGAACAAGGGTATTACCGGCTGAAAGGGAAATTTGTGTCATATCGGATCGCCATCCTGGAATTCTAAATGCGGTGGTGGTTGACATTCCCGGACATACAAAGTTGCATCATCGATGGTGCATGAGGCACTTTTGTGCAAACTTCTATAGGGTATGTGGTATCAAGGAGTTGGCCGATGATCTTCAGGATTGTTGTCTCGCTTTCACCAACAAGCGGTTTGCCACATTGTTCAATGCATTGCTCAGACACAAGAAACTTGACCCCGGCGGTCAGGAGTTTCTCAATAAGAACATTGCCGAAAGGAATATGTGGGCACGTGCTTTCGATGAAGATGGCCGGAGGTATGGTCAAATGACAAGCAATATGGCAGAATGCTTCAATAAGGTGCTCAAGGGTGTACGTGCATTACCCGTGACGGTAATAGTTCAATACACATTTGACAAGATGAATGCATACTTTTAAAGTACTCAATGGAGACCGATAAGCAGATTCTTTGGTGAGAACAAGGATAAGCACAAGTACAATTTCCCACCAAAGGTTGAAGAATGGTTGGAATTTCAATCACGAAAGGCAGACTTCGAAGAAGTTGTACTATATGACGACAACAAGTGGAAGTATGAGGTGAAAGAGCCTGGAGGAACCACAAACGATGGCCACCAACACGGAGGCCGGGCTTTCAAGGTCTCCCTAACACGGTGTGATTGCAGGTGCATGAGGCCATCATTACTTCATCTCCCATGCTCGCACTTGTTAAACGCATCCCGGGTTAGGAATGTGGACGTCAATCACCCTCTTACCATGAGGGAGTCCGAGTTCTCAATCATGACGGTAAAGAATACATGGACTCCACGGTTCCAGCCATACTTGGACCAATCACAATGGCCGGAGTATCATGGAGTTCAACTATGGCCGGACCCGGAATTGAAGTTCGTTAGACGGCGAAGACGTAAGACAAAGCGTCTTAGAGGTGACATGGACGGATGGGGCCGTGGTGGCGGTGGAGAATACGACACCGGCCAATTCCAAGAGCCTCGTGAGCAATCCCGTTGTGGGGGCTGCAGTCATGGGGGACACAACACAAGAACTTGTCCCAAACCAAGAAAGAGATCAAAGAAAAATGGTGCAAGAACAAGCCAAGCAAATGATAGCCAACCAAGTCAACCAAGGGGTAGCCAACCAAGTCAACCAAGGGGTAGCCAACCAAGTCAAACAAGTGGTGGAGTGCCAAACCAATCAAATCAAACAAGCCAACGAGGAACTAGGCAACAAAGAGGGAGTCAACTTGGTCTTAGAAGAGGCCGTGGTGGTGGTAGAGGCCGTGGTGAAGGCCTAGGCCATGGTGATGGCCTAGGCCATGGTGATGGTCTTGGCCGTGGTGGTGGTAGAGGCCGTGGTGATGGTCTTGGCCGTGGTGGTGGTAGAGGCCGTGGTGATGGTCTTGGCCGTGGTGGTGGTAGAGGTCGTGGTGATGGTCTTGGCCATGGTGGTGGTAGAGGCCGTGGTGATGGTCTTGGCCGTGGTGGTGGTAGCGGCCGTGGTGATGGTCTTGGCCGTGGTGGTGGTAGAGGCCGTGGTGGTGGCGGTAGAGGCCGTGGTGGTGGTCTAGGCCGTGGTGCTGGTGGTGAAGGAAATATGCCCTAGAGGCAATAATAAAGTTATTATTTATTTCCTTGATAAATGTTTATTATTCATGCTAGAATTGTATTAACTGGAAAAATAATACATGTGTGAATACATACACAAACAGAGAGTCACTAGTATGCCTCTACTTGACTAGCTCGTTAATCAAAGATGGTTATGTTTCCTAACCATGGACAAAGAGTTGTTATTTGATTAACGGGATCACATCATTAGGTGAATGATCTGATTGACTTGACCCATTCCGTTAGCTTAGCACACGATCGTATAGTATGTTGCTGTTGCTTTCTTCATGACTTATACATGTTCCTATAACTATGAGATTATGCAACTCCGTTTACGGAGGAACACTTTGTGTGCTACCAAACGTCACAACGAATCGGGTGATTATAAAGGTGCTCTACAGGTGTCTCCAAAAGTATATATTGAGTTGGCATAATTCGAGATTAGGTTTTGTCACTCCGATTGTCGGAGAGGTATCTCTGGGCCTTCTCGGTAATACTCATCACCTAAGCCTTGCAAGCATTGTAACTAATGAGTTAGTTATGAAATGATGTATTACGTAAGCGAGTAAAGAGACTTGCGGTAACGAGATTGAACTAGGTATTGGACACCGACGATCGAATCTCGGGCAAGTAACATACCGATGACAAAGGGAACAACGATGTTGTTATGCGGTTCGACCGATAAAGATCTTCAGAGAATATGTAGGAGCCAATATGAACATCCAGGTTCCGCTTATTGGTTATTGACCAAGAATAGTTCTAGGTCATGTCTACATAGTTCTCGAACCCGTAGGGTCCGCACGCTTAAGGTTTCGATGATGCTTATATTATGAGTTTATGAGTTTTGATGTACCAAGGAGTTGAGTCCCGGATGAGATCGGGGACATGACGAGGAGTCTCAAATGGTCGAGATGTAAAGATCGATATATTGGACGACTACATTCGGAGTTCGGAAAGGTTCCAATGATTCGGTATTTTTCGAGTACCGAGAGTTACGGAATTCGCGGGAGAAGTATTGGGCCTTATTGGGCCCTCGGGAAAGAGAGAGGGGCTGCCTAGGGCAGGCCGCGCGCCCCATGGCCTAGTCCGAATTGACTAGGGGAGGGCCGCACCCTCCTTCCTTCCCTTCTCTCTTCCCCTTCCTTGTCTCCTACTCCTAATACATGGAAGGACTCCTAGTTGACTAGGAAGGGGAATCCTACTCCGGTGGGAGTAGGACTCCCATGGCGCGCCCTCCTAGGGCCGGCCTCCTCCTCCCTCCCTCCTTTATATACGGGGCAGGGGCACCCCATGGACACACAAGTTGATCTACGGATCGTTCCTTAGCTGTGTGCGGTGCCCCTCCACCATATTCCACTTCGGTCATATCGTCATGGAGCTTAAGCGAAGCCCCGCGCCGTAAAGTCATATTGTCGCGGAGCTTAGGGCGAAGCCCTGCGTCGGTGGAGCATCATCATCGCCACCACGCCGTCGGTTGTGGAACTCATCCCGACACCTTGCTGGATCGGAGTCCGGGATCGCCATCGAGCTGAATGTGTCTGAACTCGGAGGTGCCGTGCGCTCGGTACTTGGATCGGTCGGATCGTGAAGACGCACGACTACATCAACAGCGTTGTTATAACGCTTCGCTTCGTCTCACGAGGGCACGTGGACACACTCTCCCCTCTCGTTGCTATGCCATCACCATGATCTTGCGTGTGCGTAGGAAATTTTTGAAATTACTACGTTCCCCTACAAAGGGCATCCGAGCCTGGTTTTATGCGCTGATGTCATATGCATGAGTAGAACACAAGTGAGTTGTGGGCGATATAAGTCATACCGCTTACCAGCATGTCATACTTTGGTTCAGCGGTATTGTGAGATGAAGCGGCCGGACCGACATTACGCCAGACGCTTACGCGAGATTGGTTTCACCGCTCGAGCACTCGTTGCTTAAAGGTGACCGGCGGTGTCTGCTTCTCTCACTTTAGTTGAACTGAGTGTGGCTACGCCTCGTCCTTGCGAAGGTTAAAACAGCACCAACTTGACAAACTATCGCTGTGGTTTTGATGCGAGGTAAGAACGGTTCTTGCTCAGCCCGTAGCAGCCACGTAAAACTTGCAACAACAAAGTAGAGGACGTCTAACTTGTTTTTGCAGGGCATGTTGTGATGTGATATGGTCAAGACGTGATGCTATATTTTATTGTATGAGATGATCATGTTTTGTAACCGGTTATCGGCAATCGGCAGGAGCCATATGGTTGTCGCTTATTGTATGATTTGTAAACGCCATGTAATTGCTTTACTTTGTCACTAAGCGATAGCGATAGTCGTAGAAGCAATAGTTGGCGAGACGACAACGATGCTACGATGGAGATCAAGGTGTCGCGCCGGTGACGATGGTGATCATGATGGTGCTTCGGAGATGGAGATCACAAGCACAAGATGATGATGGCCATATCATATCACTTATATTGATTGCATGTGATGTTTATCCTTTATGCATCTTATCTTGCTTTGATTGACGGTAGCATTTTAAGATGATCTCTCACTAAAATTATCAAGAAGTGTTCTCCCTGAGTATGCACCGTTGCTAAAAGTTCGTAGTGCCCGGACACCACGTGATGATCGGGTGTGATAAGCTCTACGTCCATCTACAACGGGTGCAAGCCAGTTTTGCACACGCGGAATACTCAGGTTAAACTTGACGAGCCTAGCATATGCAGATATGGCCTCGGAACACGGAGACCGAAAGGTCGAGCGTGAATCATATAGTAGATATGATCAACATAGTGATGTTCACCATTGAAAACTACTCCATCTCACGTGATGATCGGTTATGGTTTAGTTGATTTGGATCACGTGATTGTCATCCATACGAATTGTCACATTTGCTCAAATCTTGCTAGTTTGGGGAAACCCTAGTTTTTGCTTGGATTTGCAAATTTGTGTTGAATCATGTTATGTTTCTTTGCTAATTTGGTATGATTAGGCTTTCATAGTATGCTAGGGTTAGGGTTATGTGTGTTTGATGTTGGTGTTAGGGTTATGTTGGTTTTGTAGGCATGGGGGTTAGGTTTAACCAATGATTCTCGGTTTTGTAGGCATGGCTTCATCCGGTTCCATGACGAGGCCACCGTGTGCTAACCAAGAAGACATGCCGAACAAGTGGGAGGACGCATCTTTGGACAAGGTGAAGGAGAAAGATGTCAACATCCCGCCATGTTGGTGTGGAGATGTTTGCAAGGTGAAGGTGTCCACCAATCGAAGGAAAGCATGGACGGAAGGGCGGAGATATTTTGTATGCCTGAACTATGCTTATGATCGTGCACTTCCAACTAACGCCTATGACCAACCACCGGTAAGCTCGAGAAGTAAAATGTTACTCTCAAATGTGTGTCAACACTAACAACAAATTTTTATGCAGTCACCGCCTCCTCTGTGCAAGTACTTCACATGGATAGATCTTGAAGTGCCAGAAGATGTCAAAAAGGACCAATACCAAGATTGTCTTAGGCGGCAACGTCGGTTCGAAGAGGCTTGGAGGAAGAGCGTCGTCAGAAGGAGAGGATGGAGCGGAAGAAACGAGAGGAGGAGAGGGCACGCCAAGCGAAACTTGCTCGTGAGGAGGAGAGGGCAAGAAAGCTTGCAAAGGCTCGCAAGGCGCAAGAGGAGGACTCGGCACGTGACAAGAAGGGGAAATGGCCTCGCTCTACTCAGTAGGGACTTCGCTTTGGTGCACTTGTCGTCAACTATCTTCTAATGAATGTGTCGTGAACTTGTGAGGGCATGTGAGATGTTGGTGAACTATCTTCTAGGGCAAGCTGCCATTTGTCATTTTTAATGAATGTGTCGTGAACCATGTCGTACTAATGTTTGAATTGTCTCAAGTTATGAACTCGTCGGCATAAAATTTGTGTTTGTTCAAATTGCTGTGATGCTGCAGTCATTGTAAGTATTATGGATGGTCAGTGATGCAAGCCAATTGTGGATTTGTGGATAGCCATGGCAGTTAAGCAGCGCCTATAGGGGGGCTGCTGCACTGCATAAAGGCATCGCCTAACTGTGAGGCGCCACAAAGATAAAGGCAGCCCTAACTCATTGGCGGCTGAAGGTGCTGCTATAAGCTAAATCAGTAAACAGATGCCATTTTGGCCTCCTACAGCAGCACTCACATAACTTGAACATCACTAAAAGTAATGTAAACTGCACATACTAAACAAAGAGAACTAATAACTTGAACATCATATCATTTAAGAAAATTCAACATTACTTGAAGTTCGCAAACACAAATACCACACTAGTAAGAGTTCACCAACATATAACATAACCTCACAAGTTCATCAACCTAATGAAACGGCTACAAGTAACATGAACAAGCACTAATGCCTTCCGCTGTTCACGGTGCCACGCTCGCAGTAATCTTGTTCGCCCCGGAAGGACGAGCCTCCTCTTCATGCACTTCCTCCTCCGCCTCAGCCTCCGCCTCATCATCCAAGCTGGCCATCCACGAGGTCCCTACGACCACCTTTGGGTTGCCTCTGTTGTCATAGTCGTAGGGCGTGTACGGGCGTCTGGGCTTCCTAGGCTTGAACACATATGCGGACCGAGCTTGAGCGTCCGCCAAAGTCATGTCATCATCAAGCTCATGGCCCTATTACACAATCAAACAATATGGTGAAGGCCGTGTCGAATCAAGTGAGAATCACATCTAAAGGATTAGTCATACCTCTTGGGTGATCGCACCTCATCATCCATATAAGCATATGAGGAACTCACATCGTCCCCCCGATGGTGAGATGAGGGTCCGATGGTGTACTGCACCTAGAGGCGATGGTTCATCATATTCGGGATCACGGCAACCGAGAAGATTCGATAACCGCCTTTAACTTCTTGGCCCGACGATGTAACATGAACAAGTGTGTAAGATATCAAACTTCACAACATAGACTGGCTCTCATAGTGAATGCGATATGTACCTTGAGGAATGCTCGTATTGAACCATCATCATTGCTGTTTCCAACCGGTGTCTTCTGCAGAATAGACTGGCTCTCATCAGCTGCTTTCTTGATCTCGGTGCACTGCGGATGAGAAATAATGAATGCGTTATCCATTCAAACATGTGTAATACGGTCAATGGGAAAGTAAAGAGGGAAACACTTTACCACATAGTTAATCACCGGAACAGCAGGGACTCCTTTCCCTTGCCTGACATCTCTGTTGTACTTCCCCTTTGCTAGATCCTCAAAGTTCACGGGTTCTTCAAGAATATCCTAAACCATCATACGTAGTTATCAAAAGCAAGTGGGTTGTGCTCACGAAGCGGGGCATGTGCAGTGCTACGAGCTTGCTCCACACAAAGCTGGAAGCGGGTAACATACGCAGAATGATGCTTGTCCCAATCCTTTATCTTCCGTTGCCTTCTCCTGTCCAACCTGCGTGGTATAAAACCAAACATTAGCACAATCAAAAGGAGTCCCGATGATTAGACAATACATAGACATGCTCTCTTACCTATGAAGTGCTTTGTCCGTGTCCACCCAATCCGCGGGTGAGGCCGAACAGCACTAAATCGACGATACACGCGATGCGGCAAATGAAACTCAACCACCCGATTGCATATCAAGGCACCGCCTAAGCCGAGATCCTTATCCCGCAAGCACATCGGGTTGAGGCAGAACTCCGCGGTGTACCCCAAGCTCTCACCCGCTCCATATGGCTGCCATTCCACCTATGAAACAGGCAAAATGCAAATTTGATGACTATTTTTCAAGCAAGCATGAGAAAGGATCAAGTAATGACCTCCTTACCTGCTCAGCGTAATCGTGTCCAACTCGGCAATGTACTTTTGGTACATGAGATTGACATCGTTCGTCATCTCGAAACGATATCCCACTTGTAAGCCCATGGGGCACCGTAATTCGTCATGTTCATCTCGCATACCAAGGATCAAACCGACGCTCTCAAGGCCCAACAGCAGAACACTCCCAGCTCCATACGTAAAGTAGAAGCAGATTACCACCAATGCCGTGCACTAGGTGTGATCACGCAACACGATCGTCCAGCTACATATGAAAGAAAAACAATGTAAACTTGACATCAAGCTTGCATTGCTAATGAAGAAATGAGTTGATCACAAAAGCAGACCAACCACCTGTCGGTACAAGTAGGCAAGAGTCGCTGAACCCCAGCTCCATTTGCTATCGAAGACGGTCAACGCCTTCAGCCACATCCATGGAGCGTTCTTGCCGGTGGAGTCGAAACAAAGTCCTCGACACAACGTACCACATATACACACGAGCATGTGTCCGGATCACATCATCGGTGGCATCCGGAGGGCACGCCGCAGTTATTTTGAATCCACGTGAAAGCAGCTCCGCCGCTTTCCTTTCCTCTTCTTCTTCTCTTCTCCTCCTCTACATCATCCTCAGCCTCGGTAGGAGCCATCCCGATAAGAGCAATCATCGCTCGCGCCACCCATCGAATCGGTGCTCATACAGAGATGCCTCCCGTCGATAGCAAGACCGGTGATCAACGAGACATCCTCGGCGCCACGGTCATCTCCCTAGTCCAAGATGGAAGCTGTGGGTCTCGCCTCCACCGATCAACAAGAGCGACACGGTGGAGCGTCAGATTCGGCGTGGACCGGCTGACCAACAGAATCCACGGAGTAGTCCCGCTCGCTTGATGTACGTGTGTACTGCTCATCATAAGGCATGGCAGGACCAGAGACCCCGTGATACCGAATCTTCAGAGGTTCAAGCTTCGCAAAAACAAGTAATGACAAATCTTAGGGCATGTAAATTTCAACTAAAGGCAAATTTGCAAAATATGTAGATTACTCATTATTACCTTATCCTTCTCACAAGATCATGTAGGCCCGGTGTTGCACGTCAGAGACATCGCCTAGAAGCCAAACCATCCTTACAATTTCAAACAATAAACATATAAGAGTTCATCTTCATCTCAAATATCGGTATACACTAAACATATAACATGTGTTCAACTACAAGAATCTCAACATCTCCTTCTCACACAATGAATATGTCATATGTGTTCAAATAAACTAAACATCTAATATTTCAAATAAACTCAACATCTAATATTTCAAATAAACTCAACATCTAATATATATCTAAACAAACTTCTCATATATGTCTACAAAATCAACATCTCATAGTTATCTATAAAATAGGCATCTCATATATATCTAAAAAACTAAACGATCTAGGGTTTCACTAACAAGAATCATATATTGTGAACTAATAAATAACACTATGGTACTACCAATATGAATACACATCCTAAATCGAGCAAACCAAACAAATCAAGGGTTCCATCAAATCTTGGACAAATCACTAAATGGCAACAAATTTACGGAGCAAAAGAAAGAGAACGGAAGAGTTTACCTAGTAGGATGGATTGGGGATCGAATCCACGGATCAAATCTTCAGATCCGAGAGGGATGTGGGGATTAGATGGGGGCGGCGGCGCTGCTCTCGTCAGAGAGCGAGAGATGAAGAACTGCCTGGTCGGGCTGGGGCGGCGGCTGCAAGTCACCGTGGCAGCGCCTAAGGGCTAGGCGCTGACGTCAAAGTGTGGCGCCTAGCCCTTAGGCGCTGACAGTGCGTGTGGGGTCAAGAATCGACTAGGGCTGCCACGGTGGCGGAGGTGCGACGCCTAAGGGAAGGGCGCTGCACATTAGGGTGCGGCGCCCAGCTGTCGGGCGCCACACCAAAGGGTCAGCAGAGTGAAATTTTTTCATGACCAGGTCAGTTTGTGATTTGATTTGGGCCTCAGGTCAAATATGTGATTTCTGCCGCAGGGCGAGCGAGCGCGACCAGAGCCGTTGGTTATTTGTGGAGATTGCGCCACGTGGAGTCAACACTCCTCTCGATTTGACCGCGACAATTCTTCGCTTAGAGCATGGTTAATAGTATAACCAACCGATTATATAAAGTTATAAGGCCAATGCTTGATAATACTAGACACACGGGCAACCTTCAACGGACTCTATGGGAGGAAGAGCGTGCCCTCATCCTGTCATCCACACGGAGCGGTCTGGGTCAAGTCCGCAGAGAGCATCCGCGTTAGTTCCAGCGTCGGATCATCTTCAGGCTGAGGAGCCGGAGAGTTGAGGGCGGCTGACCAGAGCCCCACTTCGGCAGCGGTGATGCCAGCCTAAAGTATCTATGGGGTCAATGGTATTTTTTGGAATTTTTTCTTCACGGTGAACAGTAATTGTATTGTAATTTTAGGTTTGTTTTCAAATAATTATGGGGTCAACTGACCCCACAGCTAACACGTAGCTTCGCCGCTGCACTTCGGTGTGCATTTTAAATAAACAATTCAAAAGGGGCGCCTTAGATTATCCAAAGACATGACGAATTCTACATAGAAACTTACATGGGCGATCTGGGTGGGCTACATTGTGGCCGATGTCGTCCTTGTGGTCCGGGAAGTCGCTGATTTTTCCTCGGAACATGAGTAAGAGCATCTCCTTCATGGATTTGCCCTCATAGAGGTTTGCTCCGGATGGTCCGGGTGTGGTCTTCCTCTCCGGTATAAATCCACGTCGGATGTGCCCGGGTCTAGAGGGGCTAGATGCCACGACTGAGGGCCACATGCATAACCTGATAGAGTGTCACCTTGTCCTTGACAAGGCGGGCCGCCCTCTTGCTCAACATTGCCACCTCTTCGAATTCCTCGAACATGAGGGTCATGCACGACTGCACTTAGTAGCATCGAAGACCGCGGCGTGACCGCCGCCTCTTCTTCGCCATGTCCGGACTCTTCTTCGTCGTATCCGGAATCTTCTCCACCGCCGTCATGTCCGGACTCTTCCCCGCCGCCATGTCCGACGCCATTGTCTTCATGTCGATTGGTCATCTCTTCGTCTAGCCTCATGTCGTTATTCCCTACCATGTGGACGTCCTCATCATCATCTTGACTTATCCACCGAGTATAGCCATCCATGAAACCATTAATCGGCATGTGCGCCTTCAAACTGCCACGATCAAAAGGGTCCAAAAGGACTCCTTCTTTGCATCCTATACACGGACATCTAATCCTAGCCCGATTATTTGCATACATGTTCATCACCGCGGATTGCAAGTATCGCTCCACCTTCCATCCACTCACCTTCATGACTGACTGCACGGTATAACAAGCAAAAGGGTTATAACAAAATGCATGCATGCATCAAAGTCATATAAAAATTTGGCATGACCTTGCCTAAAAATAGGACATATCGAGTTCGCTCGAAATTCACCAAAACGGAAATAAATCAACATTTCGGCAAAACATAAGCAACTCGGGGGGCATGTCACTCGCACAAATCTCTCCATATCCCAAACACACATATTCCCATTCTTGAAATGCACAACTTTTTACTCACCTATTCTCCCGAGACCGAGCATGGTTAGATGAGGCCTTTCGCTACCTATATAGGGATCGAAAATGTGGATGGCTAAATAGCTAGCTAGATCTAATTGAAGGAAATATGCCTAGAGGCAATAATAAAGTTATTATTTATTTCCTTATTTCATGATAAATGTTTATTATTCATGCTAGAATTGTATTAACCGGAAACATAATACATGTGTGAGTACATAGACAAATAGAGTGTCACTAGTATTGTCGGAGTAATGGGCCATGGGTAGGCAAACCCGAGCCCCTGGACCTTTCAAAACATCGGGGCAGACTGCGCCCCTCAAGACCCCAAGACGAAGAGCCGCCTTCTGAGAGTCGGCGGCAGAGCCGCCGACTGCCCCTCCTAGCCGAGTCCCAAAGACGGCCTCGAGATGAGCCGACTCTCAACTAGCGACTTCTGCAGAAGCCGGCTATGGGGAGTCGGCCCGCGACTCCAACCACCTCCTGCCTATGCAACCATGGACGGGATGGGATGTGGCCGCCGCGTGGCCCATCCCTGCCCAGTTCACGAAGGGCAGGCATGGCCACAGTGCGCCGTACTGACGGAGATCTCCGTCCGGCGCGCAGACTGCTACACGCTGCCCCGACGTCAACCCGCAGGCGATCCTGTACCCATGATGGCCTGTCTGCATGCGACCCGAAGACGGCGGGACCCGCTGTCGGCGGAGTGAAAGACGGCGAGCGCCCTAAGACGGACCGGCGGGAGTCGGCCCCGAGAGTCGGCCGCCCTCCCACGGCTCCGCACGCCATTAACCAGACAAGACAGGAATGGCAGCGATGATCGCCCGTCGGCGGCGGCTTGTTGCCATGACCCCATGACCAAGCCAGCGTCATTAGAAGCGGCTACGATAATCCGCAACCGGCAAGACCGCCCGTGGTGACAAGGCTTGTCGGCCCCATGCTGGACCGTCGGCAGGCCCACTAGTCGGCGGGCCCCTAAGTCGGCGGAGAAAGGCGGCGACCTAAGAGGCTGACGGTGGGACCCGCGCCAGCCGGATTACTATTGTACCCCGGGGTAGGCCTATATAAACCCCCCGGGCACCCATGCAAGAGGTTGGACCCCAATAGTTTTAGACACACATAGAGGGAAGAGAAGAGCTAGCCTTGCCTTCTCCTTTCTCACCCGAACAGCTCAAGGAGCAACCTTGTACCCACTTTGCCATAGTGATCATGCGGAGACCCCGCAGAGCAGCGAGAGGGGTATTATCTCCACGGAGAGCCACGAAGCTGGGTAAGATCCGCCGGCGTGCATGCCTACGCCTCATCCCGTTTCCAGGCACCGGCGACGTTCTACTCGCCCCCACCATGATAAGCCATCCTTTGGCATATGTCGCTCCCAACCCCCAACATTTGGCGCCCACCGTGGGGCTAGGTGCACCGTCGTCCGGAGACCTGCTCTGGACGGGAACCCTTTTCCTCCCTGGCGAGCGCAGCCAGCCCAGCACGCCAGACGGAGTCTACGCCGACGCGCTGCACGGCGCTGAGATCGCCTGCGTGGCGAGCTGCCTCGCCGAACTTGTCAGCGAGGTTCGCCTCTCCGATGAGCCTGCATCCGACGCAGGCACGGGCGGCCCCGAGAGCCTCCTCGCGGGCCTCCTCGAGCAACTCCACGTCGCCGGCGAGCCTGCCGCGGACTTGGAGTCTGTAGGCTCCACCGACCCGATGCTGGTCGACTCCGACACCGCGTCGCTCGACGCGTTCCCCACCAACGTGGTGGTCTACGACAAGCCACTCCCTCGCGAGGGGAGCGGCGGAAGCACCGTCACAGAGGTGCTTTTCATCGGTCATAGCGAGCATTCCAGCGAAGGAGCTCATGACCCCCTCGACGCGGCTCTGCGAGACCTGACCGCGCCTATTCCGGAAGACGCTGACGCCGAGATGCTGGAGGCACGCCGCCTTCAGCTCGTCGAAGGCGCGAGAAAGCTCGCAAGCATGAGGCGCTTGTCAGAAGCCTACCAGTGTGAGGTGGATCGTACTGTGGGCGGCTCGCCGGCCCCGACGGGGCCTAGCCGCCTAGGCGTGGTCCAGCAGCGCGGCGTGGCCATCGCCAACCTGTTCGGGGCCAATCGCCCTGTGTACGCCACGCCTGCGAAGAACATCCGCACCGCCCAGGCGGCGGCGGACGAGCTGGACAACTTCGAGGGCGAAGAGCGCCGCCTGATGATGGAGCGAGTCCAGCAGCTCCTCGGACGCTGCCGCCGCAAGCAGATTTGCCGGCTGCCGACGGAGGCGCCGCGACGACAAAGCGACGACTTGCCTCCCGCCGAGAACAAAGCGCGGCGTCTCGGACGCCGTGGCGGTGTCGCGGAAGAAAAATAAGGATCCGCTGTCAGCCACGCCGGACTCACATCTCCATCGAAGCGCGACCAAGACGGCCGCCTAAGAAGCGATGGAAGCGGCGGGGCGACTATCCGCCTCCTCCTCCCGCGAGAAAAGCGAGTCTCCCGCCACCCGTCGAGCATCCGACTCTCGGCGACCGCCTTGGCCGCCGAGAGGAAGTCGAGAAAATGACGCCCGCCACCGGATCGACCGACTCCACCGATCCTGGCTGGAAGAAGAAGGCGAGTTGAAGGTCCGCCTGTTCGGACCTCGCATCCGAGACGAGCCCTTCCCTAGAGGGTCACACTCCCGAGACACGCCTAAGTACACCGGCTCCAGAAGCGGAAGGCGCTAGTTGACTACCCACGGCCGTCAACATAGCGAACGGCAACAAGCGTGTTGCCGTGAAGCACGTTCCCCTCATGCTCTGTGGCATGGCAGGACATGGTTGAACAACCAAGCCCCGCAGCATCAACAGCTGGGTCGACTTCACCGAGGCCTTCGTCCGCAACTTCACGAGCACGCATACAGCGACCTCCCAAGCCTCGCCAGCTTTCCTTGTGCATGCAAGGCCCCAGCGAGTCAACTCGCGACTACCTCACGCGCTGGGCGAGCTCCGGAACTCCTGCGGCGTGCGAGTGCAAGCTATCGAGTACTTCACCGCCGGGTGCGAGAAGGCACGCTCCTCAAGCACAAGCTCCTTTGCGACGAGCCGGAGACCCTCGACGAGCTGCTAATCATAGCAGACAAGTACGCCACGGCCGACTCCTCCATGAAGACGGAGATTGGAGTCAGTGCGACTAGCAAGGTGGCTCCACAGCTCCCGAACTCCTTTGGAGACACCATCGGCGATAGCAACAGAGCGATCCTGGCGCAAAGCCCCACAAACCGGCTTCGGCGGCGGCGGTGGCGGCGATCGAACCAGCAACTAGAGGGTAGCCTCCGCCAAGCGATCAAAGGCAGCAAGTCCAACTGGTTGCGGCCTTCTCTTCTGAGCGAGACTCTAGATGGTCCCTGCAAGTTCCATAGCGCGCCGGCTGTCAAACCACACCACCGGAAGTGTCAGCGGCTCACCGGGATCGCCAAGGAGACGGCCTCTGCCTCCCCGCTTTCTTTGGGCGCCGCCTCCACCGCCGCCCTAGCAGCCGGCTGTCAGGCCAGTCGGCGCAGTGCAAGACGAGTACCCAGAAGAGCATGGAGCTTATGTGGTGTTCACCAGTGTGGCCGATGACCGACGAAGCGGCGGCAAAGGAAGAAGAAGTGAATGCAGAGCATCGGATACTCGAGTTCATGCATTGGTCCGAGAAACCTATCGGTTGGAGCAGAGCTGATCACCCGTAGGTGATGCGAATCCGGGCTCCTACGCCCGGTCTTGGGAGCCACCCTTGCGCGGATAGGCGGGCGCTCGCTTCTCGCGAGTGCCGATAGACGGAGGCAGCATCATCAACATCCCTGTACAAGGACACGATGGAGAAGTTAGGAATCAAGCATAGACAGCTTGTAACAGCGGACTGTGTTCCACGGCATTATCTTGGCCTTTCTCGCTCACCGATCGGCAAGATCGATAGGCGTCCTTTTGGGGACAAAGATCATTTCCGCCGAGAGCGGTCTGGTTCGAAGTGGTGGACCTCGAAAGCCCGTACCACGCTCTGCTTGGCCGACCTGCTTTGGCCAAGTTCATGGCGGTCCCCCACTACGCCTACCTCAAGATGAAGATGCCAAGTTCCAAGGGATCTCGACCGTGGCGGCGACTCTGTAAAGTCGTCCGCTTATGCAGTGAGAGCGGTCGGCTGGCGAGTCCCCGTGATCGTGAAGCGAGCGGCTTCTTGATCGGGTCGTGGCGATGGCCCGCAAGCAGCCCGAAATATCGCCCGACCCCAAGGAGTCGGAAGCTGAGGGCTCGTTCAAGCCGGCCAAAGAGACGAAGAAGATACCCTTGGACCCGGAGCACCCGGAGAGGTACGCTATCGTAGGTGCAAACCTTGACAGTAAATAGGAAGGCGAGCTCGTCGATTTCCTCCGTGAGAATCGGGACATTTTCGCATGGTCCCCTAAAGACATGCGAGGTGTACCGATGGAATTCGCCAAGCACAAGTTACATGTCCGATCTGATGTGAAGCCCGTCAGGCAGCCCTTGCGCCGCCTGTCAGAAGAGAAGAGAAGAGTTGTTGGAGAAGAGATAGCCCGGCTCCTAGCAGCCGGTTTCATCATGGAAGTGTTCTTTCCAGAATGGTTAGCAAACCCGGTCTTGGTACTGAAGAAGAACAAGCAGTGGCGGATGTGTATTGACTACACAAGCCTCAACAAAGCTTGCCCCAAGGACCCGTTCGCTCTGCCGAGAATTGATCAGGTGATAGACTCCACAGCCGGATGCGAGCTATTGAGCTTCTTAGATGCATATTCAGGATATCACCAGATCAAGCTGAACCCGGCCGACAGACTGAAGACCGCCTTCATCACGCTGCTTGGAGCCTTCTGCTACCTGACCATGACGTTCGGCTTGAGGAATGCTGGCGCCACCTTTCAGCGTTGCATGCAGAAGTGCCTCCTCAAGCAGCTCAGCAGGAACGCCCACGTTTACGTGGATGATGTGGTGGTGAAGACGGAAAAGTGAGGAACACTGCTGGAAGACCTCAAGGAGACCTTTGAGAACCTGCACCGATTCCAGATCAAGCTCAACCCTGAGAAGTGCGTCTTCGGAGTACCAGCCGGCCAGCTCCTTGGTTTCCTGGTCTCTGAACGCGGCATAGAGTGCAACCCTGTGAAGATCAAGGCCATCGAGAGGATGGAAGTACCTCGCCGACTGCTGGATGTGCAAAAGTTCACCGGCTGCTTGGCCTCCATCAGCCGATTCATCAGTCGGTTGGGCGAGAAAGCTCTCCCGTTGTACCAGCTCATGAAGAAGACCACCTTCTTCGAATGGAACCACAAGGCGGATGAAGCTTTTCTCCAGTTGAAGAAAATGCTGACTACTCCCCCCGTGCTGGCCTCCCCGACTCCTAAGGAGCCCATGCTCTTGTACATTGCCGCCACCAGCAGGGTAGTCAGCACAGTCATTATAGTTGATGCAAGGAGGAAGGCAAGGCGCTACCTGTCCAGAGACCAGTATATTACCTGAGCGAAGTACTGTCGACCTCCAAGTAGAACTACCCCCACTACTAGAAGATGTGCTACGGCGTGCACTTTGCCGCCAAGAAGTTGAAGCCTTACTTCCAAGAGCATCCAATCATTGTGGTTTGCACAGCCCCACTTGCCGAGATCATCGGAAGCCGAGACGCTTCGGCGAGTGGCCAAATGGGCCATAGAGTTGGCCCCTACACCATCTATTACCAGCCCCGACCGCCATCAAGTCGCAAGCATCGCCGACTTCCTCGTCATTGGGCGAGACCCGATACTGCCGCCTTGTGCCCGACTCCACCATTGGCGGATGCACCGATGGCTCCAAGATGCGCACCGGCTTGGGAGCGGCGTCGTCCTCACTTCCCCAAAAGCGATAAGCTCAAGTACGCGCTGCAGATCCATTTCACCGCCTCCAACAACGTCGCCGAATACGATGCGCTCATTCACGGGCTCCGGCTTGCCAAAGAACTTGGCATTCGCCGAATCCTGTGTTATGGCGACTCCGACTTGGTGGTCCAACAGTCATCCGGCGACTGGGATGCCAAAGATGCAAACATGGCGAGCTACCGTTTCCTGGTACAGCAATTGAGTGGATATTTTGAGGGGTGCGAGTTCCTCCACGTGCCAAGAAACGACAACGACCAAGCAGATACCCTGGCAAGAATCGGCTCCACCCGCCAGGCAATACCATCCGGCGTCGCCCTTCGGCGCCTCCTCAAGCCATCTGTCAAGCCTTCACCAGAATCAGACTCCATTTTTGTGCCGGCTCCCCCTGAAGAAGTCAGATCCGACTCCAAAGCCTCGGCAGACGGCACTTGCAGACGGCCCCAAGAATGCCGCAGTCGAAGTCGGCCCGGGGACTTCAGAACCCGGCCCGGGGACTGCGGTGACCATTGTGAAGACTCCAGAACTCGGCCCGGGGACTGCACCAGTCGGCCCGGGGACTTCATCAACCCAGCAAGCGGCTGCGGACTCCAGCCCGCCGCCTCCCAGCCCAGCCGCCCTCGTCCAAGTGGCGGTACTGGCAGTTGAAGAAATAGCAGCACCCTCATGGGCCCAGCCCATCCTGAAGTTCCTAGTAAGCGGAGAGCTACCAACCGATGAAATCCTGGCTCGGCAAGTACAACGCCGAGCGGCAGCCTACACTATAGTCAACAGAGAGCTGGTGGTAGCGGCGTCACTTTGGTGTCTACCAGCGTTGAGTCGAGCGAGCAAGGCCAGCGATTCTCGAGACATTCATCAAAGCGAAAGCGGCCACCATGCGGCCTCAAGAGCACTCGTCGCCAAAGCCTTCCGACACGGTTTCTTCTGGCCAACTGCCCTAGAAGAGGCCAAGGAATTAGTTCAAAAATGCAAGGGGTGCCAGATGTTCCGCTCCAAGCCGTTTCAGCCGGCTTCCGCACTCAAGACTATCCCCATCGCCTGGCCCTTTGCCGTTTGGGGCCTGGACATGGTGGGACCATTCAAAGCAGCACGAGGCGGCCTAACTCACTTACTTGTCGCGGTGGACAAGTTCACCAAGTGGATATAAGTAAATCCCATCAAGAAGTTGAATGGTCCAACCGCAGTGACTTTCATCGCCGACATCACGACTTGGTACGGCGTACCACACAACATCATCACCGACAATGGCACAAATTTTGCCAAAGGCGCCCTGGCCCGTTTCTGCGCGACACAAGGCATCCGACTGGACTTAGCGTCCGTTGCCCATCCGCAGTCAAACGGCCAGGTGGAGCAAGCGAACGGCCTCATCTTGTCCGGCATCAAGCTGCGACTGGTCGAACCACTAGAGCGTTCGGCCGGCTGTTGGCTTGAGGAATTGCTAGCTGTCCTCTGGAGTTTGCGCACGACTCCAAACAAGTCAACCGGCTTCACACCCTTCTTCCTCGTCTCACGGTCTTGAAGCCGTCATCCCAACGGATATAGAGTTCGACTCCGCGAGTCACCATGTACACCGAGGAGGAAGCAAAGAAGCACGTCAAGGCGGCGTCGATCTCTTTGGAAGAGGGCCCATTGTTGGCACTCACCGGTCCGGCACTACCAGCAGAGCTCTGCGCCGCTACTACAAGGAAGGTCAAGCCAAGATCTTTCCAAGAGGCGACCTTGTGCTCCGGCTGATCCAGCGAACAGCCGCCGGCATAAGCTGTTGGCGCCTTTGGGAAGGCCCTTTCATTATCGACAAAGTCTTGAGCAGCGACTCCTACTACTTGATCGACCTTTCGAAGCCCGAAAGCACGAAGAGGGCGACTCCGGCAAAGAGGCGGAGTGGCCATGGAACATAAATCTTCTCCGAAGATTTTACAGATTGATGCGATATGTACCACGCTACCTTTTGTGTTAAAGTACCAAGACCTTGGGCCCCCCGAGACGAGCTCGGGGACTGCCCTTTTTTGTTATCTGTATGATAAGAATCATGCCTTCGAGTATGCTACTCTTTGTTATGCCGCTTGGCACCGGGCTCGACTAGTCGGCCCGGGGACTCGCCGCCTTACGCTATGAATGCTTCCTGCAGTCGGACAAGTAGTGTGCGGTGCCTAAGCCGTCTCCTGTCAGAAGCCGCAGCTCGCAGAGCGACTGATTGGTGGGCAGGAGTAAGGAAGAATGGGCGCCCACATGAAAAATGGCTAAGGATATATTTGATATACATGTAATTGATGTGTACCTTACCAGTACTCGTAGTAACTCCTGGGTATTTGATACCGGTGTCGTTGCTCATATTTGTAACTCACAGCAGGAGTTGCGGAATAAGCGGAGACTGGCGAAGGACAAGGTGACGATGCACGTCGGGAATGGTTCCAGAGTCGATGTGATCGCCGTCGGCATGCTACCTCTTCATTTACCCACGGGATTAGTTATAAACCTTAATAATTGTTATTTGGTGCCAAGTTTGAGCATGAATATTGTATCTGGATCTCGTTTAATGCGAGATGGCTACTCATTTAAATCCGAGAATAATGGTTGTTCTATTTATATGAGAGATATGTTTTATGGTCATGCTCCGATGGTCAATGGTTTATTCTTAATGAATCTCGGCGTAGTATTACACATGTTCATAGCGTGAATACCAAAAGATGTAAAGTTGATAACGATAGTCCCACATACTTGTGGCACTTGCCGCCTTGGTCACATTGGTGTCAAGCGCATAAAGAAGCTCCATCTTGATGGACTTTTGGAGTCTCTTGATTATGAATCATTTGACACATGCGAACCATGCCTCATGGGCAAGATGACCAAGACTCCATTCTCGGAACAATGGAGCGAGCAACCAACTTGTTGGAAATCATACATACCGATGTGTGCGGTCCAATGGCGTTGAGGCTCATGGAGGATATCGTTATGTTCTTACTCTCACAGATGACTTGAGTAGATATGGGTATGTCTACTTGATGAAACACAAGTCGAGACCTTTGAAAGTTCAAGGAATTTCAGAATGAAGTAGAGAATCAACGTGACGAAAGATAAAATTCTTGCGATCGGATCGTGGAGGAGAATATTTAAGTCACGAATTTGGTACACACTTAAGAAAATGTGGAATCGTTTCACAACTAACGCCACTGGAACACCTCAGCGTAATGGTGTGTCCGAGCGTCGTGTCGCACTCTATTGGATATGGTGCGGTCTATGATGTCTCTTACTGATTTACCGCTATCATTTTGGGGATACGCTCTAGAGACAGCTACATTCACTTTAAATAGGGCACCGTCTAAGTCCGTTGAGGCGACACCGTATGAATTATGGTTTGGGAAGAAACCTAAGTATCGTTTCTAAAAGTTTGGGGATGCGATGCTTATGTCAAGAAACTTCAACCTGAAAAGCTCGAACCCAAGTCGGAAAAATCGTCTTCATAGGATACCCTAAGGAAACCGTAGGGTATACCTTCTACTTAAGATCCAAGGGCAAGATCTTTGCTGCCAAGAACGGATCCTTTATGGAAAAGAGTTTCTCTCGAAAGAAGTAAGTGGGAGGAAAGTAGAACTTCGATGAAGTACTACCTCTTGAACAGGATAGTAGTGCAGCTCGGAAAATGTTCTGTGATGCCTACACCAGCGAAGAGGAAATTCATGATGATGATCAAGGTCCTTCGGATCAAGTTGCTACTGAACTTCGTAGGTCCACTAGGACACGTTCCGCACCACAGTGGTACGGCAACCCTGTCTTGGAAATCATGTTGTTAGACAAAAATGAACCTTGAACTATGAAGAAGCGATGGCGGGCCCAGATTCCAACAAATGGCTAGAAGCCATGAAGTCCGAGATAGAATCCATGTATGAAAACAAAGTGTGGACTTTGGTGACTTGCCGATGATCGCGACGATAGAAAACAAATGGATCTTTAAGAGGAAGGCGGACGCGGATGGTAATGTCACCATCTATAAAGCTCGACTTGTCGCTAAGGGTTATCGGCAAGTTCAAGGGATTGACTACGATGAGACTTTCTCTCCCGTAGCGAAGCTTAAGTCCGTCCGAATCATGTTAGCAATTGCCGCATACTATGATTATGAGATATGGCAGATGGATGTCAAAACAGCGTTCCTTAACGGATATCTTAAGGAAGAGCTGTATATGATGCAGCCGGAGGGTTTTGTCGATCCTAAGAACGCTAACAAAGTATGCAAGCTCCAACGATCCATTTATGGGCTGGTGCAAGCATCTCGGAGTTGGAACATTCACTTTGATGAGATGATCAAAGCGTTTGGGTTTATCTTGAGACTTATGGAGAAGCTGCGTTTACAAGAAAGTGAGTGGGAGCTCAGTAGCATTTCTCATATTATATGTAGATGACATACTTCGATGGGAAATGATATAGAATTCTTGGACAACATTAAGGCCTACTTGAATAAGTGCTTTTCAATGAAGGACCTTGGAGAAGCTGCTTATATATTAGGCATCAAGATCTATAGAGATAGATCGAGGCGCCTCATAGGTCTTTCACAAAGCACATACCTTGATAAGATTTTGAAGAAGTTCAAAATGGATCAGTCCAAGAAGGGGTTCTTGCTCAGATTGCAAGGTGTGAGATTGAGCTCAGCTCAATGCCGACCACGGCAAAAGATAAAGAAGAGATGAGTGTCATCCCTATGCCTCAGCCATAGGATCTATTATGTATGCCATCTTTGTGTACTGGACTGATGTAAACCTTGCCGTAAGTTTGGTAGGAAGGTACCAAAGTAATCCCGCAAGGAACACCGGACAGCGGTCAAGAATATCTGAAGTACTGAAAAGGACAAAGGACATGTTTCTCGTTTATGGAGGTGACGAAGAGCTCGTCAGTAGCGGGTTACGTCGACGCTAAGCTTCGACATAGATCTGGATGACTCTAAGTCACAAACCGGATCGTGTATATGTTGAATGGTGGAGCGATGGTAGTGCGGTTTTGCAAGCGAAGCGTCGTGGCGGGATCTACATGTGAAGCGGAGTACATGGCAGCCTCGGAGGCAGCGCATGAAGCAATTTGGGTGAAGGAGTTCATCACCGACCTAGGAGTCATACCCAATGCGTCGGGGCCGATCAAACTCTTCGTGACAACACTGGAGCTATTGCACTTGCCAAGGAGCCCAGGTTTCACAAGAAGACCAGCACATCAGCGTCGCTTCAACTCCATCCGTGAAAAGCGTTCGGGATGGAGACATAGAAATTTGCAAAGTACATACGGATCTGAATGTCGCAGATCCGTTGACTAAACTCTCTCATGAGCAAAACATGATCAACACGAGAACTCTATGGGTGTTCGATTCATCACAATGTAACTAGATTATTGACTCTAGTGCAAGTGGGAGACTGTTGGAAATATGCCCTAGAGGCAATAATAAAAGCGTTATTATTATATTTCTTTGTTCATGATGATTGTCTTTTATTCATGCTATAAGCTGTATTATCAGGAAATCGTGATACACGTGTGAATACATAGACCATAACATGTCCCTAGTGAGCCTCTAGTTGACTAGCTCGTTGGTCAACAGATAGTCATGGTTTCCTGACTATGGACATTGGATGTCATTGACAACGGGATCACATCATTAGGAGAATGATGTGATGGACAAGACCCAATCCTAAGCATAGCACAAGATCATGTAGTTCGTTTTGCTAGAGCTTTTCCAATGTCAAGTATCTCTTCCTTAGACCATGAGATCGTGTAACTCCCGGATACCGTAAGAGTGCTTTGGGTGTACCAAAGCGTCCTGGCAACGAATCGGGTGACTATAAAGGTGCACTACGGTATCTCCGAAAGTGTCATTGGGTTGACACGGATCGAGACCGGGATTTGTCACTCCGTGTATGAGAGAGGTATCTCGGGCCCACTCGGTAATGCATCATCATAATGAGCTCAAAGTGACTAAGTGGTTAGTCACGGGATCATGCATTCTGATGCGAGTAAAGTGACTTGCGATGTGAGGACTGAACAAGGTATTGGGATACCGACGATCGAGTCTCGCAAGTAACGCATCGATTGACAAAGGGAATTGTATACGGGTTTGATTGAATCCTCGACATCGTGGTTCATCCGATGAGATCATCGAGGAGTATGTGGGAGCCAACATGGGTATCCAGATCCGCTGTTGGTTATTGACCGGAGAGGCATCTCGGTCATATCGCATATCTCTCCGAACCCGTAGGGTCTACACATAAGGTTCGGTGGCGCTAGGGTTGTAGAGATATTAGTATGCAGTAACCCGAAAGTTGTTGAGTCCGGATGAGATCCGGACGTCATGAGGAGTTCGGAATGGTCCGGAGGTAAAGATTTATATATAGGAAGTCCGGTTTGCCACAGGAAAGTTTTGGGGTCACGGTATTGTCTGGGACCACCGGAAGGGTCGAGGGTCCACCGGTGGGGCCACCTATCCGGAGGGCCCCATGGGCTGAAGTGGCGTGGGAACCAGCCTGGTGGGCTGGTGCGCCCACCCAAGGGCCCAAGGCGCCTAGGGTTGGAAACCCTGGGGACCGTTGCCCAGGGGGCATGCGCCCCTGGTTGAAACCCTAGGGGCCGTTGCCCGAGGGGGCATGCGCCCCTGGTTGAAACCCTAAGGGGCCGTTGCCCGGGCCGCCGCCCCCATCTAGATGGGATCTCCAGGGGCATCGCCCCTAGCCCCTATATATAGTGGAGGGAGGAAGGCAGCAATACCCGCATCTTGGCACCTCCCTTCCCCTTGCTACACCTCCTCCTCCCATGGGACGCTTGGCGAAGCCTGCCGGATCCTGCTGCATCCACCACCACGCCATCGTGCTGCTGGATCTTCATCAACCTCTCCTTTCCCCTTGCTGGATCAAGATGGAGGAGACGTCACACTGACCGTACGTGTGTTGAACGCGGAGGTGCCGTCCGTTCGGCGCTAGGATCTCCAGTGATTGGATCACGACGTGTACAACTACCTCAACCCCGTTCTTTTGAATGCTTCCGCTCGCGATCTACAAAGTGGTATGTAGATGCATCTCCCATGACTCGTTGCTTAGATGAACTCATAGATGGATCTTGGTGAAACCATAGGAAAAATTTTAATTTTCTGCAACGTTCCCCAACAGTTTCATCCGTAGTCGGATGTTGATCTTGTATATGATGTTGATGTATTCTTGTGGCATTTGTGCCTTATGTATGTATCCCCATCTATTATGTAATGTTGATGTAATGATATCCACCTTGCAAAAGCGTTTCAATATGCGGGTCTATCCTTGGTGGGACCTTGAGTTCCTTTTGGATAGGGTCGCATATTGGGCGTGACAAGTTGGTATCGAGCCTCGACAAACCCTAGGAGCCCCTTGTTTGATCGTGTAGTTTGGCCGTTGTTGAGTCTAGAAGAAAACTGTTTTGAAGTCTAGTTATATCGGAGAGTAGGAATTCTTTTACTCCTCAGCCCCTTCGTCGCTCTGGTGAGGAATCTTGACGTAGGTGTTTTGAATTACTCCTCTTTCCCCTTCAAATTTTCTTTAGGATCACGCAGTTGGTTTTCCGGTAGTTGGCCCTCAGCTCTTTTCATCCGGTGCATTTCTCGTCAAGTTGACTCGAGCCTCTTCATCTTTGAGTTCAATCCTCAGTTCTTCCTCCGACGTCGTTGTTTTTCCTTGTCCGAAGTTGTCCTTGTTTTTCCCACCCGCCCTCCCTTCTTCCTCTCGGAACCGGAGTCCGTAATTGAGTATCCATCCTACTCGTGCGAAGTCTTTGTTTTCCTTTCCTCAATGATTTCAACCGGTGTTTTCTCTTCAAGATATTCGTCGGTTTCCCCTTCCAAGTTGTCTTTGTTTTCCCGCCCTCCCACCCTTTTCTTCCCGGAGTCTGACTCTCTCTCGACCAGCTATCTCATTCGTGCGGAACCTCTTCAGTCTTCCCTCAATTATTTCAACCGGTGAATTCTCGTCTTGTTCGTCATTCTTCATCCCTTTTCTTTTTCCGGTGCACTCAATTCAAGTTTTTCGGGTTAATCATATTCTTTTCTTTCGAAGTGTTCTCTTTGCTCGTTCGTCTCTCGCCAGTTTATCCTTCCGGAGTGCTCAAGACATCTCAGGAGATTCGTCTGTGTTCCAATTAATTCGAGGTTGTCACCTCATTCAAATATTTCAATTGTTCCGGTGCATCACCTATCTCTTCAACAATCCTTTTCCAACGGTGTTATCTCTTCGGTGGGCCCTAACCCACAGGTCTTTTTCCAGGATCTTACCTGACTCTTCTGATTTTCCCGGAGTTATTCTCAAATCCTTTTCATAGTTTGACGTAAGTATGGATTCCATCAGTCAGATGCCTTTTCAAGATCGATTTCAAATCATTTCATTGTTGGTTCAACCCCTTTGCTTTCCATTCTACCGGAGTATCTCAACAATTTTGGTGGTGTTTCTCGTCTTCATTTGAAGACCGAAGTAGAGTTTCTCTTAAATCTTGTCGGTTCTCATGAAGTTTCGTGGTGCTAGCTCGATGTTATCCTATCTAATTGTTTCCAGTCATGCAAATTCTTTTCATCCATCCGGAGTATTTCAGGAGTTATTTTCCGTCTCAATCATCCGTAGGCCATCTTTTCGGAAGATTTCTTCATTCTAAGTTTTCAGATTCGTTCTCCAATTATTCCATATCCGTGCCCCTTCGTTCGTCTCAATATTCTTCCGGTGCTACGTTCAAGCATTCGTTAATCAGTTTGCGATATGTCACTTCTCAATCCTTTTCAAGGAGAATAAGTAGTATGCAAATCCATTGCTTCCCATCAATTTAATTTGATGAAGGATAAGCATACAATAAATCTTATTCTTATTTCATCCAAGTGTTTAATCCCTTTCTTCGGAGTTTGTTCTTGTGGAATAAATTCTACTTCCAAGAGTTTTCATCTTTCTTATCCGGAGTTCAATTTTCCTCGGCCATTTCGTCGGAACCTCCATCTAAATCATCGCAAGGCTCATCTTATTCTTTCATCCTTCATTTCTATCTCATCATCCTTTTGTTACCGGAGTTCTTCATGGTGGTTCTTCATGATTTAATTCTTTCTTCAAGTGTTCATCAAGATTCTTTCGAAGGAGTTCAAGTATCTTTTCTTCTCGCGTCTCGAAGTGCAGTTAATTCTCCGTATTCCTTTGAAGTGGAGTTTTGCATTTCTTTGTTCTTCTTTGCTATCCAATCATTTCCGTTTGCGGCTGGTTATCACCTCTTAATTTCTGAGATGTTATCGATAAGTCCATAACAAGCTTATTCTTTTCGTTGTTGATTTTCTCAACAACTCCGTTCAATCCTTCCTTCTAAGTTCTTTTCATTCCATTCTTTCAATTCTTCCGGAGGTATTGCTTTGTTCATTTCGTCAAGTGCCATCCCATTTTGTGAAGTTCTTTTTCTATTCTTTCCATTTTCAGCGAGTGCTGCCTAAATCCTTCGGTCTTATTCGTTTTCTTATCTCGTTCTAACGAAGTTGTTTCATAGTCTATTTGATTCCGTGAGCTTTTGATTCTCGTCATTCTCGTCGTTCCTCTCTTCTTCTTGAGTGCTCTTGATTCTTTGCTTCTCCTCTTGAGTTCTCGTTTCACCTCATCCCTTTTTTTCCCTCCCGTCTCGGTCCTAAGATCTCGGGACGAGATCTCTTGTTAGTGGAGGAGTGTTGTAACGCCCCGGATTCGATGCGCCAGGTGTCTGCCAGTTATTCGCCGTCCTTGCCATGTCATTTGCTTGCGTGTTGCACTTTGCCATGTCATCATCTGCATTTTACATCATGTCATCATGTGCATTTCATTTTGCATACGTGTTCGTCTCATGCATCCGAGCATTCTCCCCGTTGTCCATTTTGCAATCCGGCGCTCCTATGTCTCCCGGCGCCCCCTTTTACCTCTTTTCATGTGCGGGTATTAAACTTTCTCGGAATGGCCCGAGGTTTGCCAAGCGGCCTTGGTATAGCACCGGTAGACCGCCTGTCAAGTTTCGTGCCATTTGGAGGTCGTTTGGTACTCCAACGGTTAACCGGGTAACCGCAAAAGCCTCTTTTGTTTGCAGCCCAACACCCCTTTCAAAGTGGCCCAAAACCCACCAAACTCCCCTCCATGCTCTCGGTCGTTCGATCACGATCGCGTGGCCGAAAACCGCACCTCATTTGGACTCTCCTAGCTCCCTCTATCTATAAATAAGCCTCCCCCTCCGAAATCCCGGGTCTTCTTCCTCCCGAAACCCTAATTTCCCCTCCGCGCCGCGCCGGACATGTCCGGACTGGACCGGACACGTCCAGCCGCCGCCCGCGCCCAACCCGCGTCCGACACGTGTCGCCGCTGCCTCCCTCCGCCCGCTGAGCCCTTGAGCCGAGGCGGCCCCCTTAGCCAGCGCGCCCGCGCCTCCGGCCAGCGTGCCCCCGCCGCCCACCCAGCGCCTCGGCGACCTCCGCCCTCGGCCGCCGCCCGCGCCGCCGCGCCCGCCGCCGCCGCCGCCCGCTCCCATGATCGCCCGCGCCCGCCGCCGCCGAGACCTCCCGGCCCTCGCCTCGCCGCCGCCTTCCTCCGCCGGAGGAGCTCGAGCTTCGCCGCCCGGCCCGTGCTCGCCCGGCCGCTGCCGGCCTCCTCGCCCGGCGGCCGCTCCGCCCGGCGTCCCGCGCCTCCTCGCCGCGGATCCGGCCTCCCGGCACGGATCCGGCGGCCTTCCGGCGCGCCCTCCCTCGTCCTCCGGCCACCACCGCGTCCATCTCCGGCGAGATCCGGCTCGCCTCGAAAACCATGCACGGAGGATGACTTTCCTCTCCCCCGAAATCCACTAAGTCCCCGATTTTGTGCTTATTTTATGCCATTTTCATCGCATCATAACTCTGTGCATGTAGCTCCGTTTCGTGCGTGTAATATGTCAAATTGTTCGTCTCAACGAGTACATCATTTCATCTCATTGCATCATTTTTCATTTGAGCTCATCTTGATGCCCGAAATGCTGTTAGAAGAGTGCTATGTGATGTTAGTTTCTGATTTTTATCAGAACTTGCACTTTTGTCATTTTTGCCATGATTGATGTGTGCATCCTATGATCTTGAGTCCTACATGTGTTTTGTAATATGCCATGTCATCTTTCTAGTGGTGCTTGCTATGTATTTTTGTGATCTATGTGGTGACTAGCACAAGCATGCAAACTAGGCTTCCTGATGTTGCTGATTTCAGCCCTGTTTTGCTGATATTTTTATGCCATGTTAACTTGATGCTACCGAGAGATCCATGCATATTTTGAGATACTTCAGTAAGGATGTTTTGTTATACATGTCTTGCTCTATCCATCCATGCCCTTGTTTGCAATTATGGAGTGCCATAGCTTGAGTCAATCGAGCTCTACTTTTGCTATAAAATGTTTCCTGGCAGATTGTTTTCATGTTATTCAATTTTGCCAAGGTTGTTGTAGTTGATCCTTGCATGCTATGATGTTGTTCTTGCCATGTATAGCTTCTATGCCATGTCTTCTTACTGTTAGTTGCCTTGCCATGCCATGTATTGCTCTGTGGTGAGTGGTTCAAGCTCACCAACATGCCTACTTATCGTTGTTCCTGCCATGTATGAATCTGTAATATAACTTGCCATGTTTACATGGGTGCCATCATATTTTATGATCCTTTTTGGCTTATGGTTAGTAAGGGACTTTTGTTATATGCTTTGAGTATATTCATGCCATGCCTTTGTTTGCCATGATAAGTTCCTGTAACATGTTGTTTCATAGCTCTAAACATTGCAACTTTGATGTTATTTCGCCAATGCACAAAGCTGTTATTTTTGCAATCTTGCCATGTGTTTTTGAGCATGTTCTAGTGATTTCTGGAGATAGCTCAGTGTTCATGTTTTGTAATGCTTTACCTGTACATCATGCCCATGCCTTTTTGCTTTCATATTGAGGTCCTGTAGCATATTGTTTTGATGCTTGCAATATGCCTAGTTGCTGTTTTGGACAGATTGTTGCTATGACTTGTATTGTGTGTATGTGTTGAACCGTTGCTCCGTTTTGAGTGTGCTCTATATGAAACTTGCTTGATTTTGCATGTAGTTTAATATTATCATGTTGGATCCATGTTTTGAGGTGTTTGCTTGATGTTTGTATGCATTTTGCATCAATGCCATGTTTATCTTGTTTTGCTCATATCTTCTAGGCCGTAGCTCCGAATCTAATAAACTTTATATGTAACTTGACTAGAATTTCGGGTAGATCATCGTGGTGCATCTTAACTTGCTGTTTAACAACTTGAACATAAGGTTTATTCAGATCTGGACCAATTTCGAAATTTGCATATCAGGACTTACCGGAATTGTTATATGTTGTTCCCGGCCTCATTTAAACTTGCTTTGATGTGTTGCTCTTGTTTGCATCGTCTCTTGCCATGAGTAGCTTCATGTAGCTTTGTCATGCATCATGCTTGTTGTGCATCATGTCTTGTCTACGTGTGGTGTGTTTACTATGTTGTGTGCTTCTTCTTGTTAGTTCCTGTTTCGTTGCGATCGTGAGGATTCGTTCGTCTACGCTTGGTTCATCTTCGTGGCTTCATCTTCTTCATGGACTCGTTCTTCTTCCTTGCGGGATTTCAGGCAAGATGACCGCTACCCTGGATCTCACTACTATCATTGCTATGCTAGTTGCTTCGCTCTTTCGCTATGCTGTGCTACCTATTACCTGGTTATCAAGCCATCCCAAATTGCCATGTCAGCCCCTAACCTTTTGCACCCTTCCTAGCAAACCATTGTTTGGCTATGTTACCGCTTTGCTCAGCCCCTCTTATAGCGTTGTTAGTTGCAGGTGAAGATGAAGTTTGTTCCTTGTTGGAACATGGAGATGTTGTTCCTTGTTGGAGCATGTTTACTTGTTGGGATATCACAATATATCTTATATTATTAATGCATCTATATACTTGGTAAAGGGTGGAAGGCTCGGCCTTATGCCTGGTGTTTTGTTCCACTCTTGCCGCCCTAGTTTCCGTCATATCGGTATTATGTTCCCGGATTTTGCGTCCCTAACGCGGTCGGGTGATTTATGGGACCCCTTGACAGTTCGCTTTGAATAAGACTCGTCAAAGAAGGCCCAACATTGGTTTTACCATTTGCCTCACCACCACCTATATTTCCCTTGGGAGTAATTAACCCAAGGGTCATCTTTATTCAGCCCCCGGGCGGTGCTTCTCTAAGTCTTGGCCTCGAACCGAGCTACTGCTGGGGGCCACCTTGAGGCAACCCGAGGTTTGGTTTTACTCGTAGCTAGTCTCATCGGTGTTGCCACGAGAACGAGATATGTGCAGCTCCTATCGGGATTGTCGGCGATCGGGCGGCTTTGCTGGTCTTGTTTTATTGTTTGTCGAAATGTCTTGTAGCCGGATTCGAGACTGATCGGGTCTTCCGGGAGAAGGAATATCCTTCGTTGATCGCGAGAGCTTATCATGGGCTAAGTTGGGACACCCCTGCAGGATATAAAATTTCGAGAGCCGTGCCCGCGGTTATGTGGCAGATGGGAATTTGTTAATATCCGGTTGTAGTAAACTTGAAGCAAACTCTTCTAAAATACACCAACCGTGTGCGTAACCGTGAATGTCTCTTTTCGGGGTTGATCGAGAGGAGAACACGGTTTCTGGGTTATGTCTGACGTAAGTAGGAGTTCAGGATCACTTCTTGATCATTACTAGTTGTCGACCGTTCCTTTGTTTCTCTTCTCGCTCTCATTTGCGTATGTTAGCCACCATATATGCTTAGTCGCTGCTGCAACCTCACCACTTTACCCCTTCCTTTCCCATTAAGCTTTGCTAGTCTTGATACCCATGGTAATGGGATTGCTGAGTCCTCGTGGCTCACAGATTACTACACCACCAGTTGCAGGTACAGGTTGCGATGCTCATGACGCGAGAGCGATGTTTGCTTGTGTTGGAGTTCTTCTTCTTCGCTTCTTCTTGATCGGGGATAGGTTCCGGTCGGCAGCCTGGGCTAAAGGTGGATGTCGTTTGAGTTTTGTTTATGTTTCATCCGTAGTCGGATGTTGATCTTGTATATGATGTTGATGTATTCTTGTGGCATTTGTGCCTTATGTATGTATCCCCATCTATTATGTAATGTTGATGTAATGATATCCACCTTGCAAAAGCGTTTCAATATCTTGGGTCTATCCTTGGTGGGACCTTGAGTTCCTTTTGGATAGGGTCGCATATTGGGCGTGGATGATCGGGGGCAAGGCGTGGTATACGATCTCGATCTTGATCGGGGGTGTGGGGGGGAGCGAGCGAGTGGTGGGGGGGGGAGTGCGTGGTGGTAGTGGGTTAGGGTTTCGGGGATGGGGGATATGGGGAGGCCGGTTGGGCCAGGGCGGAGCTGGGCCGGCCTGGCTGGGACATGGCCCAGTTGGCCGGGGGTTCTCTTCCTTTTCTGCATTTTTGTAATGTTCTTTTATTTATTTTATTTCTTTTCTGTTTTAGCTTAGTGTTCTTTTATTTTTGTCTTAGCAAAATACCAAAATGGCACCTAATTTGATGTTATCAAATATGCCACTGCCACATTAACTAGCTACATATTTTAAAATAATTTTGTAATTATTTATTATTTAAAAGTATTTAAATAATAGTTTTCTCTACTGTTTTATTCAACTTATAGTATTTAAACGTCTTATAAAAGTATGGTTTCTCCACCATAACCACCTATGAATTATCTGGCACAAACGAACATTTTAGTTTTTATATTTGATATCTTTTATTGTTTGCTTGATTTTGAATTTGAATTCAAATCCATTTCGAACTAACGCGAGATTAGCAACAGTAATCGAGGTGATGTGGCATCATTAGTAGAGGTTACTGTAGCTTGATTATCCGGGCGTCACAATGTGTATTGGAAGTGGTTCCAAGATTAATATGATCATGATCGCAAACTCCCTATACTTTCGGGATTAGTGTTGAACCTAAATAAGTGTTATTTGGTGTTTGCATTGAGCATGAATATGATTTGATCATGTTTATTGCAATACGGTTATTCATTTAAGTTAGAGAATAATTGTTGTTCTGTTTACATGAATAAAACCTTATATGGTTACACACCCAATGAAAATGGTTCGTTGGATCTCAATCGTAGTGATACACATATTCATATATTGAAGCCAAAAGATGCAAAGTTAATAATGATAGTGCAACTTATTTGTGGCACTGCCGTTTAGATCATATTGGTGTAAAGCGCATGAAGAAAACTCCATGCTAATGGGCTTTTGGAATCACTTGATTACGAATCACTTGATGCTTGCGAACCATGCCCCTTGGGCAAGATGACTAAAAGACCGTTCTTCGGAACAATGGAGCGAGCAACAAATTTGTTGGAAATCATACATACTGATATATGTGGTCCGATGAATATTGAGGCTCGCGGCAGGTATCGTTATTTTCTGACCTTCACAGATGATTTGAGCAGATATGGGTATATCTACTTGATGAAACATAAAGTCTGAAACATTTGAAAAGTTCATATAACTTCTGAGTGAAGTGGAGAATCATCATAACAAGAAAATAAAGTTTCTACGATCTGATAGTGGAGGATAATATTTGAGTTATGAGTTTGGTATTCATTTGAAACAATGCGGAATAGTTTCGCAACTCCCGCCACCTGGAACACCACAGCGTAATGGTGTGTCCGGACGTCATAACCGTACTTTATTAGATATGTTGCGATCTATGATGTTTCTTACCAATCTACCACTATCATTTTGGGTTTATGCATTGGAACAGCTGCATTCACGTTAAAAAGGGCACCATCTAAATCCATTGAGATGACACCTTATGAACTGTGGTTTGGCAAAAAAAACAAAGTTGTTGTTTCTTAAAGTTTGGGGTTGCGATGCTTATGTGAAAAAGTTTCAACATGATAAGCTTGAACCCAAATCGGAGAAATGCGTCTTCATAGGATACCCAAAGGAGACTATTGGGTATATCTTCTATCACAGATCTGAAGGCAAATTCATTGCTAAGAATGGATCCTTTCTAGAGAAGGAGTTTCTCTCGAAAGAAGTGAGTGGGAGGAAACTAGAACTTGATGAGGTAATTGTACCTGCTCCCTTATTGGAAAGTAGTTCATCACAGAAACCGGTTCCTGTGACACCTACACCAATTAGTGAGGAGGTTAATGGTAATGATCATGAAACTTCAGATCAAGTTAATACCGAACCTCGTAGGTCAACCAGAGTAAGATCCGCACCAGAGTGGTACGGTAATCCTGTTCTGGAGGTCATGTTACTTGACCATGACGACCTACAAACTATGAGGAAGCAATGATGAGCCCAGATTCCGCAAAATGGCTTGAGGCCATGAAATCTGAGATGGAATCCATGTATAAGAACAAAGTATGGACTTTGATTGATGTAACGCCCTCGATGCGGCTATATCTCCCACGTGTCGAGGCACGACTTAGAGGCATAACCGCATTGAAAGCAATGTCGCAAATGAGGTAATCTTCACACAACCCATGTAATAAATAAGGGAAAGAGATACATAGTTGGCTTACGATCGCCACTTCACACGGTACATAAATAAACATCCATCATTCAGAGTACACTCAAGGTCCGACTACGGAACCAAAATAAAAGAAGATACCCCAAATGCTACACAGATCCCCGATCGTCCCAACTGGGCTCCACTACTGATCATCAGGAAAAGACACATAGTGACGACCACGTTCCTCATCGAACTCCCACTTGAGCTCGGTTGCGTCACCTGCACTGGCATCGTCGGAACCTGCAACTGTTTTGGTAGAAATCTGTGAGTCACGGGGACTCAGCAATCTCACACCCGCGAGATCAAGACTATTTAAGCTTATAGGAAGGACAGAGTAGTAAGGTGGAGCTGCAGCAAGCGACTAGCATATATGGTGGCTACATCGCAAAAGAGAGCGAGAAGAGGAGCAAAGCACGGTCGTGAAGCTAGTAGCGATCAAGAAGTGATCCTGAACTACTTACGTCAAACATAACTCCAACACCGTGTTCACTTCCGGACTCCCGAGAAGATACCATCACGGTTACACACGGTTGATGTGTATTTTATTTGAGGTCAACTTCGGGTTTTCTACAACCGGACATTAACAAATTCCCATCTGCCTCATAACCGCGGGCACGGCTTTCGAAAGATATTACCCTCCAGGGGTGTCCCAACTTAGCCCATTATAAGCTCTCACGGTCAACGAAGGATATTCCTTCTACCGGGAAGACCCGATCAATCTTGGAATCCCGGACTACAAGACATTTCGATAGCAATAAAACAAGACCAGCAAAGCCGCCCGATTGTGCCGACAAATCCCGATAGGAGCTGCACATATCTCGTTCTCAGGGCACATCCGGATGAACACTACGTACGGCAACCGAAGATGCCCCAAGTTGCCTCAGGGTGGCACCGCAAGTGGCTCTAGTTTGGACCAACGCTCAGAGGAGCATTGGCCCGGGGGGGGGGGGTTAAATAAAGATGACCCTCGGGCTCGCGAAAACCCGGGGGAAAAGGCTTAGGTGGCAAATGGTAAAACCAAAGTTGGGCCTTGCTGGACGAGTCTTATTCAAAGCGAACTGTCAAGGGGGTCCCATAAATCACCCAACCGTGTAAGGAACGCGAAATAAAGGAACATAACACCGGTATGACGGAAACTAGGGTGGCAAGAGTGGAACAAAACACCAGGCATAAGGCCGAGCCTTCCACCCTTTACCAAGTATATAGATGCATTAATTATAGCAGATAAATATTGTGATATCCCCAACAAGTAAACATGTTCCAATAAGGAACAACATCTCCATGTTCCAACAAGGAACAAACTTCCGCTTCACCTGCAACTAGCAACGCTATAAGAGGGGCTGAGCAAAGCGGTAACGTAGCCAATCAACGGTTTGCTAGGAAAGGATGGTTAGGGGCTGACATGGCAATATGGGTGGCATGAAATAGCAAGTGGTAGGCATCGCAGCATAGGCGTAGCAAAAGAGCGAGCAACTAGCATAGCAAAGATAGAAGTGAATTCGAGGGTATGGTCATCTTGCCTGCAATGTTCTCAGAGTTGTCGAAAGCTTGATCCTCGTAAGCGTTCTCAACAAGTTCCTCGTTCACGTACTCGTCTCCCGGCTCTACCCAAAACAAGAACACAAACAAAGGAACCACAATAAATCACGGTGCAATGCACAAGCAACATGATGCAAAACATGACATGATATGCGAGATGTGATATGCAATGCGTATCGCGCGCTCCGGAAGGAAAATGATGAACCAGGCATCAACTTGGCAAACCAAGTATGCCACTGAAAGATGAGATGATTTGGTTGAAATCGATATAAAGATCACCGAATCGGATGCACGGTTTGCAAATGACAAGCAAAACAAGAATGGCACAAATCTGCCATTAACAGCATGATACCACTTAGCAAGCAACAAGAAATTAAGCTACTGCACCCAAACGTACCAACAAAGTATATGGCAGTGATCTACACAAGATGCTTGACAAAAGATGAACACTGAGCTACGGCTAGTTCACATCATAACAGGTTCAAACAAGCATGGCAAAAGAGCACAAAATATCAGTGGAGATGGCAAAACAGCATCGGTAGCAATGTTCAGAGCAAGAAAACTACATGCTACAGGAACTTAAAATAGCAAAACAAGGCATGGCATGAATCTACTCAAAGCATAGAACAAAAGTCCCTTACTGACCATAAGCCAAAAGGATCAGAAAATATAGTAACACCCATGTCAATATCGCAAGTTTCGTTAACAGATTCAGCAACATGGCATGTCAAAAACTGATAACAAGTAGGCATGTTTACAAGCTCAATGCACTCACTACAGAGCCTTAAATGTTAAACTAAGCATACATACATCAAGAAGACATGGCATAGAAGACATACATGGCAAGAACAATATCATAGCATACACGGATCAACCACAACAACCTTGGCAAAATTGAATAACATGTAAACAATCTGCCAGGAAACATTTGATAGCAAAAGTAGAGCTCGATTGACTCAAGCTATGGAACTCCATAATTGCAAACAAGGGCATGGATGGATAGAGCAAGACATGTAGAACAAAACATCCTTACTGAAGTATCTCAAAAAATGCATGGATCTCTCGGTAGCATCAAGTTAACATGGCATCAAAATATCAGCAAAACAGAGCTGAAAACAGCAACATCAGGACACCTACTTTGCATGCTTGTGCTAGTCACCACATAGATCACAAAAATACATGGCATATACCCCTGGAAAGATGGCATGGCATATTATAAAACACATGTAGGACTCAAATTCATAGGGTGCACACATCAATCATGGCAAAAATAACAAAAGTGCAAGTTCTTAAGAAAGCGAAACTAACATCACATAGCCCTCTTCCAACAGCATTTCGGGCATCAAGATGAGCTCAAATTAAAATGATGCAATGAGATGAAATGATCTACTCTTCGAGGCGAACATTCTGATATATTATACGCGCAAAATGGAGCTACAGATGCAAAGATATGCTACGATGAAATTGACACAAAATAACACAGGTTAAAACTTAGAAGAAAAAGGGGGGAGAAAGTCAACGGGCTTCGGATCCGATCGGGATCGCCCGATCGAGGACGGTGGCGGCGGGCGGCTGCTCGGGGCGGTCCGCGAGGAGGAGGAGGCGGGGCCGGGTCCGCCGGCGGGCGAGGGAGGCGACGCCGAGGGAGGCGGCGCTGGCGAAGCCGAGGCGGAGGGACCGGTGGGCGGCGCGGCGGCGGCGCCGCCGGGCGACGGCGGCGGGCGGCCGGCGGCAGCTGAGGCGAGGTGGCGGCGGGCTGGTCGGCCGCCGGGCGGAGGAGACGAGGCGGCGGCGGAGCGAGGCGCCCATGGGAGGCGGCGCGGCGCGACGCCGGCCGGGCGGGCCGGCCGTGGGCCCGCAGGCTGCGGGCGCGGAGGCGGCGGTGCCCACGTGGCACGCGCTGGTTGGTGCGGACGCGGCGGCGGTTTCGTCCGGCGGCGGCGGACGTGTCCGTACGGGCGCGGGGAGGAGTTTTAGGGTTTCGGGGGAAGAAGACCCGGATTTGGACGGGGGAGGTGTTTAAATAGGCATAGAGGGTGCTAGGAGAGTCCAAATGAGGTGTAGTTTTCGCCCACACGATCGTGATCGAACGACGGAGAGCATGGAAGTGACTTAGATGGGTTATTGGACTATTTTGAAGGAGTGTTGGGCTGCAACTTAAAAGAGGCCTTTGCGAGAGTGCGGTTAACCGTTGGAGTACCAAACGAGCTCCAAATGACCCGAAACTTGACCGGTGGTCTACGGGTGGTATACCAAGGCCACTTGACAAACCTCGGTCCATTCCGAGAAGGTTTAGTACCCGCACGGAAAAACGTAAAAGGGGCCGGGGAGATAGGAGTGCCGGATTGCAAAACGAACAACGGGAAAAATGCTCGGAATCCTGAGACGAACACGTATGCAAATGCGATGCACATGATGACATGATATAAAATGCAAGACGTGGACAAAATGCAAAATGAAGAAAAACCCAACCACGGAGGGAATATCATATCACAATGCCGAAAATGGCAAGAGTTGGAGTTACAAATATGGAAAGTTACGTCCGAGGTGTTACAACACTCCATCACTACAAGAGGATCTCGTCCCGAGATCTAGGACTGAAAGAACTCCGGATATTCGGAACGGAGGTGATCTCTCGCGCCCGGTGGCTTCTCGGTCGGAATGGTGTGACCACTTCACTTTCAGGAATTTGATTGACTTGTTGCGAGTCTTGCGCTCGGTTTCTTCAAGAATAGCAACGGGGTGCTCATGATAAGAGAGATCTTATTGAAGGTCATCCTCTTCGAAGTTGATAGTGCGTTCAGGAGTCTTGAAGCACTTGCGAAGCTGTGACACGTGAAACACATCGTGCACATTTGCGAAGTTGGACGGAAGCTCAAGTTGATAGGCGAGATCGCCTCTTTTCCCAATGATCTTGAAAGGACCCACGTATCTAGGGGCAAGCTTCCTTTGACACCGGGCGGCGAGTGCCTTTCATTGAGAGACGGAGGTAGACATGGTCTCCGATTTCAAAAGCCACATCACGGTGCTTATCATCATAATAGCTCTTCCGGCGCGATTATGCGGCTTTGAGATTCTCACGAATGACTTTGCACATTTCTCCGCTTACGTGATCAAGTCATTGCCAAGAAGTTGGCGTTCACTGTCTCTCGAACAATTGAGAGGAGTACGGCACTTTTCGCCATAGAGAATTTCGAATGGGGCCTTGCCCGAACTCGCTTGGAAGCTATTGTTGTAGGAGAACTTCGGCATATGGAAGACAATCTTCCCACTTCATACCAAAGGAAATGACACAAGCCCCGAGCATATCTTCAAGGATTTGATTAACTCGCTCAACTTGGCCACTTGTTTGAGGATGGAAAGCTGTCTTTGAAACGAATGTTGGTGCCCATGGCCTTACGAAAAGAATCCCAAAACTTGGAGGTAAAGATGCTGCCACGGTCAGAAGAGATCACTTGTGGAATGCCGTGCAAGGAGACAATCACTCGAGGTGTATAGCTCGCCAACCGAGCTGCTGTGATGGATTCTTTGATAGGAAGAAAATGAGCCACTTTAGTAAGCTTGTCAATGACAACGAAGATAGCATCATTTCCACGCTTGGACTTAGGAAATCCAGTCACGAAGTCCATTTCAATATGATCAAACTTCCATTCGGAATAGCAAGAGGTTGGAGGAGACCAGCTGGTCTTTGGTGTTCTGCTTTCACTCTTCCGCAGACATCACACTCATTCACGAATTGAGCAATTTCTCGCTTCATTCGAGTCCACCAATATGATTTGCTTGAGGTCATGGTACATCTTCGTACTTCCAGGATGAATGGATAGAAGCGAATTGTGAGCCTCGTTCATAATGACTTTTCTCAGATCACCCTTAGGAACCACAATCCGATCCTCAAAGAAAAGAGTATCTTTGTCATCAACGTGGAAGCACTTGTACTTGGAAATGCCCTTGTCGATACCACGTTTCACCTTTTTCACCATGGCATCCAGGAGTTGAGCCTCACGAATCTGATCTTCCAAAGTAGGAAAGACTATGAGGTTGGCAAGAAAGCCTTGAGGAACAACTTGAAGATTCAGCTTGCGGAAAGCTTCACAGAGATCCGGCTGGAAGGGCTTGAGGATTAAGCTGTTGCAATAAGCCTTCCTGCTCAAAGCATCTGCAATGACATTGGCCTTGCCCGAGTATATTCAATACTTGGGTTGTACTCTTGAATCATTTCGACCCATCGAGTCCACTCGAGGTTGAGGTTGGGTTGAGTGAAGATGTACTTGAGACTCTTGTGATCGGTGAAAATGTCCACTTTCCTTCCCAACAAGAGATGTCTCCATGTTATCAATGCATGGACAACTGCCGCCAACTCAAGATCGTGAGTGGGGTAGTTCTTTTCGTTGGGCTTCAATGGCGAGAGGTATAAGCCACAACTCTCTTCTCTTGCATTAACACAGCACCGAGACCTTGAAGAGAAGCATCACAGAAAACTTGAATGGCTTGGATTCATCGGGAGGAGTCAAGGCAGAGCTGTGACGAGTTTCTCTTTGAGGGTATTGAAAGCAACGTCACACTCGGGAGACCGGACATATTTCACATGCTTCGGAGGAGGTTGGAAAGAGGCTTTGCAATCTTGGAGAAGTTCTCAACGAATCTTGACAATAGCTTGCAAGACCAAGAAAATCTGGAGCTGCTTGACATTCGAGGAGGTTCCCAATTCACAATTGCGACACCTTCTCGGGATTAACAGCGATGCCCTTGGCGGAGATGATATGACCAAGATAAAGCACTTCATCAAGCCAAAATTCACATTTGGAGAACTTAGCATAGAATTGATACTCTCGAGCTTGTCTAGCACCAATCGCAAATGCTTGGCATGATCCTTCTTATTCTTGGAGAAGACCAAAATATCATCAAGATAGACCAAAACGAATTCATTGGTGTAGGGGTTGAAGATGAAGTTCATCATCCGAGAGAATGTTGGAGGAGCATTGACAAGGCCAAAAGACATGACAGTATATTCATAAGAACCAAAGCTTGTTCTGAATGCTGTCTTGGGAATATCTTGTTCACGAATGCGAATCTGATGATACCCCATACGAAGGTCAAGCTTGGAGAACACTTTAGCACCTTTGAGTTGCTCGAAAAGCTCATTGATGTTGGGAAGTGGATACTTGTTCTTGATTGTCTTCTTATTCAATGGACGGTAATCGGCGCAAAGTCGGTCCGTGCCATCCTTCTTCTCGGACAAAAGAACACCACAACCCCAAGGAGATGAACTCGTCCGATCAAACCAGACGCTCTTGTTCATCGAGCTGCTTCTTCAATTCCTTCAGCTCATCAGGTCCAAGCTTGTATGGACGCTTGCAAATGGGTTCGATGCGGGCTCAAGATCGATAACGAACTCAAGCGGCCGATGAGGAGGCATACCCGAAGCTCTTACGGAAAGACATCTTGGTACTCACAAACGATTGGAATCGAGAGATAGCATCCAATTCGCCCTTCTCATTGAGAGAAAACAACGAATGGTTTCATCACGAAGCGCATAGATGATCACATCATTAGAAGAGTGAGTCAATTGAATTTCCACGGCAGCACAATCAAGCTGAGCTTTGTCTTTGAGAAAGCCGATCCATTCCGAGAATAAGATCAATATCCGAGTCACCAAGGACAATTGGTTTAGCCAGAAATCTATAATCGCCCATCTTGATAGAAACATCCGGGACGCAAACATTAGATGTCATTTGCTTACCCGGGGACACAATCTTCAACGGAATAGGAATCTTTTCCGTCACAAACTCATGCTTGGCAACAAAAGGTCTCGAAATGAAAGAAAGCGATGCACCAGTATCAAATAAGACTTTTGCAGGAATATCATTAACTGAGAGATTACCCATTATCACATCAGAAGATTCCTCCGCTTGAGCTGCATTCATCATATTGACCTTGGCATGCTTTGGATTATGCTTGACCTTTGCATTCTTGGAAGATTTCACAGAGGAGGAGGCGGAAGGCGCCTCTGGTTGAAGCACTTGTTCGCATAGTGACCTTTCACGACATTTGTTGCAAGTCACCTCGAGAGCGGACGGTGGTAAGGAGCACTTGACCTTGGAGCTTGAGAATTAGGCTTGTTACGATAGCTTGGGTTGGGCGGGTGGGAAGATCCACGGCCACCGAGTTCTTCTCTGATAAGGCCGACGGAACGGAGGAGGAGGAAGGTAGAACTTATGCTGCTTAGCTGCCACTTGAGAGGAAGAAGAAGACTGAACTGCATCTCCGATTCTCTTCTTAGAAGCCTCACATTTGAGCTGGGCAGCTTCTTGCTTCAGATGCCATGTTGTAGAATTCATCATACTTTTCTCGCTCAAAAGCACAAGAGCTAATTGCAGATCTTCTCTCGGACCACCTCTGAATTGATAGATCATACTCTTCTCATCAGGAACGTCTTGCTTAGCAAAACGAGTGAGTTTCTGGAACTGGATATTGTATTGATAGACAGACATGTTGCCTTGCTTGAGATTGCGGAACTCCTCACGCTTGCTCTCAACAACACTTTTCGAATGTGGTGAGCTCAAATCTCGTGGAACTCATCCTGTAATGACACGACCTCCTCTGGAATCTTTGTATTGCTGGTACCACTCAGCAGCTTGATCCTTGAGTTGAAATGATGCAAACTTGACAAATTCCTCAGGTCTGACATTGCTACATTCAAAATGCTTGCAGATGTCCACAAGCCAATCGTCAGCGTCTGTGGCCTCGACACAAAAACTGAAAGACTTCGGCTGATTAGCGAGGAACTGACTGAGAGTAGCAAAGTGCGGCTGATTGTTGCCTTGACCTTGATTTCCTTGATTGCCTTGCCCTTGAGTACGTTCTTGCAAGAGCTGCAAAATCATCTGAGCATTGGCATTGGTGGCTGCCATGATAGCTTGCCAGGCCTCCAGAGGCGGAGGTGGAGGTGGAGGTTGGTGATCCCCATCATTGCGATCCGGATTCGAGACGCGTTGGCGGAGCCATCCTGAAGAGGGTGACATCCGTTAGTCCTTTGATAGACAAATAGTCAAGTAGAATCAACGGATAGAAATTGCAACATATAGTCTTCACAATAAACATTCGGACAAGAATGAACGAATGAATTCCAAAGTTAACATCACACGTCCATTAAGGTGAGAAGCCACTAGATTAAGGGTGATGAAAAAAAAATAACAAGGTACGACTGGAACAAATAAGTGGTAAGGATTACCCAATCACGAACCAAATATCTGCGGGAAGAAATGCTAGGAGCTACTTGAATCCCACCTATAAACTCCCGAAACTTTCTGGTTATGCAATCTGGTGTTGGGGATACAGGGGACACAAAATATATCACCCAAACTAACAATACCTAGATCCAGCTGTATCCATCCGTCAACACATAACCAAGAAATCCTCGAAATCGTGTACCTCGACCTTGAAAAGCATCCGTTATACAAGTCATGGCAATACTCCGAGCTCGCCCGAAGATTGGGTTATCGGGTTATCTCACCAACAAGCTGCACAAAAGAGATTTCGATGTCGGCAAAACTCAGGTATTCCGAACTGCAACGATAAAATTGTGACGACAACACCTCGGAGCTCAACTCCCCGGGACACTGCCACAACCCCTAAATGTCAGGAGGCACCAAGAACAATGTTCTCATCACAAAACCATCGAAACGATCCCAAGATACCCGCGTGATCCTAAAAAAAATTTAGTGAAATTTGAGGAGAGAAGAGTCAAAACTTCTACGTCAGGAGACCTCACAGAGCGACGAAGGGACTGGGGAGTAAAAAGAATCCTACTCTCCGATATATATAATCCTAAGACTCAAAACATTTTCCATTCTAGACTCAACAACGTCAGCAAACAATCAAGTAGGGGGCTCCTAAGTCGGGGAAGGCTCTGATTACCAACTTGTAACGCCCCCGATGCGGCTATATCTCCCACGTGTCGAGGCACGACTTAGAGGCATAACCGCATTGAAAGCAATGTCGCAAATGAGGTAATCTTCACACAACCCATGTAATAAATAAGGGAAAGAGATACATAGTTGGCTTACAGTCGCCACTTCACACAGTACATAAATAAACATCCATCATTCAGAGTACACTCAAGGTCCGACTACGGAACCAAAATAAAAGAAGATACCCCAAATGCTACACAGATCCCCGATCGTCCCAACTGGCTCCACTACTGATCATTAGGAAAAGACACATAGTGACGACCACGTTCCTCATCGAACTCCCACTTGAGCTCGGTTCGTCACACCTGACCGCATCGTCGGAACTCTGCAACTGTTTTGGTAGAAATCTGTGAGTCACGGGGACTCAGCAATCTCACACCCGCGAGATCAAGACTATTTAAGCTTATAGGAAGGACAGAGTAGTAAGGTGGAGCTGCAGCAAGCGACTAGCATATATGGTGGCTACATCGCAAAAGAGAGCGAGAAGAGGAGCAAAGCACGGTCGTGAAGCTAGTAGCGATCAAGAAGTGATCCTGAACTACTTACGTCAAACATAACTCCAACACCGTGTTCACTTCCCGGACTCCGCCGAGAAGATACCATCACGGTTACACACGCGGTTGATGTGTATTTTATTTGAGGTCAACTTCGGGTTTTCTACAACCGGACATTAACAAATTCCCATCTGCCTCATAACCGCGGGCACGGCTTTGAAAGATATTACCTGCAGGGGTGTCCCAACTTAGCCCATTATAAGCTCTCACGGTCAACGAAGGATATTCCTTCTACCGGGAAGACCCGATCAATCTTGGAATCCCGGACTACAAGACATTTCGACAGCAATAAAACAAGACCAGCAAAGCCGCCCGATTGTGCCGACAAATCCCGATAGGAGCTGCACATATCTCGTTCTCATGGCACATCCGGATGAACACTACGACGGCAACCGAAGATGCCCCAAGTTGCCTCGGTGGCACCGCAAGTGGCTCTAGTTTGGACCAACGCCGAGGAGCGTTGTCCGGGGTTAAATAAAGATGACCCTCGGGCTCGCGAAAACCCGGGGGAAAAGGCTTAGGTGGCAAATGGTAAAACCAAAGTTGGGCCTTGCTAGACGAGTCTTATTCAAAGCGAACTGTCAAGGGGGTCCCATAAATCACCCAACCGTGTAAGGAACGCGAAATCAAGGAACATAACACGGTATGGCGGAAACTAGGGTGGCAAGAGTGGAACAAAACACAGGCATAAGGCCGAGCCTTCCACCCTTTACCAAGTATATAGATGCATTAATTATAGCAGATAAATATTGTGATATCCCCAACAAGTAAACATGTTCCAATAAGGAACAACATCTCCATGTTCAACAAGGAACAAACTTCCGCTTCACCGCAACTAGCAACGCTATAAGAGGGGCTGAGCAAAGCGGTAACATAGCCAATCAACGGTTTGCTAGGAAAGGATGGTTAGGGCTGACATGGCAATATGGGTGGCATGAAATAGCAAGTGGTAGGCATCGCAGCATAGGCATAGCAAAAGAGCGAGCAACTAGCATAGCAAAGATAGAAGTGATTTCGAGGGTATGGTCATCTTGCCTGCAATGTTCTCAGAGTTGTCGAACGCTTGATCCTCGTAAGCGCTCTCAACAAGTTCCTCGTTCACGTACCCGTATCCCGGCTCTACCCAAAACAAGAACACAAACAAAGGAACCACAATAAATCACGGTGCAATGCACAAGCAACATGATGCAAAACATGACATGATATGCGAGATGTGATATGCAATGCGTATCTGCGCTCGGAAGGAAAATGATGAACCAGGCATCAACTTGGCAAACCAAGTATGCCACTGGAAAGATTAGATGATTTGGTTGAAATCGATATAAAGATCACCGAATCGGATGCACGGTTTGCAAATGACAAGCAAAACAAGAATGGCACAAATCTGCCATTAACAGCATGATACCACTTAGCAAGCAACAAGAAATTAAGCTACTGCACCCAAACGTACCAACAAAGTATATGGAAGTGATCTACACAAGATGCTTGACAAAAGATGAACACTGAGCTACGGCTAGTTCACATCATAACAGGTTCAAACAAGCATGGCAAAAGAGCACAAAATATCAGGCTGGACATGGCAAAAACAACATCAGGTAGCAATGTTCAGAGCAAGAAAACTACATGCTACAGGAACTTAAAATAGCAAAACAAGGCATGGCATGAATCTACTCAAAGCATAGAACAAAAGTCCCTTACTGACCATAAGCCAAAAATGATCAGAAAATATAGTAACACCCATGTCAATATCGCAAGTTTCGTTAACAGATTCAGCAACATGGCATGTCAAAAACTGATAACAAGTAGGCATGTTTACAAGCTCAATGCACTCACTACAGAGCCTTAAATGTTAAACTAAGCATACATACATCAAGAAGACATGGCATAGAAGACATACATGGCAAGAACAATATCATAGCATACACGGATCAACCACAACAACCTTGGCAAAATTGAATAACATGTAAACAATCTGCCAGGAAACATTTGATAGCAAAAGTAGAGCTCGATTGACTCAAGCTATGGCACTCCATAATTGCAAACAAGGGCATGGATGGATAGAGCAAGACATGTAGAACAAAACATCCTTACTGAAGTATCTCAAAAAATGCATGGATCTCTCGGTAGCATCAAGTTAACATGGCATCAAAATATCAGCAAAACAGAGCTGAAAACAGCAACATCAGGACACCTACTTAGCATGCTTGTGCTAGTTACCACATAGATCACAAAAATACATGGCATACACCCCTGGAAAGATGGCATGGCATATTGCAAAACACATGTAGGACTCAAATTCATAGGGTGCACACATCAATCATGGCAAAAATAACAAAAGTGCAAGTTCTGTTAAGAAACAGAAACTAACATCACATAGCCCTCTTCCAACAGCATTTCGGGCATCAATATGAGCTCAAATGAAAATGATGCAATGAGATGAAATCATCTACTCTTCGAGTCGAACATTTTGATATATTATACGCGCAAAATGGAGCTACAGATGCAAAGATATGCTACGATGAAAATGACACAAAATAACACAGGGTTAAAAACTTAGAAGAAAAGAGGGGGGGAGAAAGTCAACGGGCTTCCGGATCCGATCGGGATCGGCCCGATCGAGGACGGTGGCGGCGGGCGGCTGCTCCGGGGGCCGGTCCGCGAGGAGGAGGAGGCGGGCCGGGTCCGGGCGGCGAGGGAGGCGACGAGGAGGAGGCGCGGCCAGCGAAGCGTGTGAAGCGGCAGGGCGGAGAGGACCGGTGGCGGGCGGGCGGGCGGCCGGTGCGGAGGCGAGGTGGCAGCGGGCTGGCCGACCGCCGGGCGGAGGAGACGAGGCGGCGGCGGAGCCTCAGGCGCCCATGGAGGGAGGGCGCGCGGCGAAGCGACCAGGCCGGGCGGGCGGCCGTGGGCCCGCAGGGCCCAGGGCGGCGGTGAGGCGGCGGTGCCACGTGGCACGCGCTGGTTGGTGCGACGCTGGCGGCGGTTTCGTCGGCGACAGCGGACGTGTCCGTCTGGTAGCGGGAGGAGTTTTAGGGTTTCGGGGAAGAAGACCCGGATTGGGACGGGAGGTGTTTAAATAGGCATAGAGGGAGCTAGGAGAGTCCAAATGAGGTGTAGTTTTCGCCACACGATCGTGATCGAACGACGGAGAGCATGGAAGTGACTTAGATGGGTTATTGGACTATTTTTAAGGGGTGTTGGGCTGCAACTTAAAATAGGCCTTTGCGAGAGTGCGGTTAACCGTTGGAGTACTAAACGAGCTCCAAATGACCCGAAACTTGACCGGTGGTCTACGGGTGGTATACCAAGGCCACTTGACAAACCTCGGTCCATTCCGAGAAGGTTTAGTACCCGCACACGAAAAAATGTAAAAGGGGGCGCCGGGGGAGATAGGAGTGCTGGATTGCAAAACGGACAACGGGAAAAATGCTCGGAATCATGAGACGAACACGTATGCAAATGCGATGCACATGATGACATGATATAAAATGCAAGACATGGACAAAATGCAAAATGAAGAAAAACCCAACCACGGAGGGAATATCATATCACAATGCCGAAAATGGCAAGAGTTGGAGTTACAAATATGGAAAGTTACGTCCGGGGTGTTACAATTGACTTGCCCGATGATTGGTGAGCCATGAGATTAAATGGATCCTCAAGAGGAAGACGGACCCTGATAGTAGTGTTACTATCTACAAAGCTAGAATTGTCGCAAAAAGGTTTTCGACAAGTTCAAGGTGTTGACTACGATGAGAGTTTCTCATTCGTATCTATGCTTAAGTCAGTCAGAATCATGTTGGCAATTGCCGCATTTTATGAAATCTGGCAAATGGATAAACAAAACTGCATTCCTTAATGGTTTTATTAAATAAGAGTTGTATATGATGCAACAAGGTTTTGTCAATCCTAAAGGTGCTAACAAAATATGCAAGCTCCAGCGATCCATCTATGGACTAGGGCAAGTGTTGGCACGCGAAATCGCCGCGCAACATCAAGATAATTGTCGTGCTTTCTTGACGACGAACGATTGCTTTACGAGCAAAGCAACAAAGATTTTCTCGCTTTCGTGGAGGAGAACCGGCCGCTTTTCAGCGCAAAACGGCAAAGATTACCAAACCCTAGGGCTGCTAGGGCTCGGCAGAGAAGAACGATAGAGAAAAAGACATACGTAAAAAAGTAATGTATTTGTTGATAGATCGATTGTTGTCTTCTCAATCGGCCACGGCCTTACATATATATGGCACGCTGGACTTGGCGTACAAGATTACAACTCTGAAGCTAAAACCGATCAGGACTAGCCTTTCTTGATTCGGTTACCATGTAGCATACGTCTACAAAAAATATACTTGCCGATCTAAGTACGTAGCAAATCTAGGCCATATCTACGTACATGCACTCTTGTATATATGAATAAAGTATTCCGGCCACATCGCCATCACACTAAATATAGTGGCTAAGCATATGTATAAATACCTTGAGCCCACAAAGAAAATATTAAATATTCCGGCAACGTCGCAAATCAAACTGGATAATGGCCATCAGGACTAGGCATACTTCTTCATATACGTAGATATATATCACTTGCATGCATCACGCCCATGGTCCAGTATAGCATATGATTCTTCTTAGGACTTGTATCTTCACCTTCCATGAAGTTTCCTGTGGCAACACTTTAACAATGCATTAACCGATCAACTTGATAAACCATTGATTTAATTTGGTTCATCACATACTAAGTAGCCAAATTATACCATCAACACATGCCACAATCATATGAAGACGAATATACTCCAAACAATTATACCATCAACAAGGGCAAATACAATATGGACCAATAATATGGCCACAACCATTTAAATTAATTTGGCCGATCATACAAACTATTAGCCAAATTACACCATGAACACATGCCCCCCTGTTTTTGGTAGAATTATATTGACCAAAAATACTAGAGCAATTACCGTAGGATGAAGTCGATCACTGATCATATCATTACTCAGAGCGATGTCCAAAGATACATCGGCCAAATTTGCTTAGGGCGATACTTGGAATAACATATCGGCCACAACATGTTCGGGCCTCCTACCACATGCTAGGATAGTACTTCTTCAAATATTTTCCATCGAGAGCTTTCGACAACTTATCTCCCTGCAAAGATTGTACAAAATATGAATTTCCAGGAACAATCTCTATAATTTTATACGGGCCTTCCCAACTCGGTGACCATTTGCCGAATTTCCTATCTTTAGTTCCAATAGGTAAAATCGTCCACACTAAGTCTCCTATTTGAAACGATTTTTCTCTCACCCTTTTATTATAAGCCTTGGCTACTCTTAATTTCTCCTTCTCAATTTCTCGCAATGCTCTTAATCTCTCTTCTGAAGTGTTATCTATCTTATCCATCATTAGATCATTATAATCCACAGCCGACAAATCATTTTGTCTGGCCACTCTAAGAACTTGTAAATTAACCTCTACAGGTAATACCGCCTCCTGACCATATACTAGATCATACGGTGCAACTTGAGTCGCTCCGTGTTTAGATATCCGATGAGCCCATAAAGCTTCCGATAGTACCTCATGCCATCTTTTCGGATACTCCTCAATTTTCTTCTTTATAAGCTTAATTAAAGTTTTATTGCTAGATTCAGCCTGTCCGTTAGCTTGAGCATAATAAGGCGACGAATTTAACAATTTAATTCCTAAGGATTCGGCAAATTCACGAAATTGATGAGACATAAAAGAAGCACCTTGATCAGTAGTTAAAGTTTGAGGAATGCCGAATCTATGAATAATATGCTCTAAAACAAAACTAATAACTTCCTTATGAGTCATATTTCTCAAAGGAACTGCTTCAGTCCATTTAGTAAAATAATCTGTGGCAACTAGGACGAAGAGATGTCTTTTAGAAGACGAAGGATGTATCTCACCAATAAAATCTAAGCCCCATCCCCTAAATGGCCATGGCCTAATTATGGGATTTAACATAGATGCGGGCGCTAACTGTATATTCCCAAATTTTTGACATGCCTCACAACCCTTGTAGTACAGAAAACAATCCTCTAACAAAGTCGGCCAATAAAAACCTGCTCTTTTTAATAACCATCGCATTTTGTGAGCCGACTGATGTGTTCCACATATTCCTTCGTGCACTTCACCCATAGCTATTCTAGACTGATAAGAATCTAAGCATTTTAAAAATAACCCATCTATTGTTCGGTGATACAATTCGTCATTAAACAAAGTATATTTTAAAGCTTGTCGCCGAATTTTCCTATCTCTTGTTCGACTTGGATCCTTTAAATGATTAACTAGAGGAACTCTCCAATCACTTAATTCTAATTTATTTGCTAATTCGGTCGTTTGTGACCTATGCACCGAATCTGCAGTACATTGTACAGGTAGTTGTTCAACTGTACTAGGCCCAAGTGCACCCCGTGGCAAAGTATCCATCATTATAGACTCAACATGCATCGGCTTGTCTATCATAAAAAACATTCCTTTACTAATGTGATAACCGGATGCTTGCTGTGCTAAACAATTTGCTCTAGAATTCTCTTCTCTAGGTATATGATGGATGGTGAACGTATCTAGAGACTTAATTATGTCTAAACATCGGTCCAAATAACTATTTAATAGTCCATCAAAACATTGAAATTCGCCTTTAATTTGTTGTACTACCAGGAGCGAATCCCCAAAAGCATCTACATCCTTTACACCTATGTCAACTAAAGTTTGTAAACCAAACAGTAAAGCTTCATATTCAGCTTGGTTATTAGTGCAAGGATATTCCAAACGGACCGATGTATCATAAAAAACATTATTAGGTGAAATTAAAACATCACCGACGCCTTGCCCTTCCCTACAAACCGATCCATCAAAATAAAGCTTCCATGGGCATACACTAACATAATTAATGTTTTCATCGTCTTTAATCCTATGATCAACAATGAAATCGGCAATAACTTGACCCTTCATAGCACGCAACGATTCATATGTTAAATCATATTCTATTAGTGCGTAAGCCCATTTTCCAATCCTACCACTAAGAATCGGTCGTTGCAACATATACTCAACGACGTCGGCCTGGCAAGCTACTACACACGTACTAGAAAGAAGATAAGGCCGAAACTTGGTACATGCATAGTATAAAGATAAGCATAACTTTTCAATAAACACGTACCGACTTTCGGCGTCGAGCAAACGACGGCTTAAGTATGCAATGATGTATTCTTTCCCGCTGACCTCTTGCGCCAACACCGCACCGATCACCATATCTTCTGCAGCAATGTACAGCCTGAACGGCGCACCGGACTTAGGCGCCCGCAATATTGGAGGATTCGACAAGCATCGTTTGATATAATTAAAAGCATCTCGTTGCTCTGCCCCCAAGTAAATTCGGCTTCATTCTTTAGCCGAAGTAGAGGAACAAACGATTCAATTTTCCCTGCAAGGTTAGATATGAATTGTCTCAAGTAATTAATTTTTCCTAACAACTTTTGCACATCCCTTTTACACGTGGGTTCCTCCAAATTTCTAATTGCCTCCACTTTCTTAGGGTCAATCTCTATGCCATTTTCATGAATTATGAATCCTAAAAATTTACCAGCCGACACGCCAAAAGCACATTTGAGTGGGTTCATTTTTAATCCATACCGGCGCATCCTTTCAAAAGCTAATCTTAAATTGGCTAAATGATGATCAAATCCATCCGATTTAACAACTATGTCATCAATATATATTTCTAGTACAATGCCTAGAAGATCATGAAAAATTAAGTTCATAGCTCGTTGGTATGTAGCGCCTGCATTTTTCAACCCAAACGTCATAACGACCCACTCAAATAAACCAACAAAACCCGGGCAACGAAAAGCAGTCTTAGACATATCTTGTTCGGCCATAAATATTTGATTATAACCTGCATTACCATCTAAAAAGCTAATTACTTTATGTCCCGATGCATCGTTAATAAGCATGTCGGATATAGGCTTAGGATATTCATCTTTCGGAGTAGCCTTATTCAAATCTCTAAAATCATCACAGATTCTAATATTACCAGCATTTTTCTTTTCCACGGGCACAATATTAGAAACCCAATCTGCATATCTACACGGCCGAATAAACTTAGCTTTTAACAACCGATCAACCTCTTCTTTGATGCGGTCATATAAATTAGGATTGAAACTTCTACGAGGTTGTTTATGTGGCCTAAAACTGGATTTAATAGGTAATCTATGTTCTACTAAATCACTACTCAAACCGGGCATCTCAGTATAATTCCAAGCAAAGCAATCAACGAATTCTTTAAGTAATAAACATACCTTACTTTTCTGATCGGCTTTCAAGCTAGCTTTGATAAATGTAGGCCTCGGGATACTTCCATCACCAATATCAATCTCTTCAAGTGGATCAGCCGATGAGAATCCTTGTCCAAGCTTTTCCATGTCATCAAAATCCTCAATTGTTTCATGCATATCGCTCTTTCCGGAACGATACTCCTCCGTGCGTCTTTGTATCCACTTAATACTATCGTCTTTATTCATCATTTATATGGATAAATCATTAAGCCGAGCTATGTCAGCCGGCTGTGCATTTATAGGTACAAAACCATCTCTACCGATACTGATATAATCATAATCCGATAAATCCCTACCGGTCAAACATCGCATGTCACCGTGTTGCCAATCAACCGGTGCCTCTGTCAAAGCAATGCAAGAAGAATTGTCCGCCTCAATCACCTCGACATCATCATTAACCCACTGAATTAAGCATTGATGAAGAGTAGAAGGATACAACAATTTGCATGAATCCGATCGCGTCCCAAAAGAATATTATACCGGCCTTTGACATCGACAACAAAAAATGTAGTCGGCAATGTTTTGCTTCCGACTGTGAGCTCCATAGAAATAACACCCTTAGCCTCGGACAATTCTCCTGAGAACCCACTAAGTCCCATGTTGGTCTTCATTAACTCGCTCTCTTTTTGGTTCAGTTTAGAAAATACCGAAAAGGGCATAATATTAACACCTGCACCGCCATCAACAAGCATGCGACCAATAGGCTTACCATCAATGTGACCTCTGATAAATAATGGCTTTAGGTGCTGCCCATGCTTCTCTGGCTTCTCAAATGTAGCATTCTTTGGGCCAAGAACAAGTTCGGCAATTTCTGCCTCGGGCGCGCGAAATTCAGCAGGCAATGCGAACACCATATTAACATCCATATCAGTTGGTACATCTTTATTATTCTCTGAATTTTCTACAATAATGATGTCATCCGCATTTTTATTTTCCTCTGCTGCGATGCGCTTCTCCTTCCAAGTCTTTGTAGACATCATTGGTTTATCCTGATTGAACCATCTACCGCGCTTCTTCTCAGCTATCTTTTCCTTTATTTTCAATGTCCGCAGTCGTTGTACACGTCGTTTCTGAGTGTGGGTAAGTCCATTCGGGCACCACTGCGGTGCTGGTTTAGTTCCTGGCGTGACAGACTTAATTTGGCTGCCCCCCGGGTCCTTCGGCCTATACTGACGTACTTTTCTTTTTCTGGCAAACATTTCATCTACGGCCAAAAAACTTCTCTGCTGATCATATACGGTACTGGAATTAAATCCCTGGCCGCGTACATTGCCTGAGTCCCAACGTGTAGATGTACTAGTATTAGACTTGAAACTCCTCGGAGGCAAACTCTTGGACGTTCATGTGCAACAATTGTTTATGATCAAATTAGTTTGTGTGCTAGCCGATTTAGGCTTGTGAATAGTACGTGAGGATATACCATCCGGCCGTGCATGCGGGTTATGCCTAGAATTAGTTTGCTTTTCAAATTGATTAGACTGGCCAGCTTGCCGCAACTTTACGCTATCACTTTTCTCCTCTGTACCGAGAGCTTCTTTTGAGACGCCGCTTGTTTCTGTACAATTGACAACACCTTCATCTGACTGATGTTCCATTATTTTCAGACCATGAGCAGCATCTAAATCATCTGTACTTTTTCCGGGTTTAGGATCGACACGTTTCACCGGCATCCATACGCGCTTGTGGTCGCCCTTATAGTTGTTGCGTTCTGCATTGCGTACCGGTGATCGACCTCCTCGAATCTCAATGGCATCATGTGATCTAGCCTCCTCATTGAACTGAGCCCTTTTCTCATGCATGTTTGGTCGAAACATAGGCCTCGGCGGAATCCATCCCGGCTTAAAATAACCTGCTGGCCCTGTAGGATATGGCGCCCAAGGATTAAATCCCCATGGAGGAAACTGTGGATACATTGGAGGCGCACAACCCCAATACGTCGGCTCCATTGCAAAATATGGTTGCTGGTCATACCAATGTCCTTGCCATTGCTCATGAACGCCATGTCCAGAAGGAGATCTAGGACGCTTATCACCTCCGAGCCGATTAAACACATTGTTGGTCTTGTGTGAGGTATATTTTTCCAACAACATGCTAACTGTCGGCTTTGGCTATGGAGCTTGTCTCCTCCCTCCGTTGACTTTCCATACTCCTATTTCTGGCTTTTTTGGTTTGATCATCCTTGGAGGAGCACTGTTATCAACAACGTTTTTCTCTCTTGCGGATTCGGTCTGATCCGACCGAATAAGCATTTTTTTTATTCTCAAGCTTGATCACATTGATAGGAAAAGGGTCGCTGTCGAGCTTCATCTTAGAACCTTCTGTAAACGCCAATCGTCCTTCATTGATGGCCGATTGCACCTGTCGACGAAACACGTTACAATCATTAGTAGCATGAGAAAAAGAATTGTGCCACTTGCAATAAGCTCTTCTACCCAATTCTTCTGGAGGTGGAATTACATGAGCCTCCCTCACTCTAATTAATTTATTTTGCAGTAACATATCAAAAATTCTATCACACTTGCTTACATCAACAGTATATTTAATTTCATCTCTTCTAGCAGGTGTGGGTTTTAAAGCAGAACATGCAAAAGGTTTTAACTTTGGCGCTTGAACCCATTCGGCTACACATATATTAACATCATCCTCACTAGCCGAATCACTATCATAATCTAAGGCATTAACTACATGGTTATCTTTCTCTTTATTTCTATTATCTTTAAACCGGCTATATTGTTTAATTTCCTTAGCCCGGTTTTCTTGCGCCAAAGCCTTCTGCAAAACTTGGTTAACATCTAAAAATTCTTTCCCTTCTAGTTTATCCTTAATATGAGCGAGTAAACCCGAAAAGGCAAGATCGGCTAAGTCCTTTTCAGCTATGGTCAAGCTGAAACAACGGTTTTTGACATCCCTAAACCTCCTAATATAATCATGAACATGCTCATTATATTTCTGCCTAACCATAGTTAAATCTGAAAGCCGAAGCTCTGTTTCACCGCTATAAAAATACTCATGAATTTTTTGCTCCAATTGTGCCCATGTTGAAATAGAATTAGGAGCAAGCGATGTAAACCAAGTAAATGCAGTACCGGACAAAGATAAAGGAAATAGTTTTAATCTAAAAACATCCGATGTGCCGACCTCGCTGCATTGTGCTAAAAATTGTCCTACATGCTCAAAAGTAGATCTACCATCTTCCCCTGTAAATTTAACAAAATCTGAAATTCTAAAACCACGAGGATATGGTGTTGAGTCAAGTAATCAGGGTATGGTTTTTGATATGCACGTGCTCTACCCTTAGGTTCTAAACCAAATTCTCTAAGTATATTAGCAAGCTGATCCTTAAAATTATTATTGGGCTGTAGAGAACTGGCTTGTGGAGCAGATGGAACACTAGTACGTGGTGGAAATTCCGGCAAAGAAATTGGAGCATGCGAAGTTTGCCACGGAGACCCACTAAAATATGAATCAGGTACCGGCCCATACGGAACCCCGGTATCGACAGGCGGTAGTGGTGGCGTACTATATGCCACTGTCCGATAACTAGGCTGCTGCATATTAGAATTAAACCCAAAACTTCGGTTATTGCTATTGTGATTTTCTGAAACCGAAGTCGAAACAATAGGAGCAGTAGTACTAGGAACAAAATTATTAGCGGAACTACCAACATAGTCCCGGCCATCCAGATTATTGTTTAAAGGGACGTGAGGCTGCATAGCACTAGCCGATGCACTAGGCGTATGTATATTACCTGGCAAATTGTTAAATCTGCTACTATCTGATGGCATCGGTCTTTTTCCAGAATACTCATCATTGACTTGCAGCACTAATGAGCGTACATGACCAGGTAGACAATTTTCAAGATCTTTATTAAACTGCACCTTAAATTCTTCAAGTCTATTAGCTACTGCTCGAGTAATTGTATGTGTCGTATTTTCCATATCAGAACCATATTTACTAGCTACGGACACATCAATTAGATGAGCAATTTCTTCAGTTGAGTTTTTTAGCTGAGCATCGGAAGGGCTCGAAACTACCTTTTTGACGACGCCGTTCCTCGTCTTCGCGTATCCAGCCAACTTCCGCTTCAACCTCTCAACCTTTTCTTTCTCAAGCTCCTCTTCAAGCTCGCGCCGAACATCTTCCGACAGATCGTCGAGTGTGACGGCAATGACGTTCTCCAGGTCGATGTCGCTCCCGTTCTTGGACTCGGTACTCATCGTGTAGCTCTTCTTCTTCTTTTCCCTAGCGGAGTTGCCAATTGTGTTGGCACGCGAAATCGCCGCGCAACACCAGGATAACCGCCGTGCTTTCGTGACGACGAACGATTGCTTTACGAGCAAAGCAACAAAGATTTCCTCGCTTTTGTGGAGGAGAACCGGCCGCTTTCCAGCGCAAAACGGCAAAGATCGCCAAACCCTAGGGCTGCTAGGGCTCGGCAGGAAGTAGCGACAGAAAATAGACGTACGTGAAAAAGTAGTTTTTGTATTGATAGATCGATTGTTGTCTTCTCAATCGGCCACGGCCTTACATATATATGGCACGCTGGACTTGGCGTACAAGATTACAACTCTGAAGCTAAAACCGAGCAGGACTAGCCTTTCTTGATTCGGTTACCATGTAGCATACGTCTACAAAAGATATACTTGCCGATCTAAGTACGTAGCACATCTAGGCCATATCTACGTACATGCACTCTTGTATATATGAATAAAGTATTCCGGCCACATCGCCATCACACTAAATATAGTGGCTAAGCATATGTATAAATACCTTGAGCCCACAAAGAAAATATTAAATACTCCGGCAACGTCGCAAATCAAACTGGATAATGGCCATTAGGACTAGGCATACTTCTTCATATACGTAGATATATATCACTTGCATGCATCACGCCCATGGTCCAGTATAGCATACGATTCTTCTTAGGACTTGTATCTTCACCTTCCATGAAATTTCCTGTGGCAACACTTTAACAATGCATTAACCGATCAGCTTGATAAACCATTGATTTAATTTGGTTCATCACATACTAATTAGCCAAATTATACCATCAACACATGCCACAATCATATGAAGACGAATATACTCCAAACAATTATACCATCAACAAGGGCAAATATAATATGGACCAATAATATGGCCACAACCATTTAAATTAATTTGGCCGATCATACAAACTATTAGCCAAATTACACCATGAACAGCAAGCATCTCAGAGTTGGAATATACGCTTTGATAAATTGATCATATAGTTTTATACAGACTTGAGGTGAAGCCTGTATTTACAAGAAAGTGAGTGGAGCACTACAACATTTCTGATAAGTATATGTGAATGACATATTGTTAATCGGAAATAATGTAGAATTATTCTGCAAAGCATAAAGGAGTGTTTGAAAGGAGTTTTTTCAAAGAAAGACCTCGGTGAAGCTGCTTACATATTGAGCATCAAGATCTATAGAGATAGATCAAGACACTTGATAAGTTTTTTCAATGAGTACATACCTTGACAAGATTTTGAAGTAGTTCAAAATAGAACAGTCAAAGAAAGAGTTCTTGCCTTTGTTACAAGGTGTGAAATTGAGTAAGACTCAAAGCCCGACCATGACAGAAGATAGAAAGAGAATGAAAGTCATTCCCTATGCCTCAGCCATAGGTTCTATAAAGTATGCCATGCTGTGTACCAGATCTATTGTATACCCTACACTGATTTTAGCAAGGGAGTGCAATAGTGATCAAGGAGTAGATCACTGAACAGTGGTCAAAATTATCCTTAGTGGAAGAAGGAGATGTTTCTCGATTATGGAGGTGACAAAAGGTTCGTCGTAAAGGGTTACGTCGATACAAGTTTTGGCACTGACCCAGATGACTCTAAGTCTTAATCTGGATACATATTGAAAGTGGGAGCAATTAGCTAAAGTAGCTCCGTGCAGAGCATTGTAGACATAGAAATTTGCAAAATACATACGGATCTGAATATGGCAGACCCGTTGACTAAACTTCTCTCACAAGCAAAACATGATCACACCTTAGTACTCTTTGGATGTTAATCACATAGCGATGTGAACTAGATTATTGACTCTAGTAAACCCTTTGGGTGTTGGTCACATGATGATGTGAACTATGGGTGTTAATCACATGGTGATGTGAACTATTGACGTTAAATCACATGGCGATGTGATCTAGATTATTAACTCTAGTGCAAGTGGGAGACTGAATCAAATATGCCCTAGATGCAATAATAAAGTTATTATTTATTTCCTTATTTCATGATAAATGTTTATTATTCATGCTAGAATTGTATTAACCAGAAACATAATACATGTGTGAGTACATAGACAAACAGAGTGTCACTAGTATGCCTCTACTTAACTAGCTCGTTGATCAAAGATGGTTATGTTTCCTAGCCATAGACATGAGTTGTCATTTGATTAACGGGGTCACATCATTAGGAGAATGATGTGATTGACTTGACCCATTCCGTTAGCTTAGCACTTGATCGTTTAGTATGTTGCTATTGCTTTCTTCATGACTTATACATGTTCCTATGACTATGAGATTATGCAACTCCCGTTTACCGGAGGAACATTTTGTGTGCTACCAAACGTCACAATGTAACTGCGTGATTATAAAGGTGCTCTACAGGTGTCTCCGAAGGTACTTGTCGGGTTGGCGTATTTCGAGATTAGGATTTGTCACTCCGATTGTCGAAGAGGTATCTCTGGGCCCTCTCGGTAATGCACATCACTCTAAGCCTTGCAAGCTTTGTGACTAATGAGTTAGTTGCGAGATGATGTATTACGGAACGAGTAAAGTTACTTGCCGGTAACGAGATTGAACAAGGTATTGAGTTACCGACGATCGAATCTCGGGCAAGTAACATACCGATGACAAAGGGAATAACGTATGTTGTTATGCGGTTTGACCGATAAAGATCTTCGTAGAATATGTAGGAGCCAATATGAGCATCCAGGTTCCGCTATTGGTTATTGACCCGAGACATGTCTCGGTCATGTCTACATAGTTCTCGAACCTGTAGGGTCCGCACGCTTAAAGTTTCGGTGACGATTGTATTATGAGTTTATGTGATTTGATGTACCTAAGGTAGTTCGGAGTCCCGGATGAGATCGGGGACATGACGGAGTATCCAAATGGTCGAGACGTAAAGATCGATATATTGGATGACTATATTTAGACATCAGAAAGGTTCCGAGTGATTCAGGTATTTTTCGGAGTACCGGAGAGTTACGAGAATTCGCCGGGGAGTATATGGGCCTTATTGGGCTTTAAGGGAAAGAGAGAGAGGATGGTGCGCGCCCCCCCAAGGCTTAGTCCGAATTGGACTAGGGGGAGGGGCGGCGCCCCCTCCTTCCTTCTCTTCTCTTTTCCCTTTCCTTCTCTCCTACTCCTACTACTTGGAAGGGCTCCTAGTTCTACTAGGAAAGGGGGAATCCTACTCCCGGTGGGAGTAGGACTCCCCTAGGGCGCGCCATAGAGAGGGCCGCCCCCCCCCCCTCCTTCAATCCTTTATATACAGGGAGGGGGGCACCCCTTGGAGACACAACAATTGATCTCTTGATCTCTTAGCCGTGTGCGGTGCCCCCCTCCACCATATTCCACCTCGATCATATCGTAGCGGTGCTTAGGCGAAGCCCTGCATCGGTAGCAACATCATCACCGTCATCACGCCGTCGTGCTGACGGAACTCACCCGTGAAACTCTGCTGGATCGGAGTTCACGGGACGTCATCGAGTTGAACGTGTGCTGAACTCGGAGGTGCCGTGCGTTCGGTACTTGGATCGGTCGGATCGTGAAGACATACGACTACATCAACCATGTTGTGCTAACGCTTCCACTTTCGGTCTACGAGGGTACGTGGACACACTCTCCCCTCTCGTTGCTATGCATCACCATGATCCTGCGTGTGCGTAGGATTTTTTTTGAAATTACTACGTTCCCCAACACTAATTATTGGGGAGGAGAGATGACTGTAGCTAACTAATTAATGGAGAGGGAGAGAGATGAGCTAGCTATTTCTATATCTATGGAATGGAGGAAGAGCCAAATAAATGAGGTAGCTAGATAGAGATGAGAAGGCCATTTGTGGAGGAGAGTTATGATGGAGGGGGGCATTAATGGGGAGAGAAGAGAGGTAGGAGGAAGAGAGAAGAAGGGCAACAATGGTGGAGAACTAACTTTGAGAGTGGAGAGGGGAAAGGAGGGGGAGAGAGCGCAAAGGAGGGAGGAGGGGGGGGAGGGTGAAAAGGTGGCACCAGCCGCAACTAGAAGTAGCGCTGTTTCCCAGAAAGCGCTGTTGCTATGGTACTTAGTAGTAGCGCTTTCCAGGAAAAGCGCTATTGTTAAGTGGGGCCCATTAGTAGTAGCGGTGCTGTAAATAAAGCGCTACTGCTAAAATCTTAGTAGTAGCGCTGGATTTTGGACAGCGCTGCTACTACAGCTAGCGTCGTTGGGCTCGTTGGGTCCCACTTAGTAGTAGCGTTTCTTTTCTTTTCCAGCGCTACTGCTAAAGAGTTACCTGTAGCGCTGACCCAGAACAGCGCTACTACTAATTAGCAGCAGTGCTTGCTATTTTCCAGTGCTACTACTGATGTCCTACCTATAAGCATTCCCTAGTAGTGTCAGCCTCTAGGAGTTGAGTTTGGACGGAGGCATCGGCGTGAAAGGCATGGTGATCGCCGTCCGGTGTGGATCCTCTAGGGGCACATCGGGAATGTAGAAGTATTTTGCTTGCCATTTTCTTGTTGGTCTCTACGAAGGTTACATCTAGATATCCGGAAACCCCAACCTTGCTAATCGATGTGTTGCCGCACTCGCGTGTCTCGGGGCCGTTGGACAAAAGCTTGACACAAAATTATTTACGCCAAAGCACGAAGTGCGTGCGCACAAGCAAGAAAAGCCTCACGCATCGCGAAGAAACACGCATGTGCAAAATGGCATTAGGGGCAGTTTGTGGAGTTGGGGGTCGTAGAGGTAGAGAAGTCCCTGTAGGAAGGGGTGGATTGGGAAACTAAGACCTCGAACAAGGGGGGCGCATACCCACTTGTTCTCATCCTCGCGAGGCTAAGGGACTGTGATGGACTAGGAACCGCTCTCCCAGGTGATGAGCGAAGAGCGAGTGGCAACACAATCTGGAGTCAGTAGGTAGGCAGCTAGGGCCAGCCGGTCCAGTTGAGCCTAGTCCATAGTGAAGGGCTTCCACTTGCCCTTGGTCAAGGAGGGTGCTACCTCTTGAGATTGCGTTGGTTTTTCACTTGAAGAGGAAAGGGTGATGCAGCAAAGTAGAGTAAGTATTTCCCTCAGTTTTGAGAACCAAGGTATCAATCCAGTAAGAGACAACGCGACAGGCCACAGAATACCTGCACAAACAAACACCAACTTGTACCCAACGCGATAAAGGGCCCTTCACAGATATTTGCAAAGTGAGATCTAATATAGATGGATAAACGGTAAAGTAATATTATTGGTATTTTTGGTTTATGGAACGAAAACTAAAAGATTGCAAAGAAAGTAAATAGGAAACTAAGATTGTAGATCGGAAACTTATATGATGGAAAATAGAAGATTATATGATGGAAAATAGACCCGGGGGGCATAGGTTTCACTAGAGGCTTCTCTCAAGATAGAAATTATTATAGTGGGTGAACAAATTACTGCCGAGCAATTGATAGAAAAGCGCAAAGTTATGACGATATCCAAGGCAATGATCATGAATATAGGCATCACGTCCGTATCAAGTAGACCGAAACGATTCTGCATCTACTACTATTACTCCACACATCGACCGCTATCCAGCATGCATCTAGAGTATTAAGTTCATAAGAACACGGTAATGCATTAGGCAAGATGACATGATGTAGAGGAATTAACTCAAACAATATGATGAAAACCCCATATTTTTATCCTCGATGGCAACAATACAATACGTGCCTTGCTGCCCCTACTGTCACTGGGAAAGGACACCGCAAGATTGAACCCAAAGCTAAGCACTTCTCCCATTGCAAGAAAAAACAATCTAGTTGGCCAAACCAAATCGATAGTTCGGAGAGACTTGCAAAGATATCAAATCATGCATATAAGAATTCAGAGAAGATTCAAATAATATTCATAGATAAGTTGATCATAAATCCACAATTCATCGGATCTTGGTAAACACACCGCAAAAGAGTATTACATCGAATAGATCTCCAAGAACATCAAGGAGAACTTTGTATTGTGAATCAAAGAGAGAGAAGAAGCCATCTAGCTACTAGCTATGGACCCGTAGCTAGGTCTGTGGTAAACTACTCACGCTTCATCGGAGAGGCAATGGTGCTGATGTAGAAGCCCTCCGTGATCGAATCCCCCTCCGGCAGGATGCCGGAAAAGGTCCCTAGATGGGATCTCATAGGTACAGAAGGTTGCGGCGGTGGAAAAGTGGTTTCGTGGCTCCCCTGGATGTTTTGGGGATATAAGAGTATATATATAGGAGGAAGATCTAGGTCAGGGGGTCACCGAGGGGCCCACAAGGTCGGGGGGCGCGCCCTACCCCCCTGGGCGCGCCCTCCACCCTTGTGGCCGCCTCGTGGCTCTTCTGACTTGCACTCCAAGTCTCCTGGGTGTCTTCTGGTCCAAGAAAAATCATCACGAAAGTTTTATTCTGTTTGGACTCCGTTTGGTATTCCTTTTCTACGAAACTCTAAAATAAGGAGAAAAAAAACTGGCACTGGGCTCTAGGTTAATAGGTTAGTCCCAAAAATCATATAAAATAGCATATTAATGCATATAAAACATCCAAAACAGATAATATAATAGCATGGAACAATAAAAAATTATAGATACGTTGGAGACGTATCAAGCATCCCCGAGCTTAATTCGTGCTCGTCCTCGAGTAGGTAAATGATAAAAACAGAATTTTTGATGTGGAATGCTACCTAACATATTTATCCATGTAATTCTCTTTATTGTGGCATGAATGTTCAGCGTATGATTCAAAACAAAAGTTTAATATTAACATAGAAGCAATAATACTTCAAGCATACTAACAAGATAATTATGTCTTCTCAAAATAACATGGCCAAGGAAAGCTTATCCCTACAAAATCATATAGTCTGGCTATGCTTCATCTTCATCACACAAAATATTCAAATCATGCACAACCCCGATGACAAGCCAAGCAATTGTTTCATACTTTTGATGTTCTCAAACCTTTTCAACTTTCACGCAATGCATGAACGTGAGCCATGGACATAGCACTATAGGTGGAATAGACGGTGGTTGTGGAGAAGACAAAAAGAAGGAGATAGTCTCACATCAACTAGGCGTATCAACGGGCTATGGAGATGCCCATTAATAGATATCAATGTGAGTGAGTAGGGATTGCCATGCAACGGATGCACTAGAGGTATAAGTTTATGAAAGCTCAAAAAGAAAACTAAGTGGGTGTGCATCCAACTCGCTTGCTCACAAAGACCTATTGCATTTTGAGGAAGCCCATCATTGGAATATACAAGCCAAGTTCTATAATGAAAAATTCCCACTAGTATATGAAAGTGATATCATAGGAGACTCTCTATCATGAAGACCATGGTGCTACTTTGAAGCACAAGTGTGGCAAAAAGGATAGTAACATTGTCCCTTCTCTCTTTTCTCTCATTTTTTTCTTTTCTTTCTTTTCTTTCTTTTTGTTGGGCCTTCTCTCATTTTTTGGCCTCTTTTTTTTCGTCCGGAGTCTCATCCCGACTTGTGGGGGAATCATAGTCTCCATCATCCTTTCCTCACTTGGGACAATGTTGTATTAATGAAGATCATCACACTTTTATTTACTTACAACTCAAAAATTACAACTCAATACTGATGACCCACAAGTATAGGGGATCAATTATAGCTCTTTTCGATAAGTAAGAGTGTCAAACCCAACGAGGAGCAGAAGGAAATGACAAGTGGTTTTCAGCAAGGTAATGTCTGCAAGTGCTGAAATTGTAAGTAGCGGAGTAGTTTGATAGCAAGATAATTTGTAATGGGCAAGTAACGATAGTAGTAACAAAAGTTCAGCAAGGTAGCCCAATCCTTTTGAGGCAAAGGACCGGCCAAAATGGTCCCTTATGATAAGAAAAGCGTTCTTGAGGGTACACGGGATTTTCATCTAGTCACTTTCATCATGTTGGTTTGATTTGTGTTTGCTACTTTGATAATTTGATATGTGGGTGGACTGGTGCTTAGGTGTTGTTCTTACTTGAACAAACCTCCTACTTATGATTAACCCTCCCGCAAGCATCCACAACTACAAGAAAAGTATTAAGAATAAATTCTAACCATAGCATTAAACTTTTGGATCCAATCGGTCCCTTACGGAATAGCGCATAAACTGGGGTTTAAGCTTCTGTCACTCTCGCAACCCATCATCTAATTTCTACTCCACAATGCATTCCCTTAGGCCCAAATATGGTGAAGTGTCATGTAGTCGACATTCACATGACCCCACTAAGGGAATCACAACATACATACTATCAAAATATCGAACACATATCAAGTTCACATGATTACTTGCAACATGATTTCTCCCGTGACCTCAAGAACAAAAGTAATTACTCACAAATGATAATCATGCTCAAGATCAGCGGGGTATTAAATGGCATATTGGATCTGAACATATATTCTTCCACCAAATAAACCATATAGCAATCAACTACAAGATGTAATCAACACTACTAGTCACCCACAAGCACCAATCTACAGTTCCGGTAATAAGATTGAACGCAAGAAATGAACTAGGTTTTAAGATGATATGGTGCTGTTGAAGATGTTGATTGTCCTCCCCAAGATGGGAGAGTTGTTGGTGATGATGATGATGATGATTTCCCCCTCCGGGAGGGAAGTTCCCCCGGCGGAATCACTCCGCCGGAGGGCAAAAGTGCTCCTGCCCAAGTTCCACCTCGAGACGGCGGTGCACCGTCCCGAAAGTCCTCTCCTTATTTTTAGGTCAAAATGACCTATATACCAGAAGATGGGCACCAAAGGTGGGCCTGGGTGAGCACAACCCACCAGGGCGTGCTTGGGCTGCCTGGCGCGCCCAGGTGGGTTGTGCCCACCTGGTGGGCCCCCTCTGGTAGATATTTGCTCCAATAATTCTCAAATATTCCATTAAAGATCTCTGTGAAGTTTCAACTTGTTTGGAGTTGTGCAGAATAGGTGGCCTGACGTAGCTTTTCCAGGTCCAGATTTCCAGCTGTCGGAATTCTCCCTCTTTGAGTGTTCCTTGCAAATTAAGAAAGAAAAGGCATTAGAATTACTCCAAAAAGCATTATTATGGATAAAACATCATAAATAACATTAGGAAAACATGATGCAAAATGGACGTATCAACTCCCCCAAGCTTATACCTCACTTGTCCTCAAGCAAAAACCGAAATCGAAAAACATGTCCACATGCTTTGAGAGAGAGGTGTCGATAAAAACAAAATACGGACATAGAAGCATGTGAATTATTATAACAGCAACAAATTTAAACATAATACTTTTATCATAGAACTTTTATCATAGACTTCTCATGAATAAGTGACAATTCATCACACAATCGATGTATAAAGCAAAAACTCTATTAAAAACCGACAAACTATGTTCTCAGTCAACTTTGCAACTACAATTCATCATATTTTCAGGAAGAGTCACATATTGGAACCTTTAGGCAAGTCCACATACTCAATCATCATATAGTCTTCTATGATTGCTAACACTCACCACGTATACATGAGCAAAACATTTCAACCGGACACATAGAAAGATAGGGGCTTATAGTTTCGCCTCCCAATGCATTCACCTCAAGGGTGATGTCAACAATAATAATTCATGCTATCTATATTCAACTGGACATATGTGCCTAGATCTTTCCTCACCACATGATGCTTGCCAAAGGAGAAAAATAAAAAGGAATAGAAGGAAAACTTTGACTCTTTGCATAACAGTAAATACATAAAAGTAAAAGATAGGCCCTTCGCAGAGGGAAGCAGAGGTTGCCATGCGCTTATTTGTTTGTATGCTCAACCCCTTAGTGCAAAAGAACGTCACGTTGCATTGCCCTTGTGATAGAGACCTTTATTATGCAGTCTGTCGCTTTTATTCTTCACCATCACAAGTTCGTGCAGTGCTCAATTTTCTCTTACACTAAATGATCTCACACATTTAGAAGCAATTTTTATTGCCTTTTTGCATCGATGACAACTTACTTGAGGGATCTTGCTCAATCCCTAGGTAGGTATGGTAGACACTTAAAAATAAGATTTCGATTTAAGGGTTTTTGGATGCACAAGTAGTATCTCTACTTAGTGCAAAATTTTTGGCTAGCAAAGATAGGGGGCAAGCACCACATGTTGAAGGATCTATGACAATATGACTTCTATGCGAATATAAACAGACATAAACCATTAAGTTGTCTTCCTTGTCCAACGTCAACAATTTTGGCATATAATATTTTGATGAGGGCTCACAATCACAAAAGATTTCTAGGATAGTATATTTATATATGAATCTTCTCTTCCCTTATTAATTCTTTCATGAGTTGCATCATTCACTAATGCTATGTTTGTCAATCTCTAATAACATTTTCTACTTATACTTTTCCTTATGTGGTGTCATCACCTATCATGAGATTAGTATATGATCTTCTTGATTTATTTCCTTTCTTTTATTTAATTCTTTTCTGTTTTTCTTTCTTATTTCTTTTCTTTTATTTGCAGCATGAAAGTAAAGAAAGCGAAAACTCAAACTAAACTTTATTATATAGCTTGCACGCGATTACAAGGATAGATCTCTAAGCAAACTCTCAAAGAAGAAAGGATCGAACTAAACTTTTATTCATCTAAAGCAAAAGATCAAAGTAAAATAAGTAAAAGTAAAAAGATAGTGGGATGATACGATATTGGGGCACCTCCCCCAAGCTTGGCGGAAGCCAAGGGGAGTGCCCATACCCGATACTCAATTCTCCTTTGGTGACGAAGAAGAAGGTGGTGGTGATGAAGAAGAGATCTTGTCCTCGGATTTCCATAGCAGTGGTCCACCATCATAAGAGGAGGAGTGAGTCTCACGGGTCCTGCAACTAGCAGCCAAACTCATACCTTTAAACCTCGTGTCATATTCAAAGACTTGGTTTTGGAGATCATAGATATGGCTTTGGAGGAAGTTGATTTGCTCGTTGAGGGTGAAGACGGTGTCCTTCATGGGCTTGCCATCCACCTTGAGATCACGGGAGAGGTCCGTGATCATGAGGTGATTGGCGTTGAGTCCACGCTCCACCATCCCCTTGCACCGAAAGACTTCTTGCTCCATAGCTTCAAGCCTGTCCTCCACGGTTCCGGTCCCCTTGAGTCCTTGCACATCGCGGAGGTTAAGCACCCCCTCATGCATTTGGATGGTTTGAGGGTGCTGCACCGCCTCCCGCAGATAGGGGTTGATGACGTTCTTGAAGAACTTGTCCTTGGAGGAGCTTGAAGCAGCCATGGTAGATGGGATCTGACAGGAAACAACAAGGAAAAGAAGATAGAGGATTTCTCCGTGATACGGTGGTTCACAGGTTCAGGAAGTATATATAGATTTTTTTATCTTGGGAAGCAAGCAAACGGAAGAAAAACGGAGTCCGAAAGGTGTCCCAGGTGGGCACGACCCACCTGGGCGCGCCAGGCTGATGTCTTGTGCCCACCAGGGTACACTTCCTGGAAGTTTCTTATTTTCCTGATTTTCTAAATGTTCCAAAACTGATAAAAAATATTTTTGCGGATTTTTCAGAGTCCGTTTACTTACCATATCACGTACCTCCTTATTTCACGATTCTGGAGTGTTCCGGAAAGACTCTTTTATGTGTTCTTCCGGTGTCAAAGTTTGGATAATATTACTTTCAACATTAATGGGTGTACGTGAGATATAATGTTTTATTCGTTGCCCATTGACAACCTTCGGGTTAGTACCTTCGACATTATTTATTTTGATGGCTCCAGACCGATAAACCTCCTCGATAACATATGGGCCTTCCCATTTTGAGAGGAGTTTTCCTGCAAAGAATCTAAAATGAGAGTTGTACAAAAGAACATATTCTCCGACCTTGAACTCACGCTTTTGGATTCTTTTGTCATGCCATCTTTTAACTTTTTCCTTGAATAATTTTTTTCATAAGCTTGGGTTCTCCATTCATCTAATGAGCTAATATCAAATAGTCTCTTTTCACCGGCAAGTTTGAAATCATAATTGAGTTCTTTGATTGCCCAATATGCTTTATGTTGTAATTCAAGAGGCAAATGACAAGCCTTTCCATAAACCATTTTATAAGGAGACATACCCATAGGATTTTTATATGCTGTTCTATAAGCCCAAAGTGCATCATCTAATTTCTTAGACCAATTCTTCCTGGACCTATTGACAGTCTTTTGCAAAATTATTTTTTTCTCTATTGCTAAGTTCAAGTTGACCACTAGACTGAGGGTGATAAGGTGATGCAATTCTATGGTTAACATCATACTTGGCAAGCATTTTACGGAAAGCACCATGAATAAAGTGTGAACCACCATCGGTCATTAAATATCTAGGGACTCCAAACCTTGGGAAAATAACTTCCTTAAGCATTTTAATGGAGGTGTTGTGATCAACACTACTGGTTGGAATAGCTTCTACCCATTTAGTAACATAATCAACAGCAACCAAAATATGTGTATACCCATTAGAGGAAGGAAAAGGTCCCATCTAATCAAATCCCCAAACATCAAATGGTTCAACAGCAAGTGAATAATTCATAGGCATTTCTTGACGCTTACCGATATTACCTATTCTTTGGCATTCATCACAAGATAAGACAAACTTACGAGCATCCTTGAGGAGAGTAGGCCAATAAAATCCAGATTACAATACCTTGTGAGCACTTCTATCTCCAGCATGATGCCCTCTGATGTCTACTACGCAACTTTATTCTTGTAGACTCGTGTTGGGCCTCCAAGCGCAGAGTTTTGTAGGACAGTAGCAATTTTCCCTCAAGTGGATGACCTAAGGTTTATCAATCCATGGGAGTTGTAGGATGAAGATGGTCTCTGTCAAATGTCCCTGCAACAAAATACAAGAAAAGTAGTAATTTTCCCTCAAGTGGATGACCTAAGGTTTATCAATCCATGGGAGTTGTAGGATGAAGATGGTCTCTGTCAAATGTCCCTGCAACAAAATACAAGAAATCTCTTGTGTCCGCAACACACCCAATACAATGGCAAATTGTATAGGTACACTAGTTCGGCGAAGAGATGGTGATAAAAGTGTAATACCGATGGTAGAAATATATTTTTATAATCTGAATAAATAAAAACAACGAGGTAGAAAATAGTAAACGGGCACAAAAATGTTGCAATGCTTAAAAACAAGGCCTAGGGTCCGTGCTTTCGCTAGTGCAACCTCTCAAGAATGCTAACATAGTTGGATGATATGATTATCCCTCAAAGTGCAGTAAAGGACCACTCCCGAGTCCCTATTAGCGGAGGACAAAAGACAGGAATTTTTTTGTAGAGCACGAAAACACCTCAAAGCTATTCTCTCCGTTCGATCTACTCAAGAGTTCGTACTAAAATAACACAAAGCTATTTTTTCCGTTCGATCTATCCTAGAGTTCGTACTAGAATAACACCAAAGTAAATTCATATTCATAATACTCCCATCCACACAAATAACTATAAAGAGATCCCAAAGTTTCCATCGGAGAAAAACGTGCATCAACCCTTATGCATAGATTGCCCCAATATCACCGTGGGAATCCGCGAGTTGAATGCCATAACACATAGCGAGTGAATCAATAGGATACCTCATTGTCACCTCAAGTATTCATATTGCAAGACATATATCATGTGTTCTCATCTATGAATATTCAATCCGACCAGACAAAACTCTAAAGGGTAAAGATTCAATTCATCATAATAAGAGTATAGTGGGGAGAAACATCATATGATCCGACTATATTAAGAAAAGCCCATGATATAGATCACGAGAGAGAGAGAGAGAGAGAGAGAGATCAAACACATAGATAGTGGTACAAACTCTCAGCCCCGAGGGTGGACTACTCCCTCCTCATCGTGGTGGCCGCCGGGATGATGAAGATGGCCACCGAAGATGATTCCCCCTCCGGTAGGGTGCCGGAATAGAGTCTAGATTGGTTTTCGGTGGCTATAGAGCCTTGCGGCGGCGGAACTTCTGATCTAGGTCTTCCCCGAAGGGTTTCGGAATATTTGTGAATATATATGGCGAAGAAGGGGTGCGGGAGGCCACCGAGGTGGGCACAACCCACCTGGGCGCGCCCTGGTGGGTTGTGCCCTCCTTGGGGCACCCCCCCAGGTGCTGCTCTGGTCCATCGGGAGTCTTCTGGCCCATAAAAAATCCACAAAAAGTTTCGCGGTGTTTGGACTCCGTTTGATATTGATTTCCTGCGATGTAAAAAACAAGCAAAAACTGCAATCGCTTTGGGCCTTTGGGTCAATAGGTTAGTCCCAAAAATGATATAAAGTTGCTATAAATGATTGTAAAACATCCAAGAATGAGAAAATATTAGCATGAATACTTCATAAATTATAGATACGTTGGAGACGTATCACCCTCCATAAGCTTCGGAGTGACATTTCCGTAGGATTTGTCCCTATTCATGCTCAGTTACACAATGTCTAATAATACCATCTACTTCTTTATAAAGATGTGGGTCATCCCAAAAGTAATGTCTTAAATCATAGAAGAATTTTTTCTTTTGTTGGTATGTAAAACTATGTGGTAAATATTTAGCAACAATGTAATTAGCATAGTCAGCATACCAAGGAGTACTATGAGCAACATTTATTGCAGCTAACTGCTCATCAGGAAAACTATCATCAATAGGTAGTGGGTCATCAAGCACAATTTCAAGCCTAGACAAGTTATCAGCTACGGGGTTCTCAACTCCTTTTATATCAATGATATGTAAATCAAATTCTTGTAGCAAGAGAACCCATCAAATAAGTCTAGGTTTAACATCTTTCTTTTCCATAAGATATTTAATAGCAGCATGGTCGGTGTGAATAGTTACTTTGGAATCAACAATATAAGGTGTAAATTTATCACAAGCAAACACCACTGCTAAGAATTCTTTTTCAGTAGTAGCATAATTTCGTTGAGCACTGTCTAGAGTTTTACTAGCATAATGAATAACATTCAGTTTCTTATCAACTCTTTGTCCTAGAACAACACCAACAACATAATCACTAGCATCACACATAATTTCAAAAGGCAAGTTCCAATCAGGTGGTTGAACAATAGGTGCAGAAATTAAGGCTTTCTTGAGTGTTTCAAAGGCTTTTAAATAATCATCATCGAAAACAAAAGGAATATCCTTTTGCAAAAGATTCGTAAGAGGCCTAGAAATTTTAGAGAAGTCTTTGATAAATCTCCTATAGAAACCAGCATGGCCTAGGAAACTACGAATACCTTTGATATCCTTAGGACATGGCATTTTCTCAATTGCATCAACTTTAGCTTTGTCCACTTCAATACCGTTTTCAGAGATTTTATGGCCCAAGACAATACCTTCATTAACCATAAAGTGGCACTTCTCCCAATTCAAGACAAGATTTGTTTGTTCACATCTCTGTAAAACTCGATCAAGATTGCTTAAAGAATCATCAAAAGACTTCCCATAGACAGAGAAGTCATCCATGAAAACCTCAACAATCTTTTCACAAAAGTCAGAGAATATAGCAGTCATACATCTTTGAAAGGTAGCAGGTGCACTGCATAAACCAAAAGGCGTACGTCTATAAGCATAAGTTCCAAAGGGACAACTAAAAGTGGTATTTTCTTGATCAGGTTGAGAAAGAGGTATTTGTGAAAAACCAGAATATCCATCAAGAAAGAAAAAGTGTGTGTGCTTAGATAATCTTTCAAGCATTTGATCAATAAAAGGCAGAGGGTAATGATCTTTTCCAGGTGCTTTGTTTAGTTTTCTAAAATCAATTACCATTCTATAGCCTGTAAAAATTCTTTGTGGAATAAGTTCATTCTTATCATTAGGAACAACAGTTATACCTCCTTTCTTAGGGACACAATGAACGAGACTTACCCATCTACTATCAACTATAGGATAGATTATACCTGCTTCTAGAAGTTATAATATTTCTCTTCTTACCACTTATTTCATCTTCGTATTTAACCGATGTTGGTGATCAACAACGGGTTTAGCATCAGATTCCATATTAATTTTGTGCTGACATAGAGTGGGACTAATGCCCTTTAAATCATCAAGAGTATATCCAATAGCAGCTCGGTGCTTCCTTAGAACTTTCAATAATCTTTCTTCTTCATGTTCTGAAAGGTTAGCACTAATAATAACGGGATATATCTTCTTTTAATCAAGATAAGCATATTTCAAAGTGTCTGGCAATTGTTTTAATTCAAACACATGATCACCTTTAGGTGGAGGAGGACCTCCTAGAGTTTCAATAGGAAAATTGCGTTTAAGTAGAGGACGTTGTTCAAAGACAATCTTATCTATTTCATTTCTTTCATGCATATGTAAATCATTTTCATGGTCTAGCAGATATTGTTCTAGTGGATCAGTAGGAGGCACAACAATATAAGCAAGACCAATTAATTCATCTTTACTAGGCAATTCTTTTTCATGAAGTTTTCTACTAAACTTGGAAAAATTAAACTCATGAGATTCATCACCAAAACTAACACCGACAATTTGTTTCTGACAGTCTATTTTAGCATTAACGATGTTCAAGAAAGGTCTACCGAAGATAAGGGGACAAAAGTCATCTTGTGGGGAACCAAGAACAAGAAAATCAATAGGGTATTTTATTTTCCCACACAATACTTCAACATCTCTAACAGTCCCAATTGGCGATATAGTCTCTATTAGCAAGTTTAATAGTAACATCTATGTCTTCTATCTCTGTGGGTGCTATGTCACTCATAATTCCTTGATATAAGGTGTAAGGAATAGCACTCACACTAGCACCTATGTCACATAAACCATGATAACAATGATCTCCTATTTGAACCGAGATGACGGGCATGCCAACAACAGGTCTATGTTTATCCTTTTTATCAGGTTTGGCAATTCTAGTAGCTTCTTCACAGAAGTAAATAACATGCACATCCATATCTTCTTCCAAGAGATCTTTAATCATAGCAATACTAGGTTCTACTTTCATTTGTTCATCAGGTTTAGGTGTTCTAATATAGCTTTTGTTAACCACAGTTGAAACTTTAGTATGTTACTTTATCCTAACAGGGAAAGGTGGTTTCTCAATATAAGAAGAAGGAACAACTGGATCAACATTATCAATTATAGTTTCTTATTTAACTGGTACCGGTTCTTTGATTTCTTATTTAACAAGAGGGTGATATTTAAACCACTTCTCTTTAGGGAGATCAACATGAGTAGAAAATGATTCACAAAAAGAAGCTACTATCTCAGAGTCAAGTCCATATTTAGTGCTAGACTTTTGAAAAGCATCAGTATTCATAAAAGATTTAACACAATCATACTTAAGCTTAATACCTGACTCTTTACCTTCGTCGAGTTCCCAATCTTCAGAATTGCATTTAATTCTTTCCAAAAGATCCCACCGTAATTCAATAGTCTTCTTCATAAAATAACCAGCACAAGAAGTATCAAGCATGGTTTCAATCGATTCCAAAAGATCCCACCGTAATTCAATAGTCTTCTTCATAAAATAACCAGCACAAGAAGTATCAAGAAGCTCAAGAGAAAGCCGAGCATAAAAGTTCTGGATAATAATTTCTCTTGAGAGCTCATGATTGGGGCATGAATATAGCATTGACTTCAGCCTCCCCAAGCTAGAGCAATACTTTCTCCTTCATGAGGCCAAAAATTATATATATAATTCCGTTCACGATGAACTAGATGCATGGGATAATTTTTTTGGTGGAACTCCAATTTCAATCGATTCTAATTCCAAGATTCAATATCATCGCATAGCCTATACCATGCCAATGCTTTTCCCTTCAAAGATAAAGGGAAAAACTTTTTCATAACTTCATCCCTGGGTAAACCTGCAAAATTAAACAATCCACAAATTTGTTCTACATATATCAAGTGCATATCAGGATGTTCGGTTCCATCTCCTGCATAAGGATTAGCTAGCAGTTGTTTTATCATACCCGAAGGAATTTCGTATTCAATATTTTCAGTAGGTGCAGTAGGTTGAGGGGTAGCTAATTGTGGTTCCGGTTGAGGTGAAGATACCCCAAACAAACCCATCAAACACTAGCACGCGTCGGTCCTAAACAAACGGTTTTTAACCCCATTCCGCAATGGCATTTGGAACCGTCGCCAAGTGAATGTGGGCGATAGGGGGGTCCTTCCCACACGACCCAGAAACTGTCGAGGATATGCCCTCCTGGCACACACGCTCAACAAAATGAGGTCGTGTGTGACCGGCGAGCGCTCAAATACAAAAATACGTACAGTAGAGCTAAAAAAAATACAATTATAGGGCGAAATTGTTTTTGGTCGCAAGTACATCCCACACAGTCACTCCCTGCTAAACGTTTCCGTTCATATGTACATCCCACATAGTCGCTCCAAGGAAAACGTTTCTGTTCACAGGTACATCACACACAATTTTTCCCGTTAAATCGTTTGTGATAGCGTTGCCATTGCACACGATATTAATAATTTTATCGTTTGTGTTAATGAATGCATCACACACGGTGCATAGAAGAAATTGTGTGGCAAAGGCTGTCCATCACACACACTTTTTATGTGATAAACATTTGCGCAAGGTGGCCTAACGCAAACAATTTTCAAGAGAAAGTCGTGTGTGCAGTGGAGATTGCTCACACACGTACTGGATCCTAGAAACGTTTCTGATCTCCACGTATATCGCAGACATTTCGCTTTCGCAAACCGTGTGCGGTGCAATCCCTAATTAATCCCTAATTTAAAAATCACATGTTTTGAATTTGAAAGTAGGCAATCACTTATTTCATATCCAACCATGTTTATTACAAATATAGGTTCAACCACAAATCGATAATTCGATGCACAGGCACATATACTGAAGAACTACAGAAGCACCAAGTAAAGAATGATGAACCACAGTTGTACTAAAGACTGTAAAGATAGAGGCGAAAGACATTCTGGTTGCTGGAGAAGGTGAAGCAGAATGCCCATATTGTGCCCTCCTCCATGCGTAAAGCGCACACGACTCTAGGCCAACGCCTTGTGATGGTTGCCCGTCCATCCTTCACTGTCTTCATTAGGACTTCCCAATGCTCATTGTAGTCTGGATGAAATACTTTAACCTTCATTGCGTGTCCATCAATCATGTACTTTGCGAGGTAATCTTGAGTGAACTGCTTCGGGAACCACTGGGAAAAAAAGATTCAGACATTGTTGTCTAACAACTCATTATGGGCAGTAAAAAGAGAAGGCTGCAGAGTTTGTAGTTACCATCCTATAGCTCACTGTTGTGTTGGGTAGGGCATAAACAGATAATTTTCTTGCCACCATTCGTATCTTTTTGCTAATAATCCTTTTCAGTTTCCTCACTTGATGCTTGTTCATCATTATCTCATTGCCCCATACGCAAAAAGGTTCGATGTGTGGATCCTTGCCAAGGGCATATGTACCTACAAGAAACAAGTCAATATTAGAAGCTAACTAGTGTCCGGGCCTGGATCTATATGCACTACATTATGGAATGACGGGGGGAGTACAAGCCGACGGAAAATGGTGGCCACTCCCGTTGTTGTCCTGCATAAGTAGTGGAAAGGCATGATAAGTACAACAACCTTAACATCAAACAAATATAGCAAAGGTAAACAAAATCATCTCCAAATGATAGCTTCAATGTGTTGGTTTCAGCATGCTATTAAAGCAGATATAAAATGGAAGGCAATGTTACCGACAGCAGGCTTAACAACCATCAAAATTGCAATTCAAACTGGTATTGTTGAAAATGAATAAAACGTATGTAATGCTTAAACATCACACTGGATAAATGTGTAAAACTGAAATAAAGGGCATGTGTTAACTACACCAGGAATAACTGGAACCAAATATAGCCGTTCAAACTGGTATTGATGTAGTCGAGCGGCACAGTTCCGACTTGCACATAATGAACAACACATTGTGAATGACTGAAATAAACAAGGCATAAATGACCAGTATAACAACCAAATATAGCCATTGAAAACTGGACTGAGTCTCACTGCAACCAACCTAACAAGCAAATACAGATAAACAGGCCATATGCTTGAAAACTAGACAAATGCTCACTGCAACCAACCTAACAAGCAGATAAAGGTAAACAAGGCATCTGCTTGATAACTGGACAAATGCTAAAAAAGCAACCTAACAACCAAATACATATAAACAAGGCATCTGCTTGATAAATGGACAAATGCTAAAAAAGCAACCTAACAACCAAATACAGATAAACAAGGCATTTGCTTGATAACTGGACAAATACTCACTGCAACCAAACTAATAACCAAATACAGATAAACAAGGCATCTGCTCGATAACTAAAAAAATGCTCACTCCAACCAACCTAACAACCAAATACAGATAAACAAGGCATCTACTCACTATAAACAACCAAATATAGCCATTTTTGAAACTAAAGTGGACAATTCATACTTAAACATCACATAGACCTATTGAACAATACATTTTTGCATAACTGAAACAATTAAACATGGCACAGTTAAAGCACCGCACGGCAAATGCTACTACAACAAAGGGTACGGGTTGGCAAGCTAGAAAAGGTAAGATTTGCTGATAGAATGTTGCCTCAAGATACGTCCATTTTGCATCATGCTTTTATATCTACATTTATTGCATTATGGGATGTTATTACACATTATGTCACAATACTTATGCCTATTCTCTCTTATTTTACAAGGTTTACATGAAGAGGGAGAATGCCGGCAGCTGGAATTCTGGCTGGAAAAGGAGCAAATTAGAGACCTATTCTGCACAACTCTAAAAGTCATGAAACTTCACGGAGGCACGTTTTGGAATATATTAAAAATACTGGCGAAAGAATCAACCAGAGGGGGCCCACACCGTGGCCACGATGATGGGGGGCGCGCCCTACCCCCTGGGCGCGCCCCCTGTCTCGTGGGCCCCCTGGCAGGCCTCCAGTGCCCATCTTCTGCTATATGAAGTCTTTCATCCAAGAAAAAAATAAGGAGGAAGCTTTCAGGACAAAACACCGCCGCCACGAGGTGGAACCTGGCAAAACCAATCTAGGGCTCCCGCGGAGCTGTTCTGCCGGGAAACATCCCTCCGGGAGGGGGAAATCGTCGCCATCGTCATCACCATCGATCCTCTCAGTGGGAGGGGGTCAATCTCCATCAACATCTTCACCAGCACCATCTCCTCTCAAACCCTAGTTCATCTCTTGTATCCGATCTTTGTCTCAAAACCTCAGATTGGTACCTGTGGGTTGCTAGTAGTGTTGATTACTCCTTGTAGTTGATGCTAGTTGGTTTATTCGTTGGAAGATCATATGTTCAGATCCTTTATGCATATTAATACCCATCTGATTATGAACATGAATATGATTTGTGAGTAGTTACGTTTGTTCCTGAGGACATGGGAGAAGTCTTGCTATAAGTAGTAATGTGAATTTGGTATTCGTTTGATATTTTGATGAGATGTATGTTGTCTTTCCTCTAGTGGTGTTATGTGAACGTCGACTACATGACACTTCACCATTATTTGGGCCTAGGGGAGGGCATTGGTAAGTAATAAGTAGATGATGGTTTGCTAGAGTGACAGAAGCTTAAACCCTAGTTTATGTGTTGCATCGTAAGGGGCTGATTTGGATCCATATGTTTCATTCTATGGTTAGGTTTACCTTAATACTTCTTTTGAAGTTGCGGATGCTTGAAAGAGGGGTTAATCATAAGTTGGATGCTTGTCCAAGAAAGGGCAGCACCCAAGCACCGGTCCACCCACATATCAAATTATCAAAGTAACAAACGCGAATCATGTGAGAATGATGAAAACTAGCTTGACGATAATTCCCATGTGTCCTCGGGAGCATTTTCCTTTATATAAGAGTTTGTCCAGGCTTGTCATTTGCTACAAAAAGGATTGGGCCATCCTGCTGCACCTTATTTACTGTTACCCGTTACAAATTACCTTATCACAGAACTATCTGTTACCGATAATTTCAGTGCTTGCAGAGAATACCTTGCTGAAAACCGCTTGTCATTTCCTTCTGCTCCTCGTTGGGTTCGACACTCTTACTTATCGAAAGGACTACGATAGATCCCCTATACTTGTGGCTCATCAAGACTCTTTTCGGGCGCCATTGCCAAGGAGTTTAGCGCCTTTGGTAAGTGGAATTTGGTAAGGAAAAATGTATATAGTGTGCTGAAATTTACTGTCACTTGCTACTATGAAAAGTAATCCTTTGAGGGGCTTGTTTGGGGTATCTTCACCCCGACCAGTAGAGCAAAGAGTTGCTCCTCGACCTCCTGAACCTACTGAAAATGTTTACTTTGAAATTCCTTCAGGTATGATAGAGAAACTGCTAGCTAATCCTTTTACAGGAGATGGAACATTGCATCCCGATTTGCACCTAATCTATGTGGATGAAGTTTGTGGATTATTTAAGCTTGCAGGTATGCCCGAGGATGTTATCAAGAAGAAGGTCTTCCCTTTATCTTTGAAGGGAAAGGCATTGACATGGTTTAGACTATGTGATGATATGGGATCATGGAACTACAACCGATTGAAATTGGAATTTCATCAGAAGTTTTATCCTATGCATCTTGTTCATCGTGATCGTAATTATATATATATAATTTTTGGCCTCGCGAAGAAGAAAGCATCTCTCAACCTTGGGGAGGCTTAATTCAATGTTATATTCATGCCCCAATCATGAGCTCTCAAGAGAAATTATTATTCAAAAAATTTATGCTCGGCTTTCTCTCAATAATCGCTCCATGCTCGATACTTCTTGTACTGGCTCTTTTATGATGAAGACTATTGAATTCAAATGGGATTTATTGGAAATAATTAAACTTAACTCTGAAGATCGGGATCTTGACGAAGGTAAGGAGTCAGGTATAACCCTTAAGTTTGATTGTGTTAAATCTTTTATGGATACCGATGTTTTCCGTGAATTTAGCACTAAATATGGACTTGACTCTGAGATAGTAGCTTCTTTCTGTGAATCATTTGCTACTCATGTTGATCTCCCTAAAGAGAAGTGGTTTAAATATCATCCTCCCATTTAAGTAGAAGTAGTTGAACCTATTAAAGTTGAAGAAAAGACTATCACTTATAATGTTGATCCTATTGTTCCTACCGTTTATATTGAGAAACCACCTTTCCCTGTTAGAATAAAGGATCATGCTAAAGCTTCAACCGTGGTTCATAAGAGTAATACTAGGACACCTACACCCCCTAAGCAAATTAAAGTTGAACCTAGTATTGCTATGGTTCAATATCTCTTGGCCGATAATATTGATGGGCATGTTATTTACTTCTGTGATGAAGCTGCTAGAATTGCTAGACCCGATACTAAGGGTAAACATAGACCTGTTGTTGGCATGCATGTTCTTTCTGTTAAAATAGGAGATCATTGTTATCATGGCTTGTGTGATGTGGGTGCTAGTGCAAGTGCAATACCTCATTCCTTATACAAAGAAATTATGCATGATATTGCACATGCTGAGATAGAAGAAATTGATGTTACAATTAAGCTTGCCAATAGAGATACTATTTCACTAGTTGGGATTGTAAGAGATGTTGAAGTCTTGTGTGGGAAAGTTAAATATCCTACTGATTTTCTTATTCTTGGTTCCCCAATAGCGACCAGACCTCAAGCGATCGATCTCGTGCTCGTGTCATCCTGGATCGAGAATCTTGACACCACACAATACTCGAGGATTTATAACAGAGTAGCAATCACACACTTATTACAATCGAATGTCTCAAGAGAGAACTTAATAAAATAAATATGGCTTAAGGCCATCTAATAACGATAACAATGGAAGGCTTGGAAGAATAAGCGAGTCCATCAACTCCAACGTCATCATCGAGTATAGAACCACGACCTATGCACCTTACTCGTAAATTCGAAAAGTCTCGCAACATGAAACGTTGCAGCCCGAAAACGGGTCAGCACAAGGAATATGCTGGCAATGTAACACATAGAGAGTAATGAAAGAATAAGCCTATACTATATGCATATATGGCTGGTGGAAAGCTCTATGGTTACAGTTTTGCATAAAGCCAATTTTTCCCTACTGCAAAGGAATAAATTTATTTAACTATAATGGTGGTTGTGAAACATTGAGAATGGTTGACAGCATTCTCAATCCCAATTAAAAGTACTCGTTAACAAACCCAACAATATTAATTAGAAGTAACATGATGAGATTCACATGATATCCAGGTACTAGATACTCAAGATGTCCATAACCGGGGACACGGCTAACCATGATTAGTTTATACACTCTGTAGAGGTTTGCGCACTTTTCCCCACAAGACTCGATTGCCTCTGTTTGGTTTCTCGCACTTCATGGTGTTTGAGAGACGGATGACCGAGACATAGTCTTTCAGAAGCGCTAGCACCTTACATGTGGGTAGACCGTACCAACCTACATCCCCTACATCAGCTAGCCTACCCGTAAGAGTTCGCACAACTTAGTCAACTACGCCAGAGCCCATAATGGCTTGTGGCTACACACGGAAGTTTCTAGTTTGAATAATCTCATGATCCCTTTGAGCACGGGTGGCGGTCCAGAAGAAATACAGCAAGTCTGATAGAAACCAGGTGCCTCAATCCACCCAGATGTGTGTTTAAGTTGCCACCTTAAATAAACCATTAATTAACAATCTCACATCTGTCATGGATACACTCACCCAATCCACGTCTACTAGCATAGCATAGCATAAATAGCAAACGTAGAAGTAACTCCCAAGGGTTTATAATAAAACAGGTAATAGGTACTACCTCAACTACTTCCCATCCCACAATTTAATTAGATCCTAATCATGCAAGTGTTTGAGGATAGATCTAATGCATAAAAACTGGGTATGAGAAGAGTATGATCAAAGTGTTACTTGCCTTGCTGATGATCCGTGAAACCTAGAGACTCGAAGTAACAGGCGGCGCACTCCGGGTATTCTATCGCAGACAAACAAACAAGCATACAATAAGTACTCATCTAATGCACAGGTAAAACTCGAATAGATCTAACCAGATAGTTCAACTTAAGAACTCCGGTTTGCAAAAAGAATCAAATCAAACGAAGCAACGAAAGTCAAACGGAGGAAGAAAACAGCTTCGTTCTACTAGTCTGGATCTAAGTCAAATTTTACATAAGCAAAAACTTGTTTAAGTAGATTATTCGGAAAGAGGGTTTCGAGACGAAACTCTAGGTGCTTGAATCGCCTGATACCGAGAAACGAGCGATAAGTTATACTAAAATGAAAATCGGATCTGGAATCGCGATCAGAAAAATCGCGGATTAAATCCGAGAAAAAAGAAAAACGACGAACGGGTTAACGGACGGACGTTCGTTAATTAAACGAAACCGAAAAAAGAAAAACAAGAAAAAAAATAAAAAAATAATAAAAAATAAAAACAGAAAAAAAAACCCGAAAAAACCACTCGGTTTTTATTAAAAAAAAACCAGCACGGAAATCGAGGCGGCGGCGAACCTCGGGCGGCGTGCGGCTCTGGCGGCAGGCGCTTAGGGCGGGCTAGGGTTTGGGGGGGCGGGCGGGCCGGCTCGGGTGGGCTGGGACGCCGGGTGGCCGCGCTTATATAGGCACCCCCGAGCGGAGTCCCGCTGCATGCGCCCGATAGAAGGCGGTCTGCGTTTTTTAAATAAATAACTCGCAGAAAAAAAAAGTACCAAACGGACTCCAAAAATCCCGAAATAAATTTTCCCCGGCTTCTAAAATCAAGCTGGATTTAATGAACATTTATTTGGGGCCTAAATGCAATTTTGAAAACGCGCATTTTCCTAAATTCAAATAAAAGGAAAAACTCCAAAATAAAATCTTATTTGATTTTTTATTAAATCTTCATTATTTCTTTATTTTGGGAAAGTCATTTTATTCCCTCTCTCATATTTTTGTAATAGAAATAATTGAAGATAAAATAATTAAAATCAAATGATCCTATTTTCGAAATTTGAGAAAACTCAAATATGAAAATAACGAAAATCCCCAACTCTCCCCGTGGGTCCTTGAGTTGTGTAGAATTTCTAGGATCGAGCAAAAATGCAACGGAAAAAAATATGATATGCAATGATGCTCTATGTATAACATTCCAAATTGAAAATTTGGGATGTTACAAACCTACCCCCTTAAGATGAAGCTCGCCCTCGAGATTCGGGTTGGCTAGAAAATAGGTGAGGGTGGTCCTTAAGCAAATCTTCCTCTCGCTCCCAGGTGGCTTCATCCTCAGTGTGGTGGCTCCACTGAACTTTGCAAAACTTAATGACCTTGCTGCGGGTGACTCGGCTGGCATACTCCAAAATCTTAACAGGTTTCTCCTCATAAGTCAAATCATCATTCAACTGAATTGCTTCTAATGGCACGGTATCTCTCAGTGGTATATCGGCCATCTCTGCGTGACACTTCTTCAACTGAGAAACATGAAACACATCGTGAACCCCTGACAATCCTTCGGGTAATTCCAACTTGTACGCAACTTCTCCCATACGTTCCAAAACACGATAAGGTCCTACAAATCGGGGTGCTAACTTTCCCTTAACTCCAAAACCTTAACTCCTCGAAGGGGTGATACTCGAAGATAAACTCTGTCTCCGACTTCGTATTCTGTCTCCTTGCGTTTTGAATCCGCATAACTCTTTTGTATTGACTGGGCTACCTTGAGCCTATCGCGAATCAACTTTACTTTCTGTTCAGACTCCTTAATCAAATCTGGTCCAAACAACTGGCGGTCTCCAACTTCATCCCACAACAACGGGGTCCTGCACCTCCTTCCGTACAAGGCTTCGAAAGGAGCCATCTTTAGACTGGTTTGGTAACTGTTGTTGTAAGAAAACTCCGCATACGGCAAATTGTCATTCCAACTTGATCCATAATCCAAAGCACAAGCTCTAAGCATATCCTCCAAAATCTGGTTGACTCTCTCGGTTTGTCCATCTGTTTGTGGATGGAAAGCTGTGCTAAACTCCAGCCTGGTTCCCAAAGTTTCGTGCAACTGCTTCCAAAACTTTGAGGTAAATTGGGTTCCTCTATCTGATATGATACTCCTCGGAACTCCATGCAAGCATACAATCCTGGTCATGTATATGTTAGCCAATTTGGCACTGCTGTAAGTAGTCTTCACTGGAATGAAATGAGCTACCTTCGTCAAACGGTCGACTACAACCCAAATCGAGTCATAGCCTGAACGAGTCATAGGCAATCCCGTGATGAAATCCATACCTAGTTTATCCCACTTCCATTCGGGTATAGGCAATGGCTGTAACAATCCTGCTGGCTTCTGATGTTCTGCCTTCACCCTCTGACATGCATCACAAACTGCTACGTACTCTGCAATATCCTTCTTCATTCCGGTCCACCAGAAAGTATTCTTCAAATCCAAATACATCTTGGTATTTCCTGGGTGAATCGAATATGGTGAATCATGTGCCTCTTGTAGAATCAACTTCCTGATCTCCAGGTCATTGGGCACATAAACACGGTCCTCATCCTCACGAAATCCCTTTGCCTTTCCTTCGCTCATTTTCTCCTTTATGGAGGCAATCTCTTTGTCAGTCTTCTGAGCTTCCCTGATCTTGTCCATCAAAGTCGACTGAATCTCCAATGCTGCTACATAGCCTCTCGGAACTATTTCCAAACATAGCTCTCGAAGATCCTCGGCTAACTCCTTTGGTATTTCTCCCGTCATTAATGTATTGACGTGACTCTTACGGCTCAACGCGTCTGCTACAACGTTAGCCTTTCCGGGATGATAATGCAACCTCATATCATAATCTTTGATGAGCTCCAACCATCTCCTCTGCCTGAGATTTAGCTCCTTCTGCGTGAAGATGTACTTCAAACTCTTGTGATCCGTATACACCTCACAATGATTTCCAATGAGGAAATGTCTCCATGTTCTCAACGCATGCACTACGGCTGCTAACTCCAAATCATGCGTAGCATAATTTAGCTCATGAGGCTTAAGCTGTCGTGAAGCATACGGAAACACCTTCCCCTCCTGCATAAGCACTGCTCCAAGTCCTCGACGTGAAGCGTCGCAATATACCTCGTAATCCTTGGTCTGATCTGGCAGAATTAACACTGGTGAGGTAACCAAACGTTTCTTCAACTCTTGGAAACTAGCTTCACACTCCTCGGTCCAAATGAACTTGGTATCCTTCTTTAATAATTCTGTCATAGGCTTCACAATCCTTGAGAAATTCTCAATGAATCTCCGGTAGTATCCTGCTAGTCCAAGGAAACTCCGGATCTCTCCAACAGTTGTTGGCGCTTCCCAGTTTGTTACAGTGACAACTTTAGTGGGGTCTACTGCTATACCTTCTCCGGATATAACATGTCCAAGAAATCCAACTTCCTTCAACCAAAACTCACACTTGCTGAACTTGGCGTACAACTGATGTTCTCTGAGCTTCTCAAGTACCAAGCGCAAATGCTCCTTATGTTCCTCTTCATTCTTCGAGTAAACCAAAATATCATCAATGAACACCACAACGAACTTATCCAAAAACTCCATAAACACTTTGTTCATCATGTTCATAAAATAGGCAGGTGCGTTAGTCAGACCAAATGACATAACGGTGTACTCATACAGCCCGTACCTAGTGGTAAAAGCCGTCTTAGGTATATCCTGCTCTCGAATCTTCAACTGATGGTACCCTGATCGCAAATCGATCTTTGAAAACACCTTAGCTCCTTGCAACTGGTCAAACAAGTCATTGATCATCGACAACGGGTATTTGTTCTTAATGGTCACTTCATTCAATCCTCGATAGTCAACAACCATTCTTAATGATCCATCCTTCTTCTCCACTAGAAGTACTGGTGATCCCCAATGCGAAGAACTTGGGTGAATAAAACCTTTATCCAGTAACTCCTTAATCTGCTTCTTAATTTCCTCCAAATCTTGGGCTGGCATCCTATACGGTCTCTTAGATATCGGCCCAGTGCCTGGCAATAGTTCAATCAGAAACTCAATGTCTCTATCCGGTGGCATGCCTGGCAACTCTTCCGGAAACACGTCCGGGTAATCCCTTACCACTGGTACTTCCTCCTGCACAACTCCTGATAAGGAATTTACATGTGTTCTCCTCGGCTCATGCCGTGATACATACTTGATTCTCCTCCCTTCTGGGGTGGTAAGAAAAATTGACTTACTGGTGCAATCTATGTTCCCTCCATACTTCGATAACCAATCCATACCAAGAATTACATCCAAACCTTGGGATTCCAATATAATTAAATCGGTTGGGAAAACATGCCTCCCTATACTTAATGGCACTTGAAAACATCCTTGACTTGCCATATACTCCGCTCCCGGTGAGCTTACTATTACTGCATCTGGCTGAGCTTCAACCTCCTCCACGGTAACGTGGTTCACTTGTCCTTTGTTGAAAGGATTCGGCTTCTTTCCTGAGCTTCCATTGCCATTTCCATTCTGGCCTTCTGGACATTCGTTTGCATAATGCCCAGTCTTGCGGCACTTAAAGCAAGTGATGTGGCTCAGGTCTACCTTGGATGATGTTGACGGGTTGGTGCGGTTTTGTCCATTGCTTCCTCCATTCCCGTTCCCATTCTTAGTGCCATTATGGTTGTGCGAGCTACCTCCTCCATGGGTATGCTGAAACTGTCCTCCTGGCTTCGGGGTAAAGCAAAGTTTCTGCTGAGCTCCAGAGTTATTCTCCCCCTGTCCATACTTCCTCTTGCGATAGTCAATCTGTTGTTGCTTCCATTCAATCATAAGCGCACGATCTACTAACTCCTGGTAGTTATTGAAAGTGGCTACCATCAACTGCATGCTCAGCTCATCATTCAGTCCTTCTAGAAACTTCTCTTGCTTAGCTGCATCTGTAGCAACGTCATCTGGGGCATAACGTACTAGCTTACTAAAATCATCCACATACTGGCCAACTGTCCGTCCTCCTTGGCGCAAGTTGCAAAACTCACGCTTCTTCATGGCCATAGCTCCTGCTGAAACATGGGCAGTACGGAAAGCTTGTCAAACCGATCCCATGTGACGGTGTCTCTGTGGTAAGTGGCTGTAAAATTCTCCCACCATGCTTGTGGGTCCTTCAAGCTGATGTGCGGCAAACTTCACCCTTTCTCCATCTGTACATCCTGCAGTGGTCAACTCCTCCCTATCTTACGGAGCCAATCATCTGCAACAATCGGCTCGGTGCTACTGGAAAACACCTGCGGATTCAGCCTTAAGAAACGGGTCAAATGGTCAAAAGGTGGTGGTGGCGGTGGGTTGTTGTTGTTGTTGTTGTTGTTGTTGTTGTTGTTGTTGTTGTTGTTGTTGCCTTGGTTCTGTACCAACGTTTAAATCAAGGCATTCTACTGCTGAATCAACTGAGTGATCTCTGGCGGGAAAACAAATCCGGGGTCGCGTCTCGGAGGCATCTGAGGGGTTTAAGAAAAGACGAGAATTTAGAATAGAATGAGGTCTAGAGAGAAACACTACACATATGCACATGAGACAAATCACACAATATCACTCCAATCAATTCAAACAAGGGCATACAATGGTCTATCTATCGTTACAAAGTGTTGAAACTAAAACTAATATAACATGGGGGTAATCTACTACTGTTATGGTGGTCAACTAGAAAAACTGCTCCGATGAAGATTCCATGATATCTGCTCCAGCTTCATCTTCGTAATCATCATCACTAGGATCGGAATCGGTGTCGTCGATGATGATGTAGTTCTCTGGACAGGTGCTATCTTCATCTTCTCCTCCGGTTGCTGAATTTCCCATGAGTTCTTCAATCTTCTCCTTAAGATCATCGTTTTGTCCCACTAGAGCTACAATCTCCTCCATGTAGTCCTTGCGAGGGGCCTTCAGTTCTCCTTCTAGTTCGATAATCTTGGCTTTTGCTGTCTTCAACTCCATCATGTCTGCGCACATCTGGTTCTCCTGACGTCGAATGTGCTGGTTTAACTCCTGGATGAAAGCTGCAATGGATCGATCCTTCTTAGTGCCAACTATCTCCCATTGTTCATCTCGGTGTCCGCAAATCTGGTAGATAGTATCCTTGAGGTCTTCTTTATAAACTTCTCCAATGCGCCCCATGGTTATGTGAGCTGCCATGCTCTTTCCCAGACTCCAGGTTGGTGCATTGAAAACACACTCTATGGGCTCCGTGATTGGCGCAAACGTCCTTCCGGGAACTTGAGCTTGAATCTTCCAGCGCTCCTCTTCGGGTAAAGTGGAATTGTAGGTCCCGGTGAAGCTTGGTAATCCTATGTTTAGGTACTTAGTGACTTCCTTCAGGTGTCGTCCAAAGGGTGTATCCTCATCCGGCTGAGTGAACTTGATCCTTGCTTCCGTCATCCTAAAAGAGTAGAAAAGACGAGGAGTCAGAAATGAGAAGAGAGAGTAGTGATCTAGGGCTTTAGCTTAATGGTCGTGTCTCACGATCGGCGTGTGCTCGATACCATCTTTGTAGTGACCAGACCTCAAACAGATCGATCTCTCGTGCTCGGTGTCATCCCTGGATCAGTAATGCTGACACCACACAGTACTCAAAGGATTTATAACAGAGTAGAAATCACACACTTATTACAATCGAATGTCTCAAGAGAGAACTTAATAAAATAAATATGGCTTAAGGCCATCTAATAACGATAACAGCGGAAGGCTTGGAAGAATAAGCGAGTCCATCAACTCCAACGGCATCACTGAGTATAGAACCACGACCTATGCACCTTACTCGTCGTCTGAAAAGTCTGCAACATGAAACGTTGCAGCCCGAAAACGGGTCAGCACATGGAATATGCTGGCAATGTAACACATAGAGAGTAATGAAAGAATAATCCTATACTATATGCATATATGGCTGGTGGAAAGCTCTATGGTTACAGTTTTGCATAAAGCCAATTTTTCCCTACTGCAAAGGAATAAATTTATTTAACTATCATGGTGGTTGTGAAACATTGAGAATGGTTGACAGCATTCTCAATCCCAATTAAAAGTACTCATTAACAAACCCAACAATATTAATTAGAAGTAACATGATGAGATTCACATGATATCCAGGTACTAGATACTCAAGATGTCCATAACCGGGGACACGGCTAACCATGATTAGTTTATACACTCTGCAGAGGTTTATGACTTTTCCCCACAAGACTCGATCGCCTCCGTTTGGTTTCTCGCACTTCATGGTGTTTGAGAGACGGATGACCGAGACATAGTCTTTCAGAAGCGCTAGCACCTTACATGTGGGTAGAACGTACCAACCTACATCCCCTACATCAGCTAGCCTACCCGTAAGAGTTCGCACAACTTAGTCAACTACGCCAGAGCCCATAATGGCTTGTGGCTGCACACAGAAGTTTCTAGTTTGAATAATCTCATGATCCCTTTGAGCCTGGGTGGAGGTCCGAAGAAATACAGGCAAGTCCTGATAGAAACCAGGTGCCTCAATCCACCCAGATGTGTGTTTAAGTTGCCACCTTAAATAAACCATTAATTAACAATCTCACATCTGTCATGGATACACTCACCAATCCACGTCTACTAGCATAGCATAGCATAAATAGCAGACGTAGAAGTAACTCCCAAGGGTTTATAATAAAACAGGTAATAGGTACTACCTCAACTACTACCTATCCCACAATTTAATTAGATCCTAATCATGCAAGTGTTTGAGGATAGATCTAATGCATAAAAACTGGGTATGAGAAGAGTATGATCAAAGTGTTACTTGCCTTGCTGATGATCCATGAAACCTAGAGACTCAAGTAACAGCGGCGACTCGGGTATTCTATCGCAGACAAACAAACAAGCTTACAATAAGTACTCATCTAATGCACAGGTAAAACTCGAATAGATCTAACCAGATAGTTCAACTTAAGAACTCCGGTTTGCAAAAAGAATCAAATCAAACGAAGCAACGAAAGTCAGACGGCGGAAGAAAACAGCTTTGTTCTACTAATCTGGATCTAAGTCAAATTTTACAAAAGCAAAAACTTGTTTAAGTAGATTATTCGGAAAGAGGGTTTCGAGACGAAACTCCAGGCGCTTGAATCGCCTGATTCCGATAAATGAGCGAAAAGTTATACTAAAACGAAAATCGGATCTGGAATCGCGATCAGAAAAATCACGGATTAAATCCGAGAAAAAAGAAAAACGACGAACGGGTTAACGAACGGACGTTCGTTAATTAACCGAAACCGAAAAAAGAAAAAAATTAAAAAGAAGAAAAAATAATAATAAAAGTAAAATAAATAAAATAAAAAAACTGAAAAAAATCCGCTCGGTTTATATATAAAAAAACCGGCATGGAAATCGAGGCGGCGGCGAACCTCGGGCGGCGTGCGGCTCCTGCGGCGGCGGCGCTAGGGCGGGGCTAGGGTTTGGGCGCGGGTGGGCCGGCTCGGGAGGGCTGGGACGCCGAGTGGCCGTGCTTATATAGGTGCCCCGAGCGGAGTCCCGCTCGGGTACGGCCCGGTAAGGCGGTGCGCGTTTTTTTAAATAAATAACTCGCAGAAAAAAAGTACCAAACGGAATCACAAAATCCCGAAATAAATTTTCCCCGGCTTCTAAAATCAAGCTGGATTTAATGAACATTTATTTGGGACCTAAATGCAATTTTGAAAAACGCGCATTTTTCCTAAATTCAATTAAAAGGCGAAAAACTCCAAAATAAAATCTTATTTGATTTTGTTATTAAATCTTCATTATTTCTTTATTTTGGGAAAGTCATTTTATTCCCTCTCTCATATTTTTGTAATAGAAATAATTGAAGATAAAATAATTAAAATCAAATGATCCTGTTTTCAAAATTTGAGAAAACTCAAATATGAAAATAACGAAAATCCCCAACTCTCCCCGTGGGTCCTTGAGTTGTGTAGAATTTCTAGGATCGAGCAAAAATGCAATGAAAAAAAAATGATATGCAATGATGCTCTATGTATAACATTCCAAATTGAAAATTTGGGATGTTACATCCCCACAAGATGACTTTTGTCCCATTATATTTGGTAGGCCTTTCTTGAATATTGTTAATGCTAAGATAGACTGCGAAAAGGATATTGTCACCATTGGTTTAGGGGATATGTCTCATGAATTTAATTTTGCTAATTTCCGTAGACAACCCCATGATAAATAATTGCCTAGTAAAGATGAAATTATTGGTCTTGCTTCTATTGTCGTGCCTCCTAATGATCCTTTAGAACAATATTTGCTAGACCATGAAAATGATATGTTTATGAATGAAAGAAGGGAAATAGATGAAGTATTCTTTAAACAGGGACCTATTTTGAAACACAGCTTGCCTGTTGAAATCCTAGGGGATCCTCCTCCACCCAAGGGCGATCCCGTGTTTGAGCTTAAACCATTACCTGATACTCTTAAATATGCTTATCTTGATGAAAATAAGATATATCCTGTCATTATTAGTGCTAACCTTTCAGAGCAAGAAGAAGAGAAATTGTTGAAAACTCCGAAGAAGCACCGTGCTGCTATTGGATCTACTCTTGATGATCTTAAGGGCATTAGTCCCACTCTATGCCAACACAAAATAAAATTGGAGAAAGACACTAAACCGGTTGTTGATTACCAACGACGGTTAAATCCTAAGATGAAAGAAGTGGTAAGAAAAGAAATACTAAAGCTTCTGGAGGCAGGTATAATTTATCCTGTTGATGATAGTCAGTGGGTAAGTCCTGTCCATTGTGTCCCTAAGAAGGGAGGTGTCACTGTTGTTCCTAATGATAAAGACAAATTGATCCCACAAAGAATTGTTACAGGATATAGAATGGTAATTGATTTCCGCAAAGTAAATAAAGCTACTAAAAAGGATCATTACCCTTTACCTTTTATTGATCAGATGCTAGAAAGATTATCCAAACATACACATTTTTGCTTTCTAGATGGTTATTCTGGTTTCTCTCAAATACCTATGTCAAAAGAAGATCAAGAAAAGACCACTTTTACTTGCCCTTTCGGTACCTTTGCTTATAGACGTATGCCTTTTGGTTTATGCAATGCACCTGCTACCTTTCAAAGATGCATGATGGCTATATTCTCTGACTTCTGTGAAAAGATTGTTGAGGTTTTCATGGTTGATTTCTCCATATATGGAACTTCTTTTGATGATTGCTTAGCAACCTTGATCGAGTTTTGCGAGATGTGAAGAAACTAATCTTGTTTTGAATTGGGAGAAGTGCCACTTTATGGTTAATGAAGGTATTGTCCTGGGGCATAAAATTTCTGAAAGGGGTATTGAAGTTGATAAAGTTAAAGTTGATGCTATTGAAAAGATGCCGTGTCCTAAGGACATTAAAGGTATAAGAAGTTTTCTTGGTCATGCCGGTTTTTATAGGAGGTTCATTAAGGACTTCTCAAAAATTTCTAGGCCTTTGACTAATATCTTACAAAAAGATGTTCCTTTTGTCTTTGATGATGATTGTGAAGAAGCATTTGAATACTTAAGAAAGCCTTTTCCGCACCTATTGTTCAGCCACCTGGTTGGAATTTACCCTTTGAAATCATGTGTGATGCTAGTGATTGTGTTGTAGGTGCTGTTCTAGGACAAAGAGTTGATAAGAAGTTAAATGTTATCCAATATGCTAGTAAAACTCTAGACAGTGCCCAGAGAAATTATGCTACTACTGAAAAAGAACTTTTAGCGTTGTATTTGCTTGTGATAAGTTCGGACCTTATATTGTTGATTCTAGAGTAACTGTTCACACCGATCATGCTGCTATTAAATATCTTATGGAAAATAAAGATGCTAAACCTAGACTTATTAGATGGGTTCTCCTACTACAAGAATTTGATTTGCATATTATTGATAGAAAGGAGCTGAGAACCCGTTGAAGACAACTTATCTAGGTTAGAGAATGTTCTTGATGACCCCACGCCTATTGATGATAGCTTTCCTAATGAACAATCAGGTATCATAAATGCTTCTCATACTGCTCCATGGTATGTTGATTATGCTAATTACATTGTTGCTAAATTTATACCACCTAGTTTCACATACCAGCAAAAGAAAAAGGTTTTCTATGATTTAAGACATTACTTCTGGGATGACCCACACCTTTATAAAGAAGGAGTAGATGGTGTTATTAGACGTTGTGTACCTGAGCATGAACAGGAACATATCCTACGCAAGTGTCACTCCGAGGCTTATTGAGGACACCACGCTGGAGATAGAACTGCACATAAGGTATTGCAATCCGGGTTTTATTGGTCTACTCTCTTCAAAGATGCCCGTAAGTTTGTCTTGTCTTGTGATGAATGTCAAAGAATTGGTAATATTAGTAGACGTCAAGAAATGCCTATGAACTATTTAGTTGCTATTGAACCATTTGATGTTTGGGGATTTGATTATATGGGACCATTTCCTTCCTCTAATGGGTATACACATATTTTAGTTGCTGTTGATTCTGTTACTAAGTGGGTAGAAGCTATTCCAACTAGTAGTGCTGATCATAACACCTCTATTAAGATGCTTAAAGAAGTTATTTTTCCGAGGTTTGGAGTCCCTAGATACTTAATGACTGATGGTGGTTCACACTTTATTCATGGTGCTTTTCGTAAGATGCTTGCTAAGTATGATGTTAATCATAGCATCGCATCTCCATATCACCCGCAGTCTAGTGGTCAAGTAGAACTTAGTAATAGAGAGTTCAAATTAATTTTGCAAAAGACTGTTAATAGATCTAGAAAGAATTGGTCCAAGAAACTTGATGATGCATTGTGGGCCTATAGAACTGCATATAAAAATCCTATGGGTATGTCTCCGTATAAAATGGTTTATGGAAAAGCATGTCACTTACCTCTCGAACTAGAACATATGGCATATTGGGCCATTAAAGAGCTCAATTATGATTTCAAACTTGCCGGTGAGAAGAGGCTATTTGACATTAGCTCACTTGATGAGTGGAGAACCCAAGCCTATGAGAATGCCAAGCTATTTAAAGAAAAAGTGAAAAGATGGCATGACAAAAGGATACAAAAATGTGAGTTTAATGTAGGTGATTATATTTTGCCATACAACTCCCTTTTAAGATTTTTTGCAGGAAAACTTCTCTCTAAATGGGAAGGGCCTTACGTTATCGAGGAGGTCTATCGTTCCGGTGCCATAAAAATCAACAAATTCGAAAGCACAAATCCGAAGGTGGTGAACGGTCGAAGAATCAAACATTATATCTCAGGTAATCCCATAAATGTTGAAACTAATGTTATTGAAACCGTAACCCCGGAGTAATACATAAGGGACACTTTCCAGAATGTTTCAGACTCCGAAAAGGAACAGGTATAAGGTAACGTAAGTAAACCGACTCCAAAACAGTTCTAATGGTAATTTTTCTCTGTTTTGGAATATTTAAGAAAATAGGAAAATAAGAAGTAGACCGGGAAGGACACGAGGCGTCCGCGAGGGTGGAGGGCGCGCCCTACCCCTCTGGGCGCGCCCCCTGCCTCGTGGGCACCTCGCGTGCTCTCCGGACTCCGTTTTCTTGCATGATACGTCTTTTGGTCGGTAAAAATTCATTATATAATCTCCCAAAGGTTTTGACCATCGTACCACACAAATATCCTCTATTTTTGTTTCAAGCTGTTTTTCTGACAGATCTAGATCATCATGACGTCTTCAAGTGCCCCCAAGGACAAGTTCTTCGAGAAGGTTATCAATCCCTACCTCACGGGGGTGCCGCAACACCCTCAATTGACATCTGCGATGGGTTGAGGGATGCATGATGGGTTGCTGCACATCTGCGATGTCAAGGGACCAAGGAGGACCGGAAGCGTGGAGACAAGACTCGAAGCAATGGAGCAACAAGTTTTCAAGTGCCAGGGGATGGTGGAAGGCGAACTCAACGCCAACCACATGATGATCGCGGAGTTCACCAACAACCACAAGCTGGATGCCAAGAACATTGGGGAGACCATCTTCAAGCTTCACGAGAAAATCGAGCATCTCCAAGCCGGATCTATGACCCGCAAAACCAAAACTGTGAGTATGAATATAGATTCAAGAGGATGAGTTTGGCTGCAGATTCGAGGATCCCGGAGACTCGATCATCCTTCTATGATGGTGAGCCTATGCCTTGGAAGATGGGTGTAACACCCCGGGTGTCACGCTATAGTAAATTCCTGTTAATGGTGCCACGTCATCATAATTAATTTTTGCTAATCTTCCCTTTGTTCCAAACCGACCTTAAATTAATTTTTTTTAAAGATAAGTCAAATTATTTTCCCTCAAACTATAAAAATAAAATGTCCGAATAGTTCTATAAATACCCCAGATCATTTTCTTGTGGAACTAACTTCATTTGACTCATAGATAAATCCCTAGGAATTTTATAAGTGTTCCAACATCAAATAAATTGGTCCTTTCAAAAATAAAGGATTAATTGTACGCTACAAAATGCCCCTATACTTTGTGGTTAGATCCCAAAGCATTGCAAGGTATTTATGTGATAAGTTTCATGTGCAACAAAATTCTTTTGAATTTCCGTGAGACAACCCCATGATAAATAATTGCCTAGTAAAGATGAAATTATTGGTCTTGCTTCTATTGTCGTGCCTCCTAATGATCCTTTAGAACAATATTTGCTAGACCATGAAAATGATATGTTTATGAATGAAAGAAGGGAAATAGATGAAGTATTCTTTAAACAGGGACCTATTTTGAAACACAGCTTGCCTGTTGAAATCCTAGGGGATCCTCCTCCACCCAAGGGCGATCCCGTGTTTGAGCTTAAACCATTACCTGATACTCTTAAATATGCTTATCTTGATGAAAATAAGATATATCCTGTCATTATTAGTGCTAACCTTTCAGAGCAAGAAGAAGAGAAATTGTTGAAAACTCCGAAGAAGCACCGTGCTGCTATTGGATCTACTCTTGATGATCTTAAGGGCATTAGTCCCACTCTATGCCAACACAAAATAAAATTGGAGAAAGACACTAAACGGTTGTTGATTACCAACGACGGTTAAATCCTAAGATGAAAGAAGTGGTAAGAAAAGAAATACTAAAGCTTCTGGAGGCAGGTATAATTTATCCTGTTGATGATAGTCAGTGGGTAAGTCCTGTCCATTGTGTCCCTAAGAAGGGAGGTGTCACTGTTGTTCCTAATGATAAAGACAAATTGATCCCACAAAGAATTGTTACAGGATATAGAATGGTAATTGATTTCCATAAAGTAAATAAAGCTACTAAAAGGATCATTACCCTTTACCTTTTATTGATCGATGCTAGAAAGATTATCCAAACATACACATTTTTGCTTTCTAGATGGTTATTCTGGTTTCTCTCAAATACCTATGTCAAAAGAAGATCAAGAAAAGACCACTTTTACTTGCCCTTTCGGTACCTTTGCTTATAGACGTATGCCTTTTGGTTTATGCAATGCACCTGCTACCTTTCAAAGATGCATGATGGCTATATTCTCTGACTTCTGTGAAAAGATTGTTGAGGTTTTCATGGTTGATTTCTCCATATATGGAACTTCTTTTGATGATTGCTTAAGCAACCTTGATCGAGTTTTGCAGAGATGTGAAGAAACTAATCTTGTTTTGAATTGGGAGAAGTGCCACTTTATGGTTAATGAAGGTATTGTCCTGGGGCATAAAATTTCTGAAAGGGTATTGAAGTTGATAAAGTTAAAGTTGATGCTATTGAAAGATGCCGTGTCCTAAGGACATTAAAGGTATAAGAAGTTTTCTTGGTCATGCCGGTTTTTATAGGAGGTTCATTAAGGACTTCTCAAAAATTTCTAGGCCTTTGACTAATATCTTACAAAAAGATGTTCCTTTTGTCTTTGATGATGATTGTGAAGAAGCATTTGAATACTTAAGAAAGCCTTTTCCGCACCTATTGTTCAGCCACCTGGTTGGAATTTACCCTTTGAAATCATGTGTGATGCTAGTGATTGTGCTGTAGGTGCTGTTCTAGGACAAAGAGTTGATAAGAAGTTAAATGTTATCCAATATGCTAGTAAAACTCTAGACAGTGCCCAGAGAAATTATGCTACTACTGAAAAAGAACTTTTAGCAGTTGTATTTGCTTGTGATAAGTTCAGACCTTATATTGTTGATTCTAGAGTAACTGTTCACACTGATCATGCTGCTATTAAATATCTTATGGAAAATAAAGATGCTAAACCTAGACTTATTAGATGGGTTCTCCTACTACAAGAATTTGATTTGCATATTATTGATAGAAAGGGAGCTGAGAACCCCGTTGAAGACAACTTATCTAGGTTAGAGAATGTTCTTGATGACCCACTGCCTATTGATGATAGCTTTCCTAATGAACAATCAGGTATCATAAATGCTTCTCATACTGCTCCATGGTATGTTGATTATGCTAATTACATTGTTGCTAAATTTATACCACCTAGTTTCACATACCAGCAAAAGAAAAAGGTTTTCTATGATTTAAGACATTACTTCTGGGATGACCCACACCTTTATAAAGAAGGAGTAGATGGTGTTATTAGGCGTTGTGTACCGAGCATGAACAGGAACATATCCTACGCAAGTGTCACTCCGAGGCTTATTGAGGACACCATTTGGAGATAGAACTGCACATAAGGTATTGCAATCCGGTTTTATTGGTCTACTCTCTTCAAAGATGCCCGTAAGTTTGTCTTGTCTTGTGATGAATGTCAAAGAATTGGTAATATTAGTAGACGCCAAGAAATGCCTATGAACTATTTAGTTGCTATTGAACCATTTGATGTTTGGGGATTTGATTATATGGGACCATTTCCTTCCTCTAATGGGTATACACATATTTTAGTTCTTTGTTGATTCTGTTACTAAGTGGGTAGAAGCTATTCCAACTAGTAGTGCTGATCATAACACCTCTATTAAGATGCTTAAAGAAGTTATTTTTCCGAGGTTTGGAGTCCCTAGATACTTAATGACTGATGGTGGTTCACACTTTATTCATGGTGCTTTTAAGTAAGATGCTTGCTAAGTATGATGTTAATCATAGCATCGCATCTCCATATCACCCTTGATCTAGTGGTCAAGTAGAACTTAGTAATAGAGAGTTCAAATTAATTTTGCAAAAGACTGTTAATAGATCTAGAAAGAATTGGTCCAAGAAACTTGATGATGCATTGTGGGCCTATAGAACTGCATATAAAATCCTATGGGTATGTCTCCGTATAAAATGGTTTATGGAAAAGCATGTCACTTACCTCTCGAACTAGAACATATGGCATATTGGGCCATTAAAGAGCTCAATTATGATTTCAAACTTGCCGGTGAGAAGAGGCTATTTGACATTAGCTCACTTGATGAGTGGAGAACCCAAGCCTATGAGAATGCCAAGCTATTTAAAGAAAAAGTGAAAAGATGGCATGACAAAAGGATACAAAAATGTGAGTTTAATGTAGGTGATTATATTTTGCCATACAACTCCCTTTTAAGATTTTTTGCAGGAAAACTTCTCTCTAAATGGGAAGGGCCTTACGTTATCGAGGAGGTCTATCGTTCCGGTGCCATAAAAATCAACAAATTCGAAAGCACAAATCCGAAGGTGGTGAACGGTCGAAGAATCAAACATTATATCTCAGGTAATCCCATAAATGTTGAAACTAATGTTATTGAAACCGTAACCCCGGAGTAATACATAAGGGACACTTTCCAGAATGTTTCAGACTCCGAAAAGGAACAGGTATAAGGTAACGTAAGTAAACCGACTCCAAAACAGTTCTAATGGTAATTTTCTCTGTTTTGGAATATTTAAGAAAATAGGAAAATAAGAAGTAGACGGGAAGGACACGAGGCGTCCGCGAGGTGGAGGCGCGCCCTACCCTCTGGGCGCGCCCGCCTCGTGGGCACCTCGCGTGCTCTCCGGACTCCGTTTTCTTGCATGATACGCCTTTTGGTCGGTAAAATTCATTATATAATCTCCCAAAGGTTTTGACCATCGTACCACACAAATATCCTCTATTTTTGTTTCAAGCTGTTTTTCTGACAGATCTAGATCATCATGACGTCTTCAAGTGCCCCCAAGGACAAGTTCTTCGAGAAGGTTATCAATCCCTACCTCACGGGGGTGCCGCAACACCCTCAATTGACATCTGCGATGGGTTGAGGGATGCATGATGGGTTGCTGCACATCTGCGATGTCAAGGGACCAAGGAGGACCGGAAGCGTGGAGACAAGACTCGAAGCAATGGAGCAACAAGTTTTCAAGTGCCAGGGGATGGTGGAAGGCGAACTCAACGCCAACCACATGATGATCGCGGAGTTCACCAACAACCACAAGCTGGATGCCAAGAACATTGGGGAGACCATCTTCAAGCTTCACGAGAAAATCGAGCATCTCCAAGCCCAGATCTATGACCTGCAAAACCAAAACTGTGAGTATGAATATAGATTCAAGAGGATGAGTTTGGCTGCAGATTCGAGGATCCCGGAGACTCGATCATCCTTCTATGATGGTGAGCCTATGCCTTGGAAGATGGGTGTAACACCCCGGGTGTCACGCTATAGTAAATTCCTGTTAATGGTGCCACGTCATCATAATTAATTTTGCTAATCTTCCCTTTGTTCCAAACCGACCTTAAATTAATTTTTTTAAAGATAAGTCAAATTATTTTCCTCAAACTATAAAAATAAAATGTCCGAATAGTTCTATAAATACCCCAGATCATTTTCTTGTGGAACTAACTTCATTTGACTCATAGATAAATCCCTAGGAATTTTATAAGTGTTCCAACATCAAATAAATTGGTCCTTTCAAAAATAAAGGATTAATTGTACGCTACAAAATGCCCCTATACTTTGTGGTTAGATCCCAAAGCATTGCAAGGTATTTATGTGATAAGTTTCATGTGCAACAAAATTCTTTTGAATTTAATTAAAATGTGAAACAGTGCCTAACAGTTGAGAGCAGAAAGATATTAAAAAAAGATGAGGTGGATCACTGTGCACTTAGGCCCAATGTGCACAACACAGACCCAGCCCACCCCAGCACCTTCTCCTATATCTCTGTTCACAAGGGCGTGCTGGACAAACAACACTTGTCCATTGCTCAGATGGCCGCGTGCCGAGCATCCGCTGTCTCCCCCGCGAGGATAAGGATGGCACCCGATTCCCCTCTGCCCATGGACGAACCCTAGCCCCCCCACTTCCCCCTTTCCCTCGCTCTCTCTCTCTCTCTTCTCCCCGCGTGAAACCGCCGCTGTCGTCGCCATGGCCGCGACCACCGTGCTCCCCGCGCCGCGAGAAGACGCCCAGAAGGACCGCCATGATCCACTTCGTCCATCCCGAGGACCGAATCGAGCAGGGAAGGCTCGTACACTCGCCATCGCCACCATATTCATCTTGTACATCGCGCGGCCTCGCCGTCGATCCGCATCACCCCATCCACCCGGCCTCAGACGAGCTCACCACCGACCTCCTCTCGGTGAGCAGCGCCGATCCCCGCCTTTCCCCATAGTTTCGTCGACGAGGCCACCGCCCGACCTTCCTGCCCGAGTTGCGCTACTCGCACTCCTTGGCAGCGCTCACCGGCCTCGGCGCGACCAAGCTGCGCCCAGTAGCGCCCGCCCGGGCCGCGCCTTGCCTCGCCAGCCACCCCTGCTGCTCGCCCGCCTTGCCCCACTGGCCCCTGCCTCTCTCCCGTGCCATCGCCGCCGCCACCACAACCACCACCCCACCCACAGGCCAGCAGTCGTGGCCTCGTCAGGCCGGGAGGCAGCAGACCCGCCCTCCTACTCCGGCCGGCCGTTGATGGCCATGGCCTCGCCCTCGCCGCCCTTGGCTAGCCCTACCGCTAGTCCGGCCGGCCGAGCCGTGGCTGCCGGCGCCTTGTGCTCACATGAGCCGAGCCGGCCAAGCCACTGCCTCTGCCTGGCGGCCCTGTTCGTTAGTGGGGATAACCCCTCCCCGATACTAACCCACTCCCTAACCGCCATCGACCCATGGGCCCAAGGCCACTAACTTAATCTGAGGCAATAACTTATTTTAATAAAAAACTATTAAAGTATGTGTCACTTACACATGGCCCCACCAGTCAGTTTGACTAGTCAACAGTCAACTGTTGACTACTGACTGAGCTGCTTGACTCAGCCCCTCCTGGACCCACTTGTCACTTTGTGTACACTTTTGTGTACACGGTGCTGTGTGCACTTAGCAATTTCGCATTTGTTTTTGGATTAAAATTAATTCCTATATATAAATAAAACTTTGGAAAATAATAGAAAATAAACCGTAGCTCAGATGAAAATGTTTTCTACATGAAAGTTGCTCAGAACGACAAGACGAATCCGGATACGCCCTCCGTTCGTCTGTCACACGTCCCTAGCATAGCACACATGCAACCTTTCCCCTCTGGTTCATTTGTCTAATAGACGTCCGGGACCGAGAAAACTAGATGTTTCTCCCATCGCCAGTAAAGCCTAGCACTGCGTTAGAATACCTCTAGCCCCGCTTGTAATCATGTTGTGCATATGTTTGCTCAGATTCATTGTTTCTTCCCCTCTTCTCTCCCTAGAGACCCGAGACAGCCGGCGATGCATTGTGATCAACTACGCCGACGACGACCCTCCTTCTTGTCCGAGCAACCAGGCAAGCCCCCTTTGATCATCCCGATATCGCCCATTCCATTCTCTCATGCTTGCATTAGATTTTGCTACTGTTATTGTTTGCACATATTCTGATGCATAGCCTGCTTTTGTATCTGCTGTTGTACCTTACCTGCTTATCCTAAACTGCTTAGTATAGGTTGCTTAGAGATCCATCAGTGACCCCACTTTGTCCCGACTGCCCCGCTGGATTATCAGAAGAACCGATCAACGGGATCGAAGACCAGGCCCCGACACCGCACATCACTTCCCCTTAGTTGCTCGAAACTACTGGGTTACTATCGAGTACCGAGGGTGAAACCTCTACAACACTTCTGATATTAACCCTGTTGTATAGCTATCCGGTCGTGGTCATCGAGGGTGATTTCCTCTTTAACCACTTCCGATACGAGTCTGTCGTGCAACCCCTCAAGTGTGGACCTCGAGGGTGAATCCTCTTACGTTCACCTTGATGACTATATCGAGTGGAATTCACCGGGGGTGATTCCTCGGGTTTTCCCCTTGATGTTTAGACACACTGTTACTATGATTACTATGACTTTACACTGAGCCATGTTACTAAAGATGGGTCGACCTTGAGGGGTACCCGCGCGAGCTTAATTGCGAGTGATGTGGAGATGGGTTGACCTGGAGGGTGCCCGCGAGATAATTACGAGGCGTGGCCGGGCATTCCTAGCCCTTGCCGCAAGTCCTCGAGATGGGGCAACGGGGTCACATCTTTCGTGAGTCTCTGCTTGTTACCGCGCGTTCCTAATCCACTACGATTTGGATATTTGATCCGGGGCCTCCGCCCGATAGCACTAACCATCACGTGGGCATAGTATGGGCGTTCTGCGTCGTATACATCAGCGAAGCTTAATAGACGCCGGCGATCGAGTGGCGCGTCGGGTTGGACTGCGTAAGCGCCTGCCTTGTTGAAGGAGGTACCTAGGTCTGCTCACCGCCGCAGACGAACATAGCGTGCAGGAGTTCCGGGAGATGGCCCATGACCCCGGGGCATAGGTTTAGTCCGGCATGCTGGCCTCTCTATTAAGCCTAGGTCGGGTTGCGGCGTATTGTTTGGCCGAGGCCGGGCATGACCCTGGAAAGTGTGTCCGGCCGGAGTTAAGCGAGTGTGGTGGGTAAGTTGGTGCACCCCTGCAGGGAAGAACTAATCTATGCATAGCCTGTCCTACGGTAACGGACACTTGGAGTTGTATCCCGATCGATACAACTAGAACTGGATACTTGTGATGAGAACTGGATTGTGATGAGGATTTGATTGTGATGATAACCGGATAGTATGGCTCTGGGATGCCTTTCTCGCAGGGAGTCGAGAAAGGATCTCCGCCGAGGTTGATAACACTTCTACTACTTACTTTATGCTACTACTACCCTCCAGCTTGCTGCAAGATGGTGGTTTCGAAGATGCTAGTCTTCGATAGGACTAGGCCTTCTCTCTATTCGGCATTTCTGCAGCCCGGTCCACATATACATCCTCCCTTTGATAATGTTGCATATGTAGTGTAGATCCTTGCTTGCAGTACTTTGATGAGTACTCACGGTTGCTTTGCTTCCCTGTTTCCCCTTTCTTCTTCTTTCCGGTTGATGCAACCAGATATCGAGCCAGAGCCGATGCCACCATCGATGCCTACTACTACGTGAAGACCGCCGACCACCGGGAGTAGTTAGGAGGCTCCCAGCAGGAGGCCTTGCCTTTTCGATCGATGTTGCTTTTGTGCTAGCCTTCTTAAGGCAAACTTGTCTAACTCATGATCTGTACTCAGATATTGTTGCTTCCACGACTCTTGTGTTTTCAAGCTTATGTATTCGAGCCCTCGAGGCCCCTGGCTTGTAACATAAAGCTTGTATTATTTTATTTTGTGTCTAGAGTTGTGTTGTGATATCTTCTCGTGAGTCCTTGATCTTGATCGTACACATTTGCGTGTATGATTAGTGTATGATTGAATCAAGGGCGTCACAAGTTGGTATCAGAGCCGACTGCCTGTAGGTAGCCCCCTTTCCAACTCCTTGGCCGAAGTTGAGTCTAGTCACATAAAAACTTTTACTAACATTGGTTGTGTGGCTTACGGGCCCACGTTGCCATTGGGTGGTATTAGGATCTTTTACTCCTCGTCTATACTCTGGGACTCTGATCTCTCGTCTATTCGGGTTAAACGTTTTACTAACTCGACATTAGGCTCGTATCCACTTCCTCCGGAGAGCCCCGACATTATAGATGATCGCTTGCTTCGCCAGAAGATTCTGCAGATACTCTTTGCTGTTTTCCCGAGACCCTTGTGCCCACCGCCTTTGCAATTCCCTGCCACCGATATATCCTTATGGATAAGTACATACAGTTGCCGTTCATACCTTTGTCCCTAGTTGCTCTTGTTTCTAAAAAGATGCCCCGAAATACTCTCCGTTGTCCCGAGAACCCGTTCTACAATTGCCTTGAAGTTCTTTGCCACATGAATACCCCTATAAATAATTCCTCTCAATTACCGAATATTCTTCATCCCCAGTGGTTTGAGTGTTTCACAAAAATCTTCGAAATCCTATTCGATCTTCCGAAAATCCTTAGCAGCTTATTGCTCTTAAAATTCTTGCTTGCTTGCATTATGGTTAAATCCCATAAGTATAGTAATCTTATTGGCATCCTTTGTCATTATCATTTGAGTCTGTTGATTCAATATGTTGCGGATGCTCGCAATCCTCAGTCGGATCATAGAATTCATCCTTCCGGCTTGGATGTCATTTGACCAAGAGTTGTTTCTCGACCAATCAAATTGCCGTCAAATTGTATCCCTAGGGCTATTCAACTTACTTATCTTTTGATCAGAGCATCTGCTTCTGATCTTCTATTTTTGAAATCATGATTTCTTTGCATTTAAGCATCAAATTATTCAGATGTTTCTATAATCCGAAGCCTTTGCATTCTTTCTTCTTCTGGTTGAGTACCAATACTCACATCAGATCCTATGTGGACCGCCAGATCCTTTGTTGAATTTTATCTGACAACATCCTTCATATTCAATAACCTCTTGGAGCCTTTCCTCAAATACATAAAGCATTTGGTAAATTCTATCCTCTGCCTTCTCAACCATGCTCTGCCTTCGAGCTTGTGTTATTTTACTCCTGAAGTTTGTGGAATAGGTTCCTAAGATTCCCCCTATGGGTTGAACCTATGCTTCCCATAATCCGTTTGAACCCGAGAGTTTTAACGAGTGTTACTCTTCTGGTGTTTAGCCAGATAACATTTCAACACTACAACTTCATAGAAAGTGAGAAGTAAATGAAATGATATGCATTGAAGAAGTGGGAGTCGACCTTGAACTTTGTGTTCATGCCCATGGACCCGATGTAGATCTTATCATGGAAGCTTCTCTGAAAATTAATTATCCCCATGGTATAAGATCATCTTATATTTGGGATTTGATCCTTTGTAACCGTGGTTCTGACCATGAGTGTTCCCCTTTGATCCCATTTCTCGGACAAGTCAAAGTACTCACCTTCTGCAGATCAATACATCTCCGCAACCTCTATTTTGATCTTCCTTCGGTTATTACCCTCCAGTATCTCAAGGATATCAAAAGACCGTGTTGCTTCCTATGAGTCTTCATCTAGTATTGCTTCTCACCGGTTTCATATTTCCCCTGGGTTCTGATTTATTAGTCACTCAAGAACACCGATGAGTGAATCGATCCCGCACTCCGAATCAATAACTCTAAGTGATTTTCGTTGCTTACGAGTTAAATAATCCCTCAAGTCATTCCTAGCCTGATCGGGTATATCATTATCGTGTTAATTTTAACTGTGCTACCTGGTCCTTATTCCTGGAGCACAACTTTTCAACGATGAGCGAAGCTTACGTCGATCTTCCTCATCTTATCATTCCACCTTGAACAGCAAGCTTGATTTCGAGTTTGTGACGTACTCTTGGTTCCAATAATATTTCGCTTCATCATTCCTTTGACTTGATGTCATCGCTGATCGATTACTTCTTCATGAAATCTCTCGACAATTGTGTCATGATCGTCATCAACAATCTGAGCTCTTCCAGGATATCAATCGAATTCATGATGAGAAATACCATCCTTGCCCGTCGTTGGTTTGTGTTATCATCGACAACATTCTTGTCTTCCCCCCCAACACAAACTTATTCATAAATTTTGGAAATACATCCTTTTTGACATGTCGGTGGATTGCTGCTGAATCCTCGGCCACCTCCTCATATTTTCCTTGCTGAAATTATATGACTTATTTTATAAGTTGTTCCGGATGAATCCTTTTGTGTTTCCGAAGTCCGACCTTTACCTGTTGACCATATCGATGCTATCTTGAAGCATCACGGTGGTACTCAAACATCAACCAGAACATTGAAAGCACAATGCTAAATGTTTCTTGATCAGTTACCCTAACACCGCTGTATGGGTAATATAATGATTCTTCCCTCTCCCCATTATCTAAATGCTTTTGAACTTGTTGTCCTATCATCCATATCCTGCTTCGCTTTTCCTTGGGAAGGATATACTCCCAACTCTTATGTGTAAATACATTTTCCTTTCCATTGGTATGTTTAACCCTTCTTGTGATCTATATGATACAAGAAGTAATAATTCCTGCTTATGTAAACGCTCGTGTACAACTCTATCAGTAAGACCCTGTTACTATTGCTGATGACATTCCGGTAACCACCGATGGACGAGAACCTTGCCTATAGGTCCGCCTCATTCAACGAGCAGGAAAATGGTTCTCTTCGTCCCTCGCCCTTGGTACCAACGTTGTTGCCAACATAACAGACATGCTATTCTTTGACATGCCTCGCTATCATGGCCATGCAAGATGTCAGCACCCTTCCTACTTTTAACCCACATGGTGGGCCCATAACCCACAGTTCCATAGGATCGAACCTTGACTCTCCTGTACATCCCTGCTTCCAAAGTTATTCCTACAGATTGGCTTTGTGTGTTGTCACGAGCCACCGTCCGAGAGATGATATATTCCCGATGCTCTGAACCCCCTTCCCACACTCTGTTCAGGTATCGATCGCTTGTCCATTCGCTTGAAACTTCCTATTGTACCTTCATATTTCGCCTCGATGTTTTCTAAAGTTTCAACTCGAGAGATACTTCGCCACATTCCTGGTTTGTTCACGGATAATTAACCCTATAAGGGCAGTTCTCCCGGTTACTCTTTACTTCCCCACTTAAATCTCGGGACGAGATTTCTTGTAGTGGAGGAGATTTGTAACACCCGGTGTCACGCTATAGTAAACTCCTGTTAATGGTGCCACGTCATCATAATTAATTTTGCTAATCTTCCTTTGTTCCAAACCGACCTTAAATTCATTTTTTAAAAGACAAGTCAAATTATTTTCCTCGAACTATAAAAATAAAATGTCTGAATAGTTCTACAAATACCCCAGATCATTTTCTTGTGGAACTAACTTCATTTGACTCACAGATAAATCCCTGGGAATTTTATAAGTGTTCCAACATCAAATAAATTGGTCCTTTCAAAAATAAAGGATTAATTGTACGCTACAAAATGCCCCTATACTTTGTGGTTAGATCCCAAAGCATTGCAAGGTATTTATGTGATAAGTTTCATGTGCAACAAAATTCTTTTGAATTTAATTAAAATGTGAAACAGTGCCTAACAGTTGAGAGCAGAAAGATATTAAAAAAAAGATGAGGTGGATCACTGTGCACTTAGGCCCAATGTGCACAACACAGGCCCAGCCCACACCAGCACCTTCTCCTATCTCTGTTCACAAGGGCGTGCTGGATGAACAACACTCGTCCATTGCTCAGATGGCCGCGTGCCGAGCATCCGCTGTCTCCCCCGCGAGGATAAGGATGGCACCCGATTCCCCTCTGCCCATGGACGAACCCTAGCCCCCCACTTCCTCCTTTCCCTCGCTCTCTCTCTTCTCCCCACGTGAAACCGCCGCTGCCGTCGCCATGGCCGCGACCACCGTGCTCCCCACGCCGCGAGAAGACGCCCAGAAGGACCGCCACGGTCCACTTCGTCCATCCCGAGGACCGAATCGAGCGGGGAAGGTTCGTACACTCGCCATCGCTACCATCTTGATCTTGTACATCGCCGCGGCCTCGCCGTCGATCCGCATCACCCCATCCACCCCGGCCTCGTACGAGCTCACCACCGACCTCCTCTCGGTGAGCAGCGCCGATCCCCGCCTTTCCCCATAGTTTCACGACGAGGCCACCGCCCGACCTTCCTGCCTGTGAGTTGCGCTACTCGCACTCCTGGCAGCAGCTCACGGCCTCGTCGACAACTGCGCCCGGCCTGGCGCCCGCCCGGCCGGCCTTGCCTCGCCTCGACACCCCTGCTGCTCGCCCGCCTTGCCCCACTGGCCCCCTGCTTCTCCTCCGTGCATCGCCACGGCCACCACAACCACCCCCACACACAGCAGCCGTGGCAGCGTCGCCGGGAGGTCACAAGACCCGCCTCCTACTCGGCCGGCCGGCGATGGCCATGGCTCGCCCTCGCCGCCCTTGGCTAGCCCTACCGCTAGTCCGGCCCGGCCGCACCGTGGCTGCCGGGCGCCTTGTGCCTGCATGAGCCCAGCCGGTGACCACCTGACCGCTGCTGGGCGGCCCTGTTCGGTTAGTGGGGATAACCCCCCCGACACTAACCCACTCCCTAACCGCTCATCGACCCATGGGCCCAAGGCCACTAACTTAATCTGAGGCAATAACTTATTTTAATAAAAACTATTAAAGTATGTGTCACTTACACATGGCCCCACCAGTCGGTTTGACTAGTCAACAAATCAACTGTTGATCGCTGACCGGGCTGCTGACTCAGCCCTCTGGACCCACTTGCCAACCTGTGTACACTTTTGTGTACACGGTGCTGTGTGCACTTAGCAATTTCGCATTTGTTTTTGGATTAAAATTAATTCCTATATATAAATAAAACTTTGGAAAATAATAGAAAATAAACCGTAGCTCAGATGAAAATGTTTTCTACATGAAAGTTGCTCAGAACAACGAGACGAATCCGGATATGCCCTCTCGCTAATCTCATCACACGCCCCTAGCATAGCAAACATGCAACCTTTCCTCTCGGTTCATCGTCGATAGACGTCGGGACCGGAAAACTTTCCGGATTTTTCTCCCATCGCCAAGAAAGCCTAGCACTGCGTTAGAATACCTCTAGCCCCGCTTGTAATCATGTTGTGCATATGTTTGCTCAGATGCATTGTTTCTTCCCCTCTTCTCTCCGGTAGACCCGAGACACCACCGATGCATTGTGATCAACTACGCCGACGACGACCCCTCCTTCTTGTCTCGAGCAACCAGGCAAGCCCCCTTGATCATCCCGATATCGCCCATTCCATTCTCTCATGCTTGCATTAGATTCGCTCATCGTTATTGGTTGCACCTATTATGATGCATAGCCTGCTTTTGTATCTGCTGTTGTACCTTACCTGCTTATCCTAAACTGCTTAGTATAGGTTGCTTAGAGATCCATCAGTGACCCCACTTTGTCCCGACTGCCCCGCTGGATTATCAGAAGAACCGATCAACGGGATCGAAGACCAGGCCCCGACACCGCACATCACTTCCCCTTAGTTGCTCGAAACTACTGGGTTACTATCGAGTACCGAGGGTGAAACCTCTACAACACTTCTGATATTAACCCTGTTGTATAGCTATCCGGTCGTGGTCATCGAGGGTGATTTCTTTAACCACTTTCGACACGAAGTCTGTCGGCAACCCTCAAGTGTGGACCTCGAGGGTGAATCCTCTTACGTTCACCTTGATGACTATATCGAGTGGAATTCATGGGGGGTGATTCCTCGGGTTTTCCCCTTGATGTTTAGACACACTGTTACTATGATTACTATGACTTTACACTGAGCCATGTTACTAAAGACGGGTCGACCCTGAGGGGTACCCGCGCGAGCTTAATTGCGAGTGATGTGGAGATGGGTTGACCTGGAGGGTGCCCGCGAGATAATTACGAGGCGTGGCCGGGCATTCCTAGCCCTTGCCGCAAGTCCTCGAGATGGGGCAACGGGGTCACATCTTTCGTGAGTCTCTGCTTGTTACCGCGCGTTCCTAATCCACTACGATTTGGATATTTGATCCGAGGGGCCTCTGGCCTGATAGCACTAACCATCACGTGGGCATAGTATGGGCGTTCTGCGTCGTATACATCAGCCGAAGCTTAATAGGCGCCGGCCGAGTGGCGCGCCGGGTTGGACTGCGTAAGCGCCTGCCTTGTTGAAGGAGGTAGCTCGGTCTGCTCACCGGCCGCGTACGCAACGTGCAGGAGTTCCCGGGGAGATGGCCCATGACCGCTGGGGGCATAGGTTTAGTCCGGCGTGCTGGCCTCTCTATTAAGCCTAGGTCGGGTTGCGGCGTATTGTTTGGTCGAGGCCGGGCATGACCCTGGAAAGTGTGTCCGGCCGGAGTTAAGCGAGCGTGGTGGGTAAGTTGGTGCACCCCTACAGGGAAGAACTAATCTATGCATAGCCTGTCCTACGGTAACAGACACTTGGAGTTGTATCCCGATCGATACAACTAGAACTGGATACTTGTGATGAGAACTGGATGGTGATGAGGATTTGATTGTGATGATAACCAGATAGTATGGCTCCGGGATGCCTTTCTCGCAGGGAGTCGAGAAAGGATCTCCGGCCGAGGTTGATAACACTTCTACTACTTACTTTATGCTACTCTACTCCCTCTGGTTGCTGCAAGATGGTGGTTTCCAGAAGATGCTAGTCTTCGATAGGACTAGGCCTTCTCTCTATTCTGGCATTTCTGCAGCCCAGTGCACATATACATCCTCCCTTTGATAATGTTGCATATGTAGTGTAGATCCTTTCTTGCGAGTACTTTGGATGAGTACTCACGGTTGCTTTGCTTCCCTGTTTCCTCCTTTCTTCTTCTTTCCGGTTGATGCAACCAGATGTCGGAGCCCAGGAGCCAGATGCCACGGTCGATGCCTACTACTACGTGAAGACCGCCCACGACCAGGAGTAGTTAGGAGGCTCGCAGGCAGGAGGCCTTGCCTTTTCGATCGATGTTGCTTTTGTGCTAGCCTTCTTAAGGCAAACTTGTCTAACTCATGACTGTACTCAGATATTGTTGCTTCCGCTGACTCTTGTGTTTTCGAGCTTATGTATTCGAGCCCTCGAGGCCCGTGGCTTGTAACATAAAGCTTGTATTATTTTATTTTGTGTCTAGAGTTGTGTTGTGATATCTTCCCGTGAGTCCTTGATCTTGATCGTACACATTTGCGTGTATGATTAGTGTATGATTGAATCAAGGGCGTCACAATGGGCGACAAGCCTACATCATCGACAACTCCATCCTCACCACCTCCGAAGAAAGAGACATAAATACATGGGTATGGGCACTCCCCTTGGCAACTGCCAAGCTTGGGGGAGGTGCCCTGATATCGTATCACCATCGCACTTCTATCTTTACCATTTTTCTTAGTTTGATCCTTTTGGTAATATCTTGATCTAGTTGAATAAAGCTTTAGTATGATCTAGTTTGGAGTTTTGCTTTATGATCCTTCTATGTAATCGAACCCGTGAGCTATATATAATAAATATTAGTTTTGAATCAAGGGCTTTGCTATAATGCTATGATCTTGAGGGAATAAATGAAAGAATAAAAAGAATTAAATAGATCATATTGATCTTATGGAGAGTAATGACTCCACATATAAAGAGTATGATGAATAAAAGTTGTTGAGAGTTGACAAACATAGTTTTGGTCATCGTTGCAATTAATAGGAAGTAATAAAGAAAGAGAGGTTTTCACATATAGATATACTATCTTGGACATCTTTTATGATTGTGAGCACTCATTAAAATATGTCATGCTAAAAAGTTGATGTTGGACAAGGAAGACAACGTAATGGGTTATGTTTTCTTATATCTGAAATAAAGTATATTGTCATGGATCATCCAACATGTTGAGCTTGCCTTTCCCCCTCATGCTAGCCAAATTCTTTGCACCAAGTAGAGATACTACTTGTGCTTCCGAATATCCTTAAACCGAGTTTTGCCACGAGAGTCCACCATACCTACCTATGGATTGAGTAAGATCCTTCAAGTAAGTTTTCATTGTTGCATGCAATAAAAAATTGCTTTCTAAATATGTATGATTTATTAGTGTGGAGAAAATAAGCTTTATACGATCTTGTGATGTGGAAGAAATTAAAGCGACGGACTGCATAATAAAGGTCTATATCACAAGTGGCAATATAAAGTGACGTTCTTTCGCATTAAGATTTTGTGCATCCAACCATAAAAGCACATGACAACCTCTACTTCCCTCTACGAAGGGCCTATCTTTTATTCTTGACTTATACCTTATACAAGAGTCATGGTGATCTTCACCTTTCCTTTTTAAGGTTGGGAGGCAACACTATAAACTCCATACCCATAAGTATTATGTGAGTGTTAGCAAATGCGAAAGACTAAATGATAGTTGAGTATGTGGACTTGCTGAAAAGCTCTTATATTGAGTCTTTCCTATGTTATGATACATTGCAATTGCCTCAAAGACCGAGATCATAGTTTGTTGGTTCTCAATGAATTTTGTGATTCATACTTGACATTGTGAATAGATTGTTACTTTAGCATAAGAAATCATATGACAATATACATATGTTGCTGTTTTAAGAATGATCATGATGCCCTTATGTCCGTATTTTATTTTATCGACACCTCTATCTCTAAACATGTGGACATATTTTTCGATACAGGCTTCCGCTTGAGGACAAGTGATACGTCAACGTCGTATCTACTTTTCCAAACACTTTTGCCCTTGTTTTGGACTCTAACTTGCATGATTTGAATGGAACTAACCCGGACTGACGCTGTTTTCAGTAGACTTTCCATCGTGTTATTTATGTGCAGAAACAAAAGTTCTCGGAATGACCTGAAACTCCACGGAACATCTTTTTGGAAAATATTAAAAATACTGGAAGAAAAATCCACGTCCGGGGCCCACACCCTGTCCACGAGGGTGGGGGCGTGCCCCCCTGCCTCGTGGGCCCCCTGACGCTCCACCGACCTCAACTTCAACTCCATATATTCACTTTTGGGGAGAAAAAATCAGAGAGAAGGATTCATCGCGTTTTACGATGCGGAGCCGCCGCCAAGCCCTAAAACCTCTTGGGAGGGCTGATTTGGAGTCTATTCGGGGCTCGGGAGAGGGGAATCCGTCGCCATCGTCATCATCAACCATCCTCCGTCACCAATTTCGTGATGCTCACTGCTACATCTCGAGCTTGCGTTGGATTTCCCTGAAGAGGAGAGGATGATGCAGCACAGTGGCATAAGTATTTCCCTCAGTTTTTGAGAACCAAGGTATCAATCCAGTAGGAGACTACGCGCAAGTCCCTCGTACCTGCACAAAATGATAGCTACTCGCAACCAACGCTTAGGGGTTGTCAATCCCTTCACGGTCACTTACGAGAGTGAGATCTGATAGAGATAATATTTTTGGTATTTTTGGTATAAAGATGCAAAGTAAAAAAGTAAAAGCAAAGTAAATAAAGTAATGGAGATTGATATGGTGAGAATAGACCCGGGGGCCATAGGTTTCACTAGTGGCTTCTCTCAAGAGCATAGATATTCTACGGTGGGTGAACAAATTACCGTTGAGCAATTGACAGAATTGAGCATAGTTATGAGTATATCTAGGCGATGATCATGTATATAGGCATCACGTCCGTGACAAGTAGACCGAAACGATTCTGCATCTACTACTATTACTCCACTCATCAACCGCTATCCAAAGATGCATCTAGAGTATTAAGTTAAAAAGAGTAACGCCTTAAGCAAGATGACATGATGTAGAGGAATAAATTCATGCAATATGATAAATACCCCATCTTGTTATCCTCGATGGCAACAATAAAATATGTGCCTTGCAACCCCTTCTGTCACTAGGTAAGGACACCGCAAGATTGAACCCAAAGCTAAGCACTTCTCCCATTGCAAGAACTACCAATCTAGTTGGCCAAACCAAACGGATAATCCGAAGAGACTTGCAAAGATAACTTAATCATACATAAAAGAATTCAGAGAAGAATCAAATATTTTCCATAGATAAGCTGGATCATAAACCCACAATTCATCGGTCTCAACAAACACACCGCAAAAAGAAGATTACATCGAATAGATCTCCACGAGAGAGGGAGAACATTGTATTGAGATCCAAAAGAGAGAAGAAGCCATCTAGCTACTAACTATGGACCCAAGGTCTGAAGTAAACTACTCACACTTCATCGGAGGGGCTATGGTGTTGATGTAGAAGCCCTCCGTGGTGGATGCCCCTCCCCGTGAGCTCCGAACAGGCCCCAAGATGGGATCTCGTGGATACAGGAAGTTACGGCGGAGGAATTAGGTTTTTGGCTCCGTCCCCGATCTGTTGGGGGTACGTAGGTATATATGGGAGGAAGGAGTACGTCAGTGGAGCGTCAGGGGGCCCACGAGGCATCCCACCCTCGTGACCGCCTCTGGCACTCCTTGGAGTAGGGTCCAAGTCTCCTGGATCACGTTCGGCGAGAAAATCACGTTCCCGAAGGTTTCATTCCGTTTGGACTCCGTTTGATATTCCATTTCTTCGAAACACTGAAATAGGCAAAAAACAACAATTCTGGGCTGGGCCTCCGGTTAATAGGTTAGTCCCAAAAATAATATAAAAGTGGAAAATAAAGACCGTTATAGTCCAAAACAATAGATAAAGTAGCATGGAGCACTAAAAAATTATAGATACGTTGGAGACGTATCAGGCATCCCCAAGCTTAATTCATGCTCGTCCTCGAGTAGGTAAATGATAAAAAGATAATTTTTGATGCGGAGTGATACTTTGGCATAATTTCAATGTAAATCTTCTTAATTGTGATATGAATATTCAGATCCGAAAGATTCAAGACAAAAGTTCATATTGACATAAAAAAAATTACTTCAAGCATACTAATCAAAATAATTATGTCATCTCAAAATAACATGGCCAAAGAAAGTTCATCCCTACAAAATCAAATAGTTAGGCTATGCTTCATTTTCGTCACACAAAGATGTTCCCAACTTATATACCCTCGATGACAAGCCAAGCAATTGTTTCATACTTAAATAATCTCAAACTTTTTCAACCTTCACGCAATACATGAGCGTGAGCCATGGATATAGCACTATGGGTGGAATAGAATATGATGATGGGGATTGTGTGGTGAAGACAAAAAAAAGAGAAAGTCTCATATTGACGAGGATAATCAACGGGCTATGGAGATGCCCATCAATTGATGTGAACATGAGGAGTAGGGATTGCCATGCAACGGATGAACTAGAGCTATGAATGCTCAACAAAAGAAAACTAGTGGGTGTGCATCCAACTTGCTTGCTCATGAAGACCTAGGGCATTTGAGGAAGCCCATCGTAGGAATATACAAGCCAAGTTCTATAATGAAAAATTCCCACTAGTATGAAAAAGACAACTTATGAGACTCACTATATGAAAAACATGGTGCTACTTTGAAGCACAATATATGAGACTCACTACATGAAGAACATGGTGCTACTTTGAAGCACAAAATATGAGACTCACTACATGAAGAACATGGTGCTACTTGAAGCACAAGTGTGGAAAAAGAGATAGTAGCATTGCCCTTTTATTTATTTTTTGGGCCTTTTTTTTGGCCTTTCTCTTTTTTTTATTTCGGCAATGCTCTAATAATGAGGATCATCACACTTCTATCGATTACAACATGAGGATTACAACTCGAAACTAGAACAAGGTATGACTCTATATGAATGCCTCCGGCGGTGTACCGGGATGGTGCAATGAATCAAGAGTGACATGTATGAAAAATAATGCATGGTGGCTTTGCCACAAATACGATGTCAACTACATGATCATGCAATGGCAATATGACAAAAGTAATGTATGTCATAATAATGATGGTGGAAGTTGCAATTGCAACATATCTCGGAATGGCTATGGAAATGCCATAATAGGTAGGTATGGTGGCTGTTTTGAGGAAGATATAAGGAGGTTTATGTGTGATAGAGCGATCGTATCACGGGTTTGGATGCACCGCTAAGTTTGCGCCAACTCTCAATGTGAGAAAGGGCAATGCGCTGCATCAAGAGGCTAGCAATGGCGGAAAGGTAAGAGTGCGATAATCCATGGACTCAACATTAGTCAAAAGTACTCATATACTTATTGCAAAAATTTAGAAGCCATCAAAATTCAAGCACTACGGCGCATGCTCAGTAGCGACCCGACCTCGACGGTCAAGCCTCGTGTTCTTTGTGCCATCCTCGGATCAAGTATCTTTGGCACACACAGTACATCAATGTATATATCAAAGTGCAATCACATGTATAAATAACGTAAAATGATATATACCTCGTAATAATCAGCGGAAACAATCAAACGGGTGTGGAGTCCCATCAACGCCATCGGCAGGTTGAGTGTAGACCGTAACCCTGTATCGTAACACTTACTCGTCGAGGAAATATCTGCAACATGATACGTTGCAGCCGTGTAGGTCAGTACATTGAATGTACCGGCAAGATCACAATAAGAGAAAACATATGATAAACTATACTATATGCAGTAAGGCTTTATGGCTCTGTATCTGAATTTTGTTTGCGTAAAAGCTGATTTTATTTTACCTACATCAAAGGAATAGAATGAAGTCTGTACTAAGGAGTTTTCTATCATGACATGGTTCCGCCAACCGATGTCTCATAACCCAAAATCATCATATGTTGCCCACAATTAAGTTATCAATCCGTGTTGAGAGTTCGAAATAGATCCAAGTCCGAGGCTCAAATTGTCCGTAATCGGGACACGGCTAATCGATTAGGTTATAACCCTCGCAGAGGTTTGTACACTTTACCCGCAAGATTCGATCTCTCTCTTTACGTTCTCGCACTTTGAGTGTTTGAGAACAAGATGACCAAACATGGTCTTCCAAAGAGTTCCTCGACCACCGTCCGTACCCATCCAATCCTACCGTCCTTCTACATCTGCTAGTACCGCCCCAGCCAGAGTCACCACTAAGGTCAACCAAGCCGAGCCCATAATGACTTGCGGTTGCAGGTAAGCTTCCGGCGTGAAGTATTCTTCCGTCTCTTTGAGTCTGGGTGAAGCTTTCCGCGAGATGTCATGGCGCTTCTCCATGCATCCCGCCAACCACTGGTTTCTCCAGGCTGCCCGTCAACCGTCCTTCACCCAAAGAGTGTGTATTGAAATCCTGTCTCGAGTCTTGAAGTCTTGAGGTCTTGAAGATGCAGTCCTTGCAGATTTCCATCACGGAGTTGTCGCCATTGACGTAGAGCCTCCATTCTCACACCACTCCCGAAAGCACTCATACCAAACCCCGCCTACTATAGCGTAGCATTAAAATAAATAACGTCCCGGCTTGGTAACAGGTGGTGGGTTCCTACCTCATGCATACTACTCAACTACAAGGATTCAATAACACTACTGAGGGGTGGTTGCAAAGGTGCCACTAAATGCAATAAAACATAGGTATGAAAACAATGATCAAAGTGAACTTGCCTGGTAATACTTGATGAAGATAACAACGCTGTCGAAAATGACTTGGTAGAACTAATCGTCACTCGCTGAAAATCTATATAGTCAAACATAGCATTCACATAAGCAAACATCCTAGCAAAGAATTTTAGCACTCAAATAACAATCAAAACAGCAAGGAAAATCGATAATAAAACTCAAACAAAATCAAAAGAAACTTCAAATAAAACTACAAAGAAAAACTACTAACGAAGATCTATGACTTTGCTACAAGCATCTAACATAGTTTTGCCCTAAGTACAAAAAACATAACAGCAATTAAAACACTAAACTAATAATTTAACAGAAAATAAAAAGTAAAACAACTAAGTTAACAGAAAGTATTTTTTCATAAAATTTTATTTGCAAAAGAAACAAATAAAAAGCTTTTATAAAACTCTAACTATGACCTATAGAAGGTTTCATACAAAACTAAGGAAAATAAATTTTTAAAATAAAATAAAATTTTCTCCTGTTGTCTAACAGAAACACAACTAATTTTTTCAAAAGTGACAAAAATAAATAATTTCAAACTAATAAAAACAATAAAGAAAAAGCTAAAACAGAACTAATAATAAAACAGTACTGTTTTGCTAAAAACCTAATCTAAATTAACCTAAAAATAAAATACTAAATACTACTGGATAAACAAAGGTCCTAGAGACCAGGAGCAAAAAGAATTAATTAAAAACCTATTTTTAAACTCAAGTTATGGCCAAAATACTAATCTGAACAAAATTTATCAAATTCAAATTTAAACTACTCAAATTTGAAATCCAAAGCCACTAACAGAAACTTCAGCAAATTTGTGACACATAGCAATTGGAATCACTAAAAAATACTAAAAACTCTAAAAGATATGAATTTTCTAAGATTGCTATTTTCTGAAAAAAATGAATTACGGGATTTCGTGGATCTCACCGGAGTAGTCGTCGGAGTTGGGAAAGAAGATCGGATCCGATGTTGCGGTTGCTCCTAGAGGAAAGGAGATCACAGGACGGTGGAGAGGAGATCATATAAACCTCAGGAGAGGTCGAGGGCGCGGCGACAGCACTTGGCGGCGGTGGTCCGGCGAACTCCGGCGAGGCGGCACAGCGACGTGGGTGTGGGGCTGCTGCTGCTGCGGAGAGGAGAGGAGAGGTGTTGGTTTGATGTATTGGAGGGGGGTGCTTGGGTATTTATATTGGGGAGGGGAGGGTTTTGCTTGGGGTAGGGGGCAAGAAATAGACTAGGATTAGGAAACAAAGAGGGAAAAGATCTAGAAACAAATCGGAATAAACGGAAGTAGGAAAAGATTCCTACTAGGAAAAGGAAAAAGGAGGCTCCCTGGCTCCCTTGGTGCGTGCGGCGATGGCCTTGTGGCTGGCCGGCCGCTGGCTTGGCCTTGGGCCTTGGCCCTTGGTCCGGCGGGGCGCAGCGTTTTTTTTAAGACAGAGACAACAAAACAAAAATAATAAAACCAAATAAAATTTTTATATAGGCATATAATATATCAAAATTTTCAGAAAAAGATTTTCTACAACATGAACACTTCTATAGCATTAAATAAAATTCACACAAATTTAAATAAAGCAAAGAGTGCTTCAGCTCTAATAAAATCCAATAAAAATCATTTTAAAAATACCAAAATGAATTCAAATTTATTCCTCTCCAATTTTCTGTTGTAGGGAATCATGTTACCCTATTTTCCATGTATTTTATTTTTGGAGAAAAATAATTTGAATAAAACTCAAATAACTCCAAATTGAAAATAAATTCAAAAGAACTTTGAATTTATTTCTTTGAAACTCCCTACTCATATTTCATATGTTTTGAAGAAGTCATTTTATCTTCGCTCGTGAAAATCATTGAGTTGCATAAAGTTTCAGAATTGGAAATATTTTCCAAATGAAATTAAAATGTTTTCAACACCCCTTGTCATTTAAATAAATGGAAGAAGTCATGTCATCTTCTCTCCAGGGTTTTGTGATGAAGAGTATTTGAATTCACGAAAAGCATAAAAGCAAAAATGAAAGTTTGGGAAAGTCCTTTATTCCTCTCATTTAACTTTCAAAAGCTTCAAATTTCACTCAATCAATCACACAACAATTCAAACAAACAAACAAATCTATCTATTTATTATAACATTCCAAAATTTAGAATTTTGGGATGTTACAAATCTACCACCCTTAAAATGAATCTCGTCCTCGAGATTCGGAGAGGCTAGCAAGAAATAGGTTAGGGTTTGGGGTCTTCTCAAAATCCATCGATCGTCTCCGGTCTCGGTGCTACCACCCTTAGAAGCATTGTTACGGTTCCATCAAAACTCAGATACTCCATCCTTATTGCTCGATAAAGGTGTCGGTCTTCTCAGATATTAAGGATAATTTCTTCTCTGGCTCTTCCGGTAGTGGCATAACCTTTTCCTCAATTCTTTTGTCCTTTACTCTTGGTAAGGTTATTCCAGACTGGGTCTTCATAGCTGACGGTCTGGCGCCAATTCTAAACAAATATCGGTATCTCATGGTGGTCAACGATTTATGGTTTCCCCTGCAAAACGGGTCAGGTTGAACCTCACCGTATAACCTACGGTTGGCAACAACTGCCGTGTACAAGGGAAAAATACCTATACCTTTCTAAGGTTTAAACAAGGTTTTGATCATCGTCTCTCTACTATAGGTAAGTCACTCAGATTTTACCATCCCATATAGCAAAGCGAATAATAAGAGTAAGTTGGTATGGTGATCAATCCATCCCGCACCCAAATCATTACCTTGTACATGGTTTAGCGAATCTCGCATTCTAACACTCGGTCATCCTCACAAGCATTGCAGATTTCTCTTGTCGGCGAACCAAGTTCGGAAAAATCCATTGATTCTGCAGGCCAAACAAACATCTATCGTTCCTTAACAACTCTCAGGTTTTGCGTAAACTCCTATAGAATCGTCGGTTGATCAAATCGTAGTCTATTCCCAAAATTTCTTTCTCCAGTGGGTACTTGATCCTTATTAATTCTTGGGCCTGTGGGTTATGGCCCACTTCAACACTAGTGCAGCTTTAACTCATCCTTGGGGTAACTCTCTTGTTCCATATTACACATCCTTTAAATCCAGTAGTACTCTGTTTCTTCATACCATCATATCAAAAGCAAAACTCCAACCTTTTTTTTCCTTCGAACTACAGTCCATGGAATATATATTTTCTTATCCATTAGTCTAGTCTTCTTCACAGGTACTACCACCCTAAAATGAAATTCACAATCCATCCATAGACCATATTTCTCATATCCTTGAAAATGGTCAAAATCTTTGTTCACAGAGTAACAACTCCTACAATTAAACATATGAAAACATGTCACCTTAACTTTATTGATTTCATGAATCCATTACAAACTCGAGCACCCATTACATAACTCAACTTATTGTACTCATAAAATGAAATTGCTTTCTATTACTCTTGTTTCCAATATCAAAATTCCAACTACTCAACTCCAGCTTTCATCTTGTCGGGACATTTAGTAGCATAATGTCCTGCTTCCTTGCAATGAAGACAAAAGACTTCCGACATGTCTCGGGGCTTCTTTGTGATTATGTAGGCTCCTTGGATTCTTGGCTTCTTTTCTGGACATTTACTAGCGTAATGACCTAAATCCTTGCACCTGTAACAAGTGATATGACTCAGGTCCTTCTCTGCGAAAATTGTGTTGTTCTGGGGTTGCCTTCTTTTTCTCTTCCTGGATTTCTTTGTTCTGATCAAACCTTCTATTCCCTGTGGATCAAACTCTATTGCTTCCGTCGGGAAGTATCCCGGATACTCTTTTCTTTCCTTGGTGCAATACTGTGAAAAATGTCCTTCTTCTCCACACGAATAGCAGGCATTGGAGTAAAATCTGTTGAGGCCTTCTCCATCAGGGTCTTCAACACATTCCTTCATCATATGTTCTTTCATAACTTCTTGGAGGGCTTCTTTTATTCCTTCTTCCTGCCCCTGAATAGTTTGTTGCACCATGGGGTAAATGTAACACTGAGTCGGGTAGTGGGTGGTTCCTTCACACAAGAAACAAGTCACCTGACTAGTTGGGCATTCCTCAGCTGGGTGTTTCTCCTCACAATGAGGGCATCCATCCTTGTGTTCCCCCTGGGTGTGTCCTATTTCTCCGCAAATCTTGCAGGCATAAGGTTTATTTCTTGGTGTATCATGTTGCTTCCGGATAAGACGAGATCTTGTCAGGGTCTTCTTGAATTCTTTCCAAGTCTTTGCTCCATTCCATCCCTGTATAGCTTGATGAATCTGCCACCATGTTCCAGCACTTCCTTCAAAGTACTGAAGAGCGTAAGATACTTCAGTCTTCCTTGAAACCAAATTGCTCCCGAAGTGATTCTCCATGTTCTGAATCCATAGCTCGCCTCCGCTGAGTCTTCGATCCGAGAATATCAGTCCAACTTCATTCATCATCTATTGGGTCCAAAAGTTTTGGGATGAGATATGAGAGAGGTGGGGAAGAATACACATAATACAAACAATAGTTTTGAAGAAACGGGTTTTACTTTGTGGCTGTCGGAAAACATCAAACAATTGACAGCTCACAAATCATCGCATCTAACGTAAGTGTATAACAGGGGTTTGGTCTCTAAAGGTCAAATAATTCTTCAGGAACTTCAAATTCTTCAAGTCTTCAGAGTCTTCAATTGTTGCAGCTTCAACTCTTCTAATGCATGGTGAAATCCTGGTTACTCTGAAATGGCCATCAGTTGTCCGATTAATTCTTGGAGTGACTTCAGTTGATCTTCCGTGTGGTCAAAAGGGAAAGGTGTATATTCTAACTATTTGAGGTGAGAGGGACTACTTGATAAAATCAGAGAAGACGAGAAGTAAAGGATCCTTTTGAAAATAAAGTTTTTTTTGAGAAATCCTGTCCTAGGGGCTTTCCGATTTCTAGGGTCACGTCCTACAGTCAACATGTGCTCTGATACCATCTCTGTAGCGACCCGACCTCAGACGGTCAAGCCTCTGTGTTGCTGTGCCATCCTCGGATCAAGTATCTTTGCACACACAAGACATCAATGTATATATCAAAGTGCAATCACATGTATAAATAACGAAATGATATATACCTCGTAATAATCAGCGGAAACAATCAAACGGGTGTGGAGTCCCATCAACGCCATCGGCAGGTTGAGTGTAGACCGTAACCCAGATCGTAACACTTACTGTCGAGGAAATATCTGCAACATGATACGTTGCAGCCGTGTAGGTCAATTACATTGAATGTACCGCAAGATCACAATAAGAGAAAACATATGATAAACTATACTATATGCAGTAAGGCTTTATGGCTCAGATCTGAATTTTGTTTGCGTAAAAGCTGATTTTATTTTACCTACATCAAAGGAATAGAATGAAGTCTGTACTAAGGAGTTTTCTATCATGACATGGTTCCGCCAACCGATGTCTCATAACCCAAAATCATCATATGTTGCCCACAATTAAGTTATCAATCCGTGTTGAGAGTTCGAAATAGATCCAAGTCCGAGGCTCAAATTGTCCGTAATCGGGACACGGCTAATCGATTAGGTTATAACCCTCTGCAGAGGTTTGTACACTTTACCCGCAAGATTCGATCTCTCTCTTTACGTTCTCGCTTTGAGTGTTTGAGAACAAGATGACCAAACATGGTCTTCCAAAGAGTTCCTCGACCACTGTCCGTACCCATCCAATCCTACCGTCCTTCTACATCTGCTAGTACCGCCCCAGCCAGAGTCACCACTAAGGTCAACCAAGCCGAGCCCATAATGACTTGCGGTTTGCAGGTAAGCTTCCGGCGTGAAGTATTCTTCCGTCTCTTTGAGTCTGGGTGAAGCTTTCGCGAGATGTCATGGCGCTTCTCCATGCATCCCGCCAACCACTGGTTTCTCGGGGCTGCCCGTCAACCGTCCTTCACCCAAGAGTGTGTATTGAAATCCTGTCTCGAGTCTTGAAGTCTTGAGGTCTTGAAGATGCAGTCCTTGCAGATTTCCATCACGGAGTTGTCGTCATTGACGTAGAGCCTCCATTCTCACACCACTCCCGAGCACTCATACCAAACCCCGTCTACTATAGCGTAGCATTAAAATAAATAACGTCCCGGGCTTGGTAACAGGGTGGTGGGTTCCTACCTCATGCATACTACTCAACTACAAGGATTCAATAACACTACTGAGGGGTGGTTGCAAAGGTGCCACTAAATGCAATAAAACATAGGTATGAAAACAATGATCAAAGTGAACTTGCCTGGTAATACTTGATGAAGATAACAACGCTGTCTGAAAATGACTTGGTAGAACTAATCGTCACTCCGTTGAAAATCTATATAGTCAAACATAGCATTCACATAAGCAAACATCCTAGCAAAGAATTTTAGCACTCGAAATAACAATCAAAACAGCAAGGAAAATCGATAATAAAACTCAAACAAAATCAAAAGAAACTTCAAATAAAACTACAAAGAAAAACTACTAACGAAGATCTATGACTTTGCTACAAGCATCTAACATAGTTTTGCCCTAAGTACAAAAAAACATAACAGCAATTAAAACACTAAACTAATAATTTAACAGAAAATAAAAAGTAAAACAACTAAGTTAACAGAAAGTATTTTTTTCATAAAATTTTATTTGCAAAAAGAAACAAATAAAAAACTTTTATAAAACTCTAACTATGACCTATAGAAGGTTTCATACAAAACTAAGGAAAATAAATTTTTAAAATAAAATAAAATTTTCTCCTGTTGTCTAACAGAAACACAACTAATTTTTTCAAAAGTGACAAAAATAAATAATTTCAAACTAATAAAACAATAAAGAAAAGCTAAAACAGAACTAATAATAAAACAGTACTGTTTTGCTAAAACCTAATCTAAATTAACCTAAAAATAAAATACTAAATACTACTGGATAAACAAAGGTCCTAGAGACCAGGAGCAAAAAGAATTAATTAAAACCTATTTTTAAACTCAAGTTATGGCCAAAATACTAATCTGAACAAAATTTATCAAATTCAAATTTAAACTACTCAAATTTGAAATCCAAAGCCACTAACAGAAACTTCAGCAAATTTGTGACACATAGCAATTGGAATCACTAAAAATACTAAAACTCTAAAAGATATGAATTTTCTAAGATTGCTATTTTCTGAAAAAATGAATTACGGGATTTCGTGGATCTCACCGGAGTAGTCGTCGGAGTTGGGAAAGAAGATCGGATCCGATGTTGCGGTTGCTCCTAGAGGAAAGGAGATCACAGGACGGTGGAGAGGAGATCATATAAACCTCAGGAGAGGTCGAGGGCGCGGCGACAGCACTTGGCGGCGGTGGTCCGGCGAACTCCGGCGAGGCGGCACAGCGTGGGTGTGGGCTGCAGCTGCGGAGAGGAGAGGAGAGGTGTTGGTTTGATGTATTGGAGGGGGGTGCTTGGGTATTTATATTGGGGAGGGGAGGGTTTTGCTTGGGGTAGGGGGCAAGAAATAGACTAGGATTAGGAAACAAAGAGGGAAAAGATCTAGAAACAAATCGGAATAAACGGAAGTAGGAAAAGATTCCTACTAGGAAAAGGAAAAAGGAGGCTCCCTGGCTCCCTTGGTGCGTGCGGCGATGGCCTTGTGGCTGGCCGGCCGCTGGCTTGGCCTTGGGCCTTGGCCCTTGGTCCAAGGCGCAGCGTTTTTTTAAGACAGAGACAACAAAACAAAAATAATAAAACCAAATAAAATTTTATATAGGCATATAATATATCAAAATTTTCAGAAAAAGATTTTCTACAACATGAACACTTCTATAGCATTAAATAAAATTCACACAAATTTAAATAAAGCAAAGAGTGCTTCAGCTCTAATAAAATCCAATAAAAATCATTTTAAAAATACCAAAATGAATTCAAATTTATTCCTCTCCAATTTTCTGTTGTAGGAATCATGTTACCCTATTTTCCATGTATTTTATTTTTGGAGAAAATAATTTGAATAAAACTCAAATAACTCCAAATTGAAAATAAATTCAAAAGAACTTTGAATTTATTTCTTTGAAACTCCTACTCATATTTCATATGTTTTGAAGAAGTCATTTTATCTTCGCCGTGAAAATCATTGAGTTGCATAAAGTTTCAGAATTGGAAATATTTTCCAAATGAAATTAAAATGTTTTCAACACCCTTGTCATTTAAATAAATGGAAGAAGTCATGTCATCTTCTCTCCAGGGTTTTGTGATGAAGAGTATTTGAATTCACGAAAAGCATAAAAGCAAAAATGAAAGTTTGGGAAAGTCCTTTTATTCCCTCTCATTTAACTTTCAAAAAGCTTCAAATTTCACTCAATCAATCACACAACAATTCAAACAAACAAACAAATCTATCTATTTATTATAACATTCCAAAATTTAGAATTTTGGGATGTTACATGCTCCTAGGGGGATAGATTGGTAGGAAAATATCATCGCTCGTCCCCGACCGCCACTCATAAGGATGCACAAGCCAGGTACACTTCATGCTTCAAATTTGTTACACAACTTTAACCATACGTGCATGCTACGGGATTTACTAACTTCAACACAAGCATTTCTCAAATTCACAACTACTCAACTAGCATGACTTTGATATTATTATCTCCATATCTCAAAACAATTATCAAGCATCAAACTTATCTTAGTATTCAACGCACTCAAAAGAAAGTTTCACAAATCTTGAACACCAAGTATATTAACATTAAGCAAATTACCATGCTATTAACGACTCTCAAAATAATCTAAGTGAAGCATGAGAGATCAAGTTTATTTAAAACAAATCCACCACCGTGCTCTAAAATATCTAAGTGAAGCACTAGAGCAAAAATTATCACGCTCAAAAGATATAAGTGAAGCACTATGAGCAAACTATCAAGCTCAAAAGATATAAGTGAAGCACATAGAGTATTCTATCAAATTTCAATTCATATATGGCTCTCTCAAAAGGTGTGTACAGCAAGGATGACTATGGTAAACTAACAAGCAAAGACTCAAATAATACAAGCCGCTCCAAGCAAAACACATATCATGTTGGTGAATAAAAATATAGCTCCAAGTAAATTACCGATGGAAGTGGACGAAAGAGGGGATGCCTTCCGGGGCATCCCCAAGCTTTGACTTTTTGGTGTCCTTGTATTATCTTGGGGGTGCCATGGGCATCCCCAAGCTTAGGCTCTTGCCACTCCTTGTTCCATAATCCATCAAAAGAATTCACCCAAAACTTGAAAACTTCACAACACAAAACTCAATAGAAATCTCGTGAGCTTCATTAGAGAAAGAAAACAAAAGACTACTTTAAAGTACTGTAATGAACTCATTCTTTATTTATATTGGTGTTAAACTTACTGTATTACAACTTCTCTATGGACCATAAACTATTTTACTAGCCCTAGATTCATCAAAATGAGCAAACAACACACGCAAAACAGAATCTGTCAAAAACAGAACAGTCTGTAGTGATCTGTAACTAACGCAAACTTCTGGAACCCAAAAAATTCTAAAAAAATTAGACGACCTGGAAAATTTGTTTATTGATCAGAAGAAATTTGAATCAGTATTTTATCACGTTCTGGTGATTTTTAACAATTCGGGCACTGAGCACAAAGATTCTGGAAATTACAGCAAGATCAAATAACTATCATCTAAGAAGATCCAATAGGTCCAACTTGGCACAAACACTAATTAAAAGATAAAATCACATCTAAACAGAGTCTAGATGGATTGTTTTATTCCTAAACAGAACCAAAAACAAAAACTAAAAATAAAATTGGGTTGCCTCCCAACAAGCGCTATCGTTTAACGCCCCTAGCTAGACATAAAAACAAGGATAGATCTAGGTATTGCCATCTTTAGTAGGCAATTCTTTAACGCGTCACCTTCCTTCTTTATAATTTTCTTTCTTTCTAGTAATTATCAAAATTTTAGGCACAAGATCGAAAAATTCACTCGTAGCAAATGGTTCCTTAATGATAGTAAAGAGATCGGGATGAATACTTATAGATTTAAGATCCGCATTTTCCTTACTAGATGATTCACCCTTATTTTTAGGAACATACATAAGATTGGCAATTTTAGTGGGAGGACTAGGAGTATTCTTTACGGAAGAAAAAGCGGTTCCCAAGTTGGTGATGATACCCTCAAGTTTATCGATTCGAGTAGAGTCTAGATTTATTTTCTCATTAACCATGGGTTCCTTCTCCTTAATATTTTTCAAAGTCATTCCTACCTTAGATCCATATTGAGTAATTTGATTATGGATCTTTTTATCTAGATTTTCAATGGATTCAATGGTAGCAACTTTGTTTTCAATAATTTCAAGCCTTTGCATAACATGCTCCAAAGTTAACATAGTTCCATTAACCAAAAGAGGAGGTGAGCCAAATAAATCTATTAAAGCATTATAAGAATCAAAAGTATGGCTACCCAAGAAATTCCCTCCGGTAATGGTATCAAGGATATATCTATACCAAGGATTAGCACCTACATAAAAATTACGAAGAAGAACTGAAGTAGATTGCTTCCTGGTAGATCTATTTTGAGCATTGCAAATTCTATACCAAGCATCTTTTAGATTTTCTCCCTCCCTTTGCTTAAAATTTAGAACTTCATTCTCGGGAGATAGCGGAGAAGATATAAGACTAGTCATGACGACAAGCAAGCGAACTAATGCACGAGCAAACAAGAGGACGAGGAAAAAGGCAAAGGGAAAAAGAGGAGGAGATTGGGAAAGAGAGGGCGAATGAAACGGCAAGGGTGAAGTGGGGGAGAGGAAAACGAGAGGCAAATGGCAAATAATGTAATGCGAGAGATAGGGATTGTGATGGGTACTTGGTATGTTGACTTTTGCGTAAGCCTCCCCGGCAACGGCGCCAGAAATTCTTCTTGCTACGTCTCGAGCTTGCGTTGGATTTCCCCGAAGAGGAGAGGATGATGCAGCACAGTAGCGTAAATATATCAATCCAGTAGGAGACTACGCGCAAGTCCCTCGTACCTGCACAAAACAACAGCTACTCGCAACCAACGCTTAGGGGTTGTCAATCCCTTCACGGTCACTTACGAGAGTGAGATCTGATAGAGATAATATTTTTGGTATTTTTGGTATAAAGATGCAAAGTAAAAAAGTAAAAGCAAAGCAAGTAAATAAAGTGATGGAGATTGATATGGTGAGAATGGACCCGGGGGCCATAGGTTTCACTAGTGGCTTCTCTCAAGAGCATAGATATTCTACGGTGGGTGAACAAATTACTGTTGAGCAATTGACAGAACTGAGCATAGTTATGAGTATATCTAGGCGATGATCATGTATATAGGCATCACGTCCGTGACAAGTAGACCGAAACGATTCTGCATCTACTACTATTACTCCACTCATCGACCGCTATCTAGCATGCATCTAGAGTATTAAGTTAAAAACAGAGTAACGCCTTAAGCAAGATGACATGATGTAGAGGAATAAACTCATGCAATATGATAAATACCCCCATCTTGTTATCCTCGATGGCAACAATACAATACGTGCCTTGCAACCCCTTCTGTCACTAGGTAAGGACACCGCAAGATTGAACCCAAAGCTAAGCACTTCTCCCATTGCAAGAACTACCAATCTAGTTGGCCAAACCAAACGGATAATTCGAAGATACTTGCAAAGATAACTTAATCATACATAAAAGAATTCAGAGAAGAATCAAATATTTTCCATAGATAAGCTGGATCATAAACCCACAATTCATCGGTCTCAACAAACACACTGCAAAAATAAGATTATATCGAATAGATCTCCACGAGAGAGGGGGAGAACATTGTATTGAGATCCAAAAAGAGAGAAGAAGCCATCTAGCTACTAACTATGGACCTGAAGGTCTGAAGTAAACTACTCACACTTCATCGGAGGGGCTATGGTGTTGATGTAGAAGCCCTCCGTGGTGGATGCCCCCTCCGGCGGAGCTCCGGAACAGGCCCCAAGATGGGATCTCGTGGATACAGGAAGTTACGGCGGTGGAATTAGGTTTTTAGCTCCGGCCCCGATCAGTTGGGGGTACGTAGGTATATATGGGAGGAAGGAGTACATCGGTGGAGCGTTAGGGGCCCACGAGGCGGGCCTGTGGGGGGGCGCGCCCCCACCTCGTGACCGCCTGCACTCCTTGGAGTAGGGTCCAAGTCTCTGGATCACGTTCGGCGAGAAAATCACGTTCGAAGGTTTCATTCCGTTTGGACTCCGTTTGATATTCCATTTCTTCGAAACACTGAAATAGGCAAAAAACAGCAATTCTGGGCTGGGCCTCCGGTTAATAGGTTAGTCCCAAAAATAATATAAAAGTGGAAAATAAAGCCCATTATAGTCCAAAACAATAGATAAAGTAGCATGGAGCAATAAAAAATTATAGATACATTGGAGACATATCACTCACCGCCGTGCGTGAGTAATTTCATCGTAGGCTTGCTGGACGGTGATGGTTTGGATGAGATCTATCATGTAATCGAGTTAGTTTTGTTAGGGTTTGATCCCTAGTATCCAGTATGTTCTGAGATTGATGTTGCTATGACTTTGCTATGCTTAATGCTTGTCACTAGGGCCTGAGTGCCATGATTTCAGATCTGAACCTATTATGTTTTCATGAATATATGTGAGTTCTTGATCCTATCTTGCAAGTCTATAGTCACCTACTATGTGTTATGATCCGGCAACCCCGAAGTGACAATAATCGGGACCACTCCCGGTGATGACCATAGTTTGAGGAGTTCATGTATTCACTATGTGTTAATGCTTTGGTCCGATACTCTATTAAAAGGAGGCCTTAACATCCCTTAGTTTTCATTAGGACCCCGATGCCACGGGAGGGTAGGACAAAAGATGTCTTGCAAGTTGTTTTCCATAAGCACGTATGACTATATATGGAATACATGCCTACATTACATTGATGAATTGGAGCTAGTTCTGTGTCACCCTATGTTATGATTGTTACATGATGAACCGCATCCGGCATAATTCTCCATCGCCGATCCAATGCCTATGAGTTTTTCATATATTGTTCTTCGCTTATTTACTTTTCCGTTGCTACTGTTACAATCACTACAAAACCCAAAAATATTACTTTTTCTACTGTTATCACTACTATCATACTACTTTGCTACTAAATACTTTGTTGCAGATATTAAGTTATCCAGGTGTGGTTGAATTGACAACTCAACTGCTAATACTTGAGAATATTCTTTGGCTCCCCTTGTGTCGAATCAATAAATTTGGGTTTAATACTCTATCCTCGAAAACTGTTGCGATCCCCTATACTTGTGGGTTATCAAGACTATTTTCTGGCGCCGTTGCCGGGGAGCATAGCTCTATTCTTTGAGTCACTTGGGATTTATATCTGCTGGTCACTATGAAGAACTTGAAAGACGCTAAGACAACAATTTATCCCTCAACTACGAGGGAGGTAAGGAACCGCCATCTAGCTCGCACTTGATTCACCTTCATTCGAGTAAGCTTGCGACACCTAAACTTGCTTCGCTATTCGCTCGATATGTCGCATGTTATTGATGATGCCACTTCTGCTATGCATGATACTTATGATGAAACTACTTCTATGCTTGATACTACTGTGCCACTTGGTGAATTTCTTGATGAACAACTTGCTAGGGTTAGAGAGAATGAAATTATTGAAACTGATAACATTGATGAAAGTGATGATGAAGACTCTCCCCCTAATAAATATGAATCGCCTGTTGTTCCGGAGGGTTATGTTTTTGAAAAACAAGCTGCTCTAGCTATTTTAGCTTGCAAAGATAGATACGAGCTCAAGAGGTTATTAGCTAAATGGAAGCAGCAATCTCTTAATGCTAGAATGAAACCTGATCCTGCTTTCGCTACTTCACCTATCTGTGTTACTGATAAGGATTATGAATTCTCTGTCGATCCTGATATAATTACTTTGGTTGAATCTGATCCTTTTCATGGCTATGAATCTGAAACTGTTGTGGTGCATCTTACTAAATTAAATGATATAGCCACCCTGTTCACTAATGATGAGAAATCTCGCTACCTATATATCCTTAATATATTTCCGTTCTCATTAAAGGGTGATGCTAAGATATGGTTTAATTCTCTTGATCCTGGTTGTGTGCGTAGTCCCCAGGATATGATTTATTACTTCTCTGCTAAATATTTCCCAGCTCATAAGAAACAAGCTGCTTTGAGGGATATATATAATTTTGTGCAAATTGAAGAAGAGAGTCTCCCACAAGCTTGGGGGAGGCTTCTCCAATTACTTAATGCTCTGCCTGATCATCCTCTTAAGAAAAATGAAATACTTGATATCTTTTATAATGGACTAACTGATGCTTCCAGAGATTAACTGGATAGTTGTGCTGGTTCTGTTTTCAGGGAAAGAACACCGGATGAAGCTGAAATTCTATTGAATAATATGTTGACAAATGAAAATAATTGGACACTTCCGGAGCCAGCTCCTAAGCCAATTCCTGAGCCTATTCCTAAACCAACTCCGAAGAAGAGAGGTGTTCTATTTCTCAGTCCTGAAGATATGCAAGAGGCAAAGAAATCTATGAAAGAAAAAGGTATTAAAGCTGAAGATGTTAAGAAATTACCTACTATTGAAGAAATACATGGTCTTAATTTACCGCCTGTTGAAGAAACATATGATCTCAATCCATCACCTATTGAAGGAACTCATGGTCTTGATAACCCGACACAGGTAGTAAAGGTAAATTCTCTCTATAGATTTGATGAAGGTGATATTCCTCACTATAAGTCTGCTAGACAATGCTTAGAAGAGTTTGATAATTTTATTGTCAAACAAGAAAACTTCAATGCTTATTTTGGTAGACAATTGAAATACAATTCCGATACGCTTGGACACTTGAGTGATTATATGTCTAGAGTTAAAGGTGAAATAAAACTCATTACTAAACATGCTTCTATGGTTACCACTCAAGTAGAACAAGTACTTAAAGCTCAAAATGATTTGCTCAATGAATTAAATAGTAAGAATAATGATTATGTTGTTAGAGTGGCTACTAGAACTGGTAAAATGACTCAGGAATCTTTGTATCCTGAAGGCCACCCTAAGAGAATTGAGCAAGATTCTCAGAGAAGTAATATTGATGCACTGTGATGCCCGAATAATTAAGCTACAGTAATCCCTGCTAACGATGCCACATCACCACGATTACCGTTGTTAATCTCTGATGATTCAACCCCATTCGGATTCAAAATTCAAATTCAAATTAAAGTCAAACAACAAAAGTTTTCAAAAGATATAACAAAAATGTTCGGGTTGTGCCAAAAATGGCATAGGTAATTGTAGTGCAGCAAACTCATTTTTAGAAATTGCCTATATGATTTAAAATGAAATAAAACAGAATAGATAATAAATAAAAGAAAGAAAATACAAAAATAGAAAACAAAAAAAGAAAAGAAAAGCAAGCACCCCCTCCCCACTGGGCTCCGGCCCAGCTGGCCTGCCCAACTGGGCCAAGGCCCACCCCCACTCCCTTATACCCACTCCCCCCGTAACCTAATCCACCCACCGACACCCGCTCCCCCCACTCGTGCCCCCACTCTCCCTCTCCCGATCCAATCTGGATCAGGGAGAAACCCCACGATCCCCATGCTCCTCTCCTCCTACCCCGATCCGAACGGATCGTGGCACTCGCCTCCGCCGCCCTTGCAGTGCCGCCCGGCCCGTCGCCGACCACCGCCACTCACGGACGCCTCCCGCTCCTCCTCAGCCCCTGATTGCATCGGGATTCGACCTCATCGCGCTGGCTCCACCTTGCCGGAGCCCTGCCGCCCGCCACGCCGTCTCCATCGCCTGCACCTCGACGTCGCCCCGGACTGCCTCGACATCGTCGGTGCTGCCTTGCTGGACGACCTCGACCTCGTCGCCGTCGTCCGTCTACCTCAGGCCCTCCCCGAGCATGCGATTGCACAACGACAGGCTCGATGTGAGCCTCTTCCCCTCCCCTCTTGCGCCTTGGTCGCGCTCGCCGGGACCCACGCCCACCCACGCGCTGCCACCCACCACCTGGCTGCTGCTCGCTTCATCACACCGCTGCCGAAGCCCACCCCCCTCGACGTCGATTGCTGCGCCCTACGGCGTCCGACGCTCGCCGTCGACCACAAAACCCCGAACTCCTTCTGTCGCCTGAGGCTCGCCACACGCCTTGATGGCTTGCCCCGCTTCGGTGTCGCCGGCGCTGCCATGCTGCTGCTCCTTTCCTCTTAATTGCTGCAGTGGCTGCAGTGGCACGGCGGCGCCCGCCACGTCGCAGATGGCTCGGGCGAGCACCTCTTTGGGCGCCACGCCTGCGCGCCAGAACACACTAGCACCGGCGCCTGCTAGTCCCCTACCTATGACAAGGGGCCCCGCCCCAGAAGATTTTTAAAAAAAAAGAGGATTAAAAAATAATATTAATAAATTCAATTAATTAATTAGTTAATTAACTTAATTAATCCTGTTTAGTTAACCTAATTACCTATTGTTAGTTAATCAGACGGTAATTAGATTAGTTAAACCCTAATTAGTCTAAAAAGTCAATGACATGCGGGACCCACACGTCAGATTGACCCAGTCAACCCCTGTTAACTGCTGACGTCATGGTGACATCATGATGATGTCAGCGTACACTATTCTGGATAATGTTTATTTAAATAATTAAATAAATTCTAAAATGTTTTAAATCTTTAAAAATCAATATAAAATAAACCGTAGCTCAGATGAAAATACTTTGTACATGAAAGTTGCTGAGAGCGACGAGACGAATCCGGATACGCAGCCCGTTCGTCCGCCACACATCCCTAACCTATTAAACTCGCAACTTTCCCCCTCCGATTCATCTGTCCGAAAACACGAAACTCCGGGGATACTTTCCCGGATGTTTCCCCCCTTCACCGGCATCACCTCATACCGCGTTAGGGCACGCCTAACATCACACATTGCTTTGTCATGCATCGTTATGCATCTGTTTGCATTGTATTCATTGTTTCTTCCCCCTCTTCTCTCCGGTAGAATACGAGACCGATCTTCTTTGCCGCCTGCTCGACCACGGAGTTGACGATCCTCCTTCTTGCCGAGCAATCGGCAAGCCCCCTTGATCACCGGATATCGCCTATTCTTCTCTATCTTGCTTGCATTAGAGTAGTGTAGCATGTTGCTTTTGCTAATCCTATCCCGATGCATAGCCTGTCCTTGCTACTATCGTTGTTACCTTTACCGCAATCCTACATGCTTAGTATAGGATGCTAGTCTTTCATCGGTGGCCCTACATTCTTGTCCGTGCGCCATGCTATACTATCGGGCCGTGATCACTAGGGAGGTGATCACGGTATATACTATATACTTTATACATGACACATGTGGTGACTAAAGTCGGGTCACTCGTTGAGTACCCGCAAGTGATTTCGATGAGGGGCTGAAAGGACGGTGGCTCCATCCCGGTAGAGGTGGGCTGGGTTCCCGACGGCCCCGATTGTTACTTTGTGGCGGAGCGATGTGACAGGTTGAGACCGCCTAGAGAGAGGTGGGCTGGCCCTGGTCGGCGTCGTGGATACTTAACACGCTTAACGAGATCTTTGTATTTGATCTGAGTTGGGTCGTTGACCTTATACGCACTAACCGCCACGTGGGACAAGATATGGGCAACCGCGCCGTGGTATCAGCCGGCACGCCGTGACGCCCGATCGAAGCGGGCTTCGCCGGATTGGATGGAACGCCTGCTAGGCTAGGTCTGCTTCGGCACAGACGCAAGCGTGCAGGTGTGCTAAGGCGATGGGCCTGCACCCAGGCGCTTAGGTTTAGACCGGCGTCTTGACCTCTCTGTTGTGCCTAGGTGGGGCTGCGGCGTGTTGATCTTCCGCGGCGGGCATGACCTGTGAAAGTGTGTCCGCCAAATGGGATCGAGCGTGTCGGGTAATGTGGTGCACCCCTGCAGGGAAGTTAATCTATTCGAATAGCCGTGATCTTCGGTAACAGGATGACTTGGAGTTGTACCTTGACCTTATGACAACTAGAACCGGATACTTAATAAAACACACCCTTCCAAGTGCCAAATACAACCCGGTGGTCACTCTCTAACAGGGCTGCGAGGAGGGGATCGCCGGGTAGGATTATGCTATGCGATGCTACTTGGAGGACTTCAGTCTACTCTCTTCTACATGCTGCAAGACGGAGGCTGCCAGAAGCGTAGTCTTCGACGTGATTAGCTATCCCCTCTTATTACGGCATTCTGCAGTTCAGTCCACCGATATGGCCCTTTACACATATATCCATGCATATGTAGTGTAGCTCCTTGCTTGCGAGTACTTTGGATGAGTACTCACGGTTGCCTTGTTCCCCCTTTTTTCTCCTATCTCTATCCGATTGCTGCGACCGGACGACGGAGCCCAGGAGCCAGACGCCACCGTCGATGACGACTACTACACCGGAGGTGCCTACTACTATGTGCAGCCCGCTGACGACGACTAGGAGTAGTTAGGAGGATCCCAGGCAGGAGGCCTGCGCCTCTTTCGATCTGTATCCCAGTTTGTGCTAGCCTTCTTAAGGCAACTTGTTTAACTTATGTCTGTACTCAGATATTTTTGCTTCCGCTGACTCGTCTATGATCGAGCACTTGTATTCGAGCCCTCGAGGCCCCTGGCTTGTATTATGATGCTTGTATGACTTAATTATGTTTTAGAGTTGTGTTGTGATATCTTCCCGTGAGTCCTTGATCTTGATCGTACACGTTTGCGTGCATGATTAGTGTACGATTGAATCGGGGGTGTCACAAGTTGGTATCAGAGCCAACTGCCTGTAGGAATCCCCGTTCCAAACTCCTTGGCCGAAGTTGAGTCTAGACTTTACAAAACTTTTACTAACATGTATGTGCGGCCCATGGGCCCACGTCACCATTGGGTGGTATTAGGATATTTTATTCCTCGTCTATACTCTGGGACTCTGAGCTCTCTTCTATTCGGGTTAAATGATTTTGCTAAAAGAAAAACTAACTTTAGGTTCTCGCAAGTACTTTCTCCCGGAGAGCCCCTTGTTACCGATGACGCTTTGCTGCACTGAAGATTCCGAAGATACTCTACGATGTGCTCTCGAGACTATGTGCCATCGCTTTTGCAATTCACTTCCATCGATAAATCCCTCTGGATAACTACTTACACCTATCGTTCATATTGTCATCCCTAGTTGCTCTTGTTATTACAAGATGTCCTGAAATACTCTTCGATATTCCGAGAATTCTTTACGCTTACTGCCCTGCAGTTCCTTGCTGCATGAATACCCCTACGGATAATTACTCACGCTTGTCGAGTATCCGTTCGTCCAAAGTTGTTCGTGTATTTCACAAAAATACATTCAAATACTACCCGATCTTCCGAAAATCCTGAGCAGCCTATTGCTCTTGAAATTCTTGCTTGCTTGCATTATGGTTAATCCCATAAGTCTCGTAATCTTAATGGCATACCTTGTCATTATCATTTTGAGTCTATTGATTCAATATGTTGCGAATGCTCGCGGTCCTCAATCAGATCCTAGAATTCATCCTTCCAGCTCAGACGTCATTTTAAACATGAGCTGGTCCTCGAGCAATCAAGTTGTCGTCGATTGTACCCCCAAGTCTATTCAACTTATTCATTTTTCATCAAACAGTCTGCTTCTGATCCTTTGTTTCGGAAATCATAATTCCTTTGTTATCTAAGCATCGAATTATTCAGATGTTCTATAATCTGACGCCCTTGCATTATTTCTTCCTCTGATTGAGTACCGATACTCACATCAGCTCCATTATGGACCGGCAGATCCTTTGTTGGATTTTATCCAACAACGTCCTTCATATTCAATAACCTTGTGAGCCTTCTCTCAGATGCATAATGCCTTTGGTAAATTGTATCCTCTGCTTTCTCAACCATGCTCTACTTTCGAGCTGGTGATATTTACATTGAAGCTTGTGGTATATGTTTCCACGATACCCTGACGGGTTGAACCTATGCCTTCCTTAATATGTGTGAACTCGGAAGTTTTCACGAGTCATACTCATTTGGTATTCCAGCAGGTAAAACTTTCAACGCTCATGCCCTTATCAAAGCGAGAAGTGAATGGGAGGTTATACAATGAAGAAGTGGGAGTCGACCTTGAACCTTGCGTTCATGCCCATGGACACGATGTAGATCCTATCATGGAAGCTTCTTGAAATAATAACTATTTCCTTGATATATTATCATCTGGTGTCGGTGAATTGATCCTATGCAATCGTGGTTCCGACCCTGATTATTCTCCTTTGATTCTATTTCTTGGACAAGTTAAAGTACTTGCCTTCTGCAGATCAGTACGCCTGCCCAACCTTTATTTTTTTCGACCTTCGAGTATTACCCCCTGGTATCTCGAGGATAGCAACCCTTTGCACTCCATCTTATGAATTTCTGATGAAGTAGTTCGTTCCCCTGTCATAGTCACTCAAAAACATCGATAAGTGAATCGATTCCGCACTCCGAGTCAATAACTCTTAAGTAATTTTTGTTGCTTATGAGTTTAATAATCATTCAAGTCATTCGTAGCCTGATCGGCTATATCCTTATCGTGCAACTTTTTAACGTGCTACCTGATCCTTCTTCCCAGAGCACAAATTTCGACGGTGAGCTAATCTTACGTCGATCTTCCTCATCATATCATTTCGCCTTGAACCGCAAGCTTGGTCTCGAGTTTGTGTCGTACTCGTGGTTCCAATAACCTTTCGCTTCATCATTCCTTTGACTTGATGTCATCGCTGATTGATTACATCTTCATGAAATCTCTCGACAAATGTGTCGTGATCATCATCAACCTTATGAGCTCTTCCAGGATATCAATCGGATTCATGAAGAGAAATACCATCCTTGCCCTCGATGAGTCGTGTTATCATCGGCCACTTTATTGCCTTCCCTCCGACACAAACTTGTTCGTGTTGTGTGTTATACCTTGAGTTCGTTGCTACCCAACATTGTTCTTCTTTACATTGGAGTATTACCATCTTTTATGTCAAAAATGTTGTGAGGATTTCACCACCTCTTAAGAAATTCTTGTTACAGTGATGCTTCTCGCCATCACCATTCTTTTCTCGGCCCCCGTGTTGATTGAACTCTGTTGTGGGAATTTGATATCTCTAGCAACCCTATTGTTTTGAAGTGAATGGCCGATAGTTTTGTTATCGAATCACCATTCTAACTTTGAACGTCCTACTTGGTCCATATTTCCAGGTGCATTTTCGTTCAATATTTAATTGTGGAAGTTCATCCTTTGGAAATCTTGATGAATTGTCGTTGAGTCCATCAACCACATCCTCTTCCTCTCCTTGGTTTAATGATGAACTCTTGTTTCAAAACTCGCTCACACAATTCAATTCCCGAGAATCTTACAATGTCATCTCGACAATTGGTGTTGCACCTTTCTTCTCAGGCATCGTGAGTCTGAGTTATCCTGCCACCTATCCGAACTGAATCTCGGTCTGATATGATGGTTGGAACATAATTCCAAGAGTTATAACGTTGGTCTTTATATGGCCCAGTAAGGTGATGTCATGCCTAGCATACCTAGCCGGAGGACCTATTGTTATAGTTTCCTTTTTGGCAAGGTTAGTCATTCTTCCATGAGGAAATGGTAAGACTTAAAGTTGTTCCTGTTGGATCCTTTGTGTTTCCAAAGACTGACCTTTAAATGTTGGCCATGTCAATGCTATCTCGAAGCATGTCTATGGTACTCCGATTTTCGACAAGAACATTTGAAGCCCAATGCTAAATGTTTCCTGCTCTATTATCCAAACACCATTGTTTGGGTAATGTCATCAAATTCCTCTCCCCTTACCTAAAAGATTTTCTACTTCTATCCTGTCATGGATATCATGGTCTGCTTGTCCTTGGAAAGGATATACCCTTGTAATATGTGTTTAAACACATTTCCTTTCCATTGTTCTGTTTGATCTGATAATCACATTTTCCTTTTCGTTGTCTTGTTTAACCTTTCTCGTGGTTTATATGATCTAAGCAGTAATGATTCGCTGCTTATGTAAACACCTTGTTGTACAACCTTGTCAGTAAGATCGTGTTACTATTTTTGATGACATTCGGTAACCACGGATGGACGAGAACTTTGCCTATTGGTCCGCCTTGTTTCAACGAGCAGGAAAATGGTTCTCTTCGTCCCTCGCCCTTGGTACCGACGATGCAGCCAACATAACTAACCGGTTATTCTCTGACATGCCTTGCTATCATGACCATGCAAGATGTCAACGCCCTTCCCTATTTTAACCCACATGGTGGGCCCATAACCCACAGGTCCACTGGATCAAAACCTGACTCTCCTGTACATCCATGTTCTCCAAAATTGTTCCTCGCACTTGGCTTCGTAGGTAGATCACGAGCCACCTTCCTTGAGATCATGGTACCCTCTTACCATGCTCTCAATATTTTCTTACGTTCCTACTCGAGAGTTACTTTCTGCCACCTTCCTTGGGTTATCTACTAGATAGCCAACCTTGCAGAGGTCCATTTCTCCGGAGTTACTCCTTGTCCTTCGTACGATCGATGAAGACTTCAGAGAAAGGATGACGACTCCATCATGATGACCTGGAGCAGCGAAATGAAGACTTCAACATGATGGATCGGCCTCTTCGAGAAGAGCAACCAAGACCGAGAAGACCCGTTAGAATATCGTAACCAGAACTTTCCTCCTTACTCCACCCTTTAAATCTCGGGATGAGATTTCTTGTAGTGGAGGAGAATTGTGACGCCCGGATAATTAAGCTACAGTAATCTCTGCTAACGATGCCACATCACCACGATTACCGTTGTTAATCTCTGATGATTCAACACCGTTCAGATTCAAAATTCAAATTCAAATTAAAGTCAAACAACAAAAGTTTTCAAAAGATATAACAAAAATGTTCGGGTTGTGCCAAAAATGGCATAGGTAATTGTAGTGCAGCAAACTCATTTTTAGAAATTGCCTATATGATTTAAAATGAAATAAAACAGAATAGATAATAAATAAAAGAAAGAAAATACAAAAAGAGAAAACAAAAAAAGAAAAGAAAAGAAAGCACCCCCTCCCCACTGGGCTCCGGCCCAGCTGGCCTGCCCAACTGGGCCAAGGCCCACCCCCGCTCCCTTATACCCACTCCCCCCGTAACCTAATTCACCCACCGATACCCGCTCCCCCCACTCGTGCCCCAACTCTCCCTCTCCCGATCCAATCTGGATCGGGGAGAAATCCCCACGATCCCCCACGCTCCTCTCCTCCTACCCCCGATCCAGAACGGGATCGTGGCACTCGCCTCCGCCGCCGCCGCCCGTGCCGCCCGGCCCGTCGCCGACCACCGCCACTCACGGACGCCTCCCGCTCCTCCACGAGCCCTCAGATTGCATCGGGGATTCGGCCCCACCGCGCCTGGCTCCACCTTGTCGGAGCCCTGCCGCCCGCCACGCCATCTCCATCGCCTGCACCTCGACGTCGCCCGGACCGCCTCGACATCGTCGGTGCCGCCTTGCTGGGCGACCTCGACCTCGTCGCCGTCGTCCGTCTACCTCGAGCCCTCCCGAGCATGCGCGACTGACAACGAGGCTCGATGTGAGCCTCTTTCCTCCCTCTCGCGCTTTGGTCGCGCTGACCCGCGCCCACGTCCACGCTGCAGCGTGCCACCCACCTGCGCTGCTGCGCTTCTCTGTCACCGCTGCGAAGCCCACCCCCTCGGCGCCGATTGCTGCGCCCTCACGGCGTCCGGCCTTCGCCGTCGACCACGGGCGCCTGAACTCCTTCGCCGCTGAGGCTCGCCGCCCGCCTTGATGGCTTGCCCGCTTGCGTTGCCGCCATGGCTGCCATCTTCTTTGCTCCTTTCCTCTTAATTTGCTGCGGTGCATGGCTGCGGTGGCGGCGCGCCAGCTGCGTCGCAGATGGCTGGCGAGCACCTGCTGGCTGGCGCCCGCGCCGCGCCGTAACACACTAGCACCGGCGCCCGCTAGTCCCCTAACTATGACAAGGGGGCCCCGCCCCAGAAGATTTTTAAAAAAAAAGAGGATTAAAAATAATATTAATAAATTCAATTAATTAATTAGTTAATTAACTAAATTAATTAACTTAATTAATCTTGTTTAGTTAACCTAATTAACTGTTGTTAGTTAATCAGACGGTAATTAGATTAGTTAAACCCTAATTAGTCTAAACAGTCAATGACATGCGGGACCCACACGTCAGATTGACCCTGTCAACCCCTGTTGACTGCTGACGTCATGGTGACGTCATGATGATGTCAGCGTACACTATTCTGGATAATGTTTATTTAAATAATTAAATAAATCCTAAAATGTTTTAAATCTTTAAAAATCAATATAAAATAAACCGTAGCTCAGATGAAAATACTTTGTACATGAAAGTTGCTCAGAGCAACGAGACGAATCCGGATATGCAACCCGTTCGTCCGCCACACATCCCTAACCTATTGAACTCGGAACTTTCCCCCTCCGATTCATCACATCAAAACGCGAAACTCGGGATACTTTCCGGATGTTTTTCTTCACTGGTATCACCTCATACCGCGTTAGGGCACACCTAACATCACACATTGCTTTGTCATGCATCGTTATGCATCTGTTTGCATTGTATTCATTGTTTCTTCCCCCTCTTCTCTTCGGTAGAATACGAGACCGACGCTACTGCCGCCCCGTTCGACTACGGAGTTGACGACCCCTCCTTCTTATCAGAGCAATCAGGCAAGCCCCCCCCCCCCTTGATCACCAGATATCGCCTATTCTTCTCTATACTACTTGCATTAGAGTAGTGTAGCATGTTACTGCTTTTCGTTAATCCTATCCTGATGCATAGCCTGTCCTTGCTACTACTGTTGTTACCTTTACCTGCAATCCTACATTCTTGTCCGTCTGCCATGCTATACTATCGGGCCGTGGTCACTAGGGAGGTGATCACGGGTATATACTATATACTTTATACATGACATATGTGGTGACTAAAGTCGGGTCAGCTCGTTGAGTACCCGCAAGTGATTCTGATGAGGGGGCTGAAAGGACAGGTGGCTCCATCCCGGTAGAGGTGGGCCTGGGTTCCCGACGGCCCCCGACTGTTACTTTGTGGCGGAGCGACAGGGCAGGTTGAGACCGCCTAGGAGAGAGGTGGGCCTGGCCCTGGTCGGCGCTCGCGGATACTTAACACGCTTCACGAGATCTTGGTATTTGATCTGAGTTGGGTCGTTGACCTTATACGCACTAACCGCCACGTGGGACAAGATATGGGCAACGGCGTCGTGGTATCGGCCGGCACTTCGTGACGTCGGCGAATCGAAGCGCGCGCGCCGGATTGGATGGAACGCCGCTAGGCTAGGTCTGCTTCCGCCAGCGACGCAACGTGCAAGGTGTGCTAAGGCGATGGGCCCTGACCCTTCGGCGCTTAGGTTTAGACCGGCGTCTTGACTCTCTCACAGCCTAGGTGGGGCTGCGACGTGTTGATCTTCCGCGGCGGGCATGACCCAGAAAGTGTGTCCGCCAAATGGGATCGAGCGTGTCGGGTAATGTGGTGCACCTGCGGGGAAGTTAATCTATTCGAATAGCCGTGATCTTGTAATGGGACGACTTGGAGTTGTACCTTGACCTTATGACAACTAGAACCGGATACTTAATAAAACACACCTTCCAAGTGCGGATACAACCCGGTGGTCACTCTCTAACAGGGCTACGAGGAGGGGATCGCCGGGTAGGATTATGCTATGCGATGCTACTTGGAGGACTTCATTCTACTCTCTTCTACATGCTGCAAGACGGAGGCTGCCGAGCGTAGTCTTGACGAGGATTAGCTATGCCCTCTTATTACGGCATTCTGCAAGACAGTCCACCGATATGGCCCTTTACACATATATCCATGCATATGTAGTGTAGCTCCTTGCTTTGTAGTACTTTGGATGAGTACTCACGGTTGCCTTGTTCCCCTTTTTCCCTATCTCTATCCGATTGTTGTGACTGCACAGACGGAGCCTGTGGAGCCATACGCCACCGTCGATGGCGACTACTACACCGGAGGTGCCTACTACTACGTGCAGCCCGCCGACGACGACCAGAGTAGTTTGAGGATCCCTGCGGAGGCGTGCGCCTCTTTTGATCTGTATCCCAGTTTGTGCTAGCCTTCTTAAGGCAACTTGTTTAACTTATGTCTGTACTCAGATATTGTTGCTTTCGCTGACTCGTCTATGATCGAGCACTTGTATTCGAGCCCTCGAGGCACCTGGCTTGTATTATGATGCTTGTATGACTTAATTATGTTTTAGAGTTGTGTTGTGATATCGTCTCGTGAGTCCCTGATCTTGATCATACACGTTTGCATGCATGATTAGTGACGATTGAATCGGGGGTGTCACGTGCACCTAGTCCTTCTAAAAAGAAGAAAAAGAAAAATGATAGGACTTTGCATGCTTCTAGTGAACCTGATGCTGAAACACAATATGATAATGAACATGAACCTAGTGAAAAAGTTAATGATAATGTTCATGATGATGCTCAACCTAGCAATGATAATGATGTAGAAATTGAACCTGTTGTTGATCTTGATAACCCACAATCAAAGAATCAACGTTATGATAAGAGAGACTTTGTTGCTAGGAAACACGGTAAGGAAAGAGAACCATGGGTTCAGAAACCCATGCCTTTTCCTCCCAAACCATCCCAGAAAAAGGATGATGAGGATTTTGAGCGCTTTGCTGAAATGATTAGACCTATCTTCTTGCGTATGCGTTTAACTGATATGCTCAAAATGAATCCTTATGCTAAGTACAAGAAAGAAATTGTTATTAATAAAAGAAAGATACCGGAAGCTAAAATTTCCACCATGCTTGCTAATTATACTTTTAAGGGTGGAATATCAAAGAAACTTGGAGATCCAGGGGTACCAATTATACCATGCTCCATTAAAAGAAACTATGTTAAAACTGTTTTATGTGATCTTGGAGCCGGTGTTAGTGTTATGCCTCTCTCTTTATATCATAGACTTGATTTGAATAAGTTGACACCTACTGAAATATCTTTGCAAATGGCTGATAAATCAACTGCTATACCTGTCGGTATTTGTGAGGATGTGCCTGTTGTGGTTGCAAACGTTACTATTTTAACGGACTTTGTTATTCTTGATATTCTCAAGGACGATAGTATGTCTATTATTCTTGGAAGACCTTTTTTGAATACTGCAGGGGCTGTTATTGATTGCAACAAAGGCAATGTCACTTTTCATGTTAATGGTAATGAGCATACAGTACATTTTCCGAGGAAACAACCTCAGGTCCACAGTATCAACTCTATTGGGAAAATTCCATCGATTATATTTGGAGGTTTTGAATTTCCTCTACCTACTGTCAAGAAGAAATATGATATTCTTATTATTGGGGATGTGCATATCCCTGTTGAGGTAACATAGCGTTATTCGAAATTTCTCCGGTCCCATGTTATTCGGAATGAGTTTGTTAACAAGACTTGATCAACCTTGTTAGTGGATTCCTTTTGATGAGCATGAGATGGATGAAACTAGAAGGCACAAGCTTCTGTACCCTCTGTCTACTTTCTGTTATTTAGTTGAAATAAAGTAAAAATAGTATTTTTCTGTATGTTTTCTGAATTATCTATGCAATATAAAAATACCCCGAAAATAAAAGTTCTCCAAATGCCCTGAAAATGGAATATGATTTTTTCTGGAATATTTGAGAATATCTGGCACTGAGAACACAGCAGGAGGGGAAAGCACCTGGCCACGAGGGTGGAGGGCGCGCCCCCTGCCTCATGGGCCCATGGTGGCTCTCCTCCACTTATTCCTGCACCCACACACTTCTTCTTCCTCCCAAAAAAATCACCATCCAGCTCAAGCACGAGTTCTAGCTCATTTTGCTGCGATTTTCGATCTCCTTGCTCAAAGTACCTCTCACAAAACTGCTTGGGGGGATTGTTCCTTGGTATGTGACTCCTCCATTGGTCCAGTTAGTTTTTGTTCTAGTGCTTTATTCATTGCAAATTTGTGCTGCCTAGGTGACCATGTTCTTGAGCTTGCATGTCAAATTTGTATGGTTCCAAGTAGTTCTAATGCTTGATAAAGGCTCTAGGCACTTGTAGGAGTAGTTGCTATCAATTTTGTTGAGTTATGCTTAGGAAAATGTTCCAAGGTGGTCCTTCAAGGAAGCAAGGACCTAGGCTTGCAATGCGTGATGCTGACGATGAGCCACCATGGGAAGCTCCAGTGCGGCCTTGTGAATGGCCTTCAGAAAACTTTATGGATCGAGCGGGAATCAAGGAAGAATTTAACGCATATTTGCGTAATGCTGATCTTGTGAGCTTTGAGGAAGAAAAGTGCCGCCAGTACCACTATCTCACTAGTTCCTTTGTGAGGAGGTTTGAATTTTCATCTTGACGTAATTCTCCAACTGTCCTATTTGATCTTTGTGAAAAATCTTATACGATGGACTTAGTGGGTTTTACTACTGCTTGCAAACTTCCACATTGGGGTAGTGCTAGTGAACCCCGCAAATCTGAATTTAGAAATTTTCTTGCTAGTATAACTGTGGGGGAATCTAGAGATATAGCACAAGCTACGATATGGAGCATCCATTTTCCTGCTATACATTATTTTGCTCTCTTCATAGGTAGGTGCATAAATGGTAAAGATGAAGCATGTCACATGTGTGTACCTGATCTCAGTATTCTTAGGAGTGCTGTGTTAGGAGACAAATCTTATAATTTGGGAGCCATTGTTGCACGTAGGTTGCATCATAATAGATTTAATTGGGATTTCTTTGGTGGAATTTATGCAACCCGCTTAGCTGATTTTCTTGGTGTAACCATAAGTAATGATGATATTGAATTACCTCCTACTTATTTAGACTTTAATGCTATGGTTCACCACCAGTTTGTTGAGAGGAATGAATCACCTCTACAGTATCTCTTAATCTTTGACAGACGTCGTGCTATCCGTATTACTCTCCCTGCTCCTGCCTTCTTTGATTATCAGGCAAAAGGAAGACATTTTATTACCAGAGAGGAGGCAGATTAGTACGAGAGGAGGGCGGAGGCAGCTCGCCGCCATGCTGCAGCTCAGGATGCAATAGCCGCTGCATCTCAGTACGACCCCGGCTACAACTACGGATATCCGCCAGGCCATCCGTGGCAATAAACCAACTTAGGCCAAAAGCCTAAGCTTGGGGGGGTACGTATTTCCCACCGACATTACATTTATGTTCACACACTCATTGCTAGATGTCGGTGCTCATACTCTTTAACTGTAATATACATGCTAGTTTATTTTATTTTTCTTGCTTTCTTCTTGTGTGTTTGAAAAACCTTAAGAAAAACTAAAAAAAAATAGTGTAGTTTTTAGTTAGTTTACTTTTCTTGCTGTAGTAGTAATAATTAAAAAGAAAAGCCAAAAATATTTCCCGTTCTTCTTTTGCTTGTTGGGAGCTTTCCCGTGTAAATAGTTTTTTATTTCTTTTCTTTTCTTTGGGGGTCGATAGGGGAAGACCATGATTAAATTGTTGAAGTGGCTCTTATATGCATTATTGTTGATTTAACCAAGAGCCCATATTGCCTTGTCTTCTCCTGTTTATTGAATGCTCGCAGATTCCAACTTAGTCCAATGCACGTGCACTATTATTATTACTATTCACATCATTCGGTCGTGCAAGTGAAAGGCAATTATGACGATATATGATGGACTGATTGAGATGAGAGAAGCTGGTATGAACTCGATCTCTCTTGTTTTTGTAAATATGATTAGTTTATCGTTCCTGATTAAGCCTATTATGAATAAACATGTTTGCAATGACAATTAGAGATTATAGTTGCTCGTGCCATGCTTGATTTGCTATGAGTTATAATGGTTTACCTTGCGTGCCAACATGCTATTAAAATAGTTGTGATGTGGTATAGTGGGGTGGTATCCTCCTTTGGATGATTTAAGTGACTCGACTTGGCACATGTTCACACATGTAGTTGAAACAAATCAACATAGCCTTCACGATATTTATGTTCATGGTGGGTTATATCCTACTCATGCTCGTACTCAATGTCTATTAATTTTAATGCATGTTCATGACTGTTGTCTCTCTCTAGCTGGTCGCTTCCCAGTCTTTTCCTAGCCTTCACTTGTACTAAGCGGGAATACTGCTTGTGCATCCAATCCCTTAAACCCCAAAGTTATTCCACATGAGTCCACTATACCTTCCTATATGCGGTATCTACCTGCCGTTACAAGTAAATTTGTATGTGCCAAAGTCTAAACCTTCAAATGAAATTCTGTTTTGTATGCTCGAATAGCTCATGTATCAACTAGGGCTGTCCGTATCTTCCATGCTAGGCGGGTTATTCTCAAGAGGAGTGGACTCGGCTCCTCACTCACGAGAAAATGGCTGGTCACCTGGATGCCCAGTCCCATGTTTTATGCAAACTAAATCAAAATAATTGCAAACAAAACTCCCCTTGGGACTGTTGTTAGTTGGAGGCACTCGTTGTTTCGAGCAAGCCATGGATTGATGCTTGTTGGTGGAGGGGGAGTATAAACTTTACCATTCTGTTTGGGAACCGCCTACAATGTGTGTAGCATGGAAGATATCACCATCTCTTAGTTATTATATTGACAATGAAAGTATGCCGCTCAAAATATTATTTATCTCTATTTCAAAATCGAGCTCTGGCACCTCTACAAACCCCTGCTTCCCTCTGCGAAGTGCCTATCTATTTACTTTTATGTTGAGTCATCACCCTCTTATTAAAAAGCACTAGCTAGAGAGCACAACTGTCATTTGCATCCATTACTATTAATTTATATTGGGTATGGCTATGATTGGATCTCTTTTACCATGAATTACAATGTCTAGTCAGTCCTTAATCTTTAAAGGTGCTCTGCATTTATGTTTTGTGGTCTCAGAAAGGGCTAGCTAGATACCATCTTATTATATCATATCATGATTGTTTTGAGAAAGTGTTGTCATCCGAGATTTATTATTATTGCTCGCTAATTGATTATGCCATTGATATGCGTAAACATGAGACCTAAGAGTTATTGTGAATGTGGTTAGTCATAATGTTTGCAGAAAACTTGAATGTTGGCTTTACATATTTACAACAACAAGAGCAAACAGAGTTTGTAAAAGTTTTTCTTTATCACATTCAGTTTATCAACTGAATTGCTTGAGGACAAGCAAAGGTTTAAGCTTGGGGGAGTTGATATGTCTCCGTCGTATCTACTTTTCCAAACACTTTTGCCCTTGTTTTGGACTCTAACTTGCATGATTTGAATGGAACTAACCCGGACTGACGCTATTTTCAGCAGACTTTCCAAGGTGTTATTTATGTGCAGAAACAAAAGTTCTCGGAATGACCTGAAACTCCATGGAACATATTTTTGGAAAATATTAAAAATACTGGAAGAAAAATCCACGTCAGGGGGCCCACACCCTGTCCACGAGGGTGGGGGCGCGCCTGCCCCGCTGGGCGCCCCCCCCCCTGCCTCGTGGGCCCCCTGATGCTCCACCGACCTCAACTCCAACTCCATATATTCACTTTCGGGGAGAAAAGAATTAGAGAGAAGGATTCATCGCGTTTTACGATACAGAGCCGCCGCCAAGCCCTAAAACCTCTCGGGAGGGCTGATCTGGAGTCCGTTCGGGGCTCCGGACAAGGGAATCCATCGCCATCGTCATCATCAACCATCCTCCATCACCAATTTCATGATGCTCACCGCCGTGCGTGAGTAATTTAATCGTAGGCTTGCTGGACGGTGATGGGTTGGATGAGATCTATCATGTAATCGAGTTAGTTTTGTTAGGGTTTGATCCCTAGTATCCACTATGTTCTGAGATTGATGTTGCTATGACTTTGCTATGCTTAATGCTTGTCACTAGGGCCCGAGTGCCATGATTTCAGATCTGAACCTATTATGTTTTCATGAATATATGTGAGTTCTTGATCCCATCTTGCAAGTCTATAGTCACCTACTATGTGTTATGATCCGGCAACCCCGAAGTGACAATAATCGGGACCACTCCCGGTGATGACCATAGTTTGAGGAGTTCATGTATTCACTATGTGTTAATGCTTTGGTCCGGTACTCTATTAAAAGGAGGCCTTAATATCCCTTAGTTTCCATTAGGACCCCGCTGCCACGGGAGGGTAGGACAAAAGATGGCATGCAAGTTCTTTTCCATAAGCATGTATGACTATATTTGGAATACATGCCTACATTACATTGATGAATTGGAGCTAGTTCTGTGTCACCCTATGTTATGACTGTTACATGATGAACCGCATCCGGCATAATTCTCCATCACCGATCCAATGCCTATGAGTTTTTCATATATTGTTCTTCGCTTATTTACTTTTCCGTTGCTACTGTTACAATCACTACAAAACCCAAAAATATTACTTTTGCTACTGTTATCACTACTATCGTACTACTTTGCTACTAAATACTTTGCTGCAGATATTAAGTTATCCAGGTGTGGTTGAATTGACGACTCAACTGCTAATACTTGAGAATATTCTTTGGCTCCCCTTGTGTCGAATCAATAAATTTGGGTTGAATACTCTACCCTCAAAAACTGTTGTGATCCCCTATACTTGTGGGTTATCAACAAGCGAGGTCTAAGCTTGGGGGAGTTGATACGTCCATTTTGCATCATGCTTTTATATCTATATTTATTGCATTATGGGTTGTTATTACACATTATGTTACAATACTTATGCCTATTCTCCCTTATTTTACAAGGTTTACACGAAGAGGGAGAATGCCGCCAGCTGTAATTCTGGGCTGGAAAAGGAGCAAATATTAGAGACCTATTCTGCACAACACCAAAAGTCCTGAAACTTCACGGAGGCACGTTTTGGAATATATAAAATAAACTTGCAAAAGAATCAACCAGAGGGGGCCCACACCCTGGCCACGAGGGTGGGGGCGCGCCCTACCCCCTGGGTGCGCCCCATGTCTCGTGGGCCCCCTGGCAGGCCTCCGGTGCCCATCTTCTGCTATATGAAGTCTTTCGTCCAAGAAAAAAATAAGGAGGAAGCTTTCAGGAAGAAACACCGCCGCCACGAGGCGGAACCTGGTGAAACCAATCTAGGGCTCCAGCGGAGCTGTTCTGCCGGGGAAACATCCCTCCGGGAGGGGGAAATCGTCGCCATCGCCATCACCATCAATCCTCTCAGCGGGAGGGGGTCAATCTCCATCAACATCTTCACCAGCACCATCTCCTCTCAAACCCTAGTTCATCTCTTGTATCTGATCTTTGTCTCAAAACCTCATATTGGTACCTGTGGGTTCCTAGTAGTGTTGATTACTCCTTGTAGTTGATGCTAGTTGGTTTATTCTTTGGAAGATCATATGTTCAGATCCTTCATGCATATTAATACCCCTCGGATTATGAACATGAATATGATTTGTGAGTAGTTACGTTTGTTCCTGAGGACATGGGAGAAGTCTTGCTATAGGTAGTCATGTGAATTTGGTATTCGTTCGATATTTTGATGAGATGTATGTTGTCTTTCCTCTAGTGGTGTTATGGGAACATTGACTACATGACACTTCACCATTATTTGGGCCTAGGGGAAGGCATTGGGAAGTAATAAGTAGATGATGGGTTGCTAGAGTGACAGAAGCTTAAACCCTAGTTTATGCGTTGCTTCGTAAGGGGCTGATTTGGATCCATATGTTTCATGCTATGGTTAGGTTTACCTTAATACTTCTTTTGTAGTTGTGGATGCTTGCAACAGGGGTTAATCATAAGTTGGATGCTTGTCCAAGAAAGGGCAGCACCCAAGCACCGGTCCACCCACATATCAAATTATCAAAGTAACGAACGCGAATCATATGAACATGATGAAAACTAGCTTGACGATAATTCCCATGTGTCCTCGGGAGCGTTTTCCTTTATATAAGAGTTTGTCCAGGCTTGTCCTTCGCTACAAAAAGGATTGGGCCATCTTGCTGCACCTTATTTACTTTTATTACTTGTTACCCGTTACAAATTACCTTATCACAAAACTATCTGTTACCGATAATTTCAGTGCTTGCAGAGAATACCTTGCTGAAAACCGCTTGTCATTTCCTTTTGCTCCTCGTTGGGTTCGACACTCATACTTATCAAAAGGACTACGATAGATCCCCTATACTTGTGGGTCACCTCACATTTCATGGACGGGATCCTTCCAGTTGGAAGAGCACATACCCATGGTGCGCTCTCAGATGTCACAGATGGGTTGTTTCACCTTGGAAGAACCTTCGTGGGTGCCATCCTCGTGGTCGTGGTCGTGGTTGATGAGATCTGACTTGGCAATTGAGGATCCCAAGCCGCCGCCGTAGAACGTGTCCTTCAGAAGTGACAAATTGGGATCGATGGCGTATAAAGCTCGCAAATCCTTGACCGCTTGGCGGAGGAGATCAGCGGCAGGGCCGTCGAAGAGATCGACGGTGGTTGAACCAGAGGGGTTGGGGATGGACCACTTAACCTGTGACATGGCCCGCGTGAAGCCGTCGGTGTGGACGAGCTTGATGTCGTAGCCAGCTTTCCCGAGATATAGTAATACGCTAGCCCGCTGACATGAAGCCTTCGGCATGGCAACGTTGTCAACGTCTTTGCCGGCTTTCGCGGCGCCGTGTTGCTCCGGGATCGACATGTCAAGGCGAACGGCGGCCACCTCGCCAACGTCCGCCGGAGAGGCCATGATAAATCTCCTCTTGGCCAAACGCTCGTCAGGGTCCTTGGGATACGTGGTCGAGCTTAGGCTGCGTCATTCTGGAGCAGGGGATGTGGATCTGGCGGGGAGGGACACCGCAGGCCTCATCTAAAAACTCAGGGGAGTGGGCGACGGTATGGGAATCGCTGAGTAACCTAAACTTTAGGAGGAACGTGCAGACCGGCAGGGTTGGCGGTGCCGTCGGCCACGAGCTAGGGTTCGAGGGGGGGGGGAGGGGGAGGGTGGGGGACTGTGGAGGGGGGGTGTTTGAGGATACGCCGCGGCTACTGAAAATTTTAGTAATTGTGGGTGGAGATGGTGGTGGACGAGGGAGGGAGACGGTTCAAATGCCTCGGCTACTGCAATTTTACTATAAGGTTGGTGCTGGAGGAGTGTGGGCGACGGTTGAAGTACGACGGCTACTAAAATTTGGGTAAAGGAATTGATACGGGGCGGGAGTGCCCAAGATCGTGCACGGTCCAATAACAATATGCGTGTATGATAATAAGGAAAAGTGGCACGGATCCGCCGATTTTTGCAACGCTCAAGGCGGGTAGTTTTTTTTATAATTATAGCTAGCTGGTCTATCGCACATGGTTCGTCCTAATTTACAAATAAACTTACCCGCCTTTAGCTTGCACAGGTGGTGGTTTTATAGCGCACTTGCATCGCACACGGTTAAGCTAGTACCTCCACCCTTTGCTCGCGCTTGCGCGGTCGTCGTGATTTCAGCGCACTTGCATCGCACACGGTTGAGCCAGTACCTCCACCCTTTGCTCGCGCTTGTGTGGTCGTGGTGATTTCAGCGCACTTGCATCACACACGGTTGAGCCAGTACCTCTACCTTAATTTTCTCGCGCTTGCACGGTCATGGTGATTTCAGCACACTTGCATCGCACACGGCTGAGCCAGTACCTCCACCTTAATTTGCTCACGCTTGCGCGGTCGTGGTAATTTCAGTGCACTTGCATCGCACACGGTTGAGCCAGTACCTCCACCTTAATTTGCTCGTGCTTGCGCAGTCGTGGTGATTCACGTCGCACTTGTATCGCACACGGTTGATCTATTATACCCCGTGTCCGTTGAGGGTCATCAGAGTCTTTGCAGCAAAAAATAACGTTAGAGAGGGTCAAAAGACAGCCACACCAGCATGTGGCCCAAATATATATGAGTGAAAAGGGTGGTCTGTGATGTTCAAAATTCCAATGCACAACTCTGACCCCGCAGGCCCACGGTTGGGCGCGTCATTGAAGGTTGATGAGAGGGGCCAGAAGACAAGAACCACCTGGATGTGGCCAAATATATGTACGAATATTGGGGATGTTTAAAACTTTAAATACACAATGCATAACTTTGGTGGCACCTGCCTCGCAAACCCGAAAGCACCCTAACAACCACCTAGCTAGGATATATATAATGACATAATGTCGTACCTAGCTATGATGCTTGGCCCACCACCTCCCACTTCGTGTCAGCGGGGCGGATGCACGTAACTATCGATACTTTGGTCATACATGCATGTCGCCATGACCTACCATAAGACGGACCAATGAATGTTTCGTTTGGTAAAATGACAGTTGTTGTTGTCGATAAACCGCTTGGGCCAATAGATTGAACCATCATAAAAATCGCACGAGAGGGACCACAAAACCAGCACCTCTTGCATGCGGCCCAAAATGATGTACGTTGGGAAGGGGTGATGTGTGTTTTCAATATAGAATAATGTACAATTTAGATGTGGTGCCTACCTCTCGATACAGACAACAACCATGAAGGCAAGGTAGTTAAGGACGAGATACGTACGCAGGGTTTGATGTAGGTCGAACCCAGTAATCCGAGCATCTAGGAGGGAATCCTGACAACGCATGAGCTCAAGCTTTGGTTGACCGACATTTGACGGTGACCGGCCCTAACATGAACTAGGAGGAATCCATTCATGGCCAACACATACCCCTCATTATCGTCAAAGGGATGATATATATACACTCGGGGAGCCCACAGATATCCGTGTCGTCACAAAAGACCGCACAAGGGAGACGTGGTCGATCAGAAGACCCCGTATACACTGCATGCGGCCCGAAAATATGTATGGGTACGATGGTGTATGATGTGTTTAAATCCCAAATGCAGAACTTCGATGGGCCACGCCAACTACATTACAAACCGAACACCGTACCCGACTCCAAGCCTGGTTCAATACCTATATATGATGTCAGTTTCCCAACTTCGAGGCGGTGGCGGTGGGGAGGGGGGGTCGTCCCACGCATGCGCTCAAACTTTATTTTGTCTAGCATGGGACACATCTATATATATATCTATACATCTATACACCTATATAGTGTGCGAATAACTTTGAAAGTTGCTCGTTTGATGAAGCCAATCCGACGGTACAGAGATGGCAAATCCGAGCACTACTGACCGTTGGATATCATCTACATTCCACCAGATTTGCCACATGTACAATCTAGAAGACTCCATGGTTGAACTTAAGCATAATGCACAAACCACAAAACATAAGCACTTCTCCTTTGTTCTCTAGAATCTTCCATATCTTAATTGCCCAAACCTTTTTTTTCTAAATGAATTGTCACTTTTTGTTTTTACCTTTACAATGCACAATTCCATGAATCTTAAAATAGTTTTTTATAAAACTAATTTATTTTGGATGAGATGAACTATAAGAATTAAACGAACATCTACATCATGCATATCTGGGAGAAGAGGCGGGAATCCGATGAGAGGAGTGGCGAGAAACGGTAGCCTGTTTTGAATGAAAACCTAGTAGAGAAGGAAGCGTGAGCTACACGACGCATGCGCACAGTGCTTACCCATGTACTGCATGTGCCGTCGAAAGGGTTCAGGGTTGCCGTTTGATCTGGGAGCATCCAACGGTGCACACGTACGATCTATCGGGTTTGGGTTGTGGCCAGTCAGAACGCACGACTCAGATCGCACACGCAGGGGGGGGGGATATCATACGGAAACCAACATTCGGTGGAAACCGGTGAAAACCACGAGAAAAAGATGTTTTGAAGTTAAGAGGATGATGTTTTATTGTGACACAAAGTTTCAAGTTGAAACACATTACGAGATGTGAGCTATGAAAAAGACAAAATCAGTGTTGAATAGTGCCGAATAGTAATGTCACTATTCAGGGCGGAATTTGTCTTTTTCATAGCTCACATCTCGTAATGTTTTTCAACTTGAAATTTTGTGTCGCAAATAAACATCACCTTCTTAACACCCCACATTTTTTCAGATTTTTATGAAACTTTAAAATATGGTTTCCACAAAGTTTTCATTGAATATCGGCTTTCGTGAGTGAACTGTGTGCTATTTGAAAACATTTCGTGAGAAGAATCTCGGATTTTAAATCCCCGTTAATCCAAAACTAAGCTGAAAATCGTGAAACCTGCCATGGTGTCACGACATCGCACTTATATGTCGAGGAATTTTTTTTCGTCCATTGTGGCGCAAGTTTTATTACAAGCCTCTTACAAACCGGAGCTTCTCTCAAAGAAGCCTCGTGGTTCCGATAGGGAAACGTGTCCCCCTTGTGGGCGAAACGTAATCACTGCCTCTTTTCGCCTTGTATTTTCTTCTACGGGCAACATGGAACGACAGGATATCCGTGCTGAAATTTAAACTTATTCAGGGTTCGTTTGGCCTTTTTATACACTAATTGAGTTTCCTAGGCATTTAATGTCCATAATTCAAATCTGAACTACAAATACATGCTCCAGCTCACCAAAATGGCTAGAAAAATTATACATGTGTCCTTGGGTGCATGTTTAGGTTCCTTGCTAGGAATGGGAATGAACTACAACCGTACCGGTGTCATGGCTCGTCCTCAAACATTTCGAATCTTGGTTTTTAAGTCCCCATAAATCCTAAACTCACCCGAAATTCATCAAAGGTGGCATGGTGTCACGTCATGGCACATATATGTCATGGTAAAAACATTGTCCAATTTGGGCCAAGCTTTATTACAAACCTCTTACAAAAACTGGAGCTTCTCTCAAAGAAGCCTCGTGGTTCTGATAGGGAAACGTGTTCCCCTTGTGGGCGAAATGTAATCACTGCCTCTTTTCGCCTTGTATTTTCTTCCACGGGCGACATGGAACGACAGGATATCTGTGCTGAAATTTAAACTTATTCAGGGTTCGTTTAGCCTTTTTATACACTAATTGGGTTTCCTAGGCATTTAATGTCCATAATTCAAATCTGAACTACAAATACATGCTCCAGTTCACCAAAATGGCTAAAAAAAATTATACGTGTGTCCTAGGGTGCATGTTTAGGTCTCATGCCAGGAATGGGAACGAATTACAACCGTACCGGTGTCCCGGCTCATCCTCAAACATTTCGAATCTCGGTTTTTAAGTCCCCATAAATCCTAAACTCAACAGAAAGTCATCAAAGGTGGCATGGTGTCACGTCATGGCACATATATGTCGTGGTAAAAACATTGCCAATTTGGGCCAAGCTTTATTACAAACCTCTTACAAACCGGAGCTTGTCGCAAGAACCCTCGTGGTTTTGATACAGAAACATGTCCCCTTGTGGGCCAAACGATAATCACTCCCTCTTCTAGCCTCGTATTTTCTTCTACACGCGACATGGAACAACTGGAGATTCGCGTTGAACTTTGAAATTATTCAGGGTTCGTTTGACCTTTTTTATTCATTAATTGAGTTTTCTAGGCATTTAATGTAGGCATTTAATGTCCATCATTCAAATCTGAACTACAAATACATGCTCCAGTGAACCAAAATGGCTAGAAAAAACGTACATGTTTCCTTGGGGTGCATGTTTAGGTCCCATGGAACGAATGGGAATGAATTCAACCGTCTCGCCGTCCTGGCTTGGCCACAAACATTGCGAATCTCGGTTTTTAAATGTCTGTAAATCCAAAACTCACCACGAAATCATGAAACTTGGCATGGTGTCACTACATGGTACATATAATTGTCCAATTTGGGCAAAGCTATAGTACGAGCCTTTTACAAATCGGAGCCTGTCGCAACCCTCGTGGTTTTGGTAGGGAAACATGCCCCTCTTGTGGGCGAAAAGATAATCGCTGCCTCTTCTCGCCTTGAACTTTGTTTTCTACACATGCAACATAGAATAACAGGAGTGTCGGGCTGAAATTTGAAACTGTTCAGGCTTGTTTGGCCAATTATATATATATATATATATATATATATATATATATATATATATATATATATATATATATATATATATATATATATATATATATATATATATATATATATATATATATATATATATATATATATATATATATATATATATATATATATATATATATATATATATTACTAATTACTAAGTTTTCTATGCATTAATGTAGTCCATAACAGTCCATAATTCAAATTTGAACTACAACCACATGCTCCAGCGAAGCAAAATGGGTAGGAAATTGTACATGTGTCATTGGGTGCATGTTTAGGTCTCGTTTAAGGAATGAGAATGAATTACAAACTTGTCGTCATCCTGAAACAATGAGAATCTCAGTTTTTAAATCCCAGTAAATCAAAAAGTCACCCAAAAAACATGAAACTTGGCATGGTTTCATGACATGGCACATATATGTCATGGTAAAAAAAATCGTCCAGTTTTAGAAGAGGGGAACACATTAGTAGCCAACGAAGTCCTTTTTGAAAACCCCTAAGCAAAAGAAGTCCTTTTTGAAACAAAAAGCTGACACGTTAATATCGCAAACGGTTGTATTATATTTACCGTGTCGAAATTTAACCATACTCGGTGGCGTACGTGCAACTGTTGGATTAGACGGGACGAGTGTGAGAAGTCCGTCGTCCGCAGGCTCGACGGGGCACGTGCGAGTAGTCCGCCGCACAGGCTCGACGGGATGCGTGCATCCTGTCCAACTCGCAGGCTCGACGGGACACGTGCGAGCAGCAAGGCCGCCCATACTCACCGGGAAGCGAGCTCTTTGACCTCCATGCACCAGCAGTCGCACGCCTCGCTCACAACTTCTCCATTAATGGGTTAATTAAAACACCTAGACGGAGGGTGTTTGCTTGTGATCCCATGGCAGCATTTGCTTTGTTCGTGTTTTCAACTCGTATTCCGCCCTAATTTAAATTGCCACATAGGGCAACGGATAATACGACCACAAATAAAATGGCAACGGATAATACGATGACAAATTTACAATGGCGCAGATAATAATGGTCTTACATATTCCGGATAATTTAAACGCCACATGCGGCAAAGCCCGGAAGACACGAGGGCAAGAGAATAAGGAAATTGCACACAACGATCTGGGTCGCTACTGTCTCTACTCGTCGATGAATCGCCGGGTGATGTCTACTACGCAACCTTCTTCTTGTAGACGTTGTTGGGCCTCCAAGTGCAGAGGTTTGTAGGACAGTAGCAAATTTCCCTCAAGTGGATGACCTAAGGTTTATCAATCTGTGGGAGGCGTAGGATGAAGATTGTCTCTCTCAAGCAACCCTGCAACCAAATAACAAAGAGTCTCTTGTGTCCCCAACACACCCAATACAATGGTAAATTGTATAGGTGCACTAGTTCAGTGAAGAGATGGTGATACAAATGCAATATGGATGGTAGATAAAGGTTTTTGTAATTTGAAAATATAAAAACAGCAAGGTAACTAATGATAAAAGTGAGCACAAACGATATTGCAATGCGTTGAAACAAGGCCTATGGTTCATACTTTCACTAGTGCAAGTTCTCTCAATAATAATAACATAATTGGATCATATAAATATCCCTCAACATGCAACAAAGAGTCACTCCAAAGTCACTAATAGCGGAGAACAAACGAAGATATTATGTAGGGTACGAAACCACCTCAAAGTTATTCTTTCTGATCGATCTATTCAATAGTCCGTAGTAAAATAACACGAAGCTATTCTTTCCGTTCGATCTATCATAGAGTTCGTACTAGAATAACACCTTAAGACACAAATCAACCAAAACCCTAATGTCACCTAGATACTGCAATGCCACCTCAAGTATCCGTGGGTATGATTATACGATATGCATCACACAATCTTAGATTCATCTATTCAACCACCACAATGAACTTCCAAGAGTGCCCCAAAGTTTCTATCGGAGAGTCAAGACGAAAACGTGTGCCAAGCCCTATGCATAAGTTCACAAGGTCACTGAACCCGCAAGTTGATCACCAAAACATACATCAAGTAGATCACGTGATATCCCATTGTCACCATAGATAAGCGCATGCAATACATACATCAAGTGTTCTCAAATCCTTGAAGACTCAATCCGATAAGATAACTTCAAAGGGAAAACTCAATCCATTACAAGAGAGTAGAGGGGGAGAAACATCATAAGATCCAACTATAATAGCAAAGCTCGCGATACATCAAGATCATACCACCTCAAGAACAGAGAGAGAGAGAGAGAGAGAGAGAGAGAGAGAGAGAGAGAGAGAGAGATCAAACACATAGCTACTGGTACATACCCTCAGCCCCGAGGGTGAACTACTCCCTCCTCGTCATGGAGAGCGTCGGGATGATGAAGATGACCACCGGTGAGGGTTCCCCCCTCCGGCAGGGTGCCGGAACAGGGTCTCGATTTGTTTTTGGTGATTGCAGAGGCTTGCGGCGGCGGAACTCCCGATCTATTCTGCCTCTTGGCCACCTCGAAGCTTCCCTGACTTCAACTCCAAGTCTCCTGGATCACGTTCGTTCCAAAAATCACGCTCCCAAAGGTTTCATTCCGTTTGGACTCCGTTTGATATTCCTTTTCTGCGAAACACTGAAACAAGGGAAAAAACAGAAACTGGCACTGGGCTCTGGCTTAATAGGTTAGTCCCAAAAATAATATATAAGTGCATAGTAAAGCCCATTAAACATCCAAGATGGATAATATAATAGCATGAATACTTCATAAATTATAGATACGTTGGAGACGTATCAGCAACCCCAAGCTTAATTCTTGCTCGTCCTCGAGTAGGTAAATGATAAAAGAAATAATTTATGAAGTGTGAATGCTAGCAGGTGCAGACGTATGATCAATGGTAATTTCAATCACCTTTTCTAGCATCATTATATGTCATAACAGTAGCTCAACTCATAGAACTTTTCATGATCAAGTAACAAGCTATTCACATGTTAAAGTATAGATCATAAACTTTCTTGAAAACTAACAAACTATGTTCTCAGTCATCAAACAATTGCAATTCATCTTATTTTCAGGAAGAGTCTATGTCAGAGCTTTGATTCAGCAAACTTCACATACTCAACTATCATTTAGTCTTCCATGATTGCTACCACTCAAAGCATATTTTTAGAACAAATAGTATTCATCGAACACAGAGAAAGATAGGGGCTTAATGTTTCGCCTCCCAACCTTTTACCTCAAGGGTGATGTCAACAATAATAATTCATGCTCAAATGTATTTGAATGGCCATATATGCTTAGATCTTTCCATCACATGATGCTTGCCAACTAAAGAGTGTGTTGGAATGAGAAGGAATACTACTGACTCTTGCATAAAAGTAAAAGATAGGCCCTTCGCAGAGGGAAGCAGGGATTTGCAGAGGTGCCAGAGCTCGAAGCTAAAACAGAGATGAAAATAATTTTGATAGGTATGCTTTCATTGTCAACATAACGACCAAGAGTTCCCAATATCTTCCATACTAGATACATTATAGGCGGTTCCCACGCAGAAAGGTAAAAAAATTACTCCCCCTCCACCAATCAATCACACTCCACGGCTTGTCCGAAACAACGGGTGCCGTCCAACTTTCAACAATCTTGGGGGAGTTTGTTTAAATTATTTACGAATTTGTTTTTGATCTTTTGATCATAGGACTGGTCATCCCAGTTACCAGCCATTTTCTCGTGAACGATGAGCAGAGTCCACTCATCGTGAGAATAACCCACCTAGCATGGAAGATACTGACATCCCCTAGTTGCTACATGAGCGATTCGGGCATACAAAACATATTATTATTTGAAGGTTTAGAGTTTGGCACATGCAAATTTACTTGGAACGGCAGGTAAATACTGCATATAGGTAGATATGGTGGACACTCATGGAAGAAACTTGGTTCAAGGAATTTGGATGCACAAGCAGTATTCCCGCTTAGTACAGATATTTTGGCTAGCAAAGGATTCTAAATAGAAAGCACCACATGTTATAGGATCCATAACAATATAAATTCTATACAAATATACCCAAGCATAACTCATTATGTTGTCTTCCTTGTCCAACTTCAACTAATTTGCTCAGGTTTGAAAATAATTAATGGGGCTCACAATCATAGAAGATGTCCAAGATAGTATATTTATATGTGAAATCTCCCTTCCTTCAATATTCTTTCATGAATTGTTCAAGTGACCAATACAATGTTTGCTAACCTTCAAAAAATTTACCACCTCTACTTCTTATATGTGAAGGCATTACTCCCCATGAGAAAGGCATATGAAACATATATAATTTCAGATTTATGACATTCAAATCATTCAACCATTTACTCATAGGATATAAGTGAAGCACACGAGTAAATGACCAACTACTCCAAAAGATATAAGTGAAGGTCAATGAGTGGTTAAATAATTATGTAGCTATGTGAAGACTCTCTCTCATTTAAGAATTTCAGATCTTGTGATATTATTCAAACAGCAAGCAAAACAAAATAAAACAACATTTCAAGGATAGTACTCATCATGTGAAGAAGCAAAAACTTAGGCTCAACCGATACTAACCGATAATTGTTGAAGAAGAAAGGTGGGATGCCTACCGGGGCATCCGCAAGCTTAGATGCTTGAGACTTCTTGAAATATTATCTTGGGGTACCTTGGGCATCCACAAGCTTGAACTTTTGTGTCTCCTTAATTCCTTTTATATCACGGTTTCCTAAATCTCGAAAGCTTCATCAACACCAAACTCAACAAGAACTCGTGAGATAAGTTAGTATAAACCAATGCAAAAACCTTATCATTTTATACTATAACAAATCACTAAAATTATTAGTCAACATTGCATACTAAATGCCTATGCATATTTAATACTCATATCCTCAAATAGAATCATTAAACAAGCAAGCATATGCAAACAATGCAAACATAATAGCAATCTGCCAAAACAGTACAACCTGTAAAGAATGCAAGATTCATCATACTTACCTAACTCCAAACATTATGAAATTCTGCCATACTGTAGAAAATTTATCAGAGCTTAATATGCCAAAAGTTTCAACATTTTATCATATTCTGACTTTTCTAGGGAATTTTTGCAACAACGGTAAACTTTCTGTCTTGAAACAGCAACATGTATACTTGCAAAATAAGCATGGTAAAGGCTATCCTTGACATTTTTATTGAAAATAAAGATGAAAAACATTATTATAAATAACAGCAAGCAAATACTAGAAAAATAAAATAACTCTCCAAGCAAAACACATATCATGTGGTGAATAAAAATATAGCTCCAAGTAAACAAACCGATGAACGAAGACGAAAGAGGGGATGCCATCCAGGGCATCCCCAAGCTTAGGCTCTTGGTTGTCCTTGAATATTACCTTGGGTTGCCTTGGGCATCCCCAAGCTTAGGCTCTTGCCACTCCTTATTCTATAGTTCATCGAATCTTTACACAAAACTTGAAAACTTCACAACACAAAACTCAACTGAAAACTCGTAAGCTCCGTTAGTATAAGAAAATAAATCACCACTTAGGTATTGTTGTGAACTCATTCAAAATTCATATTGGTGTAATATCTACTGTATTCGAACTTCTCTATGTTTCATACCCTCCGATACTACTCACAGATTCATCAAAATAAGCAAACAACACACGAAAAAACAGAATCTGTCAAAAACAGAACAGTCTGTAGTAATCTGTAACTAACGCAAACTTCTGGAACTCAAAAAATTCTACCAAAATAGGAATACCTATATAATTTGATTATTGATCTTCTGCAATTGAAATCAGTATTTTTATCACGTTCTGGTGATTTTAAACAATTGTTTTCGTGAACAGAAAGTTTCTGGAATTTTCAGCAAGATCAAATAATTATCATCCAAGAAGATCCTATAGGTCTTACTTGGCACAAACACTAATTAAAACATAAAACCACATCTAACCAGAGGCTAGATCAAGTATTTATTACCAAACAGAAACAAAAAGAAAGAACAAAAATAAAAATTGGGTTGACTCCCAACAAGCGCTAACGTTTAACGCCCCTAGCTAGGCATGATGATTTCAATGATGCTCGCATAAAAGGTAAGAATTGAAACATAAAGAGAGCATAATGAAGAATATGAATAGCACATTTAAGTCTAACCCACTTCCTATGCATAGGGATTTTGTGAGCAAACAACTTATGGGAACAATAATCAACTAGCATAGGAAGGCAAAAGAAGTGCAACTTCAAAAATTTCAACACAAAGAGAGGAAACTTGATATTATTGCAATATGTAGAAGCATATGATCCTCTCTCATAATAATTTTCAGTAGCATCATGAATGAATTCAACAATATAACCATCACATAAAGCATTATTCTCATGATGCCCAAGAATATAAATTTTACTACTCTCCACATAAGCAAAATTCTTCTCATTCGAAATAGTGGGAGCAAACTCAACAAAATAACTATCATGTGAGGCATAATAAAATTGAGAATTAAAATCATGATGACAAGTTTCATGGTTATCTTTATTCTTTATAACATATGTGTCATCACAATAATCGTCGTAAATAGGAGGCATGCTTTCATCATAATAAATTTGCTCATCAAAACTTGGGGGACAAAAACTATCATCTTCATCAAACATAGCTTCTCCAAGCTTGTGGCTTTGCATATCATTAGCATCATGGATATTCAAGGAATTCATACTAACAACATTTAAATCATGCTCATCATTCAAATATTTAGTGCCAAACATTCTAATGCATTCTTCTTCTAGCACTTGAGCACAATTATCGGAATCCTTATTTTCACGAAAGACATTAAAAAGATGAAGCATATGAGGTACCCTCAATTCCATTTTTTTGTAGTTTTCTTTTATAAACTAAACTAGTGATAAAACAAGAAATTAAAAGATTCGATTGCAAGATCTAAAGATATACCTTCAAGCACTCACCTCCCCGGCAACGGCGCCAGAAAAGAGCTTGATGTCTACTACGCAACCTTCTTCTTGTAGACGTTGTTGGGCCTCCAAGTGCAGATGTTTGTAGGACAGTAGCAGATTTCCCTCAAGTGGATGACCTAAGGTTTATCAATCCGTGGGAGGCATAGGATGAAGATGGTCTCTCAAGCAACCCTGCAACCAAATAACAAAGAGTTTCTTGTGTCCCCAACACACCCAATACAATGGTAAATTGTATAGGTGCACTAGTTCGGCGAAGAGATGGTGATACAAATGCAATATGGATGGTAGATAAAGGTTTTTGTAATCTTAAAAAATAAAACAGCAAGGTAACTAATGATAAAAGTGAGCACAAACGGTATTGCAATGCATTGAAACAAGGCCTAGGGTTCATACTTTCACTAGTGCAAGTTCTCTCAACAATAATAACATAATTGGATCATATAAATATCCCTCAACATGCAACAAAGAGTCACTCCAAAGTCACTAATAGCGGAGAACAAACGAAGAGATTATGGTAGGGTACGAAACCACCTCAAAGTTATTCTTTCTAATCGATATATTCAAGAGTCCGTAGTAAAATAACACGAAGCTATTATTTCCATTCGATCTATCATAGAGTTCGTACTACAATAACACCTTAAGATACAAATCAACCAAAACCCTAATGTCACTTAGATACTCCAATGTCACCTCAAGTATCCGTGGGTATGATTATACGATATGCATCACACAATCTCAGATTCATCTATTCAACCAACACAAAGATCTTCAAAGAGTGCCCCAAAGTTTCTACTGGAGAGTCAGGACGAAAACGTGTGCCAAGCCCTATGCATAAGTTCACAAGGTCACTGAACCTGCAAGTTGATCACCAAACCATACATCATGTAGATCACGTGATATCCCATTGTCACCACAGATAAGCACATGCAAGACATACATCAAGTGTTCTCAAATCCTTAAAGACTCAATCCGATAAGATAACTTCAAAGGGAAAACTCAACCCATCACAAGAGAGTAGAGGGAGAGAAACATCATAAGATCCAACTATATTAGCAAAGCTCGCGATACATCAAGATCGTACCACCTCAAGAACACGAGAGAGAGAGAGATCAAACACATAGCTACTGGTACATACCCTCAGCCCCGAGGGTGAACTACTCCCTCCTCGTCATGGAGAGCGTCGGGATGATGAAGATGACCACCGGTGAGGGTTCCCCCCTCCGGCAGGGTGCCGGAACAGGGTCTCGATTGGTTTTTGGTGGTTGCAGAGGCTTGCGGCGGCGGAACTCCCGATCTATTCAGCTCCCCGATGGTTTTAGGGTATATGGATATATATAGGTGAAAGAAGTCGGTCAGGGGAGCCACGAGGCCCACGAGGGTGGGCGCGCCGTGGGCATGCACGCCCGCCCCGACCTCTTGGCCACCTCAAGCTTCCCGACTTCAACTCCAAGTCTCTGGATCACGCCTGCTCCAAAATCACGCTCCTAAAGGTTTCATTCCGTTTGGACTCGCTTGATATTCCTTTTCTCGAAACACTAAAACAAGGGAAAAAACAGAAACTGGCACTGGGCTCTGGGTTAATAGGTTAGTCCCAAAAATATTATAAAAGTTCATAGTAAAGCCCGTTAAACATCCAAGATGGATAATATAATAGCATGAATACTTCATAAATTATAGATACGTTGGAGACGTATCACTGATAACCCACAAGTATAGTGGATCAATTGTAGCCTCTTTCGATAAGTAAGAGTGTCGAACCCAACGAGGAGCTAAAGGTAGAACGAATATTCCCTCAAGTTCTATCGACCAACGATACAACTCTACGCACGCTTGACGTTTGCTTTACCTAGAACAAGTATGAAACTAGAAGTACTTTGTAGGTGTTTTTGGATAGGCTTGCAAGAAAGTAAAGAGTGAGTAAATAAAAGCTAGGAGCTGTTTAGATAAATACACAACTAAAGTGAATATAGCGAGTGTGGAAAAGTGGTGGTAGGAGTTGTGAAATTGTCCCTAGGCAACTGACTATGTTACTAGACCGGTAATCACTATTGCAATTCTATTTGAGGGAGAGGCATAAGCGAACATACTTTCTCTACTTGGATCATATGCACTTATGATTGGAACTCTAGCAAGAATCCGCAACTACTAAAGATTCATTAAGGTAAAACCCAACCATAGCATTAAAGTATCAAGTACCATTTATCCCATACGCAACAATCCCCTTACTCAGGTTTGTGTTTCAGTCACTCACGCAACCCACTATAAGCAAATCATGAACGCATTGCAACACCCTATAGCGGGAATCCTCACGCTATGCGACACGGAGGGCACCATAGGACAGCACCAATAATAAAACATGCAACTCAAACCAATCATAGCAATTCATCAATCACCGATAGGACAACAGAAATCTACTCAGACATCATAGGATGGCAACACATCATTGGATAATAATATGAAGCATAAAGCACCATGTTCAAGTAGAGGGTACAGCGGATTGCGGGAGAGTGGACCGCTGAATATAGAAGGGGGAAGGCGATGGAGATGTTGGTGAAGATGATGGAGGTGTTGGTGAAGATCGCGGTGATGATGATGACCCCTGGCAGCGCTCCGGCGCCACCGGAAGAAAGGGGGAGAGAGGCCCTGATGTCTACTACACAACCTTCTTCTTGTAGACATTGTTGGGCTTGCAAGTGCACAGGTTTGTAGGATAGTAGCAAATTTACCTCAAGTGGATGACCTAAGGTTTATCAATCCGTGGGAGGCGTAGGATGAAGATGGTCTCTCTCAAGCAACCCTGCAACCAAATAACAAAGAGTCTCTTGTGTCCCCAACACACCCAATACAATGGTAAATTGTATAGGTGCACTAGTTCAGCGAAGAGATGGTGATACAATGCAATATGGATGGTAGGTATAGGTTTTTGTAATCTGAAAATATAAAAACAGCAAGGTAACAAGTGGTAAAAGTGAGCGTAAACGGTATTGCAATGCTAGGAAACAAGGCCTAGGGTTCATACTTTCACTAGTGCAAGTTCTCTCAACAATAATAACATAGATAGATCATATAACAATCCCTCAACATGCAACAAAGAGTCACTCCAAAGCCACTAATAGAGGAGAACAAACGTAGAGATTATGGTAGGGTACGAAACCACCTCAAAGTTATTCTTTCGGATCAATCTATTAAAGAGTTCGTACTAGAATAACACCTTAAGACACAAATCAACCAAAACCCTAATGTCACCTAGATACTCCATTGTCACCTCAAGTATCCGTGGGCATGATTATACGATATGCATCACACAATCTCAGATTCATCCAACCAACACAAAGTACTTTAAAGAGTGCCCCAAAGTTTCTACCGGAGAGTCAAGAACGTGTGCCAACCCCTATGCATAGGTTCATGGGCGGAACCTGCAAGTTGGTCACCGAAACATACATCAAGAGGCACGTGAAATCCCATTGTCACCACAGATAAGCACGACAAGACATACATCAAGTGTTCTCATAAAAGACTCAATCCGATAAGATAACTTCAAAGGGGAAACTCAATTCATCACAAGAGAGTAGAGGGGGAGAAACATCATAAGATCCAACTACAATAGCAAAGCTCAGGATACAACAAGATCGTGCCAAATCAAGAACACGAGAGAGAGATCAAACACATAGCTACTGGTACATACCCTCAGCCCCGAGGGTGAACTACTCCCTCCTCGTCATGGAGAGCGCCGGGATGATGAAGATGGCCACCGGTGAGGGTTCCCCCCTCCGGCAGGGTGCCGGAACGGGCTCCCGAGAGGTTTTTGGTGGCTACAGAGTCTTGCGGCGGCGGAACTCCCGATCTATCTTGATATTCGATGTTTTTAGGGTACGTAGTCTTATATAGGCGAAAGAAGTCGGTCGGGAGGTGCTCAAGGGGCCCACGAGACAGGGGGCGCGCCCAGTAGGGGGGCGCGCCCCCTATCTCTTGGCCTCCTCGAGGATCTTCTGACGTGAACTCCAAGTCTCCAGGATGATATTCTTCCCAAAAATAACGATGCCGAAGGTTTCATTCCGTTTGGACTCCGTTTGATATTCCTTTTCCTCGAAATACTGAAACAGGCAATAAAACAACAATATGGGCTGGGCCTCCGGTTAATAGGTTAGTCCCAAAAGTAATATAAAAGTGAATAATAAAGCCCAATATTTCCCAAAACAGTAGATAATATAGCATGGATCAATAAAAAAATATAGATACGTTGGAGGCGTATCAAGCATCCCCAAGCTTAATTCCTGCTCGTCCTCGAGTAGGTAAATGATAAAAAAGATAATTTTTGATGTGGAATGCTAGTTCGCATAATTTCATTTTAATTCTTCTTAATTGTGATATGAATATTCAGATCCGAAAGATTCAAGACAAAAGTTCATATTGACATAAAAATAATAATACTTCAAGTATACTAACTAAGCAATTATGTCTTCTCAAAATAACATGGCCAAAGAAAGTTATCCCTACAAAATCATATAGTCTGGCTATGCTCCATCTTCCCCACACAAAATATTTAAATCATGCACAACCCCGATGACAAGCCAAGCAATTGTTTCATACTTTAACATTCTCAAACTTTTTCAATCTTCATGCAATACATGAGCGTGAGCCATGGACATAGCACTATAGGTGGAATAGAATGGTGGTTGTGGAGAAGACAGAAAAGGAGAAGATAGTCTCACATCAACTAGGCGTATCAACGGGCTATGGAGATGCCCATCAATAGATATCAATGTGAGTGAGTAGGGATTGCCATGCAACGGATGCACTAGAGCTATAAATATATGAAATCTCAACAAAAGAAACTAAGTGGGGTGAATCCAACTCGCTTGCTCATGAAGACCTAGGGCATTTTGAGGAAGCCCATCATTGGAATATACAAGCCAAGTTCTATAATGTAAAATTCCCACTAGTATATGAAAGTGACAACACAGGAGACTCTCTATCATGAAGATCATGGTGCTACTTTGAAGCATTGCCCCTTCTCTCGTTTTCTCTCATTTTTTTATTTTTTTTATTTTCTTTATTTGGGCCTTTTCTCATTTTTTTATGTCCTCTTTTTTTCTGTTTTTTTTATTTTTCGTCCGGAGTCTCATCCCGACTTGTGGGGGAATCATAGTCTCCATCATCCTTTCCTCACTAGGACAATGCTCTAAAAAAATGATGATCATCACACTTTTATTTTCTTACAACTCAAAAATTACAACTCGATTCTTAGAACAAAATATGACTCTATATGAATGCCTCCGGCGGTGTACCGGGATATGCAATGAATCAAGAGTGACATGTATGAAAGAATTATGAATGGTGGCTTTGCCACAAATACGATGTCAACTACATGATCATGCTAAGCAATATGACAATGATGGAGCGTGTCATAATAAACGGAACGGTGGAAAGTTGCATGGCAATATATCTCAGAATGGCTATGGAAATGCCATGATAGGTAGGTATGGTGGCTGTTTTGAGGAAGATATATGGTGGGTGTATGATACCGGCGAAAAGTGCGCGGTATTAGAGAGGCTAGCAATGGTGGAAAGATGGGAAAAAGTGCGTATAATCCATGGACTCAACATTAGTCATAAAGAACTCATATACTTATTGCAAAAATCTAGAAGTTACCAAAGCAAAGTATTACGTGCATGCTCCTAGGGGGATAGATTGGTAGGAAAATACCATCGCTCGTCCCCGACCGCCACTCATAAGGAAGACAATCAATAAATAAATTATGCTCCGACTTCATCACATAACGGTTCACGATACGTGCATGCTACGGGAATCACAAACTTTAACACAAGTATCTCTCAAATTCACAACTACTCAACTAGCATGACTCTAATATCACTACTTCCATATCTCAAAACAATCATCAAGCATCAAACTTCTCTTAGTATTCAACACACTCATAAGAAAGTTTTTACTATTTTTGGATACCTAGCATATTAAGATTATTTAAGAAAATTACCATGCTATTTAAGACTCTAAAAATAATATAATTGAAGCATGAGAGTTCATCTATTTCTTACAAATAAAACCACCACCGTCCTCTAAAAGATATAAGTGAAGTACTAGAGCAAATGACAAACTACTCCGAAAGATATAAGTGAAGATCAATGAGTAGTCGAATAATTATACAACTATGTGAAGACTCTCCCATTTAATAATTTCAGATCTTTGTATTTTATTAAAACAGCAAGCAAAGCTAAATAAAATTACATTGCAAGGATATCACAACTCATGTGAAGAAGCAAAAACTTAGGCTCAGCCGATACTAACCTGTAACATCCCAAATTTCCTATTTGGAATGTTTTACAATTATAGCTAAGCATCCTATGCATCCTATTTGATTTGAATGCCATTTGAAGTTTCAGAGAATTTTGAGTTTTGAATTTGAATTTCAAACTTTGGCAAGTGGGAATCATTTCAAAAACTACACCTGATAAATACTTGATCAAAAGTATGAGAGGAGTAAACATGACACTCCAAAAATATCAGAGGAAAACATTGCCAAAAGTTTTGGATTCAAATCTGAATTTTATTTGAATTTGAAAAATGGATTTTATAAAGTTTGGATTTTGCCTTTGGAAAAATGTTCAAATGAAAGGAATATTCCCGATCATTTTGGTATATATATACCCTATATAAAATATTTATAGTTATTGTTTTATTTCTGTTTTGTTTTATTAAAAATAAATTCAAAAAAAGAGAAAACCCCCAGCGCCGCCAGCCAGTGCCCTGCCCAGCCAGCCTGAAACCGCCCCACCAGCCTGGCCCACTAGCGGCCCACCTGCCACCGAGAGCCCACCAACCGGCCTCACTCGCCCATGCCAAAACCCTTGGCGCGGTCGCCCCGCCGCGCACCTCCTCTCTCTCTCGCAGGTGGACCCGCCCCATCTTCAACCCTCGCCCACGCCACGCCCGCCGCCGCAGATCGCGGATCTCGAAGGATCCGGATCCCGATCTGCCCCGATCGCCGTTGCAGGTGCCGAGGCCCCAGCCTATTTAAGCCGGACCTCCGCACCCCATTCCCCCTAGCCCTCGCCGGACCCCCCTCTCTTTCGACGAGCTCACCGGAGCCAGAACCATCCGCCGCCGCCTTTCTCGTCGCCGTCGCCGCCCTAGACCACCCCGGTCACCCCCGACTCCACCAAACCCCTCCTCGACCTCGTCCGACTCCGCCCGGCTACTCCCCGACCTCCCGACGATCAAGCCCTCACTGACTCGTCGCCGCCATGGCCGCCGCCGCCGAGCTCCGGTACGTCGCCGGAGATCTCCTCCCCCGTCCGATCCCCAACCAACGGCTAGGATTAGATTACCCCGAAGGGGTATGTTTTTTTATAAAAAGCGGGCCGGTTCGTTACGGTTTATTAGTTAGGGTTTTTATTTATTAGCCCGGCCCGTTTTAGTTTAACCCTAGGCCCGTTTAGGTTATTTTACGCACAGTGCGTAGTTTTGGCCCATTAGGCCTTTTTCTTTTAATTTCATTTTCTGTTTTAACAGAATAGTTCCTGTTTTGAAAAATTCATATCTTTTATTCTGTTTAATATTTTTAGTTGATTCTTTTTTTGTTGGTTTGAAAATTTTATGTAGTTTCTGTAGAATATATATTTAGCTATGTTAAAATTAATTAAAATTGCTTTAATTTAGTTTTAGTCAGAATAGTAAATCTGCTATAACTTGAGTTAGAAAAATTATTTTTGGATGATTCTTTTTGTCCCAACTTTATTTTGGCATTGCCAAACCATAAAAATTAACTTGGGTATTTTAGGATTAATAAATAAATAGTTTTAAACAGAATCTTATTAATCCCAATTAATTAACTAGCTACTGTTTTCCTATTAATTTAATTAGTAAATAAATTTATTTTTATCATGTGATTGATTATTCTAGGGTAGTTTCTGTCACTTTATAGGATGAACTTTTATTTATAATTAATAAATGTTTTATTTTATTTTTCTTAATAGAAATTAGATTAGGCCTAAAAGGAGTTTTATAATAGCTTTTAAATTAATTCTTTTTGCTCCTAGTTGCTTAGTGCATCCTTTTCTGTTAAGTTAACCTAAAACCATGATTAGGTTATGTTAAGAAATTTTTGTTATATAAAACTACTTTTAGTTGTTGTTTGAAGTAGGAAAACTTTGAATGGGTTTTTCTTTGAGTTTTCCCTTGGATTTTGATTTGGTTGTTTTGGTGTGTTATTTTACTTTTGTTATGCTATGTGATCCTATTGCTATGTGCTTATTGTGATTGTTTGTCTCGGTAGAGTTTCCGAGTGCGAAGCTTGCTACTACGAATCTTTAGCTTACGAGGATCATCAGCAAGGCAAGTTTTGATCATGTTATTTCTATACCTATGTTTTTGTGTATTAGAATTGTCACCACCCACCATGCATGCAGTAGTTGAAATTTTGAAGTTATTAAACTTGAGTAGTATCATGTGGTAGGATGAACCAACCCCCTTGTTACCATGACCCCGGGACGAAGTAGTTTACTTTGCTATGCTCGTAGACAGGTTTTGGTTGAGTGAAATTCATAAGCAAGATCTGAGAGTCAATGATGATGACAACCCCATGAACTACAAGAATCAAGATGGACTTCGGAATTCACTACTGGGTGGAGGACGGTTGACGGGCACCTGGAGAAACCGGTGGTTGGCCGGGATGCATGGAGAAGTGCCATGACATCTTGCGGAAAGCTTCACCCAGCCACGAAGAGAAGGATGGATGCCCCATGACCAGAAGCTTACATGCAGCCGCAAGCCATTATGGGCTCGCTGGGTTAACCCTAGTAGTGACGCTGGCTGGACGGTACTACGAGATGTAGAAGAACGGTAGGATTGATGGGTACCGCAGTAGCAGAAGAACTCTTTGGAAGACCCTGTTTCATTCGTCCGTCTTCAAACACCATGAAGTGCGAAGACTTTAAAGGAGGGAATGATTCTTGGGAAAGTGCACAACCCTCTGCAGAGTTAAAGATCTAATCGATTAGCCGTGTCCCGATTACGGACAATTTGAGCCTCTGGAACTTGGAAGTATTCGAAATCTCAACACTAAAACTAATGAATTAATTTGAGGGTTTATGACTTAATAATTTGGGAATGAGATATTGGTTGGCGGAACCATCTCAATAACTACCAACAATTGTAGTAATTTGCAAGCAAGTCCACCGTAGTAGGGAAAATTTGCTTTTCGCAAAATGATGAAACTTAGAGCCCCACAGCCAAAATGCATATAGTGATAGTAAGTTTATTATTGTTGTTCTTCATGACTTGCCAGCTTATTCAAAAGCTGACCTACATGGCTGCAACGCCTTATGTTGCGAGGTATATTCGATCAAAGGAGTGAGGCTACGCTCGCGCTTGGCGATTGCCCTTGGAGTCGGATGGACTCGCTTTACTTCGACGCTTCCGCAGCATTAGTAGTTTATTTCTCATGAGTTGGCCTTGAGCCGAATTTATTCCTTGTAATAAAGACTCTATATGAGAATCGTAATAATATTCAGGTGTGATTGAACTTTGATTACTTTATCGATGTCTCGTGAGTACCAAAGATGATCTTGGGATGGTACAGGCACAGAGATTTGACCGATTTTGGGTCAGGTCGCTACAGAGATGGTATCAGAGCACACGCTGACCCTAGGATTGTAATCCGTAATTCCCCCTGTTCATTCCTAACTCCTCTCCGATTTTCAACATTCTAGATGGCCGTCGAGTTCACCCCAGTTTTGCTACCGGAGTTTTGCCAGCCCGATGAGACGATGCCCTTCGGCAGAAAGCTGGTCCAGATGGTGAAGAAGCTGAAGATCGCTCTACCCTCGATCACCGGGAAGCCAACCAATGCACTTCCGACGGACACCCGCTACAGGATTGAAGTGCATATCCCAGGGAGAACCTTCGGAGGACACACGGAGCCGATTGACTTCGAGTTCACCGAGTTCAACTGGATCATCGGAAGGGACGTGGCGATCTATCGAGCACTTGGACATCTCCGAGAGGAGTACAGGGCCGAGCTCGATCCCTCAGACCTCGCCATGGTTTCTCGCAGGGCAAGGAATGGAGATATCATCCGTACCGTTGATGACGACTCCACTCTCTCTTACATCCAGGACTTGGAGTGTCTTCTCAGGAAACGGGAGATTCAGACTCGCCGTAACTCGAAGACACACCGGAAGCTTTTGTTCCGTGAACTGGAACTGGAGGAGAAGGCACGCGCAGACTTCCTTAACCATGAGGAAGAAGTCGCGGACTTCATGGAGACAGTCGACGACCTGAAGATGAAGCTTGCCGCGATAGAGGAAAAGATGGACTTGGGAGAGGACCTTTTTCCGAGTGGAGATGAAGGACCCCTCGTGAGTAATGATCAGGACTATGAAGGGAGTTCCACTGAAGGAAGCCACAAGAGGAGGCGCCACAACAGAGGACGCAAGGATTATTGATGAAGACTTTTTAGTCGACCACCATGTTATTTTACTTTTCGTCGATCAGTTAGGCCGATATATTCGATTAGTCACGAGCTTTTGTAATCGAGTTTGAACCATGTTTGAGTGGAATGAATAAATGATTGGTGTGTTTATGTTTGTGCATTCATATGGGTAGTGTTATTCCTCATAGACCATTGTTCTATTCTAATTTTCTCATCCACTCCAAAACACCAGATGCCTCCGAGACGTGACACTGGTTTTCCGCCGGAGCTCACCCAGCTGCTCCAGCAGCAGAATGCACTCATGCAGCTTCTCATCCAGAATCAGAACAACAACACCAACAATCCACCGCCACCACCCCCTGTGGACAACTTGACTCGATTCCTGAGGCTGAATCCGCCAGTGTTCTCTAGTAGCACTGAGCCGATTGTGGCTGATGATTGGCTCCGCAAAGTCGGAAGAGAGCTAATCACTGTTGGATGCACTGATGCTGAGAAGGTGCGCTTTGCCGCGCATCAACTTGATGGACCTGCAGCTTCTTGGTGGGAGAACTACACCGCCACTTATCCCATTGGTGCCATCACATGGGATCAATTCCAGCAGGCCTTCCGCACCGCTCATGTCTCAGCTGGAGCCATGAGTCTGAAGAAGCGTGAGTTCCGCAACTTGCGCCAGGGGAACCGTACTGTGGCACAGTACGTGGATGAATTCAGCAAGCTCGCTCGCTATGCCCCAGATGATGTGGCCACAGATGCCGCAAAGCAGGAGAAGTTCCTTGAGGGACTCAATGATGAACTGAGCATGCAGCTTATTGTGGCTACCTTCAACAACTACCAGGAGCTGGTAGACAAGGCCACCATACTTGAAGGCAAGCAGCAGCAGATTGAAAGCCGCAAGCGGAAGTACAGCCAGGGGAAGCACAACTCGGGAGCTCAGCGAAGCCCGCTATGCACCATACTCAAAGGGCACACCCATCATAACCATGGAGGTCATAACCATGGAGGAAATGGGAACAACCGCAGCCAGGACAACAAGTCAGGCCATGGCAATGGAAATGGAAATGGTAATGGCAATCAGCATCGTTCTGCCCCGGCTCCGAAGGATCTGAGCCACATCACCTGCTTCAAGTGCCAGAAGACAGGGCACTATGCCACCGACTGCCCGGAGGCCAAGCAGAGGAATGGAAATGGCAATGGAGGCTCAGCGAAGAAGCCCAATCCGTTCCCTCGTGCTCAGGTGAACCACATCAACGTGGAGGACGTCTATGATCAGCCAGACACTGTGGTTGGTAAGTTTTTATTGAATTCACGTTCAGTTTTGGTACTCTTTGATTCTGGTGCAACACATTCATTCATATCAAGGGTAGTTGTGGAAAAGTACGGGTTGCCCACTAAAACCCTTAGAAGCCCCCTTCGCGTCAGTTCCGCAGGAGGAGAAATGATGGCAGGCTTAGGCTGTCATGCAACCCTCAACATCGGGAACCATAAATTTCCCGCAGACCTCATAGTGTTGGAAACTCAGACCTTGGATGTAATCCTAGGCATGGATTGGTTGACAAAGTTCGAAGGGAACATAGACTGTGCCCGTAAGTCTATTCTGCTGACCACCCCGGAGCAGAAGAGGATCAAGTATGTAGCCAGGCACAGCCAGATGAAGAATCAGGTGAATTCCCTCACGGGAGTTGTTCAGGAGGAAGTGCCAGTAGTGCAAGATTTTCCCGATGTGTTTCCGGAGGAATTACCAGGAATGCCACCGGACAGGGACATTGAATTTCTGATCGAGTTATTGCCCGGCACAGCCCCAATATCCAAGAGACCTTATCGGATGCCACCAAATGAGTTGAAAGAGATCAAGGATCAAATTAATGAGTTATTGGAGAAAGGATATATTCGTCCAAGCTCATCACCTTGGGGAGCCCCAGTTCTTTTGGTAGAGAAGAAGGATGGAAGCTTGAGGATGGTTGTGGATTATCGTGCGTTGAACGAAGTGACCATCAAGAACAAATACCCTCTGCCGATGATTAATGACTTGTTTGATCAGCTAGTAGGAGCCAAGGTATTCTCTAAGATCGATCTACGATCAGGGTATCATCAGTTGAAGATCCGTGAAAAGGATATACCCAAAACAGCATTCACTACCAGGTATGGTTTATATGAGTATACCGTCATGTCATTTGGATTGACTAATGCTCCTGCATACTTCATGAATTTGATGAACAAGGTGTTTATGGAATATCTGGACAATTTTGTCGTGGTGTTCATCGATGATATACTGATTTTCTCCAAGAGCGAGGAAGAGCATAAGGAACATTTGCGTCTAGTTCGAGAAACTTCGAGAACATCAGTTGTATGCCAAGTTCAGCAAATGTGAATTTTGGTTGAAGGAAGTTGGATTCCTCGGACATGTTATTTCAGGAGAAGGAATAGCAGTTGATCCCGCCAAGGTTGAATCAGTCACCGATTGGCAGTCACCCACCTCAGTCAAGGAGATCCGCAGTTTTCTCGGACTTGCAGGATATTATCGGAGGTTTATTGAGAACTTCTCGAGGATTGCCAAGCCCATGACTGAGCTGTTGAAGAAGGAGGCCAAGTATGTTTGGACCGAGGAATGTGAAGCCAGTTTTCAGGAATTAAAGAAATGGTTGGTCACAGCCCCAGTGTTGATTTTGCCGGACATACACAAGGAATACCAGGTTTATTGTGACGCTTCTCGTCAAGGACTCGGAGGAGTACTGATGCAGGAAGGAAAAGTTGTAGCTTATGCCTCCAGACAGCTACAACCTCATGAGATGAATTATGCCACACATGATTTGGAGTTAGCAGCCGTAGTGCATGCACTCAAGACCTGGAGACATTTCCTCATCGGAAACCGTTGTGATGTTTACACAGATCACAAGAGCTTGAAGTATATTTTCACGCAGAAGGAATTGAACCTCAGGCAGAGGAGATGGCTAGAGTTGATCAAGGACTACGACATGAGATTGCATTACCACCCCGGTAAAGCTAATGTTGTAGCAGATGCTTTGAGCCGTAAGAGTTATGTGAATACTCTTACAGCAGGAGGATTACCCCAGGAGTTAGTCGATGACCTCAGAGATCTCCGACTGGAGATAGTTCCGAAAGGATATGTTGCAACTCTGGAAGTACAGTCCACTTTGCCCGAAAGGATTCGTGAAGCCCAGAAGCCGGACAAGGAAATTGATGAGATAAAGCAAAAGATGAATGAAGGAAAAGCTAAAGGATTCCGTAAGGATGAGCACGGAACTATATGGTTCGAGGATCGTATTTATGTGCCCATTGATCCCGAACTCAGGAAGCTAATTCTTCAGGAGGCTCATGATTCACCGTATTCGATTCACCCGGCAACACCAAGATGTACCGGATTTGAAGGGAAGTTTCGGTGGACGGTATGAAGAAGGATATTGCCGAGTACGTAGCAGTATGCGATGTTTGTCAACGTGTAAAGGCAGAACATCAGAAGCCAGTAGGGTTACTCCAACCTTTGCCGATTCCCGATTGGAAATGGGAAAAACTCGGAATGGATTTTATCACAGGATTACCCAGGACCCGTTCAGGTTATGATTCCATCTGGGTAGTGGTTGATCCTTTGACCAAGGTAGCTCACTTCATTCCCGTGAAGACTACCTATACCAGTGCAAAGTTGGCCAAGATATACATGACCAGGATCGTATGTCTGCATGGAGTTCCGAGGAAAATCGTGTCGATAGAGGAACGTAGTTTACCTCAAAGTTTTGGAAGCGATTGCATGAAACTTTGGGTACGAGGCTGGAATTGAGACAGCTTTTCATCCGCACAGATGGATGACCGAGAGAGTCAATCAGATTCTGGAGGACATGTTGAGAGCTTGTGTGCTAGACTATGGGTCTAGCTGGGATGATAATTTGCCATACGCAAAATTCTCATACAACAACAGTTATCAATCCAGTCTAAAGATGGCCCCTTTCGAAGCTCTATACGGAAGGAGGTGCAAAACACCATTGCTGTGGGATAGTGTTGGAGATCGATCACTTTTCGGTTCCGATCTTATCAGGGATTCCGAAGAGAAAGTCAAGCTGATTCGAGACAGACTCAAGATAGCACAGTCGAGACAGAAGAGTTATGCAGACAGTAAGCGCAAGGAAGTAACATACGAAGTGGGTGACCGAGCATACCTTCGTGTGTCTCCACTTCATGGAATCAAGAGGTTTGGTGTCAAGGGAAAGTTAGCACCCCGATTCATTGGCCCCTACAAAATACTCGAACGTCGTGGAGAGGTTGCTTACAAGTTGGAATTGCCGGAAGGATTGTCCGGAGTTCATGATGTCTTCCATGTTTCTCAGCTGAAGAAGTGTCATGCCGACATGGACGATGTTCCGTTGAGAGACACAGTGCCCCTAGAGGCCATACAGCTTGACAGTGATCTGACTTACAAGGAGAAACCCGTCCGAATTCTCGAGACTGCAAGCAGAGTCACCCGCAGCAAGGTCATCAAATTTTGCAAGGTGCTGTGGAGTCACCACACCGAGGAAGAAGCCACTGGGAGCGCTTGAAGAAGATCTTCTTGAGACCACCCGCACCTATTTGTTAGTTAACCCGAATCTCGAGGGCTAGATTCATCTTAAGGTGGTAGGTTTGTAACATCCCAAATTTCCTATTTGGAATGTTTTACAATTATAGCTAAGCATCCTATGCATCCTGTTTGATTTGAATGCCATTTGAAGTTTCAGAGAATTTTGAGTTTTGAATTTGAATTTCAAACTTTGGCAAGTGGGAATCATTTCAAAACTACACCGATAAATACTTGATCAAAAGTATGAGAGGAGTAAATATGACACTCCAAAAATATCAGAGGAAAACATTGCCAAAAGTTTTGGATTCAAATCTGAATTTTATTTGAATTTGAAAAAATGGATTTTATAAAGTTTGGATTTTGCCTTAGGAAAAATGTTCAAATGAAAGGAATATTCCCTGATCATTTTGGTATATATATACCCTATATAAAATATTTATAGTTATTGTTTTATTTCTGTTTTGTTTTATTAAAAAATAAATTAAAAAAAAAGAAACCCCCCCCAGCGCCAGCCAGCCCTCTGCCCGGCCAGTATGAAACCCCCCACCACTGGCCTGGCCCAATGCCCACACTGCCACCGAGCCGGCCCAGCCAACCGGCCTCACTCGCCCCCGCGCCCGAAAACCCTTGGCGCCGGTCGCCCGCTCGCCCGCACCCTCCCTCTCTCTCTGGCAGGTGGACCCGCCCCCATCTTCAACCCCTCGCCCACGCCACGCCGTCGCCGCCGTAGATCGCCGGATCCCGAAGGATCCGGGATCCCGATCCGCCCCCGATCGCCCCCCCGTTGCAGGCCGAGGCCCCAGCCTATTTAAGCCGGACCTCCGCACCCCATTCCCCCCCCTAGCCCCTCGCCGGACCCCCTCTCTCTCTCGCACGAGCTCGCCGGAGCCGAACCATCCGCCGCCGCCTTTCTCGTCGCCGTCGCCGCCCTAGACCACCCCGGTCACCCCCGACTCCACCAAACCCCTCCCCGACCTCGTCCGCACCCGCCCGGCTACTCCCCCGACCTCCCCGACGACCGAAGCCCTCACCGCACTCGTCGCCGCCGCCGTCGCCGAGCTCCGGTACGTCGCCGGAGATCTCCTCCCCCGTCCGATCCCCGACCAACGGCTAGGATTAGATTACCCCGAAGGGGTATGTTTTTTTATAAAAAGCGGGCCGGTTCATTACGGTTTATTAGTTAGGGTTTTTATTTATTAGCCCGGCCCGTTTTAGTTTAACCCTAGGCCCGTTTAGGTTATTTTACGCACAGTGCGTAGTTTAGGCCCATTAGGCCTTTTTCTTTTAATTTCATTTTCTGTTTTAACAGAATAGTTCCTGTTTTGAAAAATTCATATCTTTTATTCTGTTTAATATTTTTAGTTGATTCTTTTTTGTTGGTTTGCAAATTTTATGTAGTTTCTGTAGAATATATATTTAGCTATGTTAAAATTAATTAAAATTGCTTTAATTTTTTTAGTCAGAATAGTAAATCTGCTATAACTTGAGTTAGAAAAATTATTTTGGATGATTCTTTTTGTCCCAACTTTATTTTGGCATTGCCAAACCATAAAAATTAGCTTGGGTATTTTAGGATTAATAAATAAATAGTTTTAAACAGAATCTTATTAATCCCAATTAATTAACTAGCTACTGTTTTCCTATTAATTTAATTAGTAAATAAATTTATTTTTATCATGTGATTGATTATTATAGGGTAGTTTCTGTCACTTTATAGGATGAACTTTTATTTATAATTAATAAAAGTTTTATTTTATTTTTCTTAATAGAAATTGGATTAGGCCTAAAAGGAGTTTTATAATAGCTTTTAAATTAATTATTTTTGCTCCTAGTTGCTTAGTGCATCCTTTTCGTTAAGTTAACCTAAAACCATGATTAGGTTATGCTAAGAAATTTTGTTATATAAAACTACTTTTAGTTGTTGTTTGAAGTAGGAAAACTTTGAATGGGTTTTCTTTGAGTTTTCCTTGATTTTGATTTGGTTGTTTTGGTGTGTTATTTTACTTTTGTTATGCTATGTGATCCTATTGCTATGTGCTTATTGTGATTGTTTGTCTCGGTAGAGTTTCCAAGTCTAAGCTTGCTACTCTGAATCTTTAGCTTACGAGGATCATCAGCAAGGCAAGTTTTGATCATGTTATTTCTATACCTATGTTTTTGTGCATTAGAATTGTCACCACCCACCATGCATGCAGTAGTTGAAATTTTGAAGTTATTAAACTTGAGTAGTATCATGTGGTAGGATGAACCAACCCCCTTGTTACCATGACCCCGGGACGAAGTAGTTTACTTTGCTATGCTCGTAGACGGGTTTTGGTTGAGTGAAATTCATAAGCAAGATGTGAGAGTCAATGATGATGACAACCCCATGAACTACAAGAATCAAGATGGACTTGAATTCACTCATTGGGTGGAGGGCGGTTGACGGGCACCTGGAGAACCCAAGTGGTTGGCGGGATGCATGGAGAAGTGCCATGACATCTTGCGGAAAGCTTCACCTAGCCACGAAGAGAAGGATGGATGCCCCATGACCGGAAGCTTACCTGTGCAGCCGCAAGCCATTATGGGCTCTGGCTGGGTTAACCCTAGTAGTGACGCTGGCTGGACGGTACTACGAGATGTAGAAGAACGGTAGGATTGGATGGGTACCGGCAGTAGCCAGAAGAACTCTTTGGAAGACCCTGTTTCATTCGTCCCGTCTTCAAACACCATGAAGTGCGAAGACTTTAAAGGAGGGAATGATTCTTGCGGGGAAAGTGCGCAACCCTCTGCAGAGTTAAAGATCTAATCGATTAGCCGTGTCCCCGGTTACGGACAATTTGAGCCTCTGGAACTTGGAAGTATTCGGAAATCTCAACACTAAAACTAATGAATTAATTTGAGGGGTTTATGACTTAATAATTTGGGAATGAGATATTGGTTGGCGGAACCATCTCAATAACTGCCAACAATTGTAGTAATTTGCAAGCAAGTCCACTGTAGTAGGGAAAAATTTTCTTTTCGCAAAATGATGAAACTTAGAGCCCCACAGCCAAAATGCATATAGTGATAGTAAGTTTATTATTGTTGTTCTTCATGACTTGCCAGCTTATTCAAAAAGCTGACCTACATGGCTGCAATGTCTTATGTTGCGAGGTATATTCCGATCAGGAGTGAGGCTACGCCCGCGCTTGGCGATTGCCCTTTGGAGTCGGATGGACTCGCTTTACTTCGACGCTTCCGCAGCATTAGTAGTTTATTTCTCATGAGTTGGCCTTGAGCCGAATTTATTCCCTTGTAATAAAGACTCTATATGAGAATCGTGTAATAATATTCAGGTGTGATTGAACTTTGATTACTTTATCGATGTACTGTGAGTACCAGCATGATCTTGGGATGGTACAGGCACAGAGATTTGACCGATTTTGGGTCAGGTCGCTACATAACCGATAGTTGTTGAAGAAGAAAGGTGGGATGCCTACCGGGGCATCCCCAAGCTTAGATGCTTGAGACTTCTTGAAATATTATCTTGGGGTGCCTTGGGCATCCCCAAGCTTCAACTTTTGTGTCTCCTCAATTCCTCTCATATCATGGTTTCTCTTTTTATCAAAAGCTTCATTCACAACAAACTCAACAAGAACTCGTGAGATAGGTTAGTATAAACCAATGCAAAACCTTATCAATTTCTACTGTAACAAATCACTAACATTATTATTCAACATTGCATACTAAATGCCTCTGCAAATTCAGTACTCCTATCCTTCAATAGAATCATTAAACAAGCAAACATATGCAAACAATGCAAACATAACAGCAATATGCCAAAACAGTATAGTCTGTAAAGAATGCAGGATTCATCATACTTCCCTAACTCCAAAAATTATGAACTAAAATTCCCACTGTAATAAATTTAGCAGATATATTAAAAAAGATTCAACACTATACCATTCTCTGAGTTTTCTAGGGAATTTTGCAACAGCGGTAAACTTTCTGTTTTCAAACAGCAACATGTATAGTAACAAAATAAGCATGGCAAAGGCTATCCTTGACTTTTTTTTATTGAAAATAAAGAAGCAAAACATTATTCTAAATAACAGAAAGCAAAAACTAACAAAATAAAATGACGCTCCAAGCAAAACACATATCATGTGGTGAATAAAAATATAGCTCCAAGTAAAGTTACCGATGAACGAAGACGAAAGAGGGGATGCCATCCGGGGCATCCCCAAGCTTAGGCTCTTGGTTGTCCTTGAATATTACCTTGGGGTGCCTTGGGCATCCCCAAGCTTAGGCTCTTGCCACTCCTTATTCCATAGTCCATCGAATCTTTACCCAAAACTTGAAAACTTCACAACACAAAACTTAACAGAAAACTCGTGAGCTCCGTTAGCGAAAGAAAACAAAACACCACTTCAAGGTACTGTAATTAACTCATTATTTATTTATATTGGTGCTATACCTACTGTATTCCAACTTCTCTATGGTTTATAAACTATTTTACTAGACATAGATTCATCAAAATAAGCAAACAACACAATGAAAACAGAATCTATCAAAAACAGAACAGTCTGTAGTAATCTGTAACTAACGCAAACTTCTGGAACTCCAAAAATTCTAAAATAAATTGGTGGACCTGAGGAATTTGTCTATAAATCATATTCAAAAAGAATCAATTAAATATCACTCTCCATTAAAAAGTTGAAGCTAATATCATGAGCGCTAAAGTTTCTGTTTTTTACAGCATGATCATAAAGACTTCACCCAAGTCTTCCCAAAGGTTCTACTTGGCACAAACACTAATTAAAACATGAAAACACATCTAACCAGAGTCTAGATGGATTATTTATTCCAAAAAAGAACCAAAAAGCAATAAACTAAAATAAAATTGGGTTGCCTCCCAACAAGCGCTATCGTTTAACGCCCCTAGCTAGGCATGATGATTTGAATGATGCTCACATAAGAGATAAGATTTGAAACATAAAGAGAGCATCATGAAGAATATGACTAGCACATTTAATTCTAACCCATTTCCTATGAATAGGGATTTTGTGAGCAACCAACTTATGGGAACATTAATCAACTAGCATAGGAAGGCAAAACAAGCATAACTTCAAAACTTGAAGCACATAGAGAGGAAACTTGACATTATTGCAATTCGTACAAGCATATGTACCTCCCTCATAATAATTTTCAGTAGCATCATGAATGAATTCAACAATATAACCAGCACGTAAAGCATTCTTTTCATGATCTACAAGCATAGAAAATTTACTACTCTCCACATAAGCAAATTTCTTCTCATGAATAGTAGTGGGAGCAAACTCAACAAAATAATTATCATGTGAGGCATAATCCAATTGAAAACTAAAATCATGATGACAAGTTTCATGGTTATAATTATTCCTAATAGCATACAAGTCATCACAATAATCATCATAAATAGCAACTTTGTTCTCATAATCAATTGGAACCTCTTCCGAAAAAGTGAATCATCACTAAATAAAGTTGACACTCTTCCAAATCCACTTTCATGTTCATCACAATAAGATTAAACATCCTCCAAAATAGTGGGATCACTACTTCCTAAAGTTGACACTCTTGCAAACCCACTTTCATCAATATAATCATCATAAATAGGAGGCATGCTATCATCAAAATAAATTTGCTCATCAAAACTTGGGGGACAAAAAATATCATCTTCATCAAACATAGCTTCCCCAAGCTTGTGGCTTTGCATATCATTAGCACAATGGATATTCAAGGAATTCATACTAACAACATTGCAATCATGCTCATCATTCACATATTTCATGCCAAGCATTCTATGTAATTCTTCTTCTAGCACTTGAGCACAATTTTCCTTTCCATCATTCTCACGAAAGATATTAAAAAGATGAAGCGTATGAGACAAACTCAATTCCATTTTTTTTGTAGTTTTCTTTTATAAACTAAACTAGTGATAAAACAAGAAACAAAAAGATTCAATTGCAAGATCAAAAGATATACCTTCAAGAACTCACCTCCCCGGCAACGGCGCCAGAAAAGAGCTTAGTTGACGGGGTGTGAGTGAGTGCCGCTTACCTAGCCTCCCCGGCAACGGCGCCAGAAAAGAGCTTGATGCCAACTACACAACCTTCTTCTTGTAGACGTTGTTGGGCCTGCAAGTGCACAGGTTTGTAGGACAGTAGAAAATTTCCCTCAAGTGGATGACCTAAGGTTTATCAATCCGTGGGAGGCGTAGGATGAAGATGGTCTCTCTCAAGCAACGCTGCAACCAAATAACAAAGAGTCTCTTGTGTCCCCAACACACCCAATACAATGGTAAATTGTATAGGTGCACTAGTTCGGTGAAGAGATGGTGATACAAGTGCAATATGGATGGTAGATATAGGTTTTTGTAATCTGAAAATATAAAAACAGCAAGGTAACAAGTGGTAAAAGTGAGCGTAAACGGTATTGCAATGCTAGGAAACAAGGCCTAGGGTTCATACTTTCACTAGTGCAAGTTCTCTCAACAATAATAATATAGATAGATCATATAAAAATCCCTCAACATGCAACAAAGAGTCACTCCAAAGCCACTAATAGCGGAGAACAAACGTAGAGATTATGGTAGGGTACGAAACCACCTCAAGGTTATTCTTTCGGATCGATCTATTAAAGACTTCGTACTAGAATAACAACTTAAGACACAAATCAACCAAAACCCTAATGTCACCTAGATACTCCATTGTCACCTCAAGTATCCGTGGGCATGATTATACGATATGGATCACACAATCTCAGATTCATCCAACCAACACAAAGTACTTTAAAGAGTGCCCCAAAGTTTCTACCGGAGAGTCAAGAACGTGTGCCAACCTCTATGCATAGGTTCATGGGCGTAACCCGCAAGTTGGTCACCAAAACATACATCAAGAGGCACGTGAAATCTCATTGTCACCACAGATAAGCACGGCAAGACATACATCAAGTGTTCTCATAAAAGACTCAATCCGATAAGATAACTTCAAAGGGGAAACTCAATTCATCACAAGAGAGTAGAGGGGGAGAAACATCATAAGATCCAACTACAATAGCAAAGATCGGGATACATCAAGATCGTGCCAAATCAAGAACACGAGAGAGAGAGAGAGAGAGAGATCAAACACATAGCTACTAGTACATTGATACGTCCATTTTGCATCATGCTTTTATATCGATATTTATCGCATTATGGGATGTTATTTTATGTTATGTCACAATACTTATGGCTATTCTCTCTTATTTTACAAGGTTTACCATGAAGGGGGAGAATGCCGGCAGCTGGAATTCTGGGCTGGAAAAGGAGCAAATATTGAAGGCCTATCCTGCGCAACTCCAAAAGTCCTGAAACTCCACAGAATACCTTAAAATAAATAAAGAAAAATCATCGCCAAAGATGAAGGCCAGGGGGCCCACACCCTGCTCACGAGGGTGGGGGCGCCCCCCTGGGGCGCTCCCCCTACCTCGTGGGCCCCCTGGTGGCTCTTCGACGCCCATCTTCTCCTATATGAAGTCTTTCGATGAGAAAAAAATCGGAAGCAACCTTTCGGGACGAGACTCCGCCGCCACGAGGCGGAACCTTGGCGATACCAATCTAGGGCTCCGACAGAGCTATTTTGCCGGGGACACTTCCCTCTGGGAGGGGGAAATCATCACCATCGTCATCACCAATGCTCCTCTCATCGGGAGAGGGCAATCTCCATCAACATCTTCATCAGCACCATCTCATCTCCAAACCCTAGTTCATCTCTTGTATCCAATTCTTGTCTCCAAGTCCGGGATTGGTGCTAGTAGGTTGCTAGTAGTGTTCATTACTCCTTGTAGTTGATGCTAGTTGGTTTACTTGGTGGACTATCATATGTTCAGATCCGTTATGCATATTATTACCCCTCTGATTATGAACATGAATACGCTTTGTGAGTAGTTACGTTTGTTCCTGAGGACACGGGAGAAGTCTTGCTATTAGTAGTCATGTGAATTTGGTATTCGTTCGATATTTTGATGAGATGTATGTTGTCTAACCTCTAGTTGTGTTATGTGAACGTCGACTACATAACACTTCACCATTATTTGGGCCTAGAGGAAGGCATTGGGAAGTAATAAGTAGATGATGGGTTGCTAGAGTGACAGAAGCTTGAACCCTAGTTTATGCGTTGCTTCATAAGTGTAACATCCCAAATTTCCTATTTGGAATGTTTTACAATTATAGCTAAGCATCTATGCATTCTGTTTGAATTTGAGTGGCATTTGAAGTTTCAGAAGTTTTGGAGTTGTTGGAATTTGAATTCAAATTTTGGCAGTGGAAATCATTTCAAAAACTATGCCTGATAAATACTTGAGAAAAAGTATGAGAGGAGTAAACATGACACTCCAAAAATATCAGGGGAAAAACATTGCCAAAAAGTTTGAATTCAAATTTGAGTTTTATTTGGAATTTTAGAAAAAATGATTTTTTATAAAGTTTGGATTTTGCCGCTGGAAATTTTTTCAAATTATAGGGAATATTCCCCTGATCATTTTGATATATATATATGTCCTATATAAAATATTTATAATTTATATATTTTTCTCTCTTTTATTTCAAAAAAAAAAAAAGGGAAAGCCCGGGCGCCGACCCAGCCGAGGCCCACCCCAGCCAGGCGGCCCAGCCAAACTAACGGCCGAGCCGGCCCACGCCGAGCCGACCGAGCGCCTCGCCGAAAACCCTCGGGTCGGCCGACCGACCCGACCCCTTCTCCTCACTCGCTGACGGGTGGACCCTCACCCCCTCGTCCCCTCGCCCACGCAAACCCCCGCCGCCGCTCGCCGGAATCCCGCAGGATCCGGGATCCGCCGCGAATCCCTCACCCGATCGCCCCCTCCTCCAAGTCGAGGCCTCCCCTATATACCCCCCTCGACCCGTTCCCCCTCGCCCCTCGCTGACCCTCTCTCCCTCGCTGCATCACTCGCCAGAGCCCGAGAGCGCCGCCGCCGCCATTAGCTCCGTCCCGACCACCCCGGCCACCCTCGACCTCGCCCAACTCCACCAACCGGACCCCCTCACCCGTCCGCACTCGCCGGACCTCTCCGCCGACGTCCCCGACCACCGGAGTCGCCGGAGCCGTCGCCGCCCGAGCCGCCGTCGCCGTCGCCGCCTCGGTAAGTCGCCGGAGCCCTCGTCGCCGTTCGATCTAAATCTAGGGCGTAGATTAGATCCCCCCCCCCCCGAAGGGGTACGGTCTATTTTAAACACCCGGTTTTATTCCGGTTTAGATCGGTTAGTTAGGGTTTTTAATTAAACCGGCCGACTCGGTTTAACCCTAGGGCCGATTTAGTTATATTACGCCCAGGGCGCTAGATAGGCCCATTAACCCGTTTTTCTTTATTTTTCGTTTTCTGTTTTAACAGAATAGTTTCAGATTTGAAAAATTCATATCTTTTAATCTACTTAATAATTTTAAGTGATTCTTTTTTTGTTGGTTTGCAAATTTCTTATAGTTTCTGTAGAAAATATAATTAGCCATGTTAAAATTATTTAAAATTGCTTTATTTTAGATTTAGACAGAACAGTAATTCTGCTATAAAATGAGTTAGGAATATTATTTTTAATGATTCTTTTGTCACAACTTTGTTTTGACATTGCCTAACCGTAGGAACTTATTTGGGAATTTAGGATTAATAAAAAATAGTTTTAATCAGAATCATTTTATTCCTATTTATTTAACTAGTTACTGTTTTCCTATTGTTTTACCTAGCTAATAAATTTATTTTTCCTATGTGATAGATTATTCTAGGTTAGTTTCTGTAACTTTAGAGCATGAACTTTTATTTATAATAAATAAAACTTTTATTTTAGTTTTCCTACTAGAATTTGCTTGTAACATCCCAAATTTCCTATTTGGTATGTTTTACAATTATAGCTAAGCATCTATGCATTCTGTTTGAATTTGAGTGCCATTTGAAGTTTCAGAAGATTTTGAGTTTTGGAGTTTGAATTCAAATTTTGGTAATGGGAATCATTTCAAAAACTATACCTGATAAATACTTGAGAAAAAGTATGAGAGGAGTAAACATGACACTCCAAAAATATCAGAGGAAAAACATTGCCAAAAGTTTTGAATTCAAACTTGAGTTTATTTGAAATTTGAAAAAAATGAATTTTTATAAAGTTTGGATTTTGCCCCTGGAATAATGTTCAAATGATAGGGAATATTCCCCTGATCATTTTGATATATCTATGTCCTATAAAAATATTTATATTTTATATTTTATATCTCTGTTTTATTTTCAAAAAAATAAATTGAAAAAGAAAAAAAATACCCAGCGCCACCAGCTAATCGACCCAGCCAAAGACTGGCGACCCACCCAGCGGCCCATCGAACCGGCCCGGCTAACGGCCGAGCCAGCCCAATGAGCCAGCCCGCGCCCCCTCTGGCCGAAACCGTTCGGGTCGGTCGACCGACCGAGCCCGCTCCTCTCTCCCACCGCCAAAGGGCCCCACCTCCTCAACCCCTCGCCCACGCCACGCCGCGCCGCCACGGAGATCCCGAGATCTCCGGGATCTCACCCGATCTCCCCGATTCACCCCTCGCCCAAGCCGAGGCGCCCCTATATAAACCCCCTCCCCGCACCCCATTCCCCCCCTCGCCCCCTCACCGGACCCTCTCTCCCTCGCTGCAGCGCTCGCCGGAGTAACCCGAACGCCGCCGCCGCCATTAACCTCGCCGCCGACGCCCTAGACCACCCCGAGCTCCACCAACTCCACCAGACCCACCCCCTCGTCGCGCCGCACCCGCCGGAGCTCCCCGCCGTCGCCCCCGACCACCGGAGACGCCGACGCACTCGCCGCCCGAGCCGCCGCCGCCGTCGACGTCCGGTACGTCGCCGGACTTCATCCCCGCCGTCCGATCCCGATTCTACGGCGAGTTAGGTTTTTAAATAAAACCGGGTTTTATTCCGGTTAGTTCCGGTTTAGGTTAGTTAGGTTTTTTTTATTAGACCGGCCGATTCGTTTAACCCTAGGGCCCATTTTAGTTAAGTTACGCTCAGTGCGTTAGTTAGGCCCATTAGGCCATTTTTCTTTATTTTCGTTTTTCTGTTTTAACAGAATAGTTTCAGATTTGAAAAATTCATATCTTTTAATCTACTTAATATTTTTAGGTGATTCTTTTTTTGTTGGTTTGAAAATTTCTTATAGTTTCTGTAGAAAATATAATTAGCTATGTTAAAATTATTTAGAACTGCTTTATTTTAATTTTAGTCAGAATGGTAAATCTGCTATAAAAGGAGTTAGGAAAATTATTTTTATATGATTCTTTTTGTCCCAACTTTGTTTTGACATTGCCAAACCGTAGGAATTTATTTGGGCATTTTAGGATTAATAAAAAATAGTTTCTAGCAGAATCATGCTATTCTTAATTAATTAACTAGCTACTGTTTTTCTATTATTTTAATTAGTAAATAAATTTATTTTTCACATGTGATTGATTATTCTAGGATAGTTTCTGTCACTTTAGAGCATGAACTTTTATTTATAATAAATAAAACTTTTATTTTATTTGTCTTAATAGAAATTGAATTAGGCCTAATAGGAGTTTTATAATAGCTTTTAAATTGATTCTTTTTGCTCCTAGTTGCTTAATGCATTCTTTTCTGTTAAGTTAACATAAACTCATGCTTAGGTTATGTTGAGAAAATTTTTTGTTATGTAAAACTATTTCTAGTTGTTGCTTGAAGTAGGAAAACTTTGAGTTGGATTTCTTTGAGTTTTTCCTTTGGGTTTTGATTCGTTTGTTTGGTGTGTTTCATATTACTATGTTGTTATGTAAGTGATCATATGCTATATGCTTATTGTGATTATTGTTTGTCTCGGTAGAATTTCCGGAGTGCGAAGCTTGCTACTACGAGTCCTTAGCTTACGAAGATCATCAGCAAGGCAAGTCATTGATCATGTTCTTTCAATACCTATGATTTTATTGCATTAGTGTTATACCTCCCCACCATGCATGCAGTAGGTGAAATTTTGAAGTTATGTTCTTGAGTAGTATCATGTGGTAGGATGAACCAATTCCCTTGTTACCATGACCCGGGACGTAGTAGTTTAATTTTGCTATGCTCGTAGACGGGATTGGTTGAGTGAATTCATAAGAAAGGTGTGAGAGTCAAGATGATGACAACCCCATGAACTTCAAGATCAAGATGGACTTGAAATTCACTCATTGGGTGGAGGGCGGTTGACGGGCACCTGGAGAACCCGGTGGTTGGCGGGATGCATGGAGAAGTGCCATGACATCTTGCGGAAAGCTTCACCCAGCCACGAAGAGATGGATGGATGCCCTTTGACGGAAGCTTACTGTGCAGCCGCAAGCCATTATGGGCTCTGGCTTGGTCAACCCTAGTTGTGACGCTGGCTGGACGGTACTACGAGATGTAGAAGAACGGTAGGATTGGATGGGTACGGCGGTGGCGGAAGAACTCTTGGAAGACCTGTTTCATTCATCCCGTCTTCAAACACCATGAAGTGCGAAGACTTAAAAGGAGGGAATGATTCTTGCGGGTAAAGTGCGCAAACCTCTGCAGAGTTAAAGATCTAATCGATTAGCCGTGTCCCCGGTTACGGACAATTTGAGCCTCTGGAACTTGGAAGTATTCGGAAATCTCAACACTAAAACTAATAGATTAATTTGAGGGGGTTATGACTTAATAATTTGGGAATGAGACATTGGTTGGCGGAACCATCTCAATAACTACCAACAATTTTGTAGTATTTGCAAACAAGTCCACTATAGTAGGGAAAACGGCTTTTCGCAAAATGATGAAACTTAGAGCCCCACAGCCAAATTGCATATAGTGATAGTAATTTTATTGTTATTCTCTTCATGACTTGCCAAGCATATTCAAAATGCTGACCTACACGGCTGCAACGTCTTATGTTGCGAGGAGTATTCGATCAGATTGAGGCTACGCTCCGCTTGGCGATTGCCCTATGGAGTCGGATGGACTCGCTATTTAAATCTCACGCTCCGCAGCTTTACTAGTTTATTTCTCATGAGTTGGCCTTCGCCGAATTTATTCTCTTGTAATAAAGACTCTATGTGAGAATCGTGTAATAAATTCAGGTGTGATTGAACTTTGATTATTTCATCGATGTCGTGAGTACCAAAGATGATCTTGGGATGGTATGCATACGAGACTTGACCGATTTTGGGTCAGGTCGCTACAGAGATGGTATCAGAGCACACGCTGACCGTAGGACGTAAACCCTAGGATCGGAAAGCCATAGGAAGAGACTATTTACTTTGTATCCTTATCATTTCGTAATTCTCCCCTGTTCATTTCTGACTTCTCTCCGATTTTCAACATTCTAGATGGTCGTCGAGTTCACCCCAGTTTTGCTACCGGAGTTTTGCCAGCCCAATGAGACGATGCCCTTCGGCAGGAAGCTGGTCCAGATGGTGAAGAAGCTGAAGATTGCTCTACCCTCGATCACCGGGAAGCCTACCAATGCACTTCCGACGGATACCCGCTACAGGATCGAGGTGCACATTCCAGGAAGAACCTTCGGAGGGCATACAGAGCCTATCGACTTTGAGTTCACCGACTTCAACTGGATCCTCGGAAGGGACATGGCGATTTATCGTGCACTTGGACATCTCCGAGAAGAGTACCGGGCCGATCTCGATCCATCAGACCTTGCCATGGTTTCACGCAGAGCAAGGAATGGAGATATCATCCGTACCATAGAGGACGACTCCATTCTCTCTTATGTCCAAGACTTGGAGTGTCTCCTCAGGAAACGGGAGATTCAGACTCGCCGTAACTCGAAGGTACACAGGAGGCTGTTGTTCCGTGAACTGGAACTGGAGGAGAAGGCACACGCAGACTTCCTTGGCCATGAGGAAGAAATCGCGGACTTCATGGAGAGAGTCGACGACCTGAAGATGAAGCTTGCCGCAATTGAGGAAAAGATGGACTTGGGAGAGGACCTTTTTCCGAGTGGAGATGATGGACCTCTAGTGAGCAATGATCAGGATTATGAAGGGAGTTCCACTGGAGAAAGCCACAAGAGGAGGCGCCGCAACAGAGGACACCACACCATAGGACATCGCACCAGAGGACGCAAGGATTATTGATGAAGACTTTTAGTCGACCACCATGTTATTTTACTTTTTCGTCGATCAGTTAGGCCGATATTTTCGTTTAGTCGTGAGCTTTTGTAATCGAGATTGAACCATGTTTGAGTGGATTGAATAAATGATTGGTGTGATTATGTTTGTGCATTCATATGGGTAGTGTTATTTCTCATTAGACCATTGTTCTATTCTAATTTTCTCATCCACTCCAAAACACCAGATGCCTCCGAGACGTGACCCCGGTCTCAACTTTCCGCCGGAGCTCACCCAGCTGCTCCAGCAGCAGAATGCCATCATGCAGATGCTCATCCAGAACCAGAACAACAACAACAACAATCCACCGCCGCCACCACCCCCTGTTGACAACTTGACTCGATTCCTGAGGCTGAATCCGCCGGTGTTCTCTAGCAGCACTGAGCCGATTGTGGCCGATGATTGGCTCCGCAAGGTCGGAAGAGAGTTAATCACTGTTGGATGCACTGATGCAGAGAAGGTGCGCTTTGCCGCACATCAACTTGATGGACCTGCAGCTTCTTGGTGGGAGAACTACACCGCCACTTATCCCATCGGCACCATCACGTGGGATCAGTTCCAGCAGGCCTTCCGCACCGCTCATGTTTCAGCTGGAGCCATGAGTCTGAAGAAGCGTGAGTTCCGCAACTTACGCCAGGGGAACCGTACTGTGGCACAGTACGTGGATGAGTTCAGCAAGTTAGCTCGCTATGCCCCGGATGATGTGGCCACAGATGCCGCAAAGCAGGAGAAGTTTCTCAAGGGACTCAATGACGAGCTGGGAATGCAGCTTATGGTGGCTACTTTCGCCAACTACCAAAGAGCTGGTAGACAAGGCCATCATACTTGAAGGCAAGCAGCAGCAGATTGAAAGCCGCAAGCGGAAGTACAGCCAGGGGAAGCACAACTCAGGAGCTCAGCAGAAGCCCCGTTATGCCCCGTACTCAGGAGGGCATACCTATCACAACCATGGAGGACATAACCATGGAGGCAATGGGAACAATCGCAACCAGGACAACAGGTCAGGCAATGGCAATGGCAATGGAAACGGTAATGGAAACCAGCATCGTCCTGCCCCGGCTCCGAAGGATCTGAGCCACATCACCTGTTTCAAGTGCCAGAAAACAGGGCACTATGCCACCGACTGCCCAGAGGCCAAGTAGAGGAATGGAAACGGCAATGGAAGCTTAGCGAAGAAGCCCAACCCTTTCCCTCGTGCTCAGGTGAACCACATTGACGTGGAGGACGTCTATGATCAGCCAGACACTGTGGTTGGTAAGTTTTTATTGAATTCACGTTCAGTTTTGGTACTCTTTGATTCTGGTGCAACGCATTCATTCATATTAAGGGTAGTTGTGGAAAGTACGGGTTGCCCACTAAAACCCTTAGAAACCCCCTTCGCTCAGTTCTGCAGGAGGAGAAATGATGGCAGGTTTAGGCTGTCATGCAACCCTCAACATCGGGAACCATAAATTTCCCGCAGACCTCATAGTATTGGAAACCCAGACCTTGGATGTAATCCTAGGCATGGATTGGTTGACAAAGTTTGAAGGAAACATAGGCTGTGCCCAGAAGTCTATTCTCGCTCACCACCACCGGAGCGAAGAGGATCAAGTATGTATCCGACGTAGCGGATGAAGAATCGGTGAATTCCCTCACGGAGTTGTTCGGGAGGAAGTGCCGATGGTGCAAGATTTTCCCGATGTGTTTCCGGAGGAATTATCAGGAATGCCACCGGACAGAGACATTGAGTTTCTGATTGAGTTATTGCCCGACACAGCCCCAATATCCAAGAGACCTTATCGGATGCCCCCGAACGATTTGAAAGAGATCAAGAACCAGATTAATGAGTTATTGGAGAAAGGATATATTCGGCCAAGCTCATCACCTTGGGGAGCCCCAGTTCTTTTGGTAGAGAAGAAGGATGGAACCTTGAGAATGGTCGTGGATTATCGTTCGTTGAACGACGTGACCATCAAGAACAAGTACCCTCTGCCGATGATTAACGATCTGTTTGATCAGCTAGTTGGAGCCAAGGTATTCTCCAAGATCGATCTTCGATCAGGGTATCATCAGTTGAAGATCCGTGAAAAGGATATACCAAAAACAGCATTCACCACCAGGTATGGTTTATATGAGTATACCGTCATGTCATTTGGATTGACTAATGCTCCTGCATACTTCATGAATTTGATGAACAAGGTGTTTATGGAATATCTGGACAAGTTTGTCGTGGTGTTCATCGATGATATACTGATTTTCTCCAAGAGCGAGGAAGAGCATAAGGAACATTTGCGTCTAGTTCGGAGAAACTTGAGAACATCGTTGTATGCCAAGTTCAGCAAATGTGAATTTTGGCTGAAGGAAGTTGGATTCCTCGGACATGTTATTTCAGGAGAAGGAATAGCAGTTGACCCCGCCAAGGTTGAATCAGTCACCGATTGGCAGTCGCCCACCTCAGTCAAGGAGATCCGCAGTTTTCTCGGACTCGCAGGATATTATCGGAGGTTCATTGAGAATTTCTCGAAGATTGCCAAACCCATGACTGAGCTGTTGAAGAAGGAAGCCAAGTACATTTGGACCGAGGAATGTGAAGCCAGTTTTCAGGAATTGAAGAAACGTTTGGTTACAGCCCAAGTGCTGATTTTGCCGGACATACACAAGGATTACCAGGTCTATTGTGACGCTTCTCGTCAGGGACTCGGAGGAGTACTCATGCAGGAAGGAAAAGTTGTAGCTTATACTTCCAGACAGCTACGACCTCACGAGATGAATTATGCCACACATGATTTGGAGTTAGCCGCAGTAGTGCATGCACTCAAGACCTGGAGACATTTCCTCATCGGAAACCGTTGTGATGTTTACACAGATCATAAGAGCTTGCAGTATATTTTCACGCAGAAAGAGTTGAACCTCAGGCAGAGGAGATGGCTAGAGTTAATCAAGGACTATGACATGAGATTGCATTACCACCCAGGTAAGGCTAATGTTGTAGCAGATGCTTTGAGCTGTAAGAGTTATGTGAATACTCTTATAGCAGGAGGATTACCCCAGGAGTTAGTCGATGACCTCGAGAGATCTCCGATGGAGATAGTTCCGAGAGGATTTGTTGCAACCTCGAAGTTCAGTCCACTTTGGCGAAAGGATTCGTGAAGCCCGTAAGTCGGACAAGGAAATTGATGAGATAAAGAAAAGATGGATGAAGAAAAGCTAAAGGGTTTCGTAAGGATGAGCACGGAGCTATATGGTTCGAGGATCGATTTATGTGCCCAATGATCCCGAACTCAGGAAGCTAATTCTTCAGAGGCTCATGATTCACCGTACTCAATTCACCCGGTAACACCAAGATGTACTGGATTTGAAGGAAAGTTTCGTGGACAGGTATGAAGAAGGATATTGCCGAGTACGTAGCAAGATGCGATGTTTGCCAATGAGTAAAGGCGAACATCGAAGCCAGCAGGGTTACTTCAACCTTTGCCGATTCCCGAGTGGAAATGGGAAAACTTGGAATGGATTTTATCACAGGATTACCCAGACCCGCTCAGGTTATGATTCCATCTGGGTAGTGGTTGATCGATTGACCAAGGTAGCTCACTTCATTCCCGTGAAGACTACATATACCAGTGCTAAATTGGCCAAGATATACATGACCAGGATCGTATGTCTGCATGGAGTTCCGAGGAGTATCGTGTCAGATAGAGGAACACAGTTTACCTCAAAGTTTTGGAATCAGTTGCATGAAACTTTGGGTACGAGGCTGGAGTTCAGTACAGCTTTTCATCCGCAGACAGATGGACAGACCGAGAGAGTCAACCAGATTCTGGAGGACATGTTGAGAGCTTGTGTGCTAGACTATGGGTCTAGCTGGGATGATAATTTGCCATACGCAGAGTTCTCATACAACAACAGTTATCAATCCGATCAAGATGGCCCCTTCAAGCTCTATACGGAAGGAGGTGAGAACACCATTTTGTGGGATGGTGTTGGAGATCAATCACTTTTCGGTTCCGATCTTATCGAGATTCCAAGAGAAAGTCAAGCTGATTCGGGATAGACTCAAGATAGCACATCGAGACGTAAGAGTTATGCCGACAAGAACGCAAGGAAGTAACTTACGAAGCGGGAGACCGAGCATATCTTCGTGTGTCTCCACTTCGTGGAATCAAGAGGTTTGGTGTCAAAGGAAAGTTAGCACCCCGATTCATTGGCCCCTACAAAATCCTCGAACGTCGTGGAGAAGTTGCGTACAAGTTGGAATTGCCGGAAGGATTGTCCGGAGTTCATGATGTTTTCCATGTTTCTCAGCTGAAGAAGTGTCATGCCGACATGGCCGATATTCCGTTGAGAGACACAGTGCCCCTAGAGGCCATACAGCTCGACAGTGATCTGACTTATAAGGAGAAACCCGTCCGAATTCTCGAGACTGCGAGCAGAGTCACCCGCAGCAAGGTCATCAAGTTTTGTAAGGTGCTGTGGAGTTATCACTCCGAGGAAGAAGCCACCTGGGAGCGAGAAGAAGACCTCCTTCATGACCATCCGCACCTATTTGCTAGCCAACCCGAATCTCGAGGGCGAGATTCATCTTAAGGTGGGTAGGTTTGTAACATCCCAAATTTCCTATTTGGTATGTTTTACAATTATAGCTAAGCATCTATGCATTCTGTTTGAATTTGAGTGCCATTTGGAGTTTCAGAATATTTTGAGTTTTGGAGTTTGAATTCAAATTTTGGTAATGGGAATCATTTCAAAAACTATACCTGATAAATACTTGAGAAAAAGTATGAGAGGAGTAAACATGACACTCCAAAAATATCAGAGGAAAAACATTGCCAAAAGTTTTGAATTCAAACTTGAGTTTATTTGAAATTTGAAAAAATGAATTTTATAAAGTTTGGATTTTGCCTCGAAAATGTTCAAATGATAGGAATATTCCCTGATCATTTTGATATATATATGTCCTATATAAAATATTTATATTTTATATTTTATATCTCTGTTTTATTTTCAAAAAAAATTAAATTGAAAAAAAAAAAAAATACCCAGCGCCACCAGCTAACCGACCCAGCCAAAGACTGGCGACCCACCCAGCGCCCATCGAACTGCCCAGCTAACGGCCGAGCCAGCCCAATGAGCCAGCCGCGCCTCAGGCCGAAACAGTTCGGGTCGGTCGACCGACCGAGCCCCCTCCTCTCTCCCACCGCCAGCGGGCCCCACCTCCTCAACCTCGCCCACGCCACAGCGCCGCCGCGCGGAGATCCCGAGATCTCCGGATCTCACCCGATCTCCCCGATTCACCCCTCGCCCAAGCCAAGGCGCCTATATAAACCCCTCCCGCACCCCATTCCCCCTCGCCTCACGGACCCTCTCTCCCTTGCTGCAGCGCTCGCCGGAGTAATCCGAACGCCGCGCCGCCATTAACCTCGCCCGACGCCCTAGACCACCCCGAGCTCCACCAACTCCACCAGACCCACCCCTCGTCGCGCCAAGACCGCGGAGCTCCCGCCGTCGCCTCGACCACCGGAGACGTCGACGCACTCGCCGCCCAAGCCGCCGCCGCCGTCGACGTCCGGTACATCGCCGGACTTCACCCCCGCCGTCTGATCCCGATTCTACGGCGTAGATTAGAAACCCCCGAAGGGGTATGCTCTTTTAAATAAAACCGGGTTTTATTCCGGTTAGTTCCGGTTTAGGTTAGTTAGGTTTTTTTATTAGACCGGCCGATTCGTTTAACCCTAGGGCCCGTTTTAGTTAAGTTACGCTCAGTGCGTTAGTTAGGCCCATTAGGCCATTTTTCTTTATTTTCGTTTTTCTGTTTTAACAGAATTGTTTCAGATTTGAAAAATTCATATCTTTTAATCTACTTAATATTTTTAGGTGATTCTTTTTTTGTTGGTTTGCAAATTTCTTATAGTTTCTGCAGAAAATATAATTAGCTATGTTAATGTTATTTAGAGTTCCTTTATTTTAATTTTAGTCAGAATGGTAAATCTGCTATAAAAGGAGTTAGGAAAATTATTTTATATGATTCTTTTGTCCCAACTTTGTTTTGACATTGCCAAACCGTAGGAATTTATTTGGGCATTTTAGGATTAATAAAAAATAGTTTCTAGCAGAATCATGCTATTCTTAATTAATTAACTAGCTACTGTTTTTCTATTATTTTAATTAGTAAATAAATTTATTTTTCACATGTGATTGATTATTCTAGGATAGTTTCTGTCACTTTAGAGCATGAACTTTTATTTATAATAAATAAAACTTTTATTTTATTTGTCTTAATAGAAATTGAATTAGGCCTAATAGGAGTTTTATAATAGCTTTTAAATTGATTCTTTTTGCTCCTAGTTGCTTAATGCATTCTTTTCTGTTAAGTTAACATAAACTCATGCTTAGGTTATGTTGAGAAATTTTTTGTTATGTAAAACTATTTCTAGTTGTTGCTTGAAGTAGGAAAACTTTGAGTTGGATTTCTTTGAGTTTTTCCTTTGGGTTTTGATTCGTTTGTTTGGTGTGTTTCATATTACTATGCTGTTATGTAAGTGATCATATGCTATATGCTTATTGTGATTATTGTTTGTCTCGGTAGAATTTCCGGAGTGCGAAGCTTGCTACTACGAGTCCTTAGCTTACGAAGATCGTCAGCAAGGCAAGTCATTGATCATGTTCTTTCAATACCTATGATTTTATTGCATTAGTGTTATACCTCCCCACCATGCATGCAGTAGGTGAAATTTTGAAGTTATGTTCTTGAGTAGTATCATGTGGTAGGATGAACCAATTCCCCTTGTTACCATGACCCGGGACGTAGTAGTTTAATTTTGCTATGCTCGTAGACGGGATTGGTTGAGTGAATTCATAAGAAAGATGTGAGAGTCAAGATGATGACAACCCCATGAACTTCAAGATCAAGATGGACTTCAAATTCACTCTTTGGGTGGAGGGCGGTTGACGGGCACCTGGAGAACCCAGTGGTTGGCGGGATGCATGGAGAAGTGCCATGACATCTTGGAAAGCTTCACCCAGCCACGAAGAGACGGATGGATGCCCTTTGACCGGAAGCTTACCTATGCAGCCGCAAGCCATTATGGGCTCGCTTGGTCAACCCTAGTTGTGACGCTGGCTGGACGGTACTACGAGATGTAGAAGAACGGTAGGATTGGATGGGTACGGCGGTGGCCGAAGAACTCTTCGAAGACCCTGTTTCATTCATCCCGTCTTCAAACACCATGAAGTGCGAAGACTTAAAAGGAGGAATGATTCTTGCGGGTAAAGTGCGCAAACCTCTGCAGAGTTAAAGATCTAATCGATTAGCCGTGTCCCCGGTTACGGACAATTTGAGCCTCTGGAACTTGGAAGTATTCGGAAATCTCAACACTAAAAACTAATAGATTAATTTGAGGGGGTTATGACTTAATAATTTGGGAATGAGACATTGGTTGGCGGAACCATCTCAATAACTACCAACAATTTTGTAGTATTTGCAAACAAGTCCACTGTAGTAGGGAAAAACTGGCTTTTCGCAAAATGATGAAACTTAGAGCCCCACAGCCAAATTGCATATAGTGATAGTAATTTTTATTGTTATTCTCTTCATGACTTGCCAGCATATTCAAAATGCTGACCTACACGGCTGCAAAGTCTTATGTTGCAGAGGAGTATTCCGATCAGGATTGAGGCTACGCTCCGCGCTTGGCGATTGCCCTATGGAGTCGGATGGACTCGCTATTTCGTCTACTCTTCCGCAGCTTTACTAGTTTATTTCTCATGAGTTGGCCTTCATGCGAATTTATTCTCTTGTAATAAAGACTCTATGTGAGAATCGTGTAATAAATTCAGGTGTGATTGAACTTTGATTATTTCATCGATGTACTGTGAGTACCAGCATGATCTTGGGATGGTACAGACACAGAGACTTGACCGATTTTGGGTCAGGTCGCTACATTGCTTTAGGCCTAATAGGAGTTTTATAATAGATTTTAAGGTGATTCTTTTTGCTCCTAGTTGCTTGATGGATTCTTTTCTGGTAGGTAGCATAAACCCATGCTTAGGTCCTGTTAAGAAATTTTTTGTAATGTAAAACTATTTTTAGTTGTTGCTTGATGTAGGAAAACTTTGAGTTGGATTTCTTCGAGTTTTCTTTGGGTTTTGATTCGTTTGTTTTGTGTGTTATGTTAGCATGCTATTGTGTTAAGTGATCCTATGCTATATGCTTATTATGATTGTTGTTTGCCTCGGTAGAATTTCCGAGTCTGAAGCTTGCTACCACGAGTCCCTAGCTTTCAAGATCGTCAAGAAGGCAAGTCATTGATCATGTTCTTTACAATACCTATGATTTTTATTGCATTAGAGTTATACCTCCCCACCATGCATGCAGTAGGTGAAATTTTGAAGTTATGTTCTTGAGTAGTATCATGTGGTAGGATGAACCAATTCCCCTTGTTACCATGACCGGGACGAAGTAGTTTATTTTGCTATGCTCGAGACGGGTTGGTTGAGTGAATTCATAATGGAGATGTGAGAGTCAAGATGATGACAACCCCATGAACTTCAAGCTCAAGATGGACTTCAAATTCACTCACTGGGTGGAGGACGGTTGACGGCACCTGGAGAACCCAGTGGTTGGCGGGATGCATGGAGAAGCGCCATGACATCTTGGAAAGCTTCACCTAGCCACGAAGGGACGGATGTATACCCCATTGACGGAAGCTTACTGTGCAGCCGCAAGCCATTATGAGCTCGGCTTGGTCAACCCTAGTTGTGACTCTGGCGGACGGTGCTACGAGGTGTAGAAGAACGGTAGGATTGGATGGGTACCGGCAGTGGCGAAGAACTCTTGGAAGACCCTGTTGCTCGTCCGCCTTCAAACACCATGAAGTGCGAAGACTTAAAAGGAGGAACGATTCTTGCGGGTAAAGTCGCAAACCTCTGCAGAGAAAAGATCTAATCGATTAGCCGTGTCCCCGTTACGGACAATTTGAGCCTCGAACTTGGAAGTATTCGAAATCTCAACATTGAAATTAATAAATTAATTGAGGGGGTTATGACTTAATAATTTGGGAATGAGACATTGGTTGGCGGAACCATCTCAATAAACACCAACAATTTTGTAGTATTTACAAGCAAGTCCACTGTTGTAGGGAAAAACTGGCTTTTCTCAAAATGATGAAACTTAGAGCCCCACAGCCAAATTGCATATAGTATTAGTACTTTTATTGTTATTCTCTCTTCATAACTTGCCAGCATATTCAAAATGCTGACCTACACAGCTGCAACGTCTTATGTTGCAGAGGAGTATTCCGATCAGGAGTGAGGCTACGCTCCGCGCTTGGCGATTGCCCTATGGAGTCGGATGGACTCACTATTCTTCTACGCTTCCGCAGCTTTACTTAGTTTATTTCTCATGAGTTGGCCTTCGGCCGAATTTATTCTATTGTAATAAAGACTCGATATGAGAATCGTGTAATAAATTCAGGTGTGATTGAACTTTGATTATTTCATCAATGTACTGTGAGTGCCAGCATGATCTTGGGATGGTACAGACACAGAGACTTGACCGATTTCGGGTCAGGTCGCTACAGTAAGGGGCTGATTTGGATCCATATGTTTCATGCTATGGTTAGGTTTACCTTAATACTTTTGTTGTAGTTGCAGATGCTTGCAATAGAGGTTAATCATAAGTGGGATGCTTGTTCAAGTAATAACAACATCCAAGCACCGGTCCACCCAGATATCAAATTATCAAGGTACCGAACGCGAATCATATGAGCGTGATGAAAACTAGCTTGACGATATTCCCATGTGTCCTCGGGAGCGCTTTTCCTATTATAAGAGTTTGTTCCGGCTTGTCCTTTGCTACAAAAAGGATTGGGCCACCTTGCTGCACCTTATTTACTTTTGTTACTTGTTGCTCGTTACAATTTACCTTATCACAAAACTATCTGTTACCACTTATTTCAGTACTTGTAGAGAATACCTTGCTGAAAACCGCTTATCATTTCCTTCTGCTCCTTGTTGGGTTCGACACTCTTACTTATCGAAAGGACTACGATAGATCCCCTATACTTGTGGGTCATCAAGACTCTTTTCTGGCGCCGTTGTCGGGGAGTGTAGCGCCTTTGGTAGGTGGAATTTGGTAAGGAAAAATTTATTTAGTGTGCTGAAATTTTCTGTCACTTGTTACTATGGAAAGTAATTGTCTGAGGGGCTTGTTTGGGGTATCTTCACCCCGTCCAGTAGAGCAAAGAGTTGCTCCTCAACCTACTCAACCTACTGAACCTATTGAAAATGAAACTCCTTTTGAATTTCCTTCGGGTATGATGGAAAAACTGCTAGCTAACACTTTTGCAGGAGATGGAACAAAGCATCCTGAAGAGCATCTATGCTATGTGTATGATATTTGTGGACTATTTAAGCTTGCAGGTATACCCGATGATGTGGTTAAGAAGAAGGCTTTCCCTTTATCTTTGGAGGGAGACGCATTGACATGGTATAGGCTATGTGATGATACGAGATCATGGAACTATAAAAGAGTGAAATTGGAATTTCATCAAAAGTATTACCCTATGCATCTTGTTCATCGTGATCGCAATTATATATATAATTTTTGGCCTCGCGAAGGAGAAAGCATTGCTCAAGCTTGGGGGAGGCTTAAATCAATGTTATATTCATGCCCCAATCTTGAGCTCGCAAGAGAAGTGATTATGCAAAGTTTTTATGCTCGGCTTTCTCATAATAATCAAACCATGCTCGATACTTCTTGTGCTGGCTCTTTTATGATGAAGCCTATTGAATTTAGATGGAATTTATTAGATAGAATTAAACGCAAATCTGAAGATTGGGACCTCGACGAAGGTAAGGAGTCAGGTATGACACCTAAATTTGATTGTGTTAAATCTATCATGGATATCGGTATTTTCCGTAAGTTTAGCACTAAATATGGACTTGATTCTGAGATAGTAGCTTCTTTCTGTGAATCTTTTGCTACTGATGTTGATCTCCCTAAGGAGAAGTGGTTTAAATATCATCCTCCCATAGAAGTAAAAGTAGATGCACCTATTAAAGTTGAAGAAAAGACTATCACTTATAATGATCCTATTGTTCCCACCTCTTATGTTGAGAAACCACTTTTCCCTGTTAGAGTAAAGGATCATGCTAAAGCTTCAACTGTTGTTCGTAAAAGCAATATTAGAACTTATACACCTCCTGAGCAAGTCAAAGTAGAACCTAATATTGCTATTGTTAAAGATCTCTTGTCTGATAATATTGATGGGCATGTCATTCAATTCTCTGGTGAAACTGCTAGAATTGGTAAACCCTGTGATAGAGATAAACATAGACCTGTGGTAGGCGTGCCCGTTATTTCTGTTAAAATAGGAGATCATTGTTATCATGGCTTATGTGATATGCGTGCTAGTGCTAGCGTTATACCTATTACCTTGTATGAAAAAATTAAGCATGAAATTGCACCCGCTGAGATAGAAGATATTGATGTTATAATTAAACTTGCCAATAGAGATACTATTTCACCAGTGGGAATTGTTAGAGATGTTGAAGTCTTGTGTGGGAAATCTAAATATCCTGCTGATTTTCTTGTTCTTGGATCTCCACAAGATAGCTTTTGTCCCATTATATTTGGTAGACCCTTCTTGAATCTGTTAATGCTAAGATAGATCATGAAAAGAATGTTGTTACTATTGGCTTGGATGATATGGTTCATGAGTTTAATTTCTCTAAATTTAGTAAACAACATCATGAAGAAGAATTGCCTAGTAAGGATGAAATTATTGGTCTTGCTTCTATTGACGTACCTCCTAGTGATCCTTTGGAACACTATTTGCTAGACCATGAAAATGAGATGTTCATGAATGAAAGAAGGGAAATAGATGAAGTATTCTTTAAACAAGAACCTATTCTGAAACACAATTTGCCTGTTGAAATCCTAGGGGATCCTCCTCCACCCAAGGGTGATCCCGTGTTTGAGCTTAAACCGTTGCCTGATAATCTTAAGTATGCTTATCTTGATGAAAAGAAAATATATCCTGTTATTATTAGTGCTAACCTTTCAGAGCATGAGGAAGAAAGATCATTGAAAACTCTGAAGAAGCACCCTGCCGCTATTGGATATACTCTGGATGATCTTAAGGGCATTAGTCCCACTTTATGTCAGCATAAAATAAATTTGGAAGCGGACGCCAAACCAGTTCGTGATCCTCAACGACGTTTGAATCCTAAAATGAAAGAAGTGGTAAGAAAAGAAATACTCAAGCTTCTGGAGGCAGGTATAATTTATCCCGTTGCTGATAGTCAGTGGGTAAGTCCTGTCCATTGTGTCCCTAAGAAGGGAGGTATTACTGTTGTCCCTAATGATAAAGATGAATTGATTCCGCAAAGAATTATCACAGGTTATAGGATGGTAATTGATTTCCGCAAATTAAATAAAGCTACTAAGAAAGATCATTACCCCTTACCTTTTATTGATAAAATGCTTGAAAGATTATGCAAACATACACATTATTGCTTTCTAGATGGTTATTCTGGTTTTTCTCAAATACCTGTGTCGGCTAAAGATCAATCAAAGACTACTTTTATATGCCCTTTTGATACTTTTTCTTATAGACGTATGCCTTTTGGTTTATGTAATGCACCTGCTACCTTTCAAAGATGCATGATGGCTATATTCTCTGACTTTTGTGAAAAGATTTGTGAGGTTTTCATGGACGACTTTTCCGTATATGGTTCCTCTTTTGATGATTGCTTGAGCAATCTTGATCGAGTTTTGCAGAGATGTGAAGAAACTAATCTTGTCTTTAATTGGGAAAAGTGCCACTTTATGGTTAATGAAGGTATTGTCTTGGGGCACAAAGTTTCTGAAAGAGGTATTGAAGTTGATAAAGCCAAGGTTGATGCTATTGAAAAGATGCCATGTCCCAAGGACATCAAAGGTATAGGAAGTTTCCTTGGTCACGCCGGATTTTATAGGAGGTTCATTAAGGACTTCTCAAAATTTCTCGCCTCTCGACTAATTTATTACAAAAGATGTACCATTTGTCTTTGATGATGATTGTGTAGAAGCATTTGAAATACTTAAGAAAGCATTAGTCTCGCACCTGTTGTTCAGCCACCGATTGAATTTACCCTTTGAAATTATGTGTGATGCTAGTGATTATCTTTGTAGGTGCTGTTCTAGGGCAAAGAGTTGATAAGAAGTTAAATGTTATCCATTATGCTAGTAAGAATCTAGACAATGCTCAAAGAAATTATGCTACTACCGAAAAGGAACTTTTAGCAGTTGTGTTTGCTTGTGATAAATTCAGACCCTATATTGTTGATTCTAAAGTAACTATTCACACTGATCATGCTGCTATTAAATACCTTATGGAAAAGAAAGATGCTAAACCTAGACTTATTAGATGGGTTCTCTTGTTGCAAGAATTTGATTTGCATATTGTTGATAGAAAAGGAACTGAGAACCCCGTTGTAGACAACTTATCTAGGTTAGAGAATGTTCTTGATGACCCACTACCTATTGATGATAGATTTCCTGATGAACAACTAAATGTCGTAAGCACTTCTCGTAGCACTCCATGGTATGCTGATTATGCTAATTATATTGTTGCTAAATTTATACCACCTAGCTTCACATACCAACAAAAGAAAAAGTTCTTTTATGATTTGCGACATTACTTTTGGGATGACCCACATCTTTATAAAGAAGGAGTAGATGGTGTTATTAGACGTTGTGTGCCTGAGCATGAATAGGAACAGATCCTACGCAAGTGTCACTCCGAAGCTTATGGAGGACACCACGCTGGAGATAGAACTACACATAAGGTATTGCAGTCTGGTTTTTATTGGCCTACTCTCTTCAAGGATGCCCGTAAGTTTGTTTTATCTTGTGATGAATGTCAAAGAATTGGTAATATTAGTAGACGTCAAGAAATGCCTATGAATTATTCACTTGTTATTGAACCATTTGATGTTTGGGGCTTTGATTATATGGGACCTTTTCCTGCCTCCAATGGATATACACATATTTTAGGTTCTGTTGATTACGTTACTAAGTAGGTAGAAGCTATTCCAACTAGTAGTGCTGATCATAACACTTCTATTAAAATGCTTAAGGAAGTTATTTTTCCGAGGTTTGGAGTCCCTAGATATTTAATGACTGATGGTGGTTCACACTTTATTCATGGTGCTTTCCGTAAGATGCTTGCTAAATATGACGTTAATCATAGACTTGCATCTCCATATCACCCGCAGTCTAGTGGTTAAGTAGAATTGAGTAATAGAGATCTCTAGTTAACTTTGCAAAAGACTGTTAATAGGTCTTGAAAGAATTGGTCCAAGAAACTTGATGATGCATTATGGGCCTATAGAACTGCATATAAAAATCCTATGGGTATGTCTCCGTATAAAATGGTTTATGGAAAAGCATGTCACTTACCTCTCGAACTAGAACATAAGGCATATTGGGCTATTAAAGAGCTCAACTATGATTTCAAACTTGCCGGTGAGAAGAGGTTATTTGATATTAGCTCACTTGATGAATGGATAACCCAAGCTTATGAAAACGCCAAGTTGTTTAAAGAAAAGGTCAAAAGATGGCATGACAAAAGGATACAAAAGCGTGAGTTTAATGTAGGTGATTATGTATTGCTATACACCTCTCGTTTAAGATTTTTTGCAGGAAAACTTCTCTCTAAATGGGAAGGTCCCTACGTTATCGAGGAGGTCTATCGTTCCGGTGCCATAAAAATCAACAACTTCGCGGGCACAAATCCAAAGGTGGTAAACGGTCAAAGAATCAAGCACTATATCTCAGGTAATCCTATAAATGTTGAAACCAATATTATTGAAACCGTAACCCCGGAGGAATACATAATAGATACTTTCCAGAACGTTCCAGACTCCGAAAAGGAATAGGTATGTGGTACGGTAAGTAAACCGACTCCAAAGCAATTTCTAAGGCAATATTTCTCCGTTTTGGATTATTTAGAAAAATAGAAAAATAAGTAGCAGTCCGGGGAGGACACGAGGCCTCCACGAGGGTGGAGGGCGCGCCCCCTACCTCGTGAGCACCTCGTGTGCCCTCCGGACTCCGTTTTCTTGCACGATATGTATTTTGGTCTGTAAAAATTCATTATATATTCTCCCGAAGGTTTTGACGACCATATCACGCAAATATCCTCTGTTTTTGTTTCGAGTTGTTTCTGTTGCAGATTTGAGGATTCCGGAGACTCAATCATCCTTCTATGAGGGTGAGCCTATGCCATGGAAGGTGGACGACAAGCTTGCATCATCAACAACACCTCCACCGCCAACAACAAAGAAGGAGACATAATCACATGGGTATGGGCACTCCCCTTGGCAACTGCCAAGCTTGGGGGAGGTGCCCCGGTATCGTATCACCATCACAACTCCTATCTTTACCGTTTTTCTTAGTACGATCCTATTAGTAGTATCTTGATATAGTAGAATAAAGTCATGGCATGATCTAGTTTTGAAGTTTTGTTTTATGATCCCTCTATGCAATCGAGTCCGTGAGCTATATATAATAAAGATTAGTGTTGAGTCAAGGGCTTGATTACTTTGCCATGATCTTGAGTGAATAAAAGAAAAGAATAAAAAGAAACAAAGAGTTCATATTGGTCTTATTGAAAGTAATGACTTCACATAGAAAGAGTATGATGATTAAAAGTTGTTGGGAGTTGGCAAATATAGCTTTGGTCATCGTTGCAATTAATAGGAAGTAATATGGAGAGAGAGGTTTCACATATAGATATATTATCATTGACATCTTTTATGATTGGGAACACTCATTAAAATATGACATGCTAAAGAGTTGATGTTGGACAAGGAAGACAACGTAATGAGTTATGTTTTCTTATATCTGAGATAAAGCATATTGTCATGGATCTCCCAACATGTTGAGCTTGCCTTTCCCCCTCATGCTAGCCAAATTCTCAGCACCAAGTAGAGATACTACTTCTGCTTCCAAATACCTCTAAACCAGTTTAGCCATGAGAGTCCACCATACCTACCTATGGATTGAGTAAGATCCTTCAAGTAAGTTGTCATCGGTGCAAGCAATAAAAATTTCTCTTTAAATATGCATGACTTATTAGTGCAGAGAAATAAGCTTTGTACGAACTTGTTGTGGACGCAATAAAAGCGACGGACTGCATAATAAAGGTTCACATACAAGGGGCAATATAAAGTGACATTCTTTTGCATTAAGATTTTGTGCATCCAACCATAAAAGCGCATGGCAACCTCTGCTTCCCTCTGCGAAGGGCCTATCTTTTATTATTATCTTCTACCTTATGCAAGAGTCACGGTGATCTTCACCTTCTCCTTTTTATTTTATCCTTTGGCAAGCTCAGCATGTTGGAAAGAACATGATATATATATCTAATTGGATGTAGGGGAGCATGAATTATTATTGTTGACATTACCCTTGATGTAAAAGGTTGTGGGGCAGAACTATAAGCCCCTATCTTTCTCTGTGTCCGATTAAAACTCCGTAACCACAAGTATTGCGTGAGTGTTAGCAACTATGAAGGACTAAGTGATAGTTGAGTATGTGGACTTGCTTTTAAGCTCTGACATAGACTCTTTCCGATGTTATGATAAATTGCAATTGCTCCAATGACTGAGGGTATAATTTGTTGGTGCTCAATAAGGTTTCTGATTCATACTTTGGCTTTGTGAAAAGATCATCACTTGAACATGAGTAATCATATGACAAAATCTATTTATGTTGCTCTTATGAGAATAATCATGATGCCTTCATGTCCGTATTTTATTTTTATTGACGCCTCTACCTCTAAACATGAGGACATATTTATTGTTATCGACTTTTCGCTTGAGGACAAGCGAGGTCTAAGCTTGGGGCAGTTGATACGTCCATTTTGCATCATGCTTTTATATTGATATTTATCGCATTATGGGCTGTTATTTTACGTTATGTCACAATACTTATGGCTATTCTCTCTTATTTTACAAGGTTTACCATGAAGAGGGAGAATGCCGGCAGCTGGAATTCTGGGCTGGAAAAGGAGCAAATATTGAAGGCCTATTCTGCGCAACTCCAAAAGTCCTGAAACTCCACGGAATACCTTAAAATAAATAAAGAAAAATCGTCGCCAAAGATGAAGGCCAGGGGGCCCACACCCTGCTCACGAGGGTGGGGGCGCCCCCCTGGGCGCGCCCTACCTCATGGGCCCCCTGGTGGCTCTCCGACGTCCATCTTCTCCTATATGAAGTCTTTCGATGAGAAAAAAATCGGAAGCAACCTTTCGGGACGAGACTCCGCCGCCACGAGGCGGAACCTTGGCGGAACCAATCTAGGGCTCCGGCAGAGCTATTCTGCCAGGGACACTTCCCTTCGGGAGGGGGAAATCATCGTCATCATCATCACCAACGCTCCTCTCATCGGGAGAGGGCAATCTCCATCAACATCTTCATCAGCACCATCTCATATCCAAACCCTAGTTCATCTCTTGTATCCAATTCTTGTCTCCAAGTCCGGGATTGGTGCTAGTAGGTTGCTAGTAGTGTTGATTACTCCTTGTAGTTGATGCTAGTTGGTTTACTTGGTGGAAGATCATATGTTCAGATCCTTTATGCATATTATTACCCTCGATTATGAACATGAATATGCTTTGTGAGTAGTTACGTTTGTTCCTGAGGACACGGGAGAAGTCTTGCTATTAGTAGTCATGTGAATTTGGTATTCGTTCGATATTTTGATGAGATGTATGTTGTCTAACCTCTAGTGGTGTTATGTGAACGTCGACTACATAACACTTCACCATTATTCGGGCCTAGAGGAAGGCATTGGGAAGTAATAAGTAGATGATGGGTTGCTAGAGTGATAGAAGCTTGAACCCTAGTTTATGCGTTGCTTCGTAAGGGGCTGATTTGGATCCATATGTTTGATGCTATGGTTAGGTTTACCTTAATACTTTTGTTGTAGTTGCGGATGCTTGCAATAGAGGTTAATCATAAGTGGGATGCTTGTTCAAGTAAGAACAGCACCCAAGCACTGGTCCACCCACATATCAAATTATCAAGGTACCGAACGCGAATCATATGAGCGTGATGAAAACTAGCTTGACGATATTCCCATGTGTCCTCGGGAGCGCTTTTCCTAGTATAAGAGTTTGTCCGGCTTGTCCTTTGCTACAAAAAGGATTGGGCCACCTTGCTGCACTCTATTTACTTTTGTTACTTGTTGCTCGTTACAATTTACCTTATCACAAAACTATCTGTTACCACTTATTTCAGTACTTGCAGAGAATACCTTGCTGAAAACCGCTTATCATTTCCTTCTGCTCCTCGTTGGGTTCGACACTCTTACTTATCGAAAGGACTACGATAGATCCCCTATACTTGTGGGTCATCATACATACCCTCAACCCCGAGGGTGAACTACTCCCTCCTCGTCATGGAGAGCGCCGGGATGATGAAGATGGCCACCGGTGAGGGTTCCCCCCTCCGGCAGGGTGCCGGAACGGGCTCCCGAGAGGTTTTTGGTGGCTATAGAGGCTTGCGGCGGCGGAACTCCCGATCTATCTTGATATTCGATGTTTTTAGGGTACGTAGGCTTATATAGGCAAAAGAAGTCGGTCGGCAGGTGCTCGAGGGGCCCACGAGACAGGGGGCGCCCCCAGTAGGGGGCGCCCTCCTATCTCATGGACTCCTCGAGGATCTTCTGACGTGAACTCCAAGTCTCCAGGATTATATTCTTCCCAAAAATAACGCTGCCGAAGGTTTCATTACGTTTGGACTCCGTTTGATATTCCTTTTCCTCGAAATACTGAAACAGGCAATAAAACAGCAATATGGGCTGGGCCTTCGGTTAATAGGTTAGTCCCAAAAGTAATATAAAAGTGAATAATAAATCCCAATATTGCTCAAAACAGTAGATAATATAGCATGGAGCAATCAAAAATTATAGATACGTTGGAGACGTATCAGGCCCCCTTCTTCTTCTTCTTCCTTGACCTCCTCCCTAGATGTGAGAAGGGTTTCCCCTCTGGTCCTTGGCTCCCATGGCGTGGGAGGGGCGAGAGCCGCTCTGAGATTGGATCTATCTCTCTGTTTCTGCATTCTGGAATTCTGCCCTGGCACTGTTTCCTTTATATCTGGAGATCCGTAACTCCGATTGGGGTGAATCTTTCGCCCAGATTTTTCTCGTAAAATTTGCTTTCTTGCGGCAAAAGAAGGGCATCAACCGCCTTACAGGTGGCCCACGAGAGTCCAGGGCGCGCCCAGGGGGGAGGGCGCGCCCCCTGTCTCGTGGCCACCCCGGACACCGTTTCGCGTTGATTCTTCCTCCGGAAAATCCCAAATATTCCAAAATAATTCTTCGTCCGTTTTTATCCCGTTTGGACTCCGTTTGATATGGGGTTTCTATGAAACATAAAACATGCAATGACGAGGAACTGCATCGGCCATCGGATCAATATGTTAGTCCCAAAAATAGTATAAAAAGTTGCCAAAAGTATATGGAAGTTGAATAATATTGGCATGGAACAATCAAAAAATATAGATACGACGGAGACGTATTAGCATCCCCAAGCTTAATTCCTGCTCGTCCTCGAGTAAGTAAATGAAAAAAAATTGATGTGGAATGCTACCTAGAATAATCTTGATCATATGTCTAATCATGGCATGAATATTAAGACACGAGTGATTCAAAGCAATAGTCTATCATTTGACATAAAAACAATAATACTTCAAGCCTACTAATAAAGCAATCATGTCTGGCTATGCTCCATCTTCACCACACAAAATATTCACATCATGCACAACCCCGATGACAAGCCAAGAAATTGCTTCATACTTTTTAACGCGCTTCAGCTTTTTCAACCCTCACACAATACATGAGCGCAAGCCATGGACATAGCACTATAGGTGGAATAAAATATGATGATGGGGGTTATGTGGAAAAGACACAAAAGGAGAAAGTCTCGCATCGACGCGGCTAATCAATGGGCTATGGAGATTCCCATCAATTGATGTCAATGCGTGGAGTAGGGATTGCCATGCAACGGATGCACTAGAGCTATAAGTATATGAAAGCTCAACAAAAGAAACTAAGTGGGTGTGCATCCATCTTGCTTGCTCACGAATACCTAGGGCTTTTTGAGGAAGCCCACCGTTGGAATATACAAGCCAAGTTCTATAATGAAAAATTCCCACTAGTATATGAAAGTGACAACATAAGAGACTCTCTATATGAAGAACATGGTGCTAATTTGAATCACAAGTGTGGAAAAAGAGGATAGTAGCATTGTCCCTTTTTATATATTTTTGCGGGCTTCTTTGGCCCCATTTTTTTATTTAGGCTTCGTTGGCCTCTCTTTTTTTCCTTTTTTTCTTTTTTTGGGACAATGCTCTATTTATGATGATCATCACACTTCTATTTACTTACAACTCGATATTAGAACAAAGATATGAAAGTGCAACTATCCCTAGGTGGTTTTGGTAATTCATAACAACATATAGCTCATTGAGCTAATGCTATTCCAAGACAAATATTTCAGGAAAGCTCAATGTATGGCATGGCATGGATGATGAAAGTGGATCCCTCAAAATATCAAGGACAAAGGATTGGCTCAAGCTCAAAAGCTCAAGACTCTACATTTTACATTTTAGTGATCCAAGATCACATTGAGTCTATAGGAAAATCAAATACTATCAAGGAGGGATGAGGTGTTGCTTAATGAGCCTCTTGCTTCATGTGCTTAGTGATATGCTCCAAAACCCTCCACTACTTTCTCACATTCACATATGACCTAAACCTAAAGTCAAACTCGGCCCTACCGATTCTTTCTATCCGGCGCCACCGAGTTCAATCGTCATAGCCACTGCCACAAACCCTAGGCAAATCGGTCTCACCGATAGGGATCTCGGTCTCACCGAGATGGGATTGTAATCTCTTTGTTTCCCTTCATAACGTTTCGGTCTAACTGAAGTGAGCGATCGGTCCCACCGAGATTGCAATGTAAACTCTCTGTTTCCCTTTCGTAACTTTTCGGTCTCACCGAAAGAGCGAATCGGTCCCACCGAGTTTACCTGACCAACTCTCTGGTTAGCTAATTACCAAATTCGGTCTCACCGAGTTTGTGTAATCGGTCTCACCGAGATTACGTTATGCCCTAACCCTAACCATATCGGTCCTACCGAGTTGCTTGTCGCCCCCATCAAAACCCTAACGGTCACTAGGTTTACTAAATCGGTCCGACCGAGTTTGATGATTCGGTCCCACCGAGTTTGGTAAATTGTGTGTAACGGTTAGATTTTGTGTGGAGGCTATATATACCCCTCCACCTCCTCTTCATTTGTGGAGAGAGCCATCAGAATAAACCTACACTTCCAACTTACCAGTTCTGAGAGAGAACCACCTACTCATGTGTTGAGGCCAAGATATTCCATTCCAACCATATGAATCTTGATCTCTAGCCTCTCCCAAGTTGCTTTCCACTCAAATCTTCTTTACACCAGATCCAAATCCTGTGAGAGAGAGTTGAGTGTTGGGGAGACTATCATTTGAAGCACAAGAGCAAGGAGTTCATCATCAACACACCATTTGTTACTTCTTGGAGAGTGGTGTCTCCTAGATTGGCTAGGTGTCACTTGGGAGCCTCCGACAAGATTGTGGAGTTGAACCAATGAGTTTGTAAGGGCAAGGAGATCGCCTACTTCGTGAAGATCTACCGCTAGTGAGGCAAGTCCTTCGTGGGCGATGGCCATGGTGGGATAGACAAGGTTGCTTCTTCGTGGACCCTTCGTGGGTGGAGCCTCCGTGGACTCGCAAGAACTGCTACCCTTCGTGGGTTGAAGTCTCCATCAACGTGGATGTACGATAGCACCACCTATCGGAACCACGACAAAAACATCCGTGTCTCCAATTGTGTTTGAATCCTCCAAACCCTTCCCTTTACATTCTTGCAAGTTGCAGGCTTTATTTTCTGCTGCCTATATACTCTATGCATGCTTGCTTGAATTGCGTGAATATTGCTTGACTAGCTTAAAGATAGCTAAAATCTGCCAAAGTCTAAAATTGGGAAAAGGTTAAGTTTTTAATTGGTCAAGTAGTCTAATCACCCCCCTCTAGACATACTTCAAGGTCCTACAAGATATGACTCTATATGAATGCCTCCGGCGGTGTACCGGGATGTGCAATGATCTAGCATAGCAATGACATCAAAAAACGGACAAGCCATGAAAACATCATGCTAGCTATCTTACGATCATGCAAAGCAATATGAAAATAAATGCTCAAGTCATGTATATGATGATGATGAAAGTTGCATGGCAATATATCTCGGAATGGCTATGGAAATGCCATGATAGGTAGGTATGGTGGCTGTTTTGAGGAAGATATAATGAGGCTTATGTGTGATAGAGCGTATCGTATCACGGGGTTTGGATGCACCGGCGAAGTTTGCACCAACTCTCGAGGTGAGAAAGGGCAATGCACGGTACCGAAGAGGCTAGCAATGATGGAAGGGTGAGAGTGTGTATAATCCATGGACTCACATTAGTCATAAAGAACTCATATACTTATTGCAAAAAAAAATTAGCCCTCGAAGCAAAGTAATACTACGCATGCTCCTATGGGGATAGATTGGTAGGAAAAGACCATCGCTCGTCCCCGACCGCCACTCATAAGGAAGACAATCAATAAATACCTCATGCTCCGACTTCATTACATAACGGTTCACCATACGTGCATGCTACGGGAATCACAAACTCCAACAAAAGTATTTCTACAATCCACAACTACCCACTAGCATGACTCTAATATCACCATCTTTATATCGCAAAACTATTGCAAGGAATCAAACATATCATATTCAGCGATCTACAAGTTTATGTAGGATTTTATGACTAACCATGTGAATGACCAATTCCTGTCATCTCTCTAAATAGATATAAGTGAAGCAAGAGAGTTTAATTGTTTCTACAAAAGATATTCCCATGCTCTAACAAATAAGTGAAGCAAAAGAGCATTCTACAAATGGCGGTTTTCTATGTGAAGAGAAACAGGCAATCCAAACTTCAATTGATATAAGTGAAGCACATGAAGCATTCTATAAAGCCATACTCAAAAGATATAAGTGAAGTGCAATGAGCATTCTATAAATCAACCAAGGACCATCTCATACCAGCATGGTGCATAAAATAAAAATGAAAACTAAATGCAAAAGACGCTCCAAGACTTGCACATAATGCACGAACAAAACGAATACGAAAACATACCGATACTTGTTGAAGAAAGAGGGGATGCCTTCCGGGGCATCCCCAAGATTAGAAGCTTGAGTCTCCTTGAATATTTACTTGGGGTGCCTCGGGCATCCCCAAGCTTGAGCTCTTGCCTCTCTTCCTTTTCCTCACATCGAGACCTCCTCGTTTAGACACTTCATCCACACAAAACTTCAACAGAAAACTCGGTAAGATCCGTTAGTATAATAAAGCAAATCACCACTATAAGTACTGTTGCAAACCAATTCAAATTTTGTTTTTGCATTCTGTCTACTGTAATATAACTTTTCCATGGCTTAATCCACTAATATAAATTCATAGATTCATCAAAACAAGCAAACTATGCATCAAAAACAGAATCTGTCAAAAACAGAACAGTCTATAGCAATCTGAACATCCACCATACTTATGGTACCCCAAAAATTCTACAAAAATTGGGAAAATAAAAAATTTGTACAGAAAGACAGTGAAAAAATAATCAGAACCATTTGACGTTCCAGTAAAAAATTAAAATTCGCGCACTACAGCCAAAGTTTCTGTCCTGCACCGTACAAACCAACAAGCATTGTAAACATCCTAAAGGCAAACCTTGGCACATTATTTTTATAATACAATGGAATTGTACAAGGGGATAATTATTTTTATTGAAAAGTTTCTGTAATTAAGATTCACAAAGTTCCCATGGGCATGAACAAAGTTCAAGGATGTCCCCCACTTTCACAATGCTCGTCTCTCTCACTTTCACTTTTCTTTTTCAAAAAGTTTTGGGTTCCCCTCTTTATTTTTGTTGTTTTTAAACTATATGAAGGCACTCAACATAAATAAATGACTCTCTAAAACTTCCGGGTTGTCTCCCTGGCAGCGCTTTCTTTAAAGCCATTAAGCTAGGCATTTAGTGCTCAAGTAATGAATCCACCCGGATCCCAAGGTATATCAAAGCCAATTTTAATTAACAATGATTTGTAATTTAGTAGTGAGCACAAAGTAACATATATCATGCAACAACAAAGTCTAACTCTCTTCCTATGCATCGGCATGTCATAAAAGAACAATCATGCACACATAGTAAAGGCCAATGCATAGTATAATCAGTTTCTTGCAATTTTATCATATTGGAAACATAGAGAGGTGGAGATATAGTTCCTCTCTCATAATAGTTGCAAGTTGGAGAAGCAAGCACATGCATATTATATCTATCAAAATCATCATGTGCAACGGTAAAAGGCAACCCATCAATATAATCCTTAATAAGCACAAACTTCTCCGATATAGTGTAGTCGGGAGAATTCAAAAAGATAATAGGACTATCTTGCATGGGTGCAATAGCAACAATTTCATGTTTAACATAAGGAACTATAGAAAGTTCATCTCCATAAGCATAATTCATATTGGCTTCTTGGCCACAAGCATAGCAAGCATCATCAAAAAGGGATATTTCAAGAGAATCAACGGGATCATAGCAATCATCCTTCGGCAAGCACGAAGGGGAATTAAACAATGTATGAGTTGAAGAGTTACTCTCATTAGAAGGTGGGCACGGGTGATCAATCCACTCTTCCTCCTTTTGTTCTTCACTCTCCTCATCATCTTTTCCATCCAATGACCTCATAGTTTCATCAATTTCTTCTTCCATAGCTTCCTGCAAAATATTAGTCTCTTCTTGGACAGCGGAAACTTTCTCAATAAGTGCATTAATTTCGGAATTGTATTCATAATTCTCATAACAATATTTGAGGATAGCTAAATTTTCAGACCTATAAATAGCATCATCAAAATCTTCAAACTCTTTACACATAGATTCAATTTCATAAGCACCCATAAAAGCAACAAATTCTTCTATTCGTTCCACATCATAGTAATCATATATACCATTAGCATAAGAAGCTAAGGTTTTATTATCATTAAATTTGCATGAAAAGGAAAGGTGTGGAGCCTTCATCCTAGAGCAACAAGTATAATCATAACTCACGCATAGTTGCCAAGCATACCACTTCAATATATGAATTTGATCCCACAATAGTTTCCCTTTTTGTGTTAAGCGATAATCCCTAAAGTATTCACGTTGATCTAACGTTACTCCCATTACATAATTAAATGGGGTTTTCTCAGGATTATTAAAGTAGTACATAATATCTTTCACATAACGAGCATCGAGGGTTTTAGGAGGTTCCCCATCTCCATGAGTAGCAAGTACACCTAATTTTTTTGGTATTTCATGTTCCATATCCATAACTAAAGATAAAGAACAACTAAGAACAGCAAATAAAAATTACTTAGTGATAAAGAAAACAAGCACACACAAGAATATTCACCCCACGCTATGACTCCCCGGCAACGGCGCCAGAAAAAGGTCTTGATAACCCACAAGTATAGGGGATCAATTGTAGCCTCTTTGGATAAGTAAGAGTGTCGAACCCAACGAGGAGCTAAAGGTAGAACGAATATTCCCTCAAGTTCTATCGACCACCGATACAACTCTACGCACGCTTGATGTTTGCTTTACCTAGAACAAGTATGAAACTAGAAGTACTTTGTAGGTGTTTTTGTATAGGATTGCAAGAAAGTAAAGAGCGAGTAAATAAAAGCTAGGAGCTGTTTAGATAAAGACACAACTAAAGTAAATATAGCGAGTGTGGAAAAGTGGTGGTAGGAGTTGTGAAATTGTCCCTAGGCAACTGACTACGTTACTAGACCGGTAATCACTATTGCAATTCTATTTGAGGGAGAGGCATAAGCTAACATACTTTCTCTACTTGGATCATATGCACTTATGATTGGAACTCTAGCAAGCATCCGGAACTACTAAAGATTCATTAAGGTAAAACCCAACCATAGCATTAAAGTATCAAGTGCCCTTCATCCCATACGCAACAATCCCCTTACTCGGGTTTGTGTTTCAGTAACTCACGCAACCCACTATAAGCGAATCATGAACGCATAGCAACACCCTACAGCGGAATCCTCACGCTATGCGACACGGAGGGCACCATAGGACAGCACCAATAATAAAACATGCAACTCAAACCAATCATAGCAATTCATCAATCACCGATAGGACAATGAAATCTACTCAGACATCATAGGATGGTAACACATCATTGGATAATAATATGAAGCATAAAGCACCATGTTCAAGTAGAGGGTACAGCGGGTTGCGGGAGAGTGGACCGCTGAATATAGAAGGGGGAAGGTAATGGAGATGTTGGTGAAGATGATGGAGGTGTTGGTGAAGATCGCGGTGATGATGATGGCCCCCGGCAGCGCTCCAGCGCCACCGGAAGCAAGGGGGAGAGAGGCCCGCTTCTTCTTCTTCTTCCTTGACCTCCTCCCTAGATTGGAGAAGGGTTTCCCCTCTGGTCCTTGGCTCCCATGGCGTGGGAGGGGCGAGAGCCCCTCCGAGATTGGATCTATCTCTCTGTTTCTGCGTTCTGGAGTTCTGCCCTGGCACCGTTTCCTTTATATCTGGAGATCCATAACTCCGATTGGGGTGAATCTTTCGCCCAGATTTTTCTCGTAAAATTAGCTCTCTTGCGGCAAAAGAAGGGCATCAACCGCCTTACGGGTGGCCCACGAGAGTCCAGGGCGTGCCCCTCTGTCTTGCGGCCACCCCGGACACCGTTTCGCGTTGATTCTTCCTCCGAAAAATCCCAAATATTCCAAAATAATTCTCTGTTCGTTTTTATCCCGTTTGGACTCCGTTTGATATGGGGTTTCTGTGAAACATAAAACATGCAATGCAGTGAGGCGCACTGGCAATCGGATCAATATGTTAGTCCCAAAAATAGTATAAAAAGTTGCCAAAAGTATATAAAAGTTGAATAATATTGGCATGGAACAATCAAAAATTATAGATACGACGGAGACGTATCAACCACCGGGCGGCGAAATCCTCCAGCTCCTTCTTCAATTCCTCATGACTTTGCTTGAAAGCTGCCACGGATTCCTCCACCTCCTGCTCGCGCTCGATCCGGAGCTTCCTCAAGCCACCCATCAGTTCCTCGACGACCGATTTCAGCATAATCTCCGAGGCACTGCTCTGCTCATGCAGCATCTTCCAGCTGGCGACCTCCTCCTCCTTCTAAGCGACCAACTTGAGGAGCTTCGCACTGTCACCCATGAGTTGCTCGACGAGGCAGTTCGCCTTGTCAACCGAGGCATCGCTGACCTTGAGCAGCTTCATCAAGCCGTCGACCAGCTCCTGCTGCGTAGTGACGCCAACGAGAATGTCGTCGTCACCGACGAAGGACTTCAGGAACTCCAGCTCGTCGCGATGGCCTACGCCGCGAATGCGCTTGTGAGAGCCCTCGCGTTCCCGTGAGAGCTCATTCGTGGGCTCCGCGGCGCGCCGGGACATCTCTGCTGCGGCTGCGGCTTCGCGGCGGGACCTCTCTAGTGCTTCCGCGGCCTTTGTCTTTGCTGCGTGGTTATATGTCCACCCTAAAATCCTCCTACCGGTCATGGCCGAACGACTTGACAGAAAAACCAGTTTTGCGGGTGATGAGGAGAGGAACTGTGAAGTAATTTTCGAGTGGGTGGTTTTTATAGCCCGGTGCTAAGTGTGAACACATATTAGTTTGATAGTTGTGAACAGATTTGCAATTACTTATTGCGTTGTAATCAGCAATGTGATGAGAAACAAGGTCAAAATTTATTGATGGCAGAAGGTTGACCACGTGGTTGCTCGCCGTTGAGGCGGTCGCGGCGCGCTCTGCTCTAGCGTCCCTGCGCACGCTCTGCTCGCCGTTGAGGCAAAGTTACAATGGCAACTGTTAATAATTCTAAATAATTGTCTTACATATTCAGGATAATTTCAAATGCCAAATGTGGCAAGGCCCAGAACACTCACGACCTACATATGCATACAATTATAATAAAATATAAGCTAAAAAGCTGAGCTGGCGGCCTTCCGACGATGGTCTTCTCGGACTCCATGATTAGCATAGCACCCTTGCGGCCGTTCACTCCAAGTGTCCTGACCCACCTCCGCCTATGGAGCTGCTGCCGCTGGGAGGCTCTTGGGGCTGCTGGGCCTCTTCTAGAAGAGCTTGACAGCGTGCAATCGCGCGCATGACAACTCCGCGGAACCGCTCCTCTGGCCTGGTAGCAAATTCCGTCGATCACCTGCATCCTCAAGATATCACGTTGGTGATGTTCTACTTCGTCGGGGACGTCAACTCCGCCAAGGATGCGCTCGAGCTTGGCCACCACATCATCGGGATCGAGGTTGACACGGCCGCCATGGGCAATGATGAAGCCGTAGGCTGCCTTTGTCTTGACTGAATCGCAGAGGTCCTCTGCCCATAACTTGCGGGGCATCAGGCTTCCGATGAGCATTGGTGACGGTGGGTCGTCGATCATGCCGCCGAGCAGCTCTAGATCTTTTGCACGGTGGATGGCAAACTGCTCATCACACCTCCTCTGCAATATGTCGATTGTGCTCCTGATACGTCTCCAACATATCTATAATTTTTTATTGTTCCATGCTATTATATATTCTGTTTTGGATCTTTAATGGGCTTGTTTATACACTTTCATATTATTTTTGGGACTAACCTATTAACCGGAGGCCTAGCCCAAATTGCTATGTTTTTGCCTATTTCAGAGTTTCGCAGAAAAAGAATATCAAACGGAGTCCAAACGGAATGAAACCTTCGGGACGTGATTTTCAGAACAAACGTGATCCAGAGGACTTGGAGTCCACGTAAAGTAATCAACGAGGAGAGCACGAGGCAGGGGGCGCGCCTACCCCCCCAGGCGTGCCCTCCACCCTTGTGGGGCCCATGTTGCTCCACCGACGTACTTATTCCTCCTATATATAGCTACGTACCCCCTGATAACCCACAAGTATAGGGGATCGCAACTGTTTTCGACAAGTAAGAGTGTTGAACCCAACGAGGATCTAAAGGTAGAACAAATATTCCCTAAAGTTCTATCGACCACCGATACAACTCTACGCACGCTTAACGTTCGCTTTACCTAGAACAAGTATAAAACTAGAAGTACTTTGTAGGTGTTTTCGGATAGGCTTGCAAGAAAGTAAAGAGCACGAAAATAAAACTAGGGGCTGTTAAGGTAAAGACACAACTAAAGTAAATATAGCGAGTGTGGAAAAGTGATGGTAGGTGTGGCGAAATTGTCCCTTAAGCAATTGACTACTTTACTAGACCGATAGCAAGTATTATGTGGGAGAGGCCAGTGCTAGCATGTCATCCCTTACTTGGAATTCTATGCACTTATGATTGGAACTATTAGCAAGCGTCCGCAACTACTAACGTTCATTAAGGTAAAACCCAACCATAGCATTAAGATATATTGGTCCCCCTTCAATCCCGTATGCATCAATTTATATGCTAGGTTGAAGCTTCATCACTCTTGCCCTCCAATACATAGTCCTATCAACATACAACTAACCCTATGGTGTGATCCACGCTAGCCATATGATGGGAACCAAAGGACAGCAACATAACCACAAGCAAATTAAATCAATCATAGCAATTCATCAACCACCGATAGGACAACGAAAATCTACTCAGACATCATAGGATGGCAACACATCATTGGATAATAATATGAAGCATAAAGCACCATGTTCAAGTAGAGGGTACAGTGGGTTGCGGGAGAGTGGACCGCTGTAGATAGAGGGGGGAAGGTGATGGAGATGTTGGTGAAGATGGCAGAGGTCTTGGTGAAGATCGCGGTGATGATGATGGCCCCCGGCAGCGCTCCGGCGCCACCGAAAGCAAGGGGGAGAGAGCCCCCCTTCTTCTTCTTCTTCCTTGACCTCCTCCCTAGATGGGAGGAGGGTTTCCCCTCTAGTCCTTGGCTCCCATGGCTTGGGAGGGGCGAGAGCCCCTTCGAGATTGGATCTATCTCTCTGTTTCTGCGCTCTGTTCTGGCTCTGTTTCACCGTTTCGCATATATATGGAGATCCGTAACTCCGATTGGCCTGAAACCTTCGCCGTGATTTTTTCCGATATTATCTTTCTTGCGGCAAAAAAAGAGCATCACCCGCCTTACGATGGGCTCACGAGGGTAGGCGGCACGCCCAGGGGGGCGCCCCTGCCTCGTGACCACCTCGGGCACCGTCTCGCGTGGATTTTTCTTCTGGAATTTTCCATATTTTCCAAAAATAAGCTCCGTCCGTTTGATATGGATATTCTGCGAAACATAAAACATGCAACAGACATGAACTGGCACTCGGCACTGGATCAATATGTTAGTCCCAAAAATAATATAAAAAGTTGCCAAAAAGTATATGAAATTGAATAATATTGGCATGGAACAATCAAAAATTATAGATACGACGGAGACGTATCACCCCCAAACCAACAGAGGCATCCACGAAAACCTAATTCCACCGCCGTAACCTTCTGTACCCGTGAGATCCCATCTTGGGGCCTTTCCCGGCATCCTGTCGGAGGGGGCATTGATCACGGAGGGCTTCTACATCAACACCATAGCCTCTCCGATGATGTGTGAGTAGTTTACCTCAGACCTTCAGGTCCATAGTTATCAGCTAGATGGCTTCTTCTCTCTCTTTGGATCTCAATACAAAGTTCTCCTCAATTCTCTTAGAGATCTATTCGATGTAATCTTCTTTTGCGGTGTGCTTGTCGGGACCTATGCATTGTGGGTTTATGATCAAGATTATCTATGAACAATATTTGAATCTTGTCTGAATTCTTTTATGTATGATTGGTTATCTTTGCAAGTCTCTTCGAATTATCAGTTTGGTTTGGCCTACTAGATTGATCTTTCTTGCAATGGGAGAAGTGCTTAGCTTTGGGTTCAATCTTGCGGTGTCCTTTCCCAGTGACAGCAGGGGAAGCAAGGCACGTATTGTATTGTTGCCATCGAGGATAACAAGATGGGGTTTATATCATATTGCATGAGTTTATCCCTCTACATCATGTCACCTTGCTTAAAGCATTACTCTGTTCTTATGAAATTAATACTCTAGATGTATGCTGGATAGCGGTCGATGTGTGGAGTAATAGTAGTAGATGCAGAATCGTTTCGGTCTACTTTTCACGAACGTGATGCCTATATACATGATCATACCTAGATATTCTCATAACTATGCTCAATTCTATCAATTGCTCGACAGTAATTTGTTCACCCACCATAATACTTATGCTCTTGAGAGAAGCCACTAGTGAAACCTATGGCCCCGGGGTCTATTCTCCGTAATATTAATCTTCCAACACTTAGTTATTTCTATTGCCTTTTATTTTACTTTGCATCTTTATTTCTCTTTATCATAAAAATACCAAAAATATTATCTTATCATATCTATCAGATCTCACTCTCGTAAGTGATCATGAAGGGATTGACAACCCCTTTATCGCGTTGGTTGCGAGGTTCTTATTTGTTTGTGTAGGTGCGCGGGACTTGTGCGTGGTCTCCTACTGGATTGATACCTTGGTTCTCAAAAACTGAGGGAAATACTTACGCTACTTTACTGCATCACCTTTTCCTCTTCAAGGGAAAACCAACGCAGTGCTCAAGAGGTAGCAAGAAGGATTTCTGGCGCCGTTGCCGGGGAGTCTACGCAAAAGTCAACATACCAAGTACCCATCACAAACCCTTATCCTTTGCATTACATTATTTGCCATTTGCCTCTCGTTTTCCTCTCCCCCACTTCACCCTTGCCGTTTTATTCGCCCTCTCTTTTCTGTTCGCCTCTTTCTCGCTCGCTTCTTGTTTGCTCGTGTGTCGGATTGCTTGCTTGTCATGATGGCTCAAGATAATACTAAATTATGTGACTTTACCAATACCAACAACAATGATTTTCTTATCACTCCGATTGCTCCTCTTACCGATGTTGAATCTTGTGAAATTAATGCTGCCTTGCTGAATCTTGTCATGAAAGATCAATTCGCCGGCCTTCCTAGTGAAGATGCCGCTACCCATCTAAATAGCTTCGTTGATTTGTGTGATATGCGAAAGAAGAAAGATGTGGACAATGATATTGTTAAATTGAAGCTATTTCCTTTTCCGCTTAGAGATCGTGCTAAAGCTTGGTTTTCGTCTTTGCCTAAAAATAGTATTGATTCATGGAATAAATGCAAAGATGCTTTTATCTCTAAGTATTTCCCTCCCGCTAAAATTATCTCTCTTAGAAACGATATCATGAATTTTAAGAAACTTGATCATGAACATGTTGCACAAGCTTGGGAGAGGATGAAATTAATGATACGTAATTGCCCTACACATGGTTTGAATCTTTGGATGATTATACAAAAAATTTATGCCGGATTGAATTTTGCTTCTAGAAATCTTTTAGATTCGGCCGTGGGAGGCACTTTTATGGAAATCACTTTAGGAGAAGCTACTAAACTCCTAGATAATATTATGGTTAATTATTCTCAATGGCACACCGAAAGATCTACTAATAAAAAAGTGCATGTGATAGAAGAAATTAATGTTTTGAGTGGAAAGATGGATGAACTTATGAAATTATTTGCTAATAAGAGTGTTTCTTCTGATCCTAATGATATGCCCTTGTCTACCTTGATTGATAATAATAACGAATCTATGGATGTGAATTTTGTTGGTAGGAATAATTTTGGTAACAACGCTTATAGAGGAAACTTTAATCCTAGACCGTATCCTAGTAATTCCTCTAATAATTATGGTAATTCCTACAACAATTCTTATGGAAATTTTAATAAGTTGCCCTCTGAATTTGAGACTAGTTTTAAGGAGTTTATGAATTCACAAAATAATTTCAATGCTTTGCTTGAAGAAAAATTGCTTAAAGTTGATGAATTGGCTAGGAACGTTGATAAAATTTCTCTTGATGTTGATTCTTTGAAACTTAGATCTATTCCACCTAAGCATGATATCAGTGAGTTTCTCAAAGCCATGAGAATTTCCATTGATGAGTGCAAAGAAAGAACCGCTAGGATGTGTGCTAAGAAAGATTGCTTTGTGAAAGCGTGTTCTTCTAATTTTTATGAGAATAAAGATGAAGATCTAAAAGTTATTGATGATTTCCCTATTAAATCTTTGTTTTGCAATATGAATCTTGATAATGATGGGACTAGAGATGATCCACCTTTACCTAGAAGGCGTTCAAAAAATTCGGAGTTTTTAGATCTTGATGCAAAAATTGATAAAAGTGGGATTGAAGAGGTTAAAACTTTAGATAGCAATGAACCCACTATTTTGGATTTCAAGGAATTTAATTATGATAATTGCTCTTTGATAGATTGTATTTCCTTGTTGCAATCCGTGCTAAATTCTCCTCATGCTTATAGTCAAAATAAAGCTTTTACTAAACATATCGTTGATGCTTTAATGCAATCTTATGAAGAAAAACTTGAGTTGGAAGTTTCTATCCCTAGAAAACTTTATGATGATTGGGAACCTACTATTAAAATTAAAATTAAAGATCAATAGAACTTGATAAAATATTGTTTTGAATTGCAGCAGATCAATAAAAAAAATATTTAGGTCGTCCTATTTTGGCTGAATTTTTTGAGTTCTAGAAGTTTGCGTTAGTTACAGATTACTACACACTGTTCTGTTTTTGAGAAATTCTGTTTTTTGTGTGTTGTTTGCTTATTTTGATGAATCTATGGCTAGTAAAATAGTTTATAAACCATAGATAAGTTGGAATACAATAGGTTTAACACCAATATAAATAAAGAATGAGTTCAATACAGTACCTTGAAGTGGTGTTTTGTTTTCTTTCGCTAACAGAGCTCACGAGATTTTCTGTTAAGTTTTGTGTTCTGAAGTTTTCAAGTTTTGGGTAAAGATTTTATGGAGTATGGAACAAGGAGTGGCAAGAGCCTAATCTTGGGGATGCCCATGGCACCCCAAGATAATCTAAGGACACCAAAAAGCCAAAGCTTGGGGATGCCCCGGAAGGCATCCCCTCTTTCGTCCTCATTCATCGGTAAATTTACTTGGAGCTATATTTTTATTCACCACATGATATGTGTTTTGCTTGGAGCGTCTTGTATGATTTGAGTCTTTATTTGTTAGTTTGCCACAATCATCCTTGCTGTACACACCATTTGAGAGAGACACACATGATTCGGAATTTGTTAGAATACTCTATGTGCTTCACTTATATTCTTTGACCTATATAATTTTGCTCTAGTGCTTCACTTATATCTTTTAGAGCACGGCGGTGGTTATATTTTATAGAAATTGTTGAACTCTCATGCTTCACTTATATTATTTTGAGAGTCTTAAACAGCATGGTAATTTTCTTTAATCATGAAATTAATCTTCTATATTGAGTCCATTAAATATCATGAGAAGTTAGATACTTGATAAGTGTTTTGAGATATAAAGGTGGTAATACTAGAGTGTGCTAGTTGAGTAATTGTGAAACTGAGAAATACTTGTGTTAAAGTTGGCAAGTCCCGTAGCATGCACGTATGGTAAAAGTTGTGTAACAATTTTGACACATAGGTGTTCTTTTATTGCTTTCCTTATGAGTGGTGGTCGGGGACGAGCGATGGTCTTTTCCTACCAATCTATCCCTCTAGGGGCATGCGTAGTAGTACTTTGCTTCGAGGGCTAATAAACTTTTGCAATAAGTATATGAGTTATTTATGACTAATGTGAGTCCATGGATTATACGCACTCTCAACCTTCCACAGTTTTCTAGCCTCTACGGTACTACGCATTGCCCTTTCTCACATTGAGAGTTGGTGCAAACTTCGCCGGTGCATCCAAACCCCGTGATACGATACACTCTATCACACATAAGCCTCCTTATATCTTCCTCAAAACAGCCACCATACCTACCTAGCTATTATGGCATTTCCATAGCCATTCTGAGATATATTGCCATGCAACTTTCCACCGTTCCGTTTATCATGACATGTTTCATCATTGTCATATTGCTTTGCATGATCATGTAGTTGACATCGTATTTTGTGGCAAAGCCACAATTTATAATTTTTTCATACATGTCACTCTTGATTCATCGCATATCCTGGTACACCACCAGAGGCATTCACATAGAGTCATATCTTGTTCTAATTATTGAGTTGTAACTGTTGAGTTGTAAGTAATAAAAGTGTGATGATCATCATTATTAGAGCATTGTCCCATGTGAGGAAAGGATGATGGAGACTATGATTCCCCCACAAGTTGGGATGAGATTCCGGACTAAAAAAAAGAGGCCAAAAAAAGAGAAGGCCCAAACAAAAAAAGAGAGAAAAAGAGAGAAGGGACAATGTTACTATCCTTTTCCACACTTGTGCTTCAAAGTAGCACCATGATTTTCATGATAGAGAGTCTCCTATGTTGTCACTTTGATATACTAGTGGGAATTTTTCATTATAAAACTTGGCTTGTATATTCCAATGATGGGCTTCCTCAAAATGCCCTAGGTCTTCGTGAGCAAGCAAGTTGGATGCACACCCACTTAGTTCCTTTTGTTGAGCTTTCATATATTTATAGCTCTAGTGCATCTGTTGCATGGCAATCCCTACTCCTCTCATTGACATCAATTGATGGGCATCTCCATAGCCTATTGATTAGCCGCCTCAATGGGAGACTTTCGACCTTTTTGTCTTCTCTCATAACCCCCATCATTATACTTTACCCATGGTGCTATATCCATGGCTTGCGCTCATGTATTGCGTAAGAGTTGAAAAGGCTGAAGCGCGTTAAAAGTATGAACCAATTGCTTGGCTTGTCATCGGGGTTATGCATGATGAGAATGTTTGTGCGAAAATATTGAAACATAGCCTAACTATATGATTTTGTAGGCATAAGCTTTCTTTGGCTATGTTATTTTGATAAGACATAATTGCTTGATTAGCATGTTTGAAGTATTATTGTTTTTATGTCAACATTAAACTTTTATCTTGAATCTTTCGGACCTAAATATTCATACCACAATAAGAATGATTACATTAAGAAGTATGCCAAGAAGCATTCCACATCAAAAATTCTGTTTTTACCATTTACCTACTCGAGGACGAGCAGGAATTAAGCTTGGGGATGCTTGATAATTCTCCAACGTATCTATAATTTTTTATTGTTCCATGCTATTATATATTCTATTTTGCATGTTTAATGGGCTTATTTATACACTTTTATATTATTTTTGGGACTAACCTATTAACCGGAGGCCCGGCCCAAATTGTTGTTTCTTTGCCTATTTCAGAGTTTCGCAGAAAAAGAATATCAAACGGAGTCCAAACGGAATGAAACCTTTGGGAATGTTATTTTTGGAACAAACGTGATCCAGAGGACTTGGAGTCCATGTAAAGTAATCAACGAGGAGAGCACGAGGCAGGGGGCGTGCCTACCCCCCAGGCGCGCCCCCCACCCTCGTGGGGCCCATGTTGCTCCACCGACGTACTTCTTCCTCCTATATATACCTGCATACCCCAAAACCATCAGAGGCATCCACAAAAACCTAATTCCACCGCCGCAACCTTCTGTACCCATGAGATCCCATCTTGGGGCCTTTTACGGCATCCTGCCGGAGGGGGCATTGATCACGGGGGGCTTCTACATCAACACCATAGCCTCTCCGATGATGTGTGAGTAGTTTACCTCAGACCTTCGGGTCCATAGTTATTAGCAGATGGCTTCTTCTCTCTCTTTGGATCTCAATACAAAGTTCTCCTCGATTCTCTTGGAGATCTATTCGATGTAATCTTCTTTTGCGATGTGTTTGTCGGGACAGATGAATTGTGGGTTTATGATCAAGATTATATATGAACAATATTTGAATCTTCTCTGAATTATTTTATGTATGATTGGTTATCTTTGCAAGTCTCTTCGAATTATCAGTTTGGTTTGGCCTACTAGATTGATATTTCTTTCAATGGGAGAAGTGCTTAGCTTTGGGTTCAATCTTGCGGTGTCCTTTCCCAAAGGATGTTAGGGCAGCAAGGCACGTATTGTATTGTTGCCATCGAGGATAACAAGATGGGGTTTATATCATATTGCATGAGTTTATCCCTCTACATCATGTCATCTTGCTTAAAGCATTACTCTGTTCTTATGAACTTAATACTCTAGATGCATGTTGGATAGCGGTCGATGTGTAGAGTAATAGTAGTAGATGCAGAATCGTTTTGGTCTACTTGTCATGGATGTGATGCCTATATACATGATCATACCTAGATACTCTCATAACTATGCTCAATTCTATCAATTGCTCGACAGTAATTTGTTCACCCACAGTAATACTTATGCTCTTGAGAGAAGCCACTAGTGAAACCTATGGCCCCCGGGTCTATTCTCCATAATATTAATCTTCCAACACTTAGTTATTTCTATTGCCTTTTATTTTACTTTGCATCTTTATTTCTCTTTATCATAAAAATACCAAAAATATTAGCTTATCATATCTATCAGATCTCGCTCTCGTAAGTGACCGTGAAGGGATTGACAACCCCTTTCTCGCGTTGGTTGCGAGGTTCTTATTTGTTTGTGTAGGTGCACGGGACTTGTGCGTGGTCTCCTACTAGATTGATACCTTGGTTCTCAAAAACTGAGGGAAATACTTACGCTACTTTACTGCATCACCCTTTCCTCTTCAAGGGAAAACCAACGCAGTGCTCAAGAGGTAGCAGCTCCCAAGGACTGTGACACCGATATCGCTGCCGATGGGCCATGGTGCCTGCACCGGCCGATGAAGCTCTTGCTCGCCGACCTGCTCTGGCTCGTTATCCTTGCCGAAGATGTAATGCAGGTAGGCGTCGACGTCGAAGCTTTGGTCGTTGCCTGGCATGCTTGGAATAACTAATGGTAGATGTGTGAGGAATAGATCTTCGGAGAGTGTCGTGGCAGTGCGTTGCCGCCTGGGTTATATGAAGCAAGCCGTTAGCTGGTGGCGGGAAACCGGTGAGGGAATAGGCGTGGATTTTACAATTCACCCGTGTGGAGCGCGGGAAGCATTTGCTAGAGCACGGGAAGAATTCGCTGGAGCGCGAGAAGACTAAGTGGAGCACACACACAATCCGAATACCGTATCCGGTGCCACGTGTTATTTATCACACAAGTGTTAACAAAAGGAAATGTATGTGTAACTTACTAATCATCGCACACGAGTACTCGTAGACGCATCGTGTGCGATACTGCTAGCCACGGCAAGCAACTAGTTTGCATTTTTCAAAGTTTTTTGTACACACAGAATTGCACACGAACTAACTATATTAACCGTATGTGTTGTAATTTCTCATCGCACACAGTTCATCCGAGTCGGCTGTTTGCCACTTATCACACACATCTTGTTAAGTTGAACTGTTTCTGTTGGGTTCACTAATCGAAAATAGTTCGTCCGAGTGAACCGTATGCCCTATATCACACACACCTTGATCTGGCTAACCGTTTATGTTGCACTCCCTAATAGCAAACGGTTCGTTGGAGCGAACTGTATGCCATATATCGCACACACATTGATATGGCTGCCCGTTTCTATTGTTCTGACTCATCGCAAACAGTTCGAACGGCTTAACCGTGTGCCCTGCATCGCACACGCAACTAAAATCTGAACCATGTTTGATGCATCCTCCATCGCAAATGTTTTGCACCTTTTTTGACGGTTTTTTTACATCCCCGTTTGTGATTAATGCATCACACAAAATTTTGCCAAAGGGTCTCTGATCGTAGTGTCACGTTAGCAGCATCCTGCAGTAGTGAAAGGATTGTTTTCCATAGTAACAAGTGGTAATAAATTTCAGCACACTATATAAATGTTTCCTTACCAAATTCCACTTACCAAAGGTGCATCACTCCCCGGCAACGGCGCCAGAAAATAGCCTTGATGAACCACAAGTATAGGGGTCAATTGGAGCTCTTTTCGATAAGTAAGAGTGTCGAACCCAACGAGGAGCAGAAGGAAATGACAAGTGGTTTTCAGTAAGGTAATGTCTGCAAGTGCTGAAATTGTAAGTAGCGGAGTAGTTTGATAGCAAGATAATTTGTAACGAGCAAGTAACGATAGTAGTAACAAAAGTGTAGCAAGGTAGCGCAATACTTTTGAGGCAAAGGACAGGCCAAAACGGTCTCTTATGATAAGCAAAGCGTTCTTGAGGGTACACGGGATTTTCATCTAGTCACTTTCATCATGTTGGTTTGATTTGTGTCCGCTACTTTGATAATTTGATATGTGGGTGGACCAGTGCTTAGGTGATGTTCTTACTTGAACAAACCTCCTACTTATGATTAACCCTCCCACAAGCATCCGCAACTACGAGAAAAGTATTAAGAATAAATTCTAACCATAGCATTAAACTTTTGGATCCAATCGGTCCCTTACGGAATAGCACATAAACTGGGGCTTAAGCTTCTGTCACTCTCACAACCCATCATATAATTGCTACTCCACAATGCATTCCCTTAGTCCCAAATATGGTGAAGTGTCATGTAGTCTATGTTTACATGACACCACTAAGGGAATCACAACATACATACTGTCAAAATATCAAACACATATCAAGTGCACATGATTACTTGCAACATGATTTCTCTCGTGACCTCAAGAACAAAAGTAACTACTCACAAATGATAATCATGCTCAAGATCAGAGGGGTATTAAATAGCATATTGGATCTGAACATATAATCTTCCACCAAATAAACCATATAGTAATCAACTACAAGACGTAATCAACACTACTAGTCACCCAGAAGCACCAATCTATAGTTCCAGTAACAAGATTGAACGCAAGAGCTGAACTAGGGTTTGAGATGAGATGGTGCTGTTGAAGATGTTGATGGAGATTGCCCTCCCCAAGATGGGAGAGTTTTTGGTGATGATGTTGACGATGATTTCCCCCTCCCGGAGGGAAGTTCCCCTGGCGGAGTCGCTCCGTCGGAGGGCAAAAGTGCTCCTGCCCAAGTTCCGCCTCGAGACGGCGGCGCTCCGTCCCGAAAGTCCTCTCCTTATTTTTTCTAGGTCAAAATGACCTATATACCAGAAGATGGGCACCGGAGGTGGGCCTGGATGAGCACAACCCACCAGGCCACGCCTGGGCTGCCTGGCGCGTCTAGGTGGATTGTGCCCACCTGGTGGGCCCCCTCTGGTAGATATTTGCTCCAATAATTATCAAATATTCCATAAAAGATCTCCGTGAAGTTTCAGCTTGTTTGGAGTTGTGCAGAATAGGTGGCCTGATGTAGCTTTTCCAGGTCCAGATTTCCAGTTGCCGGAATTCTCCCTCTTTGAGTGTTCCTTGCAAATTAAGAGAGAAAAGGCACTAGAATTACTCCAAAAAGCATTATTATGGATAAAAACATCATAAATAACAGTAAGAAAACATGATGCAAAATGGACGTATCAAATACTTAAAAAAATATGACTCTATGTGAATGCCTCCGGCGGTGTACCGGGATGTGCAACGAATCAAGAGCGACATGTATAAAAAATGATGAACGGTGGCTTTGCCACAAATGCGATGTCAACTACATGATCATGCAAACCAATATGACAATGATGGAGCACGTCATAATAGACGGAACGGTGGAAAGTTGCATGGTAATATATCTCGGAATGGCTATGGAAATGCCATAATAGGTAGGTATGGTGGCTGTTTTGAGGAAGGATATGTGGTGGGTTTACGGTACCGGCGAAAGTTGCGTGGTATTAGAGAGGCTAGCAATGGCGGAAAGGTGAGAGTGCGTATAATCCATGGACTCAACATTAGTCATAAAGAACTCACATACTTATTGCAAAAATCTATTAGTCATCAAAACAAAGTACTACGCGCATGCTCCTAGGGGGATAGATTGGTAGGAAAAGACCATTGCTTGTCCCCAACCACCACTCATAAGGAAGACAATCAATAAATAAATCATGCTCCAACTTCATCACATAACGGTTCACCATACGTGCATGCTACGGGACTCACAAACTTTAACACAAGTATTTCTCAAATTCACAATTATTCACTAGCATGACTCTAATATCACCATCTTCATATCTCAAAACAATCATAAGGAATCAAACTTCTCATAGTATTCAATGCACTTTATATGAAAGTTTTTATTATATCCCTCTTGGATGCCTATCATATTAGGACAAATTTTATAACCAAAGCAAATTACCATGCTGTTCTAAAGAATCTCAAAATAATATAAGTGAAGTATGAGAGTTCATCAATTTCTACAAAATAAAACCACTGTCGTGCTCTAAAAAATATAAGTGAAGCACATAGAGCAAAATTGCCTAGCTCAAGGAAGCACATAGAGCATTCTAATAAATCACGATTCATGCGTGTCTCTCCCAAAAGGTGTGTACAGCAAGGATGATTGTGGCAAACTAAAAAGCAATGACTAAAATCATACAAGACGCTCCAAGCAAAACACATATCACGTGGTTAATAAAAACATAGCCTCAAGTAGCTTAGGCTCTTTGGCCTCCTTGAATATTACCTTGGGGTGCCTTGGGAATCCCCAAGATTAGGCTCTTGCCACTCCTTATTCCATAGTCCATCAAATCCTTACCCAAAACTTGAAAACTTCACAACACAAAACTCCAACAGAAAATCTCGTAAGCTCCGTTAGTATAAGAAAATAAATCACCACTTTTGTTACTGTTGTGAACTCATTCTTTATTTAAATTAGTGTAATATCTAATGTATTCCAACTTTTCCATGGTTCATAACCCCCGATACTAGCCATAGATTCATCAAAATAAGCAAACAACACACGAAAAAAACAGAATCTATCAAAAACAAAACAGTCTATAGCAATCTAGATATTTTGAATACTTATGAAACTCCAAAATTCCTGAGAAATTAGGAAGTCCTAAGCAATTTGTTTATTAATCTTCTTCAAAAAGAATCAACTAAAAAGCATGTTTCTATGATTTATTAAAATTATTTTCGTGCGTGCAAAAGTTTCTGTTTTTCAGCAAGATCAAATCAACTATCACCGTAGGCTATCCCAAAGGTCTTACTTGGCACAAACACTAATTAAAACACAAAACCACATCTAACCAGAGGCTAGATGAAAAATTGATTGCTCAACAGGACCTAAAAAGCAAAAACAAAAATAAAATTGGGTTGCCTCCCAACAAGCGCTATTGTTTAACGCCCTTAGCTAGGCATAAAACATGAATAGATCTAAGTATTATCACCAGGGCATGCAATCCATAAGTGGCTCTCATAATAGATTCATAAGGCAATTTAATTTACTTTCTTGGAAAGTGTTCCATGCCTTTCCTTAACGGAAATTGAAATCTAATGTTTCCTTCTTTCATATCAATAATTGCACCAATCGTTCTAAGGAAAGGTCTACCAAGAATAATAGGACATGTAGGATTGCAATCTATATCAAGAACAATGAAATCTACGGGCACATAATTCCTATTAGCAACAATAAGAACATCATTAATTCTTCCCATAGTTTTATTAATAGTGGAATCCGCAAGATGCAAATTTAAGGAACAATCATCAAATTCACGGAAACCTAACACATCACATAAAGTTTTCAGAATCGTGGAAACACTAGCACCCAAATCACACAAAGCATAGCATTCATAATCTTTAATATTAATATTAATAGTGGGTTCCCACTCATCATAAGGTTTTCTAGGGATAAAAACTTCCAATTCAAGCTTTTCTTCAAAATATTGCATCATAGCATCAACGATATGTTTAGTAACAGCTTTGTTTTGATTATAAGCATGAGGAGAATTCAACATGGATTGCAACATGGAAATACAATCTATTAAAGAACAATTATCATAATTAAATTCCTTTAAATCCAAAAGAGTGGGTTCATTGCTACCTGAAGTTTTGACCTCTCCAATCCCACTTTTATCAATTTTTGCATCAAGCTCTAAAAACTCTGAATTATTGGGACGTTGATGTCTACCATGCAACTTTATTCTTGAGACTCGTGTTGGGCCTCCAAGCGTAGAGTTTTGTAGGACAGTAGCAATTTTCCCTCAAGTGGATGACCTAAGTTTTATCAATCCGTGGGAGGTGTAGGATGAAGATGGTCTCTCTCGAACAACCCTGCAACCAAATACAAGAAATATCTTGTGTCCCCAACACACCCAATACAATGGCAAATTGTATAGGTGCACTAGTTCGGTGAAGAGATGGTGATAAAAGTGTAATATTGATGGTAGAAATATATTTTATAATCTGAATAAATAAAAACAGCAAGGTAGAAAATAGTAAACGGGCACAAAAACGGTATTGCAATGCTTGAAAATGAGGCCTAGGGTCCGTACTTTCGCTAGTGCAATCTCTCAACAATGCTAATATAATTGGATCATATAACCATCCCTCAAAGTGTGATGAAGAATCACTCGAAAGTTCCTATCTAGCGGAGAACATAAGATGGAATTGTTTGTAGGGTATGAAACCACCTCCAAGCTATTCTTTCCGTTCGATCTATTCAAGAATTCGTACTAAAATAACACAAAGCTATTCTTTCAGTTCGATCTATCCTAGAGTTCATACTAAAATAATACCAAAGCAAATTCAGATGTATAATATTCAATACGACACAAAGAACTTCAAAGTGTGCCCCAAGATTTCTACCGGAGAAACAAACACAAGAACATGCATCAACCCCTATGCATAGATTACCCCAATGTCACCTCGGGAATCCGCGAGTTGAGTGCCAAAACATATATCAAGTGAATCAATACGATACCCCATTGTCACCACGAGTATTCAATTGCAATACATATATCAAGTGTTCTCAAATCCATAAAAGTATTCAATCCGATAACAACAAAATCTCAAAGGGAAAACTCAATTCATCACAACAAGATAGAGAGGGGAAAACACCATATGATCCGATTATATTAACAAAGCCCGCGATACATCAAGATCGTGACATCTCAAGAACACGAGAGAGAGAGAGATTAAACACATAGCTACTGGTACAAACCCTCAGCCCCGAGGGTGGACTACTCCCTCCTCATCGTGGTGGCCGTCGGGATGATGAAGATGGCCACCGGAGATGATTCCCCCCTCCGACAGGGGTCCAGAACGGGGTCTACATTGGTTTTCGATGGCTACAGAGCCTTGCGGCGGCGGAACTTCTGATCTAGGGCTACCCCGAAGGGTTTTGGAATATTTGTGAATTTTGAAGGAAATATGCCCTAGAGGCAATAATAAAGTTATTATTTATTTCCTTATTTCATGATAAATGTTTATTATTCATGCTAGAATTGTATTAACCGGAAACATGATACATGTGTGAATACATAGACAAACATATAGTCACTAGTATGCCTCTACTTGACTAGCTCATTAATCAAAGATGGTTATGTTTCCTAACCATAGACACGTGTTGTTATTTGATTAATGGGATCACATTATTAGGAGAATGATGTGATTGACATGACCCATTCCGTTAGCCTAGCACTTGATCGTTTAGTATATTGCTATTGCTTTCTTCATGACTTATACATGTTCCTGTAACTATGAGATTATGCAACTCCGTTTACGGAGGAACACTTTGGTGCTACCAGACGTCACAACGTAATCGGGTGATTATAAAGGAGTACTACAGGTGTCTCCAAAGGTACATGTTGGGTTGGCGATTTCGAGATTAGGTTTTGTCACTCCGATTATCGGAGAGGTATCTGGGCCCTCTCGGTAATGCACATCACTATAAGCCTTGCAAGCAATGTAGCTAATGAGTTAGTTACGGAATGATGCATTACGTAACGAGTAAAGAGACTTGCCGAGAACGAGATTGAACTAGGTATTGGATACCGACGATCAAATCTCGGGCAAGTAACATACCGATGACAAAGGGAACAACGTATGTTGTTATGCGGTTTGACCGATAAAGATCTTCGTAGAATATGTAGGAGCCAATATGAGCATCCAGGTTCTGCTATTGGTTATCGACCAAGAATAGTTCTAGGTCATGTCTACATAGTTCTCGAACCCGTAGGGTCCGCACGCTAAGGTTTCGATGGCGGTTATATTATGAGTTTATGAGTTTTGATGTATGAAGGAGTTGAGTCCCGGATGAGATCGGGGACATGACGAGGAGTCTCGAAATTGTCGAGACGTAAAGATCGATATATTGGACGACTATATTCAGAGTTCGGAAAGGTTCCGAGTGATTCGGGTATTTTTCGGAGTACCGGAGAGTTACGAGAATTCACCGGGGAGTATATGGGCCTTATTGGGCCATACGGGAATAGAGAGAGAGGCCAAAGGAAGGAGGCCTGCGCCCCCTCTGGTCCGGGTGGACAAGGGCGCAGCCCCTTTCCTTATTCCTCTCCCCTCTTTCCCTTCTCCTACTCCAACAAGGAGGTGGAATCCTACTAGGACTAGGGAGTCCTAGTAGGACTCCACACTTGGCGCGCCCCCTCCTAGGGCCGGCCTCCTCCCCCCTTGCTCCTTTATATACGGGGGCAGGGGGCACCCCATGACACACAAGTTGATCTACGTGATCGTTCCTTAGCCGTGTGCGGTGGCCCCCTCCACCATATTCCACCTCGGTCATATCGTCGCGGAGTTTAGGCGAAGCCCTGCACCGGTAGAACATCATCATCGTCACCACGCCGTCGTGCTGACGGAACTCATCCCCGACACTTTGCTGGATCGGAGTTCGGGATCGTCATCGAGCTGAACGTGTGCTGAACTCGGAGGTGCCGTACGTTCGGTACTTGGATCGGTCGGATCGTGAAGACGTACGACTACATCAACCGCGTTGTCATAACGCTTCGCCACGGTCTCACGAGGGTGCGTGGACAACACTCTTCCTCTCGTTGCTATGCCATCACCATGATCTTGTGTGTGCGTAGGAATTTTTTTGAAATTACTACGTTCCCCAACAGTGGCATCCAAGCCTGGTTTTATGCGTAGATGTCATATGCACGAGTAGAACACAAGTGAGTTGTGGGCGATATAAGTCATACTGCTTACCAGCATGTCATACTTTGGCTCAGCGGTATTGTGAGATGAAGCGGCCCGGACCGACATTACACGTACGCTTACGCGAGACTGGTTTCACCGTTACGAGCACTCGTGCTTAAAGGTGACTGGCGGGTGTCTGTCTCTCTCATTTTAGCTGAATCGAGTGTGGCTACGCCCGGTCCTTACGAAGGTTAAAACAGCACCAACTTGACAAACTATCGTTGTGGTTTTGATGCGTAGGTAAGAACGGTTCTTGTTCAGCCCGTAGCAGCCACGTAAAATTTGCAACAACAAAGTAGAGGACGTCTAACTTGTTTTTGCAGGGCATGTTGTGATGTGATGTGGTCAAGACGTGATGCTATATTTTATTGTATGATATGATCATGTTTTGTAACCGAAGTTATCGGCAACTGGCAGGAGCCATATGGTTGTCGCTTTATTGTATGAAATGCAAACGCCCTGTAATTGCTTTACTTTATCACTAAGCGGTAGCGATAGTCGTAGAAGCAATAGATGGCGTAACGACAACGATGCTACGATGGAGATCAAGGTGTCGCGCCGGTGACGATGGTGATCACGACGGTGCTTCGGAGATGGAGATCACAAGCACAAGATGATGATGGCCATATCATATCACTTATATTGATTGCATGTGATGTTTTTTCCTTTATGCATCTTATCTTGCTTTGATTGACGGTAGCATTTTAAGATGATCTCTCACAAAATTATCAAGAAGTATTCTCCCTGAGTATGCACCGTTGCGAAAGTTCTTCGTGCTGAGACACCACGTGATGATCGGGTGTGATAGGCTCTACGTTCAAATACAACGGGTGCAAAACAGTTGCACACGCGGAATACTCAGGTTAAACTTGACGAGCCTAGCATATAACAGATATGGCCTCGGAACACGGAGGCCGAAAGGTCGAGCGTGAATCATATAGTAGATATGATCAACATATTGATGTTCACCGTTGAAACTACTCCATCTCACGTGATGATCGGACATGGTGTAGTTGATATGGATCACATAATCACTTAGAGGATTAGAGGGATGTCTATCTAAGTGGGAGTTCTTAAGTAATATGATTAATTGAACTTGAATTTATCATGAACTTAGTCCTGGTAGTATTTTGCAAATTATGTTGTAGATCAATGGCTTGCGTTGTTGCTTTCATATGTTTATTTTGATATGTTCCTAGAAAATTGTGTTGAAAGAAGTTAGTAGCAATGATGCGGATTGGATCCGTGATCGAGGTTTATCCTCATTGCTGCATAGAAGAATTATGTCCTTGATGCACCGCTAGGTGACAGACCTATTGCAGGAGCAGATGCGCACGTTATGAGCGTTTGGCTAGCTCAATATGATGACTACTTGATAGTTTAGTGCACCATGCTTAACGGCTTAGAATCGGGACTTCAAAGACGTTTTGAACGTCATGGACCATATGAGATGTTCCAGGAATTGAAGTTAAATTTCAAGTAAATACCCGAGTTGAGAGATATGAAGTCTCCAACAAGTTCTATAGCTAAAAGATGGAGGAGAATCGCTCAACTAGTGAGCAAGTACTTAGATTGTCTGAGTACTACAATCACTTGAATCAAGTGGGAGTTAATCTTCCAGATAAGATAGTGATTGGCAGAGTTCTCTATTCACCATCACCAAGTTACTGGAACTTCGCGATGAACTATAAAGCAAGGGATGACGAAAACGATTCCCAAGCTCTTCGTGATGCTGAAATCGACGAAGGTAGAAATCAAGAAGAGACCATCAAGTGTTGATGATTGACAAGACCACTAGTTTTAAGAATAGGGCAAAGGGAAAGAAAGGAAACTTCAAGCTGAATGGCAAACAAGTTGTCACTCCCGTGAAGAAGACCAAAGCTGGACCAAAGCCTGAAACTGAGTGCTTACACTGCAAAGGAAATGGTCACTGGAAGCGGAAATGCCCTGAATATTTGGTGGATAAGAAGGATGGCAAAGTGAACAAGGGTATATTTGATATACAGGTTATTGATGTGTGCATTACTAGTGTTTATAGTAGCCCCTGAGTATTTGATACTTGTTCGGTTACTAAGATTAGTAACTCAAACAGAAGTTCTGAGAATAAGCAGAGACTAGTTGAAGGGAAGTGACGATGAGTGTTGGAAGTAGTTCCAAGATTGATATGATCATCATCGCACACTCCCTATACTTTCGGGATTAGTGTTAAACCTAAATAAATGTTATTTGGTGTTTGCGTTGAGCATGAATATGATTTGATCATGTTTATTGCAAAACGCTTATTCATTTAAAGTTAAAGAATAATTGTTATTCTGTTTACATGAATAAAACCTTCGATGGTTATACACCCAATGAAAATAGTTTGTTGGATCTCGATCGTAGTGATACACATATTCATAATATTGATGCCAAAAGATGCAAAGTTAATAATGATAGTGCAACTTATTTGTGGCACTTGCCGTTTGGGTCATATCGGTGTAAATGCATGAAGAAACTCCATAAAGATGGATTTTGGAATCACTTGGTTATGAATCATTTGATGCTTGTGAACCGTGCTTTTTGGGCAAGATGACTAAAACTCCATTCTCGGAACAATGGAGCGAGCTCTTGACTTGTTGGAAATAATACATACCAATGTATGCGATCCAATGAGTGTTGATGCCCGTGGCAAGTATCATTATTTTCTAACCTTCACAGATGATTTGAGCAGATATGCGTATATCTTCTTGATGAAACATAAGTCTGAAATAGTTGAAAAGTTCAAAGAATTTCAGAGTGAAGTGGAAAATCATCATAACAAGAAATAAAGTTTCTGCGATCTGAACATGGAGATGAATATTTGAGTTACGAGTTTGGTCTTCAATTAAAACAAAGTGGAATAGTTTCACAGCTCACGCCACATGGAACACCACAACATAATGGTGTGTCCGAACGTCGTAACCGCACTTTATTGGATATGGTGCGATCTATGATGTATCTTACCGATTTACCATTATCGTTTTGGGGTCATGCATTAGAGACAGCTGCATTCACGTTTAATAGGGCACCATCTAAATCCGTTGAGATGACACCGTATGAACTATGGTTTAGAAGTAAACCTAAGCTGTCGTTTCTTAAAGCTTGGAGTTGTGATGCTTATATGAAAAGGTTTCAACCTGATAAGCTCGAACCCAAATCGGAAAAGTGCGTCTTCATAGAATACCCAAAGGTAACTATTGGGTACACCTTCTATCACAGATCCGAAGGCAAGTTATTCGTTGCTAAGATGGATCCTTTCTAGAGAAGAAGTTTCTCTCGAAAGAAGTGAGTGGGAGGAAAGTAGAGCTTGATAAGGTAATTGTACCTTCTCCCGAATTGGAAAGTAGTTCATCACGAAATCAGTTTCTGTGATTCCTACACCAATCAGTGAGGAAGCTAATGATGATGATCATGAAGCTTCAGATCAAGTTACTACCGAACCTCGTAGGTCTTCCAAAATAAGATCCGCACCAATGTGGTACGGTAATCCTATTCTAGAAGTCATGTTACTAGACCATGATGAACCTACAAACTATGAGGAAGCGATGATGAGCCCAGATTCCGCGAAATGGCTTGAGGCCATAAAATCTGAGATAGGATCCATATATAAGAACAAAGTGGGGACTTTGGTTGACCTTCTCAATGATCAGCAAGTCAAGTTAAATAAATGGATCTTCAAGAGGAAGACGGACACTGATAGTAGTGTTAATATCTACAAAGCTCGACTTGTTGCAAAGGTTTTCGACAAGTTCAAGGTGTTGACTACAATGAGATTTTCTCAACTCTAGCGTTGCTTAAGTCTGTCCGAATCAGGTTAGCAATTGCCACATTTTATGAAATCTGGCAAATGGATGTCAAAACAACATTCTTTAATGGATTTATTAAAGAATAGTTGTATATGATGCAATCAGAAGGTTTTGTCAATCCTAAAGGAGCTAACAAAATGTGCAAGCTCCAGCGATCCATCTATGGACTGGTGCAAGCATCTGGGAGTTGGAATACACGCTTTGATAAGTTGATCAAAGCATATAGTTTTATCTGAGACTTGCGGTGAAGCCTGTATTTACAATAAAGTGAGTGGGAGCACTACCTCCTTTTGATAAATATATGTGAGTAACATATTGTTGATCGAAATGATGTACAATTTTTCGGAAAGCATAAAGGAGTATTTGAAAGGAGTTCTTTAAAGAAAGACCTCGGTAAAGCTACTTACATATTGAGCATCAAGATCTATTGAGATAGATCAAGGCGCTTGATAAGTTTTTCAATAAGTACATACCTTGTCAAGATTTTGAAGTAGTTCAAAATGGAGCAGTCAAAGAAAAGTTCTTGCCTGTGTTGCAAAGCGTGTGAAATTGAGTAAGACTCAAATCCCGACCACGGCAGAAAATAGAAAAGAGAATGAAAGTCATTCCTATGCCTCGATCATAGGTTCTATAAAGTATGCTATGCTATGTACCGGACCTATTGTATACCTTGCTCTGAATTTGGCAAGGGAGTACAATAGTGATCTAGGACTAGATCACTGGACATTGGTCAAGAACATCCTTAGTGAGGACTAAGGAAATATTTCTCGATTATGGAGGTGATAAAAGAGCCCGTCGTAAAGAGTTACATCGATGCAAGCTTTTTACACTGATCCAGATGACTATAAGTCTCAATCTGGATACATATTAAAAGTGGGAGCAATTAGCTAGAGTAGCTCCGTGAAGAGCATTGTAGACATAGAATATTTGCAAAATACATACGGCTCTGAATGTGACAGACCCGTTGACTAAGCTTCTCTCACGAGCAAAACATGATCATACCTTATTACTCTTTGGGTGTTAATCACATAGCGATGTGAACTAGACTATTGACTCTAGTAAACCCTTTGGGTGTTGGTCACATGACGATGTGAACTATGGGTATTAATCACATACAGATGTGAATATTAGTGTTGAATCACATGATGATGTGAACTAGATTATTGACTCTAGTGCAAGTGGGAGACTGAAGGAAATATGCCCTAGAGGCAATAATAAAGTTATTATTTATTTCCTTATTTCATGATAAATGTTTATTATTCATGCTAGAATTGTATTAACCGGAAACATGATACATGTGTGAATACATAGACAAACATATAGTCACTAGTATGCCTCTACTTGACTAGCTCATTAATCAAAGATGGTTATGTTTCCTAACCATAGACATGTGTTGTTATTTGATTAATGGGATCACATCATTAGGAGAATGATGTGATTGACATGACCCATTCCGTTAGCCTAGCACTTGATCGTTTAGTATATTGCTATTTTTTTTCTTCATGACTTATACATGTTCCTGTAACTATGAGATTATGCAACTCCCATTTACCGGAGAAACACTTTGGGTGCTACCAAACGTCACAACGTAACTGGGTGATTATAAAGGAGTACTACAGGTGTCTCCAAAGGTACATGTTGGGTTGGCGTATTTCGAGATTAGGTTTTGTCACTCCGATTGTCGGAGAGGTATCTCTGGGCCCTCTCGGTAATGCACATCACTATAAGCCTTGCAAGCAATGTAGCTAATGAGTTAGTTACGAAATGATGCATTACGTAACGAGTAAAGAGACTTGCTAGTAACAAGATTGAACTAGGTATTGGATACCGACGATCAAATCTCGGGCAAGTAACATACCGATGACAAAGGGAACAATGTATGTTGTTATGCGGTTTGACTGATAAAGATCTTCGTAGAATATGTAGGAGCCAATATGAGCATCCAGGTTCCGCTATTGGTTATTGACCAAGAATAGTTCTAGGTCATGTCTACATAGTTCTCGAACCCCTAGGGTCCATGCACGCTTAAGGTTTCGATGATGTTATATTATGAGTTTATGAGTTTTGATGTACGAAGGAGTTCGAGTCCCGGATGAGATCGGGGACATGACGAGGAGTCTCGAAATTGTCAAGGCGTAAAGATCGATATATTGGACGACTATATTCGGAGTTCGGAAAGGTTCGAGTGATTCGGTATTTTTGGAGTACCGAGAGTTACGAGAATTCACCGGGAGTATATGGGCCTTATTGGGCCATACGGGAATAGAGAGAGAGGCCAAAGGAAGGAGGCCTGCGCCCCCCTCTGGTCCGGGTGGACAAGGCGCAGCCCCTTTTCCTTATTCCTCTCCCCCTCTTTCCCCTTCTCGTACTCCAACAAGGGAGGTGGAATCCTACTAGGACTAGGGAGTCCTAGTAGGACTCCACACTTGGCGTGCCCCCTCCTAGGGCCGGCCTCCTCCCCCCTTGCTCCTTTATATACGGGGGCAGGGGGGCACCCCATGACACACAAGTTGATCTTCGTGATCGTTCTTTAGCCGTGTGCGGTGCCCCCCTCCACCATATTCCACCTCGGTCATATCGTCGCGGAGTTTAGGCGAAGCCCTGCGCCGGTAGAACATCATCATCGTCACCATGCCGTCGTCTTGTGGAACTCATTCCGACACTTTGCTGGATCGAGTCCGGGATCGTCATCGAGCTGAACGTGTGCTGAACTCGGAGGTGCCGTACGTTCGGTACTTGGATCGGTCGGATCGTGAAGACGTACGACTACATAAACCGCGTTGTCATAACGCTTCCGCTTATGGTCTACGAGGGTACGTGGACAACACTCTTCCCTCTCGTTGCTATGTCATCACCATGATCTTGCGTGTGCGTAGGAATTTTTTTGAAATTACTACGTTCCCCAACAAATTTATAGGGCGAAGAGGGGGTACGGGAGGCCACCGAGGTGGGCACAACCCACCTGGGCGCGCCTGGGGGCCCAGGCGCACCCTGGTGGGTTGTGCCCCCCTCGGGGCACCCTCGGGGTGCTGCTCTGGCCCATCCTAGGTGTTCTGGTCCATAAAAATTCTCCAAAAAGTTTCGTGGTGTTTGGACTCCGTTTGATATTGATTTCGTGTGATGTAAAAAACATGTAGAAAACAACAACTGGCACTTGGCACTATGTCAATAGGTTAGTTCCAAAAAATGATATAAAATGACTATAAAATGATTGTAAAACATCCAAGAATGATAATATAACAGCATGGAACAATAAAAAATTATAGATACATTAGAGATGTATCAGACGCCTTTTAACTAAAGTTGACTCATCTCCAGTCCCATCCTTATTAAGATTTACATTGGAAAACGAAGATTCAATAGGAGTCACATTAATCACTTTAAGATCTTCATCATTATTTTCATGGAAACTAGAAGAACATGTTTTTGTAAACCAATCTTTTTTAGCACACATCTTAGCGGTTCTTTCTTTGCAATCATCAATGGAAATTCTCATGGCTTTGAGAGACTCATTGATATCATGCTTAGGTGGAATAGATCTAAGTTTCAAAGAATCAACATCAAGAGAAATTCTATCCATGTTCCTAGCCAAATCATCAATCTTAAGCAATTTTTCTTTGATCAAAGCATTGAAATTCTTTTGCGAACTTATAAATTCTTTAAAACTATTCTCAAAATCAGAGGGCATCTTATTATAATTTCCATAAGAATTGTTGTACGAATTACCATAATTATTAGAGGAATTACTAGGGAACAACCCAGGATTAAAATTACCTCTATACAAGTTATTACCAAAATTGTTCCTACCAACAAAATTCACATCCATAGATTCATTATTGTTTTAAATCAAAGTAGACAAAGGCATATCATTAGGATCAACAGGAGAAATCTTGCTAACAAATAATTTCATAAGCTCATCCATCTTTCCACTCAAAACATTTATTTCTTCAATAGCATGCACTTTTTTTACTAGTGGAAGATCTTTCAGTATGCCACTGAGAATAATTAACCATAATATTATATAGGAGTTTAGTAGCTTCTCCTAAAGTAATTTCCATAAAAGTGCCTCCCACGGCCGTATCTAAAAGATTTCTAGAAGCAAAATTCAATCTGGCATAATTTTTTTGTATAATCATCCACAAATTCAAACCATGAGTAGGGTAATTTCTAATCATCAATTTCATCCTCTCCCAAGATTGTGCAACATGTGATCAAGTTGCTTAAAATTCATAACATAGTTCCTAAGGAGATGATCTTAGCAGGAGGAAAATACTTGGAAATAAAAGCATCTTTACACTTGTTCCATGAATCAATACTATTTTTAGGCAAAGATGAAAACCAAGTTTTAGCACGATCTCGAAGTGAGAACGGAATAGCTTCAATTTAAAAATATCATTATCCACATCTTTTTTCTTTTGCATATCACACAAATCTACGAAATTATTAAGATGAGATGCGGCATCTTCATTGGGAAGGCCAGAAAATTGATCTTTCATAACAAGATTCAGCAAAGCAGTATTAATTTCACAAGATTCTGCATTAGCATCGGGAGCAAACGATACTAATAAAATCATTGTTGTTGGTATTGGAAAAGTCACACAATTTGGTATTATCTTGAGACATCGTGACAAAGCAAGCAATCCAACACACGAGCACACAAGAGCAAGCGAAGAAGACGAACGGAAGAAGGGCGAATAAAAGGCAAATCTTTTCGAAAATCGTTTTAGAAGGGGGGGAGAGGAAAACGAGAGGCGAATGACGAATAATGTAATGCGAGGGATGAGAGTTTATGATGGGTACTTGGTATGTCTCGGCTTGGCGTAGATCTACCCGACGACGGCGCCAGAAATCCTTCCTGCTACCTCTTGAGCTTGCGTTGATTTTTTCGTTGAAGAGGAAAGGGGGATGCAGCAAAGTAGAGTAAGTATTTCCCTCAGTTTTGAGAACCAAGGTATTAATCCAGGAGGAGACAATGCGACAAGCCACCTAATACCTGCACAAACAAACACCGACTTGCACCCAACGCGATAAAGGGTTGTCAATCCCTTCACAGATATTTGCGAAGTGAGATCTAATATAGATGGATAAACAGCAAAGTAATATTTTTGGTATTTTTGGTTTATGGAACGGAAAGTAAAAGATTGCAAAGAAAATAAATAGGAAACTAAGATTGTAGATCGAAAACTTATATGATGGAAAATAGAAGATTATATGATGGAAAATAGACCCGGGGGCTATAGGTTTCACTAGAGGCTTCTCTCAAGATAGAAATTATTACGGTGGGTGAACAAATTACTGCTGAGCAATTGATAGAAAAGCGCAAAGTTATGACGATATCTAAGGCAATGATCATGAATATAGGTGTCGTGGTTCTAAGTCTGATAGTAGAATAGGGGGTAGGAATGGAGAGGCAAGATCCTAGCTATGGAGTAGTTGTATACGCAAGATGTTTACGAGTTCAGGCCCTTCTCGGAGGAAGTAACAGCCCTACGTGTCGGAGCCCGGAGGCGGTCGACTGTATTATGCGCGTATGAGTTACAGGGATGTGAACCCCTTACACTGAGGAGGGGGGTGGCTTATATAGAGTTCGCTGACCCTCCAGCCCTCGATTATGCAGGGGTTAAGGTACATTAAGATCGGGGTTCTTGTAACGCCCACATAAAGTGCTATGATGACCATAAAAGCTACTTAATGACCGACCGTTTGTTTGCAGACTGACTTTAGATCTCTTAGCGGTCGAGTGGTTGGCTTCATGGTCGAGTGTCTTCAAGTCTGTCGAGTGGAACCCTTCCAGGTCGACTGAAAGGTGGTTTCTTCTAGAGATGTCCTTGGGGAGGGTATTTTGGGTAGGTCCATGACCCTACCCTAGGTACATGACTTCATCATTAGCCCCCGAATGGATCGAGGTTTGAGTGGGGAAGAAGTTGAACATACTTCCGACCCATTCTTGTGCTACGAGTGTGTCTTGTTTTGGATAAATGGACTTAGGTGACGGCATCAACTTCTTTTTTAGTCGCCTTGATCCATTCTTTGTATCCGTCGAGTGTGTTTTCCGTACTTGGAGAACTCCGAATGACAGGACGGAGGAAATCTTCTGTCTGACGATTTGCTCTGCAGCGCACGGATTTAACGGGATTCAAATTTCGAGAAGCGAGAGGGGCGGAGGCAGCCGCAGTAATCGGATGGGATAAGACAGGGACGCCTCGATCTCCGCACCATCTTTTTCGGCACGTATCGCGTGGACGACTGTTGCGGGATTTGACAGGATCGCCCGGGCCTACCAGTCAGTCACTCGGAAGCAACCTCATATAAGGCCCCGGACGGAGGTTTTTGAACAATGCGCTCTCATTTTCTCCTCCCTTCCTCAGATTTATCTGCCGCGTTCGCCTCCATCTCAGCGCTGCTGCTCCGTGCGCGTTTCGCCGGCGACAATGGTGAAAGAGAAGACGACGGCTTTGGAGCGGGCGAAGAAGGCGACGGCGAAAGCGAAGGAAGAAGCGACCGGTCGGGCGGATCTTCGTCAAGGGCGGCTTGCGCGAGGCTGGATCCAGGCGATGGATCCGCTCGACGATCCGTCAGAAGGATCTCGACGACATGGCCAATGAAGGACGGATCCCCCATGGATCAGCACGGCTCCCGGGGGAGGAGTCGGAGCCGCAGCCTCAGGAGGGTGAGTGTGTTCTCTTGGCCACCCATGTTGACCGCGGGTTTTCTCTGCCGCCTCACCCTTTCTTTCGGGGATTTCTGAACTTCTTTGGGGCACAACTTCACCACTTCACTCCCAACTCCATCGTGTATCTCGCTGCTTTCGTGTCTTTGTGCGAGAATTTCTTGGGTTGTCGGCCTCATTGGGGTCTTTTCAAGCACATTTTCACATGTCGCTCCCAGACGGTGAAAAAGGCCAATCCGAGTGACGAGAGAACTCAAGTGATTCAGATGTGTGGGGGTCTTGGGGTTCAAATGAGAGGAAAAAGTTCTTTTCCGGCCATGATCTTACCCGAGTCAGTCTGTGGATGGCAGTCGACTTGGTTCTACTGCAAGGACCAGCCGGCGCCAGGGCAGTCGAGTGGACTCCCTCCTTTTTCCATGGACCGAGTGAGCAAGCCATCCTCTTTGAAGGTGATCCCGGAAGAGAAGGCGCAGGTTAAGGTGCTGGTCGGACGCGTTGTCCAGCTCATCCGAGACGGAGTGACTGGCATGGATCTCTTGGAGGTCTTCCTTCGACGACGCATCCGGCCGCTTCAAGATCGAGACCATCCGATGTGGTTGTACTCTGGCACTGAGGACACCACTCGGATCCACCCGGAGGAGGTCGAGGATGCCATGCTGGAAAGGTGTCTTGCGAGCATCACAGGAAACAAGGACAACCCTCGAGGAGCCAGGAGGATCCCTCCACTCAACCAGTCATACGAAGTAGACAAGGTCCAATCCTGCATCTTTGACTGTGATCTTGCTTTCTCCATCTTGTTTGCTTAAAATCGGTCGACTGACTTTTGCCTTGTTTGTTGTCTTCCAGGCCACTACTAAGATGTACTCGATGCCCAACGGGGCACAAGAGCAGGTCGAGGAGGAAGAGGGGAGTGGAGGTGAAAGTCAGGAGGAATGGCAATCTGATGGTGAGGAGGACGAAGATGACGACAGCTCCGGTGAAGAGGAGGAGGAGGAAGAGAAGGAAGAAGTCGGCCCTCCTCGCACGAAAAGGCGAACCAAGCTCACCCATGACCCCGCGGTCGAGCATGGCAAGGCTACCGCGCCTGTCGGGCAGTCGACGAAACGCCCTCAGACTACTTCTCCGACGCTGACTGAAAAAGCACCAAAGCAACCTCGAGCGACGCCATCAAAGCCGACGAAGGCTCTGCCCAAGATGAGGATGGCTATTCCCACCATTTCCGAGTAACATCAGAACTTGTGTTTTTTTGTTTAGCATGGACATACTCTTGATCGACTTGTTGACTGATCAACTGATTTCTGAAATCTGCAGTGCTGCTACCTCCGAGACCTCAGCCAAGAACGAAGACCAGGAAATGGAAGATGTTGCCACCTCTAACCTTGGTACGATCCCTGTAGTTTCGCTTGTGGTCGATTGGACTTCCGTTTCTAACTTTGAATCTTTCCTGTAGTCCCACCTCATGTCATTGATCTCCCTGATGATGACGATGAGGCGCCGCTGAGGCGGAGGAGGACTAAAAAGGCGCCTGCTGGCAAGACTGCTCAGGTTGTATCAGTGCCTGAGACGCTGGTTCATGAGGGTGGGAACATCACTCGGACTTCTGTGTCTTTTCGCTGTGCTGCTGACGAGTGTCCGACCTTCATCGTCGACTGTTGATCCGCCCTCCCTTTTCACCACACACCACGTTCCAAAGGACCAAGTGGGTGCTGCTAAGGAAGCTATACGCCAGGCGGGGATCATGATGGAGCAAGTGAAGGTGGTCCGGGAAGCCAGCCAGGCAGCCTATGATGCTAGCTCAGCTCTTCAGAGCAACGTCCAGGTTAGTTGGTCACCACTTGTTCTGTTAGGATATGCTACCTGAAAACTCTTCTTTCTGAAGATCTTCGTATCTGTACACCCACTGGGTGTGTCTATTGAATTTTTGGATTGGTGGGGGCACACTGAGTGCACCCACTGGGTGTAGTCCCCGAGACTATGGTGGACTGCTGGCAGTCGACTGTAGTCTTTATACTTTGAATTTCTTTGCTAACTTCTTCACTCGGTCTGGTCGGACCATGCTGAATGGAATCTTGGAACCGGTGGGGGCACGCTGAGTGCACCCACTGGGTGTAGTCCCCGAGACTATGGTCGACTGCTGGCAGTCGACTAAAGTCTGAAGAACTCTCTTTTTTTATCATGATGATACCGTGGCTGACTGCTAACAGTTAGCTATGGTTTAGGATCATAACCTTTTTGTCTCTTTCAGTCGACTGATCGAACCAAGTCGGTAAAACCAGTGGGGGCACGCTGAGTGCACCCACTGGGTGTAGTCCCCGAGACTATTGTTGAATATTTTGATTCGGCTGTAGTCTTTAGAAACGCTACGATTTTTCTTAGTCATTCGGAAGCAACCTATCTTTGATGTCCGTCGATTGACTCTTCGCAGAAATCCTGCGAGCTTGTGGCTCGCTATACTGAATTGGAAAACAAACAGATCCAGCTCAACCTTGACTTGAAGCTTGCTCAGGAGAACTTGCAGAAGGCGAGAGACGAAGCAAAAGGTATGCTGGTGAGAAGTTGACGACTGTCTTTGTCTTTCTGCCCATTCCTAATTCTGATCGCATTGTCATTTTGCAGATAAAATGGAGGAGGCTCTGAAGAAAAAGGACTATGACCTTGCCGAGGCGGAGAAAGCGGCTTTGGACAAAACAAAGCTCGCGGAAGAAAAACTGGCTTCAGTCGGTAAACTTGAAGAAGAGAACGCCAATCTGAAAGCTTCTCTCGACGTGGCCAACAAGGAGGTTAGCCGACTGAAGAATGACAAGATAGCTCTGAGTGACAAGACTGGCGAACTAGCGGGGAAGAGGAACGATCTGGAGGCTTATCTGGGAGGGCTTGCCAAGAAGTTATTCCTCATGCTTGAAGGTAATCCCTCCTATCCGACTGACTTGTTATCACCGACTCACCATAGAACCATTAGCTTGAACTCGAGTTGCGTTTACAGAATTCTGTCAGAACTTCGAGGAGAAGACTGGTCGAGTGGAGACAAGCCTGAACCCCATTAACTCTCCTGTGAAGGATGAAGCCGCTATGAACGTGCTCCGACTGGAGTCTCGTGTTGCTGGTATGGTGGACTACCTCGCTCGACTGAAGGTGGCGGTGTCGCGAATCACTCGACACTCTGGCCAGGCGAGATGCTTCAAAATGACCTCGAGTCTTTAATGACTCGACTGAATGACGTTCCAAGTCGAGTGCAGGAATGGAAAAAGTCTTCTGCCAGGTGTGGTGCCGATGTTGCTCTGTCCCTGGTCCGTGTTCACTGCAAGGAGGCGCGAGAGGAAAAGATGGCGTCCATCAAAGTTGCCAATACCAAGAAGTACGACTTCCAATCTTTCATGGAGACTTTCATTGCTGCTGCCACCCGGATTGATGACGGAATCGACCTGGACCAGTTTGTCGCGCCTTCCAGTCCTCCACCTGAGGAGTAAAAAACTTCTATGCTTCGTCTTAAATTTGCCTCGGAATGCCGAGTGGTTTTGTAACCGATAAACTTTAACAGGTTTGACGCCTAAGCACTTCTGAATCCGTAGGATGTTATCTGAACTTGGCTTATCATCCAATATGCTTTCATTTGCCTTCGAGCGAACTTTGTTCTTCACTCGGAATATACTTCAGTGCTTGAGATGCAGCTCTGAGGTGAAAAATCCAGTCGACCTACACTTCATCGTTCTTGCAGGGATGGAGCACAGATTGCAGTCGACCTGCGTCCTTGCGGATCGGGATGGAGTGCTCGTTGTACTTGTGGCGCAGCTCCGAAGGAGAAGGTAGTAGTCGACCTGCACCTCGTCGTCCTTGCGGATCGGAATGGAGCACATGTTGTGCTTGTGGCGTAGCTCCGAAGGGGAAGGTAACAGTCGACCTGCACCTTGTCGTCCTTGCGGATCAGAATGGATTTCATACTTAGGCGAGTACTCGGACTGCAGCTAAGCCTCTGAGTGGGCGGGTTGCTCTCCACTCCGTAGGGTTTTTAAATACTTAGGCGAGTACTGGACTGCAGCTAAGCCTCCGAGTGGGAAGGTTTCTCTCCACTCGGTAGGATTTTCAGATACTTAGGCGAGTACTGGACTGCAGCTAAGCCCCCGAGTGGGAGGTTCGCTCTCCACTCGGTAGGATTTTCAGATGCTTAGGTGAGTACTGGACTGCAGCTAAGCCCCCGAGTGGGAGGTTCGCTCTCCACTCGGTAGGATTTTTCAAACTTAGGCAAGTAATGGACTGCAGGTAAGCCCCCGAGTGGGAGGTTCGCTCTCCACTCGGTAGGATTTTTCAAACTTAGGCGAGTACTAGACCGCAGCTAAGCCCCCGAGTGGGAGGTTTGCTCTCCACCCGGTAGGATTTTCAAACTTAGGCGAGTACTGGACCGCAGCTAAGCCTCCGAGTGGGAGGTTTGCGCTCCACTCGGTAGGATTTTTTTGTGTCGTAGCTCTGAAGGAGAAGGCAGCAGTCGACTTGCACCTCGTCGTCCTTGCAAAGCGCACATTGTATTAAATACTTAGGCGAGTACTTGGACTGCAGCTAAGCCCCCGAGTGGGAGGCTGGCTCACCACTCGGTAGGATTTTAAACACTTAGGCGAGTACTTGGACTGCAGCTAAGCCCCCGAGTGGGAGGCTGGCTCACCACTCGGTAGGATTTTTAAACACTTAGGCGAGTACTTGGACTGCAGCTAAGCCCCCGAGTGGGAGGCTGGCTCACCACTCGGTAGGATTTTAAACACTTAGGCGAGTACTTGGACTGCAGCTAAGCCCCCGAGTGGGAGGCTGGCTCACCACTCGGTAGGATTTTCAAGTACTTAGGCGAAACGGATTTGCAGCTAAGCCCCCGAGTGGGAGGCTGGCTCACCACTCGGTAGGGATTTTTTTTACAAACTTAGGCGAAACGGGTTCGCAGCTAAGCCACCCACTGGGGGGTTCTCAAGTAAACAAAAATTAATAACAATCCTGGGAAAATTATAACATTCTTGTCTTTGATAAACAAACTACAGAGGTACTTTTATTACATCTCATCCGAGTGAGTACTTAAGTATAAAAGGCGGAGCAGCTCCGCATTCAAGCTCGAGGCTCATCAATCTGGCGATCGGCGTTGTAAAGATGGTATGCTCCATTGTGGAGAACTCTGGTGACGATGAAGGGACCTTCCCAAGTGGCAGCGAGCTTGTGTGGTTTCTGTTGATCCACTCGGAGGACCAAGTCTCCTTCTTGGAAGGCTCGACTCTTCACGTTTCTAGCATGGAATCGACGCAAGTCCTGCTGATAGATAGTCGAGCGGATCAGGGCCATCTCTCTCTCCTCTTCTAGGAGGTCGACTGCATCTTTCCGGGCTTATTCCGCTTCATCTTTAGAGTAGAGTTCGACTCGAGGTGCATTGTGAAGCAGGTCACTCGGCAGAACTGCTTCAGCTCCATAGACTAGAAAGAATGGAGTTCTCCCAGTCGACCTATTAGGAGTGGTCCTCAATCCCCAAAGAACTGACGGAAGTTCGTCGACCCACGCTCCTGCTGCATGCTTGAGATCACGCATCAGCCGGGGTTTCAGTCCTTTGAGAATTAGACCGTTTGCTCGTTCTGCTTGTCCATTCGACTGGGGGTGAGCAACTGAAGCATAGTCGACTCGCGTGCCTTGAGATGCGCAAAAGGCTTTGAATTTGTCGGAACCTAAGTTTGACCCATTGTCAGTGATGATGCTATGCGGAACTCCATATCTGAATATCAACTCTCTGATGAAACTGATAGCAGTGCACGCATCGAGATTCTTGATAGGCTTAGCTTCGATCCACTTAGTAAACTTGTGGACTGCCACTAGCAAGTGAGTGAAGCTGCTCCTGCCAGTTCTCAGTGGTCCAATCATATCCAATCCCCAAACAGCGAAGGACCAGACAAGTGGAATGGTCTTCAAGGCTGATGCGGGTTTGTGTGACATATTGGAATAGAACTAACATCCTTCACACTTGTCGACTATTTCCTTTGCCATTTAATTTGCTCCTGGCCAGTAAAATCCGGCTCGGTATGCTTTACCCACAATGGTCCGAGAGGACGCATGATGACCACAGGTCCCCGAGTGGATATCATCAAGAATTATCTGACCTTCTTCTGGTGTTATACATTTCTGGCTGACTCCAGTCGCGCTTTCTCTGTACAACTGTCCCTTGATCACAGTAAAGGCCTTGGATCAGCGGACGATCTGTCGAGCCTCTTCTTCGTTCTCCAGGAGCTCTTTCCTTCGGATATACGCGATGTACGGCACTGTCCAGTCGGGAGTGATGACCACGACTTCCATGATCAGGTCGACCACAGCTGGGACCTCAACTTCATCGGATCGGTGACACTTTTTGGCTGTGGGGCTTCTTGGTGAAAGGATCCTCTTGAAGCTGGCGTGTGTGGATGTGCTCCAAAACACATTCTTGGGAATGGCTTCCCTCTTGGACCCTATTTTCACCAAATCATCAGCAGCTTGATTTTTCATCGGGGTATATGATGAAGCTCTAACCCTGAATTTCTTCTCTAGCTTTCTCCTTGCATTGCGATAACCGATCATGGCTGGACTTCTGACGTCCCACTCCTTCATCACTTGATTAACCACCAGATCTGAGTCGCCATAGACCATGAGGCGACGGACGTCGAGTGAAATGGCCATACGCAGCCCATACAAAAGTGCTTCATATTCTGCTTCATTGTTGGAGGAATCAAAGTGGATCTGGAGCACATATCTGAGCTTATCTCCTCGGGGGGAAACCAACACTACCCCAGCACCGGAACCATTCAGCATCTTGGAACCATCAAAGAACATGGTCCAGTGCTCCGAGTGAACTTGAGTCGGTAGTTGCTGTTCAATCCACTCGGTGATGAAATCCGCTACTGCTTGGGACTTGATGGCTTTCTTTGCCTCAAACTTGATATCAAGGGGAAGGAGTTCAATCGCCCATTTCGCCACTCGACCAGTTGTATCTCTGTTGTGCAGAATCTCTAACAATGGGGCGTCGCTGACGACTGTAATGGAATGGTCAGAGAAGTAATGAGCAACTTTCTTCGTGGTCATATAAATCCCATAAACAAGCTTCTGATAATGAGGGTATCTTTGCTTTGATGGGGTCAATACTTCAGAAAGATAATATACTGGGCGCTGAACTTTGAAGGCTTTTCCTTCTTCTTCCCGCTCGACCGTAAGTACTGTACTAACGACTTGTCCTGTAGCTACAATGTAAAGCAGCAAAGGCTCTTTGCTGATTGGGGCAGCAAGCACCGGCTGGGTGGAGAGCAGAGCTTTTAGCTCTGCAAACGCTGCATCAGATTCGAGAGTCCACTCGAACTTGTCTGACTTCTTCATCAGTCGGTAAAGAGGCAATGCCTTTTCACCGAGACGAGAGATGAATCGACTTAAAGCGGCCAAGCATCCAGTAAGCTTCTGGACATCGTGCACACGCACAGGGCATTTCATTCGGAGTATAGTACCAACTTTTTCTGGGTTGGCTTTGATTCCTCGTTCGGAATCGAGAAAACCGAGTAACTTTCCGCCAGGAACTCCGAATGTGCACTTTGATGGATTAAGCTTGATATCATACCTCCTGAGATTGGAAAATGTTTCAGCAAGGTCAGTCAACAGGTCGGAACCTTTCCGTGATTTGACCACAATATCATCCATGTATGCTTCCACATTCCGACTGATTTGAGTGAGCAAACACTTCTGAATCATCCTCATGAACGTGGCTCCGACATTCTTGAGGCCGAATGGCATGGTGACATAACGAAGCACCGAATGGAGTGATGAAAGTTGTTTTGATCTCGTCGGGTCCATCTGAGACGGATCGATGGTAACCGAATAGGCGTCTAAAAAGACAAGCGCCACATCCCGCAATCGAGTCGACTATTTGGTCGATCTTGGGAGAGAAAATGATCTTTCGGGCAGGCCCGATTGATATGTTTGAAGTCGATGCACATGCGAAGTGACTTGTCCTTCTTGGGGACCATGACAACATTGGCGAGCCACTTGGAGTGGTAAATCTCTCGGATAAAATCTGCTGCTAAGAGCCGAGCCACCTCCTCGCCAATGGCCTTTCTTTCTGGACGGCAGACCGTCGAAGATGTTCTTTGACAGGTTCAACTTTTGGGTCGACTCGTAGACGACGCTCAGCCAGTTCCCTGGGAACACCCACATGTCAGCAGGCTTCCATGCGAAGATGTCCCAGTTCTCACGGAGGAACTAGATGAGCGCTTCTTCCTATTTGGAGTCGAGTGTTGTTGAGATATGGGTCGAAGTAGCATTGGGGTCGGTCGGGTGAATGTGAATCGGTTTCGTCTCACCAGACGACTGAAATGTTGATTCCGTAGCGGGCTTCTTGGCTCGCAACAAATCACTTGGGTCTGCAGTTTTCTGGTATTCTTGCAGCTCTACCACTGCCATCTGAGCATCGGCGGTCTTAGAGCCTTTCTGAAAACACTCTTCTGCTTTCTTCCGATTGCCAATGACAGTGATCACACCTTTGGGACCTGGCATCTTCAGTTTGAGGTATACATAACATGGTCGAGCCATGAAACGTGCATACCCCGGCCTTCCCAGAATAGCGTGATAAGCGCTCTGGAAATCCACGACCTCAAAGTTCAACTTTTCTTTACGAAAATTCTTGGAATCACCGAAAACCACATCGAGAGCAATTTGGCTGAGTGACTCAGCCTTCTTTCCAAGAATGACTCCATGGAAGCTCATGTTGCTGGTGCTGAGTCTGGACATCGGAATGCCCATCCCTTTCAGCGCCTCTCGCATACAAGGTATGTTCAGCCCCCGCCACCATCCATCAAAACTTTAGTTAGTCGAGTGCCTTCGACGACTGGGTCGACCACCAAAGCTTGCCTCCCAGGGGTGGCTATGTGCGTCGGGTGATAAGACTGGTCGAACGTGATGGCGGTCTAAGACCATTTCAAATAATTGGGTGTCGCCGGAGCGACCATATTCACTTCTCGGTTGATAACTTTCAATCGACTTTTGCTTTCAACGTCAGCAAAAATCATCAGGGTGGAATTGACCTGGGGGTATCCACCATCACTATCTTCCTTGTCCTCAACTTTGTCCGACTCCTTTTCCTTATCCTTGGTTGCTTCCCCTCGAACTGCTGAATCAAGAGCCGACACTGTCGAGTGGTATGCTTTGGGTAAATGAGTTTACCCTCTTCATCTTTCTTCGTGTGAATGTGACATGGCAAGTCCAATACATCATTTCCATCTTGGTCTTTCACCTTTTTGGGGTTCCAAGGCCCCTTTGGTTTCCCCTTGAACTTTCCTGGAGTCACGGCTAAGGCTTCTCCAGGAGAAGCTGGCTCGGCTTTCCGCTTCTGTTTCCGACTGGAGTTCCCTCCTCCAGCTTCATTAGCGGCTGACTTGTACTTGCCACTCCGGAGCCGATCCTCTTCTTCACCATTGGCATACTTGGTGGCAATCTCCATCATTCGACTCAGGGTCATGTCTCTGGTCCGACCAAATTTCAAACTTAGCTCTCTGTTCTTAACGCCTTCCTTGAAGGCACAGACTGCTTGGTGATCAGATACATTTTCTACCGTGTGATGTAAAGTGATCCACCTCTGGATGTAATCCCTCAGAGTTTCATTCAACTTTTGCACACAAGATTGCAGCTCTGTCAACCCTGCTGGTCGCTTGCAAGTTCCTTTGAATGTTCGGACAAACACTCGGGCAAGATCTTCCCAAGTGTAAATGCTGCTAGGTGCCAACTAATTCAGCCACGCTCTGGCCGAGCCCTCCAACATAAGAGGTAGGTGTTTCATGGCCACCTCATCATTGCCGCCGCCGATCTGAACAGCCACTCGGTAGTCCTCAAGCCAAGTATCAGGCTTGGACTCACCAGTTAACTTACTGACTCCAGTCGCCAACCTGAAGTTGGGAGGAATCACCACGGCCCTAATGGCTCTGCTAAAACACTCTGGTCCTGAGACGTGAACTCTGTTGCTGGCGGGCACATCTCTGTCATGGCCTTCTCGGTGAGCTCTGTTCCTGTCGACCAAACCTTGAACGATAATGGATCTCACATCAAAGCCTGGTTCTCTGGGGTCGACTGGAATCCTTCGCCCAACACTGTGCTGGCGTCTCTCATCCTGCTGTCGGGGAGCGTATGATCCACCCCTTGGGGGAGGGGTGGTCACTCGACGTCGATCATTGCGATCGAATCGGTGATCATACTGCTCGTGGCTCTTGTACTGATCATCACGCCGGCCCCCACGTTCCTCACGCCTCGGGGGCGATCTCGGACTATGGGCCGACTGGACTGAATTCGCAGCGACGGATCTGCTGTGAATCCTATTCCGTGACTGCGATACGGCTGAATTTTGATCTCCTGCTGCCCGGAGTAAATCTCTGATCTGTAGCAAACCTCTACCCGCCTCTGACTGGGAATGTTGAATCGATTCTGCTATACGGGCCGCAGCTGCTAGATTCTGAATCGGAGTTTGATATACCTGAGTCGGTTGTGGAAAGAGTTGACGCCGTTGGATTACGGAACCCGTTGTTGCAGGCTGTCGAGTACTCGCTGGAGGTTCTCCAGTCGAGTGCGCTCAGCCAGGTTGACCAAGCGTGCGTCCTCTAAGGCACGAGCCTCGGGAGTTTCTCCAATGATAGGAGTGTGTAACGCATCCATGTTCCGGCGGTGAAGTTCTTCCCTCTGCAGCGAAGTGAGGGGCTCGGGTTGATACTCTTCGTGAACCTGTGCCGGATCGCCTCCGCCGTCGCCTCCGTCGACGCGGGGAAAGCCAGGAGAACTGCGTGGTCCTTCGACCATCAGAACCTCCGCCGCTGGATCACTGCTGTCGCACTCGGATGCAGTCTCTGCGGAGCCAGTCGACAGATTGAACAAGCCGTAGAGAGATTCGTCGGGCTCGATCGCCGCGACTTGGGGAGTGGCCGACTGACGGACCACCGTGTGCCTCACCCACCGCTGAAGCCTCGACCGACCGGAGCGCTTGCGCCGGCGGGAGACTGGGAGGGAGGACGGCACAGGAGCTGACCGATACTGGGTCGACGTTTGCCGCAGGAGGATGCCGCGGACGCACGCGCGAAAGTGCGTTGCCCCGCGGACGGGGAGCGCGTCGATGTCGAGTGGAGCCTCCTGAAGCCAAGCGGAGTCGTTGGCGACGAACGTGAGCGCGCCGAGACGGATCTCGCGGCCCTCAACCAAAACTCCACCTGAAACCATGATGAAGGAGATCGGAAAAATCCCAACTTCTCCAATAAATCGTTAAGACACCTGCCCCACGGTGGGCGCCAATTGTCGTGGTTCTAAGTCTGACAGTAGAATAGGGGGTAGGAATGGAGAGGCAAGATCCTAGCTATGGAGTAGTTGTATACACAAGATGTTTACGAGTTCAGGCCCTTCTCGGAGGAAGTAACAGCCCTACGTCTCGGAGCCCGGAGGCGGTCGACTGTATTATGCGCGTATGAGTTACAGGGGTGCGAACCCCTTACACTGAGGAGGGGGGTGGCTTATATAGAGTTCGCCAGACCCCTCCAGCCCTCAGTTATGCAGGGATTAAGGTACATTAAGATCGGGGGTTACTGGTAACGCCCCACATAAAGTGCTATGATGACCATAAAAGCTACTTAATGACCGACCGTTTGTTTGCAGACTGACTTTAGATCTCCTGGCGGTCGAGTGGTTGGCTTCATGGTCGAGTGTCTTCAAGTCCGTCGAGTGGAACCCTTCCAGGTCGACTGAAAGGTGGTTTCTTCTAGAGATGTCCTTAGGGAGGGTATTTTGGGCAGGTCCATGACCCTACCCTAGGTGCATGACTTCATCAATAGGAATCACGTCCGTATCAAGTATACCGAAACGATTCTGCATCTACTACTATTACTCCACACATCGACCGCTATCCAGCATGCATCTAGAGTATTAAGTTCATAAGAACATAGTAATGCATTAGGCAAGATGACATGATGTAGAGGAATTAACTCAAACAATATGATGAAAACCCCATCTTTTTATCCTTGATGGCAACAATATAATACGTGCCTTGCTGCCCCTACTGTAACTAGGAAAGGACATCACAATATTGAGCCCAAAGCTAAGCACTTCTCCCATTGCAAGAAAAACTAATCTAGTTGGCCAAACTAAATCAATAGTTCGAAGAGACTTATAAAGATATCAAATCATGCATATAAGAATTCAGAGAAGATTCAAATAATATTCATAGATAAGCTGATCATAAATCCACAATTCATCGGATCTTGGAAAACACACCGCAAAAGAGTTTTACATCGAATAGATCTCCAAGAACATTGAGGAGAACTTTATATTGAGAATCAAAGAGAGAGAAGAATCCATCTAGCTACTAGCTATGGACCCATAGGTCTGTGGTAAACTACTCATGCTTCATCGGAGAGGCAATGGTGTTGATGTAGAAGCTCTTCGTGATTGAATCCCCCTTCGGCAGGACGCCGGAAAAGGTCCCTAGATGGGATCTCACGGGTACAGAAGCTTGCGGCAATGGAAAAGTGGTTTCGTGGCTCCCCTGGATGTTTTTGGGGTATAAGAGTATATATAGGAGGAAGATCTAGGTCAGGGGGTCACCGAGGGGCCCACAAGGTCGGGGGCGGGGGGGGGGAGCGCCCTCCACCCTTGTGGCCGCCTTGTGGCTCTTGTGACTTGCACTCCAAGTCTCCTGGGTGTCTTCTGGTCTAAGAAAAATCATCGCGAAAGTTTTATTCCGTTTGGACTCCGTTTGGTATTCCTTTTCTGGGGAACTCTAAAACAAGGAAAACACAGAAAGTGGCACTGGGCTCTAGGTTAATAGGTTAGTCCCAAAAATCATGTAAACTAGCATATTAATGCGTATGAAACATCCAAAACAGATAATATAATAGCATGGAACAAACAAAAATTATAGATACGTTGGGGACATATCAGAGGGAGCCTCGGTCTTCGCATTGGCTTCTTCTTGGCAAACGATGCCTTCCCTCCCTTGCACTGCTTTTCGTCTTCGGCCATGGCGACGCGAGTGGCTACAGGCTGAAGGCACTACTTTTACGCGAGGAGCTTAGAGGAATGGGGGAGCTCTAGGCGCCAGGAGGAAGAAGTCCAGGAAGATGGAAGCATGCAACTGATCCAACAAGGACAAAACGTTTTTACCCAAGTTCGGACTCTCCAAGGAAATAATACCCTATGTCCTGCTCTGATTGTATTATTGCGTCAGGTGTACAAAGTACATTTTTGTCTACCACAAATATTGTAATGTGTCTCCCACGAGCATTTCCTCTCGTTTATACAGATATGTGGGGGTGTCCTAGGGTTACAAGGTCCTGCTCGGTTGTGTACATGGAGACATGATTATTCATAAGTCCAACGTCTTGGAGTATACCACAAGTCTTGTGAATCTTCATTATAATCATCATGGGTCACTCAAAGCATCCCCATTCGATCCACAATCCAGTGTCGAGCTACCTTCAAAGTGCCTTAAACCATCTCGGCTCTGACGAGTGCCGTGAAAATTTGATTTGTGCTTCTCGTCGGAAATGTTCCCGTGCATCTGGTTTATGGGTGCAAAGTATTCCCGCGCACTGGGGTATTAGTCGTCTGGTCTAGTTTTGACAACACACATCAATCTTATCCATGGGCCCACCTAGCTACATGTCCTTTTTTCCCTGGTGGATCTTTGAACTAAGCTGAATTGAGGAACTAGAAACATTTAGGATCTTTGAACTAAGCTGAATCGAGGAACTAAAAAAATGTACAAACTTTTTTCAAGTTTGTAAATTTGAAAAGGGTTCATGGATTTGAAAAAACTTCACGAATATGGGAAAAAACATGAATTTGAAAAAATAAGTTCAAGATTTAAGAAAGAAGTTCCTGAATTTGAAAAAAAAACTTCAAGAATTTCGGAAGAGTTCAAAATTTTGAAAAAGAACTGAATTTGAAAAAAAAAATTGGCCAATTTGCAAAAGTTCATGGATTTAAGAAAAAAGTTAACAAATTTGAAGAAGAGTTAAAGAGTTTTGGAAAAGTTAAAAATTTTGAAAAGGAAAAAAAATCATGAAATTAAAATGTAAAAGAGAAAAGGAAAAACAAAGATAAAAAACCAGCCTAAAGGCAGACAGAAACAAATTAGAAAAAAGAATCGGTTCGAAGAAAACACATGAAGAACTGGACTAAAAGTATTGTATTAAATGGATTTGGGTACCTGCATGCGCTCGAATTTGAAAAAGAAATCATGAATTTGGGTGTTGTTCGTCGTTTGTTCGGGTCCTCAGGCCCAAGAAGTCGGATGGCCAGGGCCAGCCCTGTACTCGAAGTGCTCCACCAAGAAGAAGAGGACATGATCGCGGATTCGATTATTCGGATCTGATGAGTTTATATTGGTGTGTCAAGTTTTTTTATTGGTTTGATTCTTTGTGGAGGTGAAATCTTTCATCAACACCATGTCAAGATATCGTGATTCGACGGCCCGCACTTCTAGGGGATCATCACTGGCCCAAGTACGTTCATTGATTAAGGCTTCCCATCTTTTTGGATGGGCGACTGAAGGCGTTTTCAAAAAACATTATTGGAAATGTTCGTGTGGGTGAAAGAAGGACAACATTGTTGCTCCGGTCCAATTGCAACCTCTTTATCAAACTCTTTGAAGTATTTATTATAGTAGTGATTGATACTGCGAAGGAAATGTTTCCAAGAGATTTCATTCTAATTCTTAGTTCTAGGAGTTATTTTGTATTTTTTATCTTAAATCCAAACCAGTGTTCCTATAATCATTATGATCATGAATAAATTACAAGTGTTAAAAAAGAGACAGGAAAAGTAGCTAGCCATCCCAAAAGAAGCAACTAGCCACAAACAAGGCAGCGCTTTGCCCAAAAAAAAGGCAGCGCTCTCAAGAAAAGAAAAAAGGGCTAGAATCTCATAGCATCTCCAATAGATGGTCCAAATTTTGACGGTCCAAAACCGGAGATGTAAAATTTGGACCGACAAAAAGTGTGTTTTGGAGCTCCGAAAAAAGGCTAACTCCATGTAACGCCCGGGTGGTTATGCTACAGTAATCGTCCCGGTTCGGTTAAATAACCTCTCGTTGATTCAAACCCGACCTAAAACAAAAATCAAAAATGAAACAAACGATAAAAGGTTCCGAAAATAAGTTCTAAAATGTTCCGGGGTTTTCTAAAAGACCTAACCTAATATTGGTGGGGTGCAATAATATTTACAAATGTCAGAGCATTTTAAATAAAATAAAAACAGAAAAGAAACTAAATAAAAGAAAAAGGGCAAAATAAAACTGAGAGGGGGGAGAACCCCCCTGGCCCAGCCAGTCGGCCCCCTCCCCACCTGGCCCCTCTCTCCCCTTTTGGCCCATTCCCCTTCCCCACTCATGGGCCGGCCCACCGCCCAACCCACCGCCGTGATAACCCCCACCCGGCGGCTAACCCTAGCCACCGACCATGATCGCCCCCGCGCCCTCGCCTCGCCTCAAGCTCCCTTTGATCTGGATCGGGCGAGAGCACCCCTGACCGAACCTCCCCCCGCCGTCCTCCCACCTCGCGCCGACCCCGCCGCCACCGCGGCCCCGAGCCTCCTCCTCCTCCGACGCCGCCGAGGCTCCCTCCTCCCCTCCGTCGCCCCAAGCGCAGCCACCCCCGCCCATGGCTCGGCCTCGGGCCTGGCGCCTCGACCCTCCACGACGGACTTCCCGGCCCTGCCGAGCCCGCCGCCTAGACCCGGCTCCCCCCTGTGAGGCTCCCCTCCTTTCCCCCTCCCCCGTCGACGACCGGCTCCGGCCGCCCCACCGCACCCCCCAGCTCCCCTGCTCCCCCGTCGCGTGGCGGGTCTGACCGCCCGGCTCGATCGCCCTGTGCCTCCGCGCCACGTTCCTCTCCCTTCCCCTGGCGGATCCGGCCGCCTTGGTCCCGACTGCCCGGCCCTGCGCTGCGCCCTTCGCCCCTTCTTCCCGACGACGGCGACTCTCCGGCAGCCATGGCGCTCGAACCCTCGCCCCGACCCCGTTTCCCCGCGTTCACTGCCTCCTCGCGCCCCCCGACCGAGCCCCGTCTCCCCCATGGGCCTCGGCTCCGCCCGACCACCACCCCGCCTGTCGCCTTCAGACTCATGCGTGGCTCGCTGCTGGGCGGCCCTGCAACCCCGATCCCCGTGGCCTCGTTAGCCCCATGGATCGCGCCGATCCATTCGGCACGCCTGCGCGCGCACCGATTTGGCCTCAGACCATCGGCGTGGGGCCCCACCCCCAAATGAAAAAAAAAAGGAAAACAAAGAACGTTTTAAAATAAAAACAGAAGTTAAAATGGAGATAAAATGAATTAAATTAATTAGCTAAATAATTAATTAATTAATTAATTAAGCAATTAATTAATCTAATTAATTCCGGATTAATTAACCCTAATCATTAGTTAAATTAATTGGGTAATTAATTAAACTAATTAATACTGAACTAATTAACCCTAATCATTAATTAACTTAACTAAGTAATGTTAATTAATCTGATTAGGTTAATTAGCCATTAGTGAATGACATGCGGGACCCACCTGTCAGGGTTGACTTAGTCAACCCTGTTGGCTGATGACGTCAGCATGACCTCATGCTGATGTCATAAATGCCATTTCGAAATTAATTAAATAATTAATTAAAATTCCAGAAATTAATAAAACCCTTTATAAATCATATCTTTTAATCCGTAATCCGGATTAAAATAATTTCAACATGAAAGTTGCTCAGAACGACGAGACGAATTCGGATACGCAGTCCGTTCGTCCACCACACGCCTCTAACCTATCGAACCTGCAAACTCCCTCTCCGGTTCATCTGTCTGACAGACGTCCGGAACCGGGATAACTTCCCGGATGTTTTCCCCCCTAAACCAGTACCCTTCTTACCACGTTAGGGCACGCCTAGCATCGCTTCTTGGCATGTCATGCATCGTTATGCATCTGTTACCGTGTATTCATTGTTTCTTCCCCCTCTTCTCTTCGGTAGACTACGAGACCGACGCTGCGGTGGCCGTTCGACTCTGTTGTTGACGACCTCTCTCCCTTGCCGAGCAACCAGGCAAGCCCCCTTGATCACCGGATATCGCCTACTCTTATCTACACTGCTTGCATTAGAGTAGCATAGCATGTTACTGTTTCGGTTACTCCTATCGCTGCATAGCTTTGTCCTTGTAACTTCGTTGTTACCTTACGCAATCCTATATGCTTAGTATAGGATGCTAGTACTTTCATCTGTGGCCCTACTTTCTTGTCCGTCTGCCGTGCTATACTATCGGGCCGTGATCACTCGGGAGTTGATCACGGGTATATACTATTACTTATACATGATACATGTGAGACTAAAGTCGGGTCGGTGATGGAGCACCATGAGTGGATCATTGAGGCGGAGCGGCAGGCAGGTTGAGACCGCCTAGGAGAGAGGTGGGCACTGGCCTGTTCGGCGTTCGCGGTTACTTAACACGCTTAACGAGGTCTTGGTATTTGATCTGGGTTGGCTCTGAGCTTATACGCACTAACCATCTACGGGAGTAGTTATGGGTATCCGGCGTCGTGGTATCACCGAAATACTTCAGACGTCGGACGACGGCGGGCGGCGCCGGATTGGGTGGAACGCTCGATGGGCTAGGTGCGCTTCGGCCGCGACATAGCGTGCGTGTGTGCTTTCGAGGCGATGGGCCCGGACCCTGGCGCTTAGGTTTAGACCGCGTGTTGGCCTCTCTGTTGTGCCTAGGTGGGGCTGCGGCGTGTTGATCTTCTGTGTCGGGCATGACCCCGGAAAGTGTGTCCGCCAAATGGGATCAAGCGTCTTTGGGTAAGATGGTGCACCCTGCGGGAAGTTAATCTATTCGGATAGCCGTGATCTTGATACAGGGCGACTTGGAGTTGTACCTTGAGCTTATGACAACTAGAACCGGATACTTGATAAAACACACCTTCCAAGTGCCGATACAACCGGTGGTCGCTCTCGCTCGGGGTTATGAGCGGGGATTGCGGGTAGGATTATTGCTATATGATGTTACTTGGAGGACTTCCGTTGTCCTCTTACATGCATGCAAGACAGGTGTCCGAGCGTAGTCTTCGTTAAGACTAGCTTTCCCCTCTTATTCGGCATTCTGCAGATTCAGTCCACCGATATGGCCTTTACACATATATACATGCATATGTAGTGTAGCTCCTTGCTTGCGAGTACTTTGGATGAGTACTCACGGTTGCCTTGTTCCCCTTTTTTCCTATCTCTACTCGATTGCTGCAATCGACGATGGAGCCTGTGAGTCGACGCCACCGCCACGGCGACTACTACTCGAGGCGCCTACTACTACGTGCAGCCGCCGGCGACGACGGGAGTGACCTAGGAGGATCCTGCGGCGAGGCCTGCTCCTCTTCGATCTGTATCCCGGTTTGTGCTAGCCATCTTATGGCACCTTGTTTAACTTATGTCTCGTACTCAGATATTGTTGCTTCCGCTGACTCGTCTATGATCGAGCACTTGTATTCGAGCCCTCGAGGCCCCTGGCTTGTATTATGATGCTTGTATGACTTATTTTATTTGTAGAGTTGTGTTATGATATCTTCCCGTGAGTCCTTGATCTTGATCGTACACATTTGCGTGCATGATTAGTGTACGATTGAATCGAGGGCGTCACACTCCAACAGATGGTCCAAATTCATGGTCCAAAAGAGCAACTCCAATAGATGGTCCAAATTCATGGTCCAAAACCGGCCAGCAGCCGCGCGGCTGCTGTTCAGCCGCTGTCCAGCCACTGTACAACCGCACATATTGCATAAAACATGTTTTAAAACAACTATAAAAAATATTCATGTCCACAATATCAAATTATTACATAGTACTTCAGATCCAGGAGATGAAATGCAACACAAATACAACATAGTTTTGCACAATAGAACATAGTTTTGAACAAACAAATAATGAATCTATGCGGATCTTTCGCCATGCCATTTCCAATGCTTTTCCATCAAATCTTTCTGGAGTTGGTCATGCACATCGGTGTCTCTAATCTTGCTGTACACCTTCATGAAACGCCTGACGCGCTCCTCTTTGCGCATGGGGTTAACACGAATGCCCATCAACTGATAGAAGTTGTAATCTACATTTTTTCCATGCTCATTCTCAATGATCATGTTATGCATGATCACACAAGCGGTCATGATGTACGAAAGGATCTTTTGATCCCAAAACTAGACGGTCCTTGCACAATAGCATGTTGATGTTGAGCACGTTGATGTCGTTGCAAGAACCGGGCATACCAAAATATGCATGCCAAATCCATGTTTCATGATCAGCAACTGCCACAAGAATGATAGTGGCATCCTTTCCACGACCCTTGAATTGTCCATACCATGCTTTTGGACAGTTTTTCCATTTCCAATGCATGCAATCCACAGACCCGAGAATACCTGGAAACCCTCGAGCTTTGTTCATCTCCAAAAGCCTCTGAGTGTCCTGAGCATTGGGTGCTCTCAAGTACTGTGGACCGAAAACTTCTACCATACTTATTGCAAATTGCTTGACATAGAAGATAGAAGTGCTCTCTGCCATCGCCAAGTTGTCAACAATGTAATCTACCGGAACACCATATGCCATCATGCGCAAAGCGGCAGTGACCTTCTGCTCAATGCTATGGCCAAGCAACCCGACACAGTTCCTTCTCTGCTCGAATACTGGATTATGCTGCTTCACAGAATTGCAAATGCAGAAGAACAAGTCTTTCGACATTCTGAAACGGCGTCGAAAGTAATTCTCCGGAAAAACAGGTGATGATGCGAAGTAGTTGCGCACCAACCGTTTGTGCCCATCAATCTGTTCTCTCCGAATGAACGCACGACCATTAACGGAACCACCGTGCTTCAGTTTCTTCCTCTTGTGCATGGCCACTAGCATAGCAATCTCCTCTTCTTCATGCAAATCAAATTCCTCGTCCGGCGATGAATCATCCACGAAAGAGGAGTCAGCCGAGCTCATCTACAATGCACACAACCACCCTCAAGCATACTATCCAATCCCAAGTTAAATCATCAAGTTTCGTCATTTTTTACCTTGGGGAATTCCGTTGAACACCTTGTGCGCGCGGTGGAAGAAGATGGCCGCCGGTTGGATTGGCTGCTGCTGAGGGCTGCGGACGGCTGCGGTCGGCTGTGGACGGCGGCGGTGATAAGAAATTAGCTTGGAAGCCGGCCAAGAGGAGCTCGGCGGGCGGTGAAGAATAGTTCGGCAGCCGGGCGGAGGGCTTGGTGCGGCGGTCGTGCGGCCGGCGCAATGGCCGTGGATAGGCTCACGACTGACGGGGAGGAGGTCGGAGGCAGCCTAAGACCCGGCGGAGGCCTACCGCGGCGGACCGCCGGAGGCGCCGAATCCCGCGCCGGCTGCCTCCCGATTCGGCGGCGTCCGGGAGGCTGCGAGTCGGCTACCGGCGAGGGAGGCAACGGGGGCGACATCGGCGGAGGGCGGCGGCGGGGATGTGGGATGGTGCCGGTGCCGACGGCGAGGTTTTGGGCGGTCGCGGCGGCGGATTCCGGCCGGCTGGTCTTCGGGCGGGCGCACGGGCGCGGGCGGGAAAGGAAAGGAAGTGGCGGTTGGGCGTTCGCGGGCGGCGGCTGGTTTTGGACAAGATGCACCTCGTGATGTAAATTTGCACCGTGAGGTGTTTTATTTTACATCATGAGGAGGCCGCGGTCCAATTTTTTTGCATATGAACCGTTTGTTGGAGCAGCGTTTTTTTACCCCAGACGGTTTAAAAGTTAGGTACTTTTACATTTGGACCATCTATTGGAGATGCTCTCAGAAGGTAGCGCTCTCTTGTCCACCTTGCATCAAAAGACGGCCCTGGAGGCAAGGAACCGCACCAAAGACAAAACCCTAGCTCCCCCAGATTCTTCCTGCGTGCCGGTTCCATGGCGCTGCACTCTCCCTCTTTTACTTCTCGCTCGTCGACTGAGTAAAAACCGCACCTCTTCTTCACTGCCTGCCCCCTTCACTCCCGCGTTGTATCTATTAGAAAGGAGAGAGGGGTTTGGTGGAAATCGTTGTTGTATTGCTTGAGCCTCATGGGCATATATATAGGAGTACACGATCATCTTGGAGTATAAGGTAAGATAGAATAATATCCTACGCTATCCTAGCTTTCCTAATAATCACGATACTCAACATCCCCCCGCAGTCACAATGGTAGCGATGCAGACGGTGAGACTGGAGAAGAATCCGGAGGAAAGCTGACGGACACCCCCCACAGTCGTAACGGTCGATGCATCGCGGAAGGTGTGGCTGGAGTGAAACTGACGAGGTTGCTCAAGCAAGGTGGTAGCCCTTTGTGCCGTTTGTCGATGTAGCCAAGAGCATAGGGTGGTGTAGCCGTAGTCGAGGTAGCCGTGCGAAGAACGCCGTGGTCGGTGTCGAGTCGGGGGTCGCCGTGGTCGGTGTCGAGTCGGGGGTCGCCGGTGTCGAGGTAGTCGTCGTGGAGCCGCGGAAGAAGAGCAGCGGCGGCAGCCTAAGAAGGCAGCGGCGGCGGCTAGAGAAGGAGCGCGGCGGCGGTGCTCGAAGTAGGCGATAATGAACCCGACAGCGTGACGAAGACCGGCGCGGACGGTGACGTTCCCGCGCCAAGGGAGGCGGCGCGGCGCATATCACGTGGAAGTCAACGTGGACGGCGGTGGACCGCGGGCCGCAGCGTTACGGCCCGAAGGGGCGACGCAACGGTGACGGGCAGGTCGGGGCGACGGCGGGGAAGACCTCAAGGCGGTTGCAGGGATCGCATGCCACGCTCGCTACGGCCTGACGAGGCGACGCAGCGGCAGCGCGAGGGTCGGTGCAACCTCGGGGGCGGCCTGGAGCGGACGTCCTCGGTGCGGCGGTTGAGCGCGGGCCACGGCACTACGGCCAGAAGGGGCGACGCAGCGGCAGCACGCGATGTGATGCAACCACGGAACAGCCTCAGGGTGACGGCGGGGACCACGTGCCGCGGCGCGACAGTCCGAAGGGGCGACGCAGCGGCGGCGTGGATCGGTGCAGCCACTGAAAAAACTACGGGGCGACGGCACTGCGGTCCGATGAGGCGACACAGCACAGCGGTAGCCTGTTGCTCGATGGATGAAGGGGCGCTCAGAATCTCCATGGAATTCAGTGAGGCGATGCGCAGACAGCGGATCAGACCGAGGTGCGTCGCATGACCGACGGGGCAGGAGGACCACCAGACCGGGACAAGAGCACCAGACCGGCAAATATGTCAGGCGCGCAAGCTGATCCGTGTAGGCTCACTGTGCAAAGAGAAGATCCATGCACGCACGTGTATGCAAGGAGCAACTCCAGCGTGGGGCAACGATACGCAGCCGCATGCCAGTGCACACGCCCATGCAGCACGCCCGCGCAGGCACACGACGGCAGGCCAACGCATGACCGCGCTAGCGGCCGCCTACCAGCGCGCTAACGCGTAGCAGAGTCCGGGCGTTGTGCAACTACCGATCCAGTCGGAGATGATGAAGTAGATGCACGTGGAAAACGACAAACGGCGGCGAGCAACAAACATAAACCGATCTTAGATAAAAAACCAAAGAAGAATTACACCGGTCAATCGATCGGCGAGAGAGAAAAACCCCAATCAATGAATCAGGAAAAAGACTCTCTAGGACAGCCGATCAACACTATCGGCGGACGAATCCTAAGTACGGGCGGCCGGCCCCCGGCAGCGGTCATTAAGGCCGACCGCCCCGGGGGCGGCGCTCGAAGCGGAAGCGGCGGGCGGCGGCTAGGGTTGGATCGATTAGGCTGATATCATGTTAGAAGGGAGATAGGGGTTTGGTGGAAATCGTTGTTGTATTGCTTGAGCCTCATGGGCATATATATAGGAGTACATGATCATCTTAGAGTACAAGGTAAGGTACAATAATATCCTACGCTATCCTAGCTTTCCTAATAATCACGATACTCAACAGTATTTGCGCCAGCACCTCCCCTTCCACCCCTCGCTGGCTCTCGCCCGGCGCCGCGGACGCTTCGTATGTATCGGCTCTGCCTCTAGCATGTCCAATTGGATTTGTGCCTCTGCGCTATTCTATCAGCTCTGCCCTTGACCAATTGGATTTGTGCCTCGTCCCGTCGCCGGCGCAGAACCGGTGGATCTGCGGCTGCAGCCGCTGCCGAAGGATTTGGCATTTTCGGACGTTGGCGACTGCGCCTTACTATGGATTGGCCAGGAATCGGACCGCACAGCTCCGGCAACACCTCCACGCCGCATGCAAGTATTGGGTCTGCCTCTAGCCACTTGAATCTCTCCCGTCGTCGGTTCGCCGGAGAAGTCTTTTAAAAATCTCCTATTTGTCCTCCTCTGGTTATTTATTTTGGCTCTCTTACGTCAATTCGATAAATTTGGATTGTAATACGTTACTCAAAAATTATTGTGATCCACTACACTTGTGGTTTTCTAGCTTAGTCCCTCACCTACTCATATGAGTCATTACTGTTCTATAGCACGAACGTCAAACACCCTAAGTTATGTGAAATTAGTGTAAGATTATTTTTTAGGCTAACACACACTTACTCTTTATTGCTCAATAATGTTTAGAGTAATACAATTGATAGGAGGCTGCAAAAGCCATAAATGACGACCTACAGATAATCTAAGCGCATATTTAGCGAGGCTATGTGCCTCTAGATTCGAGGCTCTTCCTTCAAAAACGAAAGAGCGTTCTTGGGACTCCGATGCCATAATCTTTATCTCCCGGATGAGATGACTATGTTTTCCGCCAGTCCCATCCTTTTATGTTTTACAGTCTGGTGCAACAATGATACTTGTTTGTAACAGGCCAGATAACAGGGCCATGGCCTCTCGGCATGCTAAAGCTTCAAGCTAGTCGGGTCGGTTACTCCAGCAAACACCAATCCCGAGGATCCAAGATAGTTCCCTTGTGCGTCTCTACAAATCTTACCTAGTCGTCCGTCACACCATTTTACAAATAAACGCCTCAGTTTTCTGTAAATCAACCCGCAGTACACGTTTTAGTTACAACCGAACCGTTTTTTCTCATTTTCTCAGAAAACCCCTTGAAGTTTTAAACAATCAACCCGCCGTCCATATTTGAGTCAGCCGAAACATTTTTTTAGTTTTAACAGAAAACCCCTTGACGTTTCGGTTAATCAATCTACAGTTTATGTAAAATAAGATTATTCATATCTTTTAAACGGTAACTTAGATTTTAACATGTTATATATGAAACTTGATTAGAAAAATATGTAGAATCTAAATATGAAGTTATTTTTAGCTGTTAAATATTTCTAAAATATAATTTTTGGTTCAAACTTAATATATAGTATACGGTCTGTTTTTTTTGTACCGTCGGTGATTCGGATTGCAAATAAACATCTATTAAAACCAGAGTGAGAGAAAAAAACATCGAGAACCATGCATACACAACTATGAAAAACCTTGCGGGAAAAAACAACATACTTTTTATCTTATTCCAAGCAAGTGTGCGCACGTGCGCGCGCGTAAAAGAGAGAGACGTTAAGACTAACCACATTCAAACGTGTTTTCATCGTGTGAGCACAGAGGTCACTGTCGGCAACACAAATGTGATGCCACGTGAAACTAAAAGACGCGGGCCTATTAAGGTCTTGAATCATGGTTATTGGGTTAAGAACGTGTGTTATTTTCTTTCCCGTTGCAACACACGGGTTTTTTTTGCTAGTAGTATTGATAGATCCATGATTAGATGAATTGCCAACAACTCCATCTACCTTTACTTTGGCTGATCCCACGGGAGGAGCGACTCAGGTCGGGCCGGCCATGACTTGCATGTTCACATGGTGTATACTAGTCTGTGCAGGTTTAATAGCATTTATCTCACCAACGAATCTCTCTATGAATTCATGTGTACCTCTCGGATTCTGGAAGATAGCTTCATGAATTGCCTTGCGTAGTGCGTGTCATATCGCCCAAAGTGTAAGATTATATATATGGGCGGCTGATGACTGGCCGTTGGGCTGAGATATGGGGAACAAAAATGGGCTGGCATGGGCTAACACTTTCTAGTTGGCATTTTTTGAGATTTTATTTTCTAGGGAAGGCATGTTTTGAGATGACGAGTGTAGTATTGCCTCCCCAAATTAGTTGTCTTATTTTTTTAGATATGGATACACCCAACACTAAAATGTGTCTAGATACACAAATTAATGGACAACTAATTTGGGATGAAGGCAGTATTTTTGTTGGTCTGGCTCTTCATTTTCTCAGTTTTTTTAGAAACACCTGTAACTTTATTCATACGCATAACAATTACAGGTACATTGATTTAGACCTGAGACCCAAGAAAATATAAAGTAACTCCTTAACTAAGAATTATAATAAAATCTCTTGAAAACACCTTCACGGTATCAATCTTTGCTCAAAAAATATACTCCAAACACTTTGGTAAAGATGCTGCAATTGGACTGGAGCAACGATGTTATCACTCTTTCACCTGCATGAACATTATCAATAATGGATTTTGAAAGCACCTTGTGTCGCCCATCCAAAAAGATGAGAAACATTGGTTGATGAATGTACTTGGGCAGGGGATGATCCCCTAGAAGTGCAGGCCATCGAATCACTGTATCTTTACCATGGTGTGGATGAAAGATCTGAACTCCACAAAAAGCTAGACCAACAAAATAAAGCTTGACACAACAATATAAACTCATTAGATGTGAATAATCGGATCTGCGAGGACAAAAAACTCTCTAATCTCATGCCACCGCCAAAAGAATGAGAGAAAATTTCACAGAACTATGATGATCACTAGACATTGACAAAGAACATACATGTCTTGAACATCCGAGGTCCCCCACCTCTCAGCGCCAAGATGGCAGCCGGAGGCGTGGGACCTAAATTGGCGGCGGACGGCGGACGACGGACGGCGGCACGAGAAACCCTAATCCAGACAGCTGCTTGTTCGGTTGGAACGCAATACTTTTCAAGTCCTTTTTCTCAGTTGTAAGTGGGGAGCTCCTAGTCAGCGCTGCAGGCGCCGATTAGGAGACGCGGCGCTCGCGATAGCGCGAGGTGGGCCGGCCCACGAAGGGGCACCGCACAAAAATGGAACTAAAAAGCGAGAAAACTATCAAAAGAATAGCACAACCGAGGCGAGTCGAACTAACGACCTACACGTCGTGCAGGTGTTGAGCTAACCACTAGGACTAAGAAAAGCGCTAAAGCTTTAAAACCTATTATCCCACTCTTACATGATTTTCTTTAAAAAAATAAAACTTCGCAGATTTCGGAAAAGGTTCATGAACATGCTAAAAAACTTTGCCCTATTTTCAAGAAAAGTTCAATGATGTTGAAAAAAGTTCATCTATTTTTAAAAATAGTTCACAAAATATCAAAAAATGTTCATCAAAATCTTGAAAAAAAGTTCACCAATTTTAAGAAAGTTTGTTGAATTTAGAAAAAGTTCATCGATCTAAAAAAAAGTTCATCGAAATTTAAAAATATTATTTAATTCTAAAACAGTTAATCAATTTTTCAAAAGTTCATCGCATTTGAAAGAAGTTTATAGAATTTTAAAAAATGTTCATCAATTTTTAAAAAAGTCCGTCAATTTTGGAAAATAGTTCATCGATTTGTTGAAAAGTTCATTGAATATGGAAAATAAAAAGAGAGAGGGAGAAACCAACAAACAAGAAAGAAAAACAAAAAAGAAAAAGCAAAACAGAAATCAGAAAAAAAACAAAAGAAAACTGGGTAAAAGAAAATCCCCGAAACCCAGCCCAGAAAACCGGTGAAAAAAAAAACAAACTGGGCCTCCCACGCACCAAGGGAAAGAAGAAAAAACGGAAAATAAGAAACCTAGCAGATGTCGACCGATGGCCAAGATGGTTAATACGACTCACCCTGAACGAAGCGGTTGCAAGTTCAAATCCCTGTGTAGCACCCTTTTTGTGTTTTCGAATAACAAATGGGCCGGCCCAGCTTACGCGGCTGCAGGGGCCGGTTAGGAAAATTGCCTTTAACCAGCACCCGCAGCGCCGAAATAGGATTTGCCTTGTAAGTGTGAGAAGAGGATTTGCCGGTGCCATGGCGCTGCTCTCTCCCTCCAGCACTTCGTGGCACGATCTGTCGCCGCCGGCGGATCCGCTACTTCCGTTATCAACTTTCACCTGCATGAACATTATTAATAATGGTCTATAAAAGTACCTTGTGTCGCCCATTCAAAAAGATGAAAAACCTTAATCGATGAACGTACTTGGGTCGGGGATGATCCTCTAGAAGTGCAAACCGTCGAATCAATATATCTTTATCATATGGTGTCGATGAAAGATCTCAATTCCATAAAAAGCTAGACCAACAAGAAAAGCTTGACACAACAACATAAACTCATCAGATCTGAATAATCGGATTTACGAGGGCATAAAACTCTCTAATCTCATGCCACCGTCAAAAGAATAAGAATAAATTTATTCTCACAGAACTATGATGATCACTAGACGTTGACGAAGAACATAGATGTCTTGAACATCCGAGGTCCCCCACCTCTCAGCGCCAAGATGGCAGCCGGAGGCGAGGGACCTAAATTGGCGGCGGACGGCGGCGGCACCAGAAACCCTAATCCAGACAGCTGCTTGTTCAGTTGGAACGCAATACTTTTCGGGTCCTTTCTCTCAGTTGTGAGTGCGAGAAGAGGATTGCGGGCTTCTGTTGTGGGGTGTGGGCCTTAGAGTACTCGGGATGACGCAGGCCCAAGAGGCCGGACGGCCAGCCCATGGATAGTCCACCAAGAAAGAGGAGTACAAACTACAAAGGCAGTGGCTCCCTGTCTGGGCAGCCCCCTCACAAGCCACAACAAGGACGAGGCCCCGGATTGATCGAGGAAGCAAAGCAACCACACCCAAACCCTAGCCGAGCTCAGCCGACGCCGCCTCCTCCTCCTCCTCCTCCTCCGGATTCTTGCGGCGTGCGACGTGCCGGTGCCATGGCGCTGCTCTCTCCCTCCAGCACTTCGCGGCAGGATCTGTCGCCGCCGGCGGACTCTCTACTTCCCACCTCTCAGGTACCATCGCTCGATCGATCCACCTACTATGCCTGCAATTCGCTGTCCGACTGCCTTGTTCAGACGTTTATCACCAAATTAACCCCATCAAACGGTCTTTTATGCTCACAAATCAAATTATATGATGCGCCTTGGCTCCCCTGACCCCGACAACAACAAAGATGCAGGCTTTCGACCCTTGTTAGGGGAGGGTTTCTGTAATTTGACCCAATAATGGTGAATATTGCCACTGAAATGTGCACAGTAAGTGCTGGATTGCAGAGGCGCCTATCTTAGATTCATGTGGTATTTTGCTTGAAAATGTAACACATTTTAGTTTTTACTGAAGTATTTATTTGTACACTGAGTACTCGGATATGATTAACCGTTAACTCCATGATATATGGGCGTTTGATTTACTTGGAGGGAAGAAGAGTATGCCATCCTTATGTTTTATTTTCTCTTAGTGACTTTTTGTTGTTGTTGAAATGTAACTGTGACTACTGTATAGCTTCTAGTATATCAATGTATATGTTCTACTGTACTGTTGTTAAAGCATTTCCAAGAAGGGCTCTAGTAATATAAATTTCATATAGTCACTATTGATAGCTTTAGACGTACTAGTGGTCAAACTTTTGAAAGTTTGATAGTATGGGTTCTAGGAGGACTATTGTTAGTCACTATTGATACCCTTGTTAACAGCCACTAACATGCATGAATAGCTGCTTTAACTCATGTGTCATTATATCAATTATAATTAGCTAATTATTAATCTTACCAGGGTGTATCCAGCAATGGACCCAAAGCTGACGTTGCTAGGAACAAGGAGGTTGATCATTTGTTGGCAAAATTAGAAAAGGAGGGAGTGGAGATAGATGGCAAGATAGCTAGTATTATTGATGATGAGATAGCTAGAATTAAAGCTGAAGCTGAGAGGTAATTAATTGGAGGCGCTACACCTTATTTGATTTGTATACTCAAATGAAACGATCCTAACATTCATGCGTTATGCACATCCTTTTGACAGGGAAAACATCAATGAAGAAAAAAGGAGGAGGATTCAAGCACTGCTCACTATTGCAGGTGTCGCTGTTGGTTTCGTCGTGGGTATGAAGTGTGAAATAGATAAATACCGTAAGGCATTTGCCAAGATATATGGAAGGCCAAGTAGGTAATCTTAGGAAAACACTGTTGGCTAATTATGGTATGCAAAACCTAAGTTTTTATTTCATGCTGTACTGTGGTTTTTGGCATGTGTAATGTACTAACTCTTATTTGGTAAGATTACTTGGCTGTTCTAAGCTGCGTGGAGCATGTGCCCTAAGTACTGCATGCGGGTCAAATGTTTGGTAATTGTGTGTGATGATTATCTATGGACTGTTGTATGAATCAAGATGGCGATTTCAGGTTGCAAAATTGTAATTTATGAAGTCATCCGTGATATGACAATCAGTTGGTGGTTTAAGGTTGCAAAATTATGAGATAACTAGAAGAACGCCCTTGCGTTGCAACGGGGCCACGTTAACTTAAAGAGTTTAATATTACGACATTGGCGACCTTTTTTACCATCAAATCCTCGTACACACACACTCCCTCCCTCTTCCTCACTCTCTCTCCCCCTCTCCCTCTCTCTAACACACACACATATCCATCTTATTGGGTACGGGACCATAATCCATCTATTTCACATACACACGCTAGTGCATAACAATATGGATTATGTGTATTATATTTGCCACCAGGCGAGGAATTAATTTCATGTAAATCGCCAGCCACAGCTCCAAGAATACGCGGAGGAGGTGGTCGGTCAGCGTCGGCGGCGTCCAGTCCAGCGGGCCACGGGCCCGCTTCCAAGTGCACTTGCAATGCATGTCTTCACAAATATTACAACCAGATGTGAGAAATCACATACTATCACGATGTTGCAATCAATTTGTAATTAAAGAAGCCAAAAGTCTTTTTCTTAAACCAGAATTCCTTATGCTGGAGTTTAAACAAACCCCACAATAGCCCTACTTATCACCTAATTAAGCAGATGCATGACTTATGAAGCGGATAAGAAATCATGTTAACTTGGAACTAAAATTCCAACAAAAGAGTGAGGAATAAACCTTTTATCATTGCTCAAGTCTGAACCTCCCCTATTTGTTAGTGAAATGTGAGTATGCTTGGAAGATAATAATTTTTATGCAACATATGCTTTTACATCCAAAAGAGCTACAAAATATGTTGACCTACCTATGTGCACTTCCTAAATCAAGCGGATAAAATTATTTCTATCGGCAATATAAAATATTAAACATTAGAAAGAAAGGGACAATGTCCACTAACCATGCAAATATTCTGACCATGGGATATTTAGGCTGGCGATATGGGAAATCAAAGCTAAAAATGACTCGATGAGTTAGGGATACATCAATAAATATTGTAAAAGTGATAAAACAAATCTGCAGCAACTCGCGACCCCACTAACTCAGATTCGCAATGAGCAAGTTAGTGAGGCCACCACGATAGGCTAGCACCAAGGGACAAGGGCAACAACCGCCTTCCCATCCAACCTATCGATTCTGCTGGCGCTACTTTCATCCTAAGCCCATGAGTACCGTTAGTGTGTTGCCACATACGGAGAAACTATGAACTGTAATTTTCATCCAAATCATGAAAAATATTAATGTTCCTCTCCTCTCCCATCCCTCATGTGAACATAAACAATTCGTGGTTGGCTCGCTACATTCAGCGTAGCTTTGATGTGCACTGCCCTCGCTCTTGATTAGTTGCCGCAGTGCCACGCATCTATGCCAACAAGCTGGGGAAACAAATGCAAATGTTACACCGAGTCAAAATCAACCATCCCACAATCGTAACAATAGAAAAGATAATAACCAAAATTTAACAGAAGAACTACTGCTTGGCTCCCAGATCCATCTCGATAGCCCTTGATCCGCTGCTGAGCTTCTCCTAACCGCCTCAACATCACGTCATTACCAAACATGTAGTGGATGCCTAGTGGGACAAGGATTAAGAAATAACATGAGGTGAAAATGCGATGGCTGTCAATTCCATAAGACGATCCAAGTAATTTGACAAAACAGATCAAGAGCATCTTGTATAATCTCAAAAAGCAACTAAAATATGAGAAATGAAGTGATGAAAATCAGCCCTGCTCTCATTTATGCTCGCTTTTGTAATCGGAGGCAAGGAATGGGGATACCGGGAGAAGAAAGGATCACATGGACGGCAAGACTCCACCACCGCAAGTGGGGTTGCTTCACATCCAATCTCCACGGCCGCCGCCTCCATGGGGACGAACTCCCATGTTCACAACCGGCTCCCAATCGGCCGCTGCCTCGCCGACCTTGACGACGAAGTAGTCCTCCTTCGATCCCATTCGCAACGGAGGCAACACCCATCCCAGCGGACGGGTCCGCGGTGAGATCCTCTTGGATTGTGGTCGCGCCTCCCCAAACCTCACCGGGACACATGAGAGGCGCCGTTGCCATGGTCGCTTGGATGGGGAAAGGAGGCGACATAGCAGCAACGGCGCCTTCGACGGGATTGGTGGCGGCGGCGGCGAAGCGAGCGGGAGGACGACGGCGGCGAGAGAGTAGGAGGTGGTGGCGGCAGTCCATCGGCCGCTGTGGACGTGAGAGGAGGATGGGGATGGGGCGCGATCCGGGCGTATGGAGCGGTCGAGAGAGGGAAGCAGCGGCTGGGTTTTTCCATCATGCGGGGTTTAGGGAGGTCAAACGAGAGGTTTTTTTCGTAAGGGAGGCGGAGCAGCGAGGGCGGATGTAGGGAGGCGGACGCGGTCGGTTGGCAGGAAAAGGAAAGCTACATAAAATCACATCAATATAAGAAAATATCCCATCAATACTTGATTGATTGCGATTTATTTTTTATATGGTAACTAATCTGATCATCAATACTTGATTGATTGCGATTTATTTTTTATATGGTAACTAATCTGATGGGTTTATGTGGGTGGTGAAGCGAAAAGGAAAGCTACGCATTTTTTTAGGCAGTAGAGATGATTGATGATAAGAAAGGAAAAATCACATCAATATAAGGAAATATCCTATCAATACTTGATTGATTGCGATTTATTTTTTATACGGTAACTAATCTGATCATCAATACTTGATTGATTGCGATTTATTTTTTATATGGTAACTAATCTGATGGGTTTATGTGGGTGGTGAAGTTTAAAAGGAAAGCTACGCATTTTTAGGCAGAGAGGCGATTGATGATAAAAAGGAAAATCACATCAATATAAGGAAATATCCCATCAATACTTGATTGATTGCGATTTATTTTTATATGGTAACTAATCTGATCATCAATACTTGATTGATTGCGATTTTTTATGGTAACTAATCTGATGTGTTTATGTGGGTGGTGAAGCGAAAAGACAGGTGGGAGGAGACGAAATAAAACCAGCGAAATAAAACCAACGAAAGTGGTGAGGCGAAATAAAACCAGCGAAAAATAACCGCGGACTATTCAGTAGATTTTTTGGTTCGTCTCTCTTGGTGCGACGGGATGTTACGGCCTGGAGTGCGTGGGGGCGGGCGGGGGACTCGGCTTGAGGTTTTTTTTGGTTCTATGCGGCTTAGCGTGAGACGGGAGGTTGGGCGTGTGCGGGACTCGATCGCGGGGTTTTCCTTGGTTTTTCGCGGCTGAGAGGGAGGTGGGAGGAAGTACCAAAGAAATACCAAAAAAGACCGAGTGAGGTGGGACGAAAATAAAACCCGGAACGCGACCTACCAACTGAGACATTAGGAGTAGAGATCCATGATATGACAATCAGATTGTGGTTTAAGGTTGCAAAATTGGGTTTGCAAACCTTCAGGACACCTCGATTGCAACCTTCTTTAAGCCCTGGACGCGGGCAGAACAGAGATGGTAACAGCGAACAGAGATTGCAATCTAAGACAAGTAATTTAACGGAGGGAGTACATGACTACATGTGGTGTTTTTATTTATGTAAGGCGTGTTTGGTAGGCTGCATATAACCCAATTAGGCTCGCGTGGTAAAAAATTGGATTGTTTGGTTGCTTCAAAATGTTGGCTCGCATGAACCTTAAAGCACCTACGAGCCTGGCTAAGGGGGTCAGTTGAATCTGCTGATTTTTCATAGCCAGGCCCGAGTGATGCAACTCAAGGCACGTGGGCGACGGAGGCAACTCAACTCTACGGTGCAGCGCCTACCTCTGGGGCGTTGCACGCTAGTCCAACGTGACAGTCCCTGGGCCCGCACCCAGCAGTGCAGCGCCTCCGAGCTAGGCGCCACACTTGTAATGTGCAGCGCCTAAGAGCTAGGCGCCACACATTTAATGTGCAGCGCCTAGCACTTAGGCGCTGCACTGTGACTTATCCAGCCACTTGGCTGGGCCCCCCTCCCCCACTCCTCCCACACCATACACTCTCCCACTCTCTCCCCGAGCTTTGCCCCCTCTCCCACTCTCTCCGCCTCTCAAATCCTCTCCCAAATCTTGCAAATTTGAAGAATTTGTCCGTGGATTTCGAAGTCAAACCCTCTCTCAAGGTAATCTTCTCCGATCCCCTTGTTTTGATGGAAGTAATGTTATCAAATTGCTCATTTGTTGCTAGTTTGGGGAAACCCTAGTTTTGTTTGGATCTAGAGATTTGCATGGAGATGTGAGATGTTTGTTTGCCAATTTCCTATGATTAGGCTTTGTTAGTATGTTAGGGTTATTCTTATGAGTGTTCTTATGTTGGTGCTAGGGTTAGGTTTAGGGCTAGGGTTATGGTTAGGGTTAGGGTTAGGGTTGTTGTTTGAAATATATATTAGGGTTTGTATTCCGTGTTAATCCTTGGATTAGTACTCATGGAAGCAATGTTACCTTGTGTTCTTTGAATACTTATAGGGATGGGAAGAACATGTGTGTTTGTTCATCATGGGGACAAAGATGCCTTTTTGAAAGGCAATATTGAACCGGACCCGGATGAGCTTGACATGGTGTTTGATAGTAGTCCTAGCTATGCGGAGCTCTTGCAACAAGTGAAGAAAGATTTGAATTGGATGGACTCTAGTGATATCGTTGAGTTTGAGGGAAGGCATAATGTTGGTTTTGGATTGCACATCCGTTAGAAGACAATGCGTGTCAACTCGGAGCAACGTTGGGTTGCATACAAGGAGACGGTGGCCGAATCACTAGACAAGGCTCTTGAGTTATTTGCAAAGAAGAAGGTTGATTCAAGTTTGCATTTGGACTTGAACCAGAACCCCTCCCCTTTGGTTGATAGTAGCCCCCCACCCTTGAAGCGAGATGAAATTGTTGAACCTCTTTTGACCCAAGAAGTGAGGCCAACATTGAGCCCGTTTACAAACAACCAAGATGAAGCTTTGCAAGAGGACAATGATGAGTATGCGGACGATGACAATGAAGTTGATCTCCATGACAACAATGTGGGTGATCTCGACAAATATCATTTGCAAGAGACAATGGACCATTCCATCCCTTTTTCCCGTGCATATGCATCGGACTCGGACGACGATGGTCCCAATGAACAAGTTGATGCGGAGGGGTTCACGGTGAATGAGGCCGAAGCTTTCAAGAAGGTATTCGGTCGGGATCATCGGACTACATTGTTCAAGGATGTTAGTCTCGCGGATGAAGCCGTGGTAGATGTCGGCCAATGTGTATCTCTTGGGGTTAGGCCAAGCTCTCACCGTGATTTGGGAGACGACAAGAACCGGATTGCTAAAGGGTCTAAGTTCGAAACCTTGTTCGAATTGAAGATGTGGCTCGACAACTACTCGGTTACGCATTATCGTCCACCCAAGGTGGTGAACTCAGACGTTAATGTGCGCTACATGGTTGCATGTGCATGTGAAGATGAAATATGTCAGTGGATTGTGCGTGCAAGACCATGGAAAGAAGGTCCAACTTGGCATGTAGTGAGCTGTGTGCCAACTCACATGTGCCAAGGAAAAAGGGTGGATGGCAAGATTGTGTCCCAAGACCACAAAAAACTCACGTCCGAGTTCATCGCTTACAGGCTCTCCAACTCAAAATCCACACTTCCAACAATGAGCGTCCAACGTGACATTGACCTTGTGAAAGCCATCTTTCATTACAAAGTGAAGTACGACAAGGCATGAAAGGCGAAGCAAGCTGCATTTAAGATGTTGTATGGTACTTGGGAGGAAGCATACAACCGAATCCCTAGGTTGTTGTTAGCCATGGCTGCAACAAACCCGGGCATGATTCATGTGGTCGAGCCTCATGGGCAGCAAACAACGGTTCATGAAGGAAGGAAAGTCCGAGTATTTGGCCATGCATTTTGGGCGTTCGAGCAATGCGTGAGGGCTTTCGAACGCTGTAGGCCGGTCATCGCCATTGATGGCACGTTCTTGACCGGACAATACAAGGGCACCTTGTTGGTTGCGATAGCAAGTGATGCCAATAACCGGGTGTTGCCATTGGCATTTGCTTTGGTTGAGGTGGAGAACAATGACAACTAGGAGTGGTTTCTGCATCTTTTGAGGACGAAGGTGTTACCCGCTCAAAGGGAAATTTGTGTCATATCAGATTGGCATCCAGGAATTCTTAACGTTGTGGAGATTGACATTCCCGGGCATGCTCCGTTGCACCATCGATGGTTCATGAGGCACTTTTGTTTGAACTTCTATAGGGCATGTGGCCTTAAGGACTTCTATAGGGAAAGCGTCTTAGAGGCGACATGGACGGATGGGGCCATGGTGGCCGTCGCGAAGCGGGCAACGACCAATTCCAAGAGCCTCGTGAGAGCTCCCATTGTGGGGAGTGCAAAGGTCATGGCCACAACAAAAGAAAATGTACGAAACCAAGGAAAAGGTCCAAGAAAAATGATGCAAGCACAAGCCAACAAGGAGCTACACAAGGGAGCCAACCAAGTAGTAGCCAACAAGTGCCAAGCCTACCAAGAGGTAGCCAACAAGTGCGAAGGCAACCACGTGGTAGCCAACAAGTGCCAAGGCAACCAAGTGGTAGCCAACCTAATGGTAGCCAACAAGTGGAAAGCCAAGCAAGTGGCAGCGAACCTAGTGGTAGCCAACAAGTGCCAAGGCAACCAAGTGGTAGCCAACAAGTGCCAAGCCAACTAAGTGTTAGCGAAAGAGGATCTAGGCAACAAAGAGGTCGGCAACTAGGACTTACAAGAGGTCATGGTGGTGGTAGAGCTCATGGTGGTGGTCTAGGCCGTGGTGGTGGTAGAGCTCGTGGTGGTGGTGTTAGCCGTGGTGATGGTGTAGGCCTTGGTGATGGTCTTGGCCTTGGTGGTGGACTTGGCCGTGGTGATGGACAAGGGCAAGTTTGTTATAGATGAATGTTTGGATACCTCGATGGACCATTTCCGTATGTTCCTCACTAACTATAATGTTTCATATGTTCTTGTTTTTCATATGTTCTTTTTAATATGTTCTTGTTTTACATGTGCTTCCATTTGTTCTTACTGTCCTTACTAACCATTATGTTTCACTCATTGTAGGTATGCCGGCTTCCCAACCCAACAAACCAACAATGAAGGAGGATGACGAACATGAGATGGCGGGATGGTGGGAGAAGGCTGTGAAGAATCTTAGAGAGGAGGATGCAGCCAAGCTAAAGAAGAAGAAGGAAGAGGAGCTTGAGAAGAAAAGGAAGGAACTAGAGAGAGCGTCAAATGCGATGCGCGCTAGGGAGCAAGCGTTGGTGAGGAAATGTGAGGAGGCACGGAAGAAGCGTCAAAAGGATTTTGAAGAAAGAACCATGAAGCTTTGGGCAATTGCAGCTGAAAAACAAGAGAGGGAGAATCAGATATTCATGGAGAGGGTGGTTAAGGAGGCTCACCTCATAAGGAAAAGGGAGGAGGAAGATGAAGAAGAGAGGAAGAAGAAGAAGGGAAAGGGGCCTTTCTCTACCCAATAGAGCCATGTCATCCTCTAAACAATGCTCTTCGATTTGGTTGTGAACTACTATGTGTCATGAACTACTATGTCTCCTCCTCAATTTGGTTGTGAACTACTATGTGTCGTGAACTACTATGCCTCCTCCTCGATTTGTGTTGGGGATATTACTACTAGGCGTAAACCGGTCAGGAGAGGCCGGATTAACTTGAAGCCCATGAAGACAGACGATGACGCTGAGTAGAGGCCCACGGCCCAGAACCGGTTTAAGGCCTGTAGCTATAAACCGGCATTGATATGTAGCTTTCATTGTAAGGTAGAAAGAGCGGAGACCGAGCCAGACACGTTTATGAGCCGGCCTCGGGACTCTGTAAACCGACGGGCGTCAACCCATGTATATAAGGGGACGACCCGGCGGTGGTTCAGGAGGAGAGATAACAACTCGAGACTCAGGCAAAGCGTATTCGCTCCCTTGTCATCGAAACCCCATCAATTCCATCACAACTAGACGTAGGCTTTTACCTTCATCGTAAGGGGCCGAACTAGTATAAAACTCTCTTGTGTCCCTTGTCCGCTTTAACCCCTTTAAGCTAACCCGTAGCGATGGCTCCACGACTAAGTCCTTTCATGAGGACATCTGTCGTGACAAAACCACGACAGTTGGCGCCCACCGTGGGGCTATCGCACAACGGTTTCAAGTTCTTGGAGGGCAGCTTCGAAGGACTCAAGGGTTATGCTGTGGGCCGGATGACCAAAAGTCGTCGCGACAAGCTCTACATCGACGATGCAAGGTGGGGCCCCGAGGCCGGCTCAATCGAGTACGGGTACCGGGTCCCCTTTGGTGGCATACAAGTTTTCATCGGCAAGATCGGCGAACCGGGCCCTGAGCCGGACATCTACACCGACCTCGTCGAAACGGCTCAGCGTGCGCGATCTGCCCGGGTCAAGCCTGCCATGAAGCGTGCCTTCGTGGGAGTCATCCATGGAGGGGAGTACGAGGACAGATCGGAATCTGGTGGTGAGACTGTCATTTATTCCGGCGACAAGTCATCGACCGGAGAGACCGAGTCGTTATATCAGCTACAAGATGGCCGGATTGGAGGCTGTTCCGATGGCGACAGTATTCCGGACCCCTCTGATCTGCCAAACCGGGTTGGAATTTTCATGGCCGGTACACAGCCGACGCTCCACTCTTCGACCGCAGCAGCAGCGGCAGCCGGAGCAGGAGGCCCTATGCGGCCACCGGCTCAGGTTTTATCTGACCTATTTGATGCGTTGGCAACCCTGATGGCAGAGGCTAACCCGGCGGATCAGGATGCGCACAATGCGGAAATCACGAAAGTAAGGGATCAGATTACTCAGGCCAAGGCCGATTTGGCAGCTGAGGATGCTAGGATGGCCGCGGAGTGGGCCGCTTTGGATGCAAAGGCTTACCGGCTCATGCTGGATCAGAATGTGTCGCACGAAGTCTTAAAGAGAAGGCACCGGTCTCGTCTGCCTCCGAATTACGATGCTAGGAGCCTCTTTAGCACCCCAGGTGCGGGGACCAGTAACCCGCCGGTAGTAAACCGGGCGGAGGCACCTGGGGCAGGGGCTCCTATTCAGCCCTGTCTGATGGATCCGCCTCGTCAGAACAACATTGTGACGCAGCCTGCCCCAACACCACCGGGTCATTACTCTACTCCGATGGACAATCTTGTTGCTGCCGCTTCACGGCTGGAAGCCATCCCATTTGAAGGCGATTCTCCGGCGGCGGTCGAGACGCGTCGGGTTAAAGAGCTTCTTCAGACAGCCTTTGTGCAGTAGGAGGCTTATTCATACAGTCGTGATCGGATTCATTCCACGCCCCGTCCAAGCCGGAGTTTCAGCAGGCGTATGGATGAACCGGCCGTGTCAAGCAATGCACGGAGCCGCGAACCGCCCCGTGGCCACAACCCGGCAGGGGGCGCTGGTGATGCTCAGGAGGTGGTAGACCGGGCTCGTGCACGCAGGGAGGCTGAGTTAGCAGCGCAGCATGAAGCACGTCAGCTTATTCCGGTTCGTCCAACCACATCGATAGAACCAGGAGTTACCTCTAGCTCTTTGGGGGTGCCGTGTCTCGTCCCAGCGTTACGCAATGTACGCCTGCCCAAGGATTTCAAGGGCCCGCGCAAGGTGCCAAATTACACTGCCGATTTACCTCCAGAGACATGGGTTGAAAGCTATGAGATGGCCATGGAGATGCTGGATGTGGATGATGCAGCTTGTGCAAAGTACTTCACCATGATGCTAGAAGGGACGGCTCGTACTTGGTTAAAGAGTCTACCTGCTAACTCTATCAGATCATGGGCCGAGTTGAGAACCCGGTTTATCCAGAATTTTAAGGATACATGCAAGAAGCCCATGTCGATTGTGGACTTAGCTGCCTGTGTACAGGAGGAAGGAGAACCAACAACCCAGTGGGTGCGCCGGGTCTTGGAAATTTTACATTCATCGGACCGCATCAATGCTGACACCGCAGTTCTAACTTTGGAAGGCAATTGCCAGTTTAAGCCTCTGAAGTTGAAGTTGGGACGGATGAAACGCCATTGCAATGACATGGGAACCCTCATGGCCGCTTTGGTAAAGTATGCTGACTCTGATAGTACCAAGGATCCCGAGTCGGATGATGATAAGACAGGGAAGGGAAAGAAGAGCGGCAACGCCAAGGGGTAGCACCACAGCCCGGCGGGTCATGGAAATGGCGGCAAACGTAAAGCGGATCACAACATGGACTTTGTGGCCAATGCCAGCACACAGGATCAGGGCCAACGGCGCAAGGGTAAACCGTCCCGGCGCAGTGGAGCACCTAACCCTAACCCGGACCGCCTGTCTTACCTGTTGAACCAGCCCTGCCCGAAACATGGGACGAAGGAGATGCCGGCCACACACCTTTGGAAGGACTGCTACATCATGCAAGAGTTCAAAAATTCTAATGCCTTCCGGTATGATCACGGACCGGGTGACGGTTCAGGCCCCGGGTCTCATGGGCCGGGTTATGGCGGAGGAAATTCCGGTTTAGGCTTCCATGATAATCAAGGCGGGCATAACAGTCAAGGTAATCAGGGCAATCAGCAGCAGCAGCAGTAGCAGACGGGTTACCAGAGCAATCCGAAGCAGTTGAATAGTGGGCAATATCATGTCTTCACCACTAGCTTGGACAAGCGTGACCAAAATCTTCATAAGAGGGCAGTAAGCTCCGTTGAACCGGCGGTGCCCCGTTACTTAAGTTGGTCTGAGCAGCCGATTGTGTGGAGCAGGGAAGATCATCCACCTCGGGTTGACAATCCGGGTCATCTGGCGTTGGTGGTGGCACCTCAGGTAGGAGGTTATAAGTTCACCAAGGTACTCATGGACGGAGGGAGCATTATCAATATCCTGTATTATGAAACTTTCCGTCGCATGGGATTAACAGATAAAAATCTTAAACCGTCCAGTACGTTGTTCCATGGTGTGGTGCCTGGTAAATCGGTGTATCCTGTTGGCAAGATAGCTCTGGAGGTGGCTTTTGGGGATGAGCATGACTCGAGATCAGAAACTTTGACCTTTGAAGTGGTGAAGATCAGAAGTCCGTATCATGCCCTGTTTGGACGACCGGCTTATGCTAAGTTTATGGCACGGCCTTGCTATGTCTATCTTCAGCTCAAGATGCCAGGTCATAAGGGAACTATAACTGTCCATGGGAGCCGCAAGATTGCCCTGGAGTGTGAAGAAGGCGATGCGGCTTATGCTGAGTCGGTTTGTGCCACAGAAGAGTTGAAGTTTTACAAGGACAACGTTGATCCGGCAGATATGACTCCATTGAAGAAGCCAACTACCGAGCATGATCCGGCCTTGAAGTTTAAATCGGCTGATGAAACTAAGCTTGTTGACTTCGTACCCGGCGATTCGTCCAAGCAGTTCAGCATCAGCGCTAACTTGGATCTGAAATAGGAAAGCGCGCTCATCGAGTTCATCCGTGAGAACCGGGACATCTTTGCGTGGAAGACTTCTGACATGCCAGGTGTACCGAGAGAACTCGCTGAGCACACACTTAATGTTGATCCTAAGTATAAACCGGTCAAACAGTTTCTCCGCCGGTTCAATGAGGAGAGACGCAAGGTTATTGGAGAAGAAGTGGCCAGACTCTTAGCGGCTAGATTTATCGTTGAAGTCTTCCATCCTGAGTGGTTGGCTAATCCGGTGCTGGTCCTTAAGAAGAACGACACTTGGCGGATTTGTGTGGATTACACAGATCTCAACAAAGCTTGCCCAGCAGATCCCTTTGCCCTTCCCCGTATTGATCAAATTATTGATGCTACGGCGGGTTGCGAGCGTTTGAGCTTTCTGGATGCGTATTCTGGTTATCAACAGATCAAGATGGCAGTTAAGGACCAGGAGAAGACGGCCTTCATAACCCCCTTTGGAGCCTTCTGCTATGTATCTATGCCCTTTGGGCTCAAGAGTGCCCAGGCGACTTATCAGCGGTGTGTGCAGAATGGTCTTCATACACAAATTGGCTGTAATGTTCATGCCTATGTGGATGATATTGTGGTCAAGTCAAGGAGGAAGGAAACGCTGATTGATGACTTAAAGGAAACCTTTGATAACCTGCGGGTTTACAAGATGATGCTTAATCCGGCTAAGTGCGTTTTTGGTGTACCGGCAAGCAAGCTCTTGGGCTTTCTGGTGTCTAACAGGGGCATTGAGGCTAATCCGGAAAAGATCAAGGCCATCACCTCCTTGGCTAAACCGAAGTGTATCAATGACGTTCAGCGCTTGGCAGGCCGGATTGCTGCGTTGAGCCAGTTCATCAGCCGCCTTGGCGAGAAGGCCATTCCTTTGTATCAGATGCTGAAGAAAGCGGATAACTTCGTCTGGAGTGACGCCACGAATGAAGCGTTTGAGGATTTAAAGCGGCAGCTAGCTAATCCGCCGGTTCTTGTTGCCCCAGTTGACAAGGAGCCGCTGTTGCTATATGTGGCAGCGAATGCTCGGGCTGTCAGTGTGGCTATTGTGGTGGAGCGCAGGGAGGCAGGAAAAGAATATCCGGTTCAGTGTCTGATACGTCTCCAACGTATCTATAATTTTTGATTGTTCCATCCTATTATATTACACCTTTTGGATGTTTATGGGCTTTATTTTACACATTTATATCATTTTTGGGACTAACCTACTAACCGGAGGCCCAGCCCATATTGCTGTTTTTTTTGCCTATTTCAGTATTTCGAAGAAAAGGAGTATCAAATGGAGTCCAAACGGAATGAAACCTTCGGGAGCGTGATTTTTGGACCGAACGCGATCCAGAGGACTTGGAGTGCAAGTCAAGAAGCAGCCGAGGCCTCTACGAGATAGGAGGGCGCCCCCCTATAGGGCGCGCCCCCTGTCTCGTGGGCCCCTCGGGCGGCCACCAACATACTTCTTCTTCCTATATATACCTACGTACCCCGAAAACATCCAGGGGCACCACGAAACACAATTTCCACCACCGTAACCTTCTGTATCCGCGAGATCCCATCTTGGATCCTTCACCGGCACTCTGCCGGAGGGGGAATCAAGCACGGAGGGCCTCTACATCAACATCCTTGCCCCTCCGATGAGTTGTGAGTAGTTTACCACAGACCTATGGTTCCATAGTTATTAGCTAGATGGCTTCTTCTCTCTTTCTGGATCTCAATACAATGTTCTCCCCCTCTCTTGTGGAGATCTATTCGATGTAAACTCTTTTTGCGGTGTGTTTATCGAGATCCGATGAATTGTGAGTTTATGATCAAGTTTATCTATGAATAATATTTGAATCTTCTCTGAATTCTTTTATGTATGATTAAGTTATCTTTGCAAGTCTCTTTGAATTATCAGTTTGGTTTGGCCTACTAGATTGATCTTTCTTGCCATGGGAGAAGTGCTTAGCTTTGGGTTCAATCTTATGTGTCCTTACCAAAGGATGTAAAGGGTTGCAAGGCACGATTGTATTTTTGCCATCGAGGATAACAAGATGGGGTTTATATCATATTGCATGAGTTTATTCCTCTACATCATGTCATCTTGCTTAATGCGTTACTCTGTTCTTATGAACTTAATACTCTAGATGCATGCTGGATAGCGGTCGATGTGTGGAGTAATAGTAGTAGATGCAGGCAGGAGTCGGTCTACTTGTTAAGGACGTGATGCCTATATACATGATCATGCCTAGATAATCTCATAACTATGCGCTTTTCTATCAATTGCTCGACAGTAATTTGTTCACCCACCGTAATACTTATGCTATCTTGAGAGAAGCCACTAGTGAAACCTATGGCCCCTGGGTCTATCTCTTATCATATTTGCTCCCAATCTACTTTTATTTGCATCTTTACTTTTTGCATCTATATTATAAAATACCAAAAATATATTTATCTTATCATACTATCTTTATTAGATCTCACTTTCGCAAGTGGCCGTGAAGGGATTGACAACCCCTTTATTGCGTTGGTTGCGAGTTCTCAGTTTGTTTGTGTAGGTGCGTGGGACTTTTGAGGAGCCTCCTACTAGATTGATACCTTGGTTCTCAAAACTAAGGGAAATACTTACGCTACACTTGCTGCATCATCCTTTCCTCTTCGAGGAAAACCAACGCAAGCTCAAGACGTAGCAAGAAGGATTTCTGGCGCCGTTGCCGGGGAGGTCTTCGCTCAAGTCAAGACATACCAAGTACCCATCACAAACCCATCTCCCTCGCATTTACATTATTTGCCATTTGCCTCTCGTTTTCCTCTCCCCCACTTCACCCTTGTCGTTTTATTCGCCCTCTCTTTCCCAATCTCCTCCTCTCTCTTTTTCGCTTGCCTTCTTTTGTGTGCTTGTTTGCTTGTCTGACCTTATGGCCGAGCCAAAGGGTCCTGACCACCTTCTTAGAAGGATGGATGAGATTGAATCAAATATTAGAAGCTTTATGAATTTGCAATTTGAGCATAATAATCTCTTTAGAAAAGAGCTTAAGGAACAAAAAAGCTTTTTGGGGTTTATGAACAAAGAGCTTGATGATATGAATAAAGAATTCTATGGTGTTAACACTCAAATTACCCAACTTGAAAATGCTATAGCCAAAATTTCTGACAAGCAAGCCACCTTAGTCAATAAGATGGCCGCTAAACCAGAAAAATTACGTGAAAATAATGATGAGGATCTTAAAGTTATTGATGCGTCTCCGATTAGATCTATGTTTTGCAATATGAATGTTGATGATTATGGGACTGATGATGAATCAACTTTTCCTATAAGGCGTCCCAAGAATTCGGAATCTTTAGATCTTAATGTTAAATTTGGTAAAAGTGAGATTGGAGAATCCTCAACTTCTAATAATGTTGAACCCACTATCTCGGATTTCAAGGAATTTAATTATGATAATTGCTCTATAAAAGGTTGTATTTCCTTGTTGCAAGCCGTTGTTAATTCTCCTCATGCTTATAGTCAAAACAAAGCTTTTACCAAACATATTGTTGATGCCTTGATGCAATCTTATGATGAAAAACTTAATTTGGAAGTTTCTATACCTAGAAAACTTAACGATGAGTGGGAACCTACTATAAAGATTAGAATTAAAGATTATGAGTGTTTTGCTTTGTGTGATTTGGGTGCTAGTGTTTCCACGATTCCGAAAACTTTATGTGATATTCTAGGTTTCCATGATCTTGATGATTGTTCTTTAAATTTGCACCTTGCAGATTCCACCATTAAAAAGCCTATGGGAAGGATCAATGATGTTCTTATTGTTGCAAATAGAAATTTGGTGCCCGTAGATTTTATCGTTCTTGACATAGATTGCAATCTTTCTTGCCCTATTATTCTTGGTAGACCTTTCCTTAGAATGATTTGTGCGGTTATTGATATGAAGGAAGGGAATATTAGATTCCAATTTCCATTAAAGAAAGGCATGGAGCACTTTCCAAGAAAGAAAGTTAAATTACCTTATGAATCTATCATGCGTGCTACTTATGAGTTTAGTGCCAAAGATGGCACTCGTTAGATTTATCTTCGCTTTTATGCCTTGCTAGGGGCGTTAAACGATAGCGCTAGTTGGGAGGCAACCCAATTTTCTTTATGTTTTTTGTTTTTGCTTCTGTTTAGGAATAAATAATCCATATACCTTCTGTTTAGATGTGGTTTTATCTTTTAATTAGTTTTTGTGCCAAGTTAAACCTATAGGATCTTCTTGGATGATAGTTGATTTGATCTTGCTGTAATTTCCAGAAACTTTCGGTTCACGAAAACAATTGTTAAAAATCAACAGAACGTGATAAAATAGTGATTCCAATTTCTTCTGATCAATAAAAAAATTTCCTAGGTCTTCCTATGTTTTATTAATTTTTTGAGTTCTAGAAGTTTGCGTTAGTTACAGATTACTACAGACTGTTCTGTTTTTGACAGATTCTGTTTTTCGTGTGTTGTTTGCTTATTTTGATGAATCTATGGTCAATAAAATAGTTTATAATCCATAGATAAGTTGGAATACAATAGGTTTAACACCAAATTAAATAAAGAATGAGTTCATTGCAGTACCTTATGTGGTGGTTTTGTTTTCTTTCACTAACAGAGCTTATAAGATTTCCTGTTGAGTTTTGTGTTGTGAAGTTTTCAAGTTTTGGGTAAAGCCTTTATGGACTATGGAATAAAGGGTGGCAAGAGCCTAAGCTTGGGGATACCCAAGGCACCCCAAGATATTCAATAATATCCAAAAGCCTAAGCTTGGGGATGCCCCGGGAAGGCATCCCCTCTTTCGTCTTTGTTCATTGGTAACTTTACTTGGGGCTATATTTTTATTCACCACATGATAAGTGTTTTGCTTGGAGCGTCGTGTATTATATTAGTATTTTCTTTTTAGTTTACCACAATCATCCTTGCTTTACACACCTTTTGGGAGAATCCTATTTGATTAAAATTTGCTAGAATACTCTATGTGCTTCACTTATATCTTTTGAGCTTGATTGTTTTTTCTCTAGTGCTTCACTTATATCTTTTAGAGCACGGTGGTGTCTTAATTTGGAAGAAATTGCTAGTCTCTCATGCTTCATTTATATTATTTTGAGAGTCTTTTAGAACAGCATGGTATTTTCTATGGTCATAAAGTTGGTCCTAGAATGATGAACATCCAAGTTGGGTATAATCAAAACTATCATAGGAAGTGAATTGGATGCTATGATCAACTTGATACTTGATAATTGTTTTGAGATATGGAGGTAGTGATATCAAAGTCATGCTAGTTGGGTGATTATGAATTTAAAGAATGATTGTGTTGAAGTTAGCAAGTCCCGTAGCATGCACGTATGGTTAAAGTTGTGTAACAAATTTGAAACATGAAGTGTACCTGGCTTGTGCATCCTTATGAGTGGCGGTCGGGGACGAGCGATGGTCTTTTCCTACCAATCTATCCCCCTAGGAGCATGCGCGTAGTACTTGATTTTTGATAACTTCTAAATTTTTGCAATAAGTATATGAGTTATTTTGACTAATGTTGAGTCCATGGATTATACGCACTTTTACCTTTCCGCCTTTGCTAGCCTCTTCAGTACCGTGCATTGCCCTTTCTCACCTTGAGAGTTGGTGCAAACTTCGCCGGTGCATCCAAATCCCGTGATACGATACGCTCTGTCACACATAAACCTCCCTATATCTTCCTCAAAACAGCCACCATACCTACCTATTATGGCATTTCCATAGCCATTCCGAGATATATTGCCATGCAACTTTTCACCGCTCCGTCTATCATCATGACATACTTTACTTTTGTCATATTGCCATTGCATGATCATGTAGTTGACATCGTATTTGTGGCAAAGCCACCATGCATTATTTTTCATACATGTCACTCTTGATTCATTGCATATCCCGGTACACCGTCGGAGGCATTCATATAGAGTCATATCTTGTTCTAGTTTCGAGTTGTAATTGTTGAGTTGTAAGAAAATAAAAGTGTGATGATCATCATTTTTAGAGCATTGTCCCAAGTGAGGAAAGGATGATGGAGACCATGATTCCCCCACAAGTCGGGATGAGACTCTGAACAAAAAATGAAAAAGAAAAGAAAATAAAAAAAGAGGCCATAAAAAAAAGAGAAAAGGCCCAAATAAAAAAATAAAAAATAAAAAAATGAGAGAAAAAGAGAGAAGGGACAATGCTACTATCCTCTTACCACACTTGTGCTTCAAAGTAGCACCTTGTTCTTCATGTAGTGAGTCTCATATATTGTGCTTCAAAGTAGCACCATGTTTTTCATATAGTGACTCTCATAAGTTGTCTTTTTCATACTAGTGGGAATTTTTCATTATAGAACTTGGCTTGTATATTCCTACGATGGGCTTCCTCAATTGCCCTAGGTCTTCGTGAGCAAGCAAGTTGGATGCACACCCACTAGTTTTCTTTTGTTGAGCATTATTTATAGCTCTAGTGCATCCGTTGCATGGCAATCCCTACTCCTCATGTTGACATCAATTGATGGGCATCTCCATAGCCCGTTGATTATCCTCGTCAATGTGAGACTTTCTCCTTTTTTGTCTTCTCCACACAATCCCCATCATCATATTCTATTCCACCCATAGTGCTATATCCATGGCTCAGGCTCATGTATTGCGTGAAGGTTGAATTTTTTTGAGATTATTTAAGTATGAAACAATTGCTTGGCTTGTCATCGGGGGTATATAAGTTGGGAACATCTTTGTGTGCCGAAAATGAAGCATAGCCTAACTATATGATTTTGTAGGGATGAACTTTCTTTTGCCATGCTATTTTGAGAAGACATGATCACTTTGATTAGTATGCTTGAAGTATTACTATTTCTTTTTATCAATATGAAATTTTATTTTGTATTCATTTGGATCTGAACATTCATGCCACAATAAATAAAATTACATTATGAATTATGCTAGGTAGCATTCCACATCAAAAATTCTCTTTTTTATCATTTACCTACTCGAGGACGAGGAGGAATTAAGCTTGGGGATGCTTGATACGTCTCCAACGTATCTATAATTTTTGATTGTTCCATGCTATTATATTACACCTTTTGGATGTTTATGGGCTTTATTTTACACATTCATATCATTTTTGGGACTAACCTACTAACCGGAGGCCCAACCCATATTGCTATTTTTTTTTGCCTATTTCAGTATTTCGAAGAAAAGGAATATCAAACGGAATCCAAACGGAATGAAACCTTCGGGAGCGTGATTTTTGGAACGAACGTGATCCAGAGGACTTGGAGTGCAAGTCAAGAAGCAGCCGAGGCCTCCACGAGATAGGAGGGCGCGCCCCTATAGGGCGCCCCTGTCTCGTGGGCCCTCATGCCACCAACGCTTCTTCTTCCTATATATACCCACGCACTCGAAAACATCCGGGGCACCACGAAACACAATTTCCACCACCGTAACCTTTCAGATCCGCGAGATCCCATCTTGGAGCCTTCGTCGGCACTCTGCCGGAGGAGGAATCAAGCACGGAGGGCCTCTACATCAACATCCTTGCCCCTCCGATGAGTTGTGAGTAGTTTACCACAGACCTACGGGTCCATAGTTATTAGGTAGATGGCTTCTTCTCTCTTTGTGGATCTCAATACAATGTTCTCCCCCTCTCTTGTGGAGATCTATTCGATGTAAACTCTTTTTGCGGTGTGTTTGTCGAGATCCGATGAATTGTGGGTTTATGATCAAGTTTATCTATGAATAATATTTGAATCTTCTTTGAATTCTTTTATGTATGATTAAGTTATCTTTGCAAGTCTCTTCGAATTATCAGTTTGGTTTGGCCTACTAGATTGATCTTTCTTGCCATGGGAGAAGTGCTTAGTGTCAGTGTCAAAACCGGCGGATCTCGGGTAGGGGGTCCCGATCTGTGCGACTTAGGCTGATGGTAACAGGAAGCAAGGGACACAATGTTTACCCAAGTTCGGGCCCTCTCGATGGAGGTAAAACCCTACTTCCTGCTTGTTTAATCTTGATGAATATGAGTATTACAAGAGTTGATCTACCACGAGATCGTAGAGGCTAAACCCTAGAAGCTAGCCTATGGTATGATTGTTGTATATTATCGACTTGCCTGGCCTCGGTTTATATAATGCACCAGAGGCCTAGGATAACAAGAGTCCTAGCCGAATACGCCGGTGGGGAGGAGTCCTTCTCTTGATCGCCAAGTCCTGTGGAATCTTCCTTGTATGCGGCAGCTGTCCGGACTGGCCCATGAGTATACAGCCATGGGGGTCCTCGGCCCAATCTAACAGATCGGGAGATGACGTGGTGAGTACCCCCTAGTCCAGGACACCGTCAGTAGCCCCCTGAACCGGTCTTCAAGTTAGGAATGCTCCTCGATTCTTTCGAACTGTTCTTCATCTTCGGTTGTCGATCTTGAAAACTGGTTCAACAAATCTTCTCATCTTCGATCTTGAGGATCACCGAAGTGCATCCGAAGAGTTTACACGTCGGGTATCCGAGGAGCCCCTTTAAGTTTCCGGCCTTTATCAATGCCTTGTTATTTTTATGCCCTACCTCGGGTTTGAAGTTTTTCCCAGGAGGCAGTGTCCTCTTGCGTCCGAGCTCCAACGCCGGACTGCATTCGAGGTATATTTTGCAGCCGAGCACTAATGCCGGACTGCTTTCGAGCTCCAATGCCGAAATGTATCCGAGCTCCAACGCCAGACTGTGTCCAAGCTCCAACACCGGACTGTATCCGAGCTCCAACGCCGGACTATATCCAAGATGTCATAGAACATCTTAGTTCAAAAAAGTTGAAGGAGTTTAGCCGAGCTTAATGCCGGAAATCCCCTCTATGGAGCTAGCCGCTAGCGCCCGAGCTTTATGCCGAACTGCTTCCAAGGTGGTGCACCACCCCGACCGCGGGCTGATTTTTTGTGAATATTTTTAACTGGTGCAGTTTATTCTCTGCCGATGTATATCCAGTAGCCCTCAAGGTGTGTATCAGTCTAAAACCCGAGATGCACCCGAAGGGAAGCATAAAAACCGCTGTTCCCAGTAGCCCCTGAGACTCAGGTCGAGACGCGAAACCGGCCTGAGGATCAATACCTAGCTCGGCAGCATACATAGGAATAAAAACGCAGTGTAATATATTAGAGATAATAGTGATCGGCAAACGGGCCTGTCGGTGTCAAAACCGGCGGATCTCGGGTAGGGGGTCCCGAACTATGCGTCTAGGCGGATGGTAATAGGAGACAAGGGACACGACGTTTTTACCCAGGTTCGGGCCCTCTCGATGGAGGTAAAACCCTACTGCTGCTTGATTAATATTGATGATATGGGTAGTACAAGAGTAGATCTACCATGAGATCAGAGAGGCTAAACCTAGAAGCTAGCCTATGGTATGATTGTTGTTCGCCCCACGGACTAAAACCCTCCGGTTTATATAGACACCGGAGAGGGCTAGGGTTACAGAGTCGGTTACAATGGGAGGAGATCTACATATCCGTATCGCCAAGCTTGCCTTCCACGCCAAGGAAAGTCCCATCCGGACACGGGACGAAGTCTTCAATCTTGTATCTTCATAGTCCAAGAGTCCGGCCAAAGGTTATAGTCCGGCTATCCGGACACCCCCTAATCCATGACTCCCTCAGTAGCCCCTGAACCAGACTTCAATGACGACGAGCCCGACGCGCAGATTGTCTTCGGCATTGCAAGGCGGGTTCCTCCTCTGAATACTTCATAGAAGATTTTGAACACAAGGACAGTGTCCGGCTCTGCAAAATAAGTTCCACATACCACGGTAGAGAGAATAATATTTACACAAATCCAATCTGCTGATGTATTCTGCAGCGTGACATCACACCACGGCCAAGCCTTTATTCGTTTTTACTGTCCCACCTCAGTGCGTTTAGCGAGGCGGTTTCCTTGGCACGTCTTGTCGAAGCAGAGATCGTGTCCCCTTACTCCGGGATTCTCATCAATACGGGCGTGGGTAACCCAATCGTGCCCGTTGGCATGTCTCCTCAACCGAAGGCGAGTCCCAAACGGTCACGGGGAGGGCTCTTGGTATTCAACCCCTTTTTAAAGAGACCAAGGCTCTACTCCTTTCTTTCAATCTCAATCGAATCCGCCTCCCGCCTCGAGTTCCAACACCCAAAGCTCCAGATTCAGGCGCTTCGGACCTTCGATGATGTCCGGCTCCGACCTTCAAGGCCGGTGGATGCCTTCCTCCATTACGGAAGAAGACGTGTTAAAGCTAAGAGATGCCAGGTATCTAACCGGCGAAATCCCGCATAGGCTGCCTGCTCAAGGGCAGGTTATTCCCACTCCCAAGCCTGGCGAGAGCGTGGTGTTCGCTGTTGGGGAACGTTGCAGAAAATTAAAATTTTTCCTACGGTTTCACCAAGATCCATCTATGAGTTCTACCATGCAACGAGTAACGAGAGAGAGTTTGCATCTACATACCACTTGTAGATCGAATACGGAAGCGTTCTTGAGAGTGGTGATGACGAAGACGTTCCCAACGTGATTCCGATCACCGATGACCAAAGTACTGAAAGGACAGTACCTCCGTGTTCAACACACGTACGGGACGATGGCGTCTCCTCCGTCTTGATCCAGCAAGAGAGAAGGAGAGGTTGAAGAAGACAATCCCAATGGCAGCACGACGGCGTGGTGCAGCTGGTACGGTAGTTCTCAGCAGGCTTCGCCAAGCTTGCGTGAGAAAGAGAGGTGTTGGGAGGGAGGGCTGCGCCACAACTGTGTTGGCAGCCTCCCCACACCCTCTATTTATAGGAGGAGAGGGTCAAGGGGGCCGCCCTCTAGGGCAAACCCTAGGGGCGGCGGCCAAGGAGGAGGGAGGAGGGTGGCTTGCCCCCAAGCCAGGGCGCCCCTTTAGGTTTCCTCCTCCCAAACCCTAGGCGCATGGGCCCAGGTGGGAGGCGCACCCAGCCCACCAGGCTGGTTCCCTCCCACTTAGCCCATGTGGCCCCCGAGAGGTGGTCCCTCCCGTGGACCTCCGAACCCTCCCGTGGCCCCCATTTTACCGGTATACCACCAAACTTCCGAGTCCGCTTAACCACTTTCCATATATAAATCTTTACCTCCGACCATTCCGAACTCCTCGTGACGTCCGGGATCTCATCCGGACTCAACAACATTCGTAATCACATACTTGTCTTCCTATTAACCCTAGCGCCACCGAACCTTAATGTGTAGACCCTACGGGTTCGGGAGACATGCGACATGACCGAGACTACCTCAAGTCAATAACCAACAGCGGATCTGGATACCCATGTTGGCTCCTACATGCTCCTCGATGTTGTCATCGGATGAACCACGATGTCAAGGGTTCAAGCAACCCCGTATTCTATTCCCTTTGTCGACGGTGTGTTACTTGCCCGAGACTCGATCGTCGGTATCCCAATACCTCGTTAATCTCGTTATCGCAAGTCACTTTACTCGTACCGCAATGCATGATCCCGTGACGGACACTTGGTCACTTTGAGCTCATTATGATGATGCATTACCGAGTGGGCCCAGTGATACCTCTCCGTCATACGGAGTGACAAATCCCAGCCTCGATCCGTGTCAACCCAATGGTCACTTTCGAGATACCTGTAGTGCACCTTTATAGTCACCCGATTACGTTGTGACGCTTGATACACCCAAAGCACTCCTACGGTATCCGGAATTGCACGATCTCATGGTCTAAGGAAGAGATACTTGACATTGGAAAAGCTCTAGCAAAACGAACTACACGATCTTTGTGCTATGCTTAGGATTGGGTCTTGTCCATCACGCCATTCTCCTAATGACGTGATCCCGTTGTCAATGACATCGATGTCCATAGTCGAAACCATGACTATCTGTTGACCAACGAGCTAGTCAACTAGAGGCTTACTAGGACGATTGTAGTCTATGTATTCACACGTATTACGATTTCCGGATAATACAGCTTATAGCATGAATAAAAGACAATTATCATGAACAAGGAAATATAATAATAATGCTTTTATTATTGCCTCTAGGGCATATTTCCAACAGTCTCCCACTTGCACTAGAGTCAATAATCTAGTTTACATTGTGATGAATCGAACACCCATAGAGTTCTCGTGTTGATCATGTTTTGCCCATGAAGAGGTTTAGTCAACGGATCTGCGACATTCAGATCCGTATGCACTTTACAAATTTCTATGTCTCCATTACGAACATTTTCACGGATGGAGTTGAAGCGACGCTGATGTGCTCTGGTCTTCTTGTGAAACCTGGGCTCCTTGGCAAGGGCAATAGCTCCGGTGTTGTCACAGAAGAGTTTGATCGGCCCCGACGCATTGGGTATGACTCCTAGGTCGGTGATGAACTCCTTCACCCAAATTGCTTCATGTGCTGCCTCCGAGGCTGCCATGTACTCCGCTTCACATGTAGATCCCGCCACGACGCTTCGCTTGCAGCTGCACCAGCCATCGCTCCACCATTCAACATATACACGATCCGGTTTGTGACTTAGAGTCATCAGATCGTGTCGAAGCTTAGCGCCGACGTAACCTGTTACTGACGAGCTCTTCGTCACCTCCATAAACGAGAAACATGTCCTTTGTCCTTTTCGGTACTTCAGGATATTCTTGACCGCTGTCCGGTGTTCCTTGCGGGATTACTTTGGTACCTTCCTACCAAACTTACGGCAAGGTTTACATCAGGTCTGGTACACAGATGGCATACATAATAGATCCTATGGCTGAGGCATAGGGATGACACTCATCTCTTCTTTATCTTTTGTCGTGGTCGGGCATTGAGCTGAGCTCAATCTCACACCTTGCAAAACAGGCAAGAACCCTTCTTGACTGATCCATTTTGAACTTCTTCAAAATCTTATCAAGGTATGTGCTTTGTGAAAGACCTATGAGGCGCCTTGATCTATCTCTATAGATCTTGATGCCTAATATATAAGCAGCTTCTCCAAGGTCCTTCATTGAAAAACACTTATTCAAGTAGGCCTTAATGCTGTCCAAGAATTCTATATCATTTCCCATCGAAGTATGTCATCTACATATAATATGAGAAATGCTACTGAGCTCCCACTCACTTTCTTGTAAACGCAGGCTTCTCCATAAGTCTCAAGATAAACCCAAACGCTTTGATCATCTCATCAAAGCGAATGTTCCAACTCCGAGATGCTTGCACCAGCCCATAAATGGATCGCTGGAGCTTGCATACTTTGTCGACATTCTTAGGATCGACAAAACCTTCGGCTGTATCATATACAGCTCTTCCTTAAGATAGCCGTTATGAACGCTGTTTTGACGCCCATCTGCCATATCTCATAATCATAGTATGCGGCAATTGCTAACATGATTCGGACGGACTTAAGCTTCGCCACGGAGAGAAAGTCTCATCGTAGTCAATCCCTTGAACTTGCCGATAACCCTTAGCGACAAGTCGAGCTTTATAGATGGTGACATTACCATCCGCGTCCGCCTTCTTCTTAAAGATCCATTTGTTTTCTATCGCTCGCCGATCATCGGGCAAGTCACCAAAGTCCACACTTTGTTTTCATACATGGATTCTATCTCGGACTTCATGGCTTCTAGCCATTTGTTGGAATCTGGGCCCGCCATCGCTTCTTCATAGTTCAAGGTTCATTGTTGTCTAACAACATGATTTCCGTGACAGGGTTGCCGTACCACTGCAGTGCGGAACGTGTCCTAGTGGACCCACGGAAGTTCAAGAGCAACTTGTTCCAAGTACCTTGATCATCATCATGAATTTCCTCTTGGTTGGTGTAGGCACCACAGAACATTTTCTGAGCTGCACTACTTTCCTGTTCAAGAGGTAGTACTTCATCGAGTTCTACTTTCCTCCCACTTACTTCTTTCGAGAGAAACTCTTTTTCCAGAAAGATTCCGTTCTTGGCAACAAAGATCTTGCCCTCGGATCTTAAGTAGAAGGTATACCCTACGGTTTCCTTAGGGTATCCTATGAAGACGCATTTTTCCGACTTGGGTTCGAGCTTTTCAGGTTGAAGTTTCTTGACATAAGCATCGCATCCCCAAACTTTTAGAAACGATAGCTTAGGTTTCTTCCCAAACCATAATTCATACGGTGTCGCCTCAACGGACTTAGACGGTGCCCTATTTAAAGTGAATGTAGCTGTCTCTAGAGCGTATCCCCAAAATGATAGCGGTAAATCAGAAGAGACATCATAGACCGCACCATATCCAATAGAGTGCGACACGACGCTCGGACACACCATTACGTTGAGGTGTTCCAGCGGCGTTAGTTGTGAAACGATTCCACATTTTCTTAAGTGTGTACCAAATTCGTGACTTAAATATTCTCCTCCACGATCCGATCGTAAGAATTTTATCTTTCGTCACGTTGATTCTCTACTTCATTCTGAAATTCCTTGAACTTTTCAAAGGTCTCAGATTTGTGTTTCATCAAGTAGACATACCCATATCTACTCAAGTCATCGTGAGAGTGAGAACATAACGATATCCTCCATGAGCCTCAACGCCATTGGACCGCATACATCGGTATGTATGATTTCCAATAAGTTGGTTGCTCGCCCATTGTTCGAGAGAATGGAGTCTTGGTCATTTTGCCCATGAGGCATGGTTCGCATGTGTCAAATGATTCATAATCAAGAGACTCCAAAAGTCCATCAGCATGGAGCTTCTTCATGCGCTTGACACCAATGTGACCAAAGGCGGCAGTGCCACAAGTATGTGGGACTATCGTTATCAACTTTACATCTTTTGGTATTCACGCTATGAACATGTGTAATACTACGCCGAGATTCATTAAGAATAAACCATTGACCATCGGAGCATGACCATAAAACATATCTCTCATATAAATAGAACAACCATTATTCTCGGATTTAAATGAGTAGCCATCTCGCATTAAACGAGATCCGATACAATATTCATGCTCAAACTTGGCACCAAATAACAATTATTAAGGTTCATAACTAATCCGTGGGTAAATGAAGAGGTAGCGTGTCGACGGCGATCACATCGACTCTGGAACCATTCCCGACGCCAAGATCGTCACCTCGCCCTTCGCCAGCCTCCGCTTATTCCGCAGCTCCTGCTGTGAGTTACAAATATGAGCAACGGCACCGTATCAAATACCGGGGAGTTACTACGACATGGTAAGGTACACATCAATTACATGTATATCAAATATACCTTTGGTGTTGCCGGCCTTCTTATCCGCTAAGTATTTGGGGCAGTTCCGCTCCAAAGGACCCTTCCCTTGCAATAAAAACACTCGGCCTCGTGCTTGGGTCCATTCTTTGACTTCTTCCCGCAACTTGCTTACCGGGCGCGCAATCTCCTTGCCATCCTTCTTGAAGTTCTTCTTGCCCTTGCCCTTCTTAAACTTAGTGGTCTTATTGACCATCAACACTTGATGTTCTTTCTTGATTTCAACCTCGCTGACTTCAAAGATAGAGAACACTTCAGAATGGTCTTTACCATCCCCTGCATGTTGTAGTTCATCACAAAGCTCTTGTAGCTTGGTGGGAGCGATCGAGGATTCTGTCAATGACCGCCTCATCGTGGAGGTTAATATTCAGCTGGGTCATACGGTTGTGCAACTGGACATCTTCGTAATGTGTTCACCTTGTAACTGTTTTCTCCATCTTACAACTATAGAACTTGTCGGAGATGTCATATCTCTCGACCCGGCGTGAGCTTGGAAAACAAGTTTCAGCTCCTCGAACATCTCATATGCTCCATGGTGCTCAAAACGCTTTTGGAGCCCGGTTCTAAGTCTGTAAAGCATGCCGCATCGAACGAGGGAGTAATCATCAGACGAGACTGCCAAGCATTCATAATGTCTTGGTTCTTCGAAGGAGCTTCACCTAGCGGTCCTTCTAGGACGATTGTTTCTGGCAGCTATGAGGATGATCTCGGGTTCCGGACCCAGTCCGTATAGTTGCTGCCGCCATCTTTCAGCTTGGTTTTCTAGGAACGTTGAAGTTCAAGTTGACATGAGCGTTGGCCATTTGATCTACAAGACATATAATTCAAAAGTTTTAGACTAAGTTCATGATAATTAAGTTCATCTAATCAAATTATTAATGAACTCCCACTCAGATTAGACATCCTCTAGTCATCTAAGCGACACACGATCCGAGTCGACTAGGCCGTGTCCGATCATCACGTGAGACGGACTAGTCATCGCCGGTGAACATTCTCATGTTGATCGATCTTCCATACGACTCGTGTTCGACCTTTCGGTCTCCGTGTTCCGAGGCCATGTCTGTACATGCTAGGCTCGTCAAGTTTAACCCTAAGTGTTTTGCGTGTGTAAATCTGTCTTACACCCGTTGTATGTGAACGTAAGAATCCATCACACCCGATCATCACGTGGTGCTTAGAAGTTTACGAACTGTAGCAACGGTGCACGTTAGGGGAGAACACTTCTTGAAATTGTTCTTAAGGATCATCTTATTTACTACCGTCGTTCTAAGTAAACAAGATGTATAAGCATAATAAACATCACATGCAATTATATAGTAGTGACATGATATGGCCAATATCATAAAACTCCATTGATCTCCATCTTCGGGCTCCATGATCATCTTGTCACCGCATGGCACCATGATCTCCATCATCATGATCTCCATCATCGTGCCTCCATGAAGTTGTCACGCCAACGACTACTTCTACTACTATGGCTAACGCGTTTAGCAATGAAGTAAAGTAAGTTACATGGCGTTCTTCAATGACACGCAGGTCATACAAAATAAAGACAACTCCTATGGCTCCTGCCGTTGTCATACTCATCGACATGCAAGTCGTGATTCCTATTACAAGAACATGATCTCATACATCACAATATATCATCATTCATCACAACTTGGCCATATCACGTCACATGACAATTGCTGCAAAAACAAGTTAGACGTCCTCTAATTGTTGTTGCATCTTTTACGTGGCTGCAATTGGGTTCTAGCAAGAACGTTTTCTTACCTACGAATAACCACAACGTGATCTTGTCAACTTCTATTTACCCTTCATAAGGACCCTGTTCATCGAATCCGCCCCACTAAAGTAGGAGAGACAGACACCCGCCAGCCACCTTATGCAACTAGTGCATGTTAGTCGGTGGAACCGGTCTCACGAAGAGCACGTAAGGTTGGTCCGGCCGCTTCATCCCACAATACCGCGGAAGCAAGAAACAACTAGTAACGGCAAGTAAGTTGACAAGATCCACGCCCACAACAAAATTGTGTTCTACTCGTGCAAAGAGAACTACGATAGACCTAGCTCGATACCCACTGTTGGGGAACGTTGCAGAAAATTAAAATTTTTCCTACGGTTTCACCAAGATCCATCTATGAGTTCTACCATGCAACGAGTAACGAGAGAGAGTTTGCATCTACATACCACTTGTAGATCGAATACGGAAGCGTTCTTGAGAGTGGTGATGACGAAGACGTTCCCAACGTGATTCCGATCACCGATGACCAAAGTCTTGAAGGACAGCACCTCCGTGTTCAACACACGACGGGACGATGGCATCTCCTCCGCCTTGATCCAGCAAGAGAGAAGGAGAGGTTGAAGAAGACAATCCCAATGGCAGCACGACGGCGTGGTGCAGCTGGTACGGTAGTTCTCCCAGGGGCTTCGCCAAGCTTGCGAGAAAGAGAGGTGTTGGGAGGGAGGGCTGCGCCTACAACTGTGTTGGCAGCCCTCCCCCACCCCTCTATTTATAGGAGGAGAGGGTCAGGGGGCCGGCCCTCTAGGGCAAACCCTAGGGGGGGCGGCCAAGGAGGAGGGAGGAGGGTGGCTTGCCCCCAAGCTGGGGGCGCCTTTAGGTTTCCTCCTCCCAAACCCTAGGCGCATGGGCCTAGGTGGGAGGCGCACCCAGCCCACCAGGGGCTGGTTCCCTCCCACTTAGCCCATGTGGCCCCCGAGAGGTGGTCCTCCCGGTGGACCTCGGAACCTCCCGTGGCCCCTGTACTTTACGGTATACCACCAAACTTCCTGAGTCCGCTTAACCACTTTCCATATATAAATCTTTACCTCCGGACCATTCCGAACTCCTCGTGACGTCCGGGATCTCATCCGGACTCAACAACATTCGTAATCACATACTTGTCTTCCTATTAACCCTAGCGCCACCGAACCTTAAGTGTGTAGACCCTACGGGTTCGGGAGACATGCGAACATGACCGAGACTACCTCAAGTCAATAACCAACAGCGGATCTGGATACCCATGTTGGCTCCTACATGCTCCTCGATGTTGTCATCGGATGAACCACGATGTCAAGGGTTCAAGCAACCCGTATTCTATTCCCTTTGTCGACGGTGTGTTACTTGCCCGAGACTCGATCGTCGGTATCCCAATACCTCGTTAATCCTGTTATCGGCAAGTCACTTTACTCGCATCAGCAATGCATGATCCCGTGACGGACACTTGGTCACTTTGAGCTCATTATGATGATGCATTACCGAGTGGGCCCAGTGATACCTCTCCGTCATACGGAGTGACAAATCCCGATCTCGATCCGTGTCAACCCAATGGTCACTTTCGGAGATACCTGTAGTGCACCTTTATAGTCACCCGATTACGTTGTGACGCTTGATACACCCAAAGCACTCCTACGGTATCCGGAATTGCACGATCTCATGGTCTAAGGAAGAGATACTTGACATTGGAAAAGCTCTAGCAAAACGAACTACACGATCTTTGTGCTATGCTTAGGATTGTCTTGTCCATCACGTCATTCTCCTAATGACGTGATCCCGTTGTCAATGACATCGATGTCCATAGTCGAAACCATGACTATCTGTTGACCAACGAGCTAGTCAACTAGAGGCTTACTAGGGACGATTGTAGTCTATGTATTCACACGTGTATTACGATTTCCGGATAATACAGTTATAGCATGAATAAAAGACAATTATCATGAACAAGGAAATATAATAATAATGCTTTTATTATTGCCTCTAGGGCATATTTCCAACATTCGCGTCTCATTTCCTTCGGGGGCTAGGCTTCCCGACGGATCCCTTCGTGAGGGGGCTCCTGTTTTATTATGGGCTGGAATTTCACGACTTGGCTCCGGAGTCCATCCTCCACATCTCATCGTTCATTGTCGTGTGCGAAGCCTTCCTCTGTATTACTCCTCACTTCGGATTGTGGCTTAAGACCTTCAAAGTAGAGCCGAAGATGATCGAGGGGCAGCACGTGGAGTGCGGAGGTGCTGTTATAAGCAAGAATGCTGACGCTCCATGGCCCGAGGGCTCTTTTCAAGAAGAGTTCAGCTTATGGCAACGAGAATGGTTTTATATCACAGCTCCCAGGGGCACCAAGTGGGTGGCGCCACCTGCCTTTCCCTCGGGTCCCCCACCACAGCTAGCGTCGTGGGTCAACAAAGGGTTTAACTGGGGGCCGTCCAAGGACGTGCCCTTGTTGCAGGGCCGCATTCGAGATCTCCTAGAAAGAGACATCAATCTGGTCGTAGTGACGCAGGTCATGTTGATTCGCCGCACCCAGCCCTGCAAACGTCGCCCCCTCCGCCTGTGGGAGTTTAATCCGGAGGGACCACGAGCCCTCCAACATTTTACGTGTGCGACGCCCATGGAGATGTACAAATTGTTCTTTGGATCACAAGCAATGTGTCCGGACTTGACCGAGGACGCAGGTCTGAGCTGCAATCGCCCGGATACTCAAGTAAGTAGCCCTGTACCCGGACACGCTATCCGTATAGTTATCAGAAAATTGCCCTTAAAAGAGTTGTCCCTTAAACATGAGTGGATAGCGAAAGCAAAGCTAATCAGGTGTCCGGGGGATGCCTCGGCCGCACTGTGCCCCCAAGGGGATCAGCCCTCCACCAAGCCGTAAGTAGAGAGGGGAGTTTTAAAATGAGGGACATCCCTGTTCTATTTCCGAGGAAGATAACCGAAATTTTACCTTGTAGTTCGGATCTCAGCCCTTCTCAGCAGAGCTCATCTTCAGGGGATCTTCGTCCGGAGATGATGGAGAGCGGAACGCCTCCCCCTGTCGTACCGCCTTGCGAGGCGGGCGACCCTGATGTGTCGTCGCGAAGGGTTTCTCCGAATCCGGCAGGGCCGGAAGGCAGTCGTATGGCCCCCCAAAGCCCTCCGTGTCCGGCCTTCGAAAAAGGCCATCGGACGAGTCCGGCACCGTCCGGTGCATGGTCGGAGGAGCTGAAGGATCTGCTCGGGCGAGCGTCTATCTCAGAAGAACACCGTGCATTGATGAGTACGGTGATTGAAAGGATTTCATCCGCGGAGAGCGGGTTGTACGAGGCCGTCAGGAGTTTACTGACAGGTTTTGAGGTACGCGAAATGATGTACCTTTTGACAGTTCCGCATATATAAGCTGCGCCCTGTGTAGATAGTAGCCCCTGAGACTCTGTGCGTTGTCAAAAATGACGGCGGCGGAGGATCATAATACCAGGTATAATATGTCGCCCTTCCTATGTAGGTGGCGAAGTGCCCGGTGGCTAGCTGGACTGATGGATTTGCCGAGCTAAAGCGGCAACTTCACGTGGCAGATGCCGACATCGCGCTTGTCAACAAGCGGCTTGACGAGGCACAAGGTATGTAATTTCTCCGAAGACACCTGGTAAGAGGAGCTTGATGCCCGTATCTTACAACATGTGTGCTTGATGCAGATGGTGCTGCTGCCATGGAGAACCTTCGGGCGGAACTTGCCCGAGCCAAGGAGTAGGCCAGGAAAAGCGATGCGGCTGCCTTTAAAGGCGGTCAAGAGCTGAAAGCCGAACAGGCTGCTCCTACCGCCAAGCAAGAAGGAAATGGCCGAGATGTCTGTGAAGTTGAAGAATGCTGCCGACCGCTGCAAGCTTCTTGAAAAAGAAGATCGGGCGGGACAGAAGGACCTGGAGAAGGCCACTACCGAGGCCAAGGATACTCGCTCTACGATGAGAGCCATGAAGGAGGAGCTACGTCAGGCCGGAGATATCGCGGCTGGAAAGCCCTTTATGCTGCAGATGAAGTTCGGGGATCCTAAATATGCTCCATTGGACCGGCTATGGAGTGCGGCGGACACTTATCTGGACTTGGCGGCAAGTGCCGCGGACGCGGCCGAACACTTCCGAGATCAAAAGGATCACGAAGTGGAAAAGCTTTTTTCGTCGCAGTTCCACAATCCAGAGCGCCCACTTCCATTGACCGATCGGTTGGCCGCATGGGCGGAGCTGAATAGGTTATCTGGACTTGCCATGAAGTATGTCGTGAGTCATCTGTGGCCGGAAAGGCCCGAGCCGAAGAGTTATTTTAGCTTGGTGTAGCAGTTCCTTGGTGCGGTGCCGCATATCAATGCAATGAAGAGGTCAGCGTGCATAGAGGGTGCGCGGATGGCTCTTGCCCGTGTCAAGACATACTAGGCGGAGATGAAGGCCATCGCTGTCGCATCCCAAGATTCGTACGGGAGCCGAGTACCTGCCGAGCACTATTTTCAGGAAGTTCTACAAGGCGCTCGTTTAATAGAGACGCAGTGCTCGAAGGATATTATGTTCGAATAACATGTATTATCGTAAAACAATGTTTCGAGGGAATATAAAAGCTTTTTATACTTGTGCCTTCAAGAATTAAAATATCTCCTGTGTGGCCGTTAATGTATATGTATATATAACCTGAAAGATGGCAGTCTTCGCTTCAACCCCACGCATATAATGCGGGGTGTTCGCATGGCGATTTTCACACTTGATCCAGCGTCTTGGTCCTATTAAGGAGGTGATAGCGCAGTTAACTAGGCAACCAGAATATAATGCTTTATCACTTTCACTTAGCCATAGGAGTTTGACAAGGCTCATCAGATAGCTCCTAGGGGCACCGCGCTCACCCGAATTGAGGGCGTGTGTGCTGGCCGAAACGGCCCTTCGTTAATGCGAAGGAATCCTAAAGATTCCGCGGGTCATCGAGTGGTTGACCAGTCTCATGCTATATCATGATCAGTTAGCCGCTTTCATCGAGGTGCTTGCTGGCGAACTGGGCACAATCGCAGTAGTTCTTCCGGTGCCGCCTTAGCCGATAGAGCGGAACGTAAGGCAGCAAAACACAGGAGCGGGCAAACACAACATTTGACCAAAGACATGATTCAGAGCTGATGCATATAAGGCCAAACTCGCGATGCCGAACACTCCCTAAGGTATTCGGTCTTTATGAAAACGGGCTGAACGACGCCCTTGGTAATAAGCCCCGTGTCGTATGCAGCATAAAATTCGACGTGGCCACATGCCAAGACGCCAGCCTCCTCCTCGGTTATACCAAAACCGGGAGATGTGTATCAACAAGAGACAGTAAAAAGGTTTACAGGTCTTAATCTAAAAGAATCCTTGGAACGGGTCCTACTTGCACGTCTGCGCTTGTGTCTCCGTTGCAGCCGTATCCTGGGACGGGTGTATACGGTGTTCATCTGTAAAAGAGAGGAACTTAGTTGAAAAGATCATGCGAACATGTATGTTATATTAAATAAACAAAGTATAATTCAAAAATGGGTAAAATTGAGCTTTATTGCCTCTTGTTGTACATCGCGAGCCCCTTGTCTGGGGTATGCGGCTAGTAAGCCCTTGTATGTTTACGCGGACTCGTCTAGCCATGTCCGGGTCGAACGACCTGTTTAGGTGCTTTGATTAGTGAAGCCGGTTTAGTGTGTGGCTGTCAAGGCAGCCGCACAGATCTTCCGCGCCGAGGAACACTCGGTATTTCCTTTAATGAGATGATGCCTCATGGACGGGCATTTTAAGCGTAAGAGATGCATAATGCGGTATTGCGTTAAAGCGGGGAAGCTTCGATCCCAGAGTGCTTGATAGCTACTTGTAAATGGGGCGATGTGGAAGGTTAGCTTTTGCGGCGGAAGTTGTCGGGGAGCCAACATAACTTCTAGCAGGAGAGATCCCGTACAATGGGCATCTGGGCCTGGCGTTACCCCTTGAAAGGAAGTTTTGCTATGGCGAATTTTTTTGGGTCTATCCCCATTTTGCGGATTGTGTCTTGATATAGCAGGTTTAGATCACTGCCGCCGTCCATTAGGACTTGTGTAAAGTGGAGTCCGTCAATTATCAGATCTAATATCAAGGCAGTCTAGCCTGCGTTCCGGATACTTCTAGAGTAATCCTGATGGTCGAAGGTGATTGGTTTTGACAACCAGTGGCGGGACTCCTCTGGGATAGGCCGTATGGCGCGTATCTCTATAGGTGCCACTCTGTTTTTCCCTTTTGTCACTTGAAGTGAGTTTACTGTTTTGACTTCTTGTGGGAAATTCTTTTGTTTTCCGGTGCTCTACTTGTGGGGTTCGTCATCGTCCTCGCTTGGTGTGTCGAGCCCCTTGTGTTCGGCGTTGAGTTTGCCGGATTGCTTGAAGACCCAACAATCTCTGTGGGTATGGTTTGCAGGCTTCCCGGGAGTACTGTGGATTTGGCATATCTTGTCCAAGATTTTGTTTAGGTTAGATAGCTCGTCCCTGTTATCCTTGAGGGGCAGCTTTTTCTAATTCTGCCGAGAGCTTTTGAATCCGGCGTTGACTGCTGTGCTCTTCGGGCTGTTTCCCTTGGTCCGGCGCTGGTCCTTGCCGCGTCGCGGTTTCCCGTTTCCATCCCTAACTTCGGATGTACTTGGGTCGCTGGTACTGCATCTTGCCAACCAACTATCCTTTCCTGCACAAAAGCGGGTCATGAGGCTTGTTAATGCGGCCATTGTTCTTGGCTTTTCTTGGCCGAGGTGCTGGCAGCCATTCGTCTCTCGAAGCTGTGTTTGAAAGCTGCTAAGGCTTGCGTCCGGACAATCGACTATCTGGTTCTTTTAGTAAGAAATATGTTCCATAATTTCCGGCTGACTCTCCGGTTGTTGAGTTATATGACTTAAATCGTCTGTGATCCGGAGGTCGGACATAGGTCCCTTGAAAATTTGCCGAAAAGCATCCTCGAGCTCTTCCAACTTCCAATGGTGTTCCGGGAAGGCTTTTAAGCCAATGCCGGGCTGGCCTTTGAGCTTGAGGGTAAGTATTTTATGCGCGGAGGTCATCTCCTCTAGCCATGTGTATGTGGAGGATATAATCCTCAATCCGCACTCTGTGGTCTGTTGTTCCGTCAGATGCCTCTATGTTTACGGGCTTGAATCTCATTGAAATTCATGGTCCAGCACCTCATCGCTGAAACATAGGGGTGTGCGGCACCCTATATTTGGGTGTATCGTGATGCTCGGATACTTGTTATGCGTTGCATTGCTTACTAGAGCTTGCTTTCTTGGTCTGTAGATAGATCTGGCTGGGCCATCTTTTGATGTGAATCTTCAGCGGATCGCGTGCGGCTTGTGTGCGGCGCCATTTGCCGCCTATGTTGGCCATGGGGTTGTTTATCCGACCGAGTGGCTTCCTTTATTTTTGACTTTGGGGCTCTAAGGCCTCCTCGTCAAATTCGCAGTAATTTTTGCTTCGGATAGCTCTTTGTGTGGCGGCATCGTCGCCGATTTGTCTCATGTGTTGAGTACTTTGCTCCATCTAATTCTGAGTGCATCTTCCGCTGTTTTGAGCTTCCGCTTGCTTTTTCAGCTACGCAGCGATGGCGGCGCAGCCTTTTGTGGAGGTTCTTCGCTTCCAGCAACTTGTCCGCGTGAGGTCGTCCGGATCGTTATCTTCGCCGGGACGGGTTGTTCGGTTTTTATCCAAGTTGCCCTGTTCGGACGGTTGCTCGATGGCATGTTAAATGCGTCCGCCGGTTCGCCCCGCTCTGTGGCTGGGTCAGATGGCTGATGTCTCTGTCGAGGTGGGGTTTAGAGCGGGCGCTTACGCCGCCGCTTTGACTACTTTTCGAGGGAACGATCCCTCGTTGCGTCCCTTTTTTCCTCGTCGTCGTTTCTTTTAGGTGTGTCCACCATGTATACACCGTGAGATGAGGTGGTTGTCCAGTGCCCTATAGGCGCTAGTTCTTGTTCGTCTCCCACATCGTCGTCCATACCGTCGATGTCTTTGGAGTTGAAGTCTAGCATGTTGGTTAAATCATCGACAGTGGCTACGAAGTGGGTGGTGGGTGGGCTTTGAATTTCTTCGTCATATGCATCCCAACCTTGTTGACCATAGTCCGGCCAGGGCTCTCCTGATAAAGAGAGAGACTTTAGTGAATTCAGAATGTCGCCAAAGGGCGATTGCTGAAAGATGTCTGCAGCAGCGAACTCCATGATCGGCGCCCAATCGGATTCGATCGGCAGGGGCGCGGAAGGTTCGGAGTCCGGAGAGGAGTCCGCACCTTGAGTCGCGACAGAGAGGACAAGGCTGGTGTTTGACTCGATCGCCAGAGATTGCAGCCCCGAGGCGTGTCCAGCCACCCGTCCTCGATTAGGCATGATCGGCTCGAGCTAGGGGTCGGAGCGGACACGGTGCGACCTCGAGTGGCACTGCTCGCGGCGGCAGAGCTAGATCATGCCCATCGTGACAAAGGCGGCACGCCGGGTTGTGGCTCGAACCCGTCAAGATCAAGTCTCCGCGACGTCCACCGTAGTTCAAACTTCCAAACCTGACCTGATGGCCAGGGGCGTAGCTTCGATCTGCTCCGGATGGCTGCTTAATTGGCCCATCAGGCAAAGCCGCCGAATATTTAAGATCTGTCCGGGAGAAAAGTCTCACCCGACCGCATCGTTGTTGATGATTGAAGGAGCCATCGTGCCTAAAGATGATGACACAGAGGAACTCTCAATGAAAGCACCAATGTCGGTGTCAAAACCGGCGGATCTCGAGTAGGGGGTCCCGAACTGTGCGTCTAGGCGGATGGTAACAGGAGACAAGGGACACGATGTTTTTACCCAGGTTCGGGCTCTCTCGATGGAGGTAAAACCCTACTCCTGCTTGATTAATATTGATGATATGGGTAGTACAAGAGTAGATCTACCATGAGATCAGAGAGGCTAAACCCTAGAAGCTAGCCTATGGTATGATTGTTGTTCGTCCTACAGACTAAAACCCTCCGGTTCATATAGACACCGGAGAGGGCTAGGGTTACACAGAATCGGTTACAATGGGAGGAGATCTACATATCCGTATCGCCAAGCTTGCCTTCCACACCAAGGAAAGTCCCATCCGGACACGGGACGAAGTCTTCAATCTTGTATCTGCATAGTCCAGGAGTCTGGCCAAAGGTTATAGTCCGGCTATCCGGACACCCCCTAATCCAGGACTCCCTCAGGGCCCCTGAGAGAGGGTCATGAGAAGGCGCCACAATATACTAGCTTGATGCCGGATAGGTCCATATGCTACCTATTATTGTCCGAAGACATGTATGCGCATAGTTCGCTCAAGCCAACACCGAAAGCACTTTGAATTCTCTCGCATTGAATAAGCAATGCAAGAGCCCCGAGAAACTGGTCGGGTGGCAACACCAGATCAGGGAATCGATGTGCCCCTTTAATATTTGTAAATAATGAGCACGAAGCCCAGTAGCCCCCGAGCCTTAATGTGGGCACGGGTGGCCGAATTAAGGATCGATATCCAGAGTAAAATCACAGATTATATGTAATGATTCTATGTATCCAAGTACTTTACATCATTATTTTGACTCCATTGTGACTGTTTATCAGTTGAAAGTGGCCCATCGTCGGCTTCTACCCCTTGGTAGATACTACACAGGGTGTTTCCGCACTAACAAAACAACCCTTAGCCGACGTCTTGGTGCCCGAAGGCGGTTGTGTTAGCGGAAACGAGGCAATCAGATATGCGAGCTTTATAACTTTTGATTATTCATAGGAGCTTTATACTGGGGAAGCTAGCTATGAGCCCCCGGTTAGTGTTCGGCGATAGCCGAGGTCAAGCCATAAACACTTCGGCCAATGTTATGAACGGCCTATCATTTAACATAGTCATCGGATCGCTGACCAGTTTACGCCTATTGTGACAGTCAGTTTTTGGCTTTCTCCACTGAGGTGCTTGACCATGCGAGCTGGAAGCACAATCGCAGTGGTTCTCCCTTGGCACACCTAGCCGAACAAAGCGGAACGTAGGAGGCAAGCACAGGAGCCGGGCAACCCAACTATTGACCGAAGACACAATTCGAAACCGATGCATATATAGCAATATCCGAGAATGTTTTTGCCGAATCCCTAAAGGTGTCCGGAGTTGCACTGTGAGACTAATGCTGGAAACGCACAAATAGTTTAAAAGTGCCATAGGCCCGAAAAGCCAAAAAACTTATTAAAAAGTTTAATGTCCGTACTAGATCAAGTCTTCGGTGCCAAATTGAAAATTGGTCTTAAAAAAAAAGGTGTTTCTGTCGTGCTTTAACATGACACATCCTATCTCGAGACTTCAAGCGGGTCAGCCTATGGCTTCAACCTCCTATCCCGAAGGCGGAGTACTTCTCGTTAGGCCAGTTTAGCAAACTTTAGCGGCTTTGAGAGAGAAATTAGGCGCCCCGGCTATTGACCGAACACTCGCGTCGAAAAAAGGAGTGATAGAAAAAAGACTTTGCAACGACTAAGAAGAAGAACACTTATTATAAAACAGCTCACATAAATTTAAGAGCCCCCGAGTGACTTGGGTAGAAGAATGATTGTATGTACCGAAGTACTTATATCATATCTATGTTCACCCGAACTTTAAACGCTTCTTAACCGACCGTCGGCTTCTCCCTCTTCGGTCAAGGACCGAAAAGTGTTATGTACTCCACCTGTCGAGAATATCGACGGTGTTTCCGATAACCAGGCAATCAGGTCATAAGGTTGTAACAGACAAAGCGTGCTCAGGGAACTTATGCTATATTACTGACAAAGTGTAAGAAGCATCTTCGAAGAAAATAGTACCCCCACCGATACCTTTCTTTGGTGCTCATTGTTAATATGAGACTTGTGCAATAGATTTTTTGTACTCATGAGTTCCGTTGTGTGCCGACCATAATTGAAAACAGTAAGAGTGCTAGCTTTCGGCTTCACCCAGTTTGAGGTCCGGCTCGGGTAACCCGATCGTGACAATCACAGAGGTGCTCCCTTTACTCCCTAGCCGAACAATCGGCAACGTAGGGGTAAACACAGGAGCAAGGCAACCCAGCTTGCAAATCACTTAGGTCAATATGGTGGATATTGTGGCATAATACACGAACAAGGAACGAAGCCGTACAAGTATAATCATATGCAAGAGGAAAAGCTCCAGCAAGGGAGCCGCCAAGTAATCTGGGTATTTGAATTTGTTCGTCACAAACAAAGTTTGGACAAGGAAATTTTTCACAAGCAACTTTTTCCAAAAAAGTATAATGCTTGATCGAACCGAACACAAGTTAAAAATTTAAAACTTTGAGCATGAAGGAAACTTAGCTGATTAATGTGTTCGGTATTGATGACGCGGTCCGAGCTTGATGCGGGACCAGGTTCCATCCCCCAAGCCGGTCCCGAGGTGACGCCAAAGGATATAGTCCGGCTGGATCATTTTCCTGTGCACAAAAAAATAGCGCAAACCGGAGATAATAGTAATAATGATAAATTAAAAAATAAAAATTGATGCATAATAAATAATTTATGCAAAGTGAGTAATAAAAGAAATATGGCCTGGCGCCGAAGTCAATGTCAATGCAGGGCGACGGCGTGACGCGGTGAAGGCGTGGCAAAGCCTGAATTCTCAGGTCGGTCCGAGTTCCGGATGCAGCGTTCGCCGGACTATGTACGGAAACTGACTGAACCACCATGCGACTGTCGTTAATGCGGCCACCATTTGATAAACCTGTGTACAGATGATGACAAACTGGAGTAATAATTCCTTGGAAAAATAAACCCAAACAAGCAAAAATACTAGGATTAATAGCACCTAGTCTATTTGTTGTAGCGATCCAAAGAAAAGTGACTCCCAAAATTGGGACTTGATCTGCATTCTCATTGCCTGATGGGCGGCGAAGCGACGGCATGGCGATGCTGGTAAAGGTTGGCTCGCCAAGGCAAAGCCTCCAGTCCAGCTAACGTGACGAAACCGATCGGCTAGTGACGCCGAAGTCTCCGGGGTAGATTGATGAAGAGATGGCGAAGCCCCCGGTCCAGCCGAGATGTCGAAGCCTCGATGTCGGCTAATGAGTCGAAGTAGGTCGGGGTGATGGACACCGACTTGAAGAAGCAACAGTGCGGCCCCGCCGATGCAGGTCATGACGTGGTCAATGCCGGACATAGTTCGGCCGGGAGTCTCCGGACAGGGGTAGATATTTCAATAAACTTAGCACATCGCCCAAGGGCGAGTGCTGAAAGATATCCGCAGGGGTGAACTCCATAATCAGTGCCCAATCAGATTCGATAGGCACGGATGCGCGCGGTTCGGAGCCTATAGCCGGAGACGAGTCCGAGGGTCCGATGGCACATACTTTATTGGAGGCGAAGTCTGTGTTCGGCTCTATTGCTGATGAGTGTGCGGCCTCCGTGGCGGGGTCTATCCACCTGTCCTCGGATGGCGCGATCTGCTCAGGATCTAAAGCCAGGGCAGTTGCAGGCGCGTTTTCCCAAACACCGTCAGACGGCAGATCTAAGTCATGCTTATTGGGACTGTGCGGCGCACCTGTCACGGCTCGAATCCGTCGAAGATCAAGTCTCCGCGGATGTCGGCCATGTAGTTCAAGTTTCCGAACCTGACCTGGTGGCCAGGGGCGTAGCTGTCGATCTGCTCAAGATGGCCAAGCGAATTGGCCCGCAGTGTGAAGCCGCCGAACACAAAGATATGTCCGGGGAGAAAAGTCTCGCCCTGGACCGTGTTGTTGACGATTGAAGGTGCCATCAAGCCCCACAGCGACGACACAGAGGAACTCTCAATGAAAGCACCAATGTCGGTGTCAAAACCGGCGAATCTCGGGTAGGGGGGTCCCGATCTGTGCGTCTTAGGCTGATGGTAACAGGAAGCAAGGTACACAATGTTTACCCAGGTTCGGGCCCTCTCGATGGGGGTAAAACCCTACTTCCTGCTTGATTAATCTTGATGAATATGAGTATTACAAGAGTTGATCTACCACGAGATCGTAGAGGCTAAACCCTAGAAGCTAGCCTATGGTATGATTGTTGTATATTACCGACCTGCCTGGCCTCGGTTTATATAATGCACCAGAGGCCTAGGATAACAAGAGTCCTAGCCAAATACGCCGGTGGGGAGGACTCCTTGTCTTGATCGCCAAGTCTTGTGGAATCTTCCTTGTATGCGGCAGCTGTCCGTACTGGCCCATGAGTATACGGCCATGGGGTCCTCGGCCCAATCTAACAGATCGGTAGATGACGTGGTGAGTACCCCCTAGTCCAGGACACCATCACTTAGCTTTGGGTTCAATCTTGCGGTGTCCTTACCTAGTGACAGAAAGGGTTGCAAGGCACGTATTGTATTGTTGCCATCGAGGATAACAAGATGGGATTTATATCATATTGCATGAGTTTATCCCTCCACATCATGTCATCTTGCTTAATGCGTTACTCTGTTCTTATGAACTTAATACTCTAGATGCATGCTGGATAGTGGTTGATGTGTGGAGTAATAGTAGTAGATGCAGGCATGAGTCGGTCTACTTGTTATGGACGTGATGCCTATATACATGATCATGCCTAGATAATCTCATAACTACGCCGCTTTTCTATCAATTGCTCGTGATAATTTGTTCACCCACCGTAATACTTATGCTATCTTGAGAGAAGCCACTAGTGAAACCTATGGCCCCGGGTCTATCTCTTATCATATTTGCTCCCAATCTACTTTTATTTGCATCTTTAATTTTTGCATCTATATTATAAAATACCAAAATATATTTATATTATCATACTATCTTTATTAGATCTCACTTTGCAAGTGGTCGTGAAGGGATTGACAACCCCTTTATTGCGTTGGTTGCGAAGTTCTCGCTTGTTTGTGTAGGTGCGTGGGACTTTTGAGGAGCCTCCTCATTGGATTGATACCTTGGTTCTCAAAACCGAGGGAAATACTTATGCTACACTTGCTGCATCACCTCTCCTCTTCGAGGAAAACCAACATAAGCTCAAGACGTAGCAGCGTCTAGTTTATTATATCAGTGAGGTGCTTATTGAGTCCAAGCAGAGGTACCCACACTGGCAGAAGCTGGTATATGGAGTTTTTATGGCAAGCCGGAAGCTAAAACAGTATTTCCAAGGTCATCCCATCATAGTGGTCAGCTCTGCTCCTTTGGGAGATATAATCCAGAACAGGGAAGCAACTGGCCGGATTGCCAAGTGGGCCATAGAGCTCGGGCCTCATGGGTTGAAGTATATACCCCGAACGGCGATCAAATCTCAAGCACTTGTGGATTTCATCAACGACTGGACAGATCTACAAGCGCCTGAAGAGAAGCCGGATCACACTTATTGTTCTATTCATTTTGATGGGTCCAGGCAATTGGAGGGCTCAGGGGCTGGAGTCGTATTAACTTCCCTACAAGGTGATACGTTTTGTTATGTTCTCCGTTTAATGTTCCCTTGCACTAACAATGCAGCTGAGTACGAAGCTTTACTCCATGGTCTCTGGATGGCTAAGGAGATGAACCTAAGCCGAGTTAAGTGCTTCAGTGACTCGGACCTGGTGGCTCAATAGGTGTCTGGCACTTGGGATTCCAAGGACCCACTCATGGCAGCATATCGTCGTGAGGTGGACATTGTCGCAGGTCACTTTAAAGGTTATCAGGTGGATCATGTGGACTGGCGGAAGAACGAAGCGGCGGACGCTTTAAGCCGCCTGGGTTCTCAACATAAACCGGTTCCGCCTAATGTCTTCTTGGATGTTCTGCATAATCCGTCCGTCAAGCTCCCTCGTGAACAGGATTTGGCCATTCCTGATCCGGAAGCTCAGTTGGTGGCGACTCTGCATGCTATCCCGGATTGGACGGTTCCTTATCTTGCATACATGAACCGGGGCGAGTTACCAGAGGATGAGACACTGGCCATGCAGATAATCCGGCGGTCCAAGTCCATGACTGTAGTGGTTTTGTCACGGCAGATGTCCTCGTGAAAGGACTTAGTCGTGGAGCCATCGCTATGGGTTAACTTGAAGGGGTTAAAGCGGACGCAAAGACACAAGAGTTTATACTAGTTTGGCCCCTTCGATGAAGGTAAAAGCCTACGTCTAGTTGTGATGGGATTGATGTGGTTTCGATGACTAGGGAGCAAATAAGCTTCGCCTAGGCCTCGAGTTGTTGTTGTCTGCCTTGAACCGCCGCCGGGCCATCCCTTTATATACACAGGTTGACGCCCGGCCGGTCTACAGAGTCCCGAGCCGACCTATACAAAGTGTCCGGCTCGGTCTCTCTCCTTTCTAACTTATATTACAAGTTTACATAATCATGGCGGTTTACCACTACGGGCCCTAATCCGCCTTTGGGCCGTGGGCTTCCAAGCTTTACTAGTTGAACGCCATCTTCAAGACCTTCATGGGCTTCAAAGACAGATCTAAGGTGAACTGGCCCTCCTGGCGGTTTATACTTAGTAGCTATATCCTCAACATTAGGCCCCGGATTGATTTGAATTTATTCATGTCAATCTTCAACACTAAAAATATCTTGTAAACATCCTCTTGTATTTTCGTAAACCGCCATATTGAGTTCTCCTGTGAATTTTGTAAACCGCCGTATTGACTTCTCCTGTGAATTTTTGTAAACCGCCGTATTGACTTCTCCTGTGAATTTTTGTAAACCGCCGTGACGTCATCTTCAAAGCACCGCAACAGTCCGTCATGACATCATCTCTGCATAAAAGGATTAAAAAGATTCCCTTCTCATTAATGATTTTCTCGAAAATCGGATGACAGCGCCCACTTTCGGCGCTTTGGACGCCTTTGATTCTCGCTACCGCCATTTACTCTTTCCCTTATAAATAAAGCCTGAGGGCTCCTTTTTCTCTCTTCAGATCTTCTTCTTCCTCGCGACGCCTCAGCTCCGATGCTCGCCGCCGTCCGCGACCTTCGAGAACTGCACCAACCAAGGCCGCTGCATCAACCTGAATTAGATCGAGGCTCATCGCCTCCGCCGTAATCTGCAGCGGTAAGCTTCTTCGCTCCTCGTCCTTAGATCTGCATTAGGTTTTACAAGCTCATCCGCATAGCTTTCCATTTTCCTCTTCATCCTACCTTCGCGCATGTAGTTTTGATCCAAAACGATATAGATCTCCTGCGGTAGTCTTTCCGCATCTATTTTTAATACTAGCAGCCCTTCCTTTTCTTCTGGTAGAGTATGCATCCTTCTCTGTTTTACTTGAACGCCTTTTAAAGAACGCAGTAAAAACTGCTTTATAGATGTGCGGTAGATCCAAATAGATTTGAACATTGTGTGAAACCTGTTTCTGTCAACACTTAGCAGAAATTTTGAATCTGGGCCTTTCTGCCTATGGGCGGTTTAATCCTTGATGGCCAATCCGCCATATGTCATTAGCCCTCTCTTAAACCGCCAACTGTACCTTGCATTGTATTTTCACCGGTTTAACACTGAATTTTTTCACTTACAAACCATGGACAGTAAACCGGCACCTGTTTGATTTTCGTTTAGCTCCCCCCTTCCGGAATGGCGAAACAATTTACTGCTTGCAATTGGGTTCCATCCCGGATCACGAAAACACAACTCAACGGCTACGTCACCACTGGCGTTTTAGCCTCAAAAAATGTTCTCCACTGGCGAGTTCCGGAATCGGAATGTCCACCTGAACCTCAAGAAGGAGAAGTGATTGTTTTTATGCAACACCTAGACCGGGGATTCAGCCCGCCCGGATCAAAATTTTTCCGGGATGTCCTCGCAAGCTTCCAAATCCATCCACAAGATATTGGTCCGAACTCCGTGTCCAATATATGCAACTTTCAAGTATTCTGTGAAGTCTATCTTCAAGAAGAACCAACTGTGGAGTTATTTCGAGATTTCTTTCATTTGAACCGCCGTACAGAATTCTCGGACGGTCCTAACACAGAACTTGGTGGCGTTTCAATCCAGAAAAGGAAGGAAGTGGACTTCCCTCACGCCAAACATCATAGCCATCCTAAAGATTGGGATCAAACCTGGTTCTATTGTCGAACACTGCTCCTAACGGAGAAAATCCCTTGCCGGGTTATCGCCTCACCGCTTAGCAACAGCCACCCATTGCCTTCGCTTGACCGCCGCAGAACGGAAGAATTTTGCACCTCAAATTACCAAGCTCCGGGCTCTGATGGCCAACGGTTTAACTGGTATTGACCTTGTCCGCTGCTGGGTTTCTTGGGGCATCTTGCCATTAAGCCGCTGCCCGGATTGATGCTGCGAATATCTTGGTGACGTCTAAAGATCCTCAACGACATCATGAACTATCAATAACTGAGCTTGAAGTTACCGAAACAGTGAAGAAAGTGCTCGATGAACCGATCTCCGCATGCAGCCAAACCGGGTTGGCCCCGTTCTGCATCTCCAACAAACCGCCTGCGGTAAGGTTCCTCTCATTACTCTACTGACTTTGATTCCATATTGATTGTATTAATCCCTCTGTATTAATTTTCAGGCTAACAGCTCCTTTTGGAAACGAACTAAACCGGCCCGGGTTCCTCGTGCAAAGACCAAGACCACCAAGAAAGCTGGCAAGAGGAAAACCGCCGAGTCTTCTGAACCGCCAGAAGATGAAGAATCAGATGCTGAGGTAGAGCTTGACTCACTTGGTTCTTCTTTCATTCATTTTATTGGCAGTTACGATTCCCAGGATGACGCTGAGGCCAGCCATGCAGAACCTGTTGAGGTAATCCTTCTTTCTTCTTTCTTCTGATCTTGTACCGGTTAGAAGAATTCGCCGGGCAGTTCGGAAAGTGAAACAATCTCACTCCTATGCTCATTTGGATCCAAAATTTTCTTTGAAGACACAGCAAACTGAAGAACGCCGTACGACCCGGCATAGCGGTCAACAAATTACGTCGTCCGGTTTAGCTGACACACCAACCCGGAAACGTCGTCCAGAGGTGACTTGTTCTCCTGAAAAGCGTTATCCTTTGAAAGGTTTTTTCCGATGCCCTCTCAATCCGTCTGATCTGAATTACCAGGCTTCTTCCAACTCGTCTGGCGGTTCATCAACCACTCAGCTGCCTCCTCTCAAAGTTGCTGCTGGGTAAGTATATTACTCCTTAATTTGTTCCTTGTATCTGTCGGTTTATCATATTCTAACCCTTGATGTTGTAGCACCAAGGCTCGACTTAGTAAAAAGGCCAAGACCCTCGACCCAACTGTGGATGTTGATCCGGAGAAGACTCCCGAGCATCATGGTGAAAATCTCAAAGTTGCTAAAGACAACTCCGCTGGGAAAAATCAAGATGCCAATGCTAATCCGCCAGAGGTTGAACCGGATGTCCAAGTTGAGACTTCACATCCTCCTGCTCCTCTGAGTCCTACAATAGAACAACGGGACTCAACTGCTGATCCGCCAAGCCCGGATATGAAAGCGCCAAGCCCTGTTGAAAATGCTAATCCGGCCAGTCCGACCAAAGGTGATGATGTCGTAGTTACGGGCACCGCATATACCGCCCCTGGCAACCCGGTTGCTCTATCAAAGCACACTGCCAAGGATGAATTTACTGCCATGAGCAAAGGGAAGGAGAAAACTGATCTGTCAGCTTATACCAAGCTCTCTGCCCAAGACCTTCACTCTGGCTTCCTGAACCGGCTCTACACAAGCCGTGATTATGAAGCCGGTTTAGTAAATCTTATGAAGGAGCGCTATGAGGTAAATAGTTGTGCCCTTCTCTTGTACCTTCATTGCATAGTAGCCCCCAAGGGCCGGTTTGTCCCTAGAAAGTCAAACCGGGACTTTGCATAGTTCATAGTACTTTGTCTTGTATATTTCTGATCAAACACACATTAGCCCCCAAGTGCCATGATTAACACTTGTATTAATCCATGGGAGTTCAATAATCTGTCTAAAAAATGATCCGCATTAGCCCCCAAGTGCCAAGTGTATGACTGGTTATGCGCTTGGGACTTCTAATGAAGATATTAACATGCTCTCTTTTTGTTGCAGAGTGAGATACGCCAACAAGTCTCACAAATCAATGATCTTCAAGAAAATCTGAAATCTCAACAAGCGTAAACCTCCAAGGCCAAGGATGAGCTGAAACCGCCTTGACTAACATGGAGCAACTCAAGGAGTGGTTCAAGTCTGAGCGGCCAGCTGGGATCTTTGAAAAGGCGGGCTTGCTAAAACGGGCGGAAGATGCTGAAGCAGCTCTTAAACTGGTGACGGAAGAGCTCACTGGATTAAAGCGCCAAATCAATGCCATGACCTCTCGCAATATTTGGTAAGCAACGTTTCACCAAGGCTGTGATGAATATTCTGTTTGAAATTTCCTCCGGTTTAACTGAACTTTCTTAAACCGGTATAGGTAGGCACATTGCTCATCCGGCTCGACATGCGGAAGAAACTCAAGGTCGCAGATACGCTAATTGAACAGCTGTATACCGCACCCAACGAAGTTATTTGCGCCACTTCTTATGATAATGCAGCTCCGACACGATCAAGGACACATCTGGACCGCTATCTATGATACCGGCACAGATAGAAGAATTGAAACGATCCGCTGCCCGGGCTGGCACCTTATTGGCACTAACTCGCGCCAAAGCATGGATAGCTGACCTTGATCTGGCTGACGGGTAACAAGGGAGATGCGTCCTTTGGCGAGTCAACTGGCAGAAGAGGCCAACCTGACGGTTCATCGCTCCTTCTATGACGCGAACAACAGACGGGTTGAAGCTGTTATTCCGGAAGTGCATAACCTTGTTCCACCAACCCGTAAGCACACTTACGCCCCTGACGTTGATCCGACTGAGCTTATAAGTGAAGAGGCTGTCTTTCAGGCTTTAACCTGGATTGACTGGACAACCAATGACTTCCGGCCATTGGATGGTGAGGAGGAAGAAGTTGAACCGACGCCAGACGACCCATCCACTTCACGTCAACCTGGCAATGAAGCTTAATCCGTCAAGTCGGTTGATACGTCAGAAACTGCCCATTATGAAGCAATTCCAAATTTTGGGCCTCTGAATGCCTTGTAATAGGATAGCCAACACTTTTGCTTTTAATATGCCTTCGTGCATGGGTGCTGATACTTTTGATTGAATGATCGAAACCTTCAATCTATATTGCATGCAGTCACAAAATCTTAAACTGCCACGGCGGTTTGTGCCGCCAGCCGGCTTGTGACGCTCATATATATATATATGCAATGAAATATTGAGGTATATAATCAAAATTTGTGATACAAAATACCTGCCATCGCTGGGCATGAAGTTGGCTTAGCCAATCTTGAAGCGGAGGTTGTATAAACCATTACCGTCAAAGGAGAAAACAGCTCCTGTGTTTATAATGCCGGTTTACCATGTAAACCGTGCCGGGTCATGACAACCCCCCTGTTACTCCATAAGGGGATGTTAACAGAAAAAGTCAAACCGGAAAAATTATCTCCGGATTAAAAATGGACCGAATTCCGTCAATTGACAGTTTGAACCGGTTTAAAAATGTTATCGGTTTAAAAATCACAACAAAAATCAAATAATAGTTATGAAAAAATATCAAAGCAAAGGCAATGATAAAACCGTTTGCGAAAAGAGGCTTTACTGAGCCGATCAGATGGTGTTACCATGGTCGGACACGACCAAGCTCCCAATAAGGTGTAGCTATGGTTCAAGTCAGCCAGGTCCCCAACTGAAACCGTGGCATTATGCCGATCAAGTGGCGTGGCAATGGTTGGGTTCGACCAAGCCCCAAGTGACTCTATGTCCTTAGGCGATCAAGAGGCGTGGCTGGTTCAGACTTGACCATGTCCCCAAGTGATCTGGTGGCTTTCTCCTATCAAAAGGTGTTGCATTGGTTCGGACAAGACCAAGCCCCCAAGTGATATCATAAAGCTTTTGAAAAGCAAACACAAGGGGTAAACCGGAGGCCGCTTTAAGACAGAACAACTCCATGTAACCACGCATGATGTAACAGAACAGATACCCCGCCTTAGCTGAGGCTCCGGTTTATTACTTTATTCATAATATATACACTGTCATAAAATGTGTACATGAGTAGAGCCGATGGCTCAGGTATAATAAGGCCGAAGATGAGCTATGTTCCATGGCCTGTTGGTCTCCTCCTCCGATGTACGTGAGTCTTTATGCTCTCGAATATCGATCAGATAGTATGACCCGTTGTGCAGATTCTTGCTGACCACGAAAGGTCCCTCCCAAGGTGGGGATAACTTGTGCATATCAGTCTGGTCTTGGATGAGCCGAAGCACCAAATCTCCTTCTTGAAAAGTTCGGTTACGACCCGGCGACTATGGTAGCAGCGAAGATCCTGTTGGTAAATCGCCGAGCGGGCAGCTGCTATGTCACGCTCCTCGTCCAACAGGTCCAAAGCGTCTTGCCATGCCGTCTCGTTGTCCGCTTCAACATAAGCTGCCACACGAGGTGAGTCATGACGGATGTCACTGGGGAGAACCGCCTCCGCTCCATAGACCATAAAGAACGGTGTGTATCCTGTGGATCTGTTGGGCGTAGTGTTGATACTCCATAACACAGATGGTAGTTCTTCTACCCAACAACCCGGTGTCCTTTGCAAAGGTACCATAAGCCGGGGCTTGATGCCTCTCAAGATCTCTTGATTAGCTCTCTTCGCTTGACCATTGGGTGAGGGTGGCTCTTGAAGAAAGCGTCAAGCGGATGTGTTCACGTTCATGAGAACTCTTTCATGGCACCTTTGGACAAATTGGTACCATTATACTCGTGATGATCTTGTGTGGAAAGCCAAACCGAAAATCACCTTTTGATGAACTGAACCGCCGTGGCGCGTCACACTTGCTAATGGTTACGCCTCTACCCACTTGGTAAATTTATCAACCGCCACCAAGAGGTGGGTCTTCTTGTCCTTGGACCTTTTGAAAGGTCCGACCATATCCAACCCCAAGTGCAAAGCGGCCAAGTAATTGGAATCATCCTCAATTCTTGAGCGGCACATGAGCACGCCCTTGAAAATTTCGACAGCCATCACATCGTCTAACTAGATCCTCCGCATCAGCATGAGCCGTCAACTAGTAGAAACCGTGATGAAACGCCTTAGCCACCAGAGACTTTGAACCGGCGTGGTGACCACAATCCCCTTCGTGGATTTCGCGTAAAATTCCGCAACCTTCCTCAGGGGACACAAAGCGTTGGAATGCGCCTGACACACTGCAATGATGCAATTCGCCATTGACAATGGTCATAGACTTGGATCGCCGGACTATCTACCTGGCCAGAGTCTCATCCTCTGGCAACTCGCCCCGGTTCATGTACGCAAGATAAGGAAGCATCCAATCCGGAGTGACGTGAAGAGCTGCCACCAATTGAGCCTCCGGATCAGGAATAGCCAAATCCGCTTCACCAGGGAGCTTGACCGACGGGTTGTGCAGCACATCCAGAAAAACATTGGGCGGGACTGGTTTACGCTGAGAGCCCAACCGGCTTAAAGCGTCCGCCGCTTCATTCTTCCGACGGTCCACGTGGTCCACCTGATAGCCCTTAAAGTGACCTGCAACAATGTCCACCTCACGACGATAGGCTGCCATGAGTGGATCCTTGGAATCCCAAGTGCCAGACACCTGTTGAGCCACCAGGTCCGAGTCACCGAAGCACTTAACCCGGCTAAGATTCATCTCCTTTGCCATCCGAAGACCATGGAGCAAAGCTTCATACTCAGCTGCATTGTTAGTACATGGGAACATTAAGCGGAGAACGTAACAGAACTTGTCACCTCGTGGGGAAGTTAATCGACTCGGCCCGAGCCCTCAATTGCTGGATCCATCAAAATGAATCGTCCAATAGGTGTGATCCGGCTTCTCTTGTGCACCTGTAACTCCGTCAATCATTGATGAAATCCACAAGTGCTTGAGATTTGATCGCCGTTAGAGCACATACTTCAATCCGTCGCCCAAGCTCTATAGCCCACTTAGCGATCCGCGATCGCTTCCTGTTCGAATTATATCGCCCAAAGGAGCAGAGCTGACCCTTTGTGATTGGATGGCCTGGAAGTATTGCTTAAGCTTAGGCTCGCCATAAAAACTCCGTATACTAGCTTTTGCCAATGCGGTACCGTTGCTTGGATTCAATAAGCACTTCGCTAATATAGTAAACCGCCGCTGAACGGATATTCCTTGCCCGCCTCCTTCCGCTCCACCACAATGGCCACGCTGACCATACTGGCGTTAGCGCAACATATAGCGAAGCGGCTCCTTGTCAATGGGGGCGGCGAGCACAAAGCGGGTTGGCCAATGCGCTTTAAGTCCTCAAATGCCTCATCAGCGCGGGACTCGGACAAACTGATCTGTCTTTTCAGCATCGGTAAAAGGGATGGCCTTCTCTCGAGGCGGTGATAAACCCGCTCAACGGCAATCCGGCCTGCCAAGCGCTGGACATCGTTAATACACCGGTTTAGCCAGGAGGTGATAGCCGTAATCTTTTCGGATTATCTTCAATTCCCTGTTGGACACGAAAACCCAATAACACTGCCGGAACACCAAAGACACATTTGGCCGGGTTGAGCATCATCTTGTAAACCCGCAGGTTGTCAAAGGTTTCCTTCAAATCGTCAATCAGTGTCTCCTTCTCCCTTGACTTGACCACAATATCATCAACATAGGCGTGCACATTACGGCCGATCTGTTTATGCAGGCAATTCTGTACACAGCGTTGATAAGTTGCTTGGGCGCTCTTGAGCCCAAAAGGCATAGATAAATAGCAGAAGGCTCCAAAGGGAGTGATAAACGCTGTTTTCTCCTGGTCCTTAACCGCCATTTTGATATGATGATACCTAGAATATGCATCCAAAAAGCTCAAACGCTCACAACCCGCAGTGGCATCAATAATCTGGTCAATGCGGGGGAGGGCAAAAGGATCTGCTGGACAAGCCTTGTTAAGATCTGTGTAATCCACACACATGCGCCAAGTGCCGTTTTTCTTAAGAACCAGCACCGGATTAGCAAGCCACTCTGGATGGAAGACTTCAACGATAAAACCAGCCGCTAAGAGCCTGACCACCTCTTCTCCAATAGCATTGCGCCTTTCTTCGTTAAACCGGCGGAGAAACTGCTTCACCGGTTTGTACTTGGGATCAACATTAAGAGTGTGCTCAGCGAGTTCCCTCGGTACACCTGGCATGTCGAAGGCTTCCATGCAAAATGTCCCGATTCTCACGGATGAACTCGATGGCGCGCTTTCCTATTTCGGGTCAAGTTGGCGATGATGTGAACTGCTTGGATGAATCGCCCGAACACGAAGTCAACAAGCTTAGTCTCGGCTGCCGATTTGAACTTTAAATCCGGATCATGCTCGTAGTCGGCTTCTTCAAAGGGTCATGTCCGCCGGATCAACATTGTCCTTATAATATTTCAACTCCTCTCAGTAGCACAAACCGACTCTGCATAGGCGCATCACCTTCCTCACATTCCAAAGCAATCTTGCGGCTTCCGTGAACCGTTATTGTCCCCTTGTGACCCGGCATCTTGAGCTGTAAATAGATATAACAAGGCCGTGCCATGAACTTGGCATAAGCGGCCGCCCAAACAGGCGTGATATGGGCTCGGATTTTCACCACCTCAAAGGTCGGTGTCTCGATCGGGAATCATGATCATCCCCAAAAGCCACTTCGAGCTATCTTGCCAGCAGGGTATGCGAGACTTACCGGTACCACACCATGGAACACCGTATTAGAGCGGTTTTAAACTTTTGTCTATTAGCCCCATACGGCGGAATGTCTCATAATACAGGATATTAATACTGCTCCCTCCATCCATGAGCACTTTGGTGAACTTATAACCTCCCACGAGGGCTACCACCAATGCCGGTGGCCGGATTATCAACCCGAAGAGGTGATCCTCCCTGCTCCACCACGATTGGCTGTTCCGACCAAAATATCGTGGTATGCGGCGGTTCAATAAATTCACCGCTCGCTTGAAGTTTCTGGTCTCTCTTATCCAAGCTAGTTGTGAAAGCGTGATATTGGCCCTTGTTCAACTGTTTGGATGGCTCGATAACCCGGATTGCTGCTGCTGCTGCTGGTTGTAACCACCTTGGTTATTCGACTATTCGATTATTACATCGCCCAGATTACCATTAAATCCTGAACGAATTTCCTCCACCGTAACCGGCCGGATCTGAACCGCCGCCAGAGTCGTGATCATACCGGAAGCGTTAGAACTCTTGAACTCCTGCATAGCGTGCAGTCCTTCCAAAGGTGGTTGGCTGGCATCTCCTTCGTCCCATGCTTGGACAGGGTTGATTCAATAGATAGTTCAAGCGGTCGGATTGGGATTAGCGCTCCGCCGATTGGCTGTTTACCCTTGCGCCGCTGGCCCTTGTCCTGCTAGCGTTGGTATTAACTTCTGAAGTCCATGTTGCCATCCGCTTCGCTTGCCATTACCTGCTGAGTGATGTTCTTTGGCCCTTGGAGTTGTTGTTCTTCCTTCCTTCCTGTCTTGTCATCATCGGACTCGGGATCCTTGGTACTATCGGAATCAACATACTTCACTAAAGCGCCCATGAGAGTTCCCATGTCATTACAAAATCGCTTCATGCGCCCCAACTTTAACTTCAGGGGCTGAAAACGGCAGTTGCCCTCCAGGGTTAAGATCGCAGAGTTAGCGTTGATCCGATCTGATGAGTGCAAGATTTCCGAAACACGGCGTACCCAATGGGTTGTTGACTCCCCTTCCCCCTGGACACAAGCCGCCAAGTCCACTACGGACATGGGCTGCTTACAAGTATCTTTGAAATTCTGGATAAGCGGGTTATGGCTGGGCCCATGAACTGATAGAATTGGGCGGCAAGCTCTTTAACCAAATGCGGCCCGTCCTTCAAGCATCATGGTAAAATACTTTGCACACGGCCTCATCCACATCTAGCATCTCCATGGCCATCTCATAGCTCTCTATCCATGCTACGGAGATAAATCAGCGGTGTAATTCGGCACCTTGCGCGGACCCTTGAAGTCTTTGGGCAGCGCGACGTTGCATAAAGCGGGATCAAACAGGCACCCCAAGCTAGAAACAACCCTGGCTCGACCGAGGTGGTGGGGCGAACCGGCGTAAGTGGACGCGCCTGGTTACATGCTGCTAACTCGGCCTCCCGCCGTGCGGGCCGGTCCACCACTTCACGAGCATCGCGAATACCGCCCTGCCGGGTTATGGCCATGGGCGCTTCACGGTCTTGTCGTTGCTCGATACTAGCGGTTCATCCACACTGCTGTAGCTCCTGCTCGGCTGTGGGGTGGAATGAATCCGGTCACGGCTATCTGAGTATGCTTCTGTTGGATCAAAGCAGTTCAAAGCTCCTTAACCCGTAGCGTCTCTACGCTGCGGAGAATCTCCTTCGATCGGGATGGCCTCCAATCGTGAAGCGGCAGCGACAAGATTGTCCATAGGATTGGAGTATTGACCGGAGGTGTTTGCACATCTGAGCACTGCTGGCGTTATGGCGGTAGATCTATTAAGCGGGGCTGGACGGTGGCGCCCGTCCCAGTGCTTCCGCCGGTTTACCACCGGCGGATTCTGGTTCCCGCTCGGGGGTGTTGAAGAGGTCTCTGGCTTCAAAAACTGAAGACAAACAGGATCTGTATTTCCTCTTCATGACTTCATGTGACGCGTTCTGATCCAACATGAGCCTATAAGCCTGCGCATCTAAAGCGGCCCGCTCTGCCGTCATCCTGGCGTCTGCAGCTGCTAGATCCGCTTTGGCCTGAGTGATTTGTTCCTTCACGTTCGCAATCTCTGCGTTATGAGCATCCTGATCCGCCGGGTTAGCCTCTGCCATGAGCGCAGCTAACGCATCGAACAGATCTGATAAAACTTGAGCCGACGGGCGCATAGAGCCTCCTGCCCCGGCAGCCGTCGCCGCTGTTGAACGGCGATCATTACGCAGCGATCGAAGAGTGAAGCGCTGCTTGTGTACCGGCCATGAATATTCCAACCCGGTTGGGCAGATCGGAGGGTCCGGAATACTATCGCCATCGGGCGGCCCCTCATCGGCCGTCTTGCAACTGGTACAATGATTCGGTTTCTCGGTCGAGGACTCGTCACGAAATAGGCAGCGGTCTCGCTACCATATCGATTCGTCCTCATGGTTTCCTCCGTGGATGACTCCCACGGCGCGCTTCACGGCGGTTTCACTGGGCAGATCTCGTCGTTGAGCCGTCTCGGCGAGGTCGGTGCGGATGTCCGCTCGGAGCCCTGGCTCACCAATCTTGCCGATGAAAGCGTGTATGCCACCAAAGGGGACCCGGTACCCGTGCTCGATTGAGCCGGCCTCGGGGCCCCATCCTGCGTCGTCGATGTAGAGCTTGCCACGGCGACTCTTGGTCATCCGGCCACAAAGCATAGCCTTGAGTCCTTGAACTTGCCCTCCAAGATCATCAAACCATCGTGCGATAGCCCCACGGTGGGCGCCAAGCTGTCGTTTTTTGTCACGGCAGATGTCCTCGTGAAAGGACTTAGTCGTGGAGCCATCGCTACGGGTTAACTTGAAGGGTTAAAGCGGACGCAAAGACACAAGAGTTTATACTAGTTCGCCCTTCGATGAAGGTAAAACCCACGTCTAGTTGTGATGGGATTGGCGTGGTTTCGATGACTAGGGAGCAAATAAGCTTCGCCTAGGCCTCGAGTTGTTGTTATCGCCTTGAACCGCCATTGGCTCGTCCTTTATATACACGAGTTGGCCTTGCGGCGGTCTCTGAGTCGAGTCGACCTATACAAAGTGTCCGGCTCGGTCTCTCTCCTTTCTAACTTATATTACAAGTTTACATAATCATGGCGGTTTACCACTATGGGCCCTAATCCGCCTTTGGGCCGTGGGCTTCCAAGCTTTACTAGTTGAACGCCATCTTCAAGACCTTCATGGGCTTCAGCACAGGCTAAGGTGAACCGGGCCCTCCTGGCCGGTTTATACTTAGTAGCTATATCCTCAACAATGACTATTATCAACGGAGAGCTGCATCATTGCAGTGTTACAGGGGCGTTTCAGCATTGTGTATCTCCTGAAGAAGGCTGTGAAATTTTACGCGAGATCCACGAAGGAGATTGTGGTCCCCACGCCGGTTCAAAATCTTTGGTGGCTAAGGCGTTTCATCATGGTTTCTATTGGTTAACAGCTCATGCTGATGCTGAGGACTTGGTCAGACGATGTGATGGCTGTCAGAAGTTTTCAAGGCGCGCTCATGTACCAGCTCAAGAATTGAGGATGATTCCAATTACTTGGCCGTTTTGCGACTTGGGGGCTGGATATGGTTGGGCCTTTCAAGAGGTCCAAAGACAAGAAGACCCGCCTTTTGGTGGCGGTTGACAAGTTCACAAAGTGGGTGGAGGCAAAACCAGTTTGCAAGTGTGACGCGGCCATGGCGGTTCAGTTCATCAAAAAGGTGATTTTCCGGTTTGGCTTTCCACATAGCATTATCACTGACAATGGTACCAATCATTAAAGGGTGCAATGAAGGAGTTACATCAGCGTGAGCACATACGACGATATATCATCAGTGGCTCACCCACAGTCTAATGGTCAAGCGGAGAGGGCCAATCAAGAAATTTTGAGAGGCATCAAACCCCGGCTTATGGTTCCCTTGCAGCGGACGCCGGGTTGTTGGGTTGAGGAGCTACCTTCAGTTATATGGAGCATCAACACCACACCCAACAGATCGACAGGATACACGCCGTTCTTCAGGGTTTATGGAGCGGAGGTGGTTCTTCCTAGTGACATCCATCATGATTCACCTCGTGTGGCGGCATATGTTGAAGCTGATAACGAGAAGGCACAACAAGAAGCTCTCGACCTGTTAGATGAGGAGCGCGACATAGCGGCCACCCGTTCGGCGATTTATCAGCAAGATCTGCGTCGCTATCATAGCCGCCGGGTTAGAACCAGAACCTTTCAAGAAGGAGATTTGGTGCTTCGGCTCATCCAGGATCAGATGGATATGCACAAGTTGTCCCCACCTTGGGAAGGACCTTTTGTGGTCAGCAAGAATCTATTCAATGGGTCATACTACCTAATCTATGTTCGAGAGCGCAAAGACTCACGTAAATCGGAGGAGGAGACCAGCCGGCCGTGGAAAATTGCTCATCTTCGGCCTTACTATACTTGAGCTCTAGGCTCTGTTTATGTACATATTATGACTATGTATATATTATGATCAATATAATAAACCGGAACCTCAGTTAAGCGGGGTATCTGTTGTTTTCTTACATCATGTGTGGTTACATGGAGCTTTTGTTCTAAAGCGGCGTCCGGTTTACCCCTTGGTTTAGCTTCTCGAAAGCTCTATATTATATCACTGGGGGGCTATGGTCGTATCCGAACCATAGCAAAACCTTTTGATAGGCGCAATGCCACAACATCACTTGGGGGCTATGGTCGTATCCGAACCATAGCTACGCCTCTTGATCGGCGTAATGCCACAACATCACTTGGGGGCTTGATCGTATCCGAACCATATCTACGCCTCTTGATCGGCGTAATGCCACATCATCACTTGGGGGCTTTGGTCGAACCCGAAGCATAGCTACACCTCTTGATCAGCGTAATGCCACAACATCATTTGGGGGCCTCATCGAACCCGAACCATAGCTACGCCTTCTTGGGGGCTTGGTCGTGGCCGAAACATGGTTACGCCTCTTGATCGGCTCAAAGCCTCGCCTACAATGGTTTTTATTTGCCTTTGTTTGGGTTCTGTTTTCATTTTTGATAAAGACTTTTTGTTGCTTTTTAGACCGGCGTTAAACAACCCGGTCCGACTGTCGATTACAAATTGACAGTACATGATCAAATCATAGACAGGAGACTATTTGCCCGGTCTGATTTTTCAAATACAATTATATTATGGAGTGAACCGGTGTTTATCATAACCCAGCAGGGTTTACATTGTAAACCGGCTTTATCTCAACAGGAGTAGTTTTTCTCCTAAAACGATTGGGGTTATAAGCCCCGCTACAAGGTTGGCCAGCCAACATCATGCATAAAAGTTGCAGGTATTATATATTTCCATTTTTGGTTATATGTCACAACCTAAGTTATTATCTTTGGTTATATATATATATATATATATATATATATATATATATATATATATATATATATATATATAGGTATCATGACCCGCCCGATAGTAAACTGCCAGGGCGCTTTAAGCTTCTTGTCTGCAGAAACAGCTTGGACAAGTAAATATATGGATCATATCTTATGTATGACGAATCAAAGCCAGTACTAATTGCAGATAAGTATGCGCGAAGGCATATCAGAACAAATATTTTAACTAAGCCGATTACAAGGCTTTCCAGTGCCCAACATGATCATTGTTTTCTCAAAATACATGTCGCAGCATGTAGAAGGCTAAACTGGCCTCCGGTTCATGCTTGGTCACCAGCTTGGCCTGACGGTTCCGGGTCATCTCGCGCCGGATCAGCTTCTTCTTCTCTACCTAGTGGCTGGAAATCAACAGTTGCCCAGTCGATTCCAGTTAGGGCTTGGAATACAGCTTCATCACTTATTAGCATCGACGGTTCAATGTCAGGGGCATAAGTGTGCTTACGGATTGGCGGGATGAGATTCTGAGCTTCGGGGATTGGTGCAGCAACCCGTTTGTTCTTGTCATCATAGTTTGCTTGATAGTATGACAAGTCCGCTTCTTCAACTAGTTGACAAGAGAATGGGCGTACCTCCCGGTTTATGATCCGGAGATCATCTTCGCCGAATTCTGACCCGTCTTCCTTCAAACTGGGATAGCCTTGAGCCGCTTCAATTGGATCAAAGTCGGGTACCCATGCCTTTGCCCGGGTCAGTGCAGCCAAAGCGCCCGTCCTAGCAGCAGACTTTTTCAGTTCATCAACCTGGGCAGGTAGCATGGATAACCTTTCTAAAGTATGTTTAATCAAGGTGGGAGGAGGATTGTTGTGAGAAGCAGTATATATGATCCGTTGCATGCCGGTATAAAGCTGCTCTATCAGAGTATAGGCTGCTTTTAACTTCTTCTAAACATCAGATCCAAAGTGGCCAATACGAGTTCCTATATCATTGCAAGGGTTAGTAAACCGGTGGATACATGAAAAATCTGGTTAAATCGAAAGTTATAGTGCTTACCAAACACGGCTGCGGTCATGGCATGAACCTGCCGCTTTATGCTGGTCAGTTCATCAGCTACCGGTTTAAGAGCAGCTTCTGCTTTCTCAGCTCTTTTGATCAAATCGGATTTTTCATTTTCCCAAACCGACCGTTCCTTGTTGAAGCCTTCTTTCAGTTTCTCCATAGCGCCTAAAGCGCTGGTCAGCTCTGCCTTTGCCTTGGAGGTTTCATCTTGTTGCAATTTAAGGTTTTCCTGAAGATCAGCGGTTTGGCTCTCCTTTTTGCTCAGCTCAGCCTACAAAGAGACAGTCATCTGGTCAGGTAACAGTAAATACTTGAAGTACCAAGCCCATAACAAGTTATGCCCTTGGCACTTGGGGGCTAATGCATATTTGCTCTATCAGACAATTTTTTCAAAGTCCCAAAGCACAATACAAGTATTAAGCTTGGAACTTGGGGGCTAATGTGTATTTGCTCGTAACTTGCTAAAAAGGGAATTTTTTCTATAAAGTCCCGCTTCATCTGTATACAGTTAAACCGGCCTTTGGAGGCTACATCGGTGAAGTTAAAATGCATTGTTGCAAGCTCGAAGATTGCTATCAAAGTCCCTGTTTAAGTTGCTATCTTAAACCGTCACTTGGGGGCTACTACAGTTGATAAACTGCAAACACAATACAGAAAGAGAAGTATGCATGAAAGTTACCTCATATTTTTCCTTCATCATATTGACCAGACCGGCTTCATAGTCACGGCTCGTGAACAGACGGTTCAGATAGCCGGAATGAAGGTCTTGAGCGTTCAGATGGGTATAGGCGGACAGATCGGCATTCCATTTGCTTTTACCAATTGCAGAAGGTTCTTCCTTGGCGTTATGCTTCGACAAAGCGACATGATTCCCTGGATCTGTATAGCCAACGCCAGTAATCAAAACGTCATCATCCTTTTCCACAGCAGCTCGTACTGGGGTCGTCGGTTTGTTGATATTCTTTGCTGGACTTGCCGGTTTGTCAGTTCGAAGAGAACGGGCCGGTTCATCAGCATGGCATGTGGTGTCAATGTCTGCCGGTTCAGTAACAAAGTCATCGTCTTGAGGCGGTGGATCATTCAGCACATCATCAAGGTGGGCTTCTACATGATCTAGAGTTTTCTCCGGTTCAGCAGCTGTATCTTCTTCTGACGGTTTGTTCAGGCGAGCTTTCTTGCTTGGTCTGGGCTTAGCGCTGACAAAATAAAAACACGAAGGTCAGTATAGCATATAAAATGCATATCAAGAATAAGGCAGCTTACCCAATAACCATTTTGAGGGGTGGAAGTTTGGTGGCTGACGACTCGCCAGAGGATGAATGAGAAGTGCCCTGATAATTGAAATCAGATGGATTAAGAGGTTGACGAAAACAGCCTACTTTGGGGCATGACATGTCAAGGGAATTAGAGACCTCTGATAGTCGTTTCCGAACCGGACTGTTCGGTAAACCAGCGGAGGTAACTACCTGGCCGCTATGCCGGGTTGTGCGGCGAGCCTCGTGCTGTTGTGTCTTCACAAGAAATTTTGGATCCAGATAAGCAAGAGGATGTGAAAATTTAACTTTCTGGTTTCCTCGACGGATTTTAAGTGAAGGCAAAGGGTTTGAATCAGAGGAAAGAACGATTACCTATACAACATCGGCGTGACTGACTTCAGCGTCGTCCTGGCAATAATCATCATCAATAAGGCGCATGAAAAATGAACCAAGTGAGTCAAGTTCTACCTCAAAATCCGAGTTACCCACATCATCGTCAGCCGGTGGATCGGAGGATGCAGTGGTTCTCTTCTGGTTGGCAGGCCTTTTCACAGCTTTGGTCTTTTGGCGGGTTGGCTTCACCGGTTTTTCCTGCGGAGGTGTTTTGTTCCAGAACGGATCATTGTCCTGCCAAAAAGTCATCACATTTTCAGAACATATCGGGACAGATGCAATTTCAGATAAAACGAATAGTATAATTCTTACAGCTGGCGGTTTGTTGATGGTGCAGAAAGGGGGGAGTCCGGTTTGAGCACAGGTAGCCTCCGGTTCATTCAGCATCTTTTTTACAGCTTCAGTGACTTCGTCATCTGTAAGCTGAATATCAATGTGCCGTTGAGCATCATTCAATTCCCCTGTGTACTCACACATCAAACCGGGGCGTTTGCTCAAGGGAAAAACGCTCTAACTTATCCAGCAGCGTGCAAAATCAACTCCTATCAAACCCTTGGCCATAAAGGCCCTAAGCTTGGATAGTTGAGGAGCATATTTGCTTCTTTCTTTAGCAGTCAGCCTTTGAGAAAAAGGGTGTGTGTTGCTCAGACGTTCAGGACGGTAACCCGGCAGGGGATTCTCATCAGCTGGGGACGTATCCTTGCAGTAAAACCAAGTTTGGTTCCACTCTTTGGGGTATTTGTGGAGATTGGCGTGAGGAAAGGTGACTTCTTTCCTCTTACGAATCGCCATCCCGCTTGATTCTGTGTTAGGCCCATCTTTGAATTACGTGCGGCGGTTCGGATGAAAGCAATCCCTGAATAGCTCTACTGAAGGTTCCTCTTGAAGGTAAACCTCACAAAACACTTGAAAATGGCAGATGTTGGTTACAGAGTTAGGACCAATGTCTTGTGGGCGCAGTTGAAAGTTGGTCAGTACATCCCGGAAGAATTTTGAACCGGGAGGGTTGAAACCCCGGCTTAGGTGGTCAGCAAAAACAACAACTTCTCCGTATTTAGGAGTAGGAGGACATTCCGAGCCAGGACCCTCCAGTGAATGACGTCTTTCTTGCTTAAAGCGCCCGTTTTGACAAGGTTGTCTAACTGTTCCTCTGTTACTCGAGAAGGGACCCAATTGCATTCATACACTTTTTTGGCCATGGCAATGAGGATCTACAATATAATGGTTTCCGGTTCAAGATTTACATTGGACAACTAGCTATACAGTGATACAGGATGTAAGTATACTGCTAAACCGGAGTCAGCTATTTACAAACCGGAGTTTAACAGTGAAACAGTGCGCTAGTGAAGGTGATAAGCAGAAATACATTGGCAGTTCAACAAGGGGACTAATGGTATATACCAGGTTGTCATTTTTTCTACAAAGTTAAACCGCCTAGTCTAAAAACATTGAAGAGTAAAGACTACATGCGTATAAGTGAAGGAAAACAGATTTCACAAGTTGGTATTACCATTTTGGATCTGCGGCATATCAGAAAGGGAAAATATATTCAGACCTAAGGAGTGGTGCCGAAACAATGGAGAAAGGTTCAGATGGGATCTTCTATCTTAGCAAGGCGCATTAGATGGGGAAAAAGAGCTACGGCTATCATTAAACAGGATAATTATCAAGGTCTGGATCAAAACCCTATTGTGCAGGCAATGGACACTGATGAACACCGAAGAACATCGACGAACACCAAAACCCTAGAACAGATCTATGGTGGAAAGAGCAGAAAGCTTACCTGTGCTGAGGAAGAAGCGGAGAGGCGCCGCCGTTTTCTGGTGCGTTCAGGGTGATGCAGCGGCCAGAGTCGAGGCAGAGGCGACAGTCGACGATGGCGGCGGAGCTCCAAGGGTCGAGTGGCGCAAGGAAGACGACGACGCGAAGAGGCATGAGGGGAAAAGGTGAAAATGACCCCTCGACCCTATTTATAAAGGCAATGGATAAGTGTCAGGCGCGAAAATCGAGGAGCCAAAAATTTGGAAAGCGGAGCTATCGCCTCCATTATCGGAGACCCATTAATGAAGATGTGTCATGCACAGTTTAACAGATGACGTCACGACGGTTTACCACGATTTGGGAAGATGACGTCACGGTGGTTTACAAAATTATGTGAAAATGTTGAAGATGAAGTTTTCTTGAGGACTAACATGAACCAGTTCAAATCAGTCTGGGGCCTAATGTTGGGGATATTACTACTAGGCGTAAACCGGCCAGGAGAGGCCGAATTAACTTGAAGCCCATGAAGGCGACGATGGCGCTGAGTAGAGGCCTGACCCGAACCGGTTTAAGGCCTGTAGCTATAAACCGGCATTGATATGTAACTTGCATTGTAAGGTAGAAAGAGCGGAGACCGAGCCGGACACGTTTATGAGCCGGCCTCGGGACTCTGTAAACCGACGAGCGTCAACCCATGTATATAAGGGGACGACCCGACGGCTGTTCAGGAGGAGAGTCAATAACTCGAGACTCAGGCTGTCACATCCCTAGTCCTGGCATGCACTAGGCTAGCCTTCATGTTGCATCATGTTTAAAATTTTTGAAACTTGAACTGAGGAGATTTGGAAGCCTCAAAATTTAAATAAAAGAAGGGCAAAACCCCTAAAATCTCATTCATTGTTCCCAAAATGTTCTTCTTAAATGTTTGATAATTTTTGGCAAGGGTTCTGGTCCCAACCAAAATATTGAACATTTATAAGGAATTAATCTTGGGATTTTGAATTTAAATCATTAGCTATTTGAATTTGAATTATATTCATATAATTAGAATATAATTTCAGATACCCTGAAATATTTTATGAGCTTTTGGAAAAGTCCATCTAGCAGAATAAAAATATTCAGAGGAGTTTTTGGCATTGTTTGAATTGTTTTAAATTCAAAACAGTGGCAAAAGATTTAAAACAAAACAGAAACAGAAAACAATAAAAGGAACAGAACTCACCTGGCCTTACATAGCGGCCCATTAGGCAGCCCAGCCCACCGGGGCACCATCGTCTTCAACCTCGCCTCTTGGCGAGGCGTGTCAACGCCCGTGCCGAGCCTCCACCTCCTGCTTCGTCTTGTGGCCTTCATGAGTTCATTGCTTTCGCTCGAGACGCCCAGCACCTCGCCCTCCCCCGCCTCTCTGGCAACTCCCCACCGCTCCGGCTCTCTCTCCCGCAGCCGCCCGAACACACCCTTGGCCTCAGCTCACCGCCGTCGTGCCCACAGGCCCTCCCTCGCCTCGCCGACGTATCCATGGCCTCCGCCGTGACGCCCCCGTCCTCTCCGCCGAGTCACATGACGCCGGACGCCCTCGGGAACCGTCGTCGACGCCATCTTCGTCCTCTGCTCCGGCGGCCGCCGACGACCGATTCTTCGTCACCAGGCCGTCCCCGAGCACGCTGAGATCACCGGCGCCCCCACCGTGAGCTCCTCTACCGAACCCCTCTCTCCCCACCATCGATTCCCTGCTCTAGCTCTGCTGTCCACCGCGACCGAAGGTCGCCGCCGCCGTGCCTCGTCACCGCCGTGGCTGGAGCCGTTGTAGCTCGCAGCCGAGCACACCACCGTGCTCATCACATCTCCGAGCCCGCAGCCAGCACGATTTCTCCCGCGTGCCCTCTAGTGCCAACCCACCCACCGAACGAACGCCGCCGCCTTGGAGCTCGCCGCCGTCGATCCCGCCACCCGACCCAGCTAACCCCACCAAGAGCTTGGCTCCTCCCAGCTCCTCTAGATGCTTTCCCGATCCATTTGGTGGCGGAATGGCAAATTTCACTTGCGCCGCCGCGTCGCTCGCCAGTGTTAAACGCCTTGGCGCCCGTGACGATCGTGACCGGCGTGGGTTGACCTTGCCGGTTTGACCTCCCCTCTCCCTCATCGACATGCGGGCCCGCCCGCTAATTAAGTTAGATTAGTATTAACTAAGTTAGGTTAGTTAGTTGAACACGACACTCGGGACCCACAGGTCAGGGTTTGACCTGGACCTGGCGCCTTTGACCTGCTGACGTCACCCGATGTCATCTCGACATAATAACTAGGTTTCTAGATTTAATTTAATTCAGGAATTTCAGAAAATGCCTAAACTTTAATAAATCATAGAAATTCAACCGTAACTTCGGATGGAAATAATTTATATATGAAAATGATCAGAAAAATATGAAGAATCTGTTTATGCCATGATCATGCATGTTTGAACAAGTTAACCTCACTGAATAGGATGAATCATGATTAGGGTAACTTATGAACTAGCATTTGGAGTTGGAATTCAACCTTGTTTGAATTCCACTTCAACTAACTTGGATTATTATTGCATTAGGTGAATTCAGTTCATTAACATGATCATGCATCATATATGTGCATTGCATTGATTGTGTTCTTTCTCAGTTGCCGGTGTTTTCCCCTCTCGGTAGACGATGTACCGACGATGAGTTCGATGACACCGATGAAGAACTATATTATCTTGAAGTGCCGAGCAAGCAAAACCCCTTGTTCATTCCGATATAATCCCACTCTCGCTCCTGCTCTATTTTACTGCATTAGGACAACAACGACTCATGTGTTACTTGCTGCGGTAGCTGAACCCCTTGATCCTTTGCATGACCTGTCATTCCACAGTAATTAGATGAAACCCACTAGCATGAGTAGGAATTGTTTGAGCCATGTTGTGCCTACTCATTTATGCTTGTTTGTCATGCCTGCTCTGCTTAGAGTTGAGTCGGGTCTGATTCATCGGGAATGAATTGGAAAGTGGTGAACATGTCCTACCGTGTGTGAACTAAGTGTGTGAACACGATTTGGTAAAGGTAGCGGTGAGAGGCCATGTAGGAGTACATGGTGGGTTGTCTCATTGAAACCGTCCTCGGGAACTGAGTTACGTGTTTGTGATCCATGAACAGTTACTACCACACATTGGGTTCCGTAACTCGACCCTCTCGACTTATTAATCAACTTGATCTCTGTCCGGGAGTTGCAACTAGTTTCGGTGTTTGTAGGTAGTGTTAGTAGTCTACCAAGTGGCACCGGTGCAGGTGGGCTTGGGACAGACTAGGCACCTGATGTACGGTGTACCAAGTGGCACCGGTTGGTGGGCTTGGGAACCCTGCTCACATCGTTTGGGGCCGTGGCGACACCCGGCGGATCTCCTGCGGATGGAACCCGAATAGGCGATAAACCCGGACGAGAGACTTGTGTGGTTAGTCGGTCGTGGCCGACTCCCTCCCGGCTTCCGCTTGAAGGTTGCCGAGGTACATAGCGTGTCTGAGGCGATAAGTGGCGAGAGCGTGTGTGAAGAAGTACACCCTGCAGGGTTATCATTATCTATTGAATAGCGGATTCCTCGGATATGGAAACTTGGACCCTTGCATAGTTCATAGACAAGTGAAAGTGGATACTCTAAAATACGCAAGATAAGCGTGAGTGCTATGGATGGCGTTCTCGTAGGTAGACGGGAGCGGATCCATAGTGGTGTATTGATATGGTGAATATGTGGAGTCGTAGCGCCACCTCAAAAGAGTTACTTGCGGTCGTAGTTCAGGATAGCCACCGAGTCAAAGCTGGCTTGCTGCGTCAAACTCCACCACCCCTTTTGATAATGATGCATATGTAGTTAGTTCGATGTAAGTCTTGCTGAGTACAATTGTACTCACGTTTGCTTATTTTATGTTTTGCGAGAGGCGTCGGTCTCGCTAGTAGTTCCACGTGGACTTGACGTTTAGCTTGTTACCTCAGCTACGATCTTGTGCCTCGGCGAGATCTGGTAGATAGTCGGGCTTCTCAGCCTTTTTCATTTATAGTTATGCGTACCCTGCACATGTTTAGCTTCCGCTTGTGTTTTGACTTGTATGCTTTCGAGTGTTGGGTCATGAGACCCATGTTTGTAATATCTCGCTCCTCGGAGCCTAATGAATAATATCTGAGTCGAGAGTTATGTTGTGATGCCACGTCGTATTTACACATATTGAGCATATTGTGTGTATGTTTGAAATGCTTGGTATGTGTGGGATCCGACAAACTAGTTGTTTATCCTTGGCAGCCTCTCATATGGGGAAATGTAGTCTCGTGCCTCCGGCGATAGTAGTCCGCTTCAGCCCGGTTCACGGAGTCCTGCTAGCCCAGCACTACTGCTTGGACACTTGACTGGCGGCATGTGTTCCACTTCGTTCCTATGTACATCCTTCGGGAAATGTCACGCGGTGTTATTCGAGTCCTGCCTAGCCTGCTACAGCCGGGATACCGGAGTCCTGTTAGCCAGTGCTACAGCCCGAATATATCGTTGATGACCGACATGCTCGATGTGATTCATGTATGCCTGTCCCCATGGGTTAGCGCGCTTTGGGTTCACGACTAGCCATGTCGGCCCGGGTTCTTTGTCATATGGATGCTAGCGACACTATCATATCGTGAGCCAAAAGACGCAAACGGTCCGGGGCATGGTAAGGCGACACCATGGGAATACCGTGCGTGAGGCCGCAAAGTGATATGATGTGTTACATGCTAGATCGGTGTGACTTAGGATCGGGTCCGACAGCGTTGGTATCGAGCCTGATGCTCAGAGGATTACCAAGCCAAACTGGTCGAAGTTGTGTCTAGAAATGCTTTAGTTATGTAAGGAATTGATTGTGGAAGGAGCGTAAGGCTCTTTTTACTCCTTATACCTCATGGCCTTCTGATCTGAGTCATCCTCTTCTCTTCTACGGGGTTAAGAACTAGGCTTCTCATCTATCTATTAGGATGACGTGTTACTAATCCATAGACTTATAAGATTGTTGGTTTTAATCCCGTTCGGTTCCTACTATTTACGTATGATAACTGTTGATCCCGAATCTTGTTATGATGTTGTTGAGTGGTTATGCCACCATTTCTGCAGGATGTCTCAAATCATTTTGAGCATTTACAGCCGTTATGCTGTCCGAGTTATCCAGGTCTCTAAATAGTGCGATGCATTTGCAAATCCCTTCTTCCGTTCTGATGTCCTTTTGGGCAGATTAAGCACACTAACCGGTCGATTGAGGTACTCCATTGCCTCGACATATATGTTGGAACTATTATTATGATCCTAGGTGTTTAGGAAGTCACCTAGCAATTTAGCAATGCTTTTGTATCCCTAGTGTGATGATTCTGGCCATCATTTTCGAAAGCATCCCGTGATGCCATTTAGTAGTAGGTATTCTACTCTTGGGTTGCTGAACCCGAGATTCATCCTACTTCATGTTGTTAGTATTTGCTAGTGCCTTTAGGATATTAGTAACCTTGCGATAGTCCTCAAGGTCCGTGGTATTTCCTTCTTCCAAATACTACGAACCGCTTATGGCAGAAGTTCTTTTGAGCCAAAAGATCACAATAAGAGTGCTCTTGAGGAGTTCTCCATTCATAATTGTGAATCTGCCAATTCTACCTTTTCGCATGGATTATCCGGAAGAAATGTTGAGCTTGCTCGACATACTAATCTGTGCATCCACAACTCAGAAAATTATATGTTCCTTTGAGTTGTTCTCTTAGATGCCTTCGACCTTCACCTATCAATTGATAGCCAAGGGTATGTGTGCATTTGTGTTCATCGATGCATTTTATCCTTGTGGTCCGTCAAGCCATTCTATTCGGAATGACTAGGAGAAACAAACTCGATACCTCATCCATTTCTAGGATTGGGTCAAAGTAGTTGTATCCCGCAGATCAAATGCCAATTCAGCTTTTGATTCTGTTCTACCTCAAGTATTGCCATCTTATGTCAAGAATGTCATGGGAATTGCACAACCTCCTAGGAATTCTTGATGCAGTGATACTTCTCCTCATCATTGTTCATTTCTCGGTTCCGTGTTGATGCAACCGGAAGCCGACAAGTGAATTGTGATGTGTGAAATCAATACCCGAGCAATTTGTTGCTTGGTAGTGAATGGACAATATTCTCATTCTTAGCATGTTGGTTATCAAACCATCATCCTAAGATTGATCGTGCTACCTAGTCCTTATTTCTGGTGCACACTCGATTGATGAGTTAGGATCTTGTCAAGTCCTCACTCATTTGATAATATCGTCTTGCCCTCAAAAGCAAGATTGCTCTCGAGCTTAGTAACATACGGTGGTTCGTGACTTTCCAATTATCTTCTTGGAAGTGTTACGGGTTGTTTTCTCGACTGTTATGTTGAGCTCGTGATCAAGTTGGTTTCTTGTGAACCACCCTTTCTCCAAGAATCTGTGTTGGATATCCCTAAGCTAGTTGGTTAAGCTAGACAACAACTTGGAGAGTTGGAAGATAAAAGCTTGCCTAACTTAGTTCGATCCAAAGGGATATTCTTGTGTAGTGTGTGTTGAAGAAAGATGATATCTTCATCGATTGGTCCTCGTGATCAGTTGTTGGACCTATTGTCCTACCAATTCTTGATTTGAGTATGGGCCATTGTCAAGTCAAATCAGAACCAACGATATTCGTAATGTTGTCTTACTCGTGGTTGATCCTCGAGCATACACCATTATATCCTTTGGTCGACCAATGCTATCACCTTGTTCACATGATGGTGGAAGTCCAAAGTGATATGGAAATTCGATGAGTTCTTTGTTGAGCCCATCGGTAGCATTTTGTCTCCCTCCATGAGTCGTGTTGAACATCAACCTAGTGTTGGAAATTTGTGTAAGCATTTCTTCGTGTGCCGTTCATGAAGCTTATGCTTGGATGGTTGAAGAGACTTCCTCAATTTATGTGTTTTAGGTGTAAGTTGCCACCATGAATTTGAGAAAGGTTTGTTTTGCTTCCTCTGGAATCATTCCAAGTCAGTCATGCATGTGCGAAGTATTCTATGGTTTGATAGACTGATCATCTTCATTCCGTATGTATTCCTAGCACACCAAGCCACCGATTGATTTGTTCAAGGAAAGGAAGTTCCTTCTTAAGAGCATGCCTTATGCAAGGACTTCAATATCCTCGATCATGGTTCCCACCGAACTTCGGTAGTGTTTTATTATAAGACTACTATGTGGTCATGCTTGTGCAGGACAATGTGTTCACAGGTTTGTAGCAGAACCAGCTCATGTTTTGGAGCTTGCTATCGTAGTTCATATCCGAGAATCTATAGCGCCATCTCGTCAAATTGTGTTGCAACCTTTCCTTTTCAGACGTGCGGAGTCTGAAATATCCTAACCCCAACCAGATCTGAATCTCAGGCAGATATGATGGTTGGAACATTCCAACAGCTGCATTTCGTTCCCAGCTTGCACCGTCCTTGTGCTATCTCGCTATAGACTGTCTTCTTAGCAATTCTTGTCCAGGTTTATCCTCAAAAGTGGACTTACCATGGGTCCCCTCCACCTCCGATGATAAGCAAAAATCATCCATTGCGTTGTCTTCAACAAGGTAGTCCACATCATCCATTCTAGTCCAGGTGTACCATTCCTTTGCCTTCCACCACATGATCGCTTGCGATTGCCTTAGGCTGGTATAAAGAGTTCCAATGATCTATGGATCAAAAGTAATTCTTTTGCCACTTAAGGAATAGTTCTTTCGTCACCTTTTTCGAGGTGCCCGTTCACGGGATCATAGTAAATATTTCCTCACCACCTTGACACCATCCACCATCTCCCTAAGCGTGGAATTGTTGCCACCAATCAAACCCCGTTGTTGTTCTTCCATCCCTCTCGATGTATTTTGTGCCTCAACTCGAGATGTGTCACCGTCTCAGTTCGCGAGTCGATCATGTTTACTTGATCTTCGTGAAGATCGAATCATGTAGGGTTTTCCCCCTCTTTCCGTTGTCGTGTCGAGTGAAGATCTCGAAGACGTCAAGACCAAGATGATGGAATGAATCAACATCCTCGCGAAGGGCAAATGGATCATGAAGATTGTGATAGTTTGTGACCTCCCTTTCCCTCTTACCTCACGTCTTGAATCTCGGGGCGAGATTCTTGTTTAAGTGGGGGTGAGTTGTCACATCCCTAGTCCTGGCATGCACTAGGCTAGCCTTCATGTTGCATCATGTTTAAATTTTTGAAACTTGAAATGAGGAGATTTGGAAGCCTCAAAATTTAAATAAAAGAAGGGGCAAACCCTAAAATCTCATTCATTGTTCCCAAAATGTTCTTCTTAAATGTTTGATAATTTTTGGCAAGGGTTCGGTCCCAACCAAAATATTGAACATTTATAAGGAATTAATCTTGGGATTTTGAATTTAAATCATTAGCTATTTGAATTTGAATTATATTCATATAATTAGAATATAATTTCAAATACCTGAAATATTTTATGAGCTTTTGGAAAAGTCCATCTAGCAGAATAAAAATATTCAGAGGAGTTTTAGCATTGTTTGAATTGTTTTAAATTCAAAACAGTGGCAAAAGATTTAAAACAAAATGTAAGCAGAAAACAATAAAAGGAACAGAACTCACCTGGCCTTACCTGTAGCCGGCCCATTAGGCAGCCCAGCCCACCAGGGGCACCGCTGTCTTCAACCTCTGCCTACTGGCAGAGGCGTGTCGACGCGCCCGTGCCCGAGCCTCCACCTCCTGCTTCGCGCTGGCAGCGCCCCGCGAGTTCAGCTGCTCGCCTGGAGACGCCCAGCACCCCCTCGCCACTTTCCCCCCCCGCCTCTCTGGCAACTCCCCACCGCTCCGGCTCTCTCTCCCGCAGCCGCCCGAACACACCCGCAGCGCGCAGCTCACCGCCGTCGTGCCCACAGGCCCTCCCTCGCCTCGCCGACGTATCCATGGCCTCCGCCGTGACGCCCCCGTCCTCTCCGCCGAGTCACATGACGCCGGACGCCCTCGGGAACCGTCGTCGACGCCATCTTCGTCCTCTGCTCCGGCGGCCGCCGACGACCGATTCTTCGTCACCAGGCCGTCCCCGAGCACGCTGAGATCACCGGCGCCCCCACCGTGAGCTCCTCTACCGAACCCCTCTCTCCCCACCATCGATTCCCTGCTCCAGCTCTGTTGTCCACCGCGACCGAAGGTCGCCGCCGCCGTGCCTCGTCACCGCCGTGCCTCGTCACCGCCGTGGCTGGAGCCGTTGTAGCTCGCAGCCGAGCACACCACCGTGATCATCACATCTCCAGGAGCCCGTAGCCAGCACCGTTTCTCCCGCGTGCCCTCTAGTGCCAACCCACCCACCCGAACTCCGGCCGCCGCCTTGAGCTCGCCGCCCGTCGATCCCGCCACCCGACCCGGCTAACCCACCAAGAGCTTGGCTCCTCCCAGCTCCTCCTAGATGCTTTCCCGATCCATTTGGTGGCCGAATGGCAAATTTCACTTGCGCCGCTGCTTCGTCCTTCGCCGGTTAAACGCCTTGGCGCCACGATGACGACTGACGGCGTGGGTTGACCCTTGCCGGTTTGACCTCCCCCTCTCCCTCACTGACATGCGGGCCCCGCCCGGCTAATTAAGTTAGATTAGTATTAACTAAGTTAGGTTAGTTAGTTAGACACTGACACTCGGGACCCACAGGTCAGGGTTTGACCTGGACCTGGCGCCTTTGACCTGCTGACGTCACCCCGATGTCATCCTGACGCAATAACTAGGTTTCTAGATTTAATTTAATTCAGGGAATTTCAGAAAATGCCCTAAACTTTAATAAATCATAGAAATTCAACCGTAACTCGGATGGAAATAATTTATATATGAAAAATGATCAGAAAAATATGAAGAATCTGTTTATGCCATGATCATGCATGTTTGAACAAGTTAACCTCACTGAATAGGATGAATCATGATTAGGGTAACTTATGAACTAGCATTTGGAGTTGGAATTCAACCTTGTTTGAATTCCACTTCAACTAACTTGGATTATTATTGCATTAGGTGAATTCAGTTCATTAACATGATCATGCATCATATATGTGCATTGCATTGATTGTGTTCTTTCTCAGTTGCCGGTGTTTTCCCCTCTCGGTAGACGATGTACCGACGATGAGTTCGATGACACCGATGAAGAACTATATTATCTTGAAGTGCGGGCAAGCAAAACCCCTTGTTCATTCCGATATAATGCCACTCTCTCGCTCCTGCTCTATTTTACTGCATTAGGACAACAACGACTCATGTGTTACTTGCTGCGGTAGCTGAACCCCTTGATCCTTTGCATGACTGTCATTCCACAAGAATTAGATGAAACCCACTAGCATGAGTAGGAATTGTTTGAGCCATGTTGTGCCTACTCATTTATGCTTGTTTGTCATGCCTGCTCTGCTTAGAGTTGAGTCGGGTCTGATTCATCGGGAATGAATTGGAAAGTGGTGAACATGTCCTACTGTGTGTGAACTAAGTGTGTGAACACGATTTGGTAAAGGTAGCGGTGAGAGGCCATGTAGGAGTACATGGTGGGTTGTCTCATTGAAACCGTCCTCGAACTGAGTTCTGTGTTTGTGATCCATGAGCAGTTACTACCACACATTGGGTTCCGTAACTCGACCCTCTCGACTTATTAATCAACTTGATCTCTGTCCGGGAGTTGCAACTAGTTTCGGTGTTTGTAGGTAGTGTTAGTAGTCTACCAAGTGGCACCCGATGCAGGTGGGCTTGGGACAGACTAGGCCTGATGTACGGTGTACCAAGTGGCACCGGTTGGTGGGCTTGGGAACCCTGCTCACATCGTTTGGGGCCGTGGCGCGACACCGCCGGATCTCCTTGCGGATGGAACCCGAATAGGCGATAAACACGGACGAGAGACTTGTGTGGTTAGTCAGGTCGTGGCCGACTCCCTCGCCCGGCTTCCGCTTGAAGGTTGCCGAGGTATATGACGTGTCTGAGGCGATAAGTGGCGAGAGCGTGTGTGAAGAAGTACACCCTGCAGGGTTATCATTATCTATTGAATAGCGGATTCCTCGGATATGGAAACTTGGACCCCTTGCATAGTTCATAGACAAGTGAAAGTGGATACTCTAAAATCGCAAGATAAGCGTGAGTGCTATGGATGGCGTTTCTCGAGGTAGACGGGAGCGGATCCATAGTGGTGTATTGATATGGTGAATATGTGGACTCGTAAAGCGCCACCTCAAAAGAGTTACTTGCGATCGTAGTTCAGATAGCCACCGAGTCAAAGCTGGCTTGCTGCGATCAAACTCCACCACCCCTTTTGATAATGATGCATATGTAGTTAGTTACGATGTAAGTCTTGCTGAGTACAATTGTACTCACGTTTGCTTATTTTATGTTTTGCGAGAGGCGTCGGTCTCGCTAGTAGTTCCACGTGGACTTGACGTTTAGCTTGTTACCTCAGCTACGATCTTGTGCCTCGGCAGATCTGGTAGATAGTCGGGCTTCTCAGCCTTTTTCATTTATAGTTATGCATGCCTGACATGTTTAGCTTCCGCTTGTGTTTTGACTTGTATGCTCGAGTGTTGGGTCATGAGACCCATGTTTGTAATATCTCGCTCCTCGGAGCCTAATGAATAATATCTGAGTCAGAGAGTTATGTTGTGATGCCACGTCGTATTTACACATATTGAGCATATTGTGTGTATGTTTGAAATGCTTGGTATGTGTGGGATCCGACAAACTAGTTGTTTATCCTTGGCAGCCTCTCATATGGGGAAATGTAGTCTCGTGCCTCCGGCGATAGTAGTCCGCTTCTGCCCGGTTCACGGAGTCCTGCTAGCCCAGCACTACTGCTTGGACACTTGACTGGCGGCATGTGCTCCACGCCGTTCCTATGTCCGTCCTTCGGGAAATGTCACGCGGTGTTATTCGAGTCCTGCCTAGCCTGCTACAGCCGGGATACCGGAGTCCTCATAGCCAGTGCTACAGCCCGAATATATCGTTGATGACCGACATGCTCGATGTGGTTCATGTATGCTGTCCCCATGGGTTAGCGCCGCTTTGGGTTCACGACTAGCCATGTCGGCCCGGTTCTTTGTCATATGGATGCTAGCGACACTATCATATATGTGAGCCAAAAGACATAAGCGGTCCGGGGCATGGTAAGGCGACACCGTGGGAATACCGTCGTGAGGCCGCAAAGTGATATGATGTGTTACATGCTAGATCGGTGTGACTTAGGATCGGGTCCCGACAGCGTTGGTATCGAGCCTGATTGCTGAGGATTACCAAGCCAAACTGGTCGAAGTTGTGTCTAGAAATGCTTTAGTTATGTAAGGGAATTGATTGTGGAAGGGAACGTAAGGCTCTTTTTACTCCTTATACCTCATGGCCTTCTGATCTGAGTCATCCTCTTCTCTTCTACGGGGTTAAGAGCTAGGCTTCTCATCTATCTATTAGGATGACGTGTTACTAATCCATAGACTTATAAGATTGTTGGTTTTAATCCCCAGTTCGGTTCCTACTATTTCTGTATGATAACTGTTGATCCCAGAATCTTGTTATGATGTTGTTGAGTGGTTATGCCACCATTTCTGCAGGATGTCTCAAATCATTTTGAGCATTTACAGCCGTTATGCTGTCCGAGTTATCCCAGGTCTCTAAATAGTCTGCTGCATTTGCAAATCCCTTCTTCCGTTCCTGATGTCCTTTTGGGCCAGATTAAGCACACTAACCAGTCAGTCGAGGTACTCCATTGCCTCGACATATATGTTGGAACTATTATTATGACCCTAGGTGTTTAGGAAGTCACCTAGCAATTTAGCAATGCTTTTGTATCCCTAGTGTGATGATTCTGGCCATCATTTTCGAAAGCATCCCGTGATGCCATTTAGTAGCAGGTATTCTACTCTTGGGTTGCTGAACCCGAGATTCATCCTGCTTCATGTTGTTAGTATTTGCTAGTGCCTTTAGGATATTAGTAACCTTGCGATAGTCCTCAAGGTCCGTGGTATTTCCTTCTTCCAAATACTACGAACCGCTTATGGCAGAAGTTCTTTTGAGCCAAAAGATCACAATAAGAGTGCTCTTGAGGAGTTCTCCATTCATAATTGTGAATCTGCCAGTTCTACCTTTTCTGCATGGATTATCCGGAAGAACTGTTGAGCCTGCTCGGCATACTAATCTGTGCATCCACAACTCAGAAAATTATATGTTCCTTTGAGTTGTTCTCTTAGATGCCTTCTGACCTTCACCTATCAATTGATAGCCAAGGGTATGTGTGCATTTGTGTTCATCGATGCATTTTATCCTTGTGGTCCGTCAAGCCATTCTATTCCGGAATGACTAGGAGAAACAAACTCCAGTACCTCATCCATTTCTAGGATTGGGTCAAAGTAGTTGTATCCCGCAGATCAAATGCCAATTCAGCTTTTGATTCTGTTCTACCCTGAAGTATTGCCATCTTATGTCAAGAATGTCATGGGAATTGCACAACCTCCTAGGAATTCTTGATGCAGTGATACTTCTCCTCATCATTGTTCATTTCTCGGTTCCGTGTTGATGCAACCGGAAAGCCGACAAGTGAATTGTGATGTGTGAAATCAATACCCCGAGCAATTTGTTGCTTGGTAGTGAATGGACCATATTCTCATTCTTAGCATGTTGGTTATCAAACCATCATCCTAAGATTGATCGTGCTACCTAGTCCTTATTTCTGGTGCACACCTCGATTGATGAGTTAGGATCTTGTCAAGTCCTCACTCATTTGATAATATCGTCTTGCCCTCAAAAGCAAGATTGCTCTCGAGCTTAGTAACATACGGTGGTTCGTGACTTTCCAATTATCTTCTTGGAAGTGTTACCGGGTTGTTTTCCTGACTGTTATGTTGAGCTCGTGATCAAGTTGGTTTCTTGTGAACCACCCTTTCTCCAAGAATCTGTGTTGGATATCCCTAAGCTAGTTGGTTAAGCTAGACAACAACTTGGAGAGTTGGAAGATAAAAGCTTGCCTAACTTAGTTCGATCCAAAGGGATATTCTTGTGTAGTGTGTGTTGAAGAAAGATGATATCTTCATCGATTGGTCCTCGTGATCAGTTGTTGGACCTATTGTCCTACCAATTCTTGATTTGAGTATGGGCCATTGTCAAGTCAAATCAGAACCAACGATATTCGTAACGTTGTCTTACTCGTGGTTGATCCCTCGAGCATACACCATTATATCCTTTGGTCTGACCAATGCTATCACCTTGTTCACATGATGGTGGAAGTCCAGTGAAATGGAAATTCCGATGAGTTGCTGTTGAGCCCATCAGTAGCATTTTGTCTCCCTCCATGAGTCGTGTTGAACATCGACCTAGTGTTGGAAATTTGTGTAAGCATTTCTTCGTGTGCCGTTCATGAAGCTTATGCTTGGATGGTTGAAGAGACTTCCTCGAATTTATGTGTTTTAGGTGTAAGTTGCCACCATGAATTTGAGAAAGGTTTGTTTTGCTTCCTCTGGAATCATTCCAAGTCAGTCATGCATGTGCGAAGTATTCTATGGTTTGATAGACTGATCATCTTCATTCCGTATGTATTCCTAGCACACCAAGCCACTGATTGATTTGTTCAAGGAAAGGAAGTTCCTTCTTAAGAGCATGCCTTATGCAAGGACTTCAATATCCTCGATCATGGTTCCCCACCCGAACTCGGTAGTGTTTTATTATAAGACTACTATGTGGTCATGCTTATGCAGGACAATGTGTTCACAGGTTTGTAGCAGAACCAGCTCATGTTTTGGAGCTTGCTATCGTAGTTCATATCCGAGAATCTATAGCGCCATCTCGTCAAATTGTGTTGCAACCTTTCCTTTTCAGACGTGCGGAGTCTGAAATATCCTAACCCCAACCAGATCTGAATCTCAGGCAGATATGATGGTTGGAACATTCCAACAGCTGCATTTCGTTCCCAGCTTGCACCGTCCTTGTGCTATCTCGCTATAGACTGTCTTCTTAGCAATTCTTGTCCAGGTTTATCCTCAAAAGTGGACTTACCATGGGTCCCCTCCACCTCCGATGATAAGCAAAAATCATCCATTGCGTTGTCTTCAACAAGGTAGTCCACATCATCCATTCTAGTCCGGGTGTACCATTCTAGTCCGATGTGAAGTACTATGTGTTATGAACTACTATGTGTCGTGAAGTACTTTGTGCATATGTTGTCTTCACACTTGTTTGCTTGTTATGTATCAATCCTACTTCGCATCATCGTACTATGTCTGCATATGCTACAAAATTCACTAAGTCCAAGTGCAACGCCTAGCTCATGGCGTTGCCTTTGTCTGAAAGGTGGCGCCTTCAAGCTAGGCGCCGCACAAATCTCAGAATCGAGATAGCAGATGGTGGGGCAAGTTAGAGACCGGTGTGGCGCCTAGCTTGGGCGCCACATCATATAGTCTGCGCCCACGAGCTAGGCGCGTTGCACGATACAGTGTGGCGCCTCAAGCTAGGCGCCACACAAGTCTGTAACTATCCAGAGAACAACAGAAGGTATGGCAAGTTACAGACCAGTGTGGCGCCTAGCCTGGAGGCGCCACACTGTATAGTGCAATGCCCACGGGCTAGGCGCTGCACTGTACAGTGTGGCGCCTCCAAGCTAGGCTCCACACAAGTCTGTAACTGTCCAGAGAGAAACAAAACGTGGGGCAAGTTACAGATCAGTGTGGCACCTAGCCTGGAGGCGCCACACTGTATAGTGCAACACCCACGGGCTAGGCGCTGCACTGTATTGTGTGGCGCCTCCAAGCTAGGCGCCACACAAGTCTGTAACTGTCCAGAGAGCAACAAAAGGTATGGCAAGTTACAGATCAGTGTGGCGCCTAGCCTGGAGGCGCCACACTGTATAGTGCAACGCCCGCCAGCTAGGCGCTGCACTGTACAGTGTGGCGCCTCCAAGCTAGGCGCCACACAAGTTTGTAACTGTCCAGAGAGAAACAGAAGGGCGGGCAAGTTACAGACCTGTGTGGCGCCTAGCTTGGAGGCGCCACACTATATAGTGCAACGCCCACGAGCTAGGCGCTGCACTGTATAGTGTAGCGCCTGCAAGCTAGGCGCTACATAGGTCTGTAACTTGGCATAGCTTTTGTTGCTCCAGTTGTGTCCCTCAAACTGGGTCATTTTAAGTCACAGATAGTTGCATCACAGAATAAACAGTAATTTCAGCATTACTATGAGCTAAGACATACAATCAATTCCCACCACGACAAGTTCAACATTACTAAGAGCTTCAAGTTCAACATTGCCACCAACATAGAGTGACCATCACGACAAGTTCAACATAGAGTGACCATCACGACAAGTTCAACATAGAGTGACCATCACGACAAGTTCAACATTACCACCAACATAGAGTTCAACATAGAGCTACCACCAACATAGAGCTACCATTACTAAGAGAGGACGATGACTAGTTCCTCCACGCTATCTTATTCCCCTCTTGATGGATATCTTCTTCGCCTTCCTAGGAAGAGGAACCCCCTCCGACTCCGGCTCCGGTTCCTCCATGTCATCCACATCGTCATCCAAATAGTCATCCAAAGCCGCCATCCGCGAGGTGCCGACCGTCCTTTTGCCTCTTTGGGTGAAGTCTTCAGGTGTGTACCTTCTGATTCCCTTCCTAGGATTTAACTCGTATGCAGACCGAACCTGGTACGTCCCCAAGGTCATATCATCAGCAACCTATGCATCAACAAAAGATATGGAAAGACCGTGCGTGAGGATATAGTTAGCAATGCATCAACAATTGGATATATATCCTCATGCCATACCTCTTGGGTGATCACACCCACATCCTCATCCTCCAAAGGATCAACATGGACCTGGCCTGAAGTGGGATCTGATGGTGTCGCCGACCTAGACCCTTCTGGTGATACATACCGGTCATGACAACCGAAAAGGTTTGATAGCCGCCTTAACTTTTGGCCCTGGCGCTGCAATATGTACAAGTAAATGAGAAATCGAACGTAGCAACACATGTTAAGTGCTAGTTTGAAGGAGGTGTGAACCTTAATGAATGCTCGAAGTGCACTTCCCCATCACTTTTGCCAGCCAGGGTTGTTTCCAGAATAGTCTCGGTCTCATCGGCTGTGATACGTCTCCAACGTATCTATAATTTTTGATTGCTCCATGCTATATTATCTACTGTTTTGGGCAATATTGGGCTTTATTATACACTTTTATATTACTTTTGGGACTAACTATTAACCGGAGGCCCAACCCATATTGTTTTTTATTACTGTTTGATATTTTGAGGAAAAGGAATATCAAACTGAGTCCAAACGGAATGAAACCTTCGGCAGCGTGATTTATTGGAAGATTATCATCCTGGAGGCTTGGAGATCAAGTCAGAAGATCCTTGAGGAGCCCAGGATATAGGCCCCCCCCTACAGGGCGCGGCCCCCTGTCTTGTGGACCCCTCGAGCACCTCCCGACCGACTTCTTTCGCCTATATAAGCTTACGTACCCTAAAAACATAGAATATGAAGATAGATCGGGAGTTCCGCCGTCGCAAGCCTCTGTAGCCACCAAAAACCTCTCGGGAGTCCGTTCCGGCACCCTGCCGGAGGGGGAACCCATCACCGGTGGCCATCTTCATCATCCCGGCGCTATCCATGACAAGGAGGGATTAGTTCACCCTCGGGGCTGAGGATATGTACCAGTAGCTATGTGTTTGATCTCTCTCTCTCTCTCTCTCTCATGTTCTCTCTATGGCACGATCTTGATGTATCGCGAGCTTTGTTATTATAGTTGGATCTTATGATGTTTCTCCCCCTCTACTCTCTTGTGATGAATTGAGTTTCCCTCTTGAAGTTATCTTATCGGATTGAGTCTTTATTTGAGAACACTTGATGTATGTTTTGGTGACCAACTTGCGGGTTCTGCCCATGAACCAATGCATAGGGGTTGGCACACGTTTTCTTGACTCTCCAGTAGAAACTTTGGGGCACTCTTTGAAGTACTTTGTGTTGCTTGGATGAATCTGAGATTGTGTGATGCATATCGTATAATCATGCCCACGGATACTTGAGGTGACAATGGAGTATCTAGGTGACATTAGGGTTTTGGTTGATTTGTGTCTTAAGGTGTTATTCTAGTACGAACTCTTTAATAGATCGATCCGAAAGAATAACTTTGAGGTGCTTTCGTACCCTACCATAATCTCTATGTTTGTTCTCCGCTATTAGTGGCTTTGGAGTGACTCCTTGTTGCATGTTGAGGGCTTGTTATATGATCTATCTATGTTATTATTGTTGAGAGAACTTGCACTAGTGAAAGTATGAACCCTAGGCCTTGTTTCCTATCATTGCAATACCGTTTACGCTCACTTTTATCATTAGTTACCTTGCTGTTTTTATATTTTCAGATTACAAATACCTTTATCTACCATCCATATTGCACTTGTATCACTATCTCTTTGCCGAACTAGTGCACCTATACAAATTACCATTGTATTGGGTGTGTGGGGGACACAAGAGACTCTTTGTTATTTGGTTGCAGGGTTGTTTGAGAGAGACTATCTTCATCCTACGCCTCCCACGGATTGATAAACCTTAGGTCATCCACTTGAGGGAAATTTGCTACTGTCCTACAAACATGTGCACTTGCAGGCCCAACAACATCTACAAGAAGAAGGTTGCCTAGTAGACATCAAGCTGCTTTCTTGATCTGGGCACGCTATGAACAGAAACGGTATCAAAGTGTTAGGCAAGCGAAGATGTGAATAGTGCGATGGAAAAGCAAAAAGGGCAAATACCACAAAGTTCATCATTGGAGCTGAAGGGATCACTGAGTTGCCTTTCCTGACTAATGTGTTGTACTGGTGCTGGGCTACCTCATCAAAAACGGTGGGTTCTTCCAAAATTTCCTCAGCATATGCCGGCTTGCATACCTCCACACGGGTACTTGCAAGAAACCATGTGAGATAGTTGTTGAACGCGATCGGGTAGTGCTCACGAAGCTGGGCTCGTTTTTCAGCCCTAGCTTGCTCCACACTAAGCGCGGACTGTATGACATACTTCCTGTGATGCTTGGCCCAATCCTTGATCTTCCGCTGCTTTTTCCTATCCAACCTGCAAGTTAGGCAGAATATTAGCATCATCAAAACCGCCGAGAAGCTGCTAAGTGCTCAAGGTTAATTATATCTTACGCGTGTAGCAACTTGTCCGTGTCCTCCCACTCCGGTGGTGTGGCTGGAACAAACCAAACTGGTGGAACACCCGATGTGGCAGGTGAAGCTCAACCGCCCGATTGCATATCGATGGGCAGCGATATGCCGAGATCCCTATCCCTAGTGCACATCGGTTCCTTTGAACTCCATAGGGTTACCAAAACTCTCTCCTTTTCCATCGGCTCCCATTCCACCTGCAAAATGGGATAGAATGCAAAATTGATATCGAGTTACGATACAAGCATGATAATCACTTATGCAATGTCGATTCACCTGCTCAGGCGTGATCGCGTCCAGCTCGCTCTTGTACAACTTGTACATGACCAAGGGATAATCCGTCGTCTCATTTAACACATCCCACTTGTGAGCCCAAGTGGGGAGCCGTAGTGGGTCGTCTTTGTCATCCCAATCATCATACTTCACGATCTTCGATCGTCCAACCGGCAAACGTTCCCAGCTCCATATCGAAAGTGCGAGCAGACAACCACCAATACCTCCAGAGATCCTACAACAGGCTTCGTCCAAATGCACATAAAAGAGAACATGGTTGAATTAACAGCAAGAGCGCATTGATAATGTATCAATGAAGTGAAAAGGACACAACTTCATACCTGTCGATACAAGTAAGCCAGTGTCGCCGAACCCCAACTCCATTTGCTATCGAAGATGGTCAACGCCTTCAGCCACATCCATGGAGGATTCTTGCCTGTGCCATCAGCAAACATAGTCCTAGATATCACGTACCACATGTAGACACGAGCATATGTCTTCACCGTGTCCTCATTAGCATCCTCAGGCAAGTGCCAAAGTTCGATGTAATCCACGTGAAAGGAGCACCGGCTGCAACTCTTTCTTTCTTCTTGTCTTCTGCTTCTGGTTCCTGAGGCTCCGGTGGTTCCCGATAAGGTCATGCATCTACGCGCGCCACCCATCAGAATCGGTGTTCATACATAAAGGGTTCCCATCGATAGGAAGGCCGGTGATCATAGCAATATCCTGGAGTGTCACAGTCATCTCCCCGGTCTGAAGATGGAAAGTGTGTGTCTCCGGCCTCCGATTCAATAAGCGTGGTGAGTGCTGCAGCATTGTTGGGTGGCGTCAACCGGCTGACCAACTGAATGAAAGGGAGAAGTCCTGTCTCCCTTACATACGGTGTGTACCGCTCATCATAGCGCATCCACCCAAGGGTGACCCCGTGACACCGAAGCTTCAGAGGTGCAAGCTCCTACAAACAAACAAACAAATCATTACATATGGGGCATTTGTTTTTGAAATAAACACGAAATTTATAACACCGGCAACTTTCATTATTACCCGTTGCTCCACCGACATAGCGTACGACCGGTGTTGTTTGTCCCAGTGATCATCGAGGAGCCAAACCATCCTAACAATTTGAAAGAAAGCTTTCTTGTCAACATAATTATCTTTTGAATACGAATAAACTAAAGTACGACTACTAGATGCAAAATTCAAAGCATATGTATCCAAAGCATTCTTGCCAATACAAATATAATTTCAATAAACTAAACTAGGCCAACTTCATGCAAGATTCAATACAAATAACATGTCAACCTATGTATCCAAACTATATAAATAACATGTCAACCTATCTATCCAAACCACATTCTAATCTAACAAGGGTTCCCCAAAACTAATACATGCAAGATTCAAACAAAAGTTCCCCAAATCTAATACATGCAAGATTCAAACAAGGGTTCCCCAAATCTCCGAAATAGCATACATTCTATGGATAGAAAGAAGGGGATCGAAGAAAAGTACCTTCTAGGATGGATTGGTGAAGGAATCCACAGGCCAAATCGTCAGATCTGAAGATTTTTGAAGTGGGGATTGAGAGGGGGAGAGGAGCCAGCCGCTGCAACGATGCTTCTGTAACTGCTGAAGAATGGGGTGGGTGAGGGAGGCCTAGCGCGCAAAGGCTGCATCTAAGTCAATGTGAAACGCCCGAGGGTAGGCGCTGCACATTACACCTGTGGCGCCTAGCTCGGAGGCGCTGCACTGCGGGGTGCGGGGCCCAGGGCTGCCACGGTGGACAGAGGTGCAACGCCCCCGAGCTAGGCGCTGCACCGTAGGATGTGGCGCCGGCGTGGCGGGCGCTACACAAAAGGGTCAGGGGTGTGAAATAGATTCACGGGCAGTTCATTCTGTGAATTGATTTCGTCCAGAGGTCAAAATTGTCAAATTTGCCCCCCCCCCTACACTCTCCCCACTTCCACACTAGTGGGGGCGCGCAGCAGAGCCAAGAACTTCAATGCAGGTTTCCTAAAGTTAACCAATGAAAATGTTCAAAGAAGTCCTAAAGTTAACCAATGAAAATGTTCAAAGAAGTTGATGGTGGAAGTTTCAGTCCTGGGCCGCACTCACACGGGATGTCCCAAGAGCTCATAGTGAGAGTAGTCTACATCTTGGCCGCATGATAGGAGGCAACAAAACGGGCCACCCTTTCAGCCCTCCGCCGCACTCACACGGGATGTCCCAAGAGCTCATAGTGAGAGTAGTCTACATCTTGGCCACGCTCATTCTCGATGATCATGTTGTGCATGATCACACGAGTGTGCATGATGTACCAAAGCATCTTTTGATCCCAAAATCTAGCCGGTCCTCTCACAATAGTAAAATGGGCTTGCAAAAATCCCAGAAGCTCTCTCCACATCTTTTCTACCCGCCGCCTGAGCATTGTGTAAATCAAGATTTTTCTTACCTTCCGATTTTTTCAACGGCTTCACAAATGTTTGCCACTTTGGGTAGATTCCATCCGCAAGATAGTAGACAAAAGTTGTATGTACGACCATTTGCTACAAACTGCACCGGTGGCAGTTCACCATTTGCAATCTTATTCATCAGCGGTAACCGGTTGACAACATTGATGTCATTCAAAGATCCAGACATTCCAAAAAAAGCATGCCAAATCCAAGTCTCTTGATCGGCTACCGCTTCAAGGATTATAGTGGAATCCTTTTTTTGGCCGTGGAATTGCACATGCCATGCCTTTGGACAATTCTTCCAACTCCAATGCATGCAATCTATTGAGCCAAGCATACCTGGAAAGCCGCGAGCTTTGTTCATCTCCAATAGCCTTGCGGCGTCTTCAGCATTGGGAGATCTCAAGTACTCCTAGCCAAACACTTGCACAATTCCGATTGCGAAGCGCTTGACACACATGATGGCTTGGCTCTCACCCATGGCCAAGTGATCATCAACTAGATCAGCCGGGATACCGTATGCCAACATACGCAATGCGGCTGTCACCTTCTGAAAGGTGCTATGCTCGAGCTCTCCGGGGGCATTCCTCCTTTGCTGAAAAAATCGGTCATGGCTTGCTAGTTTCTCTGCATTGCGCCTGAACAACTCGGTGCTCATCCTAAACCGACGACGAAAGTACGAATCCGAGTATGTGGGATTCTCCACAAAATAGTGCCTCATCAATCTGTTGTGGGCATCGATCCTATCCCTCCAAATTTTCTGCCGACCCAAAACCGAACCACCGTGCTTTGGTTTTTTACTGATGTGCATAGCTATGATCATTGCAAGATCCTCCTCCTCTTCCATATCAAATTCTTCTTCGGAAGAATCATACGACAAACTCATCTACAATGTTCAATATAAACTAGGCTATAAAAACTACAATCAACATGCACCAAATTCATGTAAAAAACCTGTAAAGTTTGACCAATACATACCTTGCGGGCGTTTTGTCGAACAGCTTGCGGGCGCTGAGCGGCAGTGAGCGGTCGGGCGCTGTTCATCGAAGGACTGCCGCGCGCGACGGGCGGCGGTGACTAGAGGGAGATAGAGGAAGCCGCCGCGGCGCGGGGATAGGACGGGGAAACGCCGGAACAGTCACCGGAAGAAATGGGGTGGCGCGGGCTGTCGTGGTTCTAAGTCTGATAGTAGAATGGGGGGTAGGTATGTGGAGGCAAGATACTAGCTATGGAGTAGTTGTATACGCACGAGTTTTACGAGTTCAGACCCTTCTCGGAGGAAGTAACAGCCCTACGTCTCGGAGCCCAGGGGCGGTCGATTGGATTATATCGTTTGAATTACGAGTGCGAACCCTTCTACTGTGGAGGGTGGCTTATATAGAGTGCGCCAAGACCCCAGCCAGCCCACGTAGCGGAGGGTTAAAGGTACATTAAGGCCAGGCGTTACTGGTAACGCCTTACATAAAGTGTCATCATGACCATAAAGACTACTTAATTACAGACTGTTTGGACACCGAGTGGTTCTTGAACTCCTGGTGGTCGAGCGGGTCTTCATGGTCGAGTGTCTTTGAGTTTGTCGAGTGAAATCCTACCAGGTCGATTGGAAGGCCGTTTCTTCTAAAGATGTCTTTGGGGAGGGTACCTTGGACAGGTTCATGACCCTACCCTAGGTACATGACTTCATCATTAACCCCCGAATGGATCGAGGTTCGAATGAGGAAGGAGTTGATAATCTTTCCGACCAGTTTTTGTGCTGCGAGTGCGTCTTACTCTGGATCAATGACTTTTTAGTGATGGTGTCAACTTTCCTTTCAGTCGCCTTGATCCATTCTTCACATCTGTCGAGTGAACTTTATAGGCTTGAAAATCTCTGAGCGACGGATCGGAGGAAATCTGCCGTCTGACGAGTTGCTCTATTGTTAGCGGATTTAGCGGGATCCGAATTCGGGGGGGCTTGAAGCGGAGAAGGCTGCGGTACTCGGATGGGATAAGGCGAAGACGCCTCGATCTTAGCGCCACCTTTTTCGCCACGTATCACCACGTCGGTTATTGCGAGATTTGACAGGATTGCCGGGCCTACCGGTCAGACCACTCGGGCGACTTCATATAAGGTGCGGGCGGGGTCTTTTGAGCAGTCGCCCTCATTTTCCCTCCCTCGTCCTCAGATTCATCTGCGCGCCCGTAACCTGCTCAGCGCTGCTGCTCTGTTCCCTACTTCCCGGCGACAATGGTGAAGGAGAAAGGCAATGACCTTGGAGCGGGCGAAGAAAGCGGCAGCGGCGAAGGGGAGAGCGACGATCGGCGGATCCTCGTCGCGGTCCAGCCTACCGCAAGGTTGGGTCGAGGAGATTGGATCCGCTTGACCATCACCAGAAAGACCTCGGCGACCTGGCCAGCGAGGATTGATCCCCATGGGTCAGCAAGGCTTAGGGGCGGAGTAGCAGCCGCAGCCTCGGGGAGGTGAGTCGTCCTCTTAGCCACCCATGTTGATCGCGGATTTTTTCTACCGCCGAATCTTTTCTTTCGGGGTTTTCTGAACTTCTTTGGAGCACAACTCCATCACTTCACACCCAACTCCATTGCCTATCTCACTGCTTTCGTGTCTTTGTGCGATAACTTCTTGGGCTGTCGGCCACACTAGGGCCTCTTCAAACACATATTCACTTGTCGCTCACAGACGGTGAAAAAGGCTAGTCCGAATGATGAAAGAACCCAAGTAATCCAGATGTGTTGGGGTCTTGGGGTCCAGATGAGGGGTAAAAGTGCCTTTCCGGCCATGACTCTTCCCGATTCAGTTAGAGGGTGGCAGTCGACCTGGTTCTACTGCCAAGACCAGTCGACTGGACTCCCTCCTTTCTCCATGGTTCGAGTGAACAAGCCGTCCTCTCTGAAGGTGCTTCCGGAGGAGAAGGTCCAGGTTAAATTGTTGATGGAGCGTGTAGTCCAGCTCATTCGTGACGGAGTGACCGGCATGGATCTTCTGGAGGTTTTCCTTCGACGGCGCATTCAACCGCTCCAATACCGAGGCCACCCGATGTGGTTGTATTCTGGTACCGAAGACACCACCCGGGTCCACCTAGAGGAGGTCGACGACGCCACATTGGAGAGGTGGATGACTGCCATCACAGGGAACAAAGATAACCCTCGTGGAGCTAGGAGGATCCCACCACTCGACCAATCTTACGAACCAGACAAGGTATGACCACTTATCTCTGACTGTGATCCTGTTGCATTCGCTCTGTTCCGCTGCGAATCGGCCGATTGACTTTTGTCTTTTTTTGTTGTCTTCTAGGCTACCACTGAGATGTACTCGATGCCCAACGGGGCGCAAGAACAAGTCGAAGAAGAAGAAGGTAGCGGAGGTGAAAGCCAGGAGGAATGGGAGTCCGACGGTGAGGAGGACGAGGGAAACGACAGCTCTGATGGAGAGGAGGAGGAGGAGGAAGAGGAGGAAGACGTGGATCCTCCCCACTCAGAAAGGCGATCCAAGCTGATGCATGATCCGTCGGTCGAGCGTGGTAAGGCTATCGCGCCCGTTGGGCGGTCGACGAAGCGCCCTCGGACGACTTCTCCGGTGCCGATCGAGAAACCGCCAAAGCAACCCGAACAACGTCACCAAAGTCGTGAAGGCCCTGCCCAAGATGAGGATGGTCATTCCCACCATTTCGGGTAATCAGCAGAACTTGTGTTTTCCTGTTTATCATGGGTGTACTTTTGGTCGACTCGTTTGGTGATCAACTGATTTCTGAAATCTGCGGTGCTGCCACCTCCGAGACCTCAGCTAAGCACGAAGATCGGGAAATGGAAGATTCCGCCACCTCCAACCTTGGTATGATCTCTGCAGTTTAAGCTTTATGGTCGATTGGTTTCTGTTTTACCTTTGAATCTTTCTTGTAGTTCCACCTCATGTCATTGATCTCCCTGACGACGACGATGAAACACCGCTGAGGAAGAGGAAGGACAAAAAGGTGCATGCTGGCAAGGCTACTCAAGTTGTATCACTGCCTGAGACGCTGGTTCATGAGGGAGGCGACACCACTCGGGCTTCTGTGTCCTTTCTTTGTCTTTGACGAGTGTCCGCCTTCGTCATCATTGCTGACCCGCCTTCCTTTTGCCACACACCACGTCCCGGAAGACCAAGTGAGTGCTGCTAAGGAGGCCATCGCCGGGCAGGGATCATGATGGAGCAAGTGAAGGTGGTCCGGGAGGCCAGCCAGTGACTTATGATGCAAGCTCAGCTCTTGAGCAATGTCCAAGTAAGTTGGTCGCTGCTTGTCTTTGTTAGGATATGCTACCTGAAATTTCTTCTTTACGAAGATTTCCATATCTGTGTCTGTCACACCTTTGGCGGTGTGCCGATTGAATTTTTGTACTGGTGGGGGCATGCTGAGTGCACCCACTGGGTGTAGTCCCCGAGACTATGGTGGACATCGGGCAGTCGACTATAGTCTTTATACTTTGAACTTCTTCACTCGGTCTGGTCGGGCCATGTCGAATGGATCTTTGGAACCGGTGGGGGCACGCTGAGTGTACCCACTGGGTGTAGTCCCCGAGACTATGGTGGACTGCTGGCAGTCGACTATAGTCTAAGGAACTATTTTTTTGCCTCTTTCGATCATTGGTGAACAGATTAGTAAAACCAGTGGGGGCACGCTGAGTGCACCCAGGTGTAATCCCAAGACTCTTGTCGAATGTTTTGATTCGATTGTAGTCTTAGAAATCTACGATTTTTCTTTAGTCACTCGGAAGTGACCTGTCTTTGATGTTTTGTCGATTGACTCTTCGCAGAAATCTTGCGAGCTCGTGGCCCGCTATACCGAATTGGAGAACAAACAGATCCAGCTCAACCTTGACTTGAAGCTTGCTCAGGAGAACTTGCAAAAGGTGAGAGACAAAGCAAAAGGTATGGCTGGTGAGAACTTTGACGACTGTCTTTGTCTTTATACCCATTCTCAACTCTAGGCTTATTGTTATTTTGCAGACAAACTGGAGGAGGCTCTGAAGAAGAAAGACCACGACCTTGCAGAGGCACAGAAGGCGGCTTTGGAGAAAACAAAGCTCGCGGAAGAGAAACTGGTCTCAGTCGGCAAACTTGAAGAGGAGAATACCAAACTGAAGGCTGCTCTCGACGCGGCCAACAAGGAGGTTAGCCGACTGAAGAATGACAAAGTTGCTCTGACTGACAAGGCTGGCAGACTGGCGGGGAAGAGGAATGATGTGGAGGCTTATGTGGGAGGGCTCGCCAAAAAGTTATTCCTCATGCTCGAAGGTAATCTCTTTTACCCGACTGTCTAGTTATCACCGGTGATCATAGAACTGTTAACAGAACCCGAGTTGCATTTACAGAATTCTGTCGGAACTTGAAGAGGAGACCCGGTCAGTGGAGACAAGCTGGACCCCATCAACTCTCCGTGAAGGATGAAGCCACTATGAGCGTGCTCGACTGAGTCTCGCATTCTTTGGTGTGGTGGACTATCTCGCTCATTGAAAGCTGCGATGTCGCGGATCGACTCAACACTGCGGCCGGACCGGACACTTGAGAATGACCTCGAGTCATAATGACTCGGTGAATGAGTTCAAGTCGAGTGCAAGAATGCAAAAGTCTTACGCCGGTGTGGTGCTGATGTTGCTCATCTCTGGTTCATGTCCACTGCAAGGAGGCGCGGGAGGAAAAGCTGGCGTCCCTCAAAGTTGCCAATACCAAGAAGTATGATTTCCGATCTTTCATGGAGACTTTCATCGCCGCTGCCACCCGGATTGCTGATGGGATCGACCTTGACCAGTTTGTGGCTCCTTCCAGTCCTCCACCTGAGGAGTAAAAAACTTCTATGCTCTACCTTAAATTTTCCTTGGAATGCCGAGTGGTTTTGTAACCGATAAACTTTAACGGGCTTAACACCCGAGCACTTTCGAATCCATAGGACGTTTATCCAAACTTGGTTTATCATCGAGCGTTCTTTTATTTGCCTTCGATGCGAACTTTGCTTTTCATTCGGAATATACTTCAATGCTTGAGCATCATCCTTGAGGTGAATATCCAGTCGACTTGCACTTCATCGATTTTGCAGGTAGGGATGAAGTACAGGCTGCGGCTGACCTCGTCGTCCTTGCGGATCGGGATGGACCGCACGTGGTACTTGTGGTGCAGCTCCGAAGGAGAAGGTAGCAGTCGACCTGCACCTCGTCGTCCTTGCGGATTGGGATGGACTGCACGTTGTACTTGTGGCGCAGCTCCGAAGGAGAAGGTAATTGTCGAACTGCCTCTCGTCATCCTTGCGGATCAGGATGGATTTCTTACTTAGGTGAGTACTGGACTGCAGCTAAGCCCCCGAGTGGGAGGTTTTCTCTCCACTCGGTAGGATTTTTTAGTACTTAGGCGAGTACTGGACTGTAGCTAAGCCCCCGAGTGGGAGGTTTGCTCTCCACTCGGTAGGATTTTTTAATACTTAGGCGAGTACTGGACTGCAGCTAAGCCCCCGAGTGGGAGGTTTGCTCTCCACTTGGTAGGATTTTTCAATGCTTAGGCTAGTACTGGACTGCAGCTAAGCCCCCGAGTGGGAGGTTTGCTCTCCACTCGGTGGGATTTTTCAATACTTAGTAGTCTTGGACTGCAGCTAAGCCCCCGAGTGGGAGGTTTGCTCTCCACTCGGTAGGATTTTTCAATACTTAGGCGAGTACTGGACTGCAGCTAAGCCCCCGAGTGAGAGGTTTGCTCTCCACTCGGTAGGATTTTTGATGGCGTAGCTCCGAAGGAGAAGGTAGCAGTCGACCTGCACCTCGTCGTCCTTGTGAAGCGCACATTGTATTAAATACTTAGGCGAGTACTGGGACTGCAGCTAAGCCCCCGAGTGGGAGGCTGGCTCACCACTCGGTAGGATTTTAAAACACTTAGGCGAGTACTTGGACTGCAGCTAAGCCCCCGAGTGGGAGGCTGGCTCACCACTCGGTAGGATTTTAAAACACTTAGGCGAGTACTTGGACTGCAGCTAAGCCCCCGAGTGGGAGGCTGGCTCACCACTCGGTAGGATTTTAAACACTTAGGCGAGTACTTGGACTGCAGCTAAGCCCCCGAGTGGGAGGCTGGCTCACCACTCGGTAGGATTTTAAAACACTTAGGCGAAACGGATTCGCAGCTAAGCCCCCGAGTGAGAGGCTGGCTCGCCACTCGGTAAGGATTTTTTTACAAACTTAGGTGAAATGGATTCGCAGCTAAGCCACCCACTTGGGGGGAATTTTAACAAAAAGTAATAACAATCATTGGGAAAATTATAACCTTCTTGATTTAGATAAACAAACTACAGAGGAACTCTTATTACATCTCATCCGAGTGAGTACTTAAGTGTAAAAGGGGCGAAGCAGCTCCGCATTCCAGGCTCGAGGCTCATCGATCTGGCGTTCGACGTTGTAAAGATGGTAAGCTCCATTGTGGAGAACTCTGGTGATGATGAAGGGACCTTCCCAAGTGGGAGCGAGCTTGTGTGGTTTCTGTTGATCCACTCGGAGGACCAGATCCCCTTCTTGAAAGGCTCGACTCTTCACATTTCTAGCGTGGAATCGGCGCAAGTCCTGCTGATAGATGGTCGAGCGGATCAGGGCCATCTCTCTCTCCTCTTCAAGGAGGTCGATTGCATCTTGCGGGCTTGCTCCGCTTGACTTCAGAGTAGAGTTCGACCAGGCGCATTATGAAGCAGGTCACTCGGCAGAACTGCTTCAGCTCCATAGACCATAAAGAATGGAGTTCTCCCAGTCGACCGATTAGGAGTGGTCCTCAATCCCCAAAGAACCGACGGAAGTTCGTCAACCCACGCTCCTGCTGCATGCTTGAGGTCACGCATCAGTCGAGGTTTCAGTCCTTTGAGAATTAGACCATTTGCTCGTTCTGCTTGTCCATTCGACCGGGGTGGCGATGAAGCATAGTCGACTCGCGTGCCACGAGGCGCAAAAGGCTTTGAACTTGTCGAATCGAAATTTGACCCATTATCGGTGATGATGTTGTGCGGAACTCCATATCTGAATATCAACTCTCCGATGAAACCGACAGCGATTACGCATCAAGGTTCTTGATGGGTTTAGCCGATCCACTTCATAAACTTGTCGATTGCCACAAGCAAATGAGTGAAACCACTCCTGCCGGTTCTCGGTGGTCCAATCATATCCAACCCCCAAACAGCGAAAGGCCATACGAGGGAATGGTCTTCAATCTTCGAGGCGGGTTTGTGTGACATATTGGAGTAGAAATGACATCCTTCACACTTGTCGACTATTTCCTTTGCCATTTCATTTGCCTTTGGCGGTAAAATCCGCTTCGGTATGATTTAGCCACGATGGTCGAGAGGGCGCATGGTGACCACAGGTCCCAGTGGATATCATCCGAATTATCGACCTTCTTACGGCGTTATGCACTTACGGCTGACTCGATCACGCTTTCTCGAATAACTGTCCCTTGATCACGATAAAGGCCTTGGATCGGCGGACGATCTGTCTAGCCTCTTCTTCGTTCTCCGGGAGCTCTTTCCTCGGGATATCGCGATGTCTGGTCTTGTCGGTCGGGAGTGACGACCACGACTTCCATGATCAGGTCGACCACCGCTGGGACCTCAACTTCAGTTGGATCAGTGGCACTTTTTGGCTGTGGAGCTTCTTCGGTGAAAGGATCCTCTTGAATCGTCGGTGTGCGGATGTGCTCCAAAAACACATCGTTGGGAATGGCTTCCCTCTTGGACCCTATTTTCGCCAAATCATCAGCAGCTTGATTTTTTAGTCGGGGTATATGATGGAGCTCTAACCCCTCAAACTTCTTCTCTAGCTTCCTCATTTGCATTACGAGAGCAGTCATGGCTGGACTTGACGTCCACTCCTTCATCACCGATTAACCACCAGATCTGAGTCGCCATAGACCATGAGGCAACAGACGCCCGAGTGAAATGGCCATCACATAACCCATACAACGAGTGCTTCGTATTCTACTTCATTGTTGGAAGAATCAAAGTGAATCTGGAGCACATATCTGAGCTTATCTCCTCGGGGAAACCAATACTACCCAAACACGGAACCATTCAGCATCTTGGAACCATCAAAGAACATAGTCCGATGCTCTCGAGTGAACTTGAGTGGTAACTATTGTTCAATCCACTCGGCGATGAAATCTGCTATTGCTTGGGACTTGATGGCTTTCTTTGCCTCAAACTTGATATCAAGGGAAGAAGTTCAATCGCCCATTTCGCCACTCGACCGATTGCGTCTCTATTGTGCAGAAATCTCGATAATGGGGCGTCGACGATCGTAATGGAATGATCGAGAAGTAATGAGCAACCTTCTTCGCGGTCATATAAATCCCATACACAAGCTTCGATAATGAGGGTATCTTTGCTTTGCGGGGTTAATACTTGGAAAGATAATATCTTGGGTGCTGAACTTTGAAGGCCTTTCCTTCCTCTTCCCTTTCGACCGTAAGTCTTGTCTTGACGACTTGTCCTGTGGCTGCAATGTAAAGAAGCAACGGCTCCTTGCTGATTGGGGCAGCAAGCACCGGTTGGGTGGAGAGCAGAGCTTTGAGCTCTACAAACGCTGCATCAACTTCAGGAGTCCACTCTAACTTGTCTGACTTCTTCATCAGTCGGTAAAGAAGCAATGTCTTTTCACCGAGGTGAGAGATGAGTCGACTTAAAGCGGCCAAGCATCCAGTAAGCTTCTAGACATCGTGCACACGCACAGGGCGTTTCATTAGGAGTATAGTGCCAACTTTTTCTGGGTTAGCATCGATTCCTCGTTCAGAAACGAGAAAACCGAGTAAATTTCCGCCAGGAACTCCGAATGTGCACCTTGATGGATTAAGCTTGATATCATACCTCCTGAGATTGGCAAATGTTTCAGCAAGGTCAGTCAACAGGTCGGAACCTTTCTGTGACTTGACCACAATGTCATCCATGTATGCTTCCACATTCCGACTGATTTGAGTGAGTAAACACTTCTAAATCATTCTCATGAACGTGCCTCCAGCATTCTTGAGGCCGAATGGCATGGTGACATAACGAAGCACCGAATGGAGTGATGAAAGCTGTTTTGATCTCGTCGGGTCCATCTGAGCACGGATCTGATGGTACCGGAATATCGTCTAAAAAGACAACCGCTCACATCCCTTGATCGAGTCGACTATTTGGTCGATCGGGGAGAGAAAATGATCTTCGGGCAGGCCGATTGATATGTTTGAAGTCGATGCACATGCGCAGTGAATTGTCCTTCTTAGGGACCATGACAACATTGGCGAGCCACTCGGGTGGTAAATTTCTCGGATAAACTCAGCTGCTAAGAGCGAGCCACCTCCTCGCCTATGGCCTTTCTCTTACGGACGGCGGACCGTCGAAGATGTTCTTTGACAGGTTTGACTTTTGAGTCGACTTCATGAGCGATGCTCAGCCGATCCCACAGGAACACACGGCATGTCGTGAGGCTTCCATGCAAAGATGTCCCAGTTCTCACGGAGGAACCGGATGGCGCTTCTTCCTATTTGGAGTCGAGTGTTGTTGAGATGTGAGTCGGAGCAGCATTGGGATCAGTCGGATGAATATGAATCGGTTTCGTTTCCCCGGACGACTGAAATGCTGACTCTGTGGCGGGCTTCTTGGCTCGCAACAAATCACTCGGGTCTGCAGTTTTATGGTACTCTTGCAGCTCGACCACTGCCATCTGAGCATCAGCGATCTTAGAGCCTTTCTGAAAACACTCTTCTGCCTTTTTCCGATTGCCAGTGACAGTGATCACACCTTTGGGACCTGGCATCTTTAGCTTGAGGTACACATAACATGGTCGAGCCATGAAGCGGCGCATGTCTGGCCTCCCGAATAGCGTGATAAGCGCTCTGAAATCCACGACCTCAAAGGTCAACTTTTCCTTCTGAAAATTCTTGTAGTCACCAAAAACCACATCGAGAGCAATTTGGCGAGTGACTCAGCCTTCTTTCAAGAATGACTCCATGGAAGCTCATGTTCTTTGGTCTTTGAGTGCGGACATCGGAATGCCCATCCCTTTCAGCGTCTCTCGCATACAAAATGTTCAAACCACTGCCACCATCCATCAAAACTTTGGTCGGTCGAGTGCCTTGACGATTGGATCGACTCCTGGCAGCTTGCCTCCCGGGGGTGGCAATGTGTGTCGGATGATCGGTGGTCGAATGTGATGGCGATGCAGGACCATTCCAGATAATTGGGCGTCGCGGGCGACCATGTTCACTTCTCGGTTGATAACTTTCAATCGACTTTTGCTTTCAACGTCAGCAAAAATCATCAGGGTGGAATTGACCTGGGGGTATCCACCATCACTATCTTCCTTGTCCTCAACTTTGTCCGATTCCTTTTCCTTACCCTTGGGCTGCTTCCCTTGGAACTGTTGAATCAAGAGCCGACACTGTCGATCGGTATGCTTCGGGTAAATGAGTTTACCCTCTTCATCTTTCTTTGTGTGAATGTGACATGGCAAGTCCAACACATCATTCCCATCTTGGTATTTCACCTTCTTGGGGTTCCACGGACCCTTGGGTTTCCCCTTGAACTTTCCTGGGGTCACAACCAAGGCGTCTCCGGGAGCGGCTGGCTCGACTTTTGCAGCCGCTTCCATTGGAGTTCCCTCCACGGCTTCATTAGCGGCTGACTTGTACTTACCACTCCGAAGGCGATCCTCTTCTTCACCATTAGCATACTTGGTGGCAATCTCCATCATCCGACTCGGGGTCATATCTCTGTCCGACCGAATTTCAAACTCAACTCCTGTTCTTGACACCTTCCTTGAAAGCCTGAGATCGCTGGTGATCGGACACATTCTCAGCTGTGTGGTGCAAGGTAATCCATCTCTGGATGTAATCTCTCAAAGTTTCATTCGACTTCTGTACACACGACTGTAGCTCTGTCAACCCTGCTGGTCGCTTGCAAGTCCCTTCAAATGTCCTGACAAACACTCGGGCAAGATCATCCCAAGTGTAAATCTTTCTGGGTGCTAAGCTGATTCAACCATGCTCGGCGAACCCTCCAACATAAGGGGCAAATGCGTCATAGCTACCTCATCGTTGCCGCCAATCTGGACAGCCACTCGGTAGTCCTCAAGCCAAGTGTCGGGCTTGGACTCACCGGTGAACTTCTCGACTCGATCGCCAACCTGAAGTTGGGAGGAATCACTGCGGCTCTAATGGCCTGCTAAAACACTCAGCCACGAGACATGAACTCTGCTGCTTTGGAGGAACATCTCTGTCATGGCTTTCTCGGTGAGCTCTGTTCCTGTCGACCAAGCCTTGAGCGATAATGGATCTCGCATCAAAGCCTGGCTCTCGGGTCATTGGAACCCTTTGCCCAACAACTTTGTCTTGGCGTCATCATCTTGTTGCCGAGGCGTATGACCCACCCCTTGGGGAGGGTGGGCACTCGGCGTCGATCATTGCGATCGAATCGGTGCTCATCTGGCTCGCGGTTCTTATCTTGATCATCACGCCGGCCTCCCGTTCTTCACGCCTTGGGGCGATCTTGGACTATGGGCCGATGGACTGAATTCGCAGCGACGGATCTGCTGTGAATCTTGTTCCGTGACCGTGATCGACTGAATTTTGATCTCCTGCTGCCGGAGTAAATATTTGATCTGTTGCAAACCTCTACCGCCTCCGATTGGGAAGGCTGAATCGATTCTGCTATCTGGTGGCAAGCTGCTAAATTCTGAATCGGAGTTCGATATACCTGAGTTGGTTGTGGAAAGAGGCGGCGTCATTGGATTACGGAACCCGTGGTCGCGTCGCTCGTCGAGAACTTCGCTGGAGGTTCTCGATCGAGTGCACTCGGCCAGGTTAATGGCGTGCATCCTCCAAGGCACGAGCCTCGGGGTTTCTCCAACGATAGGAGTGTGAAGTGCATCCATGTTTCGTGGCGAAGTTCCTCCCTCTGCAGCGAAGTGAGGGCTCGGGTTGGTACTCTTCGTGAGCTTGCGCGGATGGCCTCCACCGTCGCCTCCGTCGGTCTTGGGGAATCGGGAGGACTGCGTGGTCCGTCGACCATCGAGAACCTCTGCTGCCGGATCGCTGCTATCGCACTCCGATCACGATCTCTGCGGAGCCGGTCGGCCAGATCGAGCAGGCGTAGAGATTCGTCGGGCTCGATTGCCACAACTTGAGAAGTGGCCATTGGCGAGCCACGCATACCTCACCCACCGCTGAAGCCTCGACCGACCCGGGCGCTTGCACGGCGGAGGCTGGGAGTGAGGGCGGCACAAGAACCGACCCATACTGAGGTCGACGGTTGCCGCGAGGAGGGCGCCGCAGACGCCGCAGCGTGAAAGTCGTTGCCCAGCGGATGGGGAAGCGCGTCGGCGTTGAGAGGAGCCTCCCGAAGCCAAGCGGAGTCGTCGGTGATGAGCGTGGCGCACCGAGGCGGATCTCGCGGCCTTCGACCAAAACTCCACCTGAAACCATGATGTAGGAGATCGAAAGAATCCCAACTTCTCCAACAAATCGCTAGAACACCTGCCCCACGGTGGGCGCCAACTGTCGTGGTTCTAAGTCTGACAGTAGAATGGGGGGTAGGTATGGAGAAGCAAGATACTAGCTATGGAGTAGTTGTATACGCACGAGTTTTACGAGTTCAGGCCCTTCTCGAAGGAAGTAACAGCCCTACGTCTCGAAGCCCAGAGGCGGTCGACTGGATTATATGCGTATGAATTACAGGGGTGCGAACCCTTCTACCTGTGGAGGGGGTGGCTTATATAGAGTGCGCCAGGACCCCAACCAGCCCACGTAGCGGAGGGTTAACGGTACATTAAGGCCAGGCGTTACTGGTAATGCCTTACATAAAGTGTCATCATGACCATAAAAACTACTTAATTACAGACCGTTTGGACATCGAGTGGTTCTTGAACTCCTGGTGGTCGAGCGGGTCTTCATGGTCGAGTGTCTTTGAGTCTGTCGAGTGAAATCGTACCAGGTCGACTGGACCTTCTAAAGATGTCCTTGGGGAGGGTACCTTGGACAGGTTCATTACCCTACCCTAGGTACATGACTTCATCACGGGCGGCGGCGGCGCAGCGGCTGGATGGGGTAGATGGAGTTGCAAGCGAGCGCTCGAGAGTCCAGTGTGTGGGAGCGAGCGCAACAAATAAGAGGCGCGCGATGGCGTTTCGGCCCGCACGCTGAACTAGATATGCCGCGCGCGATTTTTGCGCCTCCGCTGGAGCGCCCGGAGCGGTAGCGCGCGCAAAAAAACACTGATTTTTCAGCACGGCGCTTATATAGCGCGGCTGTTGAACATGCTTTAAATGGATGTAGAAAAAAGGGCTTATCCCTTAAATGAGTTAATTGCAAGGAACTACCACACTTCAGCACGTTGTAACGAGTCAGTACCAATAGTCACTTTTTTTGCCATGCAGTGCCAACTCTAAGCCTAAGTGTTGCATACCGGTCGACAGCCGTATAGCGTGTATTGACCACGTGTCGACTGAAGGGCCTTTGGTCGAGTGCCACCGTGGCATACCCGCTTCGCACCCGCTCGGTCGATCCTCCCGGTTGGCTCGGTCGCACCAAGTAGCTGGCTCGGTCGAACTCTGTCTGCGGCGAACCCTAGTTTCTCTCCCCCTCGCTCGTCTCCCTCTTCACTCCCTCTCTGGCGATGGCGGCGGCGACTCCCGGCGGCGCTTGACGGCGCGGGTAGTCTGGGACCTTCTGGCCTCGGCCCGATGACCATTTAGGTGCGGGCGTCGACAGCGGCTCCGGTTAAATACTACTCCAGTAGCAGAGCAGCGAGGATTTGGAGGAGGAGGTCGCGCTGTCCATGGAGGACAGGTTGAAGTGGCAGAGATATGGGTGGCCCACCCTACCGGTAGCCATCGGTGGACCGGTGGAGCTCTTTGGCGGCGTCTTTGTAAGTCCTTCTCCATCTCTGCTTCTTTACGTATCCAAAAGCAGGGGCTAGGGTTAGTGTTTACGATGACGACTTAGATGATGCTGTAATTTGTCTTTGTCAATTGTAGTTTGGATGATGCTGTTTGGGATGTTCGGATTCATTTTGATGCACAACACAATCTGAATAGGAAGATATGCAGCTCAGATGTCACATTTCTGAACTTATATGCACTGATGCACACACAAGGTTATTCCTTCTCTGATGAACTGTATCACATGAAGAATTTAGGCATTGGAGAGGAAAGAGAGCTTGGGTTAGACTTAATTGACACAAACATCAAGCTGCAGCAACAGAAGGAATATCGGCATAGTTTAGTTCTGAATTTGCTAGTGAGGGCAACAGCACCTTTTCTATGTCGAGATAGAACAAGAAGATTCTTGAGATCAAACTATAGCAATTTACATCGGAGGAGAAAAGAAAATTTAGCAACTATATTATATAGACCACCTGTTGTGTATGATCTCGGTGAGCCTGCAGTTCTTGATGTTGATCACCAAGGTGTTGTTTTTCATAGTCGATTGCACACAAGAGAGCAGAAATGTCGATGAAGGGCAAGTGAAAGTTGTAATGGAGGAAGATGCGGTGGTAGAAGAGGGACATAATAACAGTGATGACTCTGAGGCTGTTGCATATGGCAGTGACACCAATCCTTTCTGCATGGAGAATGCAGGATAATTGAAGACACGAGAGATAATTGAGGGAATAAACTAGTAGAGCAAGAAGTTGAAGATGAAGATTCAGATGAAGATTCAGATGAGGATTAGGAAGAGGAACAATTACATTATGAGGGTGACACCGAGGTTGAGGACTTGTTTGAGATGGAGGAGGAGGAGGAGGAGCAGGAGAAGGAGGATGAGGTCAAAGTAGTTGCAATAGAAGAAGCACCAATGCAAAACCTGCAAAAAGAGGAAGAAGATGGCAGTTAGGAGGCCCTACTACTAGGACACACTCAAGTGTGTTGGAGAAGGTGCAAACTGATTTCATTCCTTCATCGGATGAAGAAGATGATGGGTTGTTGTTTGAGGATGAAGATGATGGACATGAGCCACTATCATTTGTTACGCCTAAAGGGAGGAAGAGTAGGGTCAAGAAAAGGAAGCCAAGGATCGGTACAATGAAAACTTGAGCAACCACATCAGAAGTTATGTCTCAGTACATGTGCTTTAGAATCAACACAATTCAGAGATGCATTGTTGAGCTTGCACATCACACAGGCCGAGACTTGAGGTATCACAGAAATTCAGACCAAAGGATAATTGCTTGTTGTAAGCAAAACCTTGCCATTTTGTATAGTTGCTGCAGTTATCAAAGGGAGAAAACTTTTGCTATCAAGAAAATAAGGCTAGAGCACACTTGCCCTAGCAACCTTTGAGACATCTAGGATAAGTGCCAAGTGGCTTGCAAAGACCTATGAGTCCTTGTTCAGGTCAGATCCAACCACCGCATACACACTCGATTGACAAGCTGCAATGAGATGTATGGTGTTGATGTGCCAAGGCACATGGCCTATAGGGCCAAAAATCTTCTTTGTGGAAGCTGTGCTAGGAGAGCACAAGAAGCGATATCCGGGCTTAGGGATTATGCTCAGACCATCATGGATACAAACCACGGTAGTAGAGTTGTAGTTGCAACAGATTACTCCAAGACCAACTACAAAATACCACATCCAGGACCAAGGTTTCATGCTATGTTCTTCTGCATAAATGGAGCAAGGGAGGGATTTCTCAGTGGATGCAGACCATTCATTGGTTAGTAATGCTTTATAGTTCTTTGTCAACGAATGTAGTGGTGCTTTATAGTTCTTCATACTTAAATATAAAGTTTAGTAATGCTTTGTAGAAGTTTAAATTGTTATTTGGTTGCAACAACAGGTGTTGATGGATGCTTTATTAAGCTCACCACTGGTGCTCAAATCCTAGCTGCCCTTTGGAAGAGATGGGAATAATAATATTTTCCACTTGCATTTCTGTTGTTGGACAAGAGGACACAGCTAACTGGTGTTGGTTTCTACACCAACGAAGATATGCCTAGGAGGAGAAGTAGGAAAATTTGGGCCTTATACTATCATGTCGATGAGCGGAAGGTATGTATGCATCTTTACATTACTATCTTGCTTTATAGTTCTTACGCATTAGCATGTTATGTTCTTTCTTTTACTAGTACATCATTTGAGTCTAGCATGTTATGTGAGCAGGGGCTGCTAAATGCAGATAAACCAAGTTTTTCAAATTGTCATCAAAGATTTTGCCTTAGACACCTCTATGCAAATTTCGAATCTTTGGGTTTAGGGGAAGATCTTAAGAAATGCATGGATAATGCCAGCTATGCCTATAACCAGCACAAGTTTAACATTGCCATGAATGACTTGAAAAATGAGAGTGTGGAAGCTTGGAAGTGGCTTAGTGGAATACCTAAGCACACATGGGCTAGGCATGCTTTTGACACTAAGCGCAAGACAGACTTGGTTGTTAACAACCTCTCTGAGGTGTTCAACAAGTACATCCTAGATTTTAGGAAAAAACCTATTAGGACCATGATTGATGGTATTAAGGACAAGCAGATGGTGAGGTGGCATAGGAACAGAGAGAAAGGAAGGGAATCTCTATGGGAAATCATACCACATTATCTTTGCGAAGCTTGAGGAGGAAAAGGAAAGGGCCAGATTCTGCAAACCTATCCAAGCTGGTGTAAATCTTTGGCAAGTGACTAGTGGCCAGCAAACACATGCTGTAAACTTGGAAGCTTACACATGTGGGTGCAGAAAGTGGGACCTGTCTGGAGTACCATGCAACCATGCCATATCAGCAATTAACAAGGCAAAAAGATTTCCAGAGGACTATGTTTGCAATTTCTTCAAAAACCTTTTACCTTGCTGCATATGAACCAATGATATATCCAGTTCTGGTGAACATGATTGGACAAGGACAAGTGGACCGGACATAGAGCCACCCCAATTTCATGTGAAGAAGGGAGAAGGAAAGAGAAGAGAATAAAGGGCAGATTTGAAGTGCCTAAACCAAAGGACAGTTCAAGAATGGCCACTATAACATGCAGCAACTGTGGCCTCCAAGGCCATAGGTACACCAACTGCAAGAAAGAGTTGAGACCAGAGTTGGCTATGAGGAAAAACAAGCATGTGGTAAACCCTTGTGAATTTTCATTGTTAATTATTCTTGTTTCCTTCTTAGTTTTTTGTTATAAACCTTTGTGACTAACTAGCATGTTTCTTTTATGTTTGCAAGGCACCTGCAAGATCAAGGAATGAAGGTAGTCAAGCTGCAAGATCAAGGACTGAAGGTACTCCATCAGGATCACAGAGCCACCAGCAAGGTCTGCTTCGCAAGGTCTTCTTCTGCAAGAACTACTACGCTACACCTACAAGTGCAAGAGCTATACGCTCTGCAAGAGCAAGAGGGACAGCAAGTGCAAAAGCTACTTCTACAAGAACTGCAAGTGCAAGTGCAACATTTGCAAGGCCTTTCACTGCCCCAAATTTTTCTCTGAGAGCTTCATCTTGATGCTCCTTCTTCTAGTGCCCTGTGGAAATATACTCGTTTGATGTCATTCTTCACTTGCCGGTGGTAACACACGAGTGAGAGAATTGTTGCTACTTTGGTATGATGGAGTACCAGAATTGAGTTCTAATGGAGTACCAGAGTTGAGTGTTAGAAGATTAAGTTATTTGTGCTGGAAAACTAAGTTATTTGTGCTGGAAAACTAAGTTATTTGTGCTACAAAACTGATGTATGCTGTAATGGAGTACTAAGTTTGTGTGCTTAGGTCATTTGTGAACTTATAATGCTCCTGTGAACATATTATGCCTGCAATATCTGCAATAGTTGGTCATTTGGCACTTGTGAGGAACTCAATGCTTTTTGTCATGTTCATTTGGTCATTTGGCACTTGTGAACAACTCAACTCAATGCATATTTGCTCATTTGGCATTATTTGGTCATTTGGCACTTGTGAACAACTCAACTCAATGCTCATTTGGCATTTGGCATCTCTGAGGTGTTCAACATTTGGCACTTGTGAACATTTGCACTTCATTACTAGGATGAACATACCAAATTTTTATTACAAAGACACCTGGCACATTACTAGGATCAACAACAGTAGGATGAAACCTGGCACTAACTTGCAACACCTGACACTAACTTGAAACAACAGTAGGATCAAACTGACACTAACTTACTGCAGCAGCATCTTTGCTGTGACTAAACCTACCACAAAGACAAGAAAAAGGAAGACAACATTCTGATATTTCCCCTTCAGTGCATCTAGCTCTGCATTTTTCTCCTTGAGCTGATCTTCCAAAGCCAGCACCTCTCTTCCTTTTGAGCTTGAGCAGAGCAACAACTGCCTTGTAATCTTCAAACACAGCAACACTTGATTCACCTCTCAGCCTCGCACTTCATCTCGCAAATCTCCAATCAAATCACTCAAAAACTTCGGCATAGGATCATCATGCCATTCAACGTAGCCACAACCACCTTGCTGTACCAACAAAAATCAGAGTTTGAGAGGGGAGAAGATCTAATGAACAGAAAAGTATAACAAGAATGAAACTTACCATGGCATCCACGCAGGCGTAGTACCTCCGGCCTGGGTTCTGATGGCTCCATGAGATCCATCTCGGCGCCTTCCTATGCGGCCTGCACCAGCAGAGCTTCTCCGGCTCATACGCCATCGGGCTCTCACGGTAGGGCACCGGAGACCTGGATTCGTCCCCTCTCCTTCCAGAGGCTCGACGGAAGCTGGGGGCCTGAGAACGACCCGAAGACCACGATATGGACATTGACTTGGACGCAGCCACCGCCGCCGCCGACTGCGAGATCGCCTCTGCCGCCGGCCTGCTCAGGAATCGCCTCCGCCGTCGCCTAACCCTAGTTTTTCCCCAAATGCACAAACCGTTTCCTGTTCGGCCCCGCGCATTGCTTTAATAACCAGGGCCACCACTGTTCAGCTCTGTTTTTTTTTTGCTCTGTTTTTTTGCTCTGTTTAATAACCAGGGACAGAGTTTGATTTGGTTTGTTGTGAGGGCAACAACATCTTTTTTTGCTCTTCTCAAGCCATCTAACCAGCGACAGAGTTTGATTTGGTTTGATTTTGGCCTGAGTTAAATTTGCTAAATAACTTGAGCCATCTAACTGAGAGAGAATTAGCTAAATATTTCATCACAGGTTGTCACAGGTTGAAGAGGAGATAACTTGAGCCATCTAACTTGAGCATACAGGAGTTCAACATGACCATGGATTCTTAACTAAAGCTAGAAATACATTACACTTAGCTAAAGATCATAACATAGTGGATTCTCAACATTTTCACAACTACTACATCCATACATTACACTTAACTAAACCACCCTTCACAAAAGATTAGCAAAGCCTTCTATCAAACCAACTTATATCATGATAGGTATGCTCGCCTCATCTACCCAGATCATCTTCATCTACCTCATTCCTTCAAGATGTCATGGATCAACTTCAACTTATCTTTGCTCTTCTCAAGTGACTTGAACTGCACTGACAAGCTGGAGCTTTAACTCATCCTGCGTTTTATCAGATTCTCATGTCCCTTCTTGAACTGCACATTCTCTTACGTGAGTTTTTTCACAGTGGGTGAGCTCATCAACCTGAATCTTTAAATTGTTGTTGCCTTCAGCTAGCTTTTCCTTCTCTTTCAAATGATTCATCTTCAGGTTCCTAATGACACTGCCTTGAGCTTCTACCGGGTTCATCAACACTTTGTACTTCTCTTTCATCTTGAAGTTCTCTGCCTCTTTCTTCTCCATCTCATTCTTCATGGCAGCCACTGGCCCGATGCAGTGGCAGCCTCAGCTTTCTTCTCCTTAGCCTGCACATAACTTAAATCCAACACCTGTCCTCCTGGGCATTGAGAAGTTGATGGACATCTTCAACTAGTTTGTCATAGTTGGCATCCAGATTCCTTTTCTCTTCTTTAAGGTGGTGGATAGTAAGTGAACTTTCCAGTTATCCTTCCTCCTAGCAGTCCTGCTGTCTTCAAACATTTCCCAAAGCTTCAACAATGCATTTTGCATTGTGGGAGCCACTACTGGTCAACCCAAGCAAGGAAACCACAATTGATAGCTTCCTGCAATATAGCAAACAATTATATTGTTACTCTCGAAGAATTACCACTTTTAAAAAATCAACTAACAACATAAGAAGTAAAACCTATACATGTGGCCAACCAAACAATTAGCAACTACTGCAACCTAAACTGCCTCAATTAAACTATTAGCATCTACACTGCCTCAATCAACTAACAACACATGCCTACACAACATGTTGCTGTGAGCTTGATTACTAATAACTAACTAAAATATGAGCTTACACTTGCGCCAACTAAGCTGCTGCCAATATTACAGTGACCATCATTACTATAAGCATCATAACTACTAAATGGTAAAAACCATATGCTTCATCATCAGTAGTAGTACCTATATTACAGTGAACATGAGAGAGCATCAAACTTATAGGCTGAGCACAAACTAGAAACCTCCTGCCAGTCTCAAATGATTCAAAAGCTACACGGCGCTCGGTTGGCAGCCGATGCTCCTGTGAGCCTCTCTGGTGCCTTCTCCAAGCCATTGTAGTCTTGGTCTTCAATGCTAGCAGGAATCTACAGGGAGCACATACTCAAATCAGAAAACCAGATCATGAAATCCCCAAATCCCCAAATCCCCAAATCCCCAAATCACGTAACCCTAACCCTAGCTCTATCACTGACCTGATAATGCATCCCGTCGGAGGAGGAGGAGATCTGCAGGCTGGACAAGTCGTCGCTGCTCTCATCCTCGAAGACCATGGCGCTGGGCGGGGCGGACGCAGTGGTCTGCTTGGCGGCGGCGGTGGGCGGCTGGAGAGACGAGGGCGCGCGGCTAGGAGAGGGACAGTGGAGCGTCGAAAGCGGCTGGCTGCGTCTGGGTTCGACCGGACCAGTACATGGACTGACCGAGGCAGATGCTAAACTTACCGGCGGGTGCGGCGGGTATGCCACGGTGGCACTGACCGATGGGCCCTTCAGATCAGATCGTGGTCAATACACGCTTATACGGCTGTCAGACCGGTATGCAACACTTAGGCTTAGAGTTGGCACTGCATGGCAAAAAAAGTGACTATTGGTACTGACTCGTTACAACATGGGTACTGACTCGTTACAACGTGCTGAAGTGTGGTAGTTCCTTGCAATTAACTCCTCTTAAATGGATGTATTTTCCGGACGGAGAGAGTACACTAGACTAGAGTCGGATCTTTTGCTATTTAATAATGAGAATTAATGTCCGTTTTTTATTTGGTGCACCGAATTGGATGCGTTGGAGTTCCCTAAACCCTCGCAACAGCAGCGGAGGCTGCCACCGCCGCCGATGTGGAACGGCGTCCCGCCGCCGCCGCTCCAGCCCGGCCGCCGCGACGCCGATGTGGAACGGCGTCCCGCCGCCGCTCCCCCGGGCACGGTCGGCGCGGGCTAGGCCCCGCCTGGCCGCCGCGCCGCCGCAGGCCGGCCAGCCGCTCACCCCGGCGGAGCTCGAGGCGCAGGTGGTCGAGAAAGCCCGCAAGTGGCACCAGCTCAACTCGAAGTGCTACGGCGACAAGCGCACGTTCGGCTTCGTCGAGGCGCAGGAGGACATGCCCCCCGAGCACGTCCGCAGAATCATCAGGTATGAACCTCCAGATCCGCGCCGCCTCGGGATGTTTCGGGTTTCCTCTACTGCTTGCGGCTAGGTTTTGGGTCCTTTGGTGCTCATGTCGGGCTGTGATGCTTAATTGCTTAGGCCAATTCTAACCGACACCCTATAAAATAGCTAAGGATCCGGCCGAGCAAAGCTTAGTGAAGGATTTTTACTTCATTAATTTTTGGTCGGACCTCCGTACTTCTAAATTTGACGAAGTAAAATCAAATTTGCACCAGCTCAACCTAGATTCGATTTAAACAACCGAAATTGGACATATTAATCATCTGCCTTGTCTTGACATCCCACCGGACATGAGTTCTTAAACCTAAACATAATTTAAATTTCAAACTAAACATGAAAATAAACTAAACTAATCTTCTTCATCATCACCGCCCTTGTAGAGGGCGAGCCAACCTTACCTTGACATTCCACCGCCCATGGGTCCGGGCCTGTGCCGTCGTCGCCGGAGTCGGGGAAGATGTACCGCCACTCTTCAACGTTGAACTCCTCTCGCTTGCCGTCGTCGTCGTCGCCGTGCTCCTCGTCGTCGGAGATGATGATGACCTCCCCGTCGACTGCGCGCTCCAAGAAGATAACCCGCTCCACAAGCTCGGGGTACTTGCGGAGGTCCGCCAGCCAAGTACTCCTCGTCGGTGGCCTCCGCCGCGATACGCTCCCTCGCCACCCGGTCCTCCCGAGCCGTCACCACATTCACCATCCCTGGCGGCGGCGGCGGGACGAGCTCGACGTGCGCCGTCCCCCACGGGAAGTTGAGGCGCGCCGCCGCGCCGTGCAGCCGGACCTGCCACCGGTCGTACTCGAGGGCGGCGAGCGTTGCCGTGTGGAAGGACCCAAGCCACTTCTTCGTGTCGGTCTCACGTCCGGTTATCTCCGCGGCCTACATCCCCCACGGCCGCTGGCGGATGCCGAGGTACTTCCTCTGCGTCTACGGAGGGAGGTCGGGGAAGTCGGAGATGCGGCAGAAGGGGGCTGCATCGGCGGGGCGGCGGCGGCTTGATGAGATGCCGCTTGAAGACGCGCAGCTCGCATGGCGACACGGATCCGTGCTGCTGATCGGCGGCGGGGAGTACCGGCCACGGGTCCGGCCATTGGGTGGGTGGGTGGGGGGGGGGGGGTGTCACCGGTGGCGGGGATGGGATGGGGAGGAGGAGAGGCAGAGGAGGCAGAGAGACGAGTGGAGATTTTTTACTCCACCACTGAGGGTGGAGTAAAGGATAAACAGCGGAGGATAAATTACCATCCTCTGATGGTTATTGGGGTTCGGCTAGGTCCTGTTTAGAGGAGTAAAACCGAGTTTTATACTCATGTAACCGGTTATAGGGGATCAGTTAGAAATGCCCTTATGGTCTTAGGTTGCTTTGAACCAGTGACATGGATGTAATACTAAAGTTAGTGGTGGTGCGAACATGGTTGATCGTCGGTAGGAGAAAGCAAGTGAAGAGGACAATGAAAATCTGATCACTTCAACCTGCAAGGTTGATCCTGGGGAGAAGAAAGCAAGTGAAGAGGACAATGAAAATGACTTTAGTCTCCCCGAGGGTGTGGAGCCTCTTTTGAAATGAACTCCACTTTACACTGATACACAGCTGCCAACATTTCATTGCCTTTTGCTCCAAGGCCTTTTGACATGAGATGTGGTAGAATTCGCCGCGCTGAGTACATTCCTCTTGTATCTGAGTGGTTCAAAGAGAACCGGTAAGTACTGCAACGAGTTAGCGAATAACAATTCATTTCCATATTTACTTCTTTGCTATACTTTCGTCTCATGTTGCATCGACATCTGTTTTGCAGTCCACCAGCGTATCCAGTTAAGGTCCGGGTGAGCTAGCAGAAGCTGCTGAAGTGCTATGTGCTCAGTGAGATACATCATAGGCCTCCTAAAGCACAGAAGAAGAAACATCTGCTCCGTTCACTGCAAGCAACGAAGTTCTTTCAAGCTATAGAGCTTGATTGGGCAGAAGCTGTGTTACAAGTTTGCAAGCAGGGCTACAACATGCTTAACTTGTTGATTCACAGGAAGAATCTGAACTATCTTCACCTAGACTCCAATTTCAATTTGAAGCCTGTGAAGACACTCACAACAAAAGAGAGAAAGAAATCCCGTCTTGGAAATGCATTCCACTTGTGTCGTCAGATTCTGCGACTTACAAAGCTGGTCGTTGATGCAAAATTCTAATTTCGCTTGGGAAATGTTGACGCTTTTCAGTTGGCCGATGATCTGCAGTACATACTCTCTCATGTTGGTCAGTTGACGGTTATGTGAAGACAAAAGTATAGTCTGATGCGGCAAATTAGGATGTGCAAAGATCGGAAGCACTTGATACGTTATTGTTTCAACAGTGGCCCTGTTGGAAATCGACCTGGCTGTGGTTTTTGGGCTCCAATGTGGAGAGTGTGGCTGTTATTCCTTCGTGGTATTGTGCCCTTGCTTGAAAGGTGGCTAAGGTAATTTGCTGGCCAGGCAGTTTGAAGGTCCCCATTCGAAAGGAGTTGCTAGAACAGGCAACATGTCGAGTCTCACTTTGATCTGGAACTTCGAGCAGCAGTCATGCATGATGTCCTTGATGCTATGACGGAGGGCATCAAACAAAACAAGGCCCGGACTATACTGCAGCATCTTGGTGATGCATGGCGCTGCTGGAAGGCAAATATCCCCTGGAAGGTCCCTGGCCTGCCAGTTCCTACCGAGTACATGATACTCGGTTATGTGAAGTCCAAGGCTGATTGGTGGACAAATGTCGCTCACTACAACCGTGAGCGTATCTGGCGTGGTGCTACAGTTGACAAAAATGTCTGCCGCAAAAATCTTGGAAGCTTAACTCGTTTGTGGCTGAGGCAGAACAAGAGAGGCAACACAACTACTTGAAAGAACACCTGAAGAAGCAGTTGCTATTTATACAACCACGGTCCATTGGCTGGAGTCAAGGAAGTTCTCACCGATTCCTTTTCCCCCACTCGCATACAAGCATGATACCAAACTTCTTATACTGGCACTGGAAAGGCTAAAAGAGTCATACAGTGTGGCAGTAAGATTAAATCAACTGCAGTGAGAGGAACTGGGTTTAATAGTGCCAGGATATGATAATCCACATGAAGCTTTGTCAAGGATAAAATATAATATTCTCACTCAATGTGCTTTTAAAGAAGTTGATATTGAATTTATGGATCTGTATAGCTACTTGCTCCAGGTATATGAAATTGAGCCCCTTGAGAAAATTACTGATGCATACCTTGACCAACTTGTGGTATGAAGGGGACAAATTGATGCCACCTTTCCTAAATTGGGTAAAGCCTGCTGATTCATAACCACCTCCTCTACTTGCTTACAAGTGGTGCCAAGGTATAAATAATTTGCTGGACATATGGGACACTAGCGATGGGCAATGTGTTGTGATGCTGCAGATAAAGTTTGAAAAGTTGTTTGAAAAAATTGATCTGACTCTGTTGAACGGTCTTCTACCGTTGGTCTTGGACCATGCCGATGCCGATTATGTCACTGCGAAGAATAATATTGTATTGTCTTACAAGGATATAAGTTGCACAAATTCTTAAGGGCTTATTCGAGGTCTTCACTTTTTGCATCTTTTGTTGTGCAGTACCATGGGCTGGTGGTGGATCTCCTACTTCTTGGTTTAACATGAGCTTGTGAGATTGCAGGGCCGCCTCAGATGCCAAATGAGTTCCTTACATATACTGGCACTAAAGTGGAGACAAGGCATCCCATCGGGCTGTATTCTTGATATATCGAAAAGGTGAATATAATGTTCCGATTCACTCATGAAGAGGCAAGGGATTTAATTCAGTGTTACTTGACATAGCATCCTGGTCCTAATAATGAGAACATGGTCGGTTACAACAACAAGAAATGTTGGCCTAGAGATGCAAGAATGAGGCTCATGAAGGATTATGTAGATCTGGGAAGAAGTGTATTTTGGGATATGAAGAGCCGCCTACAAAGGAGAATTACTACATTAGAATGGGAGAATGGCTTTGTCCCTGTATACAGCAAGGATAACCCAAACTGGCTGTTTAGCATGTCTGGGCTTGAGGTCCATATACTACCGAAGATACGTATGACTCAGGAGGCATTCAGCAAGACAAAAGACGGAGTAAGCATTCTGCAGAATGAGCAGACAAAAGAAATAACAGCTATTGCATTTTTGAGAGTTGATGAACACAAGAAGGTGTTTGAGAACCTTGTCAAGCAAATCCTTATCTCATCAGGGTTAACGACATCTACCAAGATTGTCAACAAGTGCCACATCCAGCCATGGGGGAGCGAGTTCATTGATTCTCAGCGTGTTTGGGCTGAGTATGCTTTGAAGAGGCAGGAAGCACAATCGCAGAATAGGTGCTTAACACTTGAGTATCTGGAAGATTCATGGGTTGGCCTACGACAAAGGATGGAGGGTGCGGACATACTTTAAGCAGTATCACCCATTCTGGTGGACAAATCAGCGACATAATGGAAAGCTATGGCATCTGAACAACTACAGGACTGACGTCACCCAAGCATTTGGTGGTGTGGAAGGTATCCTGGAACATACCTTATTTAAAGGAACATATTTCCCTACTTGGGAGGGTTTGTTTTGGGAGAAGGCTTCAGGTTTCGAGAAATCAATGAAGTACAAAAATCTGACAGATGCGCAGTGTTCCAGGCTTAATCAAATTGCCAACAGAAGATTTACCCTCTAGTGGTCACCAACCATTAATCGTGCAAACATATATGTTGGTTTCCAGGTTCAGCTAGATCTGACAGGGATATTCATGCACGGTAAAATTCCAACCCTGAAAATCCCCCTGATTCAGATTTTTGGTGCACATCTTTAGCAGAAGGTCCATGAAAGTGTCTTTATGGATCTTTGCCAAGTTCTGGATCAGGAGTTGGATGCATTCGAGATTGAAGCAGTACAGGAGAAAATACATCCAAGGAAGAGTTGCAAGATGAACAGTTCATGTGCAGATGTCCTCCTTTTTGCTGCAGATAGGTGGCAGATGTCCAAACCAAGCTTCGTTTGTGAGTCGAAGGATGTCTTCGATCAGAAAGCGAGTACTGGATTGATGTGCAACTACGATGGGGAGACTATTCACATGACATGGAACGTTACACGAGAGCAAAATTTATGGACTACATGACAGATAATATGCGCATCTACCCTTCTCTGACTGGTATGATTTTGAGTATCCATTAACTGTCAATTTCTTGCCTTGTCTGAATCTTCTGTGCTTAATGTTGATTAATATTTCTTGCAGGGGTTATGATTGGACTTGAACTAGCTTATAATTTGCACTCTGCTTTTGGTAACTGGTTCCCTGCGTCAAAGCCCCTCCTCCAGCAAGCTATGAACAAGATCATGAATGTAATAACCATGCTAACTGTAACAAATCTAGCTCTATAGCAATATCTCTGTTGTAGTAAATAATGTCTTATCTAATAAATGACATGCTTGATTTTCTCTTTTGACAGTCAAATCCTGCTCTGTATCTACTGAGGGAGAGAATAAGAAAGGGTCTTCAGTTGTATTCATCTGAACCCACTGAGCCATATCTGTCTTCATAGATATGGAGAGATATTCAGCAATCAGATCATATAGTTTGTGGATGACACAAATGTCTATCGAGTTACCATTCACATAACCTTCGAGGGTAACCTGACGCCCAAACCAATCAATGGTGCTATCTTTATTTTCAGTCCAAGAACTGCTCAACTATTTCTGAAGGTTTGTTCCTTTTCTTTTGCTATTAGCTATAGTTTTCTTGCAATTGTGGCATGACCGCGCATCATCACAACTTGAAATACATAAATAAAAATGGATTATAATCTGCAGGTCATCCACAGAAGTGTGCGGGCAGGACAAAAGCGTCAGTTGGCCAAGTGGAGAACAGCTGGGGAGGTTGCTGCACTAGTTCGATCACATGTCAATAATGAGAAGGCTAAGATGTTGCCGAAGCCTGACAAGACAATTGTTCTGGAACCGCATCATATCTGGCCATCTTTGACTGATGAGCAATGGCTGAAGGTTGAATGTGCTCTCGGGGATCTCATTCCTTCTGATTATGCAAATAAAAACAATGTTAATACTTCTGAACTTCATGGAACTACAACTTCATGTGGGAGTCAAGCATCACCCGCTGATGAAGTACAACATGAAGCATGGGGACACCTCGCGACTTCTACCATGAGAACCACAGGCTGACACATCTTGGAGTTGAGCAACATGGATGAGGGCGAGGTCCTTAGCACGCCTATGCTAGCATACTAAAACTTGCAATGTGATCTGCTCAGTTTTGGATAGACAGCTCTATGTGACGTGTTGTATGATGTTTTTATGTTGGTCTCTTGAGCCTGTACCGTGTGTTTGTAATTGTAAGCCTGCCCTTCAAGCACGGTGCTGTACAAGTGCACGATGATATATAATAGCGAACATTTTGCTCATTAGTGGCCATTCTAGCTTGTAGATCTCATCGTGTTTTTTACCCTGTGGAATGATGTATGCTCTCCCTAATTTTTGCTTGGGCTTGACCAATTTATGCCCGTGTGCACATATATACTCCCTCTGTACAGGTATGGATGTATCTAGATGTATTTTAGTTCTAGATACATCCATTTCTGAGACGAGTAATTTGGAACGGAGGGAGTAGGTTGTAATGTCCTGAAACTGAAAGCAAAGCTTAAGTGTAACTGTTTGCTGTGGCTGAATTTGCACTCTGAAACCTTTTGCCAGCTCCATCGCTTTTGGACAGAGCGAAAACAAGCTGAATTTCGTATGTAGAAAGCGAAAACAAGGCAAGTTGGACAACTGGAACTAAATGGTGACATTTTCATAGCATAGTGCTAGCTAGTCCATAGCAGAGCAAAATTTCAGATGGTTTCCTTTCACGGGTGATAAAGGTCAGAGCTTAGAGCCGAGCTCGAATTCATTAATTGTCTTAGACAACACAGAGAGAAAATGCCATGCCATACATTAAGGGAGCCAAAACCAACGGATAAAAAGATGAGCACAATACACGCAAACGGCCCTTTCATCGGCAGACATCTTCTTCAGCGCTGGAAATGGGTTGATTGGCAACAATGTGCGGTAGGTGATGTCCTGTATCGCTGCCGGCACCTTCTGCCTGATATCTTGGTCAGCCAGATAGTCGAGGAGCAACTTCTTGGAGTAGGAATAGACCTTGTGGGTGACATCCTGGTCAGCCAAGTAACCCAGGAGCAATTTCTTCACGTATGCGTACACTCTTGCATACATCTCTTCATCCTCAACATAACTCGAGAGAAGCTGTTTAACAGCTCCATACGCCTTGTCGTATCCATACTTGTAGATGCCATACAGGACCAGTCCTAACAGTGTATTGGTCATCAGAGCAACGCCAGTTCCATTTATAAGCATCCACTTCACTCCCCTGCGAAGCGAAGCATGAACAAATAGAGTGAGGCTATGTCGCCTAGCTATAGATATGGTGTGCGACGATCAAAAGCAAAGCAATTGTGCAGGCGAGCTACTAGTACTAGCGCGCAGCCACGGCGTGTTGGCCGGGACCGCAGCGGCGATAAGCGGCCGGTGCCGCTGCTTCTTGGCTCCCCGCGCAGTGCTTGGCGGGGCTGGGCCGCGCCCGCGCCGAGGCTCGGCGCCCTGCGCGTGCGCACCCGTACGTGCTCGTGTCGCCGCAAGTCGAGACGGGCTCAAAGGCGGGCAATGCTAGTGCCGAGCGTGCTGTGTCCGGCGCCAAGGCACGGCACCGCACCGCACGCCCACGGAAAGGACGCCGGCGGTAGGAAAAGCTGCGTCCATTTGTGTCCGGTCCGGCGCCGCGCTGCATGCCCACGGAGGACGGCGGCGGAGGGAAAGTTTCGTCCTTTGGCGTGCGTGTGTTCGAGGCGTGGCCGCGTGAGAAAAGAAGAGCACGTATCGGAGATAGGACACGGCCGCCTTCAAGCCGCCGGCTTTCTTGGCGTTGGCTTGCTCCACAGTGAGTCCCTCCTCTTCCATGTCGCCGTCGACGCCTACGTTGCCGCCGGCTCCCACGCGGCCGTCCGCCCCGGTGCGCCGGGCGCCTCCTGCACCTCGCCGGGCCAGGCAGCAGAGCACGGGGGCGGCGCTGGAGGCCGGGCGACGGAAACAGCACGGCGCAGCATGCCAGGCGACTCCTCCTCCCATATCGCCGTCGCCACAGCTTCTTCCGGCGAGGGACCTCCAGCAGAGGCCGCGCGCTGCCGCGGCGGCGGAGGGAAAGGCGGCCTCGCCCATCCCGACCGTTCCCGTGCCTGTGCGTCCCATGAGTCGCGGGCGCGCGGCGCTCAGGACGGCTGGAGGGAAGCGAATGCCCATGCCTGCGGCGGCGGCGGCGGACGGGCTTGAAGCAGGGGAGGCTCTAGGGTTTTAGGGGCCGGCGGGCGGGCTTAAGCAGGAGGTGGGAGGTGGCAGGTGGTGGTGGTGGGTTTTGCCATTTTGGGGCGGTGGGAGGTGGTGGGGAAAAGGAAGAGATGGGAAATAAAGGCAAATTTTGTGTCCGATCTCTCACAGCATCACTCGGCTTTGCAAATCAAACAACTCAATGAATGCAATTTCTTTTTGGAATTTCTATTTTTCCTCTAGCTGGACCTCACATATGGCCAAATGCAGCATTTCTGTTGGGGTCAACCCCTTGACCGTTACATGGATGAGTGGGACTCTGAGAAAAAGACATGTGGGGCCACTATAAACTTCGGCCATGTCAACCAACTGGCGGTTAGTAGCCGACGCATAGCAGGGCAGAGCAGAGTTGCTCGTCTGACCAATTCCAGCGATGGTTGGACGATATCTTGAACTCTACCGGTTGTTGGTGCTTGTGCACATCGAGGTGTGGCATCAGGGTGGCTGGGGGTGGACGAAATGACGACAGTGGGTGAGTACCATCGTGGCTGGAGTTTGGTGTTTGTTGGCAACAAAGTATAACACGGATTTGAACGAGTTTTTGTGCTGGTGTTGTTCTATAGCTGCTTGCAGTGCAATTTGACATGCGCACGTGACCAAATGCTCTCTGGAGCGTCTTCATGAGCTCATGCGAGATCAGCAAAGGGGGCTCACGATTAATGGTACCATAACACGAAAATGTTGACAAGGAGAAAGGGAAAATGTATGGAGCTCACGGTAAGGTTATAGAGCACATTAGCGAGTTCGGGGATGGGTTGTAGGCGACGAATCGACAACGGCGTCCTTGGCTACAGATAACGAAGAAGGTGACGATTCTGCAAGTCCGTTATATCGACTAGAGGGTGGGTGAATAGGCGATTTTTATGAATTCTTCACTGAGGAATTTGCGGGTGAGGAAATTCCTTACCGAAGAACTACTAGCAGCGAAATAAGTACTCAGAAGTAAATATAACAGAATACAAGCACAATCATCATGATGAAATGAAGAAGAGCACAAAGTACAGAAAGCGTAAACACAGGATAGCACAGGATGAAGACAAACAGACTGAAGAAATTGAACTGAGGAAATTGAGAAAGTCCTCAGTCAAAGTCTTCAAACACAGTTATGAACAAGTGCACAACACAGTAATGAGGAAATGAAAGAGTTGAGGAAATAGAATCAGTAAACTTGGTGAAGACAATGATTTGGTAGAACAGTTCCAACTGCTGTCTCAGTTGTACGTCTGGTTGGAGCGGCTGGGTATTTAAACCTGAGGACACACAGTCCCGGACACACAGTCCTCACCGTATTCTCCTTGAGCTAAGGTCACACAGACCTCGCCCAATCACTCGTGGTAAGTCTTCAGGTGACTTCCAAACCTTCACAAACTCGGTCACTCGGCGATCCACAATTCTTCTTGGATGCTCTAGACCATGACGCCTAACCGTCTGGAAGAAGCACAGTCTTCAAAGATAACAAGCGTCGGATCCACGTAGGATCAATCTCTTCAGTGATGCTCAATCACTTTGGGTTTGTAGGTGTTTGGGTTTCGGTTTTCCTCACTCGATGATTTTCGCTCAAAGTCCTCGGAGGATGTGATGCTCTCAAATGACAAGTGTCAGTTTCTCTCGGAGCAGCCAACCAGCTAGTGGTTGTAGTGGGCGGCTATTTATAGCCTAGGGAGCAACCCGACATAATAAGACATAAATGCCCTTCAATGATATGACCGTTAGGTGGGTAGATATTTTGGGACAGCTGGCGCGTAGCACAGCAACAGTCGGAAATTTGAGTATCAAATTCCTCAGGGCTATCATGTTCCTCACTATGTAGGCAATTCGTACTGGCGAATTCCTAACTCTTCAGTCAGAACAAATTCCTCAGAGACCAGAAGAATTTCGTCTCTGTCACTAAAGAATATGACTGAACTATATGAGATTTCCAATGGCTTCACTCGTAGGGATTGGTAGGTGTAGGATTTTGAGTTGAGCATCACATGGAAATTTTTCCTTAGTATTTCCTCGACCCCCTTTAATAGTACGGTGTTTCCTATGACTCAAGAAAGAGAAAAAGAAACTATGAAAACAAAAGTCTTCACGCTTTATGTTCCTCGTATGAATACCAAGTCTTCAGGGTTACACCAATTTTTTTTCACTTTCAAAGTCTTCAGAAATCCAAAGTCTTCAGTCGAAGAACTTCATTTTCAGGGGTCGACTTTCTCTGTAAATATCAAACTCCTCATAGACTTATAGACCTATGTACACTCATAAACACATTAGTCCCTTAACCTATAAGTCTTCAATACACCAAAATCACTAAGGGGCACTAGATGCACTTACAATCTCCCCCTTTTTGGTGATTGATGACAATATAGGTTAAGGTTTAACGGGGATAAACATATGAAGTGTAAAAACTGATATTGAGAAATTTGATTGCAAGATATAGAAGAACTCCCCCTGAAGATGTGCATAGTTAGGAATTTGCTTTTGAAGCAATGCACACTTGAAGAGTAGAATCATGGAGATCTCCCCCTATATCTTGTAATTTATACACGCATTTGACATATAATATGAAGAATGTGAAATGCATGATGAAATATGGTGACTGATGTAATTTAGCATGCGTGCATTAACATTAGCAAGGAACAAGCATGCAGAAAAACACAGCAAAAGTATCAGACCACCATAGAGTTTAAGTTTACAACTCGATCCAGCAAAGTCATCAGAAATGTCACTGAGTGACCAAAAGGATCTAAAATGAGGACTAACGCCCCTGAAGAATATCAAGTTGATGAAGGAGATCAGCGTTGTTGGGGTCGTTTGTTGATGTAGGGCCTGCCGCAGTGTCGTCCAAGTCTTCATATTCGTCGGTGTCGCGTGATGAAGAATACGAGTTGGCCACCAAGGAAGGAACCTTGACCGTCTTGTATTTCTTTGGTGGAGGAGCAAACCAGTCAAAATCTTCCTTGAGACCCATTTTCTTCAGATCTTCTGCGCTATAAATGTGAGACAGAATAGCCTAGGTACAGTTGAAGGTTTCATGGAGGTAGTAATGGTTTTTCTTCACTGCATTATGGGTAGCAGTCATGTTGTGAAGAATTGAACCAAACTGACGCTTGACCCATTTGTGATTGCGATCAACCTTCTGGTGAAGACTGAGGAGAAGCTCATGATCAGTCATCACCCTGGGAGCTGTGCCTTGAGGATTTTGCTTGGATGCGTTGACGGCAGAGTCATGAGTGGCAGAGTCATCATTGGTGGAATAAGATGCAGCTTTGCGAAACTGACCATCCAATGGATGAATGCCTTCATCTATAACAGCAGCGGCCTTGCCCTTGTCATCAGCTGAGGAAAATGTCCGTTTGAGGACTTCAATCGGGGGCAAGTAGCTGCAATGGTTCAAGGTATCAGCTTTGTAGTTGAGTGAAGACCTTGTTCTGATGAATCTCATAATCCACGGAGCATAAGACTTCAACTCAAACGGTGACATTGTGACATTTGCCAGAGTCCTCATGAAGAAATCATGGAAGTTGACGGGAACACCATGCATGATATTGAAAAGCAGATTCTTCATGATACCCACGACTTCTTCTTCATTCGAGTCGTGACCTTTGATAGGACTCAATGTCTTCGTCAAAATGCGATAGACAATCCGAGGCACATATAGCAATTCCTTCACGAGGAATTTGGTTCTTGGGGCCTGACCTGGCTTCAATGGCTTCATCAGCACTTGCATATAGTGATCTGTAAGCTTAGGTTCACTGTAGATGCAACAAGAAACTTCATGGGGAGGGCTGAGAGGCAAAGCACGAAGCAATTCAGTAGCTGGTGCCTTGTAGTGAGTGTTTTCAGACATCCAGTCCAGCACCCAGGAGTTCACATCTTCAGAGTCTCCGGTGATGTGCAGCATTGCATAAAATTGAAGAATGAGTTCTTCATTCCAATCATAGATATCAGTGCAGAAATTTAACAGTCCAGCGTCGTGAAGAACACTAAGGACTGGCACGAAGCACGACAGAGATTCCATATCTACGTGAGGAATGTGCTCATGATCAAAGACTTTGTCTTTGTTGAACAGCACTGAGGAATAGACATTTGCCTGGCTGGCAGTCCAGAAACGCCTCTTCCTAATGCGAGCAGAGTCATAGGGGTTGTAATCTGTGAAGAATACATGCTCGCCGAAGAAATCATCAGCCTTGAATTTTTTGCTTCCTGGAGAATGGATCCTTTGGCCTGGGTTGAGGTGTGTCAGTTAGTTGCATCACAACCTCAGGAATCGCAACTCAGGTTCTTCAGGCTGAGGAATTTTTGGTTCCTCTTCAGTGGCAGTCTGTGTCTTCAGCGATTCAGCAGCAGCAGTTTCTTCAGCACCAGTGGCTGGAATTTCTTCATGAACAGATGCAGTGGGGTGATTTTCTTCAGAGCCCACTGGAACAGTATGTGCTGGGGACTGACGGATTTGCTGCAATGGCGTGAACAGTGGAGAGTTGGGGTGCTGACTTTCCCAAAAGTCATCATTCATCAATGGAGTAGTACTCCCAATGTCCACGCCAGAGTTGTTTCATCCAATTCCTCAACGCCGACCTCTTCTGCAGTGAACTGAGGCATGGGCGAGGAGACAATTGGAGTTGAAGGAATTGTGTCCGCTTCAATTTCTTCATCCATCTGCTCTGAGGAAGCAGCAGAAGGATTCTCTTCATCAGATTCACTAGGAATCACATAATCTTCATCAAAAGGAACAAGGTCCTTTGATGGCATGGTTGAGATAGGAACAACATCAATTGGGTTTGCAAATGAGCTGGTCAATTTCTTCATCTTCTTCAGAACTGAAGAATCTGATGAAGCTGATGCTTTCCTTTTCCTCATAGCTGCACGCTCTGCAGCCTTGGTCTTCTTCACATCTGATGCAGATGGAAGGATCGGAATTAGGGCAGGCGCAGGAGGATCAGAGGAATTTGGTTGAATTTTTTTAGGCACAACTGATGCAGTTGCCCTGACTTCTTCATTTTCTTCAGGCGCACCACTAGTGGATGCCCTGGCAATTTCTTCAGCGGCTGGAATGCAGTCATCAGCCCTGGAACTCACATTTTCTTCAGCAGCCTGATTTTCATCAGCGGTGCTGGCGTGCTCTTCTGTCAGTTGAGCAGATGCTTCAGCTTGAGGAATTTCTGGTTGCCATGGAGCTGCAACCTTGGTGGTGAATTTCTCAGCAGTTTTACAAACCTGACCTTGGCTCCTTGCCAATCAACATAGTAAGCGTTGAAATCATCGCTGAGGCTTTTGATTTCAGCCTGGATCTTCACAAGTTCATCAGTGGTCATGGAGACAACATTTTTCTTCAGGAAGCGCTCCTTCCTGTACTGAGCTTTCTTCAGCTGCCTGGCTTTCTCAAACTTCCATTTTTCTTCAGCAATGAGAGCTGACAACATATGACTTTGACCAGGAAAGAGATTTAGTTCTGGCAAGGGAGTGTTTGGATCTTTGTGCCATAGATCAATGAAATCCAGGATCTTCTTTGGATCCAGCAAAAGGGGCACAACACTGCCCTTGGATCCAGTAAGTGTTGCCTATCCCTGATGATTTCGGCTAGTTCTTCATCATCAGCCTCATCATCATCAGAGGGCACTTGGAAGGCGACCTGCTTCTTGTGAGGACTTGGTCGAGGACCTCATCCAGCAGCAGCCTTTTTCTTCAGCTGAGAGGGGCCAGCTGAGGAACTTGGAGCAGCTAAGGAACTTGCAGAGGCTCCTGAGGAAATAGATATGCCTGTTGTCCTTTGGCACGTGGCGAGATGCACAAGTGCAGAGGATTTGGTTGGAGCAGCCGAAGACTTTGGCGGAGGAGCTGAGGACTTTGGAGGAGCAGGAGCAGCTTGAGGAATTGGCCGTGAGGGTTTTGAGGAATCTGGCCGCGAGGGCATTGCTGAGGAACTTGGCCGTGAGGGCATTGAAGGTGAAGCACTTGGCTTATGCGCATGCTTCTTTCCCATGGCCTTCTTAGGCTTGCTAGCAGAGGCCTCAGCAGTGGCAGCAGTAGCAGAGTCTTCGTTGAATTTCCTCACTGCTTTTTTTGCCTGTCTGGCCAACTTGGCCTGGCGCTTGGCCCATTCTTTAGGATAGTCCTCACCGCGCTTGAGGCTGGTGGGATCTGCTACTTGGCCAGGTGCCAATGAAGGTCTTGAGCATGGAGGGGTGACAGCGAATTTGTTCATATATTTGGGAGTAACATACCTGTACTCCCTCCACTCTCTTGACCATCTCCTCTCTATCCTCTGGATGCGCACCTTGCCTCATCGGGAGTGCAGTAATCATCATATATGTCATCAGGGATTTCAAAAGCAGTATTGACCTCAGGCCTCTTTCCTCCCTTTTGTGGCTTCTTTCCATCAGCCATTTTCTTCAGATGAGGAATTTGAACAATGGAATTCTCTGAAGATGTATGCAAATTTTCTTCGAGGAACGCTGCAAATGAGTTAAGTTGATGAGAACCTAGTGATTCAGCAGCGAACATGAGTACCTGTGAACAGAGTATAGTTGCGAGGAATTTGGAGAGGTCATATGCGTTCTCAGAAGGTTTTGTAAAAAGAACAAGTTTGAGGAATTTGACCAGATGAGTCTTGAAGAATTTCACTAAGCGTTCTTTGTCTTAGGTTCTAGAGTTGTATAGATTGAGAATCCACACAGTTGAGGAATCTTGAAGAAAAACGTAGCTTAGAGAAATGAGTCAAGAACATATGACATGTGAGGTGTTTAGTGTGTGAAGATTTGAAGAAAAACACCTTTGAAGATTTTGTAGTAATCATTTGAATCAAAGAGGGCAGTAAAAGTAACTTTTAATTACCCTGGACGAAGAACACGACGAACTGGGAAGTGTAGATGTGAAGTTCGTCAGTTCAGATCTTCCACGCCCTAACTTGGCTGAGGAAGACAGCTACGGCGGCAGCGGAGTGAAGAAATCCGCGGCCGGCGCAAGTACCACGGCGACGAGGTCGAGGCAGTGAAGCTCTTCCTCACCGGCGACAATGAAGTAGCGGCGGCGCTAGGATTTGAGAAGCTCAAGCTGGAGTGAGGTCGAGCGGAGTAAAGGAGAAGTGAGGAAGGGGAGGGGTATTTATAGCCATGGTGAAAAACTGTTCGCCCGAAGAATTTGGACGAACGTGCCCCTGACCCTTCTCATTCACTTGACATGTGCCACCCACGTACTGAGATGTGGAGATCGTGTGAGATCGTGGGTGAATAGATAAGTGTTTTCGTGGGATGCGGAACGGTTTGAGCGGCAAAACATTTTTTTTGGATAAGATAAGTTTTAACATTCCGTTCGCAAATTCTTCAGTTGTCAAGGACACAGTGAAGATTTTGAACGAGTTCCAAATAGAACGCACATGAAGAATTTGTGAATAGATTTGGTTGAGTATAGCATAGAGGGGGAAGGGTCCGATCACATTCACTTAGCAAAAAAAGCAACTTGAAGAAATAGCAATAAGTGAATGCTGTAGAGGACATAAACTCATATATATAGCCAATGAAGGAAAATGACGGAAAAGGTGAAGACAATGCAAAGTTGAAGAAGGTGAAAACTGAGGAATTTCAAAACTGAGGAAAAACTCAAATTGAAGATTTTCAACTTTTGGTGGTGGTGTGACCCACCGTATAAGAATGATGATTTCAGACACTGCGTACAATTGTCGTAGGGCTCTGAGAATCAAATTCTTCGTTAATTTCTTCACACTTAGGGTGTTATTCTTCATTGATTAAAGAAAAACGTTTCTTCATGTGTTGCACATCTAAGTCATCAATTTTTGCATAAGTGTTAGGATGAGTGTCCTTTTCAAAGAATATTCGAAGATTCTAGGATATTTAGCTCACACCGCAACTTGCTAAATCTCTTCTCGTCCAAGGGCTTTGTGAAAATATCGGCAAGCTATTCTTCAGTCTTCACATGCTCAATATAAATGTCTCCCTTTAACACATGATCACGAAGAAAATGATGACGAATCTGAATGTGCTTTGTCTTCGAGTGCCGAACTGGGTTGTGAGCAATCTTGATGGCACTCTCATTGTCACAGAAGAGAGGCACATTCTTCACGTTGACGCCGTAGTCCTTGAGAGTTTGCTTCATCCACAGCAATTGAGCACAACAAGAACCAGCAGCAATGTACTCAGCTTGATGAAGAGACGGTGATACAGTTCATTTCTTCGAGGACCAACAGACCAAATCGTCCGAGGAAATGACATGTGCCAGATGTTGACTTGCGGTCCACATGATCACCAGCATAGTCAGAGTCAGAATATCCAATGAGATCAAAAGACGAGCCCTTGGGGTACCATAATCCAAGTGTTGGTGTGTGAGCTAGATATCGAAGAATATGCTTCACAACCTTATGGTGTGATTCCTTCGGTGTAGCTTGAAATCGGGCACACATGCAAACACTAAGCATAATATCTGGCCTAGATGCACACAAGTACAATAAAGAACCAATCATGGAGCGGTATACCTTTTGATCGAAGTCAATACCATTTTCATCAGTGGACAGATGGCCATTTGTGGGCATAGGAATTTTGACGCCTTTGCAATCTTGCATGCCGAATTTCCTCAATACGTCCTTGAGGTATTTCTCCTGAGATATGAATATGCCATTGCGTTGTTGACGAATTTGAAGACCTAAGAAGAATTTCAGTTCTCCCATCATAGACACTTGATATTGTTCACTCATCATATAGGCAAATTCATCACTGTAACGTTGGTCAGTACGGCCAAAGATAATATCATCAACATATATTTGGCACACAAACAGTTCACCATCATAAGATTTAGTGAAAATAGTAGGGTCGAGTGAACTGGGTATGAAGCCTTTCTTCGTGAGGAATTCCTCCAGAGTATCATACCACGCCCGTGGGGCCTGCTTGAGGCCATAGAGGGCCTTATTGAGTCTGAAGACTTTGTCAGGATTCTTTGGATCTTCAAAACCTGGGTATTGAGCAACATATACTTCTTCCTCAAGCTTACCATTGAGGAATGCACTTTTCACATCCATTTGATATAAAGTGATATCATGATGGTTAGCATAAGCAAGTAATATGCGAATAATCTCAAGTCTAGCAACGGGTGCAAAAGTTTCATCGAAGTCAATTCCTTCAACCTGTGTGTAGCCTTGAGCTACAAGCCGAGCCTTATTCCTCACCACAAGACCATTTTCATCTTGCTTGTTGCGGTAGATCCACTTTGTGCCAATGATATTGTGCTTGCGAGGATCTGGACGTTTGACCAGTTCCCAGATGTTGTTGAGCTCAAACTGATGTAATTCTTCTTGCATAGCTTGAATCCACTCAGGCTCCAAAAATGCTTCATCTACCTTAGCGGGCTCTGTGATAGAGACAAAAGCAAAGTGCCCACAAAAGTTAGACAAATGTGAAGCTTTTGAGCGTGTGAGAGGACCTGGTGCTTCAGTGTCATCGATGATCTTCTCAATTTGCACTTCTCTTGCAACGCGAGGATGAGCTGGTTGTCGTCGAGGAATTTGATCAGCATTTTCTTCAGCTCCATGTTCTTCAGCATTTTCTTCAGGTGCATTAGCTCGATGTTCTTCACGTTCTGGAATGAATTCTTTAGCAGATTCTTCGGTAGGAATGACATCCTCAGTAGCCTTGAACTTGATAGATTCCTCAGGTGCTGGTTCATCTATCACAGAAGGTAGGTGCTCTCTTTGCGAGCCATTAGTTTCATCGAATCAAGACATCTACAGTTTCAACAACCTTGTGAAGAACGTTGTTGAAGACTCTGTAGGTGTGCGAGTCCTTTCCGTAACCAAGCATAAAACCTTCATGTACTTTCAGTGCAAATTTTGAGTTGTGATGAGGATCTCTAATAAAACATTTAGCACCGAAGACTTTGAAATAACTCACATTGGGTTTCTTGTCAGTGAGGAGTTCATAGGCAGTCTTCTTGAAGAATTTGTGAAGATATACTCTGTTGATGATGTGGCACGCAGTATCAATTGCATCAATCCAAAAATGATGAGGCGTTTTGTATTCATCAAGCATAGTGTGAGCCATCTCAGCAAGAGTCCTGTTCTTGCGCTCCACGACGCCATTCTGCTGAGGAGTATAAGGAGCAAATAACTCATGAGTAATACCAAGTTCATCAAGATAGTCATCAAGACCAGAATTCTTGAACTCAGTTCCATTGTCACTTCTGATGTGCTTGATCTTCACACCGAAGTTGGTTGAAGCCCTCGAGGAGAATCGTTTGAAGACTTCCCGCACCTCATGTTTGTAAGCAACAATGTGTACCCATGTATAACGAGAGTAATCATCAACAATAACAAAGCCATATTGAGATACATCATTTGAAACTGCAGAGTAATGGTTAGGACCGAAGAGATCCATATGAAGCAATTCAAATGGGCGAGTGGTAGTCATGATTGTCTTTGCTGGATGCTTAGCCTTTGTCATCTTTCCAACTTCACAGGCTCCGCATAAGTGATCCTTGAGGAATTTAACATTCTCAATGCCAATGACATGCTTCTTCTTCGCAAGCGTGTGCAAATTCCTCATGCCTGCATGACCAAGTCGTCGATGCCATAGCCAGCTTTCTGAAGCTTTTGCAAGTAGGCACACGGCTGGTTGTGGTCCTGTAGAGAAATCAACAATATACAAGTCTCCTCTCCTAAAGCCTTCGAAGACTTCGGAATTATCAGCTTCCATGATGACAACACAACGATACTTGCCAAAGACAACAACCATATCAAGATCACAAAGCATTGAGACAGACATGAGGTTGTATCCTAAGGACTCGACAAGCATGACTTTGTCCATGTGTCGATCCTTTGAAATCGCAACCTTACCTAGACCCAATACCTGACTTTTGCCTTTGTCATTGAAGATGATATGCTTCAGATGCGATGGAGATAAGGGAGCATCCATCAATAGATTCTTGTCACCAGTTGTAGCGACCAGACCCGAATGGATCCAGTCTCTGTGCTCAGTGTCATCCCTGGATCAGTAATGCTGACACCACACAGTACTTCGAAGGATTTATTGCAGAGTAGCAATCACACACTTATTACATCGTTGTCCACAAGGGAACTTATTACAATAATATGGCTTAAGGCCATCTAATAATAACAGCGGAAGGCTTGGAAGATAAGCGAGTCCATCAACTCCAACGGCATCACTGAGTATAGAACCACGACCTAACACCTTACTGTCGTTCAAAAGTCTGCAACGTGAAAGTTGCAGCCCGAAAACGGGTCAGCACATGGAATATGCTGGCAATGTAACACATAAGAGCAATGAAGGAATAAGCCTATACTACATGCATATATGGCTGGTGGTAAGGCTCTACGGTTACATTTGCATAAAGCTGATTTTTCCCTACATCAAAGGAATAGTTTTATTTAACTATCATGGTGGTTGTTAAACATTGAGAATGGTTGACAGCATCCTCAATCCCAATTAAAAGTACTCATCAAAACCCAACAACTTTTATTAGGGGTAACATGTTGAGATTCACATGATATTCAATTACCAGATACTCAAAATGTCCATAACCGGGGACACGGCTAATCATGATTAGTTAATACACTCGCAGAGGTTTGCGACTTTTCCCCACAAGACTCGATCGCCTCCGCTTGGTTCTCGTGACTACATGGTGTTTGAGAAACGGATGACCGAGACATAGTCTTTCGTAAGCGCTTAGCACCTTACATGTGGGTAGACCGTACCAACCTACATCCCCTACATCAGCTAGCCTACCCGTAAGAGTTCGCACAACTTAGTCAACTACGCCAGAGCCCATAATTGGCTTGTGGCTGCACACGGAAGTTTCAGTTTGAATAATCTTATGATCCCTTAGAGCCTGGGTGGCGGTCCAAGAAATACAGCAAGTCTCGATAGAAACCAGGTGCCTCAATCCACCCAGATGTGTGTTTAGGTTGCCACCTTAGATAAACCATTAATTAACAATCTCACATCTGTCATGGATATTCACTCACCCAATCCACGCCTACTAGCATAGCATGGCATAAACAAGCAAACGAGAAGTAACTCCCAAGGTTTCATAAGTAAAACAGTAATAGGTACTACTCAATCTACTTCCCATCCCACAATTTAATTAGATCCCTATCATGCAAGTGTTTGAGGAATAGATCTAATGCATAAAAACTGGGTATGAGAAGAGTATGATCAAAGTGTTACTTGCCTTGCTGATGATCCGCGAGACCTAGAGATTCAAGTAACAAGCGGCGCACCGGTGATCTAACGCAGCACAAACAACAAGCATACAATAAGTACTCATCTAATGCACAGGGAAATCTCGAATAAAAGATCTAACCAGAAAGTTCAACTTAAGAACCCTGGTTGCAAAAGATTCGAATCAAAATAAACATCGAAAGTCGAAACTCGAGAGAGAACGACTCGGTTTTGCAATCTGAAATTAGGTCAAAATTTCACAGTAGCAAAACTCTGTGAAAGTAGGTTAGTCAGAACGGCGGTTTCGTTACGAAACTCCAGGCGCTTGAATCACCTGATTCTGATAAACGAGCGAGAAATAAAACAGATTTGAAAATCGGATCTGAAATCGAATCAGAAAAATAACGGATTAAATCCGATTAAAAGAAAACGATTTAACGGTTTAAATAACGGACGCTCGTTAACAGAACTAATCCAACGAACACGTTCATTGAAACGAACGGTTTGGTGAACGTCATAAATAAGAAAACCGAAAAAAATAAAACCAATCTAGGTTTTTAAAAACCGAACATCTCTTTTAAAAAAAACGGATCGGGCGGGCGGGCGGCTACCTCGGTGGCTCTCTTGGCGCAGGTCCGCGGGCTCGGGGCGACGGGTCCATGGGTTCGGGAGGGCGGCGAGGGGGCGGGACTCGGCGCCGGGCGAGGGACGGCGGCGGCGGCGTTCGGATGGCGGGCGTTAAGGTTGGTTGGTTCGGAGGCGAGGTGGAGTCGGACTCGTGGGCGGGCAACGTCTTGGCGGCGGAGTCCGCCAAGCGGGCGACGCGCGAGGGAGAGGGAGGCGGGCGCTGGGCCGGGCCTCCTGGCTGGGCCGGGCTGGGCCTTGGCCCAGTATGCGTTTTTTTATAAAATTAAACCAAACTAATTAAAAAAATACCAAATGAATTCTAATTTAAATAAAACAAATTTTCCCGACTCCTAAAAATGAGTCGAACAAAATGAACTTTTAAAACGGCAAACATGCATATATTTTAAAATGCTCATTTTGCCTAAGCAAAATAAATCTTCCAAAACCAAATTTGATTTATTTATAAAATCTTCATTTTTCCTAACTGTTGGGAAAGTCATATTATTCCTCTCTTAATTTTTCATAGGAAAACTTTATGAAGATAATTTAAATAAACTAAATGATCCTATTTTCAAGATTTGAGAAAACCCAAATATGAAAATAATGAAACTTCCAACTTCTCCGAGGGTCCTTGAGTTGCGTGAAATTTCTAGGATCGGAAAAATGCGAGAAAAATATGATATGCATGATGACCTAATGTATAACATTCCAAATTGAAAATTTGGGATGTTACAAACCTACCCTTAAGATGAATCTCGCCCTCGAGATTCGGGTTGGCTAGAAAATAGGTGAGGGTGGTCCTACAAAACTTCCTCTCTTTCCTGTGTGGCTTCATCCTCGGTGTGGTGGCTCCATCGAACTTTGCAAAACTTGATAACCTTGCTGCGGGTAACTCTGCTGGCATAATCGAGAATCTTAACCGTTTTTCCTCATATGTCAAGTCATCCTTCAACTGAATGGCTTCCAGTGGCACGTGTCTCTTAACGGTACCTCCGCTATCTCGGGTGACATTTCTTCAATCGAGAAACATGGAATACATCATGAACTCCTCGACAGTCCTTCCGCAATTCCAATTTATATGCAACTTCTCCCATGCGTTGCAAAATTTTATATGGTCCAACAAACGGGTGCTAACTTTCCTTTCACTCCAAAACGCTTAACTCTCAAGCGGGATACTCGAGATATACTGCTCAACTTCATACTCAATCGCTGGCGCTTTGAATCGGCATAGCTCTTTTTGTCCGGATGGGCTACCTTGAGCCTGTCTCAATCAGCTTAACTTTCTGCTCGCACTCCTTAATTAAATCTGGTCCAAACAACCGACGATCTCGGTTTAGTCCCATGACAACGGTGTCCTGCACCTTCTTCCATACAGAGCCTCGAAGGTGCCATCTTTAAGCTGGTTTGGTAATCGTTATTGTAGGAAAATTCTGCATACGGCAAATTATCATCCCAACTAGATCCATAATCTAGTGCACAAGCTCTCAAAGATGTCCTCCAAAATCTGATTGACTCTCTCGGTCTGTCCATCGGTCTCGTGGGTGGAAAGCTGTATCAATTCCAATCGGGTTCCCAATGTTTCGTGCAACTGGTTCCAAAATTTCAAGTAAACTGGGTTCCTCTATCCGATACGATGCTCCTCGAACTCCGTAAACACACAATTCTGGTCATATATATCTTTGCCAACTTAGCATCGCTATAGGTAGTCTTGATCGAATGAAATGAGCTACCTTTGTCAAACGATCGACTATGACCCAAATCGAGTCATATCCTGAACGGGTCTTTGGCAAACCTGTGATGAAATCCATGCCTAGTTTATCCCACTTCCATTCGGTATCGCAACGGTTGTAATAATCCTGCTGGCTTCGATGCTCGCCTTTACCTTTCGACATACGCCGCAAACTGCTACATACTCCGCAATATCCTTCTTCATTCCGTCCACCGTAAAATATTCTTCAAATCCAAATACATCTTGGTATTTCCGGTGAATCGAATAGGGTGAATCATGGGCTTCTTGCAAAATCAACTTCCGATCTCCGGGTCATTGGGCACATAAACACGGTCTTCAAACCATAGGGTATCGTGCTCATCCTCACGAAATCCTTTAGCTTTTCCTTTGCTCATTTTCTCCTTTATAGAGGCAACTTCCTTATCCGCCTTTTGGGCTTCTCCGATTTTGTCCATTAGTGTCGATTGAATCTCCAATGTTGCTACATTGCCTCTGGAACTATTTCCAAACATAGTTCTCAAGGCCATCGGCTAACTCATTGGGTATTCCTCCCATCATTAGGGTATTGACGTGGCTCTTACGGCTCAATGCGTCAGCTACGACATTAGCCTTTCCGGGGTGATAATGCAATCTCATATCATAATCCTTGATTAGCTCTAACCATCTCCTTTGTCTGAGATTCAATTCCTTCTGTGTGAAGATGTACTTCAAACTCTTGTGATCCGTATATACTTTACAATGATTTCCAATGAGAAAATGTCTCCACGTCTTTAAGGCATGCACAACGGCTGCTAATTCCAAATCATGTGTGGCATAATTCAACTCATGAGGCTTAAGTTGTCGTGAAGCATATGAAACAACTCTTCCTTCCTGCATAAGCACGGCTCCAAGTCCTCGACGTGAAGCGTCGCAATACACCTCATAATCCTTGGTCTGATCTGGCAATATTAAAACTGGTGAGGTAACCAATCTTTTCTTCAACTCCTGAAAACTTGCCTCACAGTCCTCAGTCCATATGAATTTGTTATCCTTCTTCAACAATTCAGTCATAGGCTTGGCAATCCTTGAGAAATTCTCAATGAATCTTGGTAGTATCCTGCGAGTCCAAGGAAACTCGAATCTCTCCAACTGTCGTTGGTGCTTCCCATTTGGTTACGGTCTCAACTTTTGTGGGTCAACTGCTATCCCTTCTCCGGATATAACATGTCCGAGAAATCCAACTTCCTTTAGCCAAAACTCACATTTGCTGAACTTGGCATACAACCGGTGTTCCTCGTTTCTCCAAAACCAATCACAAATGTTCCTTGTGTTCCTCTTCATTCTTCGAGAAAATTAAAATGTCATCAATGAACACCACGATTTAACTTATCCAAAAACTCCATAAACACTTTGTTCATCGTGTTCATGAAATAGGCTGGTGCGTTAGTCAGTCCAAATGACATAACGGTATACTCATACAGTCCATATCTCGTGGTAAACGCTGTCTTGGGTATATCTTGCTCCCTAATCTTCAATCGATGGTACCACGATCGCAAGTCGATCTTAGAAAACACTTTGGCTCCTTGCAAGCGATCAAACAGATCATTTATCATAGGTAGTGGGTACTTGTTCTTGATTGTTACTTCATTCAATCCACGGTAATCAACAACCATTCTCAACGATCCATCCTTCTTCTCCACTAACAAACGGGTGATCCCCAAGGTGAAGAACTTGGGCGAATAAAACCTTTATCCAATAGTTCCTTAATCTGCTTCTTGATTTCCGCCAAATCCTTTGCGGGCATCCCTGACGGTCGCTTCGATATCGGGCCTGTTCTCGCAACAGCTCGATCAAAATTCAATGTCTCTATCCGCGGCATTCCCGCAACTCTTCCGAAATACATCAGATAATCCTTCACCATCGGTACTTCTTCCCTGTACCACCCCGATAAGCAATTAACTTGTGCTCTCCTCGGCTCGTGCCGTGATACATACTTAATCCTTCTTCCTTCCGTGTGGTGAGCAAATTGACCTTGTGGTACAATCTATGTTTCCTCCATACTTTGATAACCAATCCATTCCTAATATCACATCCAATCCTTGGGATTCCGAACTATTAGGTCCGAGGGGAAACATAGTGTCCAATCCTTAGTGGCAATCGATCACACCATTTACTAGCCATGTACTCTGCTCCGGTGAGGTTACTAGCATGGGTGACCTAAGGGCTTGGGTCGGTAACTTGTACTTATCCACAAATCCCTTGATATGTATGAATGCGATGCACCAAGATCGAAAAGAACAACTGCAGTAAATGACTTAACCAAAAACTTACCGACATCGCATCGGGCTGATCTTCAACCTCCTCCACATCAATGTGGTTCACCCGTCCCCTGTTGAAAGGGTTTGGCTTCTTTCCGAGCTTCCATTGCCATTTCCATTCGCCTTCGGACAGTCATTTGCATAGTGCCCAGTCTTGCGGCACTTAAAGCAAGTAATGTGACTCAGTCTACCTTGGGTGGTGTTGACGGGTTGGTGCGGTTCTGTCCATTGCTTCCTCCATTCCTGCTCCCATTCTTGGTGCCATTATGGTTATGCGAATTACCTCCTCCATGGGTATGCTGAAACTGAATTCCTGATTTAGGGGTATAACGAGGCTTCTGGGATCCAGAGTTATACTTCCCTTGTCCATACTTCCGCTATGTTCTCAATTTGCTGCTGCTTTCCTTCAATCATGAGAGCTCGGTCTACTAACTCCTGGTAGTTGTTGAAACTTGCTACCATCAACGGCATGCTGAACTCATCATTCAGTCCTTCTAGAAACTTCTCATGTTTAGCTGCATCCGTAGTAACGCTATCCGGGGCATAACGTGCTAATTTGCTAAAATCATCCACGTACTGGCCAACAGTCCTTCCTCCTTGGCGTAAGTTGCGAAACTCACGCTTCTTCATGGCCATGGCTCCTGCTGAAACATGGGCAGTGCGAAAAGCTTGCTGAAACTGGTCCCATGTGACAGTGTCTACGGGGTAAGTGGCTGTGAAATTCTCCCACCATGCTGCTGCGGGTCCTTCAAGCTGGTGTGCTGCAAACTTCACTCTTTCACCATCTGTGCATCCTGCAGTGGTCAGCTCCCTTCCTATCTTGCGGAGCCAGTCATCTGCCACAATCGGCTCGGTGCTACTGGAATACACCGGCGGGTTCAGTCTAAGGAAACGAGTCAGATGATCCGCAGGTGGTGGTGGTGGCGGTGGGTTGTTGTTGTTGTTGTTGTTCTGCACCAATGTTTGAATCAGGGTATTCTGCTGCTGGATCAATTGGGTGATCTCTGGCGGGAAAACGAATCCGGGGTCGCGTCTCGGAGGCATCTGATGGGTTTAGAAAAGGAGAGAAATGTAGAATAGAATGAGGTCTAAGGGAATCACTACCCAAATGCACATGAGCAAAAACACACAAAATCACTTCATTCAATCAAACAAGGGCTTACAACGATCTAACTATCGCAAAAGTGCGTGTACTATAATGTTTACATGGAGGAAATACTACTAATATGTGGGGACTTCTACTAATTTGAACCGTGGAATACTCCATGATGTCCGCCCAACTTCGCCTTCAAAGTCGGGTTCACTTGGATCCGAATCGGTGTCGCCGATGTTAATGTAGTCGCTGGGTATTCGACATACCGGTCTTCATTCCCGAGCGCCAACTTCTTCTTGAGTTCTTCGATCTCGCATTTAAGATCGTTATTGTGTCTTGCCGAGCTACGATCTCGCCCATGTAGTCCTTGCGTGTAGTCTTTAGTTCTTCTTCCGTTCGATGATCCTTCCTTTGTCTTCGCAATTCCAACATGTCATTGCACATTTGGTTCTCTGGCGCCGAATGTGCTGATTTAACTCGGATGAACGCGCAATGGATCTATCCTTCTTGGTGCCGACGACGCCCCAGCTTGTCATCTCGGCGTCCGCAAATCTGGTAGATGGTATCCTTGAGGTCTTCTTGATAAACTTCCCAATGCGCCCCATGGTGATGTGAGCTGCCATGCTCTTTCCTGCACTCCAAGATGGTGCAATCGAAAACACTATCTATAGGCTTGGTGATTGGGGCGAATGTCCTTCCTCGAACGTGAGCATGAATCTTCCAGCGCTCCTCTTCAGGCAGAGTGGCGTTGAAAGTTCCGGTGAAGCTTGGTAGTCCAATGTTCAGGTACTTAGTAACTTCCTTCAAGTGAAATCCAAAAGGTGTGCCTTCATCCGGTTGGGTGTACTTGATCTTCGCGTCCGTCATCCTAAAGAGAGTAGAAAAGATGAGGAGTTAGAAATGGGAAGAGAGTAGTGATCTATGGCTTTAACTTAGTGGTCGTGTCCTACGGTCAACAGTGTGCTCGATACCATTCTCTCAGAGCGACCAGACCGAATGGATCCATCTACGTGCTCGGTGTCATCCTCGGATCAAGAATGCCGACACCACACAAGACTTCAAGGATTTATTGCGAGTAGCAATCACACACTTATTACATCGTTGTCCACAAGGAACTTATTACAATAATATGGCTTAAGGCCATCTAATAATAACAGCGGAAGGCTTGGAAGATAAGCGAGTCCATCAACTCCAACGGCATCACCGAGTATAGAACCACGACCTAACACCTTACTGTCGTTCGAAAAGTGCGAACGTGAAAGTTGCAGCCAAAACGGGTCACACATGGAATATGCCGCAATGTAACACATAAGAGCAATGAAGGAATAAGCCTATACTACATGCATATATGGCTGGTGGTAAGGCTCGTTACATTTGCATAAAGCTGATTTTTCCCTACATCAAAGGAATAGTTTTATTTAACTATCATGGTGGTTGTTAAACATTGAGAATGGTTGACAGATCCTCAATCCCAATTAAAAGTACTCATCAAAACCCAACAACTTTTATTAGGGTAACATGTTGAGATTCACATGATATTCAATTACAGATACTCAAAATGTCCATAACCGGGACACGGCTAATCATGATTAGTTAATACACTCGCAGAGGTTTGCACTTTTCCCCACAAGACTCGATCGCCTCCGCTTGGTTCTCGTGACTACATGGTGTTTGAGAAACGGATGACCGAGACATAGTCTTTCGTAAGCGCTTAGCACCTTACATGTGGGTAGACCGTACCAACCTACATCCCCTACATCAGCTAGCCTACCCGTAAGAGTTCGCACAACTTAGTCAACTACGCCAGAGCCCATAATTGGCTTGTGGCTGCACACGGAAGTTTCCAGCTTGAATAATCTTATGATCCCTTAGAGCCCAGGTGGCGGTCCAAGAAATACAGCAAGTCTGATAGAAACCAGTGCCTCAATCCACCCAGATGTGTGTTTAGGTTGCCACCTTAGATAAACCATTAATTAACAATCTCACATCTGTCATGGATATTCACTCACCCAATCCACGCCTACTAGCATAGCATGGCATAAACAAGCAAACGAGAAGTAACTCCCAAGGTTTCATAAGTAAAACAGTAATAGGTACTACTCAATCTACTTCCCATCCCACAATTTAATTAGATCCCTATCATGCAAGTGTTTGAGGAATAGATCTAATGCATAAAACTGGTATGAGAAGAGTATGATCAGTGTTACTTGCCTTGTCGATGATCCATGAGACCTAGAGATTCAAGTAACAAGCGGCGACTCCGGTGATCTAACGCAGACAAACAACAAGCATACAATAAGTACTCATCTAATGCACGGGAAATCTCGAATAAAAGATCTAACCAGAAAGTTCAACTTAAGAACCCTGGTTGCAAAAGATTCAATCAAAATAAACATCGAAAGTCGAAACTCGAGAGAGAACGACTCGGTTTTGCAATCTGAAACTAGGTCAAAATTTCACAGTAGCAAAACTCTGTGAAAGTAGGTTAGTCGAACGGCGGTTTCATATTTAAACTCCAGCGCTTGAATCACCTGATTCCGATAAACGAGCGAGAAATAAAACAGATTTGAAAATCGGATCTCAAATCAAATCGAAAAATAACGGATTAAATCCGATTAAAAGAAAACGATTTAACGGTTTAAATAACGGACGTTCGTTAACAGAACTAATCCAACGAACACGTTCATTGAAACGAACGGTTTGGTGAACGTCATAAATAAGAAAACCGAAAAAATAAAACCAATCTAGGGTTTTTTAAAAACCAAACATCTTTTTTAAAAACCGGATCGGGCGGGCGGGCGGCTACCTCCGGTGGCTCGCCGCAGCAGGTCTCGGCGGGCCCGGGGCGACGGGTCGGCGGGTTCGGAGGGCGGCGAGGGCGGCGGGACTCGCCGGGCGAGGGGGACGGCGGCGGCGGCGGCGCGGCAAGGCGGCGTTCGACGCGGGTTCGGGAGGCGAGGTGGAGTCGGACTCGGCGGGCGGGCGACGACGGCGGCGGGAGTCCGCTCAAGGGGCGACGCGCGAGGAGAGGGAGGCGGGCACTGGGCGGACTGGCCGGGCCTTGGCCCGAGGGTGGTTGCTTTTTTTTATAAAATTAAACCAAACGAATTAAAAAAAATACCAAATGAATTCTGATTTAAATAAAACAAATTTTCCCCGACTCCTAAAAATGAGTCGAACAAAATGAACTTTTAAAACGGCAAACATGCATATATTTTTAAAATGCTCATTTTTGCCTAAGCAAAATAAATCTTCCAAAACCAAATTTGATTTATTTATAAAATCTTCATTTTTCCTAACTGTTGGGAAAGTCATATTATTCCCTCTCTTAATTTTTCATAGGAAAAACTTTATGAAGATAATTTAAATAAATCCAAATGATCCTATTTTCAAGATTTGAGAAAACCCAAATATGAAAATAATGAAACTTCCAACTCTATCCGAGGGTCCTTGAGTTGCGTGAAATTTCTAGGATCGGAAAAATGCGAGAAAAATATGATATGCATGATGACCTAATGTATAACATTCCAAATTGAAAATTTGGGATGTTACACCAGTCATGTGATTTGTACATCCACTATCGAGGACCCACTCAGTGTGTAACATCCCAAAATTCTAAATTTTGGAATGTTATATTAAATAAATAACTATGCTTGTTGTTTGATTGTTTGTTTGATTGATTGAGTGAAATTGAGTGGGATTTGAAACTTTTTGAAAGTTGAATGAGAGGGAATGAAATGACTTTCCCAAATTTTCCCTTTTCCCTTTTTTGGATCTCAATGAATTCAATTTCATTCCAACACAAAACCCTAGAGTGAAGATGACATGACTTCTTTCATTTTAAATGAAAAAGGGTTTTGAAAAGATTTGAATTTCATTTGAAAATATTTCAAATTCAAAGCTTTATGCAACTCAATGATTTTCATGAGAGAAGATAAAATGACTTCTTCAATTATATGAAATAGGAGTTGGAAGTTAAAAGAATCAAATTGAAAGTCATTTGAAAGTATTTTGAAACCCCTTTCAATTTGGAGTTATTTGGGTTTTATTCAAATTATTTTCTCCAAAAATAAAATATATGGAAATATGGGTAAAATGATTCTTTTCAATGGAAAATTAGGAGAAAATAATTTTGAAATAATTTTGGTATTTTAAAATGATTTTTGTTGGGTTTCATTGCAACAGCAACACTATTTGAGTTTTGTAAATTTTGAGGATTTTATTTGAACTTGAAAAATAGTTCATGTTGTAGGAAATTTTTTCTGAAAATTTTGATATATTATATGTCTATATAATATTATTTATTTATTTATTTGTGTTTACTTTATTGTCTATGTTTTATAAAAATAGGAAAACGGCCAAGCCGCCGAGGCCCAACTCTCTCTCTCCTCGCCCACCTATGCGCCAGTGGCCCAAAGAGCCCACCCACGCTTGAAACCCTTCGCACCGCCGCCGCTCCTCCCTCGCCGCCTCTCTCGCTGACAGCAGGGCCTGCACCCTTCTTCCTCCCCGCAAGTCACGCAGACGCTGTAACCACCGCCGCCGCCGAATCCCGTGATCCTCGGGATCCTCTCCCGATCCGCCTCCTCCAAGTCCCCCTATATAAACCCCGCCTCCTTGACCCTTTCCCTCCTTCCCGACCTCAACCCCTCTCCTCGCCGTCTATTGCTCGCGGAGCTCCGCCTCCGCCATCAAGCGCCATTGTCGCTCTAACCACTCCCTCCGCTGCCCCCGAGCCCCACCACCTTCACCAATCGCCTCAACACCGCCCACCGCACTCACCGAGGACTAGCCCGAGCTCCTGCGCCCTTGAACGCCGCCGCCGACCACCCGAACGCAACCGCCGCCTCAACCTCGCCGCCGTCCTCCTCCGACCTCCCGAGCTCCACCGAGGCTACAACCGTGATCGCTTTCGTCTGGCTGCATCCTCCCGACGAAGTTCACCGAGCTCGCTGACGACGACAGAGCGCCGCCCCGTCGACCACCAAAGCCGGAGCACTCGCCGGAGTTCATCGCCGCCCGGTGAGCATCTCCTCCTCTGATCTTTTTTCAACGGCTCAGATTAGATCTAGCGAAGGGTTAGGTTTTTATTTTATTAGATCGGTTTTAGTGCGGTTTATTTACGGTTAAGTCCGGTTTAGTTCGAACCAGTTCCCGGTTTTTTATTACACGGCATGCACGGTTTTGTTAAATATCGCCGAGCGCCGCTTAGTTACCTAACGCCACCGCTTTAGCCAAGAGTGAGGCCACGAAAGCACCTGCCCGCTTTTTTTTTTTTTCCGTTTTGTTTTAAAATCAGAATAGTTCTGATTTTATATTGCTTATAACTTTTAAGTTTTAATCCAAATTGAGTGATTCTTTTTGCATTGTGTCACAAATTTGCTTAGGTTTCTGTTTGTGTACTTAGGTTTCAAATTTGAATAGTTTAGATTTGAATTTGATGAAATTTGTTCAAATCACTAATTTGGTCATATTTTGAGTTTTACAAAGTATTTTTGCTTGATTCTTTTTGCTACTGTTTTATTATGGTTTTGTCTATCCAGTAGAATATACTTTTTATTTTTACTTTATTTTTAAATTAGGTTTTTAGCAAGACAGTACTGTTTTAGTTATAGCTTTGTTTTAGTCTTTTCTTTATTGTTTTTATTAGTTTTAAATTATTTATTTTGTCACTTTTGACAAATTTAGTTTTGTTTCTGTTAGTAAACCAAATAAAATTTTGTTTTTATTTTAAAATTTATTTTATTTAGTTTTGTATGAAAACTGGTTTAGGACATAGTTAGTGTTTCATAAAAGCTTTTTATTTGTTTCTTTTTGCTATTAAAATTTTATGAAAAATACTTTCTGTTAAAATTAGTTGTTTTATATTTTCTGTTCAGATTATTTATTATGTTGGTATTTTCTTTTTGTTAAATTTTACTTAGGACAAAACTATTTTTGTGTTATGTCCTAGAGTTTTCTTTAGTAGTTTTGTTGTGTAGTTTTCCTTTGTTTTTACTTGGTGTTCATTGATTTGCATTTATATTTGTTGGTTTTATTATGAGTGTTAGAATTGTTTGCTAGGATGTTTGCTTATATGAATGCTATGTCTGACTATATAGATTTTCAACGGAGTGACGAATAGTTCTACCAAGTCATTATTCGAGAGTTTTGTTATCTACATCAACTTACCAGGCAAGTTCACTTTGACCATGTTTTTCATACCTATGTGTTTTATTGCATCTAGTGGCATCTTTGCAACAACTCTCCAGTAGTGATATTGAATCCTTGGTAGTTGAGTAGTATGCATGAGGTAGGAACCCATCACCCTGTTACCAAGCCCGGGACGTTATTTATTTTAATGCTACGCTATAGTAGACGGGGTTGGTATGAGTGCTCGAGAGTGGTGTGAAGAAGGAGGACTCTACGTCAATGACGACAACTCCATGATGGCATCTGCAAGGACTGCATTTTCAAGGCCTCAAGACTTCAAGACTCGAGACAAGAATTCAATACACACTCATTGGGTGAAGGGCGGTTGACGGGCACCTGGAGGATCCAGTGGTTGGCGGGATGCATGGAGAAGCGCCATGACATCTTGCGGAAAGCTTCACCCAGACTCAAAGAGACGGAAGAATACTTCATGCCCGAAGCTTACATGTGCAACCGCAAGTCACTATGGGCTCGCTTGGTTGACCTTAGTTGTGACTGCTAGGACGGTGCTAGCAGATGTAGAACTACGGTAGGATTGAATGAGCACCGGACGGTGGTCGGGGAACTCTTCGAAGACCATGTTTGGTCATCTTGTTCTCAAACACCTCAAGTGCGAGAACGTAAAGAGAGGGATCGAATCTTGCGGGTAAAGTGTACAAACCTCTGCAGAGGGTTTAAACCTAATCGATTAGCCGTGTCCCCGGTTACGGACAATTTGAGCATCTAGACTTGGATCTATCTCGAACTCTCAACACCGGATGATAACTTAATTGTGGGCTACTTATGATGAATTTGGGCTATGAGACATCGGTTGGCGGAACCATGTCATGATAGAAAACTCTATAGTACAGACTTCATTTATTCCTTTGATGTAGGGAAAATAAAACCAGCTTTTACGCAAACAAAACTCGATACAGAGCCACAAATCCATACCGCATATAGTATAGTTTATCATCTGTTTTTTTCTTATTGTGATCTTGCCGGTACATTCAATGTACTGACCTACACGGCTGCAACGTATCATGTTGCAGATATTTCCTCGACGAGTAAGAGTTACGATACAGGGTTACGGTCTACACTCAACCTGCCGATGGCGTTGATGGGACTCCACACCCGCTTGATTGTTTCGCTGAGTATTACGAGGTATATATCATTTTACGTTATTTATACATGTGATTGCACTTTGATATATACATTGATGTACTGTGTGTGCCAAAGATACTGATCTGTGGATGGCAGATACACGAGGCTTGACCGTCGAGGTCGGGTCGCTACTGATATGGTATCAGAGCACATGTTGACTGTAGGACGTGACCCTAGAAACCGGAAAGCCCTAGGACAGGAAATTTCTAAAACTTTATTTTCAAAAAGACTCTTACTTCTCATCTTTTCAGATTTTATCAAATAGACACTCTCACCTCAAATAGTTAGAATATATCCTTTTCCTTTTGACCACATGAAGGATCAACTGAAGCCGCTCCAAGAAAGATATCGGACAGCTGATGACCCCTTCAAAGTAACCAGGATTTCACCATGCGTTGGAAGAAATTGCAGCTGCAACAATTGAAGACTCTAAAGACTTGAAGAATTTGAAGTTCCTGAAGAATTGTTTGACCTTTAGAGACCAAACCCCTGTTATACACCTACGTTAGATGCGATGATTTGTGAGCTGTCATTTCTTTGATGTTTTCCGACAGCCCCAAAATAAAACTTGTTTCTTCAAAAACTATTGTTTGTATTGTGTGTATATCCCTCCCCACCTCTCTCATATCTCATCCCAAAACTTTTGGACCCCATAGATGATGAATGAAGTTGGACTGATATTCTCTGGACCGAAGACTCAGCCGGAGGCAGAGCTATGGATGCAGAACATGGAGAATCACTTCGGGAGCAATTTGGTTTCAAGGAAGAATGAAGTATCTTACGCTCTTCAGTACTTTGAAGGAAGTGCTGCAACCTGGTGGAAAATGCATCAAGCCATACAAGGATTTAATGGAGCAAGAACTTGGGAAGAATTCAAGAAGACTCTGACAAGATCTCGTCTTATCTGGAAGCACTACGATAACCCGAAGAAGAAACCTTGTGCCTGCAAGATTTATGGAGAAATAGGACACACCTGTGGGGAACACAAGGATGGATGCCCTCATTGTGAGGAGAAACACCCAGTGAGGAATGCCCAACTAGTAAGGTGACTTGTTTCTTGTGTGAAGGAACCACCCACTACCCGACTCAGCTGCTACATTTACCCCATGGTGCAACAAACTATTCAGGAGCAGGAAGAAGGAATGAAAGAAGCCCTCCGAGAAGTTATGAAAGAACCAGTGATGAAGGAATGTGTTGAAGACCTTGATGGAGAAGGCCTCAACAGATTTTACTCCAATGCCTGCTATTCATGTGGAGAAGAAGGACATTTTTCACGGTATTGCACCAAGGAAAGAAAAGAGTATCCGGGATACTTCCCGACGGAAGCAATAGAGTTTGATTCACAGGAATAGAAGGTTTGATCAGAACGAAGAAACCCGTGAAGAGAAAACAAAGACACCCTCGTAACAACCCAATTTCTGCAAATAGGGACAAGAGTCATATTACCTGTTTTGAATGTAAGGACGCCGGGCATTATGCCAATCATTGTCTCGAAAGGAAGCAAGGAACTCAAGGAGCAGGCACCATCTCCAAGAAGCCCAAAGACTTATCGAAATTCATTTGTTTTCGCTGCAAGGAAGCAGGACATTATGCTACTAAATGTTCCGACAAGATGAAAGCTGGAGCTGAGTAGTTGGAATTTTGATATTGGAAACAAGAGTAGTAGAAAGCAATTTCATTTTCATGAGTTCGATGAGTTGGGTTATGTAATAGATTACTCAGAGATTGTAATAGTTCATGACTCAATAAAGTTGAAATGTCATATGCTGAAAGGCTTTAAGGAGTTGTTATATTTTATCTTGGAAATTAATATTCTAGATGAACATGGAAGAAAGTGAGTTGTGATGCATAAACTGGATGTTGGAAATTGAGTTTGAAGTTTTGTTTGGATGATATGAATGTGTACCCCAGGAGATATGTACCTTATTCTTAGCACCATTTTGTTTTACAACTGCAGATGACGACCCTTTACGAGTCTTTCCTTGAGGGTCCGGAAACGATCATGACCCTGACAAGTGATCATGATTACCCGAAGATTCTAAAGGACATGATGAAGCATATTCACCTTGAAGGAGATGCAGTCTACAAAGGCTACCCCTTCATGCAAAAGGGAGTGGAACTTTGGTATGTGGAGGTACACCTCCACCGTTTGAAAGGAGTTTGCCCAAAGATGATGGGGCAGTACTTTTTCGTCTCACGTGTGCCACAAGCAACTTTCTTCGACGCTGTTCGTGAAGCAGCCATGGAAGCCATACGCCAGATCGGAGAAATACTTGAAGCAAGACTCCGTTATACTCAGGAATACCTCAGAGAAGTGCATGCAGAGATGATGGAGGTGAAGCTCAAGGCCACCATGATGAAACAGAAGATTGAAGATTTCAAGGCGCATGTCGCACAATTCCAGCGGGACTAAAGAATCCTCGAGGAGGATAAATAAATAAAGTTGGAAGTAATGCCTGACCATACCAAATCATGTGGGTGGCAGCATTTGTAATAAACTTTTTGGAATTTGGATTTACGAAAAATGGTTAAGGATGTAATAAAAGATTGATATGAAAAATAATGGGATTTATGGATAAACTAGTGCATTTTTGGTGTCGTAGTACTCCGTAAAGCCACATGATCAATGAAGAAAGAAATGTGTTATTCATGACGGTCCATAGAAGGAAGCTGGACAAAATAAGTTGGAGTTTTGTATGATCGTCACCACAAGGGTATGAAGGAAGAAGTACTATTGGATTTACAGGAGATGTAATGTTGGAATATGGAATGATAATCCTCGGAAGGATGAGTTAAACTTGTACAAGAGTTGAAGTGGGCCATAACCCACAGGCCCAGGAGTTAATAAGAAGCAGGCACACTCTTGCTGTAGGAACATGTTTTGGAAGAAAACTCTAAGTTTAATCATCCGACATTTTAGGAGGATACGAAAATCTGAGAGTGGTGAAGTAACGATAGATGTTTTGTTCAGCTTGCAGAATCAATGGATAAATCCGAACCCAGTTCGTGGACAAGAGAAATTCTGCAATGCTTGTGAGTATGCCCAAGTGTTAGTATACATGATTCACTGTTTACGTATGTGGTAATGATTCAAGTACGGGATGGATTGGCCCCCATACCGGAGACTTCTATCATGAACTATCATATGTTGATGGAAAATCAGAGAGCCTTGAAAACCTTAGAAGAGTGTCGACGCGATAAGCCATAAAACCATAGAATGGTAGGACGATGGAACCCTTTACAGCAACCGCTGCCAATCGTAGGTTATACGCTGAGATCCAACCCCACCATTTTCCCGCAGGAGAAACCATGAATTGTCCACCACCATGAGATTTTTGATAGTTGTTTAGTATTGGCGATGCACCGTCAGAGATGAAGACCCAGTCTCGGAAGAACCTTACCATGATGAAATGACACATGATATTGTGGAAAGGGTTATGCCCTCACCGAAGAGTATCAAGAAGGATTCATACCAAGATATGAGAAGATCGACACCGCCAACCCTAAGGATGAAGTACATGAGTTTTGTCGGAACATAACCATGCTTCTAAGTGTGGTAGCACACTAGACCATTCCGATCAATGGATTTGCTGGAAGACCTCCAAACCCTAACCTTTTCTTGCTAGCCTCTTCGAATCTCGAGGATGAGATTCATTTTAAGTGTGGTAGATTTGTAACATCCCAAAATTCTAAATTTTGGAATGTTATATTAAATAAATAACTATGCTTGTTGTTTGATTGTTTGTTTGATTGATTGAGTGAAATTGAGTGGGATTTGAAACTTTTTGAAAGTTGAATGAGAGGGAATGAAATGACTTTCCCAAATTTTCCCTTTTCCCTTTTTTGGATCTCAATGAATTCAATTTCATTCCAACACAAAACCCTAGAGTGAAGATGACATGACTTCTTTCATTTTAAATGAAAAAGGGTTTTGGAAAAGATTTGAATTTCATTTGAAAATATTTCAAATTCAAAGCTTTATGCAACTCAATGATTTTCATGAGAGAAGATAAAATGACTTCTTCAATTATATGAAATAGGAGTTGAAGTTAAAAAGAATCAAATTGAAAGTCATTTGAAAGTATTTTGAAACCCCTTTCAATTTGGAGTTATTTGGGTTTTATTCAAATTATTTTCTCCAAAATAAAATATATGGAAATATGGGTAAAATGATTCTTTTCAATGGAAAATTAGGAGAAAATAATTTTGAAATAATTTTGGTATTTTAAAATGATTTTGTTGGGTTTTATTACAACAGCAACACTACTTGAGTTTTGTAAATTTTTGAGGATTTTATTTGAACTTGAAAAATAGTTCATGTTGTAGGAAAAAAATTTCTGAAAATTTTGATATATTATATGTCTATATAATATTATTTATTTATTTATTTGTGTTTACTTTATTGTGATCTTGCCGGTACATTCAATGTACTGACCTACACGGCTGCAACGTATCATGTTGCAGATATTTCCTCGACGAGTAAGAGTTACGATACAGGGTTACGGTCTACACTCAACCTGCCGATGGCGTTGATGGGACTCCACACCCGTTTGATTGTTTCCGCTGAGTATTACGAGGTATATATCATTTTACGTTATTTATACATGTGATTGCACTTTGATATATACATTGATGTCTGTGTGTGCCAAAGATCTTGATCCAGGATGGCACAGATACACAGAGGCTTGACCGTCTGAGGTCGGGTCGCTACACAGTGGCTTTGGGTTGATCTTCCTGCAGATGAATTAGTGCAGCTTACAAACTCATATACTTCATCAGTGAAGAATATGACATCACAATTCATCAGATCAATTTCATCAAGCAATAGAACAGATAAAACAGAATGAGGACGTGAGAAATGAAAGTTCATTTCTTCAATGATTAGCCTACGTCCTTTCAAGCAATTTCAGGTCTCCAGCAAATTCTTTAGACGTTTTAAGCACGTCTGGAGACCTGACCCTGCATAAGAGATTAGTTCTTTTTCTTCACCACACACATCTGAAGGGGTGGCAAAGAGTTCATCACTCTGCGAGCTCCATATGCGAAAGGTGGCATAGAAGCTTGTCCATTTCGTTTCACATAAGAGGAGTTAGGATAAGCATATGAATAAGCAGAGAAATTCTTCGAGGACCTATGAACATAATGGTTTGAATAATAATGCACATATTCATAGCCCTTGGCTCTTCCTTGCGAAACAGAGGGGTTAGCATGATGATGTTCATATGAGGACTTTGATCCTTTTGAGGAATTTGATCCATGTGAGGAATTTGGTCCGTATGAGGACTTGGATCCATATGAAGAATTTGATCTGGGGTTCCTGTTCTTCACAGGTGGTGTCATGAGGACATTCACCTCAAGACTTTCAAGGCATCTCTTGGGAACCCAGATTTTCTTCATAGGGGAACTGTTCCTGCAGTTAGTGCCAACATATCTAGCAAATACTTCACCATTCTGATTCTTGAACAGTTTATAGTTGGAGTCAAATGACTCATCAGAAGAATGAGGAGATTCACATGTAAAGCCAGATAAATTGGATGGATCAACTGGAGGTCCCTTTGCAGCAACCCATGAGGTTTTGGGGTACTGCTCAGGCTTCCAATATGTACCATCAGCATTGAGTTTCCTCTCAAAGGCAATACCCTCTTTCCTAGGGTTCATGTTGAGGATATGCTTTTTAAGCACATCACAAAGAGTCTGATGCCCTTTGAGGCTTTTGTACATGCTTGTCATATACAATTCCTTCAGCCTGCATCATCAATGATACTAGCAATGTCCTCAGATGAGGAATTAGTGATAGCAGAGACAGTTGAAGAATTTGTTGCATTAGAAGCATTTGAGCATTCAGGTGAAGAATTAGCAGATTCACGTTCAATGCATTTCAAACATGGAGGAACAAATTCTTCCTGAGCAGTGCTGGTTTGTTGAGCTAGTAATGAATCCCGCTCCTTCTGAAGATCTTCATAACTCACTCTTAGCTTCTCAAGATCTTGCTTTCTTTGAAGAAATTCATAAGAAAGCTTCTCATGATCAGATAAGAGAGTGTTATGATGACCATGAAGGTTGTCAAACCTAGACTGAAGTCTCTGAAGATTTTTAGTCAAGGTTTTAGTGCGATCCATTTCTTCACCCAACATATCATCACTTTCGTCTAGCATATTTTTAACCTTTTCAAAAGCCTTTTGTTGTTTCATAGCAATCTTAGCAAGTTTAGAGTAGCTGGGCTTGAGGTTTTCATCAGATTCATTCTCACTAGATTCAGAGGAGGTATATTTGAGTACCTTTGCACCCTTTGCCATGAAGCAATAGGTGGGAGCGTAGTCATCATTGCCTTCACCAGCCTTGTTGGTGAGGTCATTTTCTTCAGAGTTGAAGATAGAATTGCCGACGAATACGGTAGCGAGGGCTAGGCTCGCCACACCAGACTCGGACTCCTCAGATGCCTCCTCTTCCTCTTGTTCCTCAGATTCAGCCTCAGAGTCCATTTCCTTGCCAATGAATGCCCAAGCCTTCTTGGAGCTGCTCTTCTTGTGAGATGAAGATTTTGAGGATTTTGATGATGAAGACTTTGAAGATTTCTTCTTCTTCTTCTTCTTCACATCATCAGAACTGTAATCCTTGTATTTCTTATTCTTTGCTTCCTTTTCCTACTGAGGACAATCTTGAATGTAGTGACCAGGTTTCTTGCATTTGCGGCAAAGCCTCTTTTTGTAGTCACTGGATGAGGAATCATTGCTCCTTGAGGGTTTTCCAAAGCGACCACGTCTTGAGAACTTCTGGAATTTCTTCACGAGCAGTGCTAGTTCATGGCTCAGTTCTTCAGGATCACCAAGGCTGCTGCCAGAATCTTCATCTTTAGATTCAGACACTGCCTTGGCCTTCAGGGCACGTGATCTGCCATAGCTCGAACCATAGAGATCTCTCTTTTCATCAAGCTGGAACTCATGAGTATTTAGCCTCTCGAGGATATCAGCGGGATCAAGTGACTTGTAGCCAACACGCTCTTGAATCATCAGTGCCAGAGTATCAAATGAGGAATCAAGCGATCTCAGCAATTTCTTCACCACCTCATGGTCGGTGATGTCAGTGGCACCAAGTGCTTGAAGCTCATTTGAGATGTCAGTGAGGCAATCGAAGGTTTGTTGAACATTTTCATTGTCGAGTCTTTTGAAGCGGTTGAAGAGATTGCGAAGAACATCAACTCAGGAGTCATGCTGTGTTGAGACTCCTACATTGACTTTGGACAACCTATCCCAGATAAGCTTCGCAGTTTCCAAAGCACTCACTCTTCCATACTGTCCTTTGCTCAGATGGCCACATATGATATTCTTCGCTTGAGAATCGAGTTGCTTGAATCTCTTCACATCAGCAGCATTCAGATGAAGGAAATATGCCCTAGAGGCAATAATAAAAAATTTCCTTATATCATGATAAATGTTTATTATTCATGCTAGAATTGTATTAACCGGAAACATAATACATGTGTGAATACATAGACAAACAGAGTGTCACTAGTATGCCTCTACTTGACTAGCTTGTTGATCAAAGATGGTTATGTTTCCTGGCCATAGACATGGGTTGTCATTTGATTAACGGGATCACATCATTAGGAGAATGATGTGATTGACTTGACCCATTCCGTTAGCTTAGCACACGATCGTTTAGTATGTTGCTATTGCTTTCTTCATGACTTATACATGTTCCTATGACTATGAGATTATGCAACTCCCGTTTATCGCAGGAACACTTTGTGTGGTACCAAACGTCACAATGTAACTGGGTGATTATAAAGGTGCTCTACAGGTGTCTCCGAAGGTACTTGTTGGGTTGGTGTATTTCGAGATTAGGATTTGTCACTTCAATTGTTGGAGAGGTATCTCTGGGCCCTCTCGGTAATGCACATCACTTAACCCTTGCAAGCATTGCAACTAATGAGTTAGTTGCGGGATGATGTATTACGGAACGAGTAAAGAGACTTGCTGGTAACGAGATTGAACTAGGTATTGAGATACCGACGATCGAATCTCGGGCAAGTAACATACCGATGACAAAGGGAACAACGTATGTTGTTATGCGGTCAGACCGATAAAGATCTTCGTAGAATATGTCGGAGCCAATATGAGCATCCAGGTTCTACTATTGGTTATTGACCAGAGACGTGTCTCGGTCATGTCTACATAGTTCTCGAACCCGTAGGGTCCGCACGCTTAACGTTCCGATGACAGTTTTATTATGAGTTTATATGTTTTGATGTACCGAAGGTTGTTCGGAGTCCCGTATGTGATCACGGACATGACGAGGAGTCTCGAAATGGTTGAGACATGAAGATTGATATATTGGAAGCCTATGTTTGGATATCGGAAGTGTTCCGGGTGAAATCAGGATTTTATCGGAGTACCGGGAGGTTACCGGAACCCCCCGGGGACTCAATGGGCCTTAGTGGGCCTAGGTGGAAGAGAGGAGATGTGGCTAGGGCTGGGCCGCGCGCCCCTCCCCCCTAGTCCGAATAGGACAAGGAGAGGGGGGCGGCGCCCCCCTTCCTTCTTCTCCTCCACTCTTTCCCCCTCCCAAGTCCTAATCCAACTAGGAAAGGGGGGGTGGGGTGGGGGAAGTCCTACTCCCGGTGGGAGTAGGACTCCTCCTGGCACGCCTCCTCCCTGGCCGGCTGCACCCCCCTTGCTCCTTTATATACGGGGGCAAGGGCACCCCATAGACATAACAATTGATCGTTTGATCTTTTAGCCGTGTGCGGTGCCCCCCTCCACCATGGTCCACCTCGATAATACTGTAGCCGTGCTTAGGCGAAGCCCTGCGTCGGTAGAACATCATCATCATCACCACACTGTCGTGCTGACGAAACTCTCCCTCAACACTCGGCTGTATCGGAGTTCGAGGGACGTCATTGGGCTGAACGTGTGCTGAACTCGGAGGTGTCGTGCGTTCGGTACTTGATCGGTCGGATCATGAAGACGTACGACTACATCAACCGCCTTGTGCTAACGCTTCCGCTTTCGGTCTACGAGGGTACGTGGACAACACTCTCCCCTATTGTTGCTATGCATCACCATGATCTTGCGTGTGCGTAGGAATTTTTTTGAAATCACTACGTTACCCAACAGTGGCATCCGAGCCAGGTTTTATGCGTAGATGTCATATGCACGAGTAGAACACAAGTGAGTTGTGGGTGATATAAGTCATACTGCTTACCAGCATGTCATACTTTGGTTCGGCGGTATTGTAAGATGAAGTGGCCCGGACCGACATTACGCGTATGCTTACGCGAGACTGGTTTCACCGTTGCGAGCACTTGTTGCTTAAAGGTGACCGGTGGGTGTCTGTCTCGCTCACTTTAGTTGAACCGAGTGTGGCTACGCCCGGTCCTTGCGAAGGTTAAAACATCACCAACTTGACAAACTATCATTGTGGTTTTGATGCGCAAGTAAGAACGGTTCTAGCTAAAACCGTAGCAGCCACGTAGAATTTGCAACAACAAAGTAGAGGACGTCTAACTTGATTTTGCAGGGCATGTTGTGATGTGATATGGTCAAGATGTGATGAGATATAAGTTGTTGTATGAGATGATCATGTTTTGTCGAAGTTATCAGCAACTGGCAGAAGCCTTATGGTTGTCTCTCTATTGCATAAGATGCAAGCGCCAAATATTTGATTTACTTTATCGCTATGCGATAGCAATAGTTGGCGAGACGACCATGTGACGACACACTGATATAGATCAAGATGATGGTGATCATGGTGTCATGCTGGTGACGATAGAGATCATGATGATGCTTTGAAGATGGAGATCAAAAGGCACAAGATGATGACGGCCATATCATGTCACATATATTGATTGCATATGATGTTTATCTTTTATACATCTTATTTTGCTTAGTTCGACGGTAGCTTTATAAGATGATCTCTCACTAAATTATCAAGGTATAAATGTTCTCCCGAGTATGCACCGCTATGAAAGTTCTTCGTCTTTGAGACACCACGTGATGATAGGGTGTGATAGGCTCTATGTTCAAATACAACAGGTGCAGAACAGTTGCACACGCGGAATACTCAGGTTAAACTTGACGAGCCTAGCATATAACAGATATGGCCTCGGAACACGGAGACCGAAAGGTCGAGCGTGAATCATATAGTAGATATGATCAACATAGTGATGTTCACCATTGAAACTACTCCATCTCACGTGATGATCGGACATGGTTTAGTTGATTTGGATCATGTGATCACTTAGAGGATTAGAGGGATGTCTATCTAAGTGGGAGTTCTTAAGTAATATAATTAATTGAACTTTAATTTATCATGAATTTAGTCCTGGTAGTATTAGCATATCTATGTTGTTGATCAATAGCTCGCGATGTTGCTCCCCGTTTAATTTTTATATGTTCCTAGAGAAAACTAAGTTGAAAGATGTTAGTAGCAATGATGCGGATTGGATCCGTGATCTGAGGTTTTTCCTCATTGCTGCACAGAAGTATTATGTCCTTGATGCACCGCAAGGTGACAGACCTATTGCAGGAGCAAATGCAGACGTTATGAACGTTTTGACAAAAGCTTGGTATGATGACTACGTGATAGTTAAGTGCACCATGCTTTACGGCTTAGAACCGGGACTTCAAAAATGTTTTGAACCCCACGGAGCATATAATATGTTTCGAGAGTTGAAATTGGTATTTCATACTCATGCCCGTGTCGAGAGGTATGAGACCTCTGACAGTACTTTGCCAACAAGATGGAGGAGAATAGCTCAACCAGTGAGCATGTGCTCAGATTGTCTGAGTACTACAATTACTTGAATCAGGTGGGAGTTAATCTTCCAGATAAGATAGTAATTGACAAAGTTCTCTAGTCACTATCACCAAGTTAATAGAACTTCATGATGAACTATAATATGCAAGGGATGACGAAAGTAATTCCCGAGCTCTTCGCGATATCGGTGAAGGTAGAAATCAAGAAAAGAGCATCAAGTGTTGATGGTTGACAAGACCACTAGTTTCAAGAAAAAGGGCAAAGGGAAGAAGGGAAACTTCAAATAAGAACGGCAAGCAAGTTGCTGCTCAAGTGAAGAAACCCAAGTCTGGACCTAAGCCTGAGACTGAGTGCTTCTACTGCAAAGGAACTGGTCACTGGAAGCAGAACTGCCCCAAGTATTTGGCGGATAAGAAGGATGGCAAAGTGAACAAAGGTATATTTGATATACATGTTATTGATGTGTACTTTACTAGTGTTTATAGCAACCCCTCAGTATTTGATACTAGTTCAGTTGCTAAGATTAGCAACTCGAAACGGGAGTTGCAGAATAAACAGAGACTAGTTAAGGGTGAAGTGACGATGTATGTTGGAAGTGGTTCCAAGATTGATATGATCATCATCGCACACTCCCTATACTTTTGGGATTTGTGTTGAACCAAAATAAGTGTTATTTGGTGTTTGCGTTGAGCATGAATATGATTTGATCATGTTTATTGCAATACGGTTATTCATTTAAGTTAGAGAATAATTGTTGTTCTGTTTACATGAATAAAACCTTATATGGTTACACACCCAATGAAAGTGGTTCGTTGGATCTCGATCGTAGTGATACACATATTCATAATATTGAAGCCAAAAGATGCAAAGTTAATAATGATAGTGTAACTTATTTGTGGCACTGCCGTTTAGGTCATATTGGTGTAAAGCGCATAGAAAATCCATGCTAATGGGATTTTGGAACCACTTGATTATGAATCACTTGATGCTTGCGAAGCATGCCTTACGGGCAAGATGACTAGGAATCCGTTCTCCGGAACAATGGAGCGAGCAACTGACTTATTGGAAATAATACATACTGATGTATGCGATCCGATGAGTGTTGAGGCTCACGGCGGATATCGTTATTTTCTCACCTTCACAGATGATTTAGAAAGATATTGGTATATCTACTTAATGAAACATAAGTCTGAAACGTTCGAAAAGTTCAAAGAATTTCAGAGTGAAGTGGAGAATCATCGTAACAAGAAAATAAAAGTTTCTACGATATGATCGCAGAGGTAAAACATTTGAGTTACGAGTTTGGCCCTCAGTTAAAACAATGTGAAATAGTTTCACTACTCACGCCACCTGGAACACCATAGTGTAATGGTGTGTATGAACGTCGTAACCGTACTTTATTAGATATGGTGCGATCTATGATGTCTCTTACCAATCTAGCACTATCGTTTTGGGGTTATGCATTAGAGACAGCTGCATTCACGTTAAAAAAGGGCACCATCTAAATCCGTTTAGATGACACCGTATGAATTATGGTTTAGCAAGAAACCAAAGTTGTCGTTTCTTAAGGTTTGGGGTTGCGATGCTTATAAGAAAAAGTTTCATCCTGATAAGCTCAAACCCAAATAGGAGAAACGTGTCTTCATAGGATACCCAAAGGAGACAGTTGGGTACACCTTCTATCACAGATCCAAAGGCAAGACATTCGTTGCTAAGAATGGATCCTTTCTAGAGAAGGAGTTTCTCTCGAAAGAAGTGAGTGGGAGGAAAGTAGAACTTGATGAGGTAAATGTACCTGCTCCCTTATTGGAAAGTAGTTCACCACAGAAATCTGTTCCTGTGACTACTACACCAAGGAAGCTAATGATGATGATCATGTGACTTTAGATCAAGTTACTACCAAACCTCGTAGGTAAAACAGAGTGAGATCCGCACCAGAGTGGTACAGTAATCCTGTTCTGGAAGTTATGTTACTAGACCATGACGAACCTACGAACTATGAAGAAGCGATGGTGAGCCGAGGTTCCGCAAAATGGCTTGAGGCCATGAAATCTGAGATGGGATCCATGTATAAGAACAAAGTATGGACTTTGATTGACTTGCCCGATGATTGGTGAGCCATTGAGATTAAATGGATCTTCAAGAGGATGACGGACGCTGATAGTAGTGTTACTATCTACAAAGCTAGAATTGTCGCAAAAGGTTTTCGACAAGTTCAAGGTGTTGACTATGATGAGAGTTTCTCACTCGTATCTATGCTTAAGTCTGTCCAAATCATGTTGGCAATTAATGCATTTTATGAAATCTGGCAAATGGATAAACAAAACTACATTCCTTAATGGATTTATTAAAGAAGAGTTGTATATGATGCAACCAGAAGGTTTTGTCAATCCTAAAGGTGCTAACAAAATATGCAAGCTCCAGCGATCCTTCTATAGACTGGTGCAAGCATCTCGGAGTTGGAATATACGCTTTGATAAGTTGATCAAAGCATATAGTTTTATACAGACTTACGGTGAAGCCTGTATTTACAAGAAAGTGAGTGGGAGCACTACAGCATTCTGATAAGTATATGTGAATGACATATAGTTGATCGGAAATAATGTAGAATTATTCTGCAAAGCATAAAGGAGTGTTTGAAAGGAGTTTTTCAAAGAAAGACCTCAGTGAAGCTGCTTACATATTGAGCATCAAGATCTATAGAGATAGATCAAGACGCTTGATAAGTTTTTTCAATGAATGCATACCTTGACAAGATTTTGAAGTAATTCAAAATGGAACAGTCAAAGAAAGAGTTCTTGCCTGTGTTACAAGGTGTGAAATTGAGTAAGACTCAAAGCCCGACCACGGCAAAAGATAGAAAGTGAATGAAAGTCATTCCCTATGCCTCGGCCATAGGTTCTATAAAGTATGCCATGTTGTGTACCAGATCTATTGTATACCCTACACTGAGTTTTGCAAGGGAGTACAATAGTGATCTAGGAGTAGATCACTGGAGAGCGGTCAAAATTATACTTAGCGGAATAAGGATATGTTTCTTGATTATGGAGGTGACAAAAGGTTTGTCGTAAAGGGTTACGTCGATACAAGTTTTGGCACTAATCCAGATGACTCTAAGTCTTCATCTAGATACATATTGAAAGTGGGAGCAATTAGCTAAAGTAGCTCCGTGCAGAGCATTGTAGACATAGAAATTTGCAAAATACATACGGGTCTGAATGTGACAGACCCGTTGACTAAAATTATCTCACAAGCAAAACATGATCACACCTTAGTACTCTTTGGGTGTTAATCACATAGCGATGTGAACTAGATTACTGACTCTAGTAAACCCTTTGGGTGTTGATCACATAACGATGTGAACTATGGGTGTTAATCACATGGTGATGTGAACTATTGATTTTAAATCACATGGCGATGTGATCTAGATTATTGACTCTAGTGCAAGTGGGAGACTGAAGGAAATATGCCCTAGAGGAAATAATGAAGTTATTATTTATTTCCTTATATCATGATAAATGTTTATTATTCATGCTAGAATTGTATTAACCGGAAACATAATACATGTGTGAATACATAGACAAACAGAGTGTCACTAGTATGCCTTTACTTGACTAGCTTGTTGATCAAAGATGGTTATGTTTCCTGGCCATAGACATGAGTTGTCAATTGATTAACGGGATCACATCATTAGGAGAATGATGTGATTGACTTGACCCATTCCGTTAGCCTAGCACACAATCGTTTAGTATGTTGCTATTGCTTTCTTCATGACTTATACATGTTCCTATGACTATGAGATTATGCAACTCTCGTTTACCGGAGGAACACTTTGTGTGCTACCAAACGTCACAACGTAACTGGCTGATTATAAAGGTGCTCTACAGGTGTCTCCGAAGGTACTTGTTGGGTTGGCGTATTTCGAGATTAGGATTTGTCACTCCAATTGTCGGAGAGGTATCTCTAGGCCCTCTCGGTAATGCACATCACTTAAGCCTTGCAAGCATTGCAACTAATGAGTTAGTTGCAGGATGATGTATTATGGAACGAGTAAAGAGACTTGCCGGTAACGAGATTGAACTAGGTATTGAGATACCGACGATCGAATCTCGGGCAAGTAACATACCGATGACAAAGGGAACAACGTATGTTGTTATGCGGTCAGACCGATAAAGATCTTCGTAGAATATGTGGGAGCCAATATGAGCATCCAGGTTCTGCTATTTGTTATTGACCAGAGACGTGTCTCGGTCATGTCTACATAGTTCTCGACCCCGTAGGGTCCGCACGCTTAATGTTTCGATAACAGTTTTATTATGAGTTTATATGTTCTGATGTACCGAAAGTTGTTCGGAGTCCCGGATGTGATCATGGACATGACGAGGAGTTTCGAAATGGTCGAGACATGAAGATTGATATATTGGAAGCCTTTGTTTGGATATCGGAAGTGTTCAGGGTGAAATCGGATTTTTCGAGTACCGGAGGTTACCGGAACCCCCCGGGGACTTAATGGGCCTTAGTGGGCCTAGGTGGAAGAGAGGAAAGGCGGCTAGGGCTGGGCCGCGCGCCCCTCCCCCCTAGTCCGAATACGAAAAGGAGAGGGGGGCGGCGCCCCCCTTCCTTCTTCTCCTCCACTCTTTCCCCCTCCCAAGTCCTAATCCAACTAGGAAAGGGGGGGAAGTCCTACTCCCGGTGGGAGTAGGACTCCTCCTGGCGCGCCTCCTCCCTCGCCGGCCGCACCCCCCTTGCTCCTTTATATATGGGGGCAGGGGGCATCCCATAGACACAACAATTGATTGTTTGATCTTTTAGCCGTGTGCGGTGCCCCCCTCCACCATGGTCCACCTCGATAATACTGTAGCGGTGCTTAGGCGAAGCCCTCCTTCGGTAGAACATCATCATCGTCACCACGCTGTCGTGCTGACGAAACTCTCCCTCAACACTCGGCTGGATCGGAGTTCGAGGGACGTCATCGGGCTGAACGTGTGCTGAACTCTGAGGTGCCGTGCTTTCGGTACTTGATCGGTCGGATCGTGAAGACGTACGACTACATCAACCGCGTTGTGCTAATGCTTCCGCTTTCGTTCTACGAGGGTATGTGGACATCACTCTCCCCTCTCGTTGCTATGCATCACCATGATCTTGCATGTGCGTAGGATTTTTTTTTGAAATTACTACGTTACCCAACAGTGGCATCCGAGCCAGGTTTTATGCGTAGATGTCATATGCACGAGTAGAACACAAGTGAGTTGTGGGCGATATAAGTCATACTGCTTACCAGCATGCCATACTTTGGTTCGGCGGTATTGTGAGATGAAGCGGCCCGGACCTACATTACGGGTACGCTTACGCGAGACTGGTTTCACCGTTGCGAGCACTCGTTGCTTAAAGGTGACTGGCGGGTGTCTGTCTCTCTCACTTTAGTTGAACTGAGTGCGGCTACGCCCGGTCCTTGCGAAGGTTAAAACAGCACCAACTTGACAAACTATCGTTGTGGTTTTGATGTGCAGGTAAGAACAGTTCTTGCTAAAGCCCGTACCAGCCACGTAAAATTTGCAACAACAAAGTAGAGGACGTCTAACTTGTTTTTGTAGGGCATGTTGTGATGTGATATGGTCAAGATGTGATGAGATATAAGTTGTTGTATGAGATGATCATGTTTTGTTGAAGTTATCGGCAACTGGCAGAAGCCTTATGGTTGTCTCTCTATTGCATAAGATGCAAGCGCCAAATATTTGATTTACTTTATCGCTATGCGATAGCAATAGTTGCAAGAGCAATAGTTGGCAAGACGACCATGTGACGACACATTGATATAGATCAAGATGATGGTGATCATGGTGTCATGCCGGTGAAGATAGAGATCATGATGATGCTTTGAAGATGGAGATCAAAGGCACAAGATGATGATGGCCATATCATGTCACATATATTGATTGCATATGATGTTTATCTTTTATACATCTTATTTTGCTTAGTTCGACGGTAGCTTTATAAGATGATCTCTCACTAAATTATTAAGGTATAAGTGTTCTCCCTGAGTATGCACCGTTGCAAAAGTTCTTCGTGCTGAGACACCACGTGATGATCGGGTGTGATAGGCTCTACGTTCAAATACAACGGGTGCAAAACAGTTGCACACGCGGAATACTCAGGTTAAACTTGACGAGCCTAGCATATAAAAGATATGGCCTCGGAACACGGAGACTGAAAGGTCGAGCGTGAATCATATAGTAGATATGATCAACATAGTGATGTTCACTGAGGGAGTCCCGGATTAGGGGGTGTCCGGATGGCCGGACTACCATCATCGGCCGGACTATCATCGGTCGGACTATCATCGACCGGACTCCAAGACTATGGAGATACAAGATTGAAGACTTCACCCCGTGTCCGGATGGGACTTTCCTTGGCGTGGAAGGCAAGCTTGGCGATACAGATATGTAGATCTCCTACCATTGCAACCGACTCTATGTAACCCTAGCCCTCTCCGGTGTCTATATAAACCGGATGGCTCTAGTCCGTAGGACAACATCAACAACCCTTACAATCATACCATAGGCTAGCTTCTAGGGTTTAGCCTCCTTGATCTCGTGGTAGATCCACTCTTGTAAACATCCACAATATCAATATCAATCAAGCAGGACGTAGGGTTTTACCTCCATCAAGAGGGCCCGAACCTAGGTAAACATCGTGTCCCTTGTCTCCTGTTACCATCCGCCTAGACGCACAGTTCGGGACCCCCTACCCGAGATCCGCCGGTTTTGACACCGACATTGGTGCTTTCATTGAGAGTTCCTCTGTGCCGTCACCGATAGGAAGGATGCCTCCTCCCATCTTCAAGGACGGTATTTTCACCAAAGGAGCCCTGGCCGCCGGCCAAACAATCCGGCTAGGTGGTTTTCTTATGACCGCCTGTCCGGCCACCGCTTCTACAATGACCTCTCAAGTCGTCAAAAGAAATTTTCACGTCAGCTCGGAATTCGCCGAGCGGCTGGATCCAATAGAGCTTTCGTCCGTAAACGAGCTCTTGGATCGCATCGCCGCCCTGGGAGTCGCTACAGACTACAAACAGATTGGGCTTAAAACCGATCTGAGAGAGATTAACTCTCCGCAGGTCACCCACCACGTTGCAGTGGTAGAGGAACAATGCGGCGATGCTTCTCCTATATCGAAAACTAGTCATGTCCGGGCTTCCGAACCCCCCATGCCGGATTCCCGCGGAGGGACGGACTTCGATCAAGCACTGAACTTAAAGTCAGGCGTCGGACCAGACTCGTTGGACAATGTCCAGCAATCTAAGCTTCCAAATTCGGAAACTTCTCGGCCTTCGAGCCTTGAGATGGGTAGGGTTCCGGACTTAATTCCACCCACCCGCCTAGACATATGCGATCTATCTCTAATCCGGCAAGTGCCCGCTGAGACAGTACATCACTACTGGGCCAGATTCCTCCTGGTTATGGACAGGATAAAGGACTGCCGAGAGGAAAACACAATCTCAATTTTTTGCAATAATTGCACGGACGAGGACTCTTGAACGCCGTCACCGTCATTGAAATTACACGCCACGACCTGGCGCCCATAGTCTGAAAGTATTGTGCGATGGAGAGTTTCGGACAACCGAAATAATTTTTGGGACAATCCGCCCCGAATACAACCCTAGTCCGCAACAAAAGGGTGCATTACACTCGGGCACCGGATACAAAACCAAAAAGCAAAGACCCCATAAAGGGCACAGAACCGTATTAGAGGGATGGCTTAGCGGACCTGTAAAATTCACAAGATGAAGGCGCCGTCCCAACACATAACCTTCGAGCATGTTGGATATTACGGCAGGTGGCCAAAAGTGGAGAGGAGCTTCTAGCCCGGAAAACCACTCCAACAACATCGATACGGTATCAACAGTCTTGAGACTTTCGCATCAAATAATATGCGGAAGCGAACAATCCATGCCTCGCCAAGTCTACCAAGTAGCAACAACCAATCCATGGAGCGACACAACCATCACCTTCAACGCCAGCGACGAACCTAAATTCGGACAGCCCGAGCTCCACCAAGACCTTGGTACTTAGTCCAATAGTGGACGGCTTTCGACTTACAAAAGTCCTCATGGATGGCGGCAGCGGATTAAACCTCATCTACGAGGAAACCCTTCAAAAAATGGAAATAGACTGGAGCCGCATTGAGCGAAGCAACACAACCTTTAGAGGAATAATCCCTAGTCGGGAGGCGCGCTGCATAGGAAAAATTATACTCGATGTGGTATTCGGCTCACCGGACAATTACAGATCCGAAGAAGTCACGTTCCAAGTGGCCCCGTTCAACAACGGATATCACGCTATACTAGGACGAGAGGCATTCACAATTTTTCAAGCCGTACCCCATTATGGGTACATGAAGCTCAAAATGCCTGGGTCCGGCGGAATAATCACTCTCATTAGTGATCCGGACATAGCACTCCGCACCGAAAACAAGACAGCCGCATTAGCCTTAGAGGCACTATCCGAAGCCCTAGCGGCAGAGGAACTCACCACGCTGCGCTCTACGATGAATAGGGACGATGTGATACTCGATAAGAGATCCAAGTCCACCTCCTTTAAACCAGCAGATGAAATAGTAAAATTCCAGGTCCACCCAACGGACCCGACAAAGACGGCCTCCATCGGGGCACAATTGAACCCTGATGTAGATGCCGCACTGCGAAAATTCCTTCGGGAAAATTGGGACATTTTACTTTGGCACCCTCGGATATGCCCGAATCCCACGCAGATTGGCGAACACAGCCAAAACATCCTAAAAGGATTCAAGCCACCAAACAGGCCCTTCGACGATTTTCCGAACCCAAAAGACAGGCAATGGGAGAAGAGCTAGCCAAACTATTAGAAGCCGGATTCATCGAGACATCAAGCACCGAATTGGCTAGCAAACCTGGTAATGGTACCAAAGAAGGACAAATCTGGCGCCTATGTGTCGATTTCAAATACCTAAATAAAGCATGCCCGAAGGATCCTTCCCCTCCTCAAGATCGACCAAATCATCGATGCCACTGCAGGGCACGATTCATTGTGCTTCCTGGACGCATACTCCGGCTATCATCAAATCAAGATGGCAGAAGCGGATCAAGCCGCAACGGCATTCATTACTCCATATGGACCATTCTGCTTCAACACGATGCCCTTCGGACTTAAAAACGCCGGCGCAACATATCAGCGCATGATTCAGACATGTCTAGCTACCCAGATCGGCAAAACAGTAGAGGCATACGTAGACGACGTAGTCGTCAAAACTAAACACGTCGAAACTCTAGTAGACGACTTGAGGCTCACATTTGACAACCTCAGAGCATATGACATCAAGCTGAATCCGGAAAAATGCGTTTGCGCGCATCAGCCGGAAAGCTGCTGGGCTTCATCGTATCCGGTAGAGGAATTGAAGCAAACCCAGCCAAAATCCGAGCTCTGTCACAGCTAGATATCCCAAAAGACCTCAAGCAAATACAAAATTGACTGGATGCGTGGCGGCTCTAAGCCGCTTTATCTCCGTCTAGGAGAAAAGCATTACCCTCTATCGCCTCCTTAGGCGCATCGAACACCAGTGGACGGATGCTGCCACCGCTGGACTCAAGAAATAAAGGCCATATTGGCAACAACCGGTCTGGCTGCACCCAACCTGGGCGAACCAATGTTGTTATACATCGCAGCTACGCATCAAGTTGTAAGCGGTACTCGTCGTCGAACGAGAAGCGAAGGGCATAAATTCCCTCTTCAAAACCAGTATACTACGTATCCACTGTGTTAACCCCCGCAAGTCCGTTACCGCACTATCGAAGATAGCATACGCGGTGTTCATGGCATCCGGAAGCTCGACACTACTTTCAAGAGTGTTCGATAACAAATGGCCTCTGAAGTACCACTTAACGACATTATAAACAATCGCGGCGACGACAGGCAGGATTGCAAATGGGCCATTGAGCTCTTACCATTTGATATATCTTACAAACCTCGCGAGCTATAAAGTCACAAGTTTTGGCTGACTTTGTCGCTGAATGGACAAGCCGAACTCCCTAAAGAATACGGCGATACTCCAATTGGATTATGCACTTCGACGGCTCTAAAATGTTAGCGGACTGGGGCTGGCGTCGATTAACGCCCCCGACCGGGGACACAGTCCAATACGTACTTCAGATAATGTACACGGACTCCAACAACACAGCCGAATACGAGGCCCTTTTACATGGTCTCCGGATGGCAATCTCCATGGGCATCCAACGCCTAGAGGTGTGCGGGGATTCAAACCTCGCAATATCCCAAATAAACAGAGACTTTGACGCCAAAGATCCGAAAATGGCAGCATATCGCAACGCTGTCCTAAAAATGCCAGCCGGTTCAAGGACTTGAATTCCATCACGAGCAGGGATAATAACCAAGCAGCCGACGATCGCACGCATTGGCGCAAAACGCGACGCTGTCCCTCCTAACATCTTTCCGAACGGCTCTTCAAGCCATCCGTACTATGGGAAGAGGAGTCCGAACTAACAAACCGGAACAAGCCGCACCAACCGGCGATTCAGCCGATGATATAACACCTTTCGCCCACGACATAATGGCAGTAATTGCCCGTGGACAGAACCATTCTCGCCTACTTGCTTAGGAAAGAGCTTCCCAAGACCAAAATGAGGCCCGCTGCATTGTCCGCGATCTAAAGCCTACAAGGTCTATGAGGGAGAACTTTATAAGAAAAGTACAACCGAGTCCTTCAAAGGTGTATCTCCAAGAAGAAGGGCGAAACCTCTGGCTGAAATTCATGCGGACTAGGGCGGACACCACGCCGCAGCTCGGGCCCTTGTAGGAAAGGCATTCGTGCAGGATTTTATGGCCGACGGCCCGAGCAGATGCTCGGGACTTAGTCCAAAGATGAGTCGGTTGTCGCTCTTTGCTAATCGAGCCATATGCCACCCACCGCCCTCAAAACTATACCCATTACCTGGCCGTTCGCGGTGCGGGGCTTGACATGGTTGGACCACTTAAAGGGGGAACCCACAAGCAAAGGTACCTATTGGTCATGGTGGATAAATTCACCAAATGGATAGAGGCCAAGCCAGTTAAAACGGCGAGTCGGACCAGTGATAGACTTTATATCCGGGTAGTACACCATTATGGTGTCCCCACACATCATCACCGATAACGGCACGAACTTCACCGCCGATGAGGTTAAATCATGGTGCAAAACTATGGGCATCAAGCTCGATTACGCTCAGTCTATCATCCTCAAACCAACGGTCAAGTGGAACGAGCAAATGGTCTAATAATGAGCGGCATCAAGCCCGGACTAGTGCGGTCCTCACGAAATCGACACGACTTTGGGTAGAGGAGCTCGACTCCGTACTCGGGGCTGCGGACAACGCCTAACCGTACTACCGGATTCACACCATTTTTATGGTATACGGCGCAGAAGCAGTTTTGCCTGCGACATCATTCATGACTCACCTCGAAAGTGCGCATATACGAGAAAGAGAAGCCGAGTTGGATCGGCGGGACAGCTTGGACACATTGGAGGAAAGAGCGACGTCGCCAAGGCTCGCTCCACATTCTATCAGCAGAGGCTCAAGATATCAAAAGAGAAGTACGGGCCAAGACTTACAACGTTGGCGAACTGGTTCTCGCTCTGCCGGACAAGAAAAAGGACAAGCTCAAGCCCAAATGGGAAGGCCCTTCATCATCGATCAAGTCCTGACCGCGGAGCGCATCGTCTCTTAAATGCATCGGATAACCGACTCGAGCCGAACCCATGGAATGCAGCCCACCTCCGGCGATTCTATGCCTAGCGCCGGACTAAGAGTTCGCCCCTTCCCCATCCAATTTTTTTTACTTCAGCTGCCTTTTGTTTATCTTTTTCTTCCCAACCCTATTCATCCAAGCCTTAAAGGGCCTACTTGCATAACGTTAAGCACAAGAATTGATGTGCTATCCGCACTCATTTTTCTGGGGCTTCTTTACCGAAGCTTAATTATACGGGCTTCATGCCCAGACATGTGTCAAGCCTCCACATGTACCTTTTATTCACCATTATATGCATCGATATGACTTAAGTTTTGGCCAAGCTGGGTTGCTCGGCTCTGTGCTTACCCCTACGTTCCCGATTGTTCGGCTAGGAGGTAAAGGAGCACCTCTGCGATTATTACCGCGGTCAGCCGGATGTGTACCTTAGACTGGGTGAAGCCGAAAGCTAAGCGTTCTTAAGGGAATATTCGGTCGGTGACATAAAAGATGATTTTTATCCACTTATTTATCTGCCCCAGATGTTTTTCTGCTTTTTGCAGTCCGGACATGCACTTTAGGGCATGCCACCCCAGCAGAAAGGAACCCTTAACGGAACTATTCTCCCCGAAGATGTTTCTTACTACCCATGTAATATAACATAACTAGTTGGGCACTTATGCGATAAAGCACCGATGACCCCTACGCCTGGTCTCCATGCATACCCCGGTTGTTTTATAACCGAGAAGGTATTCGGACACACTCCGGACTCTAGGGTCCCGAGGTCGAAGCGAAAAGGTCGGCAAAGACAAATGATCTACAATCCGGCTAGAAGGCATTTTGTATGTCATTTTATAATACATTGTGAAATCGACTGATTGTATTCTTCCTCAATCCCATCTAACAAGTTGTCTAATTTACAGTCCTGTTGGGAAAATTTAGCGGCCAACTCCACTTGGCCGTACACTAAACTCACAGGATCTCCTTCCCATCGGGCCCCACAGTCCGACTTGACCATGTGGTTGGGATCCGCCTTCTTGTACCGCGTCTTTACCATGGCCCGAGCCTCCACGGCACCTTGGCGGCAGGCTGAAATCTTCCATATATGGGCGCTGCCGCATTCCTGCAGCTTCTCCATAAGCTCCCCAAGACCCTCGGGGTATGGAGAAGGCTGGCCATAACGCTGGATGGCGCCGCTCATAGCCTGCCGAACTCGTTCGATCGGTTGCAACAATTCGGGAAGTTGATCACCCGTTATTACGGGCATCTCCTCCGCAGGCGACCTGTGAGCATACCTGCAGACATATTACATCAAATTGACTTCCTCGCGAACTCTTCTTTTCAAAGGAGTTCGCTCAAGCACTACTATATATGCCGCGGCAAGCCGCTGATTCTCCTTAACGGAGCCCGGCAGCTCGGCCCGAATGCCTTTCAGCTCTTCTCCAAGCTGGGCATGGGCATCCCGAGCTTGTTCCTTTCATGCTGCACCTTATGCAGCACCCTCTCGCCGGCCTTTAGTTGGCGCAGAAGTTCTTGCCTGTCCGGATCTTGTGCGGCAGCACCTGCAATGTCATTTTTTAGACTTGCGCAAAGGCCAAACGCTACTTATCTTTCTACAAATAATGCGTTACCAGGAGAGGTCCTTGCGTTTCCTCCTGCGCCAGACAATGCGGCCTCAAGTTGGGCCTTGCACTCTTGCAGCTCCTGAGACAGTTGGGTATTCTTCTCGGTAAGATCCTACGTTTCATATGATCCTTAAATCAGTTCAATATAACTACTTTAAGTCTCGGGGGCTACTGGCATATATAACTATTAAATTCTCTTACCCGTATGTCTTTTACATACTGCTCCGTGGCTCTGATAAAACTATCTTGAGCAGCACGAAGGTGCGCGTCCCTCGTGTTAAAGGCATTCAACGCCTCGGGGGAGAAGCACGCGTCACGAAATACTGTGTCGCGGCGCTGTGATTCAGGCACTTTTCACCTCGACTTGGTGGCGGACGATCTGTCGGCATCCTCCGTCGGAGGAACGTTCGGCTCGCGCCTTGCGCTCGCCTCCCCCCCTCGACCAAAAGGGAGCCCGGCTGGTAGAGGTTGGATTGACAACTTCCACGCCCGCAGTCCGGCGGCGCTTTTTTTCCTATAAAAGTCATGAGCACTCAAACGCTTTAGAAGGCGTTGCTCTAAATACTGAATTGTGAGCTACACCTTTGCGGCGACGTTTCAGTCGCGCGCGCTCCTCTTCCGCCTCTTGGTCCGGACTGGCCCTTGTTGGTCAGCCACCGCTCGGCTTCTCGCCTAGGGCGCCTCCTGCAAAGTGCCATCATATACGGTGGTCGAAATAAGCAAGGAAGGAATAGCGGTGTCGGGGCTTCGCCGCAATCACCAGGAAGCCGGATATAGTCCGGGATAGTCGGCCGTGATGGCGACTAAAGCATTGTCCATGCTGAGCTGGTGGAACACCCGTCGATTAGCTCCACCTTTATGTTCGGATCCTCTTGGAGGCGGATCCCGGATCTCTCTGGATCCTCGGGCTGCGGAGCGGACTTAGCATGCCCTCCACGGTCCGGCGCAGTTCACGTGTCGCAAGAATAAAAGACTATAAGAAACTTAAGTTTGAAAGGCACAGGTCGGACACGCTAAGTGTTCGCTACCCAAGGCCGGGATTATTCATGGAAAACCCATTTAACGGGTTCTTCGAAGGAAATCCTCCTTCTCCCCTTATACAGGCGGACAAGATCGTCACGGATCTTGGCGAATCCGCCCTTTGCGGCCATGACGGGTGGCATCGTCCTCCCGTTGAAATCCCACATGGGTGGCCTCAGATTGTAGTGGCTGCACCCCGCGTAATGCATGTTGCCATGATTCCAATCATGGTCAACCCGGCATGGGCCAATAACCTTATTCGCCCATCAAATAATGGGCGCTCTTGTCTTCCTCCGGATGGGGCTCGCGGACGCCAACTAAGGCGTTTCTTCAGAGGAGCATTGCTGAACTCCGGAGGCCGATCGAACAGGTCCGCAGCGGAGCGTCTTCTATGTAAAACCATTCGAAGGCCAGTCTTGGACGCCTTCTTAGGGGTTCGGATGGATATCCGGTCCGGCAATGCGCCATATTTGGCGCCGCCACTTGATATATAGACCCTCGTGAGAGCGGGTACAAGGCAAAACAACCTCTTCCCAACGCGAAGTGGGGCTCGATGCCCAGGAAAAGCTCGCAGAAGAGCTACGTAACCCGCAATATGCAGGATTGAGTAGGCGAGGTGATGAAGCTGGAGTCCGTAGAACTCCAGGAGCCAGCGGAGGAATGGATGTCAGGAAATCCGAGCCCCTTGTCGATAGGGGACGAAGCATACCCGCCCCTTTGTTGGGAGTTGGGGTAACCTCCGCTTGCTTCCCACCTTTGTAGGTGGCTAGCCCGGCTCGAACCGGAACCATGAAGGCGGAGGAGATATCCCCCACTTGGAGCTTCACCAGCTCGTTGTGCGGAATGAGCATCTCCTCCAATCTCGGCAAGGGCTGGGGCGAGAAGAGGAGCGTTGACGATCCATGATGGAATGGATTCTTGGTCAAAAGCTCTCCGATGAGTCTTTGCGGGAGGAAGATGGTGATTTAAATCTGGGTTCTTGCCTCCCTTATAGGCAGATTATTCGCACAACTAGGGGGTAAAACATAAAAGACACCCTGGCTTTTCACGTTCGCGCGACGCGTGGAAGAAGGCCATTATTGGGCGTGGAAGCCAAGACGCGCAACATTGATGAGGAAGCTGGTCACTGTTCGGCAGGTACGTAGAACTTGAAGGAGAACCCGCCTTGCAACGCCAAGACTACACGCATCTTGGACTTATCGTCATTGAAGCCTGGTTCGGGGGACTCTTGAGGAGTCCCGGATTAGGGGTGTCCGGATGGCGGACTACCATCATCGGCTGGACTATCATCGGCGGACTATCATCGACCGGACTCCAAGACTATGAAGATACAAGATTGAAGACTTCACCCGTGTCCGGATGGGACTTTCCTTGGCGTGGAAGGCAAGCTTGGCGATCTGAGATATGTAGATCTCCTACCATTGTAACCGACTCTATGTAACCCTAGCCCTCTCCGGTGTCTATATAAACCGGATGGCTCTAGTCCGTAGGACAACATCAACAACCCTTACAATCATACCATAGGCTAGCTTCTAGGGTTTAGCCTCCTTGATCTCGTGGTAGATCCACTCTTGTAAACATCCACAATATCAATATCAATCGAGCAGGACGTAGGGTTTTACCTCCATCAAGAGGGCCCGAACCTGGGTAAACATCGTGTCCCTTGTCTCCTGTTACCATCCGCCTAGACGCACAGTTCGGGACCCCCTACCCGAGATCCGCCGGTTTTGACACCGACATTCACCATTGAAACTACTCCATCTCACGTGATGATCGGACATGGTTTAGTTGATTTGGATCATGTGATCACTTAGAGGATTAGAGGGATGTCTATCTAAGTGGGAGTTCTTAAGTAATATGATTAATTGAACTTTAATTTATCATGAATTTAGTCCTGGTAGTATTAGCATATCTGTGTTGTAGATCAATAGCTCGCGATGTTGCTCCCCGTTTAATTTTTATATGTTCCTAGAGAAAACTAAGTTGAAAGATGTTAGTAGCAATGATGCGGATTGGATTCGTGATCCGAGGTTTATCCTCATTGCTGCCTGTATATTATGTCCTTGATGCACCGCAAGGTGACAGACCTATTGCAGGAGCAAATGCAGACGTTATGAACGTTTTGACAAAAGCTCGGTATGATGACTACTTGATAGTTAAGTGCACCATGCTTTACGGCTTAGAACCGGGACTTCAAAAATGTTTTGAACGCCACGGAGCATATAAGATGTTTCAAGAGTTGAAATTGGTATTTCATACTCATGCCTGTGTAGAGAGGTATGAGACCTCTAACAGTACTTTGCCAACAAGATGGAGGAGAATAGCTCAACCAGTGAGCATGTGCTTAGATTGTCTGAGTACTACAATTACTTGAATCAAGTGGGAGTTAATCTTCCATATAAGATAGTAATTGACAAAGTTCTCTAGTCACTATCACCAAGTTAATAGAACTTCGTGATGAACTATAATATGCAAGGGATGACGAAAGTAATTCCCGAGCTCTTCGCGATATCGGCGAAGGTAGAAATCAAGAAAAGAGCATCAAGTGTTGATGGTTGACAAGACCACTAGTTTCAAGAAAAAGGGCAAAGGGAAGAAGGGGAACTTCAAAGAAGAACGGCAAGCAAGTTGCTGCTCAAGTGAAGAAACCCAAGTCTGGACCTAAGCCTGAGACTGAGTGCTTCTACTGCAAAGGAACTGGTCACTGGAAGCAGAACTGCCCCAAGTATTTGGCGGATAAGAAGGATGGAAAAGTGAACAAAGGTATATTTGATATACATGTTATTGACATGTACTTTACTAGTGTTTATAGCAACCCATCAGTATTTGATACTAGTTCAGTTGCTAAGATTAGTAACTCTAAACGGGAGTTGCAGAATAAACAGAGACTAGTTAAGGGTGAAGTGACGATGTGTGTTGGAAGTGGTTCCAAGATTGATATGATCATCATCGCACACTCCCTATACTTTCGGGATTTGTGTTGAACCTAAATCAGTGTTATTTGGTGTTTGCGTTGAGCATGAATATGATTTGATCATGTTTATTGCAATACGGTTATTCATTTAAGTTAGAGAATAATTGTTGTTCTGTTTACATGAATAAAACCTTATATGGTTACACATACAATGAAAGTGGTTCGTTGGATCTCGATCGTAGTGATACACATATTCATAATATTGAAGCCAAAAGATGCAAAGTTAATAATGATAGTGCAACTTATTTGTGGCACTGCCGTTTAGGTCATATTGGTGTAAAGCACATGAAGAAACTCCATGCTAATGGGATTTTGGAACCACTTGATTATGAATCACTTGATGCTTGCGAAGCATGCCCTACGGGCAAGATGACTAGGAATCCGTTCTCCGGAACAATGGAGTGAGCAACTGACTTATTGGAAATAATACATACTGATGTATGCGATCCGATGAGTGTTGAGGCTCACGGCGGATATCGTTATTTTCTCACCTTCACAGATGATTTAAGAATATATGGGTATATCTACTTAATGAAACATAAGTCTGAAACATTTGAAAAGTTCAAAGAATTTCAGAGTGAAGTGGAGAATCATCGTAACAAGAAAATAAAAGTTTCTACGATATGATCGCAGAGGTAAAACATTTGAGTTACGAGTTTGGCCCTCAGTTAAAACAATGTGAAATAGTTTCACTACTCACGCCACCTGGAACACCACAGTGTAATGGTGTGTACGAGCGTCGTAACCGTACTTTATTAGATATGGTGCGATCTATGATGTCTCTTACCGATCTACCACTATCGTTTTGGGGTTATGCATTAGATACAGCAGCATTCATGTTAAACAAGGGCACCATCTAAATCTGTTGAGACGACACCGTATGAATTAAGGTTTAGCAAGAAACCAAAGTTGTCGTTTCTTAAGATTTGGGGTTGCGATGCTTATAAGAAAAAGTTTCATCCTGATAAGCTCAAACCCAAATCGGAGAAACGTGTCTTCATAGGATACCCAAAGGAGACAGTTGGGTACACCTTCTATCACAGATCCAAAGGCAAGACATTCGTTGCTAAGAATGGATCCTTTCTAGAGAAGGAGTTTCTCTCGAAAGAAGTGAGTGGGAGGAAAGTAGAACTTGATGAGGTAATTGTACCTGCTCCCTTATTGGAAAGTAGTTCATCACAGAAGTCTGTTCCTGTGACTACTACACCAATTAGTAAGGAAGCTAATGATGATGATCATGTAACCTTAGATCAAGTTACTACCGAACCTCGTAGGTAAAACAGAGTGAGATCCGTACCAGATTGGTACGGTAATCCTATTCTGGAAGTTATGTTACTAGACCATGACGAACCTACGAACTATGAAGAAGGATGGTGAGCCCAGTTTCCGCAAAATGGCTTGAGGCCATGAAATCTGAGATGGGATCCATGTATAAGAACAAAGTATGGACTTTGATTGACTTGCCCGATGATTGGTGAGCCATTGAGATTAAATGGATCTTCAAGAGGAAGACGGACGCTGATAGTAGTGTTACTATCTACAAAGCTAGAATTATGCATAAAGGTTTTGACAAGTTCAAGGTGTTGACTACGATGAGAGTTTCTCACTCGTATCTCTGCTTAAGTCTGTCCGAATCATGTTGGCAATTGCCGCATTTTATGAAATCTGGAAAATGGATAAACAAAACTACATTCCTTAATGGATTTATTAAAGAAGAGATGTATATGATGCAACCAGAAGGTTTTGTCAATCCTAAAGGTGCTAACAAAATATGCAAGCTCCAGCGATCCTTCTATAGACTGGTGCAAGCATCTCGGAGTTGGAATATACGCTTTGATAAGTTGATCAAAGCATATAGTTTTATATAGACTTACGGTGAAGCCTGTATTTACAAGAAAGTGAGTGGGAGCACTACAGCATTCTGATAAGTATATGTGAATGACATATTGTTGATCGGAAATAATGTAGAATTATTCTGCAAAGCATAAAGGAGTGTTCGAAAGGAGTTTTTCAAAGAAAGACCTCAGTGAAGCTGCTTACATATTGAGCATCAAGATCTATAGAGATAGATCAAGACGCTTGATAAGTTTTTTCAATGAGTACATACCTTGACAAGATTTTGAAGTAATTCAAAATGTAACCGTCAAAGAAAGAGTTCTTGCCTGTGTTACAAGGTGTGAAACTGAGTAAGACTCAAAGCCCGACCATGACAAAAGATATAAAGAGAATGAAAGTCATTCCCTATGCCTCGGCCATAGGTTCTATAAAGTATGCCATGCTGTGTACCAGATCTATTGTATACCCTACACTGAGTCAAGGGAGTACAATAGTGATCTAGGAGTAGATCACTGGAGAGCGGTCAAAATTATCCTTAGTGGAATAAGGATATGTTTCTTGATTATGGAGGTGACAAAAGGTTCGTCGTAAAGGGTTACGTCGATACAAGTTTTGGCACTAATCCAGATGACTCTAAGTCTTCATCTGGATACATATTGAAAGTGGGAGCAATTAGCTAAAGTCGCTCCGTGCAGAGCATTGTAGACATAGAAATTTGCAAAATACATACGGGTCTGAATGTGACAGACCCGTTGACTAAAATTATCTCACAAGCAAAACATGATCACACCTTAGTACTCTTTGGGTGTTAATCACATGGCGATGTGAACTAGATTACTGACTCTAGTAAACCCTTTGGGTGTTGATCACATAACGATGTGAACTATGGGTGTTAATCACATGGTGATGTGAACTATTGATGTTAAATCACATGGCGATGTGAGCTAGATTATTGACTCTAGTGCAAGTGGGAGACTGAAGGAAATATGCCCTAGAGGCAATAATAAAGTTATTATTTATTTCCTTATATAATGATAAATGTTTATTATTCATGCTAGAATTGTATTAACCGGAAACATAATACATGTGTGAATACATAGAAAAACAGAGTGTCACTAGTATGCCTCTACTTGACTAGCTTGTTGATCAAAGATGGTTATGTTTCCTGGCCATAGACATGGGTTACCATTTGATTAACGGGATCACATCATTAGGAGAATGATGTGATTGACTTGACCCATTCCGTTAGCTTAGCACACAATCGTTTAGTATGTTTCTATTGCTTTCTTCATGACTTACACATGTTCCTATGACTATGAGATTATGCAACTCCCGTTTACCGGAGGAACACTTTGTGTGCTACCAAATGTCACAACGTAACTGGGTGATTATAAAGGTGCTCTACAGGTGTCTCCGAAGGTACTTGTTGGGTTGGCATATTTCGAGATTAGGATTTGTCACTCCAATTATCGGAGAGGTATCTTTGGGCCCTCTCCGTAATGCACATAACTTAAGCCTTGCAAGCATTGCAACTAATGAGTTAGTTGCGGGATGATGTATTAAGGAACGAGTAAAGAGACTTGCCGGTAATGAGATTGAACTAGGTATTGAGATACCGACGATCGAATCTCGGGCAAGTAACATACCGATGATAAAGGGAACAACGTATGTTGTTATGCGGTCAGACCGATAAAGATCTTCGTAGAATATGTGGGAGCCAATATGAGCATCCAGGTTCTGCTATTTGTTATTGACCAGAGACGTGTCTCGGTCATGTCTACATAGTTCTCAAACCCGTAGGCTCCGCACGCTTAATGTTTCGATGACAGTTTTATTATGAGTTTATATGTTTTGATGTACCGAAGGTTGTTCAGAGTCCCGGATGTGATCATGGGCATGACGAGGAGTCTCGAAATGGTCGAGACATGAAGATTGATATATTGGAAGCCTATTTTGGATATTGGAAGTGTTCCGGGTGAAATCGGGATTTTACCGGAGTACCGGGAGGTTACCAGAACCCCCGGGGACTTAATGGGCCTTAGTGGGCCTAGGTGGAAGAAAGGAGAGGCGGCTAGGGCTGGGCCGCGCGCCCCTCCCCCCTAGTCCGAATAGGAAAAGGAGAGGGGGGCGGCGCCCCCCTTCCTTCTTCTCCTCCACTCTTTCCCCCTCCCAAGTCCTAATCCAACTAGGAAAGGGGGGAGGTCCTACTCCCGGTGGGAGTAGGACTCCTCCTGGCGCGCCTCCTCCCTAGCTGGCCGCACCCCCCTTGCTCCTTTATATATGGGGGCAGGGGGCACCCCATAGACACAACAATTAATTGTTTGATCTTTTAGCCGTGTGCGGTGCCCCCCTCCACCATGGTCCACCTCGATAATACTGTAGCGGTGCCCTGCGTTGGTAGAACATCATCATCGTCACCATGCTGTTGTGCTGACGAAACTCTCCCTCAACACTCGGCTGGATCAGAGATCGAGGGACGTCATCGGGCTGAACGTGTGCTGAACTCTGAGGTGCCGTGCTTTCGGTACTTGATCGGTCGGATCGTGAAGACGTACGACTACATCAACCACGTTGTGATAATGCTTCCGCTTTCGGTCTACGAGGGTACGTGGACATCACTCTCCCCTCTCGTTGCTATGCATCACCATGATCTTGCGTGTGCGTAGGAATTTTTTTGAAATTACTACGTTACCCAACAGTGGCATCCGAGCCAGGTTTGATGCGTAGATGTCATATGCATGAGTAGAACACAAGTGAGTTGTGGGCGATATAAGTCATACTGCTTACCAGCATGTCATACTTTGGTTCGGCGGTATTGTGAGATGAAGCGGCCCGGACCTACATTACGGGTACGCTTACGCGAGACTGGTTTCACCGTTGCGAGCACTCGTTGCTTAAAGGTGACTGGCGGGGTGTCTGTCTCTCTCACTTTAGTTGAACTGAGTGCGGCTACGCCTGGTCCTTGCGAAGGTTAAAAAAGCACCAACTTGACAAACTATGGTTGTGGTTTTGATGCGCAGGTAAGAACAGTTCTTTCTAAAGCCCGTACCAGCCACGTAAAATTTGCAACAACAAAGTAGAGGACGTCTAACTTGTTTTTGTAGGGCATGTTGTGATGTGATATGGTAAAGATGTGATGAGATATAAGTTGTTGTATGAGATGATCATGTTTTGTTGAAGTTATCGGCAACTGGCAGAAGCCTGATGGTTGTCTCTCTATTGCATAAGATGCAAGCGCCAAATATTTGATTTACTTTATCGCTAGGCGATAGCAATAGTTGCAAGAGCAATAGTTGGCAAGACGACCATGTGACGACACATTGATATAGATCAAGATGATGGTGATCATGGTGTCCTGCCGGTGACGATAGAGATCATGATGATGCTTTGAAGATGGAGATCAAAGGCACAAGATGATGATGGCCATATCATGTCACATATATTGATTGCATATGATGTTTATCTTTTATACATCTTATTTTGCTTAGTTCGACGGTAGCTTTATAGGATGATCTCTCACTAAATTATTAAGGAATAAGTGTTCTCCCTGAGTATGCACCGTTGCAAAAGTTCTTCGTGCTGAGACACCACGTGATGATCGGGTGTGATAGACTCTACGTTCAAATACAACGGGTGCAAAACAGTTGCACACGCGGAATACTCAGGTTAAACTTGACGAGCCTAGCATATAAAAGATATGGCCTCGGAACACGGAGACTGAAAGGTCGAGCGTGGATCATATAGTAGATATGATCAACATAGTGATGTTCACCATTGAAACTACTCCATCTCACGTGATGATCGGACATGGTTTAGTTGATTTGGATCATGTGATCACTTAGAGTATTAGAGGGATGTCTATCTAAGTGGGAGTTCTTAAGTAATATGATTAATTGAACTTTAATTTATCATGAATTTAGTCCTGGTAGTATTAGCATATCTGTGTTGTAGATCAATAGCTCGCGATGTTGCTCCACGTTTAATTTTTATATGTTCCTAGAGAAAACTAAGTTGGAAGATGTTAGTAGCAATGATGCGGATTGGATTCGTGATCTGAGGTTTATCCTCATTGCTGCACAGAAGTATTATGTCCTTGATGCACCGCAAGGTGACAGACCTATTGCAGGAGCAAATGCAGACGTTATGAACGTTTTGACAAAAGCTCGGTATGATGACTACTTGATCGTTAAGTGCACCATGCTTTACGGCTTAAAACCGGGACTTCAAAAATGTTTTGAACGCCACGGAGCATATAAGATGTTTCAAGAGTTGAAATTGGTATTTCATACTCATGCCCGTGTTGAGAGGTATGAGACCTCTAACAGTACTTTGCCAACAAGATGGAGGAGAATAGCTCAACCAGTGAGCATGTGCTCAGATTGTCTGAGTACTACAATTACTTGAATCAAGTGGGAGTTAATCTTCCATATAAGATAGTAATTGACAAAGTTCTCTAGTCACTATCACCAAGTTAATAGAACTTCGTGATGAACTATAATATGCAAGGGATGACGAAAGTAATTCCCGAGCTCTTCGCGATATCGGCGAAGGTAGAAATCAAGAAAAGAGCATCAAGTGTTGATGGTTAACAAGACCACTAGTTTCAAGAAAAAGGGCAAAGGGAAGAAGGGGAACTTCAAAGAAGAAAGGAAAGCAAGTTGCTGCTCAAGTGAAGAAACCCAAGTATGAACCTATGCCTAAGACTGAGTGCTTCTACTGCAAAGGAACTGGTCACTGGAAGCAAAACTGCCCCAAGTATTTGGCGGATAAGAAGGATGGCAAAGTGAATAAAGGTATATTTGATATACATGTTATTGACATGTACTTTACTAGTGTTTATAGCAACCCATCAGTATTTGATACTAGTTCAATTGCTAAGATTAGTAACTCGAAACGGGAGTTGCAGAATAAACAGAGACTAGTTAAGGGTGAAGTGACGATGTGTGTTGGAAGTGGTTCCAAGATTGATATCATCATCATCGCACACTCCCTATACTTTCAGGATTTGTGTTAAACCTAAATAAGTGTTATTTGGTGTTTGCGTTGAGCATGCATATGATTTGATCATGTTTATTGCAATACGGTTATTCATTTAAGTTAAAGAATAATTGGTGTTCTGTTTACATGAATAAAACCTTATATGGTTACAAATTCAATGAAAGTGGTTCGTTGGATCTCGATCGTAGTGATACACATATTCACAATATTGAAGCCAAAAGATGCAAAGTTAATAATGATAGTGCAACTTATTTGTGGCACTGCCGTTTAGGTCATATTGGTGTAAAGCGCATGAAGAAACTCCAAGCTAATGGGATTTTGGAACCACTTGATTATGAATCACTTGATGCTTGCGAAGCATGCCTTATGGGCAAGATGACTAGGAATCCGTTCTCCGGAACAATGGAGCGAGCAACTGACTTATTGGAAATAATACATACTGATGTATGCGATCCGATGAGTGTTGAGGCTCACGGCGGATATCGTTATTTTCTCACCTTCACAGATGATTTAAGAAGATATGGGTATATCTACTTAATGAAACATAAGTCTGAAACGTTTGAAAAGTTCAAAGAATTTCAGAGTGAAGTGGAGAATCATGGTAACAAGAAAATAAAAGTTTCTACGATATGATCGCAGAGGTGAAACATTTGAGTTACGAGTTTGGCCCTCAGTTAAAACAATGTGAAATAGTTTCACTACTCACGCCACCTCGAACACCATAGTGTAATGGTGTGTACGAGCGTCGTAACCGTACTTTATTAGATATGGTGCGATCTATGATGTCTCTTACCGTTCTACCACTATCATTTTGGGGTTATGCATTAGAGACAGCTGCATTCACATTAAAAAAGGGCACCATCTAAATCCGTTGAGACGACACCATATGAATTATGGTTTAGCAAGAAACCAAAGTTGTCGTTTCTTAAGATTTGGGGTTGCGATGCTTATAAGAAAAAGTTTCATCCTGATAAGCTCAAACCCAAATCGGAGAAACGTGTCTTCATAGGATACCCAAAGGAGACAGTTGGGTACACCTTCTATCACAGATCCAAAGGCAAGACATTCGTTGCTAAGAATGGATCCTTTCTAGAGAAGGAGTTTCTCTCAAAAGAAGTGAGTGGGAGGAAAGTAGAACTTGATGAGGTAATTGTACCTGCTCCCTTATTGGAAAGTAGTTCATCACAGAAATCTGTTCCTGTGACTACTACACCAATTAGTAAGGAAGCTAATGATGATGATCATGTAACCTTAGATCAAGTTACTACCGAACCTCGTAGGTAAAACAGAGTCAGATCCGCACCAGAGTTGTACGGTAATCCTATTCTGGAAGTTATGTTACTAGACCATGACGAACCTACAAACTATGAAGAACGATGGTGAGCCCAGATTCCGCAAAATAGCTTGAGGCCATGAAATCTGAGATGGGATCCATGTATAAGAACAAAGTATGGACTTTGATTGACTTGCCCGATGATTGGTGAGCCATTGAGATTAAATGGATCTTCAAGAGGAAGACGGACGCTGATAGTAGTGTTACTATCTACAAAGCTAGAATTATGCATAAAGGTTTTCGACAAGTTCAAGGTGTTGACTACGATGAGAGTTTCTCACTCGTATCTATGCTTAAGTCTGTCTGAATCATGTTGGCAATTGCCGCACTTTATGAAATCTGGCAAATGGATAAACAAAACTACATTCCTTAATGGATTTATTAAAGAAGAGTTGTATATGATGCAACCAGAAGGTTTTGTCAATCCTAAAGGTTCTAACAAAATATGCAAGCTCCAGCGATCCTTCTATAGACTGGTGCAAGCATCTCGGAGTTGGAATATACGCTTTGATAAGTTGATCATAGCATATAGTTTTATACAGACTTACGGTGAAGCCTGTATTTACAAGAAAGTGAGTGGGAGCACTACAGCATTCTGATAAGTATATGTGAATGACATATTGTTGATCGAAAATAATGTAGAATTATTCTGCAAAGCATAAAGGAGTGTTTGAAAGGAGTTTTTCAAAGAAAGACCTCAGTGAAGCTGCTTACATATTGAACATCAAGATCTATAGAGATAGATCAAGACGCTTGATAAGTTTTTTCAATGAGTACATACCTTGACAAGATTTTGAAGTAATTCAAAATGTAACTGTCAAATAAAGAGTTCTTGCCTGTGTTACAAGGTGTGAAACTGAGTAAGACTCAAAGCCCGACCACGACAAAAGATAGAAAGAGAATGAAAGTCATTCCCTATGCCTCGGCCATAGGTTCTATAAAGTATGCCATGCTGTGTACCAGATCTATTGTATACCCTACACTGAGTCAAGGGAGTACAATAGTGATCTAGGAGTAGATCACTGGAGAGCGGCAAAATTATCCTTAGTGGAATAAGGATATATTTCTTGATTATGGAGGTGACAAAAGGTTCGTCGTAAAGGGTTACGTCGATACAAGTTTTGGCACTAATCCATATGACTCTAAGTCTTCATCTGGATACATATTGAAAGTGGGAGCAATTAGCTAAAGTAGCTCAGTGCAGAGCATTGTAGACATAGAAATTTGCAAAATACATACGGGTGCGAATGTGCCAGACCGTTGACTAAAATTATCTCACAAGCAAAACATGATCACACCTTAGTACTCTTTGGGTGTTAATCACATAGCGATGTGAACTAGATTACTGACTCTAGTAAACCCTTCGGGTGTTGATCACATAACGATGTGAACTATGGGTGTTAATCACATGGTGATGTGAACTATTGATGTTAAATCACATGGCGATATGATCTAGATTATTGACTCTAGTGCAAGTGGGAGACTGAAGGAAATATGCCCTAGAGGCAATAATAAAGTTATTATTTATTTCCTTATATCATGATAAATGTTTATTATTCATGCTAGAATTGTATTAACCGGAAACATAATACATGTGTGAATACATAGACAAACAGGGTGTCACTACTATGCCTCTACTTGACTAGCTTGTTGATCAAAGATGGTTATGTTTCCTGGCCATAGACATGGGTTGCCATTTGATTAACGGGATCACATCATTAGGAGAATGATGTGATTGACTTGACCCATTCCGTTAGCTTAGCACACAATCTTTTAGTATGTTGCTATTGCTTTCTTCATGACTTATACATGTTCCTATGACTATGAGATTATGCAACTCCCGTTTACCGGAGGAACACTTTGTGTGCTACCAAAGCGTCCTGGCGTGGCGGGTGATTATAAAGGTGCTCTCTGGTGTCTCGAAGGTACTTGTTGGGTATCGTATTTGAGATTAGGATTTTTCACTCCAATTGTCGGAGGGGTATCTTTGGGCCCTCTCGGTAATGCACATCACTTAAGCCTTGCAAGCATTGCAACTAATGAGTTAGTTGCGGGATGATGTATTACGAAACGAGTAAAGCGACTTGCCGGTAATGAGATTGAACTAGGTATTGAGATACCGACGATCGAATCTCGGGCAAGTAACATACCGATGACAAAGGGAACAACGTATGTTGTTATGCGGTCAGACCGATAAAGATCTTCGTAGAATATGTGGGAGCCAATATGAGCATCCAGGTTCCGCTATTGGTTATTGACCAGAGACGTGTCTCGGTCATGTCTACATAGTTCTCGAACCCGTAGGGTCCGCACGCTTAACGTTTCGATGACAGTTTTATTTGGAGTACCGGGAGGTTACCGGAACCCCCCGGGGACTTAATGGGCCTTAGTGGGCCTAGGTGGAAGAGAGGAGATGCGGCTAGGGCTGGGCCGCGCGCCCCTCCCCCTAGTCCGAATAGGACAAGGAGAGGGGCGCGGCGCCCCTCCTTCCTTCTTCTCCTCCACTCTTTCCCCCTCCCAAGTCCTAATCCAACTAGGAAAGGGGGGGGGGAAGCCCTACTCCCTATGGGAGTAGGACTCCTCCTGGCGCGCCTCCTCCCTGGCCGGCCTTACCCCCCTGCTCCTTTATATATGGGGGCAGGGGGCACCCCATAGACACAACAATTGATCATTTGATCTTTTAGCCGTGTGCGGTGCCCCCCTCCACCATGGTCCACCTCGATAATATTGTAGCGGTGCTTAGGTGAAGCCTTGCATCGGTAGAACATCATCATCGTCACCACGCTGTCGTGCTGACGAAACTCTCCCTCAACACTCGGCTGGATCGGAGTTCGAGGGACGTCATCGGGCTGAACGTGTGCTGAACTCGGAGGTGCCGTGCGTTCGGTACTTGATCGGTCGGATCATGAAGACGTATGACTACATCAACCCCGTTGTGCTAACGCTTCCGCTTTCGGTCTACGAGAGTACGTGGACAACACTCTCGCCTCTCGTTGCTATGCATCACCATGATCTTGCGTGTGTGTAGGAAATTTTTTGAAATTACTACGTTACCCAACATCAGAGAGGGTGTGACTGAGGGAACACCATTTTCCACAACATACCAGAGATCGTTATCAATTGCCTCCTGATGCATCCGCACCTTATTCTTCCAGTAGGGTTAGTCCGTCCCATCGAAGGTAGGACACCCAGCAGAGACCTTGATCATACCTGCGGTCGACATAACTAAAACTCCAGGCGGTTAAACCAAAATCACACAGAACAAGGGAGTACCTTGCTCTGATACCAATTGAAATTGTGTTATATCGACTAGAGGGGGGTGAATAGGTGATTTTTATGAATTCTTCACTGAGGAATTTGCGGGTGAGGAAATTCCTTAGCGAAGAACTACTAGTAGCGGAATAAGTACTCAAAAGTAAACATAACAGAATACATGCACAGTCATCATGATGAAATGACGACAAGAACAGAGTACCGAAAGCGTAAACACAGGATAGCACAGGATGAAGACAAACAGACTGAAGAAATTGAACTGAGGAAATTGAGAAAGTATTCAGTCAAAGTCTTCAAACACAGTTATGAACAAGTGCACAACACTGTAATGAGGAAATGAAAGAGTTGAGTAACCAGTAAGCTTGGTGAAGACAATGATTTGGTAGACCAGTTCCAACTGTTGTCTCAGTTGTACGTCTGGTTGGAGCGGATAGGTATTTAAACCTGAGGATACACAGTCCCGGACACACAGTCCTCACCGTATTCTCCTTGAGCTAAGGTCACACAGACCTCGCCCAATCACTCGTGGTAAGTCTTCAGGTGACTTCCAAACCTTCACAGACTCGGTCACTCGGCGATCCACAATTCCTCTTGGATGCTCTAGACCATGACGCCTAACCGTCTAGAAGAAGCACAGTCTTCAAAGGTAACAAGCGTCGGATCCACGCAGGATCAATCTCTTCAGTGATGCTCAATCACTTTGGGTTTGTAGGTGTTTGAGTTTGGGTTTTCCTCACTCGATGATTTTCGCTCAAAGTCCTCGGAGGATGGGATGCGCTCAAATGACAAGTGTCAGTTTCTCTTGGAGCAGCCAACCAGCTAGTGGTTGTAGTGGGCGGCTATTTTGTAGCCTAGGGAGCAGCCCGACATGACAAGACATAAATGCCCTTCAATGATATGACCGTTAGGTGGGTAGATATTTTGGGACAGCTGGCGCATAGCACGGCAACGGTCGGAGATTTGAGTATCAAATTACTCAGGGCTATCATGTTCCTCACTATGTAGGCAATACGCACTGGCGAATTCCTAACTCTTCAGTCAGAACAAATTCCTCAGAGACCAGAAGAACTTCGTCTCTGTCACTGAAGAATATGACTGAACTGTATGAGATTTCCAATGGCTTCACTCGTAGGGATTGGTAGGTGTAGGATTTTGAGTTGAGCATCACATGGAAATTTTTCCTTAGTATTTCCTCGACCCCCTTTAATAGTACGGTGTTTCCTATGGCTCAAGAAAGAGAAAAAGAAACTATGAAAACAAGAGTCTTCACGCTTCATGTTCCTCATATGAATACCAAGTCTTCAAGGTTACACCAATTTCTTCACTTTCAAAGTCTTCAGAAAGTCTTCAGAAATCCAAAGTCTTCAGTCGAAGAACTTCATTTTTAGGGATCGACTTTCTCTGTAAATATTAAACTCCTCATAGACTTATAGACCTATGTACACTCATAAAAACATTAGTCCCTTAACCTATAAGTCTTCAATACACCAAAATCACTAAGGGGCACTAGATGCACTTACAGATTCAGGGCGTCCAATCTTGCGATCTTCATCGTAGAGGTTCACGGTGTCGAGGCGAAGCTAAAGAACGCGGTCGTGAGGTGAGGAGAACACAATGGCTACGTTGGTTGACATCGGCGCGACCATGACGTTCTTGATCATGGTTGAAGAGCGAGCAAGAGTAGGGGAAAGTGATGTATAGTAGATAGGTTCGAACTAGTGGTATCGTGCTTGTATCTTAGCATAGAGATGGGGATGAAGAAGACCTCGAAGACATGAAGCAGGAGCATACGCTCTTGGATGCGTTCTCCTCTGCCACTAGGTGTGAGGTTGAGGACGGGGTTGCCCCCAGGTGGGCTTGGCTGCTAGGTAAGTTTTCTTCTCTCTCTCTCTCTCTCTCTCTCTCTATCTCTATCTCTCTCTCTCTCTTATTTCTGTCCTTTCCTTTTTATCTGAATCTATTTTGATTTGATTTTAGATCAAAACATTTGTAAAACCGTCTGGAAAATAAGTGTGAATTTAATGTTTCTTTACAAAACCATTGACAGTTTAACTCCGATGGGAGTACTTGGGCTGAGCCACGAACGTCCCCGAATCCCTCCTCCCCACGCCATCGTACTGAACAATGTGGTTAAGTACCACATCGCCACGCGAGAGGCTCACTGACTAACTTAAAAAGCAGCGTCGTTCAGATGCAATAAACTACTTCTATTGTAATATGACCATTAATTCTCGCTTTGTGAAGGAGATGATCTGATACTTGATCATCTCTTTCACAAATTAAGCATAGACGGTCTTACTACAATAAAAGTACTTCTTTAAAAGTGGCATATTTTTCACAATTTATATGAACAAACTAGAGCACAACACTATTACTTTTCATTTTTCAAGTAATAGATCAACCCCATTTTGAAAAAAATCAAAGAAAATTCCAAATTTGGCACAACTATGGGTGTTACCATTGAGAACAATGTTATCATAGGAAGTATTAATTTTTTTGGAATAAAAACTACCATTTCCAATTTCAAGTGGTAGAAATGACTATTTTGTAAAGGAAGTGTCTGAAATAAGTTATAAAATTGGGTCTTTTCATTTTTCATCCAAATTAGACCACACTAGAAACCCACCGGCCAAGTTTCATGAATTTCAGAGTGTTATTGCGATATTTCACTGATTTACTGGATTTCCAGTGAATTATCAGAACTTGCTCAATTTTGAACTACAAGTGTGATGTTGTTTGGTCCTGAAAATTGACAAAAATAGTTTTATGAATGGTGGTGCCTGCACTTGAGACAACTAAAGTTAAAATTCCAAACCATTGGTATGAATGGTCAAAATTGCAAGTTTGACCCTATTTTGGAAAAAATGAAAAAACTCTCATAAATTGAAATCCTTGTGCATGAAGCCCTCTTGTGTGCATTAGTAAGTGGGAAAATCGTAAACTTGCAAAATACCATAAGTTTTGATTGGTCAATACAAGGTTGACCCTATTTTAAGTAAGTTTTTGCATGTTGCTATTTTTGGCAAGTTTTGCATGATGCACTCCGTTTGAACATGCAAAACCCAGTGAACGTAGGAAATGCAAAACATAGCATGCACCTACTGATTAAGCAAATCCAAGTAACATACTATTTTTAGTTAATGCTGGGTATCCACATGTCGGATACTCCGCACTAGCTAGAAGCAACAAAATAAACAACTGGAGACGCTTAAGACGTCGAGCCAGGTGGTTGTGGGAGCATTGAGCATTTTGTTGTACAGCGCCGAGAACTCATACTGCTCCACCACTATTGGGGCAGTCTTGCAGCCTGACTTGGCCTCCAAGGTGACCAACGCCAGATCCTTGCCGACATCAGCCCCCAAGAGCTCCTAGTCAACCATCTTCTCATCCTCGTCGTCCACATTAATCGATAGATTCATGTCTGCCTGAGCAGGATGAGTGATGATCTCTAGCCCTGTAACGCCCCGGATTCGATGCGCCAGGTGTCTGCCAGTTATTCGCCGTCGTTGCCATGTCATGTGCTTGCGTGTCTCTCTTTGCCATGTCATCATCTGCATTTCATATCATGTCATCATGTGCATTCCATTTTGCATACGTGTTCGTCTCTTGCATCCGAGCTTTTTCCCCGTTGTCCGTTTTGCAATCCGGCACTCCTATGTCCTCCGGCGCCCTCCTTTTACCTCATTTCGTGAGTGGCCGAAAAATGTTCTCGGAATGGGTTGCAACTTGGCATGCGGTCTTATTATAGTGTAGACAGAGCGCCTGTCAAGTTTCGGCGCATTCGGAGTCCGTTTGATAGCCCTACCGTTAAACTTATAGCGGCATCGTTGCCGGTATTCTCGCCGGACGTTTCGGTCCCCGGAACAGTCCCCGGGCCTCACTTCTCCCCCTCTCTTCTCCGCCCGAGGCCTTCTAGACGGTCTCTTGCAGCCCACCTAGGCCAACCCACCTCTCCTCGCGTCCGGGACCGTCCGATCACGATCGGAGGGTTCGAAAACCCCCCCAGACCAAACCCTAGCCAAAAACTGCTATTTATAGACACCCCCCTTCCATTTTGGGCAGCTACCTACCCCTCCTCCTAAATTTCCGCGCCCCAATCATCTCCCAGCCTCCTCCCACCTCGAGGCGCGCCACCAACCTCCCTCCACCTGCGCTGCCCTCCTCGTTTTCGGCGTCGGCCAGCCACCTCCGCCACTTGGCGCGCCACAGTTGGCCGGCCGCCACCCACCGCCTCCTCCGGCCACTAGGCGGCGCCACGTCGCCTCCCAGCTCCTCCTCCCAGAGGCCCGCTGAGCCCATCCATGGCCCGCGCCGGGCCGAACTGGCCCCGCCAGCCCACGCGCCTCGCCACCGCCCGCTCCTCCCTCGCGTGGATCGGCAGAGCCGATCTCCCGCCGCCGCCCGGCGCCGTCCGGTGACCGAGCCCCGCCGCCGACGGACTCCCGCCAGTCACCGCCCTGCCGCCTTCCTTCTCCCTCTTCTCTCCCTCTTCCCCTCACGGCTACCTCTCTCTCTCCCGCAGGTTGTCGCCCTTCGCCGGAGCTCAGGAGCCGCCGCCACCCTCCGTCGACCGGATCCGGCAGCCATGACCGGATCGATCCGTTCCGCCGCCCGATCCGGCTCTTCCCCGGCGTCCCCGCGCCCTCGCCGGCGTCGCCATCAGCCGCCGCCGCCCCGGTCTCCCCGGTCCCGTTCGGGATCGAGGAGGCGACGGTCGCGTCCCGCGTCGGCCCGACCGTGGGCCGGTGCCCCGGCCCACCGCCCGGCTTCCTCGAGGCCCAGCCCAACCGGCTCGGCCTCCCCGTCGCCCGCCTGTCTGCTTCCCCTCCGTCATGGGCCGAGCCCAGGGTGAGCAGCCCCCTAATCCCCGCTCTGGGCGTCTCGTAGTTATTCGACGCTCATCCTTTTTTTTCTGTAAAAATGACTAAGTCCCCGAATATGTGATATTTTGTGCCATTTTCATCGCATCGTAACTCTGTGCATGTAGCTCCGTTTTGCGCGTGTAATATGTCAAAATGTTCGTCTCGAAGAGTAGATCATTTCATCTCATTGCACCATTTTCATTTGAGCTCATCTTGATGCCCGAAATGCTGTTGCAAGAGTGCTATGTGATGTTAGTTTCTGATTTTATCAGAACTTGCACTTTGTCATTTTGCCATGATTGATGTGTGCATCCTATGGATTTGAGTCCTACATGTGTTTTGCAATATGCCATGTCTTCTTTCCAGTGGTGCTTGCTATGTATTTTTGTGATCTATGTGGTGACTAGCACAAGCATGCAAACTATGTGTCTTGTTGTTGCTGATTTCAGCCCTGTTTGCTGTTATTTTGATGCCATGTTTACTTGATGCTACCGAGAGATCCATGCATATTTTGAGATACTTCAGTAAGGATGTTTTCTAAAGCATGTCATGCTCTATCCAGACATGCCCTTGTTTGCAATTATGGAGTGTCATAGCTTGAGTCAATCGAGCTCTACTTTTGCTATCAAATGTTTCCTGGCAGATTGTTTACATGTTATTCAATTTTTCCTAGGTTGTTGTGGTTTATCCATGTATGCTATGTTATTGTTCTTGCCATGTATGTCTTCTATGCCATGTCTTCTTGATGTATGTATGATTAGTTTATCATATAAGTCTCTGTAGTGAGTGCATTGAGCTTGTAAACATGCCTACTTGTTATCAGTTTTTGACATGCCATGTTGCTGAATCTGTTAACGAAACTTTCAATATTGACATGGGTGTTACTATATTTTCTGATCCTTTTTGGCTTATGGTCACTAAAGGACTTTTGTTCTATGCTTTGAGTAGATTCATGCCATGCCTTTGGTTGCCATGATAAGTTCCTGTAACATGTTGTTTCATAGCTCTAAACATTGCAACCTGATGTTATTTCTGCCAAAGTCTGAAACTGTTATTAGTTGCAATCTTGCCATGTGTTTTTGAGCATGTTCTAGTTGTTTCTGGAGATAACTCAGTGTTCATGTTTTGTAATGCTTTACCTGTACATCATGCCCATGCCTTTTTGTTTCATCTTGAGGTCCTGTAGCATATTGTTTTGATGCTTGCAATATGCCTAGTTGCTGTTTTGGACAGCTTGTCCTTTAAACTTGTATAGAGTGTATGTGTTGAACCGTTGCTCCTTTTGAGTGTGCTCTATATGAAACTTGCTTGATTTTGCATGTAGTTTCATATTATCATGTTGCATCCTTGTTTTGAGGTGTTTGCTTGATGTTTATATGCATTTTGCACCAATGCCATGTTTATCTTGTTTTGCTCATATCTTCTAGGCCGTAGCCCCAAATCTAATGAACTTTATATGTAACTTGACTAGAATTTCGTGTAGATCATCGTGGTGCATCTTAACTTGCTGTTTAACAACTTGAACATAAGGTTTATTCAGATCTGGACCAATTTCGAAATTTGCATATGAGGACTTACCGGAATTGTTATATGTTGTTCCCGGCCTCATTTAAACTTGCTTTGATGTGTTGCTCTTGTTTGCATCATCTCTTGCCATGAGTAGCTTCATATAGCTTTGTCATGCATCATGCTTGATTGTGCATCATGTCTTGTTCATGGTGGTGTGTTTACTTTGTTGTGTGCATCTTCTTGTTAGTTCCTGTTGCGTTGCGATCGTGAGGATTCGTTCGTCTACGTTTGGTTCGGCTTCATCCGTTCATCTTCTTCATAGATCCGTTCATCTTCTTCATGGACTCGTTCTTCTTCCTTGCGGGATTTCAGGCAAGATGACCGCTACCCTGGATCTCACTACTATCATTGCTATGCTAGTTGCTTCGTTCTATCGCTATGCTGCGCTACCTATTACTGTTTATCAAGCCATCCCAAATTGCCATGTCAGCCTCTAACCCTTTTCACCCTTCCTAGCAAACCGTTGTTTGGCTATGTTACCGCTTTGCTCAGCCCTCTTATAGCGTTGTTAGTTGCAGGTGAAGATGAAGTTTGTTCCTTGTTGGAACATGGAGATGTTGTTCGTGTTGGAACATGTTTACTTGTTGGGATATCACAATATATCTTATTTAATTAATGCATCTATATACTTGGTAAAGGGTGGAAGGCTCGGCCTTATGCCTGGTGTTCTGTTCCACTCTTGCCGCCCTAGCTTCCGTCATATCGGTGTTATGTTCCCGGATTTTGCGTCCCTAACGCGGTCGGGTGATTTATGGGACCCCCTTGACAGTTCGCTTTGAATAAGACTTTTCCAGCAAGGCCCAACATTGGTTTTACCATTTGCCTGACCTATTACCTTTTTCCCTTGGGAGTCGCGCTCTCAAGGGTCATCTTCATTTTAGCCCCGGGCCAATGCTTGTCTAAGTGTTGGTCCAAACTAGAAACCCTTGCGGCGCCACCTCGGGAAACTTGAGGGCTGGTTTTAGTTGTACGGACTGCTCATCCGGTCGTGGCCTGGGACGAGATACGCGCGGCTACTACCAGGGTGTCGGCACGCCAGGAGGTCTTGCTGGTCTTGTTTTATTGCTGTGAAATGTCTTGTAGCCGGGATTCCGAGACTGATCGGGTCTTCCGGGAGAAGAATATCCTTCGTTGATCGCGAGAGCTTATCATGGGCTAAGTTGGGACACCCTGCAGGGTTTGAACTTTCAAAGCCGTGCCGCGGTTATGTGGCAGATGGGAATTTGTTAATGTCCGGTTGTAGAAAACCCGAAGTTGATCTTAATTAAAATACACCAACCGTGTGTGTAACCGTGAGTGTCTCTTTTCGGGGTTAATCGAGAGGAGAACACGGTTTCTTGGGTTATGTCTGACGTAAGTAGGAGTTCAGGATCACTTCTTGATCATTACTAGTTGACGACCGTTCCTTTGATTCTCTTCTCGCTCTCATTTGCGTTGGTTAGCCACCATATATGCTTAGTCGCTGCTGCAACCTCACCACGTTACCTTCCTTTCCCTTTAAGCTTTGCTAGTCTTGATACCCATGGTAATGGGATTCTTTGAGTCCTCGTGGCTCACTGATTACTACACCACCGTTGCAGGTGCAGGTTTGCGATGTTCATGGCGTGAGGCGATGTTTGCTTGTTGGAGTTCTTCTTCGCTTCTTCTTGATCGGGGATAGGTTCGGTCGGCGGCACTGGGCTAGCAGGTGGATGTCGTTTGAGTTTCTGTTTATGTTTCATCCGTAGTCGGATGTTGATCTTGTATATGATATTGATGTATTCTTGTGGCATTTGTGCCTTATGTATGTATCCCCATCTGTTATGTAATGTTGATGTAATGATATCCACCTTGCAAAAGCGTTTCAATATCTGGGTCTATCCTTGGTGGGACCTTGAGTTCCTTTTGGATAGGGTCGCATATTGGGCGTGTTCAAGTTGGTATCGAGCCTCGACCGACCCTAGGAGCCCCTTGATTGATCGTGTAGTTTGGCGCAGTTGAGTCTAGAAAAAACTGATTTCGAGTCTAGTTATATCGAGAGTAGGAATTCTTTTTACTCCTCGGTCCCTTAAATCGCTCTGGTGAGGAATCTTGACGTAGGTGTTTTGAATTACTTCTCTTCCCCTTCAAATTTTTCTTTAGGGTCACGCAGTTGGTTTTCCGTTCGTTGGCCCTCAGCTCTTTTCATCCGGTGCATTTCTTGTCAAGACGACTCGACCATCTTCATCTTTGCCAAGTTCAATCCTCAGTTCTTCCTCCGATGTCGTTGTTTTCCTTGTCCGAAGTTGTCCTTGTTTTTTTCCCACCCGCCCACCCTTCTTCTTCTCGGAACCGGAGTCCGTAATCGAGTATCCATTCTACTCGTGTGAAGTCTTTGCCTTCTTTCCTCCATGATTTCAACCGGTGTTTCCTCTTCAAGATATTCGTCGGTTTTCCCTTCCAAGTTGCCTTTGTTTTTCCCGCCCTCCCACCCTATTATTCCCGGAGTTTGAGTTTCTTCCGACCATAAATTTCATTCGTGTGGAGCCTCTTCAGTCTTCCCTCAATCATTTCAAACGATGAATTCTCGTCTAGTTCGTCATTCTTCATCTCTTTCTTTTCCGGTGCACTCAATTCAAGTTTTTTCGGTTGATCATATTCTTTTCCTCAGCTCAAGTGTTTTCCATGCTCGTTCGTCTCTCGCCAGTTTATCCTTCCGGAGTTCGGAAGATATCTCAGGGGATTCGTCTGTGTTCCAATTAATTCGAGGTTGTCACCTCAGTCAAATATTTCAATCATTCCGGTGCATCATCTATCTGTTCAACAATCTTTTCCAACGGTGTTTTCTTTTTAGTGGCCCCTAACCCACAGGTCTTTTCCCAGGATCTTACCTGACTCTTCTAATTATTCCGGAGCCACTCTCAATTCTTTTCGGAGTTTGACGTAAGTATGAATTTCATCAGTCAGATATTTTTCCAAGGTCGATTCCAAATCATTTCATTGTTGGCTCAACCTCTCTGTTTTTCATTCTCCCGGAGCATCTCTTTGATTTTGGTGGTGTTTCTCATCGTCATTCTCAACTTTAAAGATCGAGTAGAGTTTCTCTTAAATCTTGTCCGTTCTCCCGAAGATTCGCGGTGCTAGCTCGATGTTATCATATCTAATTGTTTCCGGTTGTGCAATTCTTTTCATCAATCCGGAGTATTTCAGGTGTTGCTTTCCGTCTCGATTATCCGGAGGTCATCTTTTCGGAATATTTCTTCGTTCCAAGTTTTCAGCTTCGTTCTCTCAATTATTCCTTATTCGTGCCCCTTCGTTCGTCTCAATATTCTTCCGGTGCTTCGTTCAAGTATTCTTCAATCAGTTCGCGATCTCTTCGCTCTTTTGCATCTAAATCCCCTCTAGCTTATTTGTTCTTCTAATTTTTCCCGGCGATTCTTTCATCAGTCATTTCGAATTCTTACGGTGGTTCATTCAAGATTCTTTTTCCTTGATTATCATTTTAGTTCATTCGTTCCTTTCAATCTTACCGGTGATTCATAAAGTCCTTCTCAATTTTGTGATATGTCACTTCTCAATTCTTTTTCTAGAAGAATAAGTAATATGCAAAAATCCATTGCTTGTCATCAATTTAATTTGATGAAGGATAAGCATACAATAAATCTTATTCTTATTTCATCCAAGTGTTTAATCCCTTTCTTCGGAGTTTGTTCTTAATGAATAAATTCTAGTTCCAAGTGTTCTCTGTCTTTTCTTTTCCGGAGTTCAAATTTTTCTCGGCCATTTCATTGGATCCTCCATCTAAATCATCGCAAGGCTTTAATCTTATTCTTTCATCCTTCATTTCTACCTCATCATCCTTTTGCTACCGGAGTTCTTCACGGTGGTTCTTCATGATTTAATTCATTCTTCAAGAGTTCATCAAGATTCTTGTCGGTGGAGTCAAGTATCCTTTTTCTTCTCGCGTCTTGAAGTGCAATTAATTCTCTGTATTCTTTTGTATTGGAGTTTTACATTTCTTTGTTCCTCTCAGCTATTCTTTCTTTTCCGTTTGTGGTCAGCGTTCACCTCAAAATTTTGAGATGTTACCCATAAGTCCACAACAATCTTATTCTTTTCGTTGGTGATTTTTTTTCAACAACTCCGTTCAATCCTTCCTTCTAAGTTCTTTCTTTCAATTCTTTCAATTCTTCCGGAGGCATTGTGTTGTTCCTCTCGTCAACTATCGTTCCATTTTGTCAAACTCAGTTCCAACTCTTTCCTTGTTCAACCAGTGTGCTGCCTAAATCCTTTCAGTCTTATTCGTTTCTTTTCTCATTCTAACCACTCCGGTTAGAACGAGTTGTTTCATAGTCTATCTGATTCCGTGAGCTTTCGATTCTCGTCATTCTCGTCGTTCCTCTCTTCTTCTCGAGTGCTCTCGATTCTTTGCCTCTTCTCTCTTGAATTCTTGTTTCACCTCATCCCTTTTCCTTCCGTCTCGGTCCTAAGATCTGGGGCGAGATCTCTTGTTAGTGGAGGAGTGTTATAGCGCCCGGATTCGATCGCCTGTGTGTCGCCATTATTCGCCGTCGTTGCCATGTCATGTGCTTGCGTGTCTCTCTTTGCCATGTCATCATCTGCATTTCATATCATGTCATCATGTGCATTCCATTTTGCATACGTGTTCATCTCTTGCATCCGAGCTTTTTCCCCGTTGTCCGTTTTGCAATCCGGCACTCCTATGTCCTCCGGCGCCCTCCTTTTACCTCATTTCGTGAGTGGCCGAAAAATGTTCTCGGAATGGGTTGCAACTTGGCATGCGGTCTTATTATAGTGTAGACAGAGCGCCTGTCAAGTTTCGGCGCATTCGGAGTCCGTTTGATAGCCCTACCGTTAAACTTATAGCGGCATCGTTGCCGGTATTCTCGCCGGACGTTTCGGTCCCCGGAACAGTCCCCGGGCCTCACTTCTCCCCCTCTCTTCTCCGCCCGAGGCCTTCTAGACGGTCTCTTGCAGCCCACCTAGGCCAACCCACCTCTCCTCGCGTCCGGGACCGTCCGATCACGATCGGAGGGTTCGAAAACCCCCCCAGACCAAACCCTAGCCAAAAACTGCTATTTATAGACACCCCCTTCCATTTTGGGCAGCTACCTACCCCTCCTCCTAAATTTCCGCGCCCCAATCATCTCCCAGCCTCCTCCCACCTCGAGGGCCGCGCCACCAACCTCCCTCCACCTGCGCCGCCCCTCCTCGTTTTCCAGCGTCGGCCAGCCACCTCCCGCCACTTGGCGCGCCCTGGTTGGCCAGCCGCCACCCAGCCGCCGCCTCCAGCCACTAGGCGAGCGCCACGTCGCCTCCCCAGCTCCTCCTCCCGCAGGCCCCCGCGAGCCCATCCATGCCCGCCGCCCGGCCGAACTGGCCCCGCCAGCCCACGCGCCTCGCCACCGCCCGCTCCTCCCTCGCGTGGATCGGGCAGAGCCGATCTCCCGCCGCCGCCGCGCGCCGTCCGGTGACCCGAGCCCCGCCCGACGGACTCCCCTTGGTCGCCGCCCTGCCGCCTTCCTTCTCCTCTTCTCTCCCTCTTCCCTCACGGCTACCTCTCTCTCTCCGCAGGTTGTCGCCCTTCGCGGAGCTCAGGAGCCGCCCGACCCTCCGTCGGCCGGATCCGGCACCATGACCGGATCGATCCGTTCCACCGCCCGATCCGGCTCTTCCCGGCGTCCCGCGCCCTCGCCGGCGTCGCCATCAGCCGCCGCCGCCCGGTCTCCCGGTCCCGTTCGGGATCGAGGAGACGACGGTCGCGTCCCGCGTCGGCCGACCCGTGGGCCGGTGCCCGGCCCAAAGACGCCGGCTTCCTCGAGGCCCAGCCCAACCGGCTCGGCCTCCCCACGTCGCCCGGCCTGTCTGCTTCCCCTCCGTCATGGGCCGAGCCCAGGGTGAGCAGCCCCCTAATCCCCGCTCTGGGCGTCTCGTAGTTATTCGACGCTCATCCTTTTTTTTTCTGTAAATATGACTAAGTCCCTGAATATGTGATATTTTGTGCCATTTTCATCGCATCGTAACTCTGTGCATGTAGCTCCGTTTTGCGCGTGTAATATGTCAAAATGTTCGTCTCGAAGAGTAGATCATTTCATCTCATTGCATCATTTTCATTTGAGCTCATCTTGATGCCCGAAATGCTGTTGCAAGAGTGCTATGTGATGTTAGTTTCTGATTTTATCAGAACTTGCACTTTGTCATTTTGCCATGATTGATGTGTGCATCCTATGGACTTGAGTCCTACATGTGTTTTGCAATATGCCATGTCTTCTTTCCAGTGGTGCTTGCTATGTATTTTTGTGATCTATGTGGTGACTAGCACAAGCATGCAAACTAGGTGTCTTGTTGTTGCTGATTTCAGCCCTGTTTGCTGTTATTTTGATGCCATGTTTACTTGATGCTACCGAGAGATCCATGCATATTTTGAGATACTTCAGTAAGGATGTTTTGTAAAGCATGTCATGCTCTATCCATCAATGCCCTTGTTTGCAATTATGGAGTGCCATAGCTTGAGTCAATCGAGCTCTACTTTTGCTATCAAATGTTTCCTGGCAGATTGTTTACATGTTATTCAATTTTGCCTAGGTTGTTGTGGTTTATCCATGTATGCTATGTTATTGTTCTTGCCATGTATGTCTTCTATGCCATGTCTTCTTGATGTATGTATGCTTAGTTTATCATATAAGTCTCTGTAGTGAGTGCATTGAGCTTGTAAACATGCCTACTTGTTATCAGTTTTTGACATGCCATGTTGCTGAATCTGTTAACGAAACTTTCAATATTGACATGGGTGTTACTATATTTTCTGATCCTTTTTGGCTTATGGTCACTAAAGGACTTTTGTTCTATGCTTTGAGTAGATTCATGCCATGCCTTTGTTTGCCATGATAAGTTCCTGTAACATGTTGTTTCATAGCTCTAAACATTGCAACCTGATGTTATTTCTGCCAAAGTCTGAAACTGTTATTAGTTGCAATCTTGCCATGTGTTTTTGAGCATGTTCTAGTTGTTTCTGGAGATAGCTCAGTGTTCATGTTTTGTAATGCTTTACCTGTACATCATGCCCATGCCTTTTGTTTTCATCTTGAGGTCCTGTAGCATATTGTTTTGATGCTTGCAATATGCCTAGTTGCTGTTTTGGACAGCTTGTCCTTTAAACTTGTATAGAGTGTATGTGTTGAACCGTTGCTCCGTTTTGAGTGTGCTCTATATGAAACTTGCTTGATTTTGCATGTAGTTTCATATTATCATGTTGCATCCTTGTTTTGAGGTGTTTGCTTGATGTTTATATGCATTTTGCACCAATGCCATGTTTATCTTGTTTTGCTCATATCTTCTAGGCCGTAGCCCCAAATCTAATGAACTTTATATGTAACTTGACTAGAATTTCGTGTAGATCATCGTGGTGCATCTTAACTTGCTGTTTAACAACTTGAACATAAGGTTTATTCAGATCTGGACCAATTTCGAAATTTGCATATGAGGACTTACCGGAATTGTTATATGTTGTTCCCGGCCTCATTTAAACTTGCTTTGATGTGTTGCTCTTGTTTGCATCATCTCTTGCCATGAGTAGCTTCATATAGCTTTGTCATGCATCATGCTTGATTGTGCATCATGTCTTGTTCATGGTGGTGTGTTTACTTTGTTGTGTGCATCTTCTTGTTAGTTCCTGTTGCGTTGCGATCGTGAGGATTCGTTCGTCTACGTTTGGTTCGGCTTCATCCGTTCATCTTCTTCATGGATCCGTTCATCTTCTTCATGGACTCGTTCTTCTTCCTTGCGGGATTTCAGGCAAGATGACCGCTACCCTGGATCTCACTACTATCATTGCTATGCTAGTTGCTTCGTTCTATCGCTATGCTGCGCTACCTATTACCTGTTTATCAAGCCATCCCAAATTGCCATGTCAGCCTCTAACCCTTTTCACCCTTCCTAGCAAACCGTTGTTTGGCTATGTTACCGCTTTGCTCAGCCCCTCTTATAGCGTTGTTAGTTGCAGGTGAAGATGAAGTTTGTTCCTTGTTGGAACATGGAGATGTTGTTCCGTGTTGGAACATGTTTACTTGTTGGGATATCACAATATATCTTATTTAATTAATGCATCTATATACTTGGTAAAGGGTGGAAGGCTCGGTCTTATGCCTGGTGTTTTGTTCCACTCTTGCCGCCCTAGCTTCCGTCATATCGGTGTTATGTTCCCGGATTTTGCGTCACTAACGCGGTCGGGTGATTTATGGGACCCCCTTGACAGTTCGCTTTGAATAAGACTTTTCCAGCAAGGCCCAACATTGGTTTTACCATTTACCTGACCTATTACCTTTTTCCCTTGGGAGTCGCGCTCTCAAGGGTCATCTTCATTTTAGCCCCCGGGCCAATGCTTGTCTAAGTGTTGGTCCAAACTAGAAACCCTTTGCAGCGCCACCTCGGGAAACTTGAGGGCTGGTTTTAGTTGTACGGACTGCTCATCCGGTCGTGGCACAGGGACGAGATCTACGCGGCTACTACTGAGGTGTCGGCCGACGCCGGGAGGTCTTGCTGGTCTTGTTTTATTGCTGTGAAATGTCTTGTAGCCGGATTCCGAGACTGATCGGGTCTTCCGGGAGAAGGAATATCCTTCGTTGATCGCGAGAGCTTATCATGGGCTAAGTTGGGACACCCTGCAGGGTTTGAACTTTCGAAAGCCGTGCCGCGGTTATGTGGCAGATGGGAATTTGTTAATGTCGGTTGTAGAAAACCGAAGTTGATCTTAATTAAAATACACCAACCGTGTGCGTAACCGTGAGTGTCTCTTTTCGGGGTTAATCGAGAGGAGAACACGGTTTCTTGGGTTATGTCTGACGTAAGTAGGAGTTCAGGATCACTTCTTGATCATTACTAGTTGACGACCGTTCCTTTGATTCTCTTCTCGCTCTCATTTGCGTTGGTTAGCCACCATATATGCTTAGTCGCTGCTGCAACCTCACCACGTTACCCCTTCCTTTCCCTTTAAGCTTTTCTAGTCTTGATACCCATGGTAATGGGATTGCTGAGTCCTCGTGGCTCACAGATTACTACACCACCAGTTGCAGGTGCAGGTTTGCGATGTTCATGACGTGAGAGCGATGTTTGCTTGTTGGAGTTCTTCTTACGCTTCTTCTTGATCGGGGATAGGTTCCAGGTCGGCAGCCTGGGCTAGCAGGGTGGATGTCGTTTGAGTTTCTGTTTATGTTTCATCTGTAGTCGGATGTTGATCTTGTATATGATATTGATGTATTCTTGTGGCATTTGTGCCTTATGTATGTATCCCCATCTGTTATGTAATGTTGATGTAATGATATCCACCTTGCAAAAGCGTTTCAATATGCGGGTCTATCCTTGGTGGGACCTTCGAGTTCCTTTTGGATAGGGTCGCATATTGGGCGTGACAAGCCCCCTTGATTGCCCTCCTCTTATGCATCCTCCTCTAGTGCGATGATATCCAACCCCCTGATAGCACTCCTCTTGTGAATCCTTCTCCCGTGCGATGATCTGGAACTCCCCGGTAGCTCTCCTCTTCTTCATCCTCATCCTCATGGCTATCTCTCCTCCTGTCTCCTCGTCGATGAACTGAATAATACACAAATTCACCAGCCCTTCCGCCTCTGGATTTGGCAGGAGAGGCGGGAGCGGTACTTGAAAGAACATGTGGGGCCCCCATGTGTGGTTTTGGTAATTGATGACATTCTCTATGGACTAATGGTTGCCTCGAGTTATATTCGTAGGATTTTTTCATAGGTGTCTCTTGAAGTCCATGTGTTGGTTTCAAGGAGTTTATGTGTTGGCCAAGGTGCTTTTCAAGGAATTATCCAAAAATTGGTCATGTGAGAGTTGAGCTTATTGCAAGCGTGTCTTGAAGAAGAAGATAGTGTGAACATTCATGTTTACCTTCAATACATCATACTAATGAAGAGAGTTGGAAAGATTTAAGGTTGATCAAGACTAAGTACAAAGGGTGATTCAAGTTGATCAACACAGAAAGTGTAGAAGATGTACTAAGTGGGATCAAGTGGTCTCATGGTATGGTAAGCGTTGTCCATTACGCTTTGTGTACTAACCCGTGGTCTATGTGAGAGTTCTATGTGGGTTAGGTATGTTTCCATGGGTTTGCATCGAGAGGAAAATCTCATGCAACCCATGGAGGATGACATCAAGTGGTGTTCGTCATCAAGGTTGTGGTGCACAAGTTCAAGTGGAGCATGATGAAGAGGTCATGTTTGAAGCTTGCCATCCATTGTGGTGACAATGGACTTGTGAAGATGTGTTGAAGAGTGGCTCACTCATAGTGGAGTATGAGTGAGCAATCAAGTAGTCTTCATCGAGCCAACACAATCAAGAAAGGTGGTCCAACTTGATAAAGTCAAGATCGTCATCATCTAGCTCAAGTGGACTATGTGCAAGGCAAATGTTTGCCCTTGATAGGTTTTCTATTTTACCGATCTCATGGTAGTAGTTGGGAGACCGGGTTATAGGATCGATTGTCGTACTATCAAGGGGGTCTCTCAAGTTAGTACCTTGATCGTATCATTCGTGGGCTCAAACCATTGCATCTTTACATCATATTTCTTGGTTCTTTTTTGGTGTTTCTCTTTGTGAGTTTTAGATCTTATGGTCATCTTCATGACAAGCTCGAGTTCACCGAAAACGGACTTCACATATGCATCTTTTATGATGTTTTCGATGTTGGAGTTTATGCCAGTTCTTCATTCATATAGGTTTCTCATCTCTATATCTTAGGCATATCTCCCCTACCACTTCGATGTTGGGATTTATGCCCGTTCTTCATCCATAGAGTTTATGTCAATGTTTGGATAGTACTCATCATCTTCTATCCAACAAGCTTGAGTTTGCTAAATTCAGAGCTCATTTGCAGAAGTTATGGTAGTTAAGGTTTTATTATATCCACTATTTCTCTTGGGCAGTTTTCAGCTCCCAAGCGGTAGTACCGCTCCACTCCATGGTAGTACCGCTAGTACGGTACTTTCGTTATGAGCTGCTGCACTCTGTTCCGCCTATTTTCATGCTCCTGTAAATGGGCGGCAGTTGCATGTTAGTTGAGGGCGGTAGTACCGCGCACGCGGTTGTACCGTTAGTCTACTACCGCCCTGTTGCCACTGTGCACATAATAGTTGGATTTCGGGGTTCCTATAAAAGGGGGTCTTCTTCCCCATTGCATTTAATTCTTTGAGCTCGTGTTCTTCCCCCATTGTTGACCTTCTTCGAGCTTTCTTTCTCTCAATCCCTCCAATGATTCTTGCTAGTTCTTAAGGAAAAAGAGAGAGGAGATCTAGATCCACATTGCCACCAATCACTTTCTCCTCTTTGTGAGGGGAACCCCTTGGATCTAGAACTTGGAGTTCTTTGTGTTCTCTTCTTCGTTTTTCCTCTCATTTTCCTCCATAACATTAGTTGTTGTCGTGGGATTTGGGAGAGAAGGACTTGGGCACTCCATGTGCCCTTGCCATTGCATTTGGTGCATCGGTTTGAGTTCTCCACGGTGATACATGGAAGTGAAGTTGAGAAGCTTGTTACTCTTGGGTGTTTGGGCACATCCTCTTGGGTGCCTTGGTGCCCTAGATGGTTGGTGTTGTCGAAGCACAATCATTGTGGTGTAAAGCTCCGGGCAAGCGTCAGGGTCTCCAATTAGGTTGTGGAGATTGCCTTGAGCAATTTGACGGGTACGGTGACCGCCCCCAAGGGTTCGGTGACCGCCCCCAAGGGTTGTCATTTGTACGGGTTCGGTGACCGCCCTCAAGGGTTGCCAGAGTGTGCGGGTTCGGTGACCACCACCAAGGGTTGTCATTTGTACGGGTTCGGTGGCCGCCCTCAAGGGTCCCTTGGTGGAATCACGACATCTTGCATTGTGCGAGGGCGTGAGGAGATTACAGTGGCCTTAGTGGCTTCTTGAGGAGCATTGTGCCTCCACACCGCTCCAAACGAATATTAGCATCCGCAAGGGTGTGAACTTCGAGATACATCGCCGTCTCCGCGCGCCTCGATTATCTCTTACCCGAGCCCTTTACTTTGTGATAGCTATAGTGTTTTATGTTTGATATCTTGCTATCACTTAGTTGTTGTTTATCTTGCTTAGCATAAGTTGTTGATGCGCATAGGTGAGCCTAGTTGTTTTAGGTTTTGTGCTTGACAAATTAAACACTAGTTTTATTCCGCATGTGTTCAAGCCTAAACCGTAATTATTTTAAAGCGCCTATTCACTCCCCCCTCTAGGCGACATCCACGATCTTTCAGTACTCGTACCAGCGAGCTCACTGTCGACGATCCGGAGACTCCATCACCTCTACCATTGCCTGTAGGAGAATCTCAACTAGACTGCCTCCTTGCCTTTAGGAAGTATCCACTTCAACTCGTCCCTCGTCAATCCCAAGGTCACGCCCAATGAGTGCATCACGAGAGATTTCACACTCGAAAACCAGGAGCATATCTCCTTGCACTTGGTTAGCAAGAGCTCATCCCCGACGCAAAACAAATCCATCACCCTCTTACAGCTCAAACATGCTAGCCATCAATCAAAGACCAATTTTCCAAATCAAAGAATTAAAAATGAACTCGATTATTGATACATCTCCTTCATATATACTTTTCCAAACACTTTTGCTCTTGTTTTGGACTCTAATTTTCATAATTTGAATGAAACTAACCCGGACTGACGCTGTTTCCAGCAGAACTACCATGGTGTTGTTTTTTGTGAAGAAATAGAAGTTCTCAGAATTGGACAAAACTTTTTGGAGATTTTTCATGGAATAAATGAAAAAAAATACTAGAGTAAAGACCCACTGGAGGGGGGGGCACCTGCTGCCCATGAGGCTCTGCTGACCCTAATCTCAAGCCTATAAATTCCTATTTCCTGAGAAAAAAAAAAGATGTTTCATCGCATTTTATGATACGGAGCCGCTGCCACCTCCTATTCTTCATCGGGAGGCCAGATCTGGAGTCCGTTCGAGGCTCCGGAGAGGGGGATTCGCCTTCATCGTCATCATCAACCATCCTCCATCACCAATTTCATGATTCTCATCGTCGGGAGTGAGCAATTCCTTTGTAGGCTTGATGGAAGGTGATGGTTTGGATGAGTATCATGTAATCGAGTTAGTTTTGTTAGGGCTTGATCCCTAGTATCCACTATGTTCTGAGATTGATATTTCTATGACTTCGTTATGTTTAACGCTTGTCACTAGGGCCCGAGTGCCATGATTTCATATCTGAACTGTTTATGTTTTCACCAATATATTTGTGTTCTTGATCCTATCTTACAAGTTATATACACCCGCTATGTGTTATGATCCGCATACCCCATGGTGACAAAAATTGAGATTATTTTCGGTGATTACCGTAGTTTGAGGAGTCTATATATTCACTATGTGTTAATGCTTTGTTCCAGTTCTCTATTAAAAGGATGACTTAATATCCCTTAGTTTCCTTATGGACCCCACTGCCACGGGAGGGTAGGACAAAAGATGTCATGCAAGTTTTTTATTACAAGCACATATGACTATATACGGAATACATGCCTACATTACATTGAGGAATTGGAGCTAGTTCTGTGTCATCCTAGGTTGTAACTGTTACATGATGAATGTCATCCAGCATAATTATACATTACTAATCCCATGCCTGCGAGCTTTTCACATATTGATCTTGCTAAGTTACCACTGTTCTTCCTGCTACTGTTACCATTACTGTTGCTACCGTTGTTGTCGCTACCAAATTATCATATTACTGTGCTACTGATAACTCTACTGCAGATATTTAGTTTTCCAGGTGTGGTTGAATTGACAACTCAACTGATAATACTCATAAATATTCTTACTTTAGTAACAAATGTTTCAAAAAATAATAAAATGTCTAAATGTAATAATAATTTCAAAATAAACATTCTTACTTTAATAACTAAATGTTTTAAAAATTATAAAATGTCTCAACATAATAATAAATTCAAAATAAATATTCTTACTTTAATAACTAAATGTTTTAAAAATAATAAAATGTCTCAACGTAATAATAAATTCAAATAAATATTCTTACTTCAATAAATAAATGTTTCAAAAAATTCTCAACATAATAATAAAATAAAAATAAATATTCTTACTTTAATAACAAATATTTCAGAAAATAATAAAATGTCTCAACGTAATAATAAAGTCAAAATAAATATTCTTACTTTAATAACTAAATGTTTCAAAAATAATAAAATGTCTCAACGAAATAATAAATTCAAAATAAGTATTCTTACTTTAATAACTAAAAGTCTCAAAAAATATAATAGACTCCTATATAGGCAAAACAAGGGAGAAGATTTTTGTGGAGAAAGGAAGTTAAATTGTTCGAGAAACAAGAGCTTCCAACTCCTATAGGCAAAACTTTGTGTTGGTGTTCAAATTCAATGAACGCTAGCACTAGACTAAATACCCACGGCGTTCACACAAACCCAACGCCACCACTTTCTGTCAACTGGTAAGTAAAGCTGGGGCCACCAATTTGTGGCGCGCTATAAAAAAACCCACGCCAGCATTATCCTTATAAAGCTGTCGTACTAATGCCACCACTATTTGGAAAATACAGTGACGACTTTGATTTAAAATGGCGTGCCACCAATGAAAGTTGTGGCTAGCCGTTTTTCCACTAGTGCGGCAATTTTAATCAAAAGAGAATTACTGAACTTACAATACACCTCGAACACCGCCCAACCACCACCATAGTGAACCGATCTGGAGAAGCATCACTAGGGGCATGCAAGGGCCACTTCGCCTGCGACAAGAAGGGCAAGACATAGCCGCAAAGAACATACCAAAAATTAGATTACTAAGAAGTGATTCAGTAAATATACCACATGATTGAGTTGAAAGCTGTCATTTGATGGAAGCTCCCACCCGTAATTACCCCATAAAACTCCATACCTAGAAATATAATGGGAAAAAGAAAGTGAAAAAGTGAACAAAGACGACGCTAACCAACGGAGAACACAATCGTCGCCACCATCATAAGTTCAACAATTTTCTCGCCGTAGAGCAAGGGGTAAGACGATCATCGAAGGGGTGGAGGCGGAGAAACAACAACCTGAGTAGCCAGCACTAACTCAAGGAGCGGCGCTGGAGAAAGCAAGAGGCGGCGCCGACAGCGTCATGAGGGAGGAAGACGGATGGGAGAAACAAATTAAAAGTCATATAACAAAACCTAAAATGTTTAAGGACAAAAGAAAACAAAGAAAGTAAAAACCAAAAAACTAGAAAACACTCAGGGTCGCCTCCTCGGGCGACAAGTGTCAACGCGGAGCGCTGCGGAAAAGTCTCCCGAGCCCCGACGACGCGACCCTTATCACGCAGTGCAGGGAGGCGCCCCCGAGTGAACATTTTTTTGACGTCACCCCCGAGTGAACTTTGTTTTTTTAGCGGTAAACCAACACTTTATTCAAGACGGGGTTCGGTTTACAGGAATAACAAACATGTCATGGGGTAAACCCAGCCACACATGGCAACCCACTGCTAACGACGAAGAAAACTTGGCCAAACAATGGGCCTGAAAATTCAAAACACGACTTTCAAAAATAAAAACACAACTAGCAAAATCCCTAGCTGAAGCTTCAATCTCCTTGATGATCACACTATAAGGGCCAGTCGATCCCTTATGAATCTCTTCCACCACTGTTTTGCAGTCACATGCAATAACAATTCTTCTTAGAGAGAGATCTTGCGCAAGTGCCATAGCTTCTCTGCATGCAAGCGCTTCTAGAGTCGCCGGGTCATGAATATCACTAAAAACCATCGCAGAAGAGCCCAGGTAGGTGCCATCCTGATCCCGACACAATGCTGCAGATGAACCTCCATTCCCTACCCTCGCCAGGCCACCATCCACGTGGATTTTTGCCATGCCCAGGCCTGGTGCTCTCCATTCATATCTCACTTCTGCCCTCTTTGGCGCTACGGTCTGTTGACCAGGCTGATGCGTGTTTTCTTCATTAATTGCTCCAAGTTCCGCAATAAAACAGGTAATGAAGGAGTTTGTGGCGTGAGGGCTCTGAAGAATTCCTTCATGTATTGCTTTGCGGCGCGCCGACCAAATCGCCCACAAAGTAACTACGGTTTTGATCAAGAGTGCATGCAGCATAATTTCGATCAGTGAAAAGATCCATCTCTTGGCGTTCCCCTCTGTTGTAGCCTATAGTAGAGATGATATATCATCTTTTGTGAGAGCCCACACGCAACGGGCCATAGTACACTCCAGAAGGGAATGGCGCCATGAATCCTGCGCCCCACATATCTGGCATCGATCCGCAGTCGCCATCTTCCTGTGTAGTCGCACATCTTCTGTTGGAATTGAGTGCTTTGCTAGTCTCCATAGAAAATTCCTTATCTTCCCCGGTACTTTCACTGACCACAATGATTTCCAAGATCTCACTTCTGCTTCATGATACGTCTTCAACATATCTATAATTTTTGATTATTCCATGCTATTATATTATGTGTTTTGGATGTTTATGGGCTTTATTATCCACTTTTATATTATTTTTGGGACTAACCTATTGACCCAGAGCCCAGTGCCAGTTCCTGTTTTTTCCTTGTTTCAGTGTTTCAAAGAAAAGGAATATCAAATAGAGTCGAAACAGAATGAAATCAACTGGAGAAGTTATTTTTGGAAGGAAAGCAACCCGGGAGACTTGGAGTCCACGTCAAGGAAGAAACAAGGGAGGCACCAGGTAGGGGGCGCGCCCACCCCCCTAGGGCGCGCCCTCCACCCTCGTGGGCCCCTCGTGGCTCCCCTGACGTATTTCTTCCTCCTATATATACCCATATACCCTAAAAACTTCGTGGGGAGAGAATAGATCTGGAGTTCCGCTGCCGCAAGCCTCTGTAGCCACCAAAAGTCAATCGGGACCCTGTTCCGGCACCCTGCCGGAGCGGGGGAACCCTCATCGGTGGCCATCTTCATCATCCCGGCGCTCTCCATGACGAGGAGGGAGCAGTTCACCCTCGGGGATGAGGGTATGTACCAGTAGCTATGTGTTTGATCTCTCTCTCTCTCTCTCTCGTGTTCTTGATTTGGCACGATCTTGATGTATCGCGAGCTTCGCTATTATAGTTGGATCTTATGTTCTCCCCCTCTTCTCTCTTGTAATGGATTGAGTTTTCCCCTTTGAAGTTATCTTATCGGATTGAGTCTTTAAAGATTTGAGAACACTTGATGTATGTCTTGCCGTGCGTATTTGTGGTGACAATGGGATATCACGTGATTCACTTGATGTATGTTTTGGTGATCAACTTGCGGGTTCCGCCCATGAACTTATGCACAGGGGTTGGCACACGTTTTCGTCGTGATTCTCCGGTAGAAACTTTGGGGCACTCTTTGAGGTTCTATGTGTTGGTTGAATAGATGAATCTGAGATTGTGTGATGCATATCGTATAATCATACCCACGGATACTTGATGTGACATTGGAGTATCTAGGTGACGTTAGGGTTTTGGTTGATTTGTGTCTTAAGGTGTTATTCTAGTATGAACTCTAGGGCTGTTTGTGATACTTATAGGAATAGCCCAACAGATCGATTGGAAAGAATAACTTTGAGGTGGTTTCGTACCCTACCATAATCTCTTTGTTTGTTCTCCGCTATTAGTGACTTTGGAGTGACTCTTTGTTGCATGTTGAGGGATAGTTATATGATCCAATTATGTTTATTATTGTTGAGAGAACTTGCACTAGTGAAAGTATGAACCCTAGGCCTTGTTTCAAAGCATTGCAATACCGTTTACGCTCACTTTTATCATTAGTTACCTTGCTGTTTTTATATTTTCAGATTACAAAAACCTATATCTACCATCCATATTGCACTTGTATCACCATCTCTTCGCCGAACTAGTGCACCTATACAATTTACCATTGTATTGGGTGTGTTGGGGACACAAGAGACTCTTTGTTATTTGGTTGCAGGGTTGTTTGAGAGAGACCATCTTCATCCTACGCCTCCCACGGATTGATAAACCTTAGGTCATCCACTTGAGGGAAATTTGCTACTGTCCTACAAACCTGTGCACTTGCAGGCCCAACAACGTCTACAAGAAGAAGGTTGTGTAGTAGACATCACTTCATAGTTTGAATTTCCTGCCCTTCCTTCCAACCAATCTTATCTTCTTCTCTTAGTATCAACTAGCATGCGATAAGCAGACCGTACCGAAAAGACGCCCCTCTCTCATGATTCCAAACCCCAAAAATCTGCCATTCTCTGTGTGCTCAGGGGGATCCCTAGAATTATATTTGAATCAGCAGCAATAAAAAATTGTTCCACGAGTTCCTTTCTCCAAGAAGCATTCGTTCCATCAATCAGATCACTTACTAGCTGCGGTGGGTTAGCAGAAAGGCAAGCTATCGGCCTCATTGTCCCGTTTCTAGGGATCCAATTATCCATATCCGCGTGGTGACTCCATCGCCAACTCTCCTTATTAGACCCTGAAGTAACACGTCTCGGCCTTCCAAAATTGCCCTCCACGCCTGCGAGGGATGACCCCCAAGCTCAGCCGAGAGTATGTTAGAGTCAGGGAAGTATATGGCTTTTAGCATACAAGCACAAAGCGAATCCGCTTGCTGCAACAGGCGCCATGCCTGGCGAGCTAGGAGAGCAAGTTAAATAGCTCAAAATCCCGGAATCCAAGGCCACCCATGAACTTTGGTTGTGTCATTGTATGCCATGATACCCAGTTGGGTTTTCTCTTCCCCTCCTTACTTCCCCACCAAAATTGGCGAATCAATTTGTTCAAATGCTCACATAAGCCTCGGTAAGTTTAAAACAGGACATGGAGTAGAGCGGCACTGCCTGTGCAGTTGACTTCACTAGAACCTCCTTTCCTGCTGAAGAAATAGTTTTCTCAAACCACCCTTTCACTTTACTCCACAATCTATCCTTTAAATATTTGAAAGCCCCATACTTATATGCTCTTACATCAGTGGGCATCCCTAGATATTTATCCTTTAAAGTTTCATTTGGCACGTTCAGAATTGTCTTAACCACTTCCTTCACACTAGCTGGGCAGCCCTTGATAAAGAATATAGTAGATTTCATTGGGTTAATTCTCTGACTTGATGCTTGACAATAAGTTTCCAACAGGTTTGATACCTCTGTCGCCCCTCCACCATTTGCTTTGAAAAACAGCAGGCTATCATCTGCAAACAAAAGGTGATTAACTGGTGGTGCCGAAGGGGCCACCTGTATCCCACCCATCTGAGATGACTGATTACATTCTTCAAGAGGCACGAAAGGCCCTCTGCTCCTAACAAAAATAGGTAAGGGGAGATTGGATCTCCCTGCCGAATACCTCTGCTCGGTTTAAATTCTTCCAACTTCTTGCCATTTAGCAAAACCGAAAAGGACACTGAGCTTACAAGATGCATGACAATGTTTACCCATCTCTCAGAGAAGCCCAGCTTTAACATGATTGCTCTCAAGTACTCCCATTCAACTCTATCGTTAGCCTTCATCATGTCCAACTTGAGTGCACAATGTCGGTGTTTGACAGCTCGATTACGCTTCATAAAATGCAAACACTCATAGGCAACAATAATGTTGTTAGTAATCATATGCCCCGGTATAAAAGCCGACTGTTCTGCAGAAATAATCTCTGGAAGCACCTCTTTTAAGCGATTAGCAATGACCTTTGATGCTATCTTATATAGGACATTACACAAACTTATTGGCCGGAACTGTGAAAGAAGAGTCGGGTCTTTTACCTTTGGAATTAGCACCAAAAGGGTTTGATTGATACCTTCCGCGCTCTCCTTTCCCTCCACAATCTTCAGAACAGCAGCCGTCACCTCCGCTCCGCAAATGGCCCAATGTTTCTGAAAAAAGTGGGCCTGGAAACCATCCGGGCCCGGAGCTTTTGTCAGGTACATCTGATACAACGCCTTCTTCACTTCTTCTTCAGAATATATAGCATCAAGTCGAGCTCTCATATCAGCAGTTACTTTTGCTGGTACAATGTCCAGTACTTCGTGCATATTATTACATCCTTCCGAGGTATATAGCTCCTTGTAGAACTGCGTCGCCATCGACTCGATTTCGTCAACGCCTTCAGTCACCTGTCCATCAGGTTTCATCAACATTGATATTCTGTTTTTCTTGCGTCTCATCGCTGCTCTTCTCTGAAAATACCTCGTGTTCTTATCTCCATGTGTTAACCAGTCCACTCTTGATCTCTGTTTCTCAAGAATTTCTTCTCTCTAGTACAGCTCAACCAGCCTATCTGTCACTTTAATCTCCAGATGACTCGGTTGCAGTCTTCCCGGAACACTTCGTAAGACCTGATGTTCTCTCTTCAGACGTTTTATTTCTCCCTTAACGTGTCCAAAAGTATTCCTGTCCCAGCTTGATAAATTTTCTCCCAAACTTCTGAGTTTTGTCTTGTACTTCTTGGACGGACGAACCAGCATTAAATCTCCCCCACTCGGACTCAACGAAAGTTGGTAGCTCAGGGTGTCTCTCCCACATCAGCTCGTACTTGAAACTTTTGGTGCTCGTCTCTCCACCGCCTCCGAGAGAGTCATGACGATCGGACCATGATCCGATGTCGCCGAGGTTATGTTTTCCACCTCCGCATCCGGAAAAAGAGCACTCCAGCCAGGGTCAGCTACAGCTCTATCCAACCGAACCCTGGTATACGTACCTCCCGCTACTCTTTTTTCAAAAGTCCACATCCTTCCCTTGAATCCAAGATCAGCAAGACCGCATATGTCCAGCGCTTCCCGGAAAGAGTCCATCTGTCCTTGGGCGCGCGGACTAACCCCCTCGTGTGCTTGGATCAAAAACTCATTAAAATCTCCGAGTGCCATCCATGGCAGGTTAGAACTCCCCGCTATGGAGCACAAAGTATCCCATGTCTTGTAACGTTCCGCTACTTGGGCCTCGCCATATATGCATGTCAATCTCCAAGGCGCCGGACCTAAGTTAGAAATAGTTGTATCAACATGATACCTCGAGTAACCAACAATTTCTAGCTTTATTGAATCATTCCAGAATATTACAATGCCTCCACTCCTCCCCGTACTTCCAACCGCAAAAGAGCTATCAAAACCAAACGACTGAGCTAAAATTTCAGCACGCACTTTACTTATTTGAGTTTCAACAAGACATAGCACAGCGGGGGTAAATTTTGTCGTGAGTTCACGGGCTTCACGAACTGTCGCGGGGTTACCCATACCACGACAGTTCCAGCTCAGACATTCATTGGGACCGGCAGTCCTCCCCAGAGGAGGCCGCCACATTCATTGGATCTTCAACTTCCACCTCTTCTCCGCCCTGTCTCCTTCTCTTGATGATAGGAACCTTCCCAGGCGTGGCAGCTGCTTCTTCTGAGGTTGACGTTGTTGGTGCTCCTTCAATTCTCAAAACAGAATCATCTACCTTGCCCATAAGGTGAGGCAAAGCTTGCCCCCTTACATTGATGGTGCCATCATGCGCAACTAGGCGCTTGCTAATATTTCTTTCTCCTATTCCATTGATGTTCTGACTTGTGAAAACCATCTCGGCCTGTGATCTTCCTTCCGCTTCCTCACGCCACTCCCCTCCCATACCTCCTCCTCCACGTCTTCCACCCCGGTCTCCTCTTCCTCCCATTCTTCCCCGCACTCCTCCCCTAGTTCCTCGACCCCCAGCAAAAGGCCTAGCCGCTGGCGGCTCCATGTTCCATCACCGCACTCCATCACCGCACTCCTCCGCTAGATGGCCCATAATGCCGCATAAGAAGCAAAAGTCGGGGAGCTTTTCATAGAAAACAGGATATCTCTTAAGTCCACGCAGTGTAATCGGGACAAACCTAACCAACGACTTCTCAACATCAAGAAAGACCCTAGCTCTCAGAGTGCCTCTAGGGTTAATCATTCCTTCGGTGACTACCATCGTGAACGGTGGGCCGCCCACTTTTGCTGCTACCTTCTCTGCTAATTCCTTTTTTGCCGTAAGACCATTTGGTAAACCCTTGATCCGCGCCCATACTGGCACCTTGTTGAGCTTATACTCTGCTACATCCGTGAACCCGTCGTACTCGACGATAATGACCAGAGCTCTGCGAAAAAGCCACGGCCCCCCATCCATTATACGCTTCCAATCTCCAAGATAATGGCACTGGACTAAGGATAGATTAGGTCCCTTGACACTAAAAGTCACGCCCTTTGCCGCTGCCCAAGCGTTTCTCATCTGATTCAACAAAGCGGCATGGCCAAAGGGTTTAGTAGTATGAACCCTAAAAAGCCCGAGCCATCTTACATCCTTGACAAGCTCTTCAACCTCTCCCGAGAGATCCAGATCATCCTCTTCCTCACCATGCAGCTTCAGCCCCGGCAAACTGATCTTCCAGATCTGGTTCTGGTCCGTAGCCTTCCCAATCCTCTTCATCTTCCTCCCCAGGAACTTCTTCCGCTACCTCATCCCCCTCCTCTCCCTCCACTACAGCGCTAGAATCGCGCCTCGCCTCGTCCGCTGACGACCCCGATCCAATCTCTGTCCTCTCCTCCTTCTCTTCCCCCTATCCCCCCTCGCCCTGGATCGATGTCGGTTCCGCCATGTTGCACGTGCGTCAAGACCACAGATAGGTTTACTGCCAGACGCCGGAGAGACTCCGGTCGAAGACGGCAGGAAAATTGGTGGACTCCGGCAGTTTTGCCGGAGGAGTTTGGGTACCCTAGGCGAAACCCTAGGGGAAAACCTCTATAAAGTTAAGTTCCCGAGTGAACTTTGTTGGGTATCCCTTAACTAGTTTTTTTTTGAGTCTGGGTATCCTTTAGCTAGTGATTTCGAGATTTCGGGCTTCTGTTGTGGTGTGGGCCTTAGAACACTCGGGGTGACGCTGGCCCAAGAGGCTGGGCGGGCAGACCATGGTTAGTCCAGCAAGAAAGAAGAACTACAAAGGCAGTGGCTGCCCCCTCAGGCCCTCACAAGTCACAACAAAGACGAGGCCCCAGATCGATCGAGGAAGCAAGCAACCCTACCGGAACCCTAGCCGACGCCCCCCTCCTCCGGATTCCGGTGCCATGGCGCTGCGCTCTCCCTCCAGCACTTCGCGGCAGGATCTGTCGCCGCCGGCGGACTCTCTGCCTCCCACCTCTCAGGTACCGTCGTTCGATCGATCCACCTACTATTCCTGCAATTCGCTGCCCGATTGCCTTGTTCTGACGTTTACCAACAAATTAACCCCATCAAACGTTTTTTATGCTCACAAATCAATGAATTATATGATGAGCCTTAGCTTGTTTTTCCCTCCTAGTTGAGACCCTTGTTAGGAGAGGGTTCTGTAATTTCACCCAATAATGGCGAATATTGCCACTAAAATGTGCACAGTAAGTGCTGGATTGCAGAGGAGGCCTATCTTACATCCATGTGCTAAATGTTTTGCTTTTGCGTGAAAAAGGAACAGTTTTTAGTTTTTCTGAAGCAATTATTAGTACACTGAGTACACAGCAGATATGATGAACTGTTAATTCCATGATATATGGGCATTTGATCAACTTGGAGGGAAGAAGAGTATGCCATCCTCAAGTTTTATTTTCCCTTGGTGACTTTTTGTGGTTGCTGAAATCATTGGCGGAGCTACACATAAATAGTTGGGCGGACCAGGCAAACAAGTGCACTTTTTCTTTTTCAAAATCACAGGTGCACATTTTTTAGGGCAGCCATTATGCAACCCAGATGACTTGCTGCATGCAAGAAAATAAGGATTATGATTTAATATGTCTACAGCAGCAGGGCCGGCCCTTGCATATCGGAGGCCCTAGTGCGAATAGCATACAATGGCCCCCCGATGATCACACATTACTCTCGCCCGTCGCTGCTGCCTGTTGCAGCAACACTTCGATTCAAACCGTTCCTGCCTTGTTCTTCATGACAAGGTAGAAATCTCAAACAAACATTTTATGGTTTACCTAAAAATAGTAGTTTGAACAAAAACACAATCACCTTCTGTGCAAGAACAACAGAGAATTCCATAAGTTGAACACAAGCGAAGCAATATCTAATCATTATGTTGTAATTTGTTAATTGCGATCATCGTTGGAATACACTTGAATATAAAAGATGATGGGCAATCCAGATGACGAAAATCTTACTTGTGGATTGGTGCTGGTGGCAACGCCTGAACGGCCAGCCCAATCTGGTGCGTCGTTAACTCATCGCCACTGCAAGGAGGTCGCCGCCCGCCGCGATGTGGCCGCCTTGGGGTACTTAGAACTGAAGAAATCCATGGTGACATGGTGTAATGAAGATATTAAGGGGATGATAGATACAACTACAAAATCCATTCATTAGCATGGCTTGGGGTTGGGGCCCGTCCTCCTTGGAATTGAGTCAATTAATTGTGAAAGAAAGAAGATTGCATGGGAAGAAAACGAATCGGCGGCGCTGTCTCGTAGAGGACGAAATAATTAGGAGTTCATCTCGTGCAGCTCCTTTCTGTGTAAAATGGGCTGGGCGTGCTGCCTTCCCGATTATTCTTCTTCTGTATCTTACACATGTACAGAAAGTATGGCCCCCTGCTTGGGCTGGGCCCTAGGCAGCCACACTCCTCGCCATGGCTTAGGGCCGGCCCTGTACAGCAGCACACTTCTGGACACATGAGCAAGAAGGTGGAGTCAGTTTCAATTAAACATGTCTGAATCAATGATTAGTCTATAATGCATAATACAAGTAGGATGCGTCAAACTCAACGAACGGCAGATGCCGTGAGCACGACAAGTATCTCCAGTGGAGCGGTTCGGCAATATGGGTCTCACTGCAAGAACTAAAAACCATGTACGGCTGTCAATTTGCTAACTAAGAACTAACTACTTGATCTCCAGCCGGTGCTCACACGCAATGCGCCAAGCCCCCTTGACTGTGCGATGGATGATGTCGACCAATAGGTGGCCACGGTTGTGCTGCTTGTTGTGCCGCTGCTGCTCGGCTGCTCCTTGTTGCTCATAGTTTTTAAACCTAGCTCTCGAGAAGTCGTGCGAATCTCCCACAGAATCGAGCGTAAAGGTGATTATGGGCTTAGCTGTTGAATGCCGGGTGGATTGGGCTTTACCGACGCATAGTATATGAAAGAAAAAACACATAAATCCTGGGTGGGCCACGGCCACTTCGGCCTTGCCGTAGCCCTGCCAGTGGCTGAAATGTAACTTTGACCACTACTGTATAGCTTCTAGTACAACAATGTATATGTTCTACTGTACTGTTGTTAAAGCATTTCCAAGAACCACTCTAGTAACATAAATTTCATATAGTCAGTATTGATAGCTTTGGACATACTAGTGGCCAAACTTTTGAAAGTTTGATAGTATGGATTCTAGAAGGACTATTGTTAGCCATGCAATGCATAATCTCTCGTTAACAGCCACTAACATGCATGAATAGCTGCTTTAACTCATGTATCATCATATCAATTATAATTATCTAATTATTAATCTTACCAGGGTGGATTCAGCAATGGAGCCAAAGCTGATGTTGCTAGGAAGAAGGAGGTTGATCATTTGTTGGCAAAGTTTAAAAAGGAGGGAGTGGAGATAGATGGCAAGATAGCTAGTATAATTGATGATGAGATAGCTAAAATTAAAGCTGAAGCTGAGAGGTAATTAATTGGAGGCACTACAGCTTATTTTATTTGTACTCAAATGAAACAATCCTAACATTCATGCGTTATGCACATCCTTTTGGTAGGGCGAACATCATCAATGGGCTGAAAAGGAACGGGCGGTTGGTAATGCTCACTATTTCATCTCTTGCTTTTGGTTTCTTCCTGGGAGGGGAACTTTATGAAAAGGCCCTCTATGCGCAGCTGCGCGTCGTTTTTGGTGAAGAAGAATAGCCTAGGGCTTGTGGGCCCACTCTGCTTATGGTATGCAAAACCAAGTAGGCAGTCTTGGTATTACACTGTTAGCTAACTATGGTATGGAAAACCTGTTTACGTTGTCTAATAATGGCTGTGCCATACTTTGGATTTTGCAGGTAATGATGTAACCCTTACTGTTAGCACCATGTGATGTTCTAAGCTGCATGGAGCAGCTGGTGCTTTGTTAAGTACTGCAGTTAATTAATTAGTGTTTGGTAATTGAATCTGGTGTGTGATTATCTATGGATCATCTGTTGTGATAATTTATGGAATAATTCATGGTATGGCGCTTTTTAACCGAATGGCGATTTAGTATTCGTGGCTTCACTCGCATAAACTGCTTGCAGAAATCATGCATTGTCATTGTTGTCATATATTGGAATCTCCAGTTCTCCACTCTCAAAAAAAGGAAAAAAGGAATCCCCAATAACCGGCTTTGGCCCATTTTCTGTATTTGTTACTCTTTTGGTAAATGTTATCTTCGGTTTGGCAATTGTGATGTTGTCAAGATGAAAGGTGAGAAAGAGAAGGGTGTGCTTGACCTGATCGGTCAGCAGGTTCTATAACGTTGAGTTTGACAGAATTCGCGGAATTGGCATTTTGATCTCGAGGGACATTTGACATGTCTGAATATAGATGCTCGGGGAAGAACATGGCTCTCAGACTAAAGCCTACAGAGAAAGCCGGGTTGCAAGTCATCGCTTTCAGATCTCAGGTTATGTAACTGTCTTCTATATGTTTTTTTAGCCGCGTTGCTTTTCCTATTCTCGAAGTTCACATATAGAGCTTTCTGATAATCAAAATGCTGTAGGGTTCTAATCTCAATGTTAAGGTGAGCTAAATCATGTTCCTCGTCTTTTGCGCTGATAGCTCTTGGCCCTGATGATCGTTTTCAAATAACCTAGTCAGCCACGGCTGAGTCTGGGCCTTCGGACGATACATATCATCTTCAAATTTTCTGCTGCTCTCCCCGCGTACTTGCCACCGCCTTTTTTTTAAACAACATGACTGCTGTCGTTTCTATTAGCAGGAGAGAAAAGGTAACCAAGAGCGCTGTTGTTTCTATCAATAATACTACACCTATCGAACATGTAATCCTGTCAGAAGATCCGGTCATTACTCCCCTTCCAAAGCTGCCAAGAGTACTAGGATCCGACCCTTGGGCATCACCTTGAGTTTAGGATCACCTTTGATGGCAGACTCTTTGTTTCGTTCTCCTTCAACCCTTGGGCGTCGCCTTGAGTTTAGGATCCCACCTACACATACAATGCATTATTTTTTTCTCTAGCTAGTTCAAACCGAAAAATAACTACCCTGTCAAATGGAGAGACTTGCATCTATACATCAAACCAAATCGTGATACATGGCCGGAATTTCAATGAGAATGAACTAGGGTTTGACCTAGGACTGAAAAATGCAGTCGAAAAAACAAGATTTGAACGGAAAATACCGAGGTCTACGATGTTTCCTACTGCGCCATGCCATACGGTCCGCGAGGAAGGATAAGGTCGCGGGCCAGTGGGAAATGCCATTGACCCTACATTTCCCGTGTAACACATCCTGTCATTTTAGAGAAGTCATGGCATTTTAGAGAAGGGTCAGATCGTCAAATACTTGCAAAATAGGGGTAGTTTGTGTTAAACTTCGTTAGCAAGGTCAAGCAGTGATTTTGGCCACGAGAACACAGCCACATCATTTCCCCTGGGGTGTTTGTTATCCTCTATGTACATGTAATTATACACCATGAGTCAACCAACACATCAATTCTCCCAAGTTTCCTCTTCTACATCTACATAATTAAAAGGCAATAACCTTGCAAGCAAAAGATCGAGAAGAGGCTCCTTTCTAGCATAAGTTCGGCACTGAGATGGATTATGGTAATCTAGCTTTTCCGAGCACCTTTTGCCTATTTTTTCTTTGGATAACCAGTTTTTCCAAGATTGTAAAATAAGGGAAACCCTTGGAATCATCAGCCTGATTTCTTTCCAGAAACCAGCCACGTCGTTAGCTCGCCACACGTCCGTGGTTAGTGCTCGGTTAAACACGTGCCTAGTGCCCCAGCCCGACCATACTCATTGCTCGTTACCTGAAAAAACCCATCGCATGACCTTATCATCATGTTCCTTCTCCCCACCACTCATCAATTTCTTGTCCACAACATATCTGTTGAATAAGCTCTGCGACGAGGATAACCAGCGATACTGAGAGGGAGGTGGCGATGCTAGGGGTGTTGCGACTCATACCCTCTTAGTGTGTGTCTCTCACCTTGATGAGGCTTCTTCTTTCCTTTTGGAGCCAACAACCATGCATGGCTGCCCCCCCCCCCCCCCTCCCCGCCCATTGCCCAACAACGTGGCTCCCGAAGCGGATGAGAAAAGGGAGGCATATTTTTCATGGCCCCGTGGCTAGTGCTGCAAAGGAGGCAACTGTCGGTGCCATGGGGCGTGTATGCTGCTGCAATGATGGGGTGCCCCGCTTACATCTACTGCAACAATGGGTTGTGGATCTGTGACGGCAAGGCGCCTTGCGACATTTGCTTATGAGGGAGGGGTGGATGTTGCCAACGGCGAGGTGCCCACAGCATCGCGGATGTTGCAATGGATGATCGCAATGTCCACTGTGTTGAAATAAGCAACTGTAAACGTCGTTCATGTTTGGAAAAGGTGGTCACAACGTTGTCCATGTTCCAATAGGTGACCGGACCACCATCCGTGTTGTGATGCACGAGCGCAACGTCGTCCGTGTTTCAATGGGAGACGGCAACATCGTTCGTGTTGCGATGAGCAACCGCAACATCATCCATATATTTTTTCCATGTTGGTGGCATCCTCGTCCGAGGGCTACATGAAGACAGATCCAACGGGTTGCGACCTGGCGGATCCTTGTCAAAGATCAGTCGGATGATGTGTAGCAAGCACCATAAAGTAACTACTCCTTGGCTAACCAACTTTACCCAGATTATAAAATAAGTTCAGTACAAATACAGTTCAGCAACGGCTGACCCTTGGTGCCGCAGGCTTATGATGGAACACAATTACAATTACAGTCGGGCATTATAGAATTTTGATCAAACAATTCAGACAATAAACTTAGGTAATGAAAGCCAGAAAAGATAGACCGTGGTTTCTCAGTGCTTCTCTTCACCGATGTTTATGGGTCCGAAGAAGCTAGATCCAGAAGCTCAAGCTCCCTTATTCCGCAGCTTGAGCAGAGCACGCAGTGGCCGTTTCATGACGTTCAAGAACCCGACCTGCGGCTCGAGGTGGATAGCCAGGTCGCCTTCCACCTCTGTCCACTCGAATTCCCTCACGAGGTTTGCCACGAAGTAGCCAAGGTGGAGCATCGCCACACCCATGCCGGGGCACATCCTCCTGCCGGCCCCGAACGGCATCATCTTGATCTCTCCGGCGCTTCCTGCCGCCGCCACGAGGCTCACTCCGCTGCCCCCCCCGCCGCCGGCAAAGAACCTCTCCGGCAGAAACTTGTCCGGCTCGGCCCACGCCGTCTCGTCCCGCGCCAGGCGCTCCAGGGGGAACTGCACCGTCGTCCCCGCCGCGACGCGACGACCATCGAGAAAAACGTGGTCGTCGGGCATCACCTTGTCAGCAAGAGAATATCAGGATTATTGAGAATATTATAAGTACATTACGTACTGTGACGGTGTGACCTCGACTGACTAACCAGTTTTGGATTTAGAATTGGAAAGCAGTTAGTTGCTCACCTGCCTAGCCACCGACGGCACCGTGGGGTGCAGGCGCAGCGCCTCCATGAGCACAGCGTTGAGGTACTCCAGCTTCCCAAGGTCTTCCTCGCTCACCTCCTCGGCGTCCGCTCCGACGACGGCGTCGATCTCGCTCCGGATGGCCTCCTGCACGCCCAGATGCTTCACCAAGTTCGCCATGATCCACTGCAGCGCCGCCGCCGCCGGCTCCGTGCCGGCGCCAAGAAACTCCGAGCAGAGCCCCACGAACTCGCCGTCTGCTAGCCTTTGCTTGGGAGCCTTTGCACCGGAGGCGGAGTTGTCGTCTCCGACGAGGAGGTCTATGAGCGTGTCGACATATGTTGGAGCTTCGCCGGATGGGCGGCGCAGTAGGCCGCGCCGGGCATCGATGAGCGGGAGGTACATCTCCTCCTGCTGCCGCCTGAGCGCGACCAGCTTGTTCCACCGTTGGCGGTAGATTAGCTCGGTCAGCGCCGGCAGTGCGGCAAAGACACGCAGCCCAACGAGGGACCTGATGAGGTCCTCCATTCCGTCGGCCATGGCGCGCACCCGGCCCGGGTCGACGCCGTCGCCAAAGCACATGGCGGCGCTCAGGCCGAACAAAGCAGCGTGGATGCTCTCGGCCGCGAGGACTAACCCATCGTTAGACGACGTGCACTGTTCCCGGAGGTCCGCGACGAGGCCGCAGAGCGCCCGGCGGCGGGTGGGGGCGTAGAGGCGGAGGCGCGACGGGTGGAAGACCTCCGAGACGAGGTTGCGGCGGATGCCGCGCCAGAGCGCGCCGTAGGGCGCCGAGCCTATGTTGTGGTGACGCTGGCGCGAGAGGACGGAGCTGGCCGCGCTCGTCGGCGGGCGGTTGCAGAACGCGCCCCCAGCGCCGCCACGGACGAGGAGGTGGTGCGCAGTCACGCGGTCTGTGACCACGACGTCCTGCCGCAAGGCAGCGGAGAAGTCCCGTACGAGAGCCCACTTGGCGGCGGCGAGGCGGGTTTGCATTTCCTTGAACAGCGGTGCACGCCGGAGCAGGCTGCTGACGACGACGAGGAGCGCCATGGGAAGCAAGAGGAGGATAACGTCTTGCATGACTTAGCTGATGGTCTTAGCTTGACCAGAGTTGCTGCCGCCACTTTCACTTCTTATGGACCTTGAAGGTTGAGCACTTGAGCTATCGATGCATCGCTTTACTCAACAGCAAAAAAAGAAAAGTCTCACATTGCTGTACTAGTATAGTTTTGTTAAATATGAGTTGACAAGTGAAAGGCAAGTCATCGTCTTTGTTCTTCTTTTGCGAGGATATGCCACACTTCAACTTGCTTGAGAGATTGGCATCTTATGAAAGAGCATTGTTTTAAAAACTCCTCTCTCCAAGTCGCTCAAACATATGTATTAGACATATTTCAGTGCTAGATATATATGTCTGAGCAATAAATAATATGGATCAGAGGAAGCATTTGTTTCATGAAAAGTAATCACCCTTGTATTTTATTTATGAAGAAGATGGTACAAAGCTCAAGACAATCGCACAACTGGTTCAACTTCTCCCAGAAGAAAATGAAATAGGCACAACAGATTAGTGGGCCTCATTAATAAATAGAAAATAAGATAGAGGGAGATGGAGGCTGCGTCTGGCGACGAAGCCGGCGCGGCTCCCCCGTGTAGTTTAGCCGTTTCCACCACCACCAGCACCGTTGCGGGGATGCCTGCTCCGCCCGTTGGCCGACGACCTGGCCGCCGCCGCCGTGCCGCGCGCCCTCCAGGTACGCGTCCCGCGCTCGTAGTTGTCCCCTGTCCAGGCTCGGCCTTCCATGCCGGAATCCTCTCCATTCACTCGCATGGTGTCGCCTTCGACACTGTGGCGTTCCCCGCCCTCTCGGAGCCCGGTGCCGTCTGGGTTACGCCGCCATCGGCGGCCGCGTGCTTTAGTGCGTCCACTGTCTCGTGCCTCATGTCTATCTTCTTTTGCCGCGCTCCTGAGAAGCTTGTGGCGACCGCGGTAGGGGACTGGGTTTTCTCCATCCCTGTCGCCATCACGGCTGTGGCTCAGGCTATTGTCTCCGGCAGGCTCCCTGCCGGCGCCAAGGTGAAGCTTCTCCTCCACGCGTCCCGTGCCGCTGCCGAGCTGGCCGTTTTCGCGTTAAACGTTCCCACCCACCACCCACCCACCGCGGAGCGTGGAGTTACTGCGGGGGTTAACGCTCCTAGCCTTTCGGCCAGGCGTCGCCGCCCTCCCCCCAGGTCTCTGCTACCTCCGCTGCTGCCCAGTCCTACGAACCCCCCCGTGTCGGCTGCTGGTTCGGCAACGAGCGATCTGTCCCCTCGCCACCCCCTGTCTCCCAAAACCAGCCCGCTGCTGTCGCTGTCGGAGGGAACCCCCCTCTGTCTACGCACGTCGAACAAGAGAGCTTTGAAGCCGCGCCTTCAACGCCCGTCGCTGTCTCGCCCACCCCGCGTCCTTCCTTCCTCCAGGCGTTGTTATCTCCCCCCGCCCCGCCCGTTCGCCATCACCCACCGCCCGTAGCGCCCCTCTCCCTCGACGGGTGTTTTCGGTGTATATCCACGCGGCATTTCGTCGCTGACTGCAGGGACCCCGTGCGCTGTCGCCGGTGCCGTCGCTCCGGCCACAGAGCCCGCTCGCGCTCCTGTCCCATGGCCTCCCTCCTCGCACTGCTGAGATCTGCCCCGCTCCGCCACCTCCCACAGGCCTCGCCGCCACCCCGCCACCACACCGCCTCCCGCCTCGGCCTCTCTCCGTGCCTCCTCCGCCACCACCACCCCCGCACCGCGCTCCCACCCCATACCACAGTGCTGGCGGCCTTGGGGTCCCCTTCCATCCGCCCCGCGCGCCGGCTCCCGGGGCTGCTCCGACGGGTCCCCCCCCCGCCCCCTGCGCGTGACATTTCCATCACCGCGGTCTGCGCGTCTCCGGTTCCCTCGCCGGATGACATTGCGGCTCTCAGCCGCCCCCCGGCGCCGATGACGACCCCGGCGGCCTCGCCGCCGCCGGCGCTCATGCTGCCGCGCGGGCAATCCTCCTCAAGCCGCTCGTCGCTTTCATCTTCCGAGGTCGGGACGGTGGTCTCTTCCGGAGCCCCGTCTTTCGGCAACGACTCTGATCGCCCCGCTTTCGTCGAGGTCTTCATGCCCGATGGAGACTACGAAGCTGCTCGTCGCCTCGCCGTCGTCTCGATCGAACCGCCATCCGCGTTCATCAACCCGACGGTGGCGGTGCAGACGGCGCTCGCACGGGGCGTGGGGGGTCTCTCGTTCGACGTTGTCCCCTCTTCGGTTGGCATCATGTACCTGCGGTTCGCCTCGTGGGCGGACCGCGAGGCCGCCATGCGCCGTCAGCCTTTCCTCCATGAGGAGGCCCGCATCGACCTGCACCGGGAGGAAGGGTTCGGGCGTGTCCCCCAACGCGCTCGCTTCTGCGTCCTCATTGCCGCCTCCGCCTTCCCGGTCGAGTTTCTCAACCCTGCGGGGATCCGCACCGCCTTTTCCGGCTTCGGCAAGCTGCTGGAGGTGGACCCGCGGGTCGTCTCTGGGCGCGAGCTGGCTATGGTTCGCGCCGTCGTCCTCATGGAGCGGCCGCGTGATCTCCCTTCTGACGTCTGGCCGTGGGGCGGACGCTGGGGGGCTCGCGTCGTCTCCATCGAAGCCATCAAGTTCTGGGACATGGCTGAGTCGTTCGGCGAAGACGGCGAGTACATCCCCTTCTTCTCCGAGGGGCCGCCTCCGTTCGCCCATAACCAGCCCCCCCTCCTCGGCCGCCCTATGCAGTGCTCTCTGGGCGCCGGGTCGGTGCTGGCGGAGCACCGTGGGCGGGGTGGTGGCGGGGGGCAGCTGGCCTCCCTCCTCCGCGTCTTGAACGCCCCCCCCTTCCCCGGGCTCGGTGATGCGGGTGGCCTCTGTTCCTGGAGCCCGCCCATCCTTCCGTCCTCCCCGGCCAGCTCCGGGCGTGGTCGTTCGTCTGTGTTCATCGCCGAGCTCGAACAAGGCGATGATGACGCTGAGGGCGAAGACGCCGCGGCCTCTCTTGAGCTGGCCGTGCAACGCCGAAGCCCCCGTCTCGCCCTCCTTGAGCCCACCACCTTTGTCAGCATTGAGGAGAAGGCGGTGAAGCGTAAGGCGCTGAAAGAGGCCCTCCTCGGCTGCTCTCCTCGGCTCCGGGGCAAAGCCATCTGCAACCAGGTGGTCGAGGCCGTGGTTCGCCCCCTTGGGAAAAAGGCGGTGGCAGAGCTCCGTTCTGCTGCGGCAATCCCGGCTGCCCCGGTGCGACGTCCTGACGATGTGTAGTCCCCTCCGGCTAGCTTGTATCGCCCCGAGCACTGTCGCTGTTGTTGTTATTTCGCCCCGCCTGTTTGGGAGGCTTGTATCGGTCCTTACTACTGCTTGTGCTCGGGTGCAGCCGTTGTGTCTCCATGGCTAGCCCCCCCTGTGTCAAACTCTCCCTTCTCTCCTGGAATGTGCAAGGTTTAGGCGATTCGGACAAATGCGCCCGTGTCAGGGCGCCCGTCGAATCAACCAACCCTTGCATCGCTTGTTTTCAGGAGACGAAACTCGCTCACCTCGACCCCTTCAAACTGGCCTCTTTTCTCCCGGGGCGCCTCTCGGCTTTCGCCGTCAAGGACGCCGATGGGAGCCGCGGAGGGATTGTTACGGCCTGGGATCCCCGCCTTTTTGACCCTCTCTCCACCGCCCCATCCAATTACTCTCTTACCACGGTCCTGCGCTCGGCCTCCGCGAACCTCTCTTTCGCTCTTACGAACGTTTACGCTCCCGCTGATCACTCCTACACGCAGGCCTTGGTCGAGGACCTGGAGGTGGTGGCCGCCTCTATCTCGCGCCCCTGGCTTGTTCTAGGTGACTTCAACCTCATTCGAAGGCCGAGCGAGAAAAATAACGATCGTTTCGACGCCGCTCGGGCGGCGACCTTTAACGCCTTGATCAATGGCCTTGGATGGCTTGAGCTGCCACTCTCCGATCGTCTCTTCACCTGGACCAACAAACGATCTCCCCCCACTCTCGCTCGCCTCGATAGGGTTTTCTTCGACTCCGGGTGGGACGCCCTTTTCCTGGACTCCTCTCTCTGCTCTCGCCCCCGCACGGCCAGTGACCACGTCCCTCTTGTCGTTTCGGCCACGTCAAAAATCCCAGCCTCCACCCGCTTCTTCTTCGAGACTGCCTGGTTAACTAACCCTCTCTTCCTCCCTTCCACTCTCGCTGCCTGGATGGGGTGCTCTAGCGACCGGGACGCAGCCGGGGCGCTGGCCACGCGCAAAAAGGCTTTCAGGTCGGCGGCCAAAGCTTGGAAAAAGCAACACCGCTACGTCCCTACCTTTCAAAATGACTGCTCCTTTATTATTGATCTCATGGATTTCTTGGAGGAATTCTGTTGTCTCTCTTCAGATGAGGCTGCTCTCCGCTCGGATGCCCGTCTGGCGTTGGACGCTGCCATCCTCAGGCAGGCGGCCTACTGGAAGCAGCGGGGGAAGTGCCGCGGCGTGAGGGAGGGGGATGAAAATACCCGCTTCTTCCACGCGCAGGCCTCCCATCGCCGGCGCAGGAACTGCATCCGCGTCCTCGACGTCGACGGCTCCCACGTCATGGGGCATGCAGCCAAGGCCGACGCGTTGTTGGGCTTCTACTCCAGCTTCTTTGGGCGAACAACGACGCTTTGTCTGGCGTTCGATGTGGCGGGCCTCCTCGCTACGGCCCCCCGCGTTCACGGCCCATCGCTGGTGGCCCCCTTCTCATCCGACGAGATCAGGCGTGCGGCCCTCTGCCTCGACCGTTCGAGCGCCCCGGGGCCTGATGGGTTGGGCCCGGCGTTTTACCAGGCCGCCTGGGGCACGGTCGGGTGCGACATCGAGCGTCTTTTTGCCGCCGTCCACGACGGGACGGCGCGGCTTGACGGGATCAACAGAGCGTTCATTGCCCTGCTCCCGAAGAGTGAAGGGGTCCCGACGCCGGGCAGCTTCCGCCCCGTCTCCCTGCAAAATGCCGACATCAAGATCCTGTGCCGTGGGCTCACCACCAGGCTGCAGCGGCAGATCGGGCTTCTGATCGACGAGGACCAATCCGGGTTCATCCCCGGGCGGAGCATTGCCGAGAATTTCGTCTACGCTGCGGAGATGGTGCAATGTTGCCTGGCGTGCCGCCCCACCATCGTCTTCAAGTTGGACTTCTCCAAAGCCTTCGACTGCATCAACTGGGAGAGCCTGCGTGTGATCGCGCTGGCTAGGGGTTTCCCTGAGCTTTGGTGCGGTTGGATGGACCTGATCCTCCGCTCCTCGCGCTCCGCGGTCCTGCTCAACGGCGTCCCGGGGAAGTGGTTCCCCCTTCGCTGCGGGCTGCGGCAGGGGGATCCCATCTCCCCGTACCTCTTCCTTCTCGTCGCCGACGTGCTCCAGAGGCTGATCCGCCGTGACGATCTTCTTCGTCATCCACTGCTGGAGGGGGGGCCGCCCCTTGTATTGCAGTATGCGGACGACACGCTCATCATCATGCGTGCGTGTGCGCCCGAGGCGGCCCGGCTGCGCTCCATCCTTGACGACTTCGCCGCGGCTACCGGCCTCGTCATCAACTACTCGAAAAGCATGTTGGTCCCGATGAACGTGGATGCGGACACGCTGGCCGCGATCGTGGCAGCCATGGGGTGTCGGGTGGAGGGGTTCCCGCAGACTTACCTCGGGCTTCCGCTGTCGTGCCACAAACTCTCCCTGGCGGATTTCCACTTCATCATCGCCAAGGTCGACCGGTACCTGGCCGGCTGGCGTGCCCGCCTCCTCTCTCCGGCGGGGCGGCTGGTCCTCATCAACGCTGTGCTGGATGCCATTCCGATCTACGCCATGGGCGCGCTCAGGCTGCCTCCCAAGGTGGTACGGGCGCTGGACTCCCTCCGTCGCTCTTTCCTCTAGAACGCGGCCGAGCGAGCCTCCGGTGCGCAGTGTCTCGTTGCCTGGGAGCGGGTGTGCCGCAGCAAGGGGGAGGGGGGGCTGGGGGTCGTGACCTCTCCACGCAGAATGATGCCCTCCTTCTGAAGATCCTGCACCGACTCCACTCCATCCCCTTGTCCCGCTGGGCGACCTGGGTTTGGGGCACCTTGGGGGAGCGCCTTCTTCTGGACCCCCGTAGCTCGGGGCTCGCTGGCGAGCACTGGGGCGCTCTCCGCGGGCTCACGCCTATCTACCGCGCTCTCACCCGCGTCTCGCTGAGGGACGGCAGGATGACAGCCTTCTGGGAGGATCATTGGCTACCCTGCGGGCCCGTGCGGTGGGCTTTCCCGGCTCTGGCCTCGCATGCGACCTGCTCTGAGGTCTCGGTATGGGCCGTTCGCCGCCTCGGGCTGGACGCGGTACTAGTGCCCTGGCTATCTACTGCGGCCGCCAGGGAATGCCTACTCCTGCTCCCGCTCATCGGGCGCACGGGAGGGGGGGGGGGGAGGGCGCCGGCGAGGCCGACCACCGACGCTTGGTCCTCTGTGGTCAGAAGGGCGGGCGGCTGGCGTTGAGTGCTGCCTATGGCCTCTTCCGCCTGGGCGGTGAGGTGGTGGAGAATGCCGCCTTTCTCTGGAGTACGCCGGCGCCCTCCCGGGTCCGGTTCTTCTCCTGGCTACTGACGCTCGACCGTATCCACACTCGGGACAACCTTCTGAAGAAACACATCGTCGAGCTGCAGGGCGCCGGGTGCCCCGAGTGTGGGGTGAGCTTGGAGACGCCTGATCACTTGATCTTCGGTTGCCCCTTCGCGTGTGCGTTCTGGTGCTCTTTGCGCCTCCCCACCTCTGGGGCTTGTGTGCGCAACCTGCACCTATTCGACGCCTCCATGGCGGTCGGCGATGCCTCGCCGCATGCGTTCGTGCAGCTCTGCTGCTGGCACCTCTGGAAGCGGCGGAACGCGGTGGTGTTCAGGCGGGAAGCGCCGTCCCTGGACACCACTTTGAAGGCCTGCCGTGACGACGCCATCCTCTGGCGCGGCCGGTTTCGCTCTATGGATCGTGGTCATGTTGATGCGTGGCTGCTGGCCCTGCGTAGATAGAACACACACACTTCATGTGACGTAGTGGTCGGGGGTCTCGCCCCCTGCCTCCCTCCCCTCTGCTGCCTCCCCGGCATTTGTACCAATGTACTCGGTGTTGGGTTTGAGAAATATATTCAGGTGGGGAGTTCTCCCCCCGGTGAAAATTCCAAAAAAAAATAGGCACAACAACAACAACACTAAATCAACATCAAAGATCTGACAAGCTCAAACAATCATAGTAGGTCTTCGACATCCATCCCCATCTAACCAAGCAAGGCTCTTGAGCATTGACCATCTGGTTGCCACCCGTCAAACCGTTCTCGCCGCTCCATGCGTCGATCTAGCTGTTTCTTCCCTTCGTCGATCTGACCTCATCACCCAGGCGCTATCCATCTAATTTATTCCGCTCTAGCATATTAATTTTACAAAGAATTATATATTTCCAGCTTGCACTTTTTTGTCCAGGTTAATTCACAACGCCGACTTGGTCACGACGTTGCACCGCCGGGCCGACCTTGTTCCTCCAAGCCCTAAACAGGGGTCTCTCATTTCTGAAAACTTTCGCATATTCCTGGTAGTCCAGATGTTCCATGCAACACTGAATACTACCTAAGTGAAAAAAGGTTTGCCAAAGTCCATCCCAGCAGCAAGAAACCATATCCTCTGACAGAAATTACAAGAAGAATAGACGAACAATTTCCTCATGAATCAGAAAAGGGCAGAGGACACAAGTATCGTCATCAAGATGCCAATGCCTTCTCCTCATCATATCCTTTGTATTCAATCGTTCCATCAAAAGAATCCATCCAAACATTTTAATCCTGAGCGTGCGAGAACATTTCCAAATCCATTGGAAGATTGGGTCCAACACAATGTTTGCATGTACAGAAGTATAATAAGAATTGGGACTGTACTCGCCCTTATTGAATGTCCATTCCCACACATCCTTAGTCCCTTGAATCAGATGGACATAATCCAAGAGTTGTTGAAGGTTTAAGGACTCCGAATGAGCCTCCAAAAACACGGGAAGATGGAAGTTGGATAGTAGCCCATCAGCCATAAACATCATGAATATATCTTTTCCCATCAATGACAAAAGAGAAATGTCCGGGGAATTTCTTATAAAGAGCATTGGAAGATCTATTCAAATCCCAATTATCAGTCAAGAACAAAATAGATTTACCATCATAGACCTTTGGCTTGGCTAAGAGACAGAATTTTTTCAGCCAATTTAAATATATCCCTCCACGAAAAGGATCCGCATAAAGTGGTAGCATATGGAACATAATTGTGGTAGTAGGAGCACCAAATTAAATTGACCCAGGGGTTTGGGAAACGTAGTAGAAAACAAAAGAAATTCACCCTACGAGCAACTAGGAACATGATACGTCTTCAATGTATCTATAATTCTTGTTGTTCCATGCTATTATATTATCAATCATGGATGTTTTATATGCATTATTATGCTATTTTATATCTTTTTTGGGACTAACCTATTAACCTAGTGCCCGGTGTCAGTTGCTATTTTTTTCCTTATTTTTGTCTTTACAGAAAATCAATACCAAACGGAGTCCAAATGGAACGAAACTTTTTGATGATTTTCCTTGGACACAAGACACCCTGGAAGCTTTGAGAGGAGGCTAGAAGGGCCACGAGGCGGCGACAAGCTCAGGGGGCGCGCCCCCAAGCTTGTGCCCCCTGGCTCCTCTAATCCTAATTCTTCTTCTATAAATACCCAAATATTCCCCGAAGACCAGAGGGCACACCAAAAATACTTTTCGGCCGCCGCAAGTTTCTGTCATCATGAGATCCATCTGGGGACCTTTTTTGGGTACTCTTCCGGAGGGGGATTCGATCACGGAGGACTTCTACATCAACCTTGCTGCCCTTCCGATGATGTACGAGTAGTTTACCACAAACCTATGGGTCCATAGCTAGTAGCTAGATGGCTTCTTCTTCTCTTTGATCTTCAGTACAATGTTCTCCTCGATATTCTTGGAGATCTATTCGATGTAATCTTCTTTTACAGTGCATTTGTTGAGATCCAATGAATTGTGGTTTATGATCAGATTAGCTATGAATATTATTTGAGTCTTCTCTGAACTCTTTTATGCAATATTATTTCTCTCCGATCTATTGACTTGGTTTCGTCAACTAGATTGATTTTTCTTGCAATGGGAGGGGTTCTTTGTAATGGGTTCAATCTTGCGGTGCTCAACCCCAGTGACATAAAGGGACATGACACGTATTTGTATTGTTGCCATTAAGGATAAAAAGATGGGGTTTGTTCATATTGATTGGATATATCCCTCTACATCATGTCATCTTGCTTACGACGTTACTCCATTCTTATTGACTTAATACACTAGATGCATGCTGGATAGTGGTCGATGTGTGTAGTAATAGTAGTAGATGTAGGCATGACTCAGTCTATTTGTCTCAGACGTGATGCTGAAAGCACAAGTGCTCCCTGGGTGGTTTTGGTAATTAATGTCAACATATCTCTTGTTGGACTAATGTTTTTATCTAGTATATTTCAGACAAGTTCAACAGATGGAGTGGCATGGACAAGAGGATGTGGAACCCCTTCAAGATGCTAAGGACAAAGGATTGGCTCAAGCTCAAAAGCTCAATACTCTACATTTTACCTTTAGTGATCCAAGATCACATTGAGTCCATAGGAAAAGCCAATACTATTAAAAGGGGATGATGTGTTGCTTAATGGCTTGCTTGCTCAAAGTGCTTAGTGAGATGCTCCAAAACCCTCAATCACTTTCTCATATCCACATATTTCCCAAACCAAAGTCAAACACGGCCCCACCGAAACATTCTATCCGGCGCCACTGAGTTCTCTTGACATAGCCACTACTAGGGAAAAGCCTATACACAGAATCTTACGAGCAGCGCTCCTCAAAATACGATGCTACTGCTATTTAGCAGCAGCGCGTGATAGCAAAACGCGCTGCTGAAAGGAAAATAGCAGTAGCGCGTCCACACAAAACCGCGCTACTGCTCTAATTGCCATGACCTCGCCACCCAGCTAGTTATAGCAGTAGCGCCCTATACTGAACCACGCTACTGCTATAGAAGTTAGCAGCTGCGCGCTTCTAAGAAAATCGCTACTGCGAAGATCAGCCCAAAAGTTTAGTCCCACCTCGCTCCGCGAACAGGGTGTTTACCACCTTAAATATGTTACTTCTAAAAGTATCACAACCAGTTGGTCTTCACTGAACTCTATGTGTAAAATTTGTGGCCGCAATATGAGTCCTCTCCAGTTCCTACCGGAGAGGACTCATATTGACAATTCAGATTATACACAAAAAGATCATTGATGGCCAATGTATTTTTGCATTGACGTATTTTTGTATACTTACACTTAGCGATGGCGCTTTATCGCAAAGCGCTTACGGTAGGCCAACTTAGCAGTAGCGTATAACAATGCACAGCGCTACTGCTAGTCCTATTACCTGTAGCGCGTTTCGGTAAACGCGCTAGAACTATCATTACCTTATCCCCACGTGCGCGCACGACCGTCGACCCTCTCTCTCACTCACACTCTCACTCTCGCCCGCGCGCCGATAATCGTCGTCGCCGCCGCCGCCGCCGTCGCCTTCGTCCGTCCGCCGCCGAGGTACTCCCCTCCTTCCGCCCCTCCTCCCTCCTCCTCGCACGTCCTCCCTCGGCCTGCGGCCGCCCCTCCCTACTCCGCCGCCGCCCTCCTCCCTCTGCCTGCGGCCGCCCCTACTCCCTCCTCCGCCGGCAGCCCTCCTCCCACCGCCCTCGACCTCACCGCCGCCACCCGAGCCCACCCAGCACCGCCGCTTCCCGATCCCGCCCTCGCCTCCCCTACCTCTCCGTTGCCCCCACCCCCTTTCTCTCTGCTTAGTTAGTACTAGATGTTGTTTAGTAGTAGTAGATGTTAATTTAGGGTTCATAGATAATGATTTTTAGTAGTAGTAGATGTTAATTACTAGTAGTGATGGTACTAGTTAACTAGGGCGTTATGATTAATAGTAGTTGTAGTTGAACTACTTTAGTTGTAGTTGAACTAGTTTAGTAAGTAAATTAATAAACTAGTTGAACTAGTTGAATTAATAGAACTAATGTATTTTTAGTAAGATAATTAATATAACTAGTTGAACTACTTTATTTTTAGAAAGAACTAGTTTTTTTTCTATTTATAGTAAATTTATATTTAGTAAGAACTAGTTGAATTAATAAAACTAGTTGAACATGTCATATTTGTTGTTATTTTTTAGTTTAAGCAATTATTAGGGATGCATTAGTGATAACTTATACGGTTTTTGCTTTTGCAGAAATCAAGGAGCCCTCCATCATCCCCATTGTCGTCCCGTCACCGACCCCTCCGACATCGAGGTGAGACCAGCCAAATATCCATGTATATCTTTTGTTGCTCAAATAGGATATGTGGTTGCCCAAGTGGTCGTTCATGTTCAGTTTACACCTCCGAGTGGCCTATGTTTTGCGGAGTGTTGATTAATTTCCGTTCGGCAAATTTCAGGCGCTCGATATGTCCTTTTTAGCAAAGGTCATGCGGATTTTTCCGTGAATTCTGGCATGACTTGTGCTAGAATATGTAGGAAATATCGAGTGGCCTGGATTTTCTCAAAAATAATGATCTAATTTAGGTTTTTATTACATATATTTAATTGTACAAGTTTAATCTTTGAATTATGAGCGTAGGAAATGTCGTACTCGGACGACAGCAGTCTCGGGAGTGCAGCTGGTGCCACGACGATCGAGGTATGTGCGACGAGGTTCGTTGAGCTGGACGAAGATCGGCGCTTCAGCATTAAGCTCGAGGAGACCTTCGATGTTGAAACAGTACGCAACAACGACAAGAGTTTTTTTTCGTAATTAAGCATGACTTCAACTATTTCAACGTCTAATTTTCATCTTTTACAATTCGATTAGCTTATCCCATGCCATGCAAGATGCTATGTCTTGGAGAGGATGGGTTTTGAAGACCATGAAAATTTTGAAACAAAGAAAATACACCTAAGGACCCATCATGATATGGATTTTGAAGTAAATCTGTACAATGCTCAGAGCGTAACCCATTTTGGTTGCCAAAATTGGGAAGCACTTTGCAAAATGTATGGTTTTATGAGGGTATGATTGTCACCATGGATCTTGGTGATCCTGACATCGAGCAAGACAATATGGACATTTGGGTCCTTGTTGATACGCTTCCGATTCTACCGCAATGTGAGTTTCTCAAACATAGTTATTAACTAATTTATGTTGTTTATTTCAAAATAGTTGACAGCTTATTTCCATTGACAGCTTATTTTGAATCTTCAAAGAATGTGCAGAAGATGGTAGATAAAACCCACTACACTGATGGCTCCGAATTAACTTATAAGGAGAAAAGTCATCTGATTGCTTATTGTACTTATCTTGAGAATTACAACACCTATTATCGAACTCCTCCAAATTATGGTGAATACTTGCCACTAGTGCACGTGTTGAACCACTATAACTTCTATGGAGATACCCTGATAAGATTTTTTACTATTACGACATCCGTGCATCTTTTGCATACTTCTAAAACTAGTACATCATTGCTAACTATGAAGTTATTACTATGTTTTTCAACAGAAAATCCCGATGGATTGTGTGCCTCATCTGATGTATCAGAATGGTCACCTTGCAGTTCTGAACATACAGCCAGGTCAATCTAAGGAGCTCACCTATGCATATCGGATTTCTAAAACCGGTGAACACATGCTAATCAAAGAATGGAAAAAATGTTTGGACATTCGCAAGGAGGTTCTTGGAAGTAACATTAAGCCGAAAGGCAAGAATTGGAGACAGGATAATCTCCATTCTCCATAATGGAGAGTCAGGGGCTATCTTGTTTTTTGCTATTTTACCTTAGAAAATATAGTAGGTCCTAAGAGAATGTAGTAGGTCCTATGAGGTACAATATGTTTATTATGTGATACAATGTGTTAGAGTTGATGATGAGGAGTACTTGTGATTACGACTAGTGACCAATTTGCTATGTGATGTCTCATTGATGAAAACGATGATCTTGAGGAGGTGTTATATGACAATGATGTATTATGATGATAAGTTGTTAATGATATGATAATGATGATGATATTTACTATATCATTGGGTGAAAGAACCGCGGATTAGTTTCAAGTGGATGTCCATCCACTTGAAACTAGTCCACGGTGAAAGGATCGATATGGTTGACTAGAGGGGGGGGGGGTGAATAGGCAACTAACAATTTTTAAGCTTTTCTTTACCAAATTAAACTTTGCAACAAAATAGGTTGTCTAGATGTGCAACTAAGTGAGCAACCTATATGATGCAATAACAACTAGCACATAAGCAAGCAATGGATGTAACACAAGTAGGCTTGCAAAAGTAAAGGCACGAATTAACCAAGAGTGGAGCCGGTGGAGACGAGGATGTGTTACCGAAGTTCCTTCCTTTTAAGGGAAGTACGTCTCCGTTAGAGCGGTGTGGAGGCACAATGCTCCCCAAGAAGCCACTAGGGCCACCGTATTCTCCTCACGCCCTCACACAATGCGAGATGCCGTGATTCCACTAATGGTGCCCTTGAAGGCGGCAACCGGACCTTTACAAACAAGGTTGGGGCAATCTCCACAACAATTGGAGGCTCCCAACGAAACCATGAGGCTTCACCACAATGGAATATGGCCTCGAGGTGACCTCAACCGTCTAGGGTGCTCAAGCACCCAAGAGTAACAAAATCCACACTAGAAAGTATGGGGGAACTAAATATCCTTTGGTGGAAGTGTAGATCTAGGTCTCCTCCTTCAAACCCTAGCAAATCAACAAGTTTGAGTGGCTAGAGAGAGAGATCGGGCAAGAAAGCTTGAGAGCATCAATGGAGGAGAGAGAGAGGTAAGAGGTGGGCGTGGTAGGTGGAGGAACCACCTTATATAGCAGCCCAAAAAAATCCAACCGTTACTGCATTTTCAGTACTGCAGCGGTACAACCGCTCCTTGTCCCGGTACAACCGGGACTCACGATGTAGCTGCAGAACCCTACTAGGCGGTACAACCGGACCATCGGGCGGTAGTACCGGTCATTAGCAAATAACCGGACCAATCGGGCCACCACCGCCCAGCCACCGCATCAAAACAGAATCCTGACCGGTACATGGGCGGTGCATGGCCGGAACAACCGCCTGGCCTTGAGCGCTTGAGCGGCTAAGGTACGAGCGGAAGAACCGCTCGAACCTCCGGTTGTACCGGTTAAAAAGGAACAACCGGACCAACCGGGCCACCACCGCCCAGCCACCGCATCAAAACAGAATCCTGACCGGTACATGGGCGGTGCATGGCCGGAACAACCGCTGCAGGTCTTTGCAGAGACAGGTGGCGGTACCACCGCCCGGAGGCAGCGGTACCACCGCTCGACAAAGGCAGATAAGCGTCAAGAGCCAGCGGTACAACCGCTCGGACGAGCGGTACAACCGCTGGGAAAACACAGCAAGGATTAGATCAAGATGGAGGCACACTCTCGACAAAAGAGGGGAGAAGGAGGTGTACGTGAATGGAATCCCCTATACTCCCCAAAGTGGATTCCCTCTTGATAGTACGGGATCCCTACGACCAAGGAGATAAAAAGCGTAGAGGATTCCGTCTTCAAACGATTCCTTCGAGAGAGAACCACCAACCGACGAAAGCCTAATCATTGAGAACCTGAAACATTTAGCACAGGATTAGACCAACAAAGGGTTGTCATCATCATCCAAAACATAAGGTAGGGAAATGCCCTTTCAATCTCCCCCTTTTTGGTGGATGATGACGACAACACAATATAAGATAGAAGTCTATAGAATCTAGACGGAGCTCCCCCTAGATGTGAGCCCCAGGTCGAGACTCCCCCTAGATTTTATAGACTGGCCACATAGAGCATATAACAAGAAGGTATCCAACACAATGAAACAAGAGCAATACTGCCAATAAAGACCAACAAGCATAAAGATAAGATAGCAGGAGTGGCACAAAATCCTCACAAAGCAAACGAGAACGACCAAGGTTCAACTGGGGACCACAGACAAGTTCAACACGAGACACACACTACGCAACCACCCATGCAACTAGCGAGTCCTATCACACTCTCTCCCCCTTTGGCATCAGGACACCAAAAAGGAAGAGAGCGAAGCTATCGCCCCAGGCTCAGTCGTCCTCCTCTGACTCCTCGGTAGCATCTGGATCTTCATCATTGTCAGAATCTTCACCATTATCAGAAACTTCATCATCGTCCCGATCTAGGTCCTCCATGATATCATCAGCAACAGGAACGGTGGTGGAGGGCTGAGGAGGGGCTTCATCATCAGTCCAGGTGCTGTGGGAAGATATCCAACGCTCCTCCGGTGTGATGCTCTTCTCAGAACCACTCTGAACCGACATGCTGAGGTGCCTCATCATAGCAATTTGGCGACACCGCGCAAGCTTCTCATTGACATGTGCCTCATACAGCCTCTTCTGGATGTCAGACTGAAGGCAGAAAGTCTTCTTCACCTTGGAAGTGATCTTGTCCACCCACGAGGGCTTGGCCCCTGGTTCCAACTCAAAATACTCATCATCAGAAGTGGCATAGACATCCTCAGGAGCATCAGCAGGGAAACGTGGCTCGACGTCCTTCTTCTTCTTAAGGAGCTTGACTTCATGAGTGGTAAGATTGTCAGGAGAGGTGAGGGGCTCTCCAGGACGGCGAACTGCCCACACGGAGTTCAGAAGGCACATGACAAACGGAGCATAAATGGGAACCTTCCTGTAGATGACCATGTTGTACATCTCGTGCCACAGCCAGTTGGACACATCAAACGTCTCCCCAGATCCCACCTTGGTCTTCATAGCAACCATCAAGTTAACAAGATAGCCATGTATTTCATCTTGATTCCCCACTTTGGGCAGAAGCACATTGCGAAAAACACGATGCATGATGTCATAGACCTTCACCAAATCCTTAGATTCACCAATAATACCACGGCCCCGAATGTACAGAGGGGCAAGCTTCTCCTTAGGCATGGGCTCAGGATGATCATGGGGGCGAATGCCACCCCTTACTTCCAGACCGGCATCATCGTACCCAATAGCATTGCAGAAGGTCCTCCAGGGAACATGAAAAAGCTCATCACGACACATGAAAGTGAGGGTGCGCGCGTCATCTTCTCCAAAGTGAACGGTGGCATAGAACTGATGGATGAGTTGAACATCAAAGTCACAGGAGACGGACATGAGCTTGACAAGATCAAACTCCTCACAGAGAGCCAAAGCCTCACCAAAATACTCCAGGTTGTTCCGCCAATGATCAAGATCGATGGTCCACTGCTTGGCATATCTGTTCTTGTTGTGCTCAAAGAGTTCATGAACAATTCATACTTGCATCTCATTCCGAAACTGAACAGTGGTCCAACGAGGAGCTACGGGAACCACATAAGGATTCTTTGAGCGGAAGGCTTCCCAATCCTTGGCTTTCCAACGGTGGAGTGGCATTACCACACGTTGCTTGGCAGCGGCAGACTTTTCACGGCGAGTGGGCTTGGTGGGGATCACAACTTCCTCTTCAGAATCAGCCGGGCGCGGAGCCCTTCGAACCCTCTTCTTGGTCTTGCGAGGAGCAGGGCGAGAACTGGAGCCACCTGAACACAAACACGAAGGGGACACACGAAAATCAACAAGAATGAGAGGAAGCTTACAAAAAATGCAACACCATAGAAACCAGAACAGTGCTGTGTGGTGCAGGCAATCCGGTTGTACCGGATCTCCCACCGGTAGAACCGCCCCACCGGTTGTACCGCCCATCTGGGCGGTAGAACCGCTGACAGTGGCACTACAAGGGAAGTTAGATCTGTTCAAGACGTGCAAATCACCCAAGCAATATTCAGAGTTCTAGGTACTGCACAGACACAAGAAAAAACAACAATCTCTCCCAACCAAAGAACGAACACTAAACTAGGAGGGAAAAGTAATGCCCTAAAACAAGATGGAAACCTAGAATCAAAGAACGAAGAACAAGGGCATTACCTCCATCCATGGGAGAAGACCGGAAGACTTCCACGGAGAGAATCCACGGAGAGCCCTCGGGTCCGAAGCGCGGGGCACACTCCGGGGCGGGGCAGAGGTGACCGGCGGCTAGGGCAAGGAGGAGGCGAATGGGGACGAAGGAAAAAAAAAGAGAAACCCTTCGCCCCGTCGGATATAAATAGGCCCATAGCCGCGCGGCGATAGAACCGCTCCTAGGACCGGTTGTACCGCAAGTCAGGTGCTGACGGATTGTAGTGGGCGGTACTTCCGTTTTCTGAAGGGCACCGGAAGTACCGCTCGGAGACAACCGGTAGAACCGTACGGAGAAGCCCCAGTGAAAATGGGCGGTATAACCGCCCAAGCACTGAAAGCAACCCAACTGGGGCAGCACAACCAGGTATCAGCGGTAGAACCGCCCGTGACACCGGTTGTACCGCCCGACCACCAAAGCCCAGACCAAAAGGAAGAGAACAAGACACACGGAGCAACAAATAAGAGAAACCAAACACTAAGAACAGGGAAAAGAACGAAGGGAAAACAAAAGCAACCGCACACAAGCAGCGCGAGCTCAGTCCTTTCTCTGAAGAGAGGGCGATGGCCGAAGCCACCTATGTTTGAGTCAAATGGTATGGCACCGCGAAGAATTATCCTTGGGCCCATGACCAAAACTCGTCTTTGAAGCACACGTACCATCAAAAATGGCTAATGCGAAAGAGGTGATCGATTTATGCATGATGGGGGGAGGGAGAGCTCATTGAGAGAACAACACTCCCCCTATGTCCATGCCTACACCTAAACTAGACAACAAGTTGAGTGTGGTGGGGGGTGCATGGGTTCAAGTCACATTGCTCAAATCAATGATATTTAGCTCATGCCTTAACTCATGAAATCTTGCTTCATCCAAGGGCTTCGTGAAAATATCTGCAAGGTTATCATGAGTGTTGACATACTTGAGCTCGATCTCCCTCGCCTAATGTGATCCCGGATGAAGTGATACCGAATCTCAATGTGCTTCGTCTTGAAGTGTTGTACGGATTGAGAGAAATCTTGATGGCACTTTCATTATCGCACTAAAGAGGCACTTTGTCACAAATGACACGTACTCCTTTAGAGTTTGCCTCATCCATAGGAGTTGAGCACAACAACTACCGCCGCCACATACTCCGCTTGTGGACGAGAGACACACAACTTTGCTTCTTGGAAGACCAACTTACCAAAGAGCAACCAAGGAATTGGCACCCTCTGGAAGTGGACTTCCTATCCACTTTGTCCCCTGCCCAATCGGAATCCGTGAAACCTTCAAGCTTGAAATTTTCTCCTCTTGGGTACCATAAGCCAAAGTTTGGGGTATGAGCCAAATATCGAAAGATTCACTTGACCGCCACATAATGGCTTTCCTTCGGTGCGGCTTGAAACCGTGCACACATTCCCACACTCAACATGATATCCGGTCTAGATGCACAAAGGTAAAGCAAGGAGCCAATCATGGAGCGCTATACCTTTTGATCCACCGCTTTACCATTGGGATCAAAATCAAGTTGGCACTTGGTAGGCATTGGTGTAGTAGCCGGCTTGACATCACTTAGCTTGAATCTTTTGAGCATGTCTTGAGTGTATTTGGCTTGGTTGATGAAGGTACCTTCTCTTCTTTGTTTGATATCGAAACCAAGGAAGAACTTCAACTCTCCCATAGAAGACATCTTGAACTTGGAGGTCACGAGAGCGGCAAATTCCTCATTGAAAGCTTTGTTAGGGGAACCAAAGATGATATCATCAACATATAGTTGGCATACAAACAACTCCCCATTAACCTTCTTAGTAAAAAGAGGGGTCGATTTGCCCTACTTCAAAACCACGATCTTGTAGCAACTCGGTAAGGTGGTCATACCACGCACGTGGGGCTTGTTTAAGGCCATAGAGTGCCTTATCGAGTTGATACACATGATCCGGGAAGTAGGGGTCCTCGAACCCGGGGGTTGCTTGACATAGACCAACTCATTAATAGGACCATTAAGAAAAGCACTTTTCACATCCATTTGTTGCAACTTAAAGTTGTGATGGGCAGCATAAGCAATCAACAAACGAATGGATTCAAGACGAGCAACGGGAGCAAAGGTTTCACCGTAGTCGATACCCTCGACTTGGGAGTAGCCTTGTGCTACCAACCTTGCCTTGTTGCGAATGATGTTCCCATGAGCATCTTGCCTGTTCTTGAAGATCCACTTGGTTCCAATGACGTTGTGGTTCCCCGATGGCCTTGGCACCAATCTCCACACCTTGTTGTACTCGAAATTGTTAAGCTCTTCATGCATGGCTGTAACACCCCGGATACAACTTTCCATATTCGTAACTCCGACTCTTGCCATTTCCGGCTATGTGATTTTTATTTCCTCCGTGGTTGGGTTTTTGTTTTTTTGTTGTTTTGCTTTTTGTTTTGTTCGTTGCATTCATCATTGCATCATTTGCATTTTTTTCATACCATGCATTTCATCTCATCGCATCATGTGCATTGCATTTGCATATTTTCTTAAAACTCGTAGCCGTTCGTAGTTACTGCTTCTCTCTTTGTCTTCGTCGACCTGTTGTCAGACCGCTTGTCCTTGTTGACCTTCTCTCAGACCAATTCGACCCCTCTTTTCTCTCTTTCTCCGAGACCAACAAAACCCCCTTGCCCCCTTGCTTTCGTTGGCCGTCCCGAGACCAACCGTGTAAGCGTTCCCCTCTTGTCCAGCCACCGACCCCCCCTCTTTCGTGCGTCCGAAAACTGCCCCGAACCCGACCCGGGCTTTCGTTACCGATGGGTTCAGATCATCCACTAACGTCTATAAAACGTCTTCATTTTCTGTTTTGGACTCCCTAACCTGTTTGTTTTCGACCGTTCGATTCTAATCGGAGGGTCCGTTTTGCCCTAAGCTAACCAACCTACATATATAACAATCAAACCCTAGACCAACTCCCAAAAATTCCTCCTAGCCGCCGCCACTCCACAAAAATCCCCATCGGGATCCTCCCAGATCCACCTCCCTCCTCATTTTCCTCTCCTGCCAGATCCAAACAGCGGCCCGACCACCTCCCTTGATTTCCGCCGCCACCCAACCAGCGAAGCCACTTCTTCCTCGATCCCGAATGGATCGTGTAGCTGCTCGAGGCCCCGGCAGGGCGCTCGGCCTCGTCCCCTCGCGTCGCGCCGGCAACCGGCGCCACCAGGCCGTGCCCTGCTCCCTTCCTCCCTGGCACCGCCCATCTTCTTCCTCCTATTTCCTCTTCCGTCCCCGTCTCTCAGCTCCTCTCCTCTGCTTCTTTTGTAGGAACCTGACGCAGCCAGCAGGTCAGCAGCGTCGCGCCCGCTTTGCTCGCTTCGTTCTCTTTGTCGGGACCTCGCCTCCGCTTCCTCCGGCCGCCTCCACCGCCCAGGGCCCCGGCGACCTCACCGTCCGCTCCATCCCTGCCGCTCGGCCGTGCAGCCGCCTCGGACCGCGACCACAGGAGAAGGAGCTCCTCTGCTCGCGCACCAGCGCCCGTCCCTGGAGGTCTCCTTCCTCCCGTCCTTGAGCTTGCCGGAGGCCTCAATGCCGCCGGAGCACCGGCAGCGAACAAGTTGGCGCCTGCCCCTGCCCTCCATCTCTCCCTTCTGCTCCCTCCTCTCACATCTCTCTCTCTCTCTGAACCAGGACGCCGCCGCCATGGCCGCCCGAAGCTTCCTCGTCGCGCCGTTCTTCAGTCCCAAGCCCACCTCTGTTCCGCGCCGTGGATCCCGCGCCGAGTCCCTGCCTCGCCGGACCCCGCTGCTGCCGTCCCGTCCACCGCCGCCGCGGCTCTGCTTCCTGTGGAGCAGAGAACGCCCGCTCGACCGCCGCCAGCGTTGACCCGCGCCTAGGCTGCCTCCTCGCTCGATCTGGTCGAGTCGTCGACCACGACGCAGCAGGCCCAGTGCTTCTCCAGGCCCAAGCCAGATTCGGCCCAGCGCGCCCCCCTGCCTGGCCTCCTCCCCACCGAGCTGGGCCGAGCCCAATGTGAGCAGCTCCCCCAGCCCAGCAGTGCACCAGATTCAGCCCGCATGTGTTCTTTTTCTGTTCTGAACGATTTGTCTATTTATCCAGTGCATTACAGATTTGCAAAAGAGTCCCTAAACTTCATGCTTTTAATATCTCTCAAACTGTGCATCGGTTTAAAACAATTTATACATGTAAAATGCTCAGAATATTGTGTAGATTAATAATATGCCACTTTCATCCCATGTTAAAATGTTTAAAAGGCTGTTTATTTAAATTTGCTAATATGCCATGTTAAAATGATTTAATTCATAACTAAATAACCGTAACTCGGAATTAAATGTTCTTTATATGTAAATGGGGTAGAAATATGCATAGTTTAACATGGTGCAGTTTATTTTCCTGTTTAACAACTCTAAAATATGTTTTAGGGCAGAACATTACCGAATCTAAAATATTGCTCATGAGGATTTTCCGGAATTGTTGTTTCTTATTTCCGGCCTCATTTAAACTTGCCTAAATAGTTAGTTTAATTATGCTCCACCTCTTGCCATGTTTAACAACATTTAATATTGTTGTGTACCAAAACGAGATCAAACTAAATATGTCAATGTGGTGTTTTGTCAATATGCAATCCGTTGCATATTGAGCTCCACTTAATTGGTAGTATTGTTTGTTGCATATTGCTATGCCATGCCTCATTAAACCGGACATGCATCATGCTTGATTGTGCATCATGCCATGTTTATGCTTGTGCATTTATCATGTTGTTTGTTTCTTTCCGGTGTTGCTTCTCGGTTCCGTAATGTTGCGATTGTGAGGATTAGATTCGACTACTTCCGTTCGTCTTCTTCATGGACTCGTTCTTCTTCCTTGCGGGATTTCAGGCAAGATGACCGTCACCTTGGATCTCACTACTATCATTGCTATGCTAGTTGCTTCGTTCTATCGCTATGCTGTGTTACCTATCACTTTCTGCTCAAGCCTCCCAAATTGCCATGAACCTCTAACCTGTTGCACCCTTCCTAGCAAACCGTTGATTGGCTATGTTACCGCTTTGCTCAGCCCCTCTTATAGCGTTGTTAGTTGCAGGTGAAGATGAAGTTTGTTCCTTGTTGGAACATGGAGATGTTGTTCCTTGTTGGAACATGTTTACTTGTTGGGATATCACAATATATCTTATTTAATTAATGCATCTATATACTTGGTAAAGGGTGGAAGGCTCGGCCTTATGCCTGGTGTTTTGTTCCACTCTTGCCGCCCTAGTTTCCGTCATATCGGTGTTATGTTCCCGGATTTTGCGTCCCTAACGCGGTCGGGTGATTTATGGGACCCCTTGACAGTTCGCTTTGAATAAGACTTTTCCAAGAAGGCCCAACCTTGGTTTTACCATTTGCCTCACCACCACCTACACCCTTTCCTTGGGTCGGCCAACCCGAGGGTCATCTTTATTAGCCCCCGGCCGGTGTTTCTCTAAGTGCTGGGCTGAACCGAGTAGACTGCAGGGGCCCCTCGTGGCAACTCGAGGTTTGGTTTTACTCGTAGGATGTCTCATCCGGTGTTGCCACGAGAGCGAGATATGTGCAGCTCCTATCGGGATTGTCGGCGCATCGGGCGGTCTTGCTGGTCTTGTTTTATTGCTGTCGAAATGTCTTGTAGCCGGGATTCCGAGACTGATCGGGTCTTCCCGGGGAGAAGGAATATCCTTCGTTGATCGCGAGAGCTTATCATGGGCTAAGTTGGGACACCCCTGCAGGGTTTGAACTTTCGAAAGCCGTGCCCGCGGTTATGTGGCAGATGGGAATTTGTTAATGTCCGGTTGTAGAAAACCCGAAGTTGATCTTAATTAAAATACACCAACCGTGTGCGTAACCGTGAGTGTCTCTTTTCGGGGTTGATCGAGAGGAGAACACGGTTTCTGGGTTATGTCTGACGTAAGTAGGAGTTCAGGGTCACTTCTTGATCATTACTAGTTGACGACCGTTCCTTTGTTTCTCTTCTCGCTCTCATTTGCGTATGTTAGCCACCATACTTGCTTAGTTGCTGCTGCAACCTCACCACTTTATCCCTTCCTTTCCCATTGAGCTTTGCTAGTATTGATACCCATGGTAATGGGATTCTTTGAGTCCTCGTGGCTCCTGATTACTACACCACCAGTTGCAGGTACAGGTTATGCGATGATCATGACGTGAGAGCGATGCTTGCTTGCGTTGAGTTCTTCTTCTGCTTCTTCTTCGATCAGGGGATAGGTTCCAGGTCGGCAGCCTGGGCTAGCAGGGTGGATATTGTTTGAGTTTCTGTTTATGTTTCATCCATAGTCGGATGTTGATCTTGTATGATGTGATGTTGTATTCATGTGGCATTGTATGCCCTTTTGTATGTATCCCCACTATTATGTAATGTTGATGTAATGATATCCACCTTGCAAAAGCGTCTTCAAGATGCGCTTCTATCCTTGGTGGGACCTTCGAGTTCCTTTAGGATAGGGTCGCATCTTGGGCGTGACAAGTTGGTATCAGAGCCTCGACCGACCTTAGGAGCCCCCTTGTTTGTTGGCCGTTGTTGAGTCTAGAAGAAAATTATTTTGAGTCTTAGGGTTATATATATCGGAGAGTAGGATTCTTTTACTCCTCGGTCCTTAAATCGCTCTGGTGAGGCCTCCTGACGTAGATGTTTTGTCTTTCCTCTCCTCAAATTTCACGAAATTTTTTTTAGGATCACGCGGGTATCTTGGAATCGTTCCGATGGTTTTGTGACGAGAACATTGTTCTTGGTGCCTCCTGACATTTAGGGGTTGTGGCAGTGTCCCGGGGAGTTGAGCTCCGAGGTGTTGTCGTCACAATTTTATCGTTGCAGTTCTGGAATACCTGAGTTTGCCGACATCGAAAATCTCTTTTGTACAGTTGTTGGTGAGATAACCCCGATAACCCAGTACTGGGGCGAGCTCGGGAGTATTGCCATGACTCGTATAACGGATGCTTTTCGAAGGTCGAGGTACACGATTTCCGAAGGTTTCTTGGTTATGTGTTGACGGATGGATACAGCTGGATCTAGGTATTGTTAGTTTGGGTGATATATTTTGTGTCCCCTGTATCCCCAACACCAGATTGCATAACCAGAAAGTCTCGGGAGTTTATAGGTGGGAATTCAAGTAGCTCCTAGAATATCTTTTCGACAGATGCATGATATGAGATTGGGTAAATCTCTATCATATGTATTTGTTCCGGCTTATTTTGCAAGCCAAATCCTTTGTTTTGTTTTATTTGTGGTATTCGAGTTGCTTCGAAGTCAAATGTTGAATCCATACCTTTTCCTAAACGGTGTTCTCATATTGCTATGTGAATACTAATCCTTCTTGATCATCGAGATCGTCATGTTAATTCTTTTTCAACCGGCGTGCTTCTCTTCAAGTGGATCCGATCATTCCAACATCCGCAAGATCAATTCTAAGCTTTTTCTCAACGGTGTTTGTTTCATCCGTCCCAAGTTGTTTTGTTTTCCCGCCCTCCCACCCTTTTTCTTCAAGGACTCAGATTTCTTAATCAAGTATCCATTTATTCATGTGAAGTCTCTTCACTCTTTTCAATCAATGTTCTGATCCAGTGATCCCTCATGAAGATGCTCAACAATTTCAAGTTCATCATCCTTCATTGTTGTTTCTTCTCCAGTGGATCCAATTCAAGCTTTCGATATTCATCATATTCCTTTCCTCGTTTCTAATGCTTTCTCTTGCCGATGAACCTCTTAATCATTCACTTCTCGCTATTCATTTGTTCTGGAGTGTTGAAGATATCTCAGAAGGCTCGTCTTTTCATTCTAGATCCGTTCAAGTTATTTCGAGGATGTTTTCCCATTCAAGCCATTTAATTCAACTGGTGCAACCTCTCTTTAAAATTGTTCAACGGTGTTTTCTTTTGAGTGGGCCCTAACCCACAGGTCTTTTCCCAGGATCTTACCTGACTCTTCTAATTTTCCCGGAACTATTCTCAAATTCTTTTCAAGTGTGATGTAAGAATGGATCACATCAGTCACATGCCTTCGCCTAGGCCGCTTTCAAATTCTTTTCATCTCTGGCTCAACCTTTCCTATTTTAATCCTTCCGGAGTTTCTCAACAATTTGGTGGTGTTTCTCCTCGTCATTCTCAGCATGTGAAGACCGAAGAAGAGTTTTTCCTCTAAATCTTGTTCCGTTCTACCGGAGATTCGCGGTGCTAGCTCGTTGTTATCCTCTCAAATTGTTTTCAATCGTGCAAATTCTTTTCATCCATCCGGAGTATTTCAGGAGTTGATTTCTGTTTCTTTTCACCGGAGGCCATCGTCCAGAAGAATTCTTCGTCCTCACATTTCAGTTACCGTTATCCAATGATTCCGGTGCTTCATTCAAGTATTCTTCTATCAGTTCGCGATCTCTTCGTTCTCTTGTTTTTTTAATTTCCTCAACTATCTTCGTGCTTTCCTAATTCTTCTCAGCGATTCTTTCTCTTTTCTTCGTTCATTTGCAATTCTTATGGTGGTTCGTTCAAGATTTCACTTCCTTCGTTATCATATTAATTCATTCGCTGTTTCCAAATTCCACCGGTGGTTCCTTGAAGACCTTCACAAGTTTGCGCCATATCTCTTTTAATCCTTTCTAGAAGAATAAGTAGTATGTAAAATCCATTGCTTGTCATCAATTTAATTTGATGAAGGATAAGCATACAATAAATCTTATTCTTATTTCCTCGACGTGATTCAATTCTTTTCTTCCGGAGATTGTTCATGATGAAGTAATTCTCGGTTCTAGTGTTTCATCTATTCTTTTTCCGGAGTTCCAAGTTTTCGGCATTATCTCTTCACGAAGCTCCATCTAAATCATCGCAAGGCTTCAACTTGTGTTCTCAACTTCTCTTTCATTTTATCATCCTTTTATTACCGGAGTTCTTCATGCAAGCTCTACATGGTGGTTCGTCAAGGATTCCTTTCATTCTTCAATTGTTCTTCAAGTTTTCTCTCGAAGTTATGATCTGTCAAGCTATACTCTAAAATAAACATGGTGCCCAACACATGTTTTGTTTTGAGGAGTTCAAGCATTCTTCATCGTGCATCCCGAAGTGCAATTCTTTCTACCTTTTGAGATGGCGTTATGTCACTCTTGACAATTTCCTTCATGTTTCATGATTCATATTGTTGTCAAGAATGAGGTATTTTAAATCCATCATTTTCTCTTCGTTCAAGAGACCTTTTCAACCAATCAATCTTTTTGTTGGAGTTATCTTGGGTCATATTTCACCTAAAGCCTTCCCTAAGGAATGTTGCTATTTGTGGTGCATATCTATGATCCAATTTTCTCCTTCTCATCTCGGTGAAGAAGTTTCTCTTATCTTCATTGATCTCATCCAATCATTTGTTTCCGTTGGTGGCAGAAGCTCACCTCATAATTTTGAGGTCTTTTCCATAAGCCCACTACAAGCTTGTGCTTTTCATTGTTGATTTTCCAACAACTCCGTTCAATTCTACTTCGTAAGGATGCTCTTTCAAATTCATTTATGGTAGGAGATGTTGGTTTCATTCTTTGTTCTATTCATTCCAACAATCTTACTATCATGCTTTGTTTTCGGAGGCATTGTGATGTTGTGCTCTTTAACCATCACCTCGTTTGTGAGGATCGTGTTCTTTTCCTTGCTTATCCGTTTAGCCGGAGTGTTGTGTTCTCATTCAAGTTCTTTCATCTTATCAAGTTTTGCCTCTCTTTTCAACCTGAGTGCTGTCTGAAATCCCTCTTACCCATTGCAGTGTGTTGTTGATTACATCAAGTATCCTCTCATTTGTCAAGTTCATGTTCAACTCCTTCCATTTACAGTCGGAGTGCTGCCCAAATTATATCATTCTTATTCATTCTTATCTCGTTTCAACCAGAGTGGTTTCAATTTCCTTCTTGTCCTTTGTGCTCGTCATTCATGTCTTTGCAACCTTCAAGTTCTCGTAATGTTCCTTGTTCCTCTTTTCTAACGGACTGTTTGCAATCTTGGTCATCTCCGTTGTTTTGTTTCTTTCAATTTGTTCAACCTCTCAAGGTTCATGGTTTCACTCGTTTGTCAGAGAAGCAATTTAGTTTACCTCTTATCTTCCTCTTCCTTTTCCCTCCGGTGCCATCCTAGATCTCGGGACGAGATCCTCTCGTAGTGGTGGAGTGTTGTAACACCCCGGATACAACTTTCCATATTCGTAACTACGACTCTTGCTATTTCCGGCTATGTGATTTTTATTTCCTCCGTGGTTGGGTTTTTGTTTTTTTGTTGTTTTGCTTTTTGTTTTGTTCGTTGCATTCATCATTGCATCATTTGCATTTTGTTCATACCATGCATTTCATCTCATCGCATCATGTGCATTGCATTTGCATATTTTCTTAAAACTCGTAGCCGTTCGTAGTTACTGCTTCTCTCTTTGTCTTCATCGACCTGTTGTCGGACCGCTTGTCCTTGTTGACCTTCTCTCAGACCAATTGGACCCCTCTTTTCTCTCTTTCTCCGAGACCAACAAAACCCCCTTGCCCCCTTGCTTTCGTTGGCCGTCCCGAGACCAACCGTGTAAGCGTTCCCCTCTTGTCCAGCCACCGACCCCCCCTCTTTCGTGCGTCCGAAAACTGCCCCGAACCCGACCCGGGCTTTCGTTACCGATGGGTTCAGATCATCCACTAACGTCTATAAAACGTCTCCGTTTTCTCTTTTGGACTCCCTAACCTGTTTGTTTTCGACCGTTCGATTCTAATTGGAGGGTCCGTTTTGCCCTAAGCTAACCAACCTACATATATAACAATCAAACCCTAGACCAACTCCCTAAAATTCCTCCTAGCCGCCGCCACTCCACAAAAATCCCCATGGGGATCCTCCCAGATCCACCTCCCTCCTCATTTTCCTCTCCTGCCAGATCCAAATAGCGGCCCGACCACCTCCCTTGATTTCCGCCGCCACCCAACCAGCGCAAGCCACTTCTTCCCTCGATCCCGAATGGATCGTGTAGCTGCTCGAGGCCCCGAGCAGGAGCGCTCGGCCTCGTCCCCTCGCGTCGCGCCGGCAACCGGCGCCACCAGGCCGTGCCCTGCTCCCTTCCTCCCTGGCGCCGCCCATCTTCTTCCTCCTATTTCCTCTTCCGTCCCGTCTCTCAGCTCCTCTCCTCTGCTTCTTTTTGAGGAACTGACGCAGCCAAGAGGTCAGCAGCGTCGCGCCCGCGCTGCTCGCCGTCGCAGGTTGTCGGGACCTCGCCTCCGCTTCTCCGCCGCCTCCACCGCCCGGGGGCCCGGCGACCTCACCGTCCGCTCCATCCCTGCCGCTCGGCCGTGCAGCCGCCTCGGACCGCGACCACAGGAGCAGGAGCTCCTCTGCTCGCGCACCAGCGCACGTCCCTGGAGGTCTCCTTCCTCCCGTCCTTGAGCTTGCCGGAGGCCTCCAATGCCGCCGGAGCACCAGCAGCGAACAAGTTGAGCGCCTGCCGCTGCCCTCCATCTCTCCCTTCTGCTCCCTCCTCTCACATCTCTCTCTCTCTCTGAACCAGGACGCCGCCGCCATGGCCGCCCGAAGCTTCCTCGTCGCGCTGTTCTTCAGTCCCAAGCCCACCTCTGCCCAGCGCCGTGGATCCCGCGCCGAGTCCCTGCCTCGCCGGACCCCGCTGCTGCCGTCCCGTCCACCGCCGCCGCGGCTCTGCTTCCTGTGGAGCAGAGAACGCCCGCTCGACCGCCGCCCGCGTTGACCCGCGCCTGGGCTGCCTCCTCGCTCGATCTGGTCGAGTCGTCGACCACGACGCAGAGCCCAAGGCTTCTCCAGCCCAAGCAGATTCGCCCAGCCCCCTGCGGGCCTCCTCCCCACCGAGCTGGGCCGAGCCCAATGTGAGCAGCTCCCCCAGCCCAGCAGTGCACCAGATTCGGCCCGCATGTGTTTTTTTTCTGTTCTGAACGATTTATCTATTTATCCAGTGCATTACAAATTTGCAGAAGAGTCCCTAAACTTCATGCTTTTAATATCTCTCAAACTGTGCATCGGTTTAAAATAATTTATACATGTAAAATGCTCAGAATATTGTGTAGATTAATAATATGCCACTTTCATCCCATGTTAAAATGTTTAAAAGGCTGTTTATTTAAATTTGCTAATATGCCATGTTAAAATGATTTAATTCATAACTAAATAACCGTAACTCGGAATTAAATGTTCTTTATATGTAAATGGGGTAGAAATATGCATAGTTTAACATGGTGCAGTTTATTTTCCTGTTTAACAACTCTAAAATATGTTTTAGGGCAGAACAGTACCGAATCTAAAATATTGCTCATGAGGATTTTCCGGAATTGTTGTTTCTTATTTCCGGCCTCATTTAAACTTGCCTAAATAGTTAGTTTAATTATGCTCCACCTCTTGCCATGTTTAACAACATTTAATATTGTTGTGTACCTAAACGAGATCAAACTAAATATGTCAATGTGGTGTTTTGTCAATATGCAATCCGTTGCATATTGAGCTCCACTTAATTGGTAGTATTGTTTGTTGCATATTGCTATGCCATGCCTCATTAAACCGGACATGCATCATGCTTGATTGTGCATCATGCCATGTTTATGCTTGTGCATTTATCATGTTGTTTGTTTCTTTCCGGTGTTGCTTCTCGGTTTTGGTAATGTTGCGATTGTGAGGATTCGTTCGACTACTTCCGTTCGTCTTCTTCATGGACTCGTTCTTCTTCCTTGCGGGATTTCAGGCAAGATGACCGTCACCTTGGATCTCACTACTATCATTGCTATGCTAGTTGCTTCGTTCTATCGCTATGCTGTGTTACCTATCACTTTCTGCTCAAGCCTCCCAAATTGCCATGAACCTCTAACCTGTTGCACCCTTCCTAGCAAACCGTTGATTGGCTATGTTACCGCTTTGCTCAGCCCTCTTATAGCGTTGTTAGTTGCGGTGAAGATGAAGTTTGTTCCTTGTTGGAACATGGAGATGTTGTTCCTTGTTGGAACATGTTTACTTGTTGGGATATCACAATATATCTTATTTAATTAATGCATCTATATACTTGGTAAAGGGTGGAAGGCTCGGCCTTATGCCTGGTGTTTTGTTCCACTCTTGCCGCCCTAGTTTCCGTCATATCGGTGTTATGTTCCCGGATTTTGCGTCCCTAACGCGGTCGGGTGATTTATGGGACCCCCTTGACAGTTCGCTTTGAATAAGACTTTTCCAGCAAGGCCCAACCTTGGTTTTACCATTTGCCTCACCACCACCTACACCCTTTCCCTTGGGTCGGCCAACCCGAGGGTCATCTTTATTTAGCCCCCGGCCAGTGCTTCTCTAAGTGCTGGCCTGAACCGAGTAGATCATGGGGCCCCTCGTGGCAACTCGAGGTTTGGTTTTACTCGTAGGATGTCTCATCCGGTGTTGCCTCGAGCGAGATATGTGCAGCTCCTATCGGGATTGTCGGGCGCATCGGGCGGTCTTGCTGGTCTTGTTTTATTGCTGTCGAAATGTCTTGTAGCCGGGATTCCGAGACTGATCGGGTCTTCCCGGGGAAAAGGAATATCCTTCGTTGATCGCGAGAGCTTATCATGGGCTAAGTTGGGACACCCTGCAGGGTTTGAACTTTCGAAAGCCGTGCCAGCGGTTATGTGGCAGATGGGAATTTGTTAATGTCGGTTGTAGAAAACCGAAGTTGATCTTAATTAAAATACACCAACCGTATGCGTAACCGTGAGTGTCTCTTTTCGGGTTGATCGAGAGGAGAACACGGTTTCGGGTTATGTCTGACGTAAGTAGGAGTTCAGGGTCACTTCTTGATCATTACTAGTTGACGACCGTTCCTTTGTTTCTCTTCTCGCTCTCATTTGCGTATGTTAGCCACCATACTTGCTTAGTCGCTGCTGCAACCTCACCACTTTATCCCTTCCTTTCCCATTGAGCTTTGCTAGTATTGATACCCATGGTAATGGGATTGTTGAGTCCTCGTGGCTCACAGATTACTACACCACCAGTTGCAGGTACAGGTTATGCGATGATCATGACGCGAGAGCGATGCTTGCTTGCGTTGAGTTCTTCTTCTGCTTCTTCTTCGATCAGGGGATAGGTTCCAGGTCGGCAGCCTGGGCTAGCAGGGTGGTTATTGTTTGAGTTTCTGTTTATGTTTCATCCGTAGTCGGATGTTGATCTTGTATGATGTGATGTTGTATTCATGTGGCATTGTATGCCCTTTTGTATGTATCCCCACTATTATGTAATGTTGATGTAATGATATCCACCTTGCAAAAGCGTCTTCAAGATGCGCTTCTATCCTTGGTGGGACCTTCGAGTTCCTTTAGGATAGGGTCACATCTTGGGCGTGACAATGGCATTGAGCCAATCCGAGTCTTCGAGCGCCTCATAGACCTTTTGGGGTTCAACACAAGAGACAAACGCGTGATGTTCACAATAGTTTGCCAATTGTCTACGAGTGCTTACCCCTTTCATTAGGCTTCCAACCACATTCTCCATGAGATGGCCTTTGGTAGTAAGTTTGGATGCAATCTTGGCGGCACGACGCTCTAAATCTTGCTCGGAGGTGAGACGAGGAGGAGTCACTTGATCATCTTGAGCGTCGTCTTGAACATGTTCATGATCTTGAGCATGCTCGGGGAAGATAACTTGACCTTGGGCATCAATTGGTGTATCACCATCGTCTTGAGCACGATCTTGCCCTTGGTCTTGTTCCTGAGGTTGAGGGCCTTGACTTTGTTCTTCGGAAGCGTGTAGGCCTTGAGTTGGTGATGGCTCCACTTGAGTGGAGCATTGTCCTTCTCCTTCGGCCACAAGGGGTTCCTCAATGGGTAGGATAAAACCAACACCCATTCTTCTTATGGCTTGAGGAGGAATTTCATCACCTACATCACAAGTGCCACTTTGCTCCACTTGGGAGCCGTTATTCTCATCAAACTCCATGTTACATGTCTCCTCAATAAGTCCCGTGGATTTATTGAGGACACGGTAAGCATGAGAGTTTGTAGCATAACCAACAAATATGCCCTCATAGGCTCTAGCTTCAAATTTAGACAAACGAACACCTTTCTTGAGAATGAAACACTTACACCGAACACCGGAAATACTTGAGATTGGGCTTGTTACGGTGAGTATCTCATAGGAGTCTTGTTCAAGCCTTTGCGGAGATAGAGCGGTTGGATGCATGACATGCGGTGTTGATGGCTTCGCCCAAAAGTTGTATGGAGACTTGAACTCCGCCATCATGGTCCTTGCCGCATCCATCAACGTCGGTTCTTCCTCTCCACAACACCATTTTGTTGAGGGGTATATGGTGCCGAATATTGATGCTTGATCCCCTCTTCACTAAGAAGCTCATCCAGGGTGTAGTTCTTGAACTCGGTGCCGTTGTCACTTCTTATTGTCAAGATCTTTGCATTATGTTGACGTTGAGCTTCATTTGCAAAGTCGATAACAGTTGTTTGAGTCTCACTCTTCCTCTTGAAGAAGTATACCCAAGTGTACCTTGAATAATCATCCACAATCACCAAGCAATACTTTCTACCCCCAAGACTATCAAAGGATGGAGGTCCAAAGAGGTCCATGTGCAGGAGCTCCAAGGGTCTCTTCGAGTAGATGATAGTCGTGGGAGGGTGAGCCGTTCATGAAGCTTCCTTCGATACAAGCCTCGCAAGCACGATCTTTGGCAAAGCTAACATTTTTAGTCCACGGACATGGTCCCCTTGAGAAGACTTTGCAAAGATCTCATATTGACGTGGGCTAAACGGCGATGCCAAAGCCATCCCACGTCAACTTTAGCCATTAGGCATGTCGCAGTCTTAGTGGGTCGCTCCGAAAAGTTTATCACATAGAGACCGTTCTCGACATGCCCAACAAAGGCTACTTTAAGAGTCTTGCTCCACAAGAGGGCCATGGTATCAATGTCAAAGAAGGTGGCAAAGCCCATGAGTGCAAGTTGACGAACGGAAAGCAAATTGTATGCAAGGGACTCAACAAGCATGACTTTCTCGATCGTTAGATCATGAGAAATGACAACCTTGCCAAGACCCAATACCTTAGAATGTGAGGCATCACCCCACTCGACATTGGTGGGCATAGATGGGATCCTTTGCACGTCCACCACCATGTCCTTGCTCCCGGTCATATGATTTGTTGCTCCACTATCGAGCAACCATGATCCCCCACCGGAAGCAAACCCCTACAAGAGATCAATGCTTGGTTTTAGGTACCCATTTGGTAATGGGTCCTTTGATGTTAGTAACGAGGTTCTTAGGAACCCAAATAGACCATTCAATGTACTCATAAGAAGAACCAACAAATTTAGCATAAACACGCCCATCACTAGCACGACACAACACATATGAGGGGTTAAAGTCGCCGACTATGTTCATGGGGATGACGTTGTCCTTCTTGGCATTGCCACCCTTTGCACGGTTCTTCTTCTCCTTGGAAGCACCCTCTCCCTCCCTCACAAAAGTTTGCTTGAGAGGGGGAGTTTGCTTGGTCTTGTCATTCTTCTTCTTGCTCTTGGGCTTGGGTGCGAACCCAATCCCCTCCTTGGCCACAACTTCCTTTTGATTACTCAAAAGGTCGTTAAGGTTCTTCTCACCTTGTATGCATGTGACAAGGCCCTTTTCAAGTTGCTCCTTCGACTGAGCATTCTCCTCAACAAGATGCACATGCTCACAACAAGGGTTAGTAGCATTTGCATTATCAATCAATATCATATGAGGAAAGGTGGCTTTCTCCTTGGTTAGCTTCACTTGGAGTTGATCATGAGACTATTTGAGACTAGCATGAGCACCCTTCAAGACTTTGTGAGCCTTGTCGAGAATGTCAAAGTCCTCGTTGAGTCTAGCAAGATCAACTCCAAGATTTGCATTCTCGGAGCTAAGCACACGAGACACAACAAGAGCATGATCAAGGTCTTTCTTTAATTTAGCATGATCATCGTTGTATGACTCCTCAAGAGCCAAACGAAGACCACGCTCTTCCTCAAGAGCATTGGAAAGATCCGAAATCTCATCGGCATAGTCACGACTATGCCCTTCCATCTTAGAGATGGTTTCTTCATGAGCCTCAATCATGACATTGGCTTCACCAAGTTGTTCCAAGAGAGCAACGAAGTGCTTCTTGGATTTGCCCTTGAGTTTACTCATAAAGATCTCAAACTCATTCTCCTCCACATTAGTCCCCTCATGTTCATCAATGCAATCCGTCAAACAAGAATGATTGATGATGGTAGTTTTGATGTTGGGGGTTACCTTGTTGGTGGCTTTAGCCATGAGGCACTTGGCGGTGATGCTTTCATTGGGTGAATCGAAGAGAGACACCCGAGGAGTCGTTGCAATGGCAACGGAGGCCATGTCAACCGATTCACCATCTTCATCATCATCATCATCCTCATTGTACTCTTCTTGAACCACCAAAGCTTTGTGAGGAGTCTTCTTGGTGAAGTTGCTCTTGTTGGGGAAAGACTTGGCCTTGTCCTTACGGATGAGCTTGCCACCATTGTCTTCCCTCTTCTCATATGGGCACTCCGCAACAAAGTGACTCACATTGCCACAATTGAAACAAGTCATCACTCGTTGCTTGCCCTTAGAGCCACTTGAGTTGCTCTTGTTGAAGTTGGGCCTTGAGTTCTTCTTGCTCCAAAATTGCCTTGAAGCAAGGGCCATGTGTTCATGATAGTCATACATTGTATCTTCGAGGTTGCTCTCTTCTTCTTCCTCCTCTCCATCTTCTTTGACACAAATCTTGGCCTTCAAAGCGAGGTTGGGCTTCTTTGCTCTTTGGGAGCGAAGCACCGCATTGTCGGCGGTCTTGTCCAATATGCTCATAGCCACAAACTCATCCAACACATCACTTGAGGACAGGGTGTGGAAGTCCGGCCGTTGACGGATGACGGAGGACATGGCTTTGTGGTAGGGCATCATTGCCTTGAGGAATTTGCGCTTGATCCAGTTGTCATCCGTGTCCTTACTTCCATGATCCCGGAGGGAGACTGCTGAAGGAAATATGCCCTAGAGGCAATAATAAAGTTATTATTTATTTCCTTATTTCATGATAAATGTTTATTATTCATGCTAGAATTGTATTAACCGGAAACATGATACATGTGTGAATACATAGACAAACATATAGTCACTAGTATGCCTCTACTTGACTAGCTCATTAATCAAAGATGGTTATGTTTCCTAACCATAGACATGTGTTGTTATTTGATTAATGGGATCACATCATTAGGAGAATGATGTGATTGACATGACCCATTCCGTTAGCCTAGCACTTGATCGTTTAGTATATTGCTATTGCTTTCTTCATGACTTATACATGTTCCTGTAACTATGAGATTATGCAACTCCTGTTTACGGAGGAACACTTTGGGTTCTACCAAGCGTCACAACGTAATCTGGGTGATTATAAAGGAGTACTACAGGTGTCTCCAAAGGTACATGTTGGGTTGGCGATTTCGAGATTAGGTTTTGTCACTCCGATTGTCGGAGAGGTATCTCTGGGCCCTCTCGGTAATGCACATCACTATAAGCCTTGCAAGCAATGTAGCTAATGAGTTAGTTACGGAATGATGCATTACGTAACGAGTAAAGAGACTTGCCGATGAACGAGATTGAACTAGGTATTGGATACCGACGATCAAATCTCGGGCAAGTAACATACCGATGACAAAGGAACAACGTATGTTGTTATGCGGTTTGACCGATAAAGATCTTCGTAGAATATGTAGGAGCCAATATGAGCATCCAGGTTCCGCTATTGGTTATTGACCAAGAATAGTTCTAGGTCATGTCTACATAGTTCTCGAACCCGTAGGGTCCGCACGCAAGGTTTCGATGATGGTTATATTATGAGTTTATGAGTTTTGATGTACCGAAGGAGTTGAGTCCCGGATGAGATCGGGGACATGACGAGGAGTCTCGAAATGGTCGAGACGTAAAGATTGATATATTGGACGACTATATTCGGAGTTCGGAAAGGTTCCGAGTGATTCGGGTATTTTTCGGAGTATCGGAGAGTTACGGGAATTCGCCGGGGAGTATATGGGCCTTATTGGGCCATACGGGAATAGAGAAAAGAGGCCAAAAGGAAGGAGGCCTGCGCCCCCCCCCCTCCACCATATTCCACCTCGGTCATATCGTCGCAGAGTTTAGGCGAAGCCCTGCGCCGGTAGAGCATCATCATCGTCACCATGCCGTCGTGCTGACGGAACTCATCCCTGAGACTTTGCTGGATCGGAGTCCGGGGATCGTCATCGAGTTGAACGTGTGCTGAACTCGGAGGTGCCGTACGTTCGGTACTTGGATTGGTCGGATCGTGAAGACGTACGACTACATCAACCGCGTTGTCATAACGCTTCCGCTTACGGTCTACGAGGGTACGTGGACAATACTCTCCCCTCTAGTTGCTATGCCATCACCATGATCTTGCATGTGCGTAGGAATTTTTTTTTAAATTACTACGTTTCCCAACAATGGCATCCGAGCCTGGTTTTATGCGTAGATGTCATATGCACGAGTAGAACACAAGTAAGTTGTGGGCGATACAAGTCATACTGCTTACCAGCATGTCATACTTTGGTTCGGCGGTATTGTGAGATGAAGCGGCCCGGACCGACATTACGCGTACGCTTACGCGAGACTGGTTTCACCGTTGCAAGCACTCGTGCTTAAAGGTGACTGGCGGGTGTCTGTCTCTCTCACTTTAGTTGAACCGAGTGTGGCTACGCCCGGTCCTTGCGAAGGTTAAAACAACACCAACTTGACAAACTATCGTTGTGGTTTTGATGCGTAGGTAAGAACGGTTCTTGCTCAGCCCATAGCAGCCACGTAAAATTTGCAACAACAAAGTAGAGGACGTCTAACTTGTTTTTGCAGGGCATGTTGTGATGTGATATGGTCAAGATGTGATGCTATATTTTATTGTATGAGATGATCATGTTTTGTAACCGAAGTTATCGGCAACTGGCAGGAGCCATATGGTTGTCGCTTTATTGTATGAAATGCAAACGCCCTGTAATTGCTTTACTTTATCACTAAGCAGTAGCGATAGTCGTAGAAGCAATAGATGGCGTAACGACAACGATGCTACGATGGAGATCAAGGTGTCGCGCCGGTGACGATGGTGATCACGACGGTGCTTCGGAGATGGAGATCACAAGCACAAGATGATGATGGCCATATCATATCACTTATATTGATTGCATGTGATGTTTATCCTTTATGCATCTTATCTTGCTTTGATTGACGGTAGCATTTTAAGATGATCTCTCACTAAAATTATCAAGAAGTGTTCTCCCTGAGTATGCACCGTTGCAAAAGTTTTTCGTGCTGAGACACCACGTGATGATCGGGTGTGATAGGCTCTACGTTCAAATACAACAGGTGCAAAACAGTTGCACACGCGGAATACTCAGGTTAAACTTGACGAGCCTAGCATATACAGATATGGCCTCGAAACACGGAGACCGAAAGGTCGAACGTGAATCATATAGTAGATATGATCAACATATTGATGTTCACCGTTGAAACTACTCCATCTCACGTGACGATCGGACATGGTGTAGTTGATATGGATCACGTAATCACTTAGAAGATTAGAGGGATGTCTATCTAAGTGGGAGTTCTTAAGTAATATGATTAATTGAACTTTAATTTATCATGAACTTAGTCCTGGTAGTATTTTGCAAATTATGTTGTAGATCAATAGCTCGCGTTGTTGCTTCCCTATGTTTGTTGCTTTCATATGTTTATTTTAATATGTTCCTAGAGAAAACTGTGTTGAAAGATGTTAGTAGCAATGATGCGGATTGGATCCGTGATCTGAGGTTTATACTCATTGCTGCACAGAAGAATTATGTCCTTGATGCACCGCTAGGTGACAGACCTATTGCAGTAGCAGATCGAGGCGTTATGAGCGTTTGGCTAGCTCAATATGATGACTACTTGATAGTTTAGTGCACCATACTTAACGGCTTAGAATCGGGACTTCAAAGGCGTTTTGAGCGTCATGGACCATATGAGATGTTCCAGGAATTGAAGTTAAATATTTCAAGCAAATACCGAGTTGAGAGATATGAAGTCTCCAACAAGTTCTATAGCTAAAAGATGGAGGAGAATCGCTCAACTAGTGAGCACGTGCTCAGATTATGCAGGTACTACAATCGCTTGAATCAAGTGGGAGTTAATCTTCCAGATAAGATAGTGATTGACAGAGTTCTCTAGTCACCATCACCAAGTTAGTAGAACTTCGTGATGAACTATAATATGCAAGGGATAACGAAAACGATTCCCAAGCACTTCGTGATGCTGAAATCGACGAAGGTAGAAATCAAGAAAAACATCAAGTGTTGATGGTTGACAAGACCACTAGTTTCAAGAAAACGGCAAAGGGAAGAAGAGGAACTTCAAGAACAACGGCAAGCAAGTTGCTACTCAAGTGAAGAAGCCCAAGTCTAGTCCTAAGCCTGAGACTAAGTGCTTCTACTGCAAAGGGACTGGTCACTGGAAGTGGAACCGCCCCAAGTATTTGGCGGATAAGAAAGATGGCAAAGTGAATGTCGGGGAGAGCTGATCGTGTCCCACGAACACCTACGGGACCTGGGTCCCTTGTGGTTCGGAGGGGGGCGGAGATTGCACAAAGAGCGGATCGAGGCGATGCACACGAGCAGGTTTACCCAGCTTCGGAGCTCTCCGGAGAGATAATACTCCTACTGCTGCTTTTGTGGATTATCTTGTGTTCTTGCTTGGGAGCAAAGGGGGGCTACAAAACCTAGCCTGCGTGTGTGGTCTCGTATGAGTAGGATGAACTAAGCCGGAGCTGAACCGAACTGAACCCTTTCTACGTTGCACTTGGGCCTCCTTTTATAGGCACAAGGGGTCACCACATATGCCAAGTAGACAAGGGTAAAATAGTAAAAACATAGGTTGGTACACCGCTGCATGCACGGTACAGTAATCTATACCTAACTCGACGGCAAGGGACAAGAGTCATGAATGCCCGTCTCGATCGCCGAAACGAAGGTAACGAGGGACCGTCAAGTGCGCCTCCGTTTGCCACGATGGTAGCCTGTCAGCGCCGCTTATCGCTGCTCCCCGCTGGCTGCACAGCCCGTCGACACGCGTGCTTGGGAGAGCCCCGTGGTGACACGTTGGCGGGTGAGCTGGAGCGGAGATGAAGAGAGGTTGCCCGCCCCGGCAAGCGCCTTGCCGCGGCAGGAACCTTGTCGCGCTTGGGGGCTCGGCGCCCACCAAGCCTTCCCGGCAAGCTCCTCTTGCCGGGGCCTTGTTTCCTTCGCGCCCTAAGTGGCCTTCCCGGCAAGCTCCTCTTGCCGGGGTCTTGTTTTCTGAAGGGCCGCGGAGGGTCTTGGCAGATGTCAGGCCAGCCCTGCCGTGGGGCGCTGCAACTGTCCGTGCACGAGTTCGGGATACTAGGGTACCCCTACTCTAGTACACCGACAGGAGCCCCCGGGCCTGGGCCACACACGACGCCAAGCTCTATTGGGCCAGGCCCAAAACAGTGCACGGGCACGCGTGGTCTGGGTCCAAACCAAATCCACTCCGTATCCGCCGCGTTCCCCCGTAACGGCACGCGTCAATTGCGGCGTCATGGGGGAGGTAGGTGGCGTGCGAGGTCGCCTCACCTGTCGCCTCGGTTCCGCATCCCCGCCACGTGGCTCCCATGCTCTCGGGGTCGCGGACGGTGGAAGTGGGAAACTGGGCTGTTGCGAGCAGAGGCAGTAGGTCGGCCCTGATTCCCCGCCCTGATTCGCTGAGCGGGGCGGACGAGCCCCCACCTTGCTTCTTTAAAAAGAGCGGAAGGGGAGCGCAGAAGCCCGCACTCTCCCATCTCCTCCTTTCCTCAGCTTCTGCTCCCCTTTCTCTCATTCGTCATGGAGAAAGGGAGCCTTGGTTCTTCATCGGTGGCGGCGAGGGTCGCCGCTAGATAGCGCTCCCCTCCCAACCCCACGCCCGGGGTGGCAGGACCAGCCACAAGAGGAAGAGGGAGGGGGCGAGGTCGCGGACGAGGTCGAGGCGCCGGGAAGAAGAGGACGGGCGGCGCCGTCTCCGCCTCCCATGGCGGTTCCCCTCCTGCGGCCGGTCCATACGGGGACGACCCTTGCGAGTTCGTCGTCAGGCTGCGCCGGGCGCCTCGTCGCCGCCTCCGGCTTCCAGCTCCGTTCATGCGCGATGGAGTCGGATCCGCCGAGACATCGAGACTGCACATGAGGGCTGTGGAATCAGCGGCATGCGAGTCCGTGTTGTATTCCCAGCCCTAATGTGATGTATCTTGATCGTGGGTGGAAGACGTTCACTCGCATCCACAGCTTGAGGGCGGGTTTACCCTCCATTTTAAGTTAATGGAGGGTGATCTCCTCTCCGTCAAGGTCTTCGGGATCTCGGCACTTTCGGGCGAAGTGCTGCGTGGATAGCTCCTCGACAGCGAAGATTCCCCCTCGGCGAGTGACGAGGAGGAGAGCGACAGCGACGACGAGGGTAGCGGGCCTGATTAGTTGTCGGGCGCTGCCGTGCGTCACCGGCGACCCCATCATCCGTCGCGGCTCCTTGAACTCCGAAGTGCGTCTCCTTGGGGCGTGGCGAGGGAGGCTGCGGAAGGGAAGAGGATGGCGACAAGGCCGTCAAGTCGGAGTACGAGGGCGTAGTGCCCTCGACAGCGTGCTGACGTCCTGCCGCCCCGTCTTCGAGCCCCGGCAAGCGCCTTGCCACGGCAGGAACCTTGTCGCGCTTGGGGGCTCGACGCCCACCAAGCCTTCCCGGCAAGCTCCTCTTGCTGGGGCCTTGTTTCCTTCGCGCCCTGAGTGGCCTTCCCGGCAAGCTCCTCTTGCCGGGGTCTTGTTTTCTGAAGGGCCGCGGAGGGTCTTGGCAGATGTCGGGCCAGCCCCTGCCGTAGGGCTGCAGAATGTCTGCGGTGCGAGTTCGGGATACTAGGTACCCTACTCTAGTACACCGACAAAGTGAACAAGGGTATATTTGATATACAGGTTATTGATGTGTGCCTTACTAGTGTTTATAGTAGCCCTGAGTATTTGATACTTGTTCGGTTGCTAAGATTAGTAACTCAAACAGGAGTTCTGAGAATAAGCGAAACTAGTTGAAGGGAAGTGACGATGAGTGTTGGAAGTAGTTCCAAGATTGATATGATCATCATCACACACTCCCTATACTTTCGGGATTAGTGTTAAACCTAAATAAATGTTATTTGGCGTTTGCGTTGAGCATGAATATGATTTGATCATGTTTATTGCAATACGGTTATTCATTTAAAGTCATAGAATAATTGTTGTTCTGTTTACATGAATAAAACCTTCAATGGTCATACACCCAATGAAAATGGTTCGTTGGATCTCGATCGTAGTGATACACATATTCATAATATTGAAACCAAAAGATGCAAAGTTAATAATGATAGTGCAACTTGTTCGTGGCACTGCCGCTTAGGTCATATTGGTGTAAAGCGCATGAAGAAACTCCATGCTAATGGACTTTTGGAATCACTTGATTATGAATCACTTGATGCTTGCGAACCATGCCTCATGGGCAAGATGACTAAGACTCCGTTCTCCGGAACTATGGAGCGAGCAACTGATTTGTTGGAAATCATACATACTGATGTTTGTGGTCCAATGAATGTTGAGGTTCGCGGCGGGTATCGTTATTTTCTCACCTTCACAGATGATTTGAGCAGATATGGGTATATCTACTTGATGAAACATAAGTCTGAAATAGTTGAAAGGTTCAAAGAATTTCAGAGTGAAGTGGAAAATCATCATAACAAGAAAATAAAGTTTCCTCGATCTGATCGTAGAGATGAATATTCGAGTTACGAGTTTGGTCTTCATTTGAAACAATGTGAAATAGTTTCGCAACTCACGCCATATGGAACACCACAGCATAATAGTGTGTCCGAAAGTCGTAACCGCACTTTATTGGATATGGTGCGATCTATGATATCTCTTCTCGGTTTACCACTATCGTTTTGGGGTTATGCATTAGAGACAGCTGCATTCACGTTTAAATAGGGCACCATCTAAATCCATTGAGACGACACCGTATGAACTATGGTTTAGCAATAAACCTAAGCTGTCGTTTCTTAAAGTTTGGGGTTGCAATGCTTATGTGAAAAAGTTTCAACCTGATAAGCTCGATCCCAAATCGGAGAAGTGCGTCTTCATAGAATACCTAAAGGTAAATATTGGGTACACCTTCTATCACAGATCCGAAGGCAAGTTATTCGTTGCTAAGATGGATCCTTTCTAGAGAAGAAGTTTCTCTCGAAAGAAGTGAGTGGGAGGAAAGTAGAACTTGATGAGGTAATTGTACCTTCTCCTTATTGGAAAGTAGTTCATCACGTAAATCAGTTCCGATGATTCCTACACCAATTAGTGAGGAAGTTAATGATGATGATCATGAAACTTCATATCAAGTTGCTACCAAACCTCGTAGGTCTTCTAGAGTAAGATCCGCACTGAGTGGTACGGTAATCATGTTCGGAAGTCATGTTACTAGACCATGATGAACTTACGAACTATGAGGAAGCGATGATGAGCCCAGATTCATGAAATTGCTTGAGGCCATAAAATCTGAGATAGGATCCATATATAAGAACAAAGTGGGGACTTTGGTTGACCTGCTCGATGATCGCAAGTCAAGTAAATGGATCTTCAAGAGGAAGACAGACAACGATAGTAGTGTTACTATCTACAAAGCTCGACTTGTTGCAAAAGGTTTTCGACAAGTTCAAGGTGTTGACTACAATGAGATTTTCTCAACTCTAGCGTTGCTTAAAGTCTGTCCGAATCATGTTAGCAATTGCCACATTTTATGAAATCTGGCAAATGGATGTAAAAACAACATTCTTTAATGGATTTATTAAAGAAGAGTTGTATATGATGCAACCAGAAGGTTTTGTCAATCCTAAAGGAGCTAACAAAATGTGCAAGCTCCAACAATCCATCTATGGACTGGTGCAAGCATCTCAGAGTTGGAATACACGCTTTGATAAGTTGATCAAAGCATATAGTTTTATCTGAGACTTGCGGTGAAGCCTGTATTTACAATAAAGTGAGTGGGAGCACTACCGCCTTTTTGATAAATATATGTGAGTAACATATTGTTGATCGAAATGATGTATAATTTTTACGGAAAGCATAAAGGAGTATTTGAAAGGAGTTCTTTAAAAGAAAGACCTCAGTAAAGCTACTTACATATTGAGCATCAAGATCTATTGAGATAGATCAAGACGCTTGATAAGTTTTTCAATAAGTACATACCTTGTCAAGATTTTGAAGTAGTTCAAAATGGAACAGTCAAAGAAAAGTTCTTGCTTGTGTTACAAACGTGTGATATTGAGTAAGACTCAAATCCCGACCACGGCAGAAAATAGAAAAGAGAATGAAAGTCATTCCCTATGCCTCAGTCATAGGTTCTATAAAGTATGCTATGCTATGTACTGGACCTATTGTATACCTTGCTCTGAATTTGGCAAGGAGTACAATAGTGATCTAGGAGTAGATCACTGGACATTGGTCAAGAACATCCTTAGTGAGGACTAAGGAAATATTTCTCGATTATGGAGGTGATAAAAGAGCCCGTCGTAAAGAGTTACATCAATGGAAGCTTTTTACACTGATCCAGATGACTCTAAGTCTCAATCTGGATACATATTGAAAGTGGGAGCAATTAGCTAGAGTAGCTCCGCAAGAGCATTGTAGACATAGAATATTTGCAAAATACATACGGCTCTGAATGTGACAGACCCGTTGACTAAGCTTCTCTCAGGAGCAAAACATGATCATACCTTAGTACTCTTTGGGTGTTAATCACATAGCGATGTGAACTAGATTATTGACTCTAGTAAACCCTTTGGGTGTTGGTCACATGACGATGTGAACTATGGGTGTTAATCACATACAGATGTGAATATTAGTGTTGAATCACATGATGATGTGAACTAGATTATTGACTCTAGTGCAAGTGGGAGACTGAAGGAAATATGCCCTAGAGGCAATAATAAAGTTATTATTTATTTCCTTATTTCATGATAAATGTTTATTATTGATGCTAGAATTATATTAACCGGAAACATGATACATATGTGAATACATAAACAAACATATAGTCACTAGTATGCCTCTACTTGACTAGCTCATTAATCAAAGATGGTTATGTTTCCTAACCATAGACATGTGTTGTTATTTGATTAATGGGATCACATCATTAGGAGAATGATGTGATTGACATGACCCATTCCGTTAGCCTGGCACTTGATCGTTTAGTATATTGCTATTGCTTTCTTCATGACTTATACATGTTCCTGTAACTATGAGATTATGCAACTCCGTTTACGGAGGAACACTTTGGTGCTACCAAGCGTCTGGCGTGCTGGGTGAGTATAAAGGAGTACTACAGGTGTCTCCAAAGGTACATGTTGGGTTGGCGTATTTGAGATTAGGTTTTGTCACTCCGATTGTCGGAGAGGTATCTCTCGGCCCTCTCGGTAATGCACATCACTATAAGCCTTGCAAGCAATGTAGCTAATGAGTTAGTTACGGAATGATGCATTACGTAACGAGTAAAGAGACTTGCCAGTAACGAGATTGAACTAGGTATTGGATACCGACGATCAAATCTCGGGCAAGTAACATACCGATGACAAAGGGAACAACGTATGTTGTTATGCGGTTTGACCGATAAAGATCTTCGTAGAATATGTAGGAGCCAATATGAGCATCCAGGTTCCTCTATTGGTTATTGACCAAGAATAGTTTTACGTCATGTCTACATAGTTCTCGAACCCGTAGGGTCCCACGCTTAAGGTTTCGATGATGGTTATATTATGAGTTTATGAGTTTTGATGTACTGAAGGAGTTCGAGTCCCGGATGAGATCGGGGACATGACGAGGAGTCTCGAAATGGTCAAGGCGTAAAGATTGATATATTGGATGACTATATTCGAGTTCGGAAAGGTTCCGAGTGATTCGGTATTTTTGAGTATCGGAGAGTTACGGAATTCGCCGGGAGTATATGGGCCTTATTGGGCCATACGGGAATAGAGGAAGAGGCCAAAGGAAGGAGGCCTGCGCCCCCTCTGGTCCGGGTGGACAAGGGCGCAGCCCCTTTCCTTATTCCTCTCCCCTCTTTCCCTTCTCCTACTCCAACAAGGGAGGTGGAATCCTACTAGGACTAGGAGTCCTAGTAGGACTCCACACTTGGCGCGCCCCCTCCTAGGGCCGGCCTCCTCCCCCCTTGCTCCTTTATATACGAGGGTAGGGGGACACCCCATGACACACAAGTTGATCTACGGATCGTTCCTTAGCCGTGTGCAATGCCCCCCTCCACCATATTCCACCTCGGTCATATCGTCGCAGAGTTTAGGCGAAGCCCTGCGCGATGAGAGCATCATCATCGCCACCACGCCGTCGTCTTGTGGAACTCATCCCCGAGACTTTGCTGGATCGGAGTCCGGGGATCGTCATCGAGCTGAACGTGTGCTGAACTCGGAGGTGCTGTACGTTCGGTACTTGGATCGGTCGGATCGTGAAGGCGTCGACTACATCAACAGCGTTGTCATAACGCTTCGCCACGGTCTCACGAGGGTGCGTGGACAATACTCTCCCCTCTCGTTGCTATGCCATCACCATGATCTTGCGTGTGCGTAGGATTTTTTTTTTGAAATTACTACGTTTCCCAACAGTGGCATCCGAGCCTGCTTTTATGCGTAGATGTCATATGCACGAGTAGAACACAAGTAAGTTGTGGGCGATACAAGTCATACTGCTTACCAGCATGTCATACTTTGGTTCAGCGGTATTGTGAGATGAAGCGGCCCGGACCGACATTACAGCAGACGCTTCGCGAGATTGGTTTCACCGTTGCAAGCACTCGTGCTTAAAGGTGACTGGCGGGTGTCTGTCTCTCTCACTTTAGTTGAACCGAGTGTGTCTACGCCCGGTCCTTGCGAAGGTTAAAACAACACCAACTTGACAAACTATCGTTGTGGTTTTGATGCGTAGGTAAGAACGGTTCTTGCTCAGCCCATAGCAGCCACGTAAAATTTGCAACAACAAAGTAGATGACGTCTAACTTGTTTTTGCAGGGCATGTTGTGATGTGATATGGTCAAGACGTGATGCTATATTTTATATGAGATGATCATGTTTTGTAACCGAAGTTATCGGCAACTGGCAGGAGCCATATGGTTGTCGCTTTATTGTATGAAATGCAAACGCCCTGTAATTGCTTTACTTTATCACTAAGCAGTAGCGATAGTCGTAGAAGCAATAGATGGCGAACGACAACGATGCTATGATGGAGATCAAGATGTCGCTACCGGTGGCGATGGTGATCACGACGGTGCTTGGAGATGGAGATCACAAGCACAAGATAATGATGGCCATATCATATCACTTATATTGATTGCATGTGATGTTTATCCTTTATGCATCTTATCTTGCTTTGATTGGCGGTAGCATTTTAAGATGATCTCTCACTAAAATTATCAAGAAGTGTTCTCCTGAGTATGCACCGTTGCGAAAGTTCTTCTTCTTTGAGACACCACGTGATGATCGGGTGTGATAGGCTCTACGTTCAAACACAACGGGTGCAAAACAGTTGCACACGCAGAATACTCAGGTTAAACTTGACGAGCCTAGCATATACAGATATGGCCTCGGAACACGGAGACCAAAAGGTCGAACGTGAATCATATAGTAGATATGATCAACATATTGGTGTTCACCGTTGAAACTACTCCATCTCACGTGACGATCGGACATGGTGTAGTTGATATGGATCACGTAATCACTTAGAAGATTAGAGGGATGTCTATCTAAGTGGGAGTTCTTAAGTAATATGATTAATTGAACTTTAATTTATCATGAACTTAGTCCTGGTAGTATTTTGCAAATTATGTTGTAGATCAATAGCTCGCGTTGTTGCTTCCCTATGTTTGTTGCTTTCATATGTTTATTTTAATATGTTCCTAGAGAAAACTGTGTTGAAAGATGTTAGTAGCAATGATGCGGATTGGATCCGTGATCGAGGTTTATACTCATTGCTGCACGGAAGAATTATGTCCTTGATGCACCGCTAGGTGACGGACCTATTGCAGGAGCAGATCGGGCGTTATGAGCGTTTGGCTAGCTCAATATGATGACTACTTGATAGTTTAGTGCACCATACTTAACGGCTTAGAATCGGGACTTCAAAGGCGTTTTGAGCGTCATGGACCATATGAGATGTTCCAAGAATTGAAGTTAAATATTTCAAGCAAATACCGAGTTGAGAGATATGAAGTCTCCAACAAGTTCTATAGCTAAAAGATGGAGGAGAATCGCTCAACTAGTGAGCACGTGCTCAGATTATGCAGGTACTACAATCGCTTGAATCAAGTGGGAGTTAATCTTCCAGATAAGATAGTGATTGACAGAGTTCTCTAGTCACCATCACCAAGTTAGTAGAACTTCGTGATGAACTATAATATGCAAGGGATAACGAAAACGATTCCCAAGCACTTCGTGATGCTGAAATCGACGAAGGTAGAAATCAAGAAAAACATCAAGTGTTGATGGTTGACAAGACCACTAGTTTCAAGAAAACGGCAAAGGGAATAAGGGGAACTTCAAGAACAACGGCAAGCAAGTTGCTACTCAAGTGAAGAAGCCCAAGTCTAGTCCTAAGCCTGAGACTAAGAGCTTCTACTGCAAAGGGACTGGTCACTGGAAGTGGAACTGCCCCAAGTATTTGGCGGATAAGAAAGATGGCAAAATGAACAAGGGTATATTTGATATACAGGTTATTGATGTGTGCCTTACTAGTGTTTATAGTAGCCCTGAGTATTTGATACTTGTTAGGTTGCTAAGATTAGTAACTCAAACAGGAGTTCTAGAATAAGCAGAAACTAGTTGAAGGGGAAGTGACGATGAGTGTTGGAAGTAGTTCCAAGATTGATATGATCATCATCACACACTCCCTATACTTTCGGGATTAGTGTTAAACCTAAATAAATGTTATTTGGTGTTTGCGTTGAGCATGAATATGATTTGATCATGTTTATTGCAATACGGTTATTCATTTAAAGTCGTAGAATAATTGTTGTTCTGTTTACATGAATAAAACCTTCAATGGTCATACACCCAATGAAAATGGTTCGTTGGATCTCGATCGTAGTGATACACATATTCATAATATTGAAACCAAAAGATGCAAAGTTAATAATGATAGTGCAACTTGTTTGTGGCACTGCCGCTTAGGTCATATTGGTGTAAAGCGCATGAAGAAACTCCATGCTAATGGACTTTTGGAATCACTTGATTATGAATCACTTGATGCTTGCGAACCATGCCTCATGGGCAAGATGACTAAGACTCCGTTCTCCGGAACTATGGAGCGAGCAACTGATTTGTTGGAAATCATACATACTGATGTTTGTGGTCCAATGAATGTTGAGGCTCGCGGCGGGTATCGTTATTTTCTCACCTTCACAGATGATTTGAGCAGATATGGGTATATCTACTTGATGAAACATAAGTCTGAAATAGTTGAAAGGTTCAAAGAATTTCAGAGTGAAGTGGAAAATCATCATAACAAGAAAATAAAGTTTCTGTGATCTGATCGTAGAGATGAATATTCGAGTTACGAGTTTGGTCTTCATTTGAAACAATGTGAAATAGTTTCGCAACTCACGCCATATGGAACACCACAGCATAATAGTGTGTCCGAAAGTCGTAACCGCACTTTATTGGATATGGTGCGATCTATGATATCTCTTCTCGGTTTACCACTATCGTTTTGGGGTTATGCATTAGAGACAGCTGCATTCACGTTTAAATAGGGCACCATCTAAATCCATTGAGACGACACCGTATGAACTATGGTTTAGCAATAAACCTAAGCTGTCGTTTCTTAAAGTTTGGGGTTGCAATGCTTATGTGAAAAAGTTTCAACCTGATAAGCTCGAGCCCAAATCGGAGAAGTGCGTCTTCATAGAATACCTAAAGTTAACTATTGGGTACACCTTCTATCACAGATCCGAAGGCAAGTTATTCGTTGCTAAGATGGATCCTTTCTAGAGAAGAAGTTTCTCTCGAAAGAAGTGAGTGGGAGGAAAGTAGAACTTGATGAGGTAATTGTACCTTCTCCCTTATTGGAAAGTAGTTCATCACAGAAATCAGTTCCAGTGATTCCTACACCAATTAGTGAGGAAGTTAATGATGATGATCATGAAACTTCATATCAAGTTGCTACCAAACCTCGTAGGTCTTCTAGAGTAAGATCCGCACCAGAGTGGTACGGTAATCATGTTCTGGAAGTCATGTTACTAGACCATGATGAACTTACGAACTATGAGGAAGCGATGATGAGCCCAGATTCCGCGAAATGGCTTGAGGCCATAAAATCTGAGATAGGATCCATATATAAGAACAAAGTGGGGACTTTGGTTGACCTGCTCGATGATCAGCAAGTCAAGTAAATGGATCTTCAAGAGGAAGACAGACACTGATAGTAGTGTTACTATCTACAAAGCTCGACTTGTTGCAAAAGGTTTTCGACAAGTTCAAGGTGTTGACTACAATGAGATTTTCTCAACTCTAGCGTTTCTTAAAGTCTGTCCGAATCATGTTAGCAATTGCCACATTTTATGAAATCTGGCAAATGGATGTAAAAACAACATTCTTTAATGGATTTATTAAAGAAGAGTTGTATATGATGCAACCAAAAGGTTTTGTCAATCCTAAAGGAGCTAACAAAATGTGCAAGCTCCAGCAATCCATCTATGGACTGGTGCAAGCATCTCAGAGTTGGAATACACGCTTTGATAAGTTGATCAAAGCATATAGTTTTATACAGACTTGCGGTGAAGCCTGTATTTACAATAAAGTGAGTGGGAGCACTACCGCCTTTTTGATAAATATATGTGAGTAACATATTGTTGATCGAAATGATGTATAATTTTTCGGAAAGCATAAAGGAGTATTTGAAAGGAGTTCTTTAAAGAAAGACCTCGGTAAAGCTACTTACATATTGAGCATCAAGATCTATTGAGATAGATCAAGACGCTTGATAAGTTTTTCAATAAGTACATACCTTGTCAAGATTTTGAAGTAGTTCAAAATGGAACAGTCAAAGAAAAGTTCTTGCCTGTGTTACAAACGTGTGATATTGAGTAAGACTCAAATCCCGACCACGGCAGAAAATAGAAAAGAGAATGAAAGTCATTCCCTATGCCTCAGTCATAGGTTCTATAAAGTATGCTATGCTATGTACCAGACCTATTGCATACCTTGCTCTGAATTTGGCAAGGGAGTACAATAGTGATCTAGGAGTAGATCACTGGACATTGGTCATGAACATCCTTAGTGAGGACTAAGGAAATATTTCTCGATTATGGAGGTGATAAAAGAGCCCGTCGTAAAGAGTTACATCAATGCAAGCTTTTTACACTGATCCAGATGACTCTAAGTCTCAATCTGGATACATATTGAAAGTGGGAGCAATTAGCTAGAGTAGCTCCGTGCAGAGCATTGTAGACATAGAATATTTGCAAAATACATACGGCTCTGAATGTGACATACCCGTTGACTAAGCTTCTCTCAGGAGCAAAACATGATCATACCTTAGTACTCTTTGGGTGTTAATCACATAGCGATGTGAACTAGATTATTGACTCTAGTAAACCCTTTGGGTGTTGGTCACATGACGATGTGAACTATGGGTGTTAATCACATACAAATGTGAATATTAGTGTTGAATCACATGATGATGTGAACTAGATTATTGACTCTAGTGCAAGTGGGAGACTGAAGGAAATATGCCCTAGAGGCAATAATAAAGTTATTATTTATTTCCTTATTTCATGATAAATGTTTATTATTCATGCTAGAATTGTATTAACCGGAAACATGATACATGTGTGAATACATAGACAAACATATAGTCACTAGTATGCCTCTACTTGACTAGCTCATTAATCAAAGATGGTTATGTTTCCTAACCATAGACATGTGTTGTTATTTGATTAATGGGATCACATCATTAGGAGAATGATGTGATTGACATGACCCATTTCGTTAGCCTAGCACTTGATCGTTTAGTATATTGCTATTGCTTTCTTCATGACTTATACATGTTCCTGTAACTATGAGATTATGCAACTCCGTTTACGGAGGAACACTTTGGTGCTACCAAACGTCACAACGTAATCTGGGTGATTATAAAGGAGTACTACAGGTGTCTCCAAAGGTACATGTTGGGTTGGCGTATTTGAGATTAGGTTTTGTCACTCCGATTGTCGGAGAGGTATCTCTGGGCCCTCTCGGTAATGCACATCACTATAAGCCTTGCAAGCAATGTAGCTAATGAGTTAGTTACGGAATGATGCATTACGTAACGAGTAAAGAGACTTGCCGAGAACGAGATTGAACTAGGTATTGGATACCGACGATCAAATCTCGGGCAAGTAACATACCGATGACAAAGGGAACAACGTATGTTGTTATGCGGTTTGACCGATAAAGATCTTCGTAGAATATGTAGGAGCCAATATGAGCATCCAGGTTCCGCTATTGGTTATTGACCAAGAATAGTTCTAGGTCATGTCTACATAGTTCTCGAACCCGTAGGGTCCGCACGCTTAAGGTTTCGATGACAGTTATATTATGAGTTTATGAGTTTTGATGTACCGAAGGAGTTCGGAGTCCCGGATGAGATCGGGGACATGACGAGGAGTCTCGAAATGGTCGAGGCGTAAAGATTGATATATTGGACGACTATATTCGGAGTTCGGAAAGGTTCAGTGATTCGGTATTTTTGAGTATCGGAGAGTTACGGAATTCGCCGGGAGTATATGGGCCTTATTGGGCCATACGGGAATAGAGGAAAGAGGCCAAAGGAAGGAGGCCTGCACCCCCTCTGGTCCGATTGGACAAGGCGCAGCCCCTTTCCTTATTCCTCTCCCCTCTTTCCCTTCTCCTACTCCAACAAGGGAGGTGGAATCCTACTAGGACTAGGGAGTCCTAGTAGGACTCCACACTGGCGCGCCCTCCTAGGGCGGCCTCCTCCCCTTGCTCCTTTATATACGGGGGCAGGGGGACACCCCATGACACACAAGTTGATCTACGGATCGTTCCTTAGCCGTGTGCGATGCCCCCCTCCACCATATTCCACCTCGGTCATATCGTCGCAGAGTTTAGGCGAAGCCCTGCGCCAGTAGAGCATCATCATCATCACCACGCCGTCGTGCTGACGGAACTCATCCCCGAGACTTTGCTGGATCGGAGTCCGGGGATCGTCATCGAGCTGAACGTGTGCTGAACTCGGAGGTGCCGTACGTTCGGTACTTGGATCGGTCGGATCGTGAAGACATCGACTACATCAACAGCGTTGTCATAGCGCTTCGCCACGGTCTCACGAGGGTACGTGGACAATACTCTCCCCTCTCGTTGCTATGCCATCACCATGATCTTGCGTGTGCGTAGGATTTTTTTTTGAAATTACTACGTTTCCCAACAACTGCAAGCTTGGTTACTCTCTGATAGAGCTCACGAGGTTCTTCTTCTTCTTTCATTGCAAACTCACCGGCTCCATCTTGGACCACTTCATAATTGGAACGTTGAATGCTTGCGCTTCCTCGATAAAGGGAAACCACCTTGAGCCAAGCATCTTTGTCAAGGGAGTAGGGCCGGAGATGAGGGAGGTCTTCGGGAAGGATTGCTTCTTGGATGATGAAGAGAGCATTCTCATTGAATTGATGGTCCATGACTTCTCTTGGAGAAAAGTTGCTCGAGTCATGCGGATAGAAACCTTCTTCAATGATTCTCCAAAGGTTAGTGTTCACATGATTTAAATGACGCTTAAAACGATAGACCCAAGAATCAAAATCCTCCTTTTAATCAACCTTAGGTGGTGGACCGGCATGATTCAAATGAGTGGAAGGAATCGGTCCACCATAAACGGGAGGAGGTTGCACATGGGCAAAGGTGCCGGTGCCATTCTTACCACTAGACGAGGGGGCTTTTCACTAGTAGCTTCCCCCTTATCGGAGTTAGCATCCGCTCCCGTGTTGGCGGGATCACCCACTTTCACGGGTGCGGTGGGAAGTTTAAGCCCTTCTAGGAATTCCTTAAACATGTCCTTGACCTCGGTCGTCATGGAGTTTTTCAATGTGTCCAACGCCACATTGAATTCCTCACGAGAGATCGAGGTACCCCCATCTCCCGTAGATGATATCGGATTCACAGCGGAGTGCTCCCCCACATCATCTACGACGTCAACCATACTCTTCGGACGGTAAAGTCCTTAAAAAGAGACGAGGCTCTGATACCAATTGAAAGGATCGATATGTTTGACTAGAGGGGGGAATAGGCAACTAACAATTTTTAAGCTTTTCTTTACCAAATTAAACTTTGCAACAAAATAGGTTGTCTAGATGTGCAACTAAGTGAGCAACCTATATGATGCAATAACAACTAGCACATAAGCAAGCAATGGATGTAACACAAGTAGGCTTGCAAAAGTAAAGGCACGAATTAACCAAGAGTGGAGCCGGTGGAGACGAGGATGTGTTACCGAAGTTCCTTCCTTTTAAGGGGAAGTACATCTCCGTTAGAGCGGTGTGGAGGCACAATGCTCCCCAAGAAGCCACTAGGGCCACCGTATTCTCCTCACGCCCTCACACAATGCGAGATGTCGTGATTCCACTAATGGTGCCCTTGAAGGCGGCAACCGGACCTTTACAAACAAGGTTGGGGCAATCTCCACAACAATTGGAGGCTCCCAACGAAACCACGAGGCTTCACCACAATGGAATATGGCCTCGAGGTGACCTCAACCGTCTAGGGTGCTCAAGCACCCAAGAGTAACAAAATCCACACTAGAAAGTTTGGGGGAACTAAATATCCTTTGGTGGAAGTGTAGATCTAGGTCTCCTCCTTCAAACCCTAGCAAATCAACAAGTTTGAGTGGCTAGAGAGAGAGAACGGGCAAGAAAGCCTGAGAGAATCAATGGAGGAGAGAGAGAGGTAAGAGGTGGGCGTGGTAGATGGAGGAACCACCTTATATAGCAACCCACAAAAATCCAACCGTTACTGCATTTTCAGTACTGCAGCGGTACAACCGCTCCTTGTCCCGGTACAACCGGGACTCACGATGTAGCTGCAGAACCCTACCAGGCGGTACAACCGGACCATCGGGCGGTAGTACCGGTCATTAGCAAATAACCGGACCAACCGGGCCACCACCGCCCAGCCACCGCATCAAAACAGAATCCTGACCGGTACATGGGCGGTGCATGGCCGGAACAACCGCCTGGCCTTGAGCGCTTGAGCGGCTAAGGTACGAGCGGAAGAACTGCTCGAACCTCCGGTTGTACTAGTTAAAAAGGAACAACCGGACCAACCGGGCCACCACCGCCCAGCCACCGCATCAAAACAGAATCCTGGCCGGTACATGGGTGGTGCATGGCCGGAACAACCGCTGCAGGTCTTTGCAGAGCAGTGGTGGTACCACCGCCGGAGGCAGCGGTACCACCGCTCGACAAAGGCAGATAAGCGTCAAGAGCCAGCGGTACAACCGCTCGGACGAGCGGTACAACCGCTGGGAAAACACAGCAAGGATTAGATCAAGATGGAGGCACACTCTTGAAAAAAGAGGGGTGAAGGAGGTGTACGTGAATGGAATCCCCTATACTCCCCAAAGTGGATTCCCTCTTGATAGTACGGGATCCCTACGACCAAAGAGATAAAAAGCGTAGAGGATTCCGTCTTCAAACGATTCCTTCGAGAGAGAACCACCAACCGACGAAAGCCTAATCATTGAGAACCTGAAACATTTAGCACAGGATTAGACCAACAAAGGGTTGTCATCATCATCCAAAACATAAGGTAGGGAAATGCCCTTTCACACGGTTCTTTCACCCCGTGATGTAATAACTCATTATGATGTAAAAACAATCTCTAAATTCCCGTTGTATGAAAACTTGTGTAAAGGTGTATGAAATACAACATGAAATACAAAAGAAATAAAATACTAAATAATATTAGTAGCGCAGGCATGGAGGAGCGCTACTACTAATTACCAGCAGCACTGCTCTGGAGAAGCGCTACTACTATATCAATTTAGCAGTAGCGCGGGTCTAGGCATGCTACTGCTAAGCTTTAGCTGTAGCGCCTTATCAGTAGCGCTCCTGGCCGCGCTACTGATAGGCCTAAAACCCGCGCTGCTGCTAGGCTTTTCCTACTGCCACATACCCTAGTCAATTCGGTCTCACCGATGGGATCTCGGTCTCACCGAGATGGGCTTGCAAACTCTCTGTTGCCTGTTGCAATAACTTCGGTCTTACCGAGATTTGTAATCGGTCTCACCGAGTTTGCTTGACCAACTCTCTGGTCAGCTTATTACTAAAATCGGTCCCACCGAGTTTGTGTAATCGGTCAAACCGAGATGAGGTTTTACCCCAACCCTAGCACATCGGTCCCACCGATTTGATCATATCGGTCCCACCGAAATGCCTAACGGTCATATTATCAACTAAATCGGTCTGGCCGAGTTTTCTGATTCGGTCCCACTGAGTTTGGTGATTTGTGTGTAACGGTTAGATTTTGTGTGGAGGCCATATATACCCCTCCACCCACTCTTCATTCGTGAGGAGAGCCATCAGAACATGCCTACACTTCCAGCATACATTTTCTGAGAGAGAACCACCTACTCATGTTTTGAGGTCAAGATATTCCATTCCAATCACAAAAATCTTGATCTCTAGCCTTCTCCAACTTGCTTTCCACTCAAATCATCTTTCCACCAAATCCAAATCTGTGTGAGAGAGTTGAGTGTTGGGGAGACTATCATTTGAAGCACAAGAGCAAGGAGTTCATCATCAACACACCGTCTATTACCTTTTGGAGAGTGGTGCCTCTTAGTTTGGTTAGGTGTCACTTGGGAGCCTCCGTCAAGATTGTGGAGTTGAACAAAGGAGTTTGTACGGGCAAGGAGATCGGCTACTTCGTGAAGATCTACCCTAGTGAGGCAAGTCCTTCGTGGGCGATGGCCATGGTGGGATAGACAAGGTTGCTTCTTCGTGGACCCTTCATGGGTGGAGCCCTCCGTGGACTCGTGCAACCATTACCCTTCGTGGGTTGAAGTCTCCATCAACGTGGATGTACGATAGCACCACCTATCGGAACCACGTCAAAAATCTCCGTGTCTCCAATTGTGTTTGCACACTCCAATCCCATCCCTTTACATTCTTGCACATTGTATGCTTTATTTCCGCCGCTCACATACTCTTGTCATGCTTGCTTGAATATATTATGAATGTTTAAACATGTGCTAAAACTCCACCTCACCTTGAAGAAATTAAAAACTGCCACTTTTCTTGCTAAGAGTCTATTCACCCCCTCTAGACACCTCTTCTTGATCCTTTCAGATGCCTATATACATGATCATTGCTTTGGGTATCATCATAACTATGAGCTTTTCTATCCACTACTGGAATCTGGCATTTTGCTGTCTGCCAACTCTTTGCCGTCTGCGAGCTGACGGCAAAGAGGTTCTTTGTCGTCCACTTTGAGGAAACAAACGGCAAAGAATGTGCTGATGGAAAAAATGGTATTTGCCGTCAGCTGCTTCTTTGTCGTTAGTCAGCTGACGACAAAGAGCTAAAAGGCAGACGGAAAAGAGCCAGGTGGGCCCCATAGGGCATGGCGTGGCTAGGTCAGCTTCTTTGCCGTCTACTAGTGGACGGCAAAGAGGTGACTACTTTGCCGACTGCTAGTAGACGACAATGTTCCTCCTTTGCCGTCCGCTAGCGGACGACAAAGAGGAGACGTGGGCCAGTCCCAATGGTCGCCCTATTTGCTGTCTGCTAGAAGACGGCAAAGAAGGCCCACTTAATGGGCGGCGTCGTCGTCTCACTCTCTCTCTCTCTCGCTCTCTCTCTCTCTCCCTCCCTCCCTCCCGCGCGCCTGCCTCTCCCCTCTTGTCGCCGCCGCCTGCCTCGGCCCGCCCCGCCCCAGGACCCAGCCCCGCACATCGGCCAGCCCGCCGCCGTCCAGCCCCACCGTGGCAGGTGCAGCCCCAACAGAGCCAGCGCGGCAGCCGCCCGCCAGCGATCTGTCGCGGACTCTTCCCCACGCCGCCCACCGCGCCCGTCACGGGACTCCTCCCCCGCCGCCTTGCCCCGCTCAGACTCCTCCCATGACCCCTGGCTGCCCGCCCACCGGCCGACCTCGCCGGAGCAAGGTTAGTTTTTTTCCATTTTTTTCCTTTTTTTGTTCTGTTTTTTCCTGTTTTGTTTTAGGTTAGTGTTTAGTTTTAGTTAGTGCTAGCTTTTAGTTAGTGCTAGGTTTTGTTTTAGTTAGTGCTAGGTTTAGGTTTATTTTTGATCTTTTAGGTTTAGGTTTAGGCTTAGATAAATAGAAGAGGAAGAAGAAAGATGAAAAGAAAAGTAGAAGAAGAGGCAAGTAGAAGAAGAAAAGAAGAATAAGAGGAAAAAGGAGAAGAGGAGGAGGAAGAAGAAGAATAAGAGGAAAAAGGAGAAGAGGAAGAAGAATAAGAAGGAGAAGAAGAAGAAGAAGAAGAAGGAGAAGAAGAAGAAGGAGAAGAAGAACAGGAAAAAGGAGAAGAAGAAGAAGGAGAAGAAGAAGAATAAGAAGAAGAAGAGGAGGAGAAGAAAGAAGAAGATGAAGAAATATGAGAGGAGGAGGAGAAGAAGAAGAAGAAGAGATAGGAGAGGAGAAGAAGAAGAAGAAGAAGAAGAAGAAGAAGAAGAAGAAGAAGAAGAAGAAGAAGAAGAAGAAGAAGAAGAAGAAGAAGAAGAAGAAGAAGAAGAAGAAGAAGAAGAAGAAGAAGACACCCCGACCCCGACACGACACCCCGACCCCGACACCCTGACCCCGACACGACACCCCGACACACCGGCACGACACCCTGACCCCGACACCCTGACCCCGACACGACACCCCGACACCCCGGCATGACACCCCGACCCCGACACCCCGACACCCTGACACCCGACCCTGACACCCCGTGACACCACACCCCGACCCCAACCCCGACCCCGACACCCTGACACCCGGCCCCGGCACGACACCCCGGCACGACACCTCGACCCCGACCACCGTCACCCCGACACCTGACACCCCGACCACCGACACCCCGACCCCGACCCCGACCACCGACACCCGACCCCGACACCCTGACACCACAACCACACCCCGACCCCGACCCCGACCACCGACACCCCGACCCCGACACCCTGACACCACAACCACACCCCGACCCCGATGGGGTCATATATTTGTGAATTATGATTTATGTTGTATATTTTTCGATTTTGTTATGCAAAACATCATATATATTTGTGTTGATCGACTGTATTTAAATGTGCAGTTGTTTCGTCGCTGCGAGGGTGTGGTGTTTGACGACCTCCCCGTGCGTTCGACGAGCTCCGCCCTGCGTTCGTTGGTGAGCACAAATGACATCTCCTCCTCCCCCCTTCATTTGCTCTGTTCCGGTCTTCGTGCCGATGAAACTTGCTAGCTATAGGTGTCAATCATGAATATGCGTAACCACTATGCGTCTCCTATTCGAAAGGGTTACATCTATGAATATGCATGCATTTGCATATTTATAATCGTGATTCTTTTGAATTGTCCAACGTTATCCATGGACAACCCGAGTATGTGTAGATTGGGTTCGTTTTCACATATGCTCTGCTTCGGATCCGATGCAGAATTTCGTCAGTGCCTCCTATTGTTCTCCGGGTACACATCCTCTCTGCTTATTGTCGAGACGTGTATTAGGAGAACAGCGGGGAGGTGCTGCCGAAATTTTGCGTCGGATCCGGAGCAGAGCATGGGAAAACGAACCCAATCTACACATACTCGGGTGGGATTAGGACCTATCTTTACCTATTAGTGTGTAGGTTGCATGGACGTAATAAAACTGACAAACTCCATTAACTGATGGATATGGTTTGCTTAATTATGTATATATTTCTTGTGTATACAGTAGGAAGTCAATATGAGTGATCGTGCATGGATGTACACCGGTTACACTAGTCAGAAAGTTTGGACCGAGGAATGGTTAACAAAAACCAAGGGGTTTGTTAGAGCCGCATTTGCAAATGGCCAGGAATTAAGCTGGTGCCCCTGTGTCCGGTGCAACAACTATAAAATGAGGGACGAGTTTGAAATGAGTAAAGACCTGCAGAAGTTTGGTTTTATGCCCGGTTACATGTTTTGGACATTACATGGTGAGTCTGCCCAACGTGCTAGAGCCGAGGTGGTTCGTCGTCGCACCGACGAGCATGATACCGGGACCGCAGGCATGGTGCAAGACTTCGATGATGCTCGGGACTCAGACGAGGAGATGGAGGAATCTACAAAGGCCTTCACTGAAATGTTGGAGTCCTCAAAACGTGCTCTCCACGAGCACACCGAGCTTTGTCAACTGGATGCCATCTCACCAATAATGTCTTTGAAGGCTCAATTCAACTTGGGCAGAGAATGCTACGACGCGATAATGACAGTATTCGGACGATTTCTACCCAAAGGCCATGTGCTACCTCCAAACCTGTACCAGTCAGACAAAATCCTCCGTGCTCTTAAGATGCCCTATGAGAAGATACATGCCTGTGAGAAAGGATGTGTCTTATTTAGGCTTCAGTATGAGGACTTGAACTATTGTCCCATTTGTAAGTCTTCCAGGTATGTTGTGGTAGACAACGGTATGGGTGAGAAGACGCAGACCAAAATACCCGTTAATGTTCTTCGGTATATGCCAATCGTAGCAAGACTTCAACGTCTTTTCATGGTCAAAGAGATGACCAGACAGATGACATGACACAAAACGGGCAAAAGAACCAAACTAGATGCAGATGGGAATGTGATGATGGTGCACACATCGGATGGTGAAGCATGGAAGCGCTTCAGTGCATTACATAAGGAAAGAACGACAGATCCAAGGCATCCTCGAGTCGCCGTCAGCACGGATGGGTTCAGTGTGTTTGGTCAGATGGCAGCCCAGTACTGTTGTTGGCCCATGTTTGTCATTCCACTCAATCTCCTCCCGGGCAGATTATGCAAAGAAAGAACATTTTCCTAATGTTGATAATTCCAGGGCCCTACTATCCGGAGAAGAATATGAATGTGTACATGCAGCCGCTTAGGAAGAATTGCAAGAAGCTTGGGATAATGGGTTCAAGACATACGACGCCTTTAGCAAAGAGAACTTCATAATGCGTGCCTAGTACATGTACTCGACGCATGACTTGCCGGCGTATGCGCTATTCGTTGGCTGGTGTGTGCATGGAAGGTTCCCGTGCCCCACATGCAAGGGAGCTCTTGAGTTTCCTTGGCTGACGGCGGGGCACAAGTATAGTTGCTTCGACTTGCATAGACCGTTTCTAGATCCTCGCCATAAGTTCAGGAAAGACAAGAAGAGAGTTGTCAAACACTCTGCACCATCTGCGTTGACAGGCCAACAGACCCTAGATCAGTTAAACGCTCTCGAGCCAGATCCAGAGCGTCCAGGGTATTTCAAGGGGTATAATAAGGAACACGCCTGGACTCACAAGACATGCTTCTGGGATCTGCCTTACTTCAAAGACCTCCTTTGCCCACACAACATCGACGTTATGTACACTAAAAAGAATATCGCTGAAGCCATTTTTGCTACATTGTTCGGCATAGAGGGGAAATCAAAGGATAATACTAAGGCTAGCTAGAGTCGATCAAGAGGAGCTATGCGATAGACCGTTACAAAACATGCAAGAACCGAAAGGAAAGCGGACTGGACGAAGCCAAAGGCATGGTTCAATCTTGGAAGGCCAGCTATGAAGGAAATTATTTTGTGGGTGAAAATGCAATTGATGTTCCCCGATGGGTATGCAACAAATCTAAAGAGGGGAGCTAGTCTTGAAAAATTGAAAATATTTGGTCTAAAAAGTCATGATTGGCACATATGGATTGAGCGGATAATGCTGGTGATGTTGCGTGGCTTCATCCCTGAGGATGAATGGCTAGTAGTGGCAGAGCTGGGCTATTTCTTCCGTGTTCTTTGTGTGAAAGAACTATCGCCTGGCCTCCTAGAAGAAATGGAACAGTTGGCGCCGGAGTTGATCTGTAAGTTAGAGATGATCTTTCCGCCAAGCTTCTTTAATCCAATGCAACACTTGATTTTGCATCTCTCGACCGAGGCACGATTGGGGGGGGGGGGCATGCAAAATCGTTGGTGCTACTCAATTGAGAGGACGCAGAAGACACTTCGAGCAAAATGTAAAAATAAACGTAGAATTGAAGCATCGATGGCCGATGCATTCATCACTGAGGAGGCGGTAAACTTCGTGACAGCACACTACGAAGCCAAAAATTGTCATTTGCATAATCCGAAGTTTCGGTACAATGCTGACGACCCTAAAAGGGGTCAATCCAACCTCAGCCTATTCAAAGGGAATCTCGCACCGGCCAGTGGTTGGAAACCAGTATCGTTGGATGTTGAAGAATGGCGGACCATTTCACTGTATCTCTTCAACAACCTAAGAGAAGTGTGGCCGTACATCGAGTAAGATCTCGGTACATTATTTCGCAACTTCTAATTCCTTTGAACTGCTCTTATTCCTGGATATTTGATGCACTCGATACGTCGCCATATTCTTGTATGGAGCGGTGATCCAAAAGGATTCCATCGAAGAGTATGAGCTTCTGGCAAAGCAAGGAGGCGAATATCCCGGTTTCATCTCTAGGTTCAAAAAAACGGCAATTTCCATTAGACCATTTCTTTTCTTTGGCTAATTTGTGACTAATGCAACAATCCTTTCGTATTAAACTTGTAGGCTAATTCAGAGATTATGGATGCCAAACTGAGACAAGTAGATAATGGTTCTGTTCATTTGACAAATACGACATCAACGGGTATCGCTTTCATACCTATGGTAAAGAGCTATCTATGGCCGACCGAAAGTCTACAAATTGTTGTGTCTCTGCTATCGGTGAAGGAGATATCGAGTATCATGGAAGAGTTGAAGCAATTTATGAACTTCAATTCTATGGTGAAAACCCACGAAACGTCGTAGTCTTCAGATGTTATTGGTTCCAGCTGAGGGAGACTTGAAGGACTCATGAACATATAGGGCTAGTCGAAATCAAACAAAGCACCCATTTGGATGTTCCTGATGTCTATATTACGGCTCAACAGGCAACCCAAGTTTTCTATCTACCGTGGGCCTGTCAAAGTGATCCAAATCTCAGTGGTTGGGATGTCGTTTATGAAGTGCCGCCACGTGTTAGACCACCTCCCCCCAATGAAGAGGATTATGAACCTCACATTAACCAAGACACATATGACGAAGGAGAATTCTTCCAAGAAACACGTCTTTCCAAAAAACGTTTCAAGAACCGCTCTACTCCACCCCAGAACATTGAAGTAGACAACGATAGTGAATCCGACTTCACCCCTGAGCCAGAACAAGAAGAAGTTACTGCTGCAGATGACCTGTCAATGCTTGAACGATTACGTACAGGAGGCCTTCCACATGTTGATGCATTTATTGATGATGATGATGAGCACATCACTGATAGTGATGATGATGATGCATTTAATGATCCCGGAGCATATATAGATGATTCAGAGTAATATTAGTAATGTGAGGTATTCAATTTTTTATTATGTTCATGATGATGATACACTTAAATTATATACATATTATTCATGTCAGGTATCTAATTTTTTTATGTTGTACTAATTTCGTTTACTTAAGTTATATACATATTATTCATGTCAGGTATCCAAATTATATACATATCGTTCACCTCCGTCTGCCACTGGCGCAGCCCCGACCATTCCTACACCTCCGTGATAACGGTATTTTTCTTCTTATTTAGCCTGTTTAGTCCATTTTTGACATAATTTAGCCTATTTAGTCCACAAATGACATAATAAGATGAAGAAAATCAAGGAAGAGGAAGGAAAGAAGGAATAGGAAGAAAAGAAGAAGAAGAAATTCTTCTTCTTCTTCTTCTTCTTCTTCTTTTCTTATTCTTCTTCTTCCTCTTCTAACTAGCTTAGTTAGGTCAAAAATGGCATAATTAGCTAGGTTAGCTAAAAAATGACCAAGTTTAGCTAGGTTAGCTCCAATATTCTTCTTATTTTCATCCTCTTCCTTTTCTTCTAGCTAGTCTTCTTCTTCTTCTTCTTCTAACTTTCATCTTTCTCAATTTGCAGATTTGCTTTACATGAGGAAGCTTGGATTCATGGAGTTTACTATTCTTCTGGTGCTTCCTTGTTGTTTATGAAAACTTGTTTGGATATGTATGTCTATATGGATATGTTGTTGGAAACTTGTTTCTGGTTATGTATATATGGATATGTTGGACTTTGTTGAACTATGTTGTTGGATATATATGTTGGATTTGATGAAATATGTTGTTGGACATGCTGTTGGGTATGTTGGATATGTATGCATGTATATCTGTGTTTGAAACCATGTCTAATTAAATGGATTTAAATAAAAACAGGGGATATATAGCCTCTTTGCCATCTGCTAGCGGACGGCAAAGAGCTTTGTCGTCTGCTAGCAGACGGCAAAGAGGACACGTGGCAGTTACCTGTACAAACCGGAAACACGGCTGCCTATTTGGTCACTTTGCCGTCTGCTGCAAACGGCAAAGTGACCAAATAGGCCTGGCAAACAGGGCCATCTATGCTGTCTGCTGGCAGACGGCATAGCTGGCCACGTGGCAGCTTCCCAGTGCTGGCCTAGCTGAGCTCTTTGCCGTCTGTCAGCGGACGGCAAAGAGCGTTGTTAACCCCCTAACGGCTCTCGCCCCACCCCATTACCGTCCGTTCTCTTTGCCGTCTGCTGGCCTCGGATGGCGGACGACACAAGAAGCGGAGGGCAAAGAAGGCCTTTGCTGGCACGTGTTCAGACGGACAGTTTGCCGTCTGCTGGCTGACGACAAAGGAGTTTGCCGTCCGGGATCTATGCCTTTGCCGTCTGCCATGGCGGATGGCAAAGAAACTGATTCCAGTAGTGATTAGTTGCTCAACAGTAATTTATTTACCCACCGTATGCTTTCTCTCAAGAGAGAAGGCTCTAGTGAAAACTATGGCCCCCGGGTCCATCTTTTATCATATTATTTTCAGATCTACCAAATCAAAAACCCAAAAATTTATTGCTGCAATTTATTTACTTCTATTTTATTTTGCAGTTTTACTTATCTTTTATATCTATCACTATAAATCTCATCCTTACAAGTAACTGTGAAGGGATTGACAACCACTTTATCGTGTTGGGTGCAAGTATTTGTTTGATTGTGCATGTACAACTATTGAAGCCTTGTGTGTTCCTCCTGGATTGATACCTTGACTCTTAACCGAGGGAAATACTTACGTCTACTTTGCTGCATCACCCTTTCCTCTTCAAGGAAAAAATTAATGCAAGCTGAAGAAGTAGCAGGAAGAATTTCTGGCGCCGTTGCCGGGGAGGATCTACATCAAGCCTACCAAGTACCTATCCTAAACTCTCATCTCTTGCATTTACATTATTTATCATTTCCCTCTCGTTTTCCTCTCCCCCACTTCTCTAAAACGTTTTCAGAAAAATACAAAAATGTTTGCTTTTTATTTGCCCTTTTCATTTGCTTCTTATTTGCTTGTGTGCTAAATTGCTTGCTTTGTCACGATGTCTAAAGAAAACACTAAGTTGTGTGATTTTTTCAACACTAATAAGTGACCGCAACATCATCTATGTTCTAATGCGTAAGCGCAACGTTGTCCATGTTTTAATGGAAGACCACACCATCGTCCATGTTGCGACGGGTGAGCACAACAACTTCTGTGTTGCAATGAGCAACCGCAACATCGTCCATTTTTTTGTGGGAAACATCATCCATGTTGTGATGGTGGCATCCTCATCCGAGGGCTGCATGAAGACAGATCTAATGGCTCACGACCTGGCTGATGCCAAAGATCAGTTGAATGACATGTAGCATGCGCTATAAAGTAACAACTTTACCTAGATTATGAAATAAGTTCAATATAAATACAGTTCGGCAACGACTGGCCTTAGTGCCGCCGACTTATGATGGGACACGCAACTACAATTACAATTACAATAGGCTATTATAGACTTTTGATCAAACAGTTCAGACAGTAAACTTAGATAATGGAAGCCAGACAAGAAAGATAGACAGTCCTTTCTCAGTGCTTCTCTTCACCGTTGTTTATGGGTTCGAAGAAGTTAGCTCCAGAAGATCAAGCCTCCTTATTCCGCAGAGTGAGCTGAGCACGGAGTGGCCGCTTCATGACGTTCAAGAACCCGACCTGCGGCTCGAGGTCGATAGCCAGATCGCCTTCCACCTCTGTCCACTCAAATTCCCTAATGAGGTTTGCCACGATGTATCCAAGGTGAAGCATCGCGACACCCATGCCGGGGCACATCCTCCTGCCGGCCCCGAATGGCATCATCTTGATCTCTCCAGCACTTCCTGCCGCCGCCACGAGGCTCGTGCCGTTGCCCCCGCCACCGGCAAGGAACCCCTCTGGCAAAAACTTGTCAGGCTCGGCCCAGACCGTCTTGTCCCGTGCCAGGCGTTCTAGGAGGAACTGCACCGTCGTCCCGGCCACAACACGACGACCATCCAGAAAGACATGGTCGTCGGGCATCACCTAGGCAGCAAGAGAATATTAAGTACGTATTACTCTCGCCGTTCCTAAATATTTGAGCATGTTTGACCAAGGTGTTTTTAAAAAGTATTAATATATTATTGGTTTTTTTATCATTTATGCCACTAGTTGTGTCCCGCTACTCAGTTTTGCCATTAGAAGATACAATTACTCAAAAAATGACATTGATCCGTGAGATGCTTACTCAAAAATGCCATTAGATATCTCAAAAAGCCCATCGTTCTGCTAGATGTTTGCAAAAAAAATATCATTAGACATTGTTATTTTCACGTCAAACCCGTTGACCATGTTATATGATAAAAATAAGCCTAGGTCCACATGTCAGCTTTCTCTATCTCATAATGATAAGGGTGGCCCCACTTGTCAGGAGTAACCAAGTGAATAATTTTACAGAAGAATAAGAATGCTGTTGGGACCAAGTGAGTCCCATACTTTATTATAGTGAGATAGAGGGAGATCTGGCATGTCGGTTCATAGGTATTTATGTCATTATAACATGGCAAAGAAGATTTGAGATCACAATAATTGTGTTCAGTGGTATTTTGAGCATGCGTCTATCGAAGCGATGGCATTTTGAGCCGTTGAAATTCCTAGTGGCAAAACTGAGTAGTGTGACACAACCGGTGGCATAAATAATAAAAGCTCATTATTATTAGATCTGTCATGAAAGTGATTTTAATATTTTATTTTATTTGTAATGTAGATGTTGATGATATTTTAGTTTATATAATCTTGGTCACATAATACATAAGATGATTTGCATGAAAACTGATGCACTTTGTCTTCGGAAACGGAGAGAGTACGATGTGAGTGACCTCGACAGGCTAATTAGTTTTGGACTAGTCAATGTATATATGCAATGCATGTTAATTTGGAAATAGATTAAGTAGAATATTATTTGCATGCTATTATGTTATTAGCATTATATTTGGCATGAAATTAACTGCATGCTAAACGTGTTGAACGCTCGACATTGAAGCAATCTAGGTCGTTGGATTGACATGATTTGATGGCTGAGATTAATTGGATCTGCCCCTTTGGATTTTTTTATATTGGTATAGATATAGATGTAGAATCGGAAGCAGTTAGTTGTTCACCTGCCTAGACACCGAGGGCACCGTGGGGTGCAGGCGCAGCGCCTCCATGAGGACAGCATGGAGGTACTCCAGCTTGCCAAGGTCTTCCTCAGTCACCTCCTCAGCGTCCGCTCCAACGATGGCGTCGATCTCTCTCCGGACGGCCTCCTGCACGTCCACATGCTTCACCAAGTTCGCCATGATCCACTGTAGCGCCGCCGTCGCCGGCTCCGTGCCTGCGCCAAGAAACTCCGAGCAGAGCCCCACCAGCTCACCGTCTGTTAGACTTAACTTGGAAGCATTGCCACTACCGGAGAAGGAGTGGCTGTCGTCTACGACCAGGAGGTCGATGAGCGTGTCCACATATGTTGGAGCTTCGCCGGACGGGCGGCGCCGCCGGTCGCGCCGGGCATTGATGAGTGGGAGGTACATCTCCTCCTGCTGCCGCCTGAGCGCGACCAGGTTATTCCACCGGTCGCGGTAGATTAGCTCGGTCAAAGCTGGGAGTGCGGCGAAGACACGCAGCCCAACGAGGGACCGAATGAGGTCCTCCATAGCGTCAGCCATGGCGCGCACCCGGCCTGGGTCAACGCCGTCGCCGAAGCACATGGTGGCGCTCAGGCCGAACAAAGCAGCGTGGATGCTCTCGGCCGCGAGGGCCACACCGCCGGTAGACGACGTGCACTGTTCCCGGAGGTCCGCGACGAGACCGTAGAGCGCCCGGCGGCGGGCGGGGGCGTAGACGCGGAGGCGCGACGGGTGGAAGACCTCCGAGACGAGGTTGCGGCGGATGCCGCGCCACAGCGAGCCGTAGGGCGCCGAGGTTATGTTGTGGTGGCGCTGGCGCGAAAGGACGGAGCTGGCCGCGCTCGTCGGCGGGCGGTTGCAGAACGCGCCCCCTGCGCCGCCGCGGACGAGGAGGTGGTGCGCGGTCACACGGTCTGTGACGACGACGTCCTGCCGCAACGCAGCGGAGAAGTCCCGTACGAGAGCCCAATTGGCGGCGGCGAGGCGGGTTTGCATTTCCTTGAACGGCGGTGCACGCCGGAGCAGGCTGCCCACGACGACGAGGAGCGCCATGGGAAGCAAGAGGAGGAGGATCACGTCTTGCATCATTGCATGGCTAGCAGCTGATGTCTGGGCCTGGCCTGACCTTACTTGCTAGTTGCTACCGCTACTTTCATTTCTTATAGACCATATTAAAGGTTGAGCTATCGATCGGTCGCTTTACCCTACAGTAAACCCAAAATTTTAATTATAAACGTTTTCGGCAAGAAAGCGTTGTTTACGACCATTGGGAATCACCTTGAGTTTAGGATCACCTTTGATGGCAGCCTCTTTGCTTCGATCTCTCTACACTTGGGCACCATCTTGAGTTTAGTATACTCCGGGTGTCGACGTCTTCGTCGAGAGCCAAAACAAGAGCACTCGGCAAAATAAACAACGCCGAGAGCCACTCTTGGCAAACCTGGCCTCGCGATAACTGCTTACTTTGCCGTCACTTGCTCACGGCGAACAAGCACTGAACGGCAAACGCCGCAGACGCCGAGAGCCACGCACGGTAAAGAGGAGCCACGTGGCATGTCTGTTCGCACCAGACGGCTCCGTCAGTTACTTTCAGTATTACCGAGAGTCATTTTTCGACGCTCGGCAAAGTATATGCCACATCCTATTTTCCTTTTTTGTGTGTGTTATTTTGCCCTCTATGTTTTCGTTTGATATTTCATATCTTTTAATGACTAAAGTTTCAAAGTGCCATGACTTGTGTTTTGTGTTAGATTTTTTCAAATCTCAACTTCTAAGCACTACTACCTCCGTTCCTTTCTATAAGGTATATTATTTTTGCCACGGTGCCCAAGGCACAAAATTATAACGTATTTAGGATGAAGTTATCCTTGGCTAGTTTGTTCGTTAGTGGCAACTAAATCAATTAGGCCAGGAAAGAAAAAGAGATACTTGCAATAGGGAGAAAAATTCTTACCGAGCACGGCTACAATCGGTGAAGACCCCTAGACCTAGGGTTACGACCTGTACCGAGAGGGCTCTCGGTACATGCAGCTATTACCGAAAACGGTTATCGACCCTTGGTACTGAGTAAGCCACATCATATTTACCTTTTATTTCTGTCTATATCTTTGCCACTCTCATTTTGTGGCTGATATTTCATGTCTTTTAGGCTGGTCATAGTGGGGAGTAACTTAGACTAGTAACATGTATATGTTACTAGGCTATGTTACTACCTTTATAGTGGGTAGTAACATATATGTAGTGTCATGCATCACTTCATTTATTACTTCATAGACTCATTTAGCATTGGGAACCGCTAGGTGATGGTAACATATTATGTTACTCTATTTGTCTCTCTCCTCATTAACTACTTGACACATCATCACTTTTGCTTATGTGGCATCTATGTTACTACTTATGTTACTCCCACTATGACCAGCCTTAATGACTCAAATTTCAAAATGACATGACTTTTGATGACTTGTGTTTTGGGCTAAATTATTACAAATCTCAACTTCTAAGCACTATAAAGTAAAAAGAATGAAAACAGAGACCTGTCGTAACACGGAGAAGCAGGTATTCATCAACCCCTACCCCCTATCGGTGCATGTCAATGTCGTAGACCGTCCGGGCCTCTGTAAGGGCATACACCCGGAAAACCCCATCTCGCTAATGTCTTACTAAAATGATAAGGTACTCTGCGAAGCATGTAAGAAAATAAAAGGAGATGTAAATAATAACAAAAGAAACACACATATTTATCGAGCACGACTACGAATGGAGAGAATGTATAGACCTAGGGTTAGGACCTTTACCGAGAGCCGTAAAGGCCACATCATATTTTCCCCCCATTCATCTGTGTTTCTTTGCCACTCTTTTTTCCTTATATTTCATGAATTTTAATGACTAAAGATCCAAAATGCCATGAGTTTTGATGACTTCTGTTTTTGGTTAGATTTTTTCAAATCTCAACTTTTAATTAAGCACTACATATAAAGTAAAAGAATGAAAACAGTGACCTGCCGTAACACCGAGAAGCAGCTATTCACCAACCCCTATCTCCTCTTGGTGCCGGTCAATGCCGTAGACCACCGGGGCCACTGATTGGGTGCCCAATCGGGAAGCCACCCGAGGGGGGGGGGGGGTCCGGCAACTGGCCCTGCATGCATGCGTGTGGCCAAGGCATATGTATGAAAGGGTGGTGTGGTGTACGAATACCCAATGCACATCCTTGACGTGGCAGATGCCTCACAAACCAGACACATGCACGGGCACGAACATGGAGGACTAGCTGCGTTCGTCACCCAGATCGAGCCGGCGGTGGGCAATCCTCTGATGGAATGGACTAAAACTGGCTTCACAGCGAACAGGGCATTCACCGAGAGCCACGAACGACAAAGGGAGGCCACATGGCATACCCGTTTGGGAGTGACGGCGTTGTCACTTGATTCACCCTACACCGAGAGCTGCGACGTCACCCTCGGTAAGAACACGCCACACAAACATTTATCTAACTGACATGTGGTTCCACCGGTCACATTTATCAGCAAAAGTTTCACATTATTTGCTAATTTTTTTACAAAAAAAATAACGATGTCTTTGCCGAGATCAGCGCTCGACAATGCTCGTGACCAGTGGGACCGTGTGTCCACATGGCAGATGATAGTTTGCCAAGTGTCGCCACCCTCAAAAAATAGTGGCAGCCCCGTAGAAGTAAAGTGCTCAGCGACTCCTTTTTCGAGAGCCACTCTCGGAAAAGGAGTGGCACAACAGTAGTGTCAATTCTCAGACGGCACTTTTACCGAGAGTTACTCTCGGTAGTCTATAGTTTTCCGAGTGTGGACAACACATACACGAAACAAGGATACCTGAATTTCTTTCAACACTAGCTTAGCTAGTTCGTGAGGAGTTTAATACCCCCAACCTCCCAACACTTGGGCAACACTACTACTTCTTGAGCTTGCGTTGGTTTGTCCATTGAAGAGTAAAGGGTGATGCATGAAAGTAGAGATAAGTATTTCCCTCAGTATGAGAACCAAGGTATCAATCCAGTAGGAGACAACGCAGAAATCACCGAATACCTGCACAAACAATCAAATAACTTGCACCCAATGGGATAAAGGGGTTGTCAATCCCTTCACGGTTACTTGCAAAAGTGAGATCTGGTAGAGATAAATAAACCATAAGGTAAATATTTTTGGTATTTTTGGTTTATAGATCAGAAAGTAAAAGATTGCAAAATAGTAGATCGGAAACTTATATGATGGAAAATAGACCCGGGGGCCATAAGTTTCACTAGAGGCTTCTCTCAAGATAGAAAATAATACTGTGGGTGAACAAATTACTGCAGAGCAATTGACAGGAAAGCGCAAAGTTATGACGATATCTAAGGCAATGATCATGAATATAGGCATCACGTCCGTGTCAAGTAGACCGAAACGATTCTGCATCTACTACTATTACTCCACACATCGACCGCTATCCAGCATGCATCTAGAGTATTAAATTCATAAAGAACGGAGTAATGCATTAAGTAAGATGACATGATGTAGAGGAATTAACTCAAGCAATATGATGAAAACCCCATCTTTTTATCCTCGATGGCAACAATATAGTACGTGCCTTGCTGCCCCTACTATCACTGGGAAAGGACACCGCAAGATTGAACCCAGAGCTAAGCACTTTTCCCATTGCAAGAAAAACCAATCTAGTTGGCCAAACCAAACCGATAGTTCGAAGAGAATTACAAAGATATCAAATCATGCATAAAAGAATTCAAAGAAGATTCAAAGAAGATTCAAATAATATTCATAGATAAGCTGATCATAAATCCACAATTCATCGAATCTCGGCAAACACACCGCAAAAAAGTATTACATCGAATAGATCTCCAAGAACATCGAGGATAACATGGTATTGAGAATCAAAGAGAGAGAAGAAGCCATCTAGCTACTAGCTATGGACCCGTAGGTCTGTGGTAAACTGATCACGCTTCATCGGAAGGGCAATAGAGTTGATGTAGAAGCCCTTCATGATCGAATCCCCCTCCGGCAGGGTCCCAGAAAAGGTCCCTAGATGGAATCTCATGGGTACAGAAGGTTGCGATGGTGGAGAATTGTTTTCATGGGTGCCTCTGATGGCTTGGGGATATTTTGGGAATATATAGGCGAAAGAATTAGGTCAGGAGGTGCACGGGGGGGGGGGGGGCACAAGGGTGGGGCGTGCCCTACCTCCCTGGGCGCGCCCTCCGTCCTTGTGTCCGCTTCGTGGCTCCTCCGACTTCATCTCCAAGTCTCCTTGTTGTCTTCTGGTCCAAGAAAACTTATCGCAAAGGTTTTATTTCGTTTGGTATTCCTTTTCTGCGAAACTAAAAAATAGGGAAAAACAGGAACTAACAGTGGGCTCAAGGTTAATAGGTTAGTCCCAAAAATAATATAAAATAGCATATGAATTCATATAAAACATCCAAAACAGATAATATAATAGCATGGAACAATAAAAAATTATAGATACCTTGGAGACGTATCAAGCATCCCCAAGCTTAATTTCTGCTCGTCCTTGAGTAGGTAAATGATAAAAACAGAATTTTTGATGTGGAATGCTACCTAACATATTTATCCATGTAATTTTATTTATTGTGGCATGAATGTTAAGATCCATAGGATTCAAAACAAAAGTTTAATATTGGCATAAAAACAATAATACTTCAAGCATACTAACAAGGCAATTATGTCTTCTCAAAATAACATGGCCAAAAAGAAACTAAGTGGGTGTGCATCCAACTCGCTTGCTCACGAAGACCTAGGGCAATTTGAGGAAGCCCATCATTGGAATATACAAGCCAAGTTCTATAATGAAAAATTCCCACTAGTATATGAAAGTGACAACAAACGAGACTCCCTATCATGAAGATCATGGTGCTACTTTGAAGCACAAGTGTAGTAAAAGGATAGTAACATTGTCCCTTCTCTCTTTTCTTTCATTTTTTTTGGGCCTTCTCTCATTTTTTGGCCTCCTTTTCTTGTCCAGAGTCTCATCCCGACTTGTGAGGGAATCATAGTCTCCATCCATCCTTTCCTCACGTGGGACAATGCTCTAATAATGAAGATCATCACACTTTTATTTACTTACAACTCAAGAATTGCAACTCCGTACTTAGAACAAAATATGACTCTATATGGATGCCTCCGGCGGTGTACCGGGATGTGCAATGAATCAAGAGTGACATGTATGAAAGAATTATGAACGGTGGCTTTGCCACAAATACGATGTCAACTACATGATCATGCAAAGCAATATGACAATGATGAAGCGTGTCATAATAAACGGAACGGTGGAAAGTTGCATGGCAATATATCTCGGAATGGCTATGGAAATGCCATAATAGATAGGTATGGTGGCTGTTTTGAGGAAGGTATATGGTGGGTTTATGGTACTGGCGAAAGTTGCGCGACACTAGAGAGGCTAGCAATGGTGGAAGGGTGAGTGTGCGTATAATCCATGGACTCAACATTAGTCATAAAGAACTCACATAATTATTGCAAAAATATATTAGTTATCAAAATGAAGTACTACGCGCATGCTCCTAGGCGGATAGATTGGTAGGAAAAGTCCATCGCTCGTCCTCGACCGCCACTCATAAGGAAGACAATCAATAAGTAAATCATGCTCCGACTTCATCACATAACGGTTCACCATACGTGCATGCTACGGGAATCACAAACTTTAACACAAGTATTTCTCAAGTTCACAATTACTCACTAGCATGACTCTAATACCGCCATCTTTATATCTCAAAAAAATCATAAGGAATCAAACTTCTCATAGCATTCAATGCACTTTATATGAAAGTTTTTATTATATCCCTCTTTGATGCCTATCATATTAGGACTAAATTTATAACCAAAGAAAATTACCATGTTGTTTAGAGACTCTCAAAATGATATAAGTGAAGCATGAGAGTTCAATAATTTCTATAAAATAAAACCACCGCTATGCTCTAAAGAGATATAAGTGAAGCACAAGAGCAAAATTGACTAACTCAAAAGATGTAAGTGAAGCACATAGAGTATTCTAATAAATCACGATTCATGCATGTCCCTCTCAAAAGGTGTGTACAACAAGGATGATTGTCGTGAACTAAAAAGAAAAGACTCAAATCATACATGACGCTCCAAGCAAAACACATATCATGTGGTGAATAAAAATATAGCCTCAAGTAAAGTTACCGATAGACGAAGACAGAAGAGGGGATGCCTTCCGGGGCGTCCCCTAGCTTAGGCTCTTGGTTGTCCTTGAATATTACCTTGGGGTGCCTTGGGAATCCCCAAGCTTAGGTCTTTCCACTCCTTATTCCATAGTCCATCAAATCCTTACCAAAACTTGAAAACTTCACAACACAAAACTCAACAGAAAATCTCATAAGCTCCGTTAGTATAAGAAAATAAATCACCACTTTTGGTACTGTTGTGAACTCATTCTTTATTTATATTGGTATAATATCTACTGTATTACAACTTATCCATGGTTCATACCCCCCGATTCTACCCATAGAATCATCAAAATAAGCAAACAACACATAGAAAACAGAATCTGTCAAAAACAGAACAGTTTGTAGTAATCTGTAACTGCCGAATACTTATGTACCTCCACAAATTCTGAAAAATTAGGATGCGCTAATTTTTTTATTAATCTTATTCAAAAAGAATCAGATCAGAAGAACGCTTCTGTTAAAAATTAGAATTGTTTTCCTGAGCGCAAAAGTTTCTATTTTTCAGCAAGATCAAATCAATATCACCGTAAGCTATCCTAAAGGTCTTACTTGGCACAAACACTAATTAAAACACAAAACACATCTAACCAGAGGCTAGATGAATTATGTTTTGCAAAACAGAACCTAAAAAGCAAAAACGAAAATAAAATTGGCTTGCCTCCAAACAAGGGCCATCGTTTAACGCCCTAGCTAGGCATAAAAACACGAATAGATCCAGGTATTGTCATCTTTAGTATGCAATCCATAAGTAGCTCTCATAATTGATTCATATGGAAATTTAATTTTGTTTCTTGGAAAGTGTTCCATGCCCTTCCTTAATGGAAATTAAAATCTAATGTTTCCTTCTTTCATACCAATAATTGCATCAATCGTTCTAAGAAAAGGTCTACCAAGAATAATACGACATGTAGGATTGCAATATATATCAATGAAATCTACGGGCACATAATATCCTATTTGCAACAATAAGAACATCATTAATCCTTCCCATAGGTTTCTTAATAGTGGAATCCGCAAGATGCAATATTTAAAGAACAATCATCAAATTTGCGGAAACCTAGCACATCACATAAAGTTTTTGGAATCATGGAAACACTAGCACCCAAATCACACAAAGCATGGCACTCATAATCTTTAATTTTAATCTTAATAGTAGGTTCCCACTTATCATAAAGTTTTCTAGGGATAGAAACTTCCAATTCAAGCTTTTCTTCAAAAGATTGCATCATAGCATCAATGATATGTTTAGTAAAAGCTTTGTTTTGATTATAAGCATGAGGAGAATTCAACATGGATTGCAAAAAGGAAATACAATCTATTAAAGTAGAATTACCATAATAAAATTCCTTGAAATCCAAAAGAGTGGGTTTATTGCTACTTAAAGTTTTGACCTCTCCAATCCCACTTTTATAATTTTTTGCATCCAGATCTAAAAACTCCGAATCACTGGGACACCTTTTAACTAAAGTTGACTCATCTCCAGTCCCATCTTTATCAATACTTATATTGAAAACAAATATTCAATAGGAGTCACATCAATCACTTGAATAGGAGTCACAAACCAATCTCATTTAGCACGCATCTTAGCAGTTCTTTCTTTGCACTCATCAATGGGAATTCCCATAGCTTTGAGAGACTCATTAATATCATGCTTGGGTGTAATAGATCTAAGTTTCGAAGAATCAACATCAAGAGAAATTCAATCCACGTTCCTAGCCAAATCATCAATCTTAAGCAATTTTTCTTCAATCAAAGCATTAAAATTCTTTTGCGAACTCATAAATTATTTAACACTATTCTAAAAATCAGAGGGCATCTTATTATAATTTCCATAAGAATTGTTGTAGGAATTACCATAATTATTAGAGGAATTACTAGGAAACGACCTAGGATTAAAATTACCTCTATACGCGTTACTACCAAAATTGTTCCTACCAAAAAAAATCACATCCATAGATTCGTTATTATTCTCAATCAAAGTAGACAAAGGCATATCATTAGGATCAATACAAGAACCCTTGCTAGCAAATAATTTCATAAGCTCATCCATCTTTCCACTCAAAACATTAATCTCTTCAATCACATGCACTGTTTTTACTGGTGGAAGATCTTTCGGTATGCCATTGAGAATAACTAACCATAATATTTATCGAGGAGTTTAGTAGCCTCCCCTAAAGTAATTTCCATAAAAGTACCTCCCGTGGCCGAATCTAAAAGATTTCTAGAAGCAAAATTCAATCCGGCATAAATTTTTTGTATAATCATCCACAAATTCAAACCATGAGTAGGGCAATTTCGTATCATCAATTTCCTCCTCTCCCAAGATTGTGCAACATGTTCATGATAAAGTTGCTTAAAACTCATAATCTAGGAGTTTAGTGGCCTCTCCAAAGGTAGTTTCCATAGAAGTACCTCCCGCGGCTGAATCTAAAAGATTTCTAGAAGCAAAATTCAATCCGGCATATTTTTTTGTATAATCATCCACAAATTCAAACCATGAGTAGGGCAATTTTGTATCATCAATTTTCTCCTCTCCCAAGATTGTGCAACATGATCATGATCAAGTTGCTTAAAATTCATAATCTCGTTCCTAAGGGAGATGATTTTAGCGGGAGGAAAATACTTGGAAATAAAAGCATCTTTACACTTATTCCTTGAATCAATACTATTTTTAGGCAAAGATGAAAACCAAGTTTTAGCACGATCTCGAAGCGAGAACGGAAACCTCTTCAATTTAACAATATCATTATCCACATATTTTTTCTTTTGAATATCACACAAATCAACGAAATTGTTTAGATGGGGTGCGGCATCTTCACTAGGAAGGCCAGAAAAATGATCTTTCATAACAAGATTCAGCAAGGCGGCATTAATTTCACAAGATTCCGCACTAGTGGCGGGAGGAATCAGCGTACTAATAAAATCATTATTGTTGGTATTGGAAAAGTCACACAACTTGGTATTCTCTTGAGCCATCATGAAAAAGCAAGCAATCCAACACACGAGCACACAAAAAGCAAACAAAGAAGGCGAACGGAAGAGGGGCGAAGAAAAGGCAAATCCTTTCAAAAATCATTTTAGAAGTGGGGAAGAGGAAAACGAGATGAGAATGGCGAATAATGTAATGCAAGAGATGAGAGTTTATGATGGGTACTTGGTATGTCTTGACTTGACGTAGATCTCCCCGATCAACGGCGCCAGAAATTCTTCCTGCTAATTCTTGAGCTTGCGTTGGTTTTTCCCTTGAAGAGGAAAGGGTGATGCAGCAAACTAGAGATAAGTATTTCCACTCAGTTTGATAACCATGGTATCAATCCAGTAGGAGATAACGCTCAAATCACTGAATACCTGCACAAACAATCAAACTACTTGCACCCAATGCAATATAGGGGTTGTTAGTACGTTCACGGTTACTTGCAAAAGTGAGATCTGATAGAGAGAGATAAACCATACGGTAAATATTTTTGGTTTTCTTGGTTTATAGATTGGAAAGTAAACGATTGCAAAATAGTAGATCGGAAACTTATATGATGGAAAATGGACCCGGGGGCCATAGGTTTCACTAGAGGCTTCTCTCAAGATATACGGTGGGTGAACAAATTACTGCCGAGCAATTGATAGAAAAGCGCAAAGTTATGACGATATCTAAGGGAATGATCATGAATATAGGCATCACGTCCGTGTCAAGTAAACCGAAACGATTCTGCATCTACTACTATTACTCCACACATCGACCACTATCCAGCATGCATCTAGAGTATTAAATTCATAAAGACCGGTGTAATGCATTAAGTAAGATGACATGATGTAGAGGACTTAACTCAAGCAATATGATGAAAACCCCATCTTTTTACCGTCGATGGCAACAATACAATACGTGCCTTGCTGCCCCTACTATCACTGGGAAAGGACACTACAAGATTGAACCCAAAGCTAAGCATTTCTCCCATTGCAAGAAAAACCAATCTAGTTGGCCAAACCAAACCGATAGTTTGAAGAGAATTACAAAGATATCAAATCATGCATAAAAGAATTCTGAGAAGATTCAAATAATATTCATGGATAAGCTGATCATAAATCCACAATTCATCGGATCTTGGCAAACACACCGCAAAAAGTATTACATTGGATAGATGTCAAAGAACACCAAGGAAAACATGGTATTGAGAATCCAAGAGACAGAAGAAGCCATCTACCTACTACCTATGGACCCGTAGGTGTGTGGTAAACTACTCACGCTTCATCGAAAGGGCAATGGAGTACATGTAGAAGCCCTCCATGATCGAATCCCCCTCCGCCAGGGTGCCAGAAAAGGTCCCTAGATGGGATCTCAGGGTACAGAAGGTTGCGGCGGTGGAAAAGTGTTTTTGTGGATGCCTTTGGTGGTTTGGGGATATTTTGGGAATATATCGGTGAAAGAATTAGGTCAGAAGGTGCACGGGGAGCCTACAAGGGTGGGGGCGCACGCTCCGTCCTTGTGGCCGCCTCGTGGCTCCTCCGAATTCATCTCCAAGTCTCCTAGTTGTCTTCTGGTCCAAGAAAAATCATCGTGAAGGTTTTATTCCGTTTGGACTCCGTTTTGTATTCCTTTTCTGCGAAACTCAAAAACAGGGGAAAAACAAGAACTCGCACTGGGCTCTAGGTTAATAGGTTAGTCCCAAAATAATATAAAATAGCATATAAATGCATATAAAACATCCAAAACAGATAATATAATAGCATGGAACAATAAAAAATTATAGATACGTTGGAGACGTATCAAACACCACTAGCCAGCCGACAAATAGAGCAACAGGCAACAGCCAAGACATTTTATTTTACATACCCATATAAAAAATTAGCATTTTGCCAGAAAACAACCAGGAGGTCGATGAGCGTGTCGACATATGTTGGAGCTTCGCCGGATGGGCAGCATGGCAGGCCGTGCCGGGCATTGATGAGCGAGAGGTACATCTCCTCCTGCTGCCGTCGGAGTGCGACCAGCTTGTTCCACCATTCGCGGTAGATCAGTTCGGTCAACATCGGGAGTGCGGCGAAGACACGCAGCCCAACAAGGGACCGAATGAGTTCCTCCATGTCATCGGCCATGGCATGCACCAGGCCCGGGTCGACGCCGTCGCCGAAGCACATGGTGGCGCTCAGGCTGAACAAAGCAGCATGGATGCTCTCGGTCGCGAGGGCCACGCCGCCGTTAGACGGCTTGCTCTGTTCCCAGAGGTCCGCGACAAGGCCGTAGAGCGCGCGACGGCGGGCGGGGGCGTAGATGCGGAGGCGCGATGGGTGAAGACCTCCGTGAAAGATCATAAGCGTTCCTACTCCCTCGAGGGGAGCCGCATCGTGTATATATTGATGTGGGTAGAAGCCTTGCCTGGGCGTACAAGATGAGAGTTATGAGAGTTTGAATAGAACAAGGAATAGGGAATGAAGTTGAGATTACAACGATATTCTCTAACACCCTCCCTTAATCCCAACTATCCTAAATTAAGATTATTCTTGAACTCCTCAAACGGTCTTGCTGGTAGTGCCTTTGTAAAGCCGTCTGCTACTTGATCCTTGGAGGGAATAAACCGTATCTCAAGTTTCTTTGCTTCAACTCCTTCTCACACAAAGTGGAGGCCAATTTATGTGTGCTTTGTCCTTGCATGAAACACTGGATTTGGAGAAAAATATGTTGCTCCCATCACACGACAAGCATGAGATACGAGTTTTCTTAATCCCCAATTCCTCAAGAAGTGATTCAACCCAAGTGATTTCAGCAGTTGCATTTGCCAAGGATTTATATTCAGCTTTTGTGCTTGATCGTGACACAATGGCTTGCTTTCCGGCACTCCAAGAGATAAGATTAGATCCAAATAATACTGCAAAACCTCCTGTTGATCTTCTATCATCACTACATCCTGCCCATTCAGCATTAGAGAACGCACTCACAAGAGATGAACTAGAACGCTTGAAATGAAGTCTAGTTCCCATACTATGCTTAACATATCTTACAATTCTCTTGACAGTTGTCCAATGTTGAGAAGTAGGTGCATGTAAATATTTACAAACCTTGTTGACAACAAATGAGATGTCTGGACGTGTGAGAGTTAGATATTGCAATGCTCCCACGGTACTCCTATACCTTGTGCTCTCCTCCTCTTGAAGTGGATCACCTTCATATGCTGAGAGTTTTTCTAGGGAAGCTAAAGGTGTAGGCACTGGCTTGCAATTATTCATTCCCATACGAGTCAAAAGCTCAATGATATATTTTTCCTGATTTAACACAATGCCATATTGAGTTTTATTGACTTCAATACCTAGGAAGAACTGCAAATCACCTAGGTCCTTCAAGGCAAATTCTGAGCTCAAATCATATAGAAGAGCATTAGTTGCACTTTGTGAAGAACTTGCAACTGTGATGTCATCAACATATATAAGCACCAAAATGACTACCCCTGCCTCGTTATAAATAAACAAGGATTTACCAGCCTTGGAAGCAATGAAGCCAAGATATATCAACTGTAAGCTCAATCTGGAGTACCATGCTTTGGGTGCTTGTTTTAAGCCATAGAGTGCTTTGTCAAGCTTGCAAACATAATGTGGTAATTTATTACTCTCATACCCAGGTGGTTGTCTCATAAACACTTTCCTCTTCCAGAATGCCATGCAGAATCACATTCTGTACATCTAGCTGTCTTAGGCTCCATCCCCTGGATACAACAATGGCTAACAGAAGTCTGATAGTGGCAGCTCTCACAACAGGACTAAAGGTGTCCTCATAATCAATACCATAGCATTGCTTAAGCCCTTTGCAACTAGACATGCCTTGTACCTGTCAACGGAGCCATCTGCCTTCTTTTTAATCCTGTACACCCATTTGCAATCAATGATATTTTTACCTCTCTGATTTGGTACAAGATGCTAGGCTTTGTTCCTCATAAGTGCAGAATATTCCTCATCCAATACCTTCTTCCATTTAGGATCACCAAGTGCACTACTCAATGTTGTTGGTTCTCCTAAAATACATAACATCCCATATGGTATAATCTCATCTTTTCTTATCTTAGGATTTCGTATACCTTTCTGTAACCGAGTCATGATCCGTGAAGAAGCCGTTGGCTGGACCGCTGGTACACTCGCCAAAGAAGATCCGGGAGAATCTGCATGTGCTGATGCAGCAGGCGAATTTTTCGCCATATGCGCAGGGGATCTCGTGGCCACTGGTGTGGCCGCCGACCCTGCAGGCACACGGTCAACCGCCCGAGCTGGCATAGCAGATCCGCTGCCCGACCGCGACTGCATGCGCACGCGGTGCAAGGGGGATCCGACCCCGCTGCTGGTCCCGCCTGTCACTAACGTGGTGGTGCGGGAGTGGCCCTCCCTCGAGTCAGGGCTGCAGTCGATGGGAGCGTGATCCGAGGAGGATCTGCTCGCGTGATTCGAGGACTGCATGTGTATAGGAGTATCAGCCACCATCGGATCGCCTTCGTTGTCCGTGCCATGTTCGTCTTCTTCTCCAGCATGCAATATGGGATCAATTTGAGCTATATTTTTGAGATTTTGATCATTTTGAGCACCGTTTTCTCCAGGTACTTGCATAGGTATAAGAGAAAGACCAGTACCAGCAGGAATATCATCACATTGGTTAGTACAATTGTCGCCCCCATGATCAAAAGACCGAAGATGTGGAGGAAGAAGAAGAATATCCTTGCAAAGAAGTGCACCGGCATTGGGATGAAGAGATGCAAAGGGAAACACAAACTCATCAAAACGACATCTCTGGATATATAGACCCTACCAGTAGGAACATCAAGGCATTTGACCCCTTTATGCATGGGGCTATAGCCTAAAAAGACACACTTTTTTGAGCAGAAAGCGAGTTTGCGTGTGTTCTAGGGTCTAAGGTTGGGCCAACATGCACAACCAAAAATACGAAAAGATGTGTAGTTGGGTGTGACACCAAGGAGTCGTGTAATTGGTGTTTCAAGTTTGATAACTTTACTCGGAAGAAAATTGATAAGATATGTGGCAGTTAAGAATGCTTCATCCAAAAATTTAAGCGGCATGGATGCATTTGCTAGCAATGCTAGTCCCATATCAACTATGTGACGGTGCTTTCTTTCAGCAGATATGTTTTGTTGGTGAGCATGAGGGCAAGAGACATGATGTGAGATGCCAAGCTTTTGGAAAAAAGAGTTCAATTTTTCATACCCACCACCCCAGTCACTTTGCATAGAAATGATCTTGGAGTTTAGGTTGCGTTCAGCAAGATTTTGGAAATTGATAAAGACTTGGAATACATCAGACCGTTTCTTTAATAAGTAAATCCAAGTAAATTTATATAGTCATCAATGAAGCTTACATAATAGGAAAATCTACCAACTGAAGTAGGAGCTAGCCCCCATAGAATATAAGTTGTAGTGGGGCAGTAGATACACTAGTAGAGATAGGATAAGGTAACTGATGACTTTTTGCTTGTTGACACAGATCACAAACGGACTCAACACTAGACTCACAAGAGAGTTTATTTTTGCTAAGAACATATTTAACTATGACTGAAGATGGATGACCCAAGCGACTGTGGCACCTTGATGATGATGGCTTGTTGACAATATTTGCTTGTTTATTGGGCCATGAAGATGATGATGATGATGATGATGATATGAGTGGGTAGAGTCCTCCCACGAACCGTCCTCTAAGAATGATTCTACGTGTTCTCAAGTCCTTAACCAAGAAAAAGTAAGGATATAATTCTATAAGAACATTGTTATCAAGAGTGAATTGATGAATGGAAACAAGATTTTTGGATGTTTGAGGAACATGCAAGACATCTTTTAAGTGCAAAGTTTCCATGGGGTTTTTAACAATTGAACTACCAATGTGTGTGGTATCCATACCAGAACCGCTTGCCGTGTGAATTTAATCGCCTCCATTGTACTTCTCCCGCATCGTCAACTTGTGAAGTTCACCTGTGATGTGGTTTGTTGTTGCACTGTCGGCATACCAGTTGGTGTCCATGCCATAGAAGATTGCATGCGCCTCCTTTTGTTATTGACGATTCTCTTCATAGCGCCACTAGCAAACACGTGTGCCTCCTGGATGATGCCTGTAGCATATCTGACATTCAGGGTATTCGTTGTCGGATGTTGGGTTCCGGCAGACCCTTAAGGTTTGAACTCTGGGGTGCGCATGAAGATCTCTCCCCTACCGATCTACGTCCGATCGCCTCGTGAGATCTAAGCTAAATACGATGAACAACACAAGGGACACAAGATTTATACTGGTTCGGGCCACTGTTGTGGTGTAATACCCTACTCCAGTGTGTGGTGTGGTGGATTGCCTCAGGGGCTGATGATGAATAGTACAGGGGAAGAACAGCCTCGCGAGAGGTGTTCTTGAGCTGGCGTGATGAACTGCTTGGGTGAGTTCGATCGCCTCTCTCTCTCTGGCTAGGGTTCTACCTCATGCCCTCTACGGTGGTGGCTAGCTCTATTTATAAAGGCCCTGGTCCTCTTCCCAAATATTGAGCGGGAAGGGCGCCAACAACGGCCATTTCGAAGGGGAACATCTAGTACAAGTTATCCTGACTAAAGTTGGTCTTCGGCTACCAAAGGCGCCGGCGATGATGCCGTCTTGGGCTCAACGGTGACCTCCATCCTGCCGCTCCGCTGGTCTTGGTCTCGTTGCACTGAAATGGCAACCTTTGCCTGATGCCTCGGTACTCCACGTCTGAGCTTGCCCCCTTTGCACCAAAGAGGAAACAAGGACACTGCGCTGGCCGGCGCCCGCCTGGTCTCGATCATCATGGCTTGCGTCATGAGCACCGCGCGAGGTACCCTGACTTGATCTCTCCGCCTCCTCGTGAGCCTGCCTGGCGAGGCCATCCCTGAGGAAGCCTTGCGTCGTCCGCCCCGTGAGGCTTGGCCCCTCGCGAGGGTCTTGAGTCTTGTGCTGATGAAGATGGGCCATACCGGGGCACCACTTGAGCCACGCCGCAGGCCGCAGGCAGGCAAGTCTGGGGACCCCCGTTCCTAGAACGCCGACAGTAACCCCCGGGCCCAAGGCGCGGTCGGACTTGGCTTAGCGGAGAAGCGAAGGGGCAAGTGCGAAGCACCGCGGGCCCCATCAGCTTGCGGCCTTGGGCGCCGCGTGGCGGTTGATTGGACGTGGGCGTCTCCGCTTCCCCACGCTTCCTCGGCAACTGCTCGACTTGACAAGTCCTTAGCTCGGGGGGACTTGACGCGGTCTTCGCTTCTTGAGGCTAAGGCCTCGTCGCGCGCTTCGTGGCCTGCAAGGATTGGTCAGGCAAGGTAACTTCCAGTTTCGGTCGTGAGGGCAACCGACTCAGGTCCTGTGTTCATGTCGCGATGCCCGTGGGGCACGTACCGGGAGGAGTGCTCCCGCGGTGGACTTGGATAGGAAAGCCTCACAAGAATGGGTCAGAAAACACTTGCGAGGGCGCCCGCTTAGCCCCCTCGCGAGACTCGCGGGAGAGAAAACGAGTCAAGTAGGCGAAAAAGAAAGAGAGTCACGGGTCTGGTATGGCAACAACGCTAAAGGCAACTCCAATAAAATTTCAAATAAGGACGAACAAGCCAACTGCAGAAAGCAAATGAAAAAGCCGCGTCCGACACCTAATCTAGTCTTCGACGTCTTCTCACCAGCGCGGAGCTAAGTGTGATGTCTACTACACAACCTTCTTCATGTAGACGTTGTTGGGCCTGCAAGTGCACAGGTTTGTAGGACAGTAGCAAATTTCCCTCAAGTGGATGACCTAAGGTTTATCAATCCGTAGGAGGCGTAGGATGAAGATGGTATCTCTCAAGCAACCCTGCAACCAAATAACAAAGAGTCTCTTGTGTCCCCAACACACCCAATACAATGGTAAATTGTATAGGTGCACTAGTTCGGCGAAGAGATGGTGATACAAGTGCAATATGGATGGTAGATAAAGGTTTTTGTAATCTGAAATAATAAAAACAGCAAGGTTAGTAATGGTAAAAGTGAGCGTAAACGGTATTGCAATGATAGGAAACAAGGCCTAGGGTTCATACTTTCACTAGTGCAAGTTCTCTCAACAATAATAACATAGATAGATCATATAACAATCCCTCAACATGCAACAAAGAGTCACTCCAAAGCCACTAATAGCGGAGAACAAACGTAGAGATTATGGTAGGGTACGAAACCACCTCAAAGCTATTCTTTCGGATCAATCTATAAAAGAGTTCGTACTAGAATAACACCTTAAGACACAAATCAATCAAAACCCTAATGTCACCTCGATACTCCATTGTCACCTCAAGTATCCGTGGGCATGATTATACGATATGCATCACACAATCTCAGATTCATCCAACCAACATAAAAGTACTTCAAAGAGTGCCCCAAAGTTCCTACCGGAGAATCACGACGAAAACGAGTGCCAACCCCTATGCATAGGTTCATGGGCAGAACCCGCAAGTTGATCACCAAAACATACATCAAGTGAATCACGTGATATCCCATTGTCACCACAGATACGCACGGCAAGACATACATCAAGTGTTCTCATAAAAGACTCAACCCGATAGATAACTTCAAAGGGGAAACTCAATTCATCACAAGAGAGTAGAGGGGGAGAAACATCATAAGATCCAACTACAATAGCAAAGCTCGGGATACATCAAGATCGTGCCATAGAGGGAACACGAGAGAGAACATGAGAGAGAGAGATCAAACACATAGCTACTGGTACATACCCTCAGCCCCGAGGGTGAACTACTCCCTCCTCGTCATGGAGAGCGCCGGGATGATGAAGATGGCCACAGGTGAGGGTTCCCCCCTCCGGCAGGGTACCGGAACAGGGTCCCGATTGGTTTTTGGTGGCTCTGGAGGCTTGCGGCGGCGGAACTCCCGATCTAATCTCTATTCTGGAAGTTTTACGGTACGTAGGTATATATGGGTGAAAGGGGTACGTCGGTGGAGCTACGGGGGCCCCACGAGGCAGGGGGGCGCGCCCCCCACCCTCGTGGGCAGCCCGTATCTCCCCTGACATGCACTCCAAGTTCCCTGGGTTGCTTTCCTTCCAAAAATAACTTCTCTAGTTGATTTCGTTCTGTTTTGACTCCGTATGATATTCCTTTTCCTCGAAACACTGAAATAGGCATAAAACAACAAATGTGTGCTGGGCCTCCGGTTAATAGGTTAGTCCAAAAAATAATATAGAAGTGGAAAATAAAGCCCAATATTGCCTAAAACAGTAGATAAAGTAGCATGGAGCAATAAAAAATTATAGATATGTTGGAGACGTATCAAGCACCCCCAAGCTTAATTCCTGCTCGTCCTCGAGTAGGTAAATGATAAAAAAGATAATTTTTGATGTGGAATGCTAGTTGGCATAATTTCAATGTAAATCTTCTTAATTATGATATGAATATTCAGATCTGAAAGATTCAAGACAAAAGTTCATATTGATAAAAGAAATAGTAATACTTCAAGCATACTAATCAAAGTAATCATGTCTTCTCAAAATAGCATGGCAAAAGAAAGTTCATCCCTACAAAATCATATAGTTAGGCTATGCTTCATTTTCGTCACACAAAGATGTTCCCAACTTCTATACCCCCGATGACAAGCCAAGCAATTGTTTCATACTTAAATAATCTCAAACTTTTTCAACCTGCACGCAATACATGAGCGTGAGCCATGGATATAGCACTATGGGTGGAATAGAATATGATGGTGGGGATTGTGTGGAGAAGACAAAAAAGGAGAAAGTCTCACATCAAGGAGGCTAATCAATGAGCTATGGAGATGCCCATCGATTGATGTTAATGCAAGTAGTAGGGATTGCCATGCAACGGATGCACTAGAGCTATGAATGCTCAACAAAAGAAAACTAGTGGGTGTGCATCCAACTTGCTTGCTCATGAAGACCTAGGGCATTTGAGGAAGCCCATCGTAGGAATATACAAGCCAAGTTCTATAATGAAAAATTCTCACTAGTATAAAAAGACAACTTATGAGACTCACTATATGAAAAACATGGTGCTACTTTGAAGCACAATATATGAGACTCACTACATGAAGAACAAGGTGCTACTTTGAAGCACAAGTGTGGAAAAAGAGGATAGTAACATTGCCCTTTTTTTTGGGCCTTTTTTTTCTTTTTGGCCTTTCTCTTTTTTTGGGCAATGCTCTAATAATGATGATCATCACACTTCTATTGATTACAACATAAGGATTACAACTCGAAACTAGAACAAGATATGACTCTATATGAATGCCTCCGGCGGTGTACCGGGATGGTGCAATGAATCACGAGTGACATGTATAAAAATTATGCATGGTGGCTTTGCCACAAATACAATGTCAACTACATGATCATGCAATGGCAATATGACAAAAGTAAAGTATGTCATGATGATGATGAACGGAGCGGTCGAAAGTTGCATGGCAATATATCTCGGAATGGCTATGGAAATGCCATAATAAGTAGGTATGGTGGCTGTTTTGAGGAAGATATAAGGAGGTTTATGTGTGATAGAGCATATCATATCACGGGGTTTGGATGCACCGGCGAAGTTTGCACCAACTCTCAATGTGAAAAAGGGCAATGCACGGTACCGAAGAGGCTAGCAATGATGGAAGGGTGAGTGTGCGTATAATCCATGGACTCAACATTAGTCAAAAGAACTCATATACTTATTGCAAAAATTTAGAAGTCATAAAAAATCAAGTACTACGCGCATGCTCCTAGGGGGATAGATTGGTAGGAAAATACCATCGCTCGTCCCCGACCGCCACTCATAAGGATGCACAAGCCAGGTACACTTCATGTTTCAAATTTGTTACACAACTTTAACCATACGTGCATGCTACTGGACTTGCTAACTTCAACACAAGCATTCTTTAAATTCATAATCTCCCAACTAGGATGGCTTTAATATCACTACCTCCATATCTCAAAACAATTATCAAGTATCAAACTTTTCTTAGTATTCAACACACTCATAAGAATCCTTACAAATCTTGTATGCTAAGCATATTAGAATTAAGCACATTACCATGCTATTTAAGACTCTCAAAATAATATAAGTGAAGCATGAGAGTTCATCTATTTCTTCAAAATAAAACCACCATTGTGCTCTAAAAGGATATAAGTGAAGCACTAGAGCAAATGACAAACTACTCCGATAGATATGAGTGAAGATTAATGAGTAGTCGAATAATGATACAACTATGTGAAGACTCTCCCATTTAATAATTTCAGATCTTGGTATTGTATCCAAACAGCAAGCAAAACAAAATAAAATGACATTGCAAGGATAGCACAACTCATGTGAAGAAGCAAAAACTTAGGCTCAACCGATACTAACCGATAGTTGTTGAAAAAGAAAGGTGGGATGCCTACCGGGGCATCCCCAAGCTTAGATGCTTGAGACTTATTGAAATATTATCTTGGGGTGCCTTGGGCATCCCCAATCTTGAGCTTTTGTGTCTCCTTAATTCCTTTCATATCATGGTTTCTCTTTTTATCAAAAGCTTCATTCACAACAAACTCAACAAGAACTCGTGAGATAGGTTAGTATAAACCAATGCAAAACCTTATAATTTTCTACTGTAACAAATCACTTAAATTATTATTCAACATTGCATACTAAATTCCTCTGCATATTTAATACTCCTATCCTTAAATAGAATCATTAAACAAGCAAACATATGCAAACAATGCAAACATAACAGCAATCTGCCAAAAACAGTACAGTCTGTAAAGAATGCAAGATTCATCATACTTCCCTAACTCCAAAAATTATGAACTAAAATTCCCACTGTAATAAACTTATCAGAGCTCAATATGCAAAAAGATTCAACATTATACCACTCTCTGACTTTTCTAGGGAATTTTTGCAACAGCGGTAAACTTTCTGTTTTCAAACAGCGACATGTATACTAGCAAAATGAGCATGTCAAAGGCTATCCTTCACTTTTTTATTGAAACTAAAGATGCAAAACATTATTCTAACTAACAGAAAGCAAATACTAACAAAATAAAATGACGCTCCAAGCAAAACACATATCATGTGGTGAATAAAAATATAGATCCAAGTAAAGTTACCGATGAACGAAGACGAAAGAGGGGATGACATCCGGGGCATCCCCAAGCTTAGGCTCTTGCCACTCCTTGTTCCATAATCCATCGAATCTTTACCCAAAACTGGAAAACTTCACAACACAAAACTTAACAGAAAACTCGTGAGCTCCGTTAGCGAAAGAAAACAAAACGCCACTTCAAGGTACTGTAATGAACTCATTCTTTATTTATATTGGTGTTAAACCTACTGTATTCCAACTTCTCTATGGTTTATAAACTATTTTACTAGCCATAGATTCATCAAAATAAGCAAACAACACAATGAAAACAGAATCTGTAAAAAACAGAACAGTCTTTAGTAATCTGTAACTAATGCAAACTTCTGGAACTCCAAAAATTCTAAAATAAATTGGTGGAGCTGAGGAATTTGTCTAGTAATCATCTTCAAAAAGAATCAACTAAATAGCACTCTCCAGTAAAAAGTTGAAGCTAATCTCGTGAGCGCTAAATTTTCTGTGTTTTACAGCATGATCATAAAGACTTCACCCAAGTCTTCCCAAAGGTTCTACTTGGCACAAACACTAATTAAAACATAAAACCACATTTAACAGAAGATAGATGGATTATTTATTCCTAAACAGAACCAAAAAGTAAGAAACTAAAATAAAATCGGGTTGCCTCCCAACAAGCGCTATCGTTTAACGCCCCTAGCTGGGCATTATGATTTCAATGATGCTCACATAAAAGATAAGAATTGAAACATAAAGAGAGCATCATGAAGAATATGACTAGCACATTTAAGTCTAACCCACTTGCTATGCATAGGGATTTTGTGAGCAAACAACTTACGGGAACAATAATCAACTAGCATAGGAAGGCAAAACAAGCATAACTTCAAAACTTTAAGCACATAGAGAGGAAACTTGATATTATTGCAATTCCTGCAAGCATATGTTCCTCCCTCATAATAATTTTCAGTAGCATCATGAATGAATTCAAAAATATAACCAGCACCTAAATCATTCTTTTCATGATCTACAAGCATAGAATTTTTATTACTCTCCACATAAGCAAATTTCTTCTCATGAATAATAGTGGGAGCAAACTCAACAAAATAACTATCATGTGATTGAAAATTAAGATCAAGATGACAAGTTTCATGGTTATCATTATTCTTTAAAGCATACGTGTCATCACAATAATCATCATAGATAGGAGGCATGCTTTCATCATAATAAATTTGCTCATCAAAGCTTGGGGGACAAAAAATATCATCTTCATCAAACATAGCTTCCCCAAGCTTGTCGCTTTGCATATCATTAGCATTATGGATATTCAAGGAATTCATACTAACAATATTGAAATCATGCTCATCTTTCACATATTTAGTGCCAAACATTTTAATGCATTCTTCTTATAACACTTTGGCACAATTTTCCTTTCCATCGTACTCACGAAAGATATTAAAAAGATGAAGCGTATGGGACAAACTCAATTCCATTTTTTGTAGTTTTCTTTTGTAAACAATACTAGTGCTAAAACAAGAAAAAAAATATTCGATTGCAAGATCTAAAGATATACCTTCACTTACCTAGCCTCCCCGGCAACCGCGCCAGAAAAGAGCTTGATGTCTACTACACAACCTTCTTCTTGTAGACGTTGTTGGGCCTGCAAGTGCACAGGTTTGTAGGACAGTAGCAAATTTCCCTCAAGTTGGTGACCTAAGGTTTATCAATCCGTAGGAGGCGTAGGATGAAGATGGTCTCTCTCAAGCAACCCTGCAACCAAATAACAAAGAGTCTCTTGTGTCCCCGACACACCCAACACAATGGTAAATTGTATAGGTGCACTAGTTCGGCGAAGAGATGGTGATACAAGTGCAATATGGATGGTAGATAAAGGTTTTTGTAATCTGAAATAATAAAAACAGCAAGGTAAGTAATGGTAAAAGTGAGCGTAAACGGTATTGCAATGATAGGAAAAAGGCCTAGGGTTCATACTTTCACTAGTGCAAGTTCTCTCAACAATAATAACATAGATAGATCATATAACAATCCCTCAACATGCAACAAAGAGTCACTCCAAAGCCACTAATAGCGGAGAACAAACGTAGAGATTATGGTAGGGTACGTAACCACCTCAAAGCTATTCTTTCGGATCAATCTATAAAAGAGTTCGTACTAGAATAACACCTTAAAACACAAATCAATCAAAACCCTAATGTCACCTCGATACTCCATTGTCACCTCAGGTATCCGTGGGTATGATTATACGATATGCATCACACAATCTCAGATTCATCCAACCAACATAAAGTACTTCAAAGAGTGCCCCAAAGTTCCTACCGAAGAATCACGATGAAAACGAGTTGTCGGTGTACTAGAGTAGGGGTACCCTAGTATCCCGAACTCGTGCACGGGCAGTTGCAGCACCCCGCGGCAAGGCTTGCCGGGTGACCGCCAAGGTCCTCCGTGGTTCCTTTGGAGCCATTCAAGAACAAAGTATTCAAGCCAAGGAGACAAAGCCCCGGCAAGAGGAGCTTGCCGGGAAGGCCACCCAAGGCATCTAGGAAACAAGGCCCCGGCAAGAGGAGCTTGCCGAGAAGGCCAACCAAGGCATCTCAAGGAACTCGCCGCGACGCACCACGCGTCCTGGCAAGGCCCGGTGAACGACAAGCTTCCGGACGCGACAAGACTACGGCCGAGGCAAGGCGCTTGCCGCGGCAAACCACCAATCTGTACCTGCGCTCCAGCACATCCACCAACGTGTCGCCCTGGGACCTTTCCAAGCGCGCGTGGCAAGAGGCTGTGCGGCCAGCGGAGCGCGGTGGCAAGCGACGCTGACAAGATTGCCATCGTGGCAAGCGGTGGCGCCCCTGACGGTCCATGTTTGCACTGTTTGGGTGACGTAGACGGGCATTTAATGCCTTTGTCCCCTGCCGTCAGGGTTAGGTATGATACACTGTACAGGTAGTTGTACCAACTGCAACTCCTTTTCCATTTTTGCCCTTATCTATGTTGCCACCTGTCGGAGACCCCTTGAGCATATAAAAGGAGGCCCATGCGCAACGTAGAGGGGGGTTCGAAGGGAGAAAACACTCACACTAGGTTTCGTTAGCAGCTGGAGTATACTGTAGCTCTCAGCGCTCCCTAGCAAGAACTCAATATACTCGGACATGCAGCAAGAGGAGGTTATCTCTCGGAGAGCTCCGGCTGGGTAAACTGCTCGTGTAGCCGCCTCGATTTGCTCTTCGTGCGATCTCCGCTCCCCGCCGAACCAAAAGGGGCTCGGTCCGCCGGCCCCATAGGTGTTCGTGGGTCAGATCAGCCTCCCCGACATCTTTGGCGCGCCAGGTAGGGGGCGTCGAGATTGTGTGAACCTGATCCGGCGTTCACACGAGCTAGATCTTCATCTTCTCCATTGACATGCCACCGAATAAGAAGGCTTCGGCGGCAGCTGATCCGTCCACGTCGAACCCACCACCACCGGAGCAAACGAGTGGTGGGGTAGACGCCGGCGGAAGAACGGGCGTCGATGAGGGAGCCCATGGTGCTGCCAAGTCCAAGGACAAGGCCGCGCAGACCTCGGCGTCCGTACATGCACCACGCCCATCTCAGGAGGCGCGGGACCGACAGCGTCATGGTACTCGCAGTACCATACGTTCGTTGGGCCAAGATCGAGCTGGTGGATCTCGGGATGCTCAAGACCAGCATGCACGCCAACAGGCTGGCACGAGCGAGGCACGGTCGCCTGGACGGGATACTGCTCCTTCTAACATAGTTAGAAGTCCGAGCATATCCCGCTCCTCGCGCCGTTCGCCACTGCCACCCACCACTCCAGCGGAAGCTTTGGCAAGAGCTCAACTGCTCCTGGATTACCCTCCAACAGCCGACAAGGTCGATGAATGGAGGGCCACCATTCAGAGTCTCATCGGCTTTGCCAACGGCGACACTCCGCGGCAGCCGAGTACATCGCTGCCGCGGCAGGACTGCCAAGCACGAGCCGGTGGCGACGAAACCGGTGGGGGTGCAACCACCGTGCACTCTCCACCCCGAAGGCCAAGATCGCCGACTTGCCGGATCCACCTCGACAGCGACTCCACCGCATCATCGGATCCACGAGCTCGTTGCGATCAGCGCCAAGTTCTTCACGAACGACAACAAGAAGACGCTCGAACTCGCATCGAGCGCCGAAGAGAAGCGCGGCGTCAATCAGACCAGCGCGCTGGGCCCTCTGTCGACATGCATGCGCCAGGGGAACCAGGCGACTTGCCGTACGCGGTACGTTGCCCTGCGTTCACTTGTGAGCTGCGGCAAGTCCAGTGGCCCAGCAAGAAGAATTTCAAGCCAGATGTACCAGAGAAGTACGACGGCAAGACGCATCCGTCGGAGTTCCTCAGCATCTACACCATCGCGGTGCAAGCTGCCGGGGGGCGAGACGACAAGATCCTGGCCAACTACTTCCCGCTGGTACTCAAGCCCAATGTTAGATCCTGGCTCATGCACTTGCCGGACAACTCCATATCCTCCTGGACAGATCTATGCCATCAGTTTGTCGGCGCCTTTACAGGTGGCCACAAACCTCATGGCCAAGAGAGTGACCTTCATCTGCTCGCCCAGAAGGAAGGAGAGCCCCCGCGCAAGTACATTCAGAGATTCAGCCATGTACAGCACAACATCCCAGATGTCCACCCTGCCGCGGTAATCAGCGCGTTCCATCAGAACGTGCGAAACCGCAGGATGCGGGAGGAGATGGCGATGTCCAAGATCAGAGACGTCAGTGAGCTCTATGCCCTGGCCGACAAGTGTGCACGTGCTGAAGAAGGGAGGAGACTCCCCGGAGAGAATACAGAAACAGCAGGGTCTGATAGCGAGGAGGCTGCCCCGGCAAAGAAAAACCGGCGGCGGAACAACAGGAAGAAGAAAGGCAAAGATGTGCTAGTTGTTGAGCAGTCCGGCAACGGAGGTGGCGCCAAGAAAGCCAAAGCTGGTAGCTCCGGCAAGGAGATTGCCGCGGGCACCAACTACCAGGCTGTGGCGGTTGCCGACAAGCAGGACGGAGCCAACAAGCAGTACTGCAAGATCCACCGTACCAAGGGCCATGACCTCCAGAGCTGCAAGAAAGTCAAGCAGCTTGTCGAGCAGCAGAAGGCTGAATACGAGTGACGCGACAAGGAGCCCAGGAAAGTGCTGGAGGATCCGGCAAGAAACGTCCTGGCCGAGGAGGACGCCGCGGCAAGGCCAAGCAGCGGCAAGGAGACAGACCTCCCCGCGGCCGCGACAAGGTTGAAGATGACGACGATGATGAAGATATGGATGATGACAAGGCCGATGAGCAAGAGTTCCAGAAAGCCACAGAGGTCTTGTGCGTTGACGGCGGTGCCTCTCTGCATAATTCACACCGCCAGCTCAAGCAGTGGATGCGGGAAGTCAATGCGCAGAACCATCCGTCGAGTCACGCAAGCCTCTGAAATGGTCCAGCACGCCTATCATCTTTGATATTGAGGACCACCCTGATCACATAACTGCGGTCGGGTGCTTGCCGATGTTGGTTTCGCCAACTATCCGCAACCTCAAGGTCACTAAGATGCTAGTTGACGGCGGGGCCGGCTTGAACCTGATCTCCTCAGCGGTACTCCAGAAACTCCAGATCCCTGATGGCAAGCTCGAAGAGACCGGCATGTTCCAAGGAATCAATCCGGGAAGGAGCAAACCGAAGGGAAAGATCACGTTGCCAGTGACATTTGGCAGCGAGTTGAACTTGAGGACAGAGAGTCACTTTTGACGTTGCTGACTTTCCATTGCCTTACAATGGGATACTTGGCCGTCCAGCACTCGCCAAATTCATGGCGGCCTCTCACTATGCGTACAACATGCTGAAGATGCCAGGCCCGATAAGTGTCATCTCTGTCCCTGGCGACAAGAAGGATGCTCTTATCTGCGCCGACAAGATCTACCGGAAAGCAGCAGCCGCAACAGATCGCAAGTCACTTGCCGATGAAGCTCCCGGGGCGAAGAAGAAGACCAAGTCCGGCAAGAGCTCTGATGCCCACTCCGGCAAGCGCACCTCTTCGGAGTGCTGCGCTACCGTCGAGGATGCACCATCGAGCTCCACCGGCAAGTGTAAGAAGACGATGGCAGCTTCACCAGAGACCAAGAAAGTGTCCGCCAAGGAGGATGGCACTGGTGGTACCTTCACCATCAGTGCCACTCTCGACCCTAAATAGGAAGGCGCGCTCGTTGCTTTCCTGCGGGCGAACGTCGACGTATTTGCATGGAAACCGTTTGACATCCCCGGTGTTCCCAGGAAAGTAATCGAGCACCATCTTGCCGTCTGTCCTCATGCACGGCCCGTCAAGCAGAAAGTCAGGAAGCAGGCAGTGGAGCGCCAAGAATTTATCACTGAAGAAATCAAGAAATTGGAAGCAGCAGGCCTTGTCAGAGGAGTGCTCCATCCTACGTGGTTGGCCAATCCTGTAGTCGTGCGCAAGGCAAACGGTAAATGGAGGCTTTGTATCGACTTTACCGATGTTAATAAAGCTTGTCCCAAAGACCCATTTCCCTTGCCGCGTATCGACCAGATTGTTGACTCCACGGCCGGATGTGACTTGCTTTCATTTCTTGATGCATACTCAGGATACCATCAGATCTTCATGGCAGAAGAGGATGAGGAGAAGACCGCATTCATCACCCCATGTGGCACATACTGTTTCATACGAATGCCTTTCGGTTTAAATAATGCTAGTTCAACATTTGCAAGGGTGGTCCATGACGCTTTTGAGACGCAAATGCACAGAAATGTGGAAGCCTACATGGATGACATAGTGGTCAAGAGCAAGGACAAGGCGACTCTGATTCAAGATTTAGACGAAGCCTTTGCAAATCTGCGCAAGATCAACCTCAAGCTCAACCCCGAGAAGTGTGTGTTTGGAGTCCCCTCCGGCAAGCTTCTCGGGTTCTTCGTGTCTCAGCGGGGAATTGAAGCCAATCCCGACAAGATCAAGGCCATTGAGCAGATTGAAGCACCAAAGCGCGTCAAGGATGTACGAAGACTTGCCGGTTGCGTAGCTGCTCTCAGCAGGTTTATCTCTAGGTCTGCTGAGCGCGCCCTGCCATTTTTCAAAATATTGAAAAAGGCAGGTCCAATGAAATGGACTCCGGAAGCGGAGGCTGCGCTGCAGGACTTAAAGAGATACCTGTCCTCCACTCCAATACTTGTCGCACCTAAGCCACAAGAGAAGTTGCTGCTATATATAGCGGCAACCAATCAAGTGGTTAGTGCTGCGTTAGTAGTGGAGAGGGAGGCGGATGATGAGCCAGCAACCATGGCAGATGCATCCAGCGACAAGCAAGGGACTTCACCGGCAAGCTCTGGTCCCGACAAAGATGGATCTGCGCAGGAGCATGAGAAGATGCAGAAAAGGATGGTGCAGCGCCCAGTTTACTTTGTCAGTTCCCTTCTGCAGGGGGCTAGATCAAGGTACTCTGGTGTGCAGAAATTGCTTTTCGGCCTCCTCATGGCCTCGAGAAAGCTGCGCCATTACTTCCAAGCACATGAGATAACAGTCGTCACTCGCTTTCCGCTGAAGAAGATACTGCAAAATCCAGAAGCAACAGGAAGAATTGTCGAGTGGGCACTGGAACTGTCAAGCTTTGGCCTCAAGTTTGAGAGCACTTCAACTATCCAAAGCAGAGCATTGGCAGAATTCATAGCAGAATGGACGCCAACACAAGATGAAGAAATTCCAGAAACGAGCATCCCCGTCAAGGAGGCAAGCAAAGAGTGGCTGATGTACTTTGATGGTGCCTTCTCGCTGCAAGGCGCCAAAAGGGGCGTGTTACTTGTTGCACCCACCGGAGAGCACCTCAAGCACGTAGTCCGATGCACTTTCCCAAGGAGCAAGCAACGAACAATACTGCAGAGTATGAAGGTTTGCTTGCCGGTCTCAGGATCGCAGCAGACCTTGGGATCAAGAAGCTCATTGTCAGGGGTGACTCACAGCTTGTCGTCCGCCAAGTAAACAAAAATTATCAGAGTCCGTTGATGGAAGCTTACGTTGATGAAGTGAGAAAGCTAGAAGAGCACTTTGACGCCTACGATGGAACATGTTCCAAGAGCTCGAACGACATTGCTGATGGCTTGTCGAAGCGCGCCGACTTAAGTTACTGTGGAACCAGGGATCTTTGTGCTCAAACTAACTCAACCGACTGTAACGCCATCAACTGGACAGAGCAAGAAAAGGAAGTTGATTTCTGGTGACTATTTTCCGCAGAGCTCCCAAGCCGCCACCAAGAAGGTCCTCAAGATCAACACCAAGGATCTTTGAGGAGCAGTCTGCTCCGCAAGCCCTAGGGTTTGTTCCGTTGAAGCGAGCGCTCGACAAGTTTTGCTCGGCAAGCTTGCCGGGAACGTCAAGCTCGGCTGAGCCGCAGGTTCTCGCCGAGAAGCGGATATTCCCGCAGCAGCAGATGTGCCTTTAGTCCTTGTTGTCGAGCCGCAAGCTCCAAAGATGGGCACAGCAGATTGTCCATTTCCTTGAGACAGAGAACTTCTCAAGAGCAAGAAGAAGCGGAAAAAGTAGCCCGGCAGTCAAGTATGTACCAGTTTGTCGACAACACACTGTGCGAGAAGAAGACTCAACGGCGTGAAATTGAAGTGTATTCACGGGAAGACGGACAAAAGCTGTTGGCAGAGATACATGGAGGCATATGTGGTCACCACATTGGCGCGAAGAGCACTTGCCGCAAAGCGTGCCGGCAAGGTTTCTTTTGGCCGACAGCCCTCCGGGATGCAACCGCACAAGTAACCAAGTGTGAAGCGTTCGGTTCCATTCCAAGTAGATACACCAGCCAGCTCAAGCTCTCCAGACGATCCCTTTATCCTGGCCATTTTTGGTCCGGGGCTCGACATCCTCGGCCCCTTTCCCGAGTTGTCGGGGCTTTGAGTACTTGTGCGTTGTAATCGACAAGTTCACAAAGTGGCGGAAGTGGAAGCGATGAGGAAGGTGACAGCACGGTCGGCGATCAAGTTCTTCAGGTCGATTGTTTGCCGTTTCGGAATCCCTAACAGGATCATCACCGACAACGGCACGCAATTCACGAGCCGCACCTTCATGCAGTACGTCCAAGATCTTGGCGCCAAGGTCTGCTTCGCTTCTGTTGCTCATCCAAGAAGTAACGGTCAAGCGGAGAGGGCAAATGCTGAAGTGCTGCGCGGGCTCAAGACCAGGACTTTCGACAGGCTGCACAAGTGCGGAAGAAACTGGATTGAGGAGCTGCCGGTGGTTCTTTGGTCGATCAGAACGACGCCAAATCGAGCCACTGGCCAGACACCTTTCGCTCTAGTCTATGGAGCAGAGGCAGTTCTCCCCACGGAACTCGTATACGGGTCACCTCGAGTGCTCGCTATGATGAGCTTGAGCAAGAGCAGCTGCGACAAGATGACTTGCGCTCCTTGAGGAGGACCGTCTTCAGTCTGTTGACGAGCTGCTCGATACCAGCAAGCTTTGCGCCGCTACCATAGCCGCAGTTAATGCCGAAGTCTCGAGGAAGGCGACCTTGTTCTTCGACGCGTTCAGTCCGCCAAGAATTCCAACAAGTTGGCCTTGAAGTGGGAAGGCCCTTACCGGGTGAAACGAGTCACTAGGCTGGCGCTGTCCGCTTTGAGACCGAAGATGGCATTCCGTGAGCAACTCTGGAACATTGAGCATCCTCGTAAGTTTTACTCAGAGGCAGATTGCCGGAACCTGTTCCGGCAACCACCTTTTGTACAAGTCTTGCCGATGTTGCATGTAATCCTTTGTACAAAGCCGGGCGCAGACCCCGTGCATAAGTAAAGCTAATGTGATCCGCACATCTTGTCGATTTCATGCTTTCTACTTCTATTTTGCATGCATTATCTGACACTTTGTGCAGCACCTACCCCGGTAAGCAATAACGAGCCGTAAGGCTCCATATCTTTATTTTCTCTTCTTTCTCTTTCTTAAAGAAAGGAAGGTTCCCTCTCCCACAAGTTTGCCGGGGGGAAAGGAGAAGATAATGGTGTGGACCAAGCGTCGCTCGAGGAAGTTTCGCCTTACCGGGAAGCAAATGGCAGAAAAGCTAAGTTGCTAAAGTTTGAGCAATCAGTTTTAAAAATTTTAAGTTATCTTCCTCGAACGATCGTGCTTTGTATGGAAAACCTGTGCGCAGAGGAACCAACTCGTGGCTAGTTGCGCCCTTACTTTGTTTCGAGTCCGCTCAACAACTTAAGTGAGCTGTGACTAGTTGCGACAAGGTTTCTTGTCAGTAGTGGCACCGCCAGCAGGCTGCTGACGTCCCGCACTCAGCGCTTCGCACACAAAGGTGCCAGCACGACAAGTTCCCTAAAAGCGTAGGGCAAAAACATACAAAGGAAGCAATCAAGTAAAGGAAATAACATAGCAATCACTACCCGAAATAGAGTTATATTACAAGATAGCTTGTCGCAGCTCTAATAGATTGTTCCCATAACATGACCAGCAGCGACAAGGAAAAGAGAAAACGGGCGGCCTAATCTACGTGATCGCCCTCAACCCTCTTGATCCCGCTCACCCTGTCCACAATGGGTGCGACAAGGGTCTTGAGCGCTTCCACATCAGCTTCCGGCGGCAAGGTCTTGAGGACGTTGGTGAGGTTGAGGCCTGGATTGCGGAAGGCCACCTTCATCAGCACCTTTTGAAGAGCTCCCGCGCAGATCTGGCGCGACTCGTCGGCCAGCTGCTATGGGATCTCTTCCCGGAGTCGCTGGAGGGCCGTCTCCACGCCCTTGAAGAACAAGCTGAGCTTGGCGCTGGGTTGGAGGTGCTCATCGGAGGAATACCCGAGATCATCCATCCCCAGCTGCGCCAGCTCCCTGTCGATGGCGGCGGCAACATCCACGAGACCCTCGGTCCAGTGCCCCACGTTCTCCCTAAAAGTGTTCTGGGCGGCGGCAGCCCTCGCCAGCAGCGCCTCGTCGGCCTTGATCTTCTCCTTCAAGGCCACCTCCTGCTCCCTGGCGCCGTCCAGCGTCTGAGTCAAAGTAGACAGCTTCAACTCAAGATCTGCGTTGGAGTCCTTGGCGGCGCTAAGCTCCTTGCTCCTCTCGGCGAGAAGAGTGTAGGCGTCCTTCTCGCGCTCACGCTTGAGTGCAGCAAGCTCCTCGCTGCTCGCCTTGAGATTGGCCTCCAGCTGCGTCACCTTCGTCTCCAGCTCCTTCTTGGCGGCCTCGGCAGCCGCGGCAGCATCCTTTGCTTCCTTAAGGGCCCCGCCGAATGTCTGCTCGCGCGCGGCAAGCTCTTCCTCGTGGCTGTCAAGGATAACCTTCCGCTGCGCCTCGGCCGACTTCACGGCCTTCCCCTTGTCGGCTTTCGGAGCCATGGCGGAGGTGGTGGGGGATTTCGACGGCGTGGGTGGTGCTGGTGGCGATGGGGGCGGAGCGCTGCTCTCTTTTCAGGCTTGGGAAGAAGGGGGGGAGCAGCGGAGGTTTTCGAGATTGGACAAGCAACCAGCGAGGTGGGCGAACTGCCCCTGTTTCCCCTGCTTATAAAGAGGGAGGGGGCGGACGTTCCGCTTTTCCGAATAAAGAAACCACCCACGATCTCACCCACGGTGCCGCATTCGACGCGTGCCGTTCATGGGGGACGTGGTGGGTCCGGAGTGAGTTACGGCGTAACCCAGGCCGCGCGTGCCCGTGCCCTATTTTGGGCCTGGCCCAACAGCGCTCGGCACCGTGTGTGGCCCAGGCCCGGGGGCTCCTGTCGGTGTACTAGAGTAGGGGTACCCTAGTATCCCGAACTCGTGCACGGGCAGTTGCAGCACCCCGCGGCAAGGCTTGCCGGGTGACCGCCAAGGTCCTCCGTGGTTCCTTTGGAGCCATTCAAGAACAAAGTATTCAAGCCAAGGAGACAAGGCCCCGGCAAGAGGAGCTTGCCGGGAAGGCCACCCAAGGCATCTAGGAAACAAGGCCCCGGCAAGAGGAGCTTGCCGGGAAGGCCAACCAAGGCATCTCAAGGAACTCGCCGCGACGCACCACGCGTCCCGGCAAGGCCCAGTGAACGACAAGCTTCCGGACGCGACAAGACTACGGCCGCGGCAAGGCGCTTGCCACGGCAAACCACCAATCTGTACCTGCGCTCCAGCACATCCACCAACGTGTCGCCCTGGGACCTTTCCAAGTGCGCGTGGCAAGAGGCTGTGCGGCCAGCGGAGCGCAGTGGCAAGCGACGCTGACAAGATTACCATCGTGGCAAGCGGTGGCGCCCCTGACGGTCCATGTTTGCACTGTTTGGGCGACGTAGACGGGCATTTAAAGCCTTTGTCCCCTGCCGTCAGGGTTAGGTATGATACACTGTACAGGTAGCTGTGCCAACCGCAACTCCGTTTCCATTTTAGCCCTTATCTACGTTGCCACCTGTCGGAGACCCCTTGAGCATATAAAAGGAGGCCCATGCGCAACGTAGAGGGGGGTTCGAAGGGAGAAAACACTCACGCTAAGTTTCGTTAGCAGCTGGAGTATACTGTAGCTCTCAGCGCTCCCTAGCAAGAACTCAATATACTCAGACATGCAGCAGAAGGAGTGTTATCTCTCCGGAGAGCTCCGAAGCTGGGTAAACTGCTCGTGTGCTTCGCCTCGATCTGCTCTTCGTGCGATCTCCGCCCCCCGCCGAACCGAAAGGGGCTCGGTCCGCCGGCCCCATAGGTGTTCGTGGGTCAGATCAGCCTCCCCGACACGAGTGCCAACCCCTATGCATAGGTTCATGGGCGGAACCCGCAAGTTGATCACCAAAACGTACATCAAGTGAACCACGTGATATCCCATTGTCACCACAGATACGCACGGCAAGACATACATCAAGTGTTCTCATAAAAGGCTCAACCCGATAAGATAACTTCAAAGGGGAAACTCAATTCATCACAAGAGAGTAGAGGGGGAGAAACATCATAAGATCCAACTACAATAGCAAAGCTCGGGATACATCAAGATCGTGCCATAGAGGGAACACGAGAGAGAACACGAGAGAGAGAGAGATCAAACACATAGCTACTGGTACATACCCTCAGCCCCGAGGGTGAACTACTCCCTCCTCGTCATGGAGAACCCCGGGATGACGAAGATGGCCACAGGTGTGGGTTCCCCCCTCCGGCAGGGTACCAGAACAGGGTCCCGATTGTTTTTTGGTGGCTCTGGAGGCTTGCGGCGGCGGAACTCCCGATCTAATCTCTGTTCTGGAAGTTTTACGGTACATAGGTATATATGGGTGAAAGGGGTCCGTCGGTGGAGCTACGGGGGCCCCACGAGGCAGAGGGGCGCGCCCCCACCCTCGTGGGCAGCCCGTATCTCCCCTGACATGCACTCCAAGTTCCCTGGGTTGCTTTCCTTCCAAAAATAACTTCTCCAGTTGATTTCGTTCTGTTTTGACTCCGTATGATATTCCTTTTCCTCGAAACACTGAAATAGGCATAAAACAGCAAATCTGGGCTGGGCCTCCGGTTAATAGGTTAGTCCCAAAAATAATATAAAAGTGGAAAATAAAGCCCAATATTGCCTAAAACAGTAGATAAAGTAGCATGGAGCAATCAAAAATTATAGATATGTTGGAGACGTATCAAGCACCCCCAAGCTTAATTCCTGCTCGTCCTCGAGTAGGTAAATGATAAAAAAGATAATTTTTGATGTGGAATGCTAGTTGGCATAATTTCAATGAAAATCTTCTTAATTATGATATGAATATTCAGATCCGAAAGATTCAAGACAAAAGTTCATATTGATAAAAGAAATAGTAATACTTCAAGCATACTAATCAAAGTAATCATGTCTTCTCAAAATAGCATGGCAAAAGAAAGTTCATCCCTACAAAATCATATAGTTAGGCTATGCTTCATTTTCGTCACACAAAGATGTTCCCAACTTCTATACCCCCGATGACAAGCCAAGCAATTGTTTCATACTTAAATAATCTCAAACGTTTTCAACCTGCACGCAATACATTAGCGTGAGCCATGGATATAGCACTATGGGTGGAATAGAATATGATGATGGGGATTGTGTGGAGAAGACAAAAAAGGAGAAAGTCTCACATCAACGAGGCTAATCAATGAGCTATGGAGATGCCCATCGATTGATGTTAGTGCAAGTAGTAGGGATTGCCATGCAACGGATGCACTAGAGCTATGAATGCTCAACAAAAGAAAACTAGTGGGTGTGCATCCAACTTGCTTGCTCATGAAGACCTAGGGCGTTTGAGGAAGCCCATCGTAGGAATATACAAGCCAAGTTCTATAATGAAAAATTCCAACTAGTATAAAAAGACAACTTATGAGACTCACTATATGAAAAACATGGTGCTACTTTGAAGCACAATATATGAGACTCACTACATGAAGAACAAGGTGCTACTTTGTAGCACAAGTGTGGAAAAAGAGGATAGTAACATTGCCCTTTTTTTGGGCCTTTTTTTTTTTCTTTTTGGCCTTTCTCTTTTTTTGGGCAATGCTCTAATAATGATGATCATCACACTTCTATTGATTACAACATAAGGATTACCACTCGAAACTAGAACAAGATATGACTCTATATGAATGCCTCCGGCGGTGTACCGGGATGGTGCAATGAATCAAGAGTGACATGTATGAAAATTATGCATGGTGGCTTTGCCACAAATACGATGTCAACTACATGATCATGCAATGGCAATATGACAAAAGTAAAGTATGTCATGACGATGATGAACAAAACGGTGGAAAGTTGCATGGCAATATATCTCGGAATGGCTATGGAAATGCCATAATAGGTAGGTATGGTGGCTGTTTTGAGGAAGATATAAGGAGGTTTATGTGTGATAGAGCGTATCATATCACGGGGTTTGGATGCACCGGCGTGTAACATCCCAAATTTTCAATTTGGAATGTTATACATTAGGTCATCATGCATATCATATTTTCTCGCATTTTTCCCGATCCTAGAAATTTCACGCAACTCAAGGACCCTCGGAGAGAGTTGGAAGTTTCATAATTTTCATAATTGGGATCTCTCAAATTTTGAAAATAGGATCATTGGATTATTTAAATTATCTTCACAAAGTTTTCCTATATAAAAATATCTTGAGAGGGAATAATATGACTTTCCCAAACAAATAGGAAAAATGAAGATATTATAAATAAACCAAATTTGGGTTTTGAAGATTTATTTTGCTTAGGCAAAAATGAGCTTTAAAAAAAAATATTTTTGCATGTATTTTGTTTTTAAAGTTCATTTTGTTCGATTCAAATTTTGGAGTCGGAGAAAATTTGTTTTAATTAATTTGGAGTTCATTTGATTTTTATTTTAATTGTTTTTGTTTTAAAGTTTATTTTAAAAAAAAAAAACGCCCCTGGACCGAGGCCCAGCCGGCCCAGCCAGCCAGGCCTCCGGCCCAGCCGCGCCTCCCGGCCCATCTCCCCTCGCCTCCCTCCTCGCGCCCGAGTCCGGCTCGAGCACGAGCGCCGCCGCCGCCGGAGTCCCGCCCCGCCCCGCCTCCCTTGACCCCTCCCAAGCTACCCCCCGCCGCCTTTTTCCCCCCTCTCATAAATACCCCCCCGCCTCTCTCTCTCCCAAACCCCCGCCGCCGAGCCGACCCAGCCCGCCCGCCTGGCCGCCGCCCGCCCTCGTCGCCGGAGCCAGCGCGCCGCTGAACCCGCCCCTCGCCTCCCGACCCGCCGCCACCACCCGCCGCTGAGCCCGCCGCGATCGCGGAGGTAGCCGCCCGCCCGCCGCCCGATTCGGTTATTCCCCGTGAACCGTCCGGTTTTTTTTAAAAAAAAAATATTTGTTTTTTTTTTAAAAACCTAGATCGGTTTTGTTTTTTTTCGGTTTTCTTAATTAACGGACGTTCACCGAACCGTTCGTTTCAGTGAACGCGTTCGTTAGATTCGTTCTGTTAACGAACGTTTGCTTTTTAACTCGTTCGTCGTTTTTCTTTTAATCGGAATTAATCCGTTAATTTTCTGATTTGATTTCAGATCTGATTTTCAAAACTGTTTTATTTCTCGCTCGTTTATCGGAATCAGGTAATTCAAGCGCCTGGAGTTTCGTAACGAAACCGCCGTTCCGACTACCCTACTTTCACAGAGTTTTGCCACTGTGAAATTTTGACCTAATTTCAGATCGCTAACCGAGTCGTTCTCTCTCGAGTTTCGACTTTCGGAGTTTGTTTTGATTCGATTCTTTTGCAACCAGGGTTCTTAAGTTGAACTATCTGGTTAGATCTTTTATTCGAGATTTCCTGTGCATTAGATGAGTACTTATTGTATGCTTGTTGTTTGTCTGCGTTAGATCACCCCGGTGCGCCGCTTGTTACTTCAATCTCTAGGACTCGCGGATCATCGACAAGGCAAGTAACACTTTGATCATACCCTTCTACTACCCAGTTTTATGCATTAGATCTGTTCCTCAAACACTTGCATGATTAGGATCTAATTAAATTGTGGGTTTTGGGAAGTAGATTTGAGGTAGTACCTATTACTGCTTACTTATGAAACCTTGGGAGTTACTTCTACGCTTGCTTGTTCATGCCATGCTATGCTAGTAGACGTGGATTGGGTGAGTGAATATCCATGACAGATGTGAGATTGTTAATTAATGGTTTATCTAAGGTGGCAACCTAACACACATCTGGGTGGATTGAGGCACCTGGTTTCTATCAGACTTGCTCAGATTTCTTTGGACCGCCACCTGTGCTCTAAGGGATCATAAGATTATTCAAACTGGAAACTTCCGTGTGCAGCCACAAGCCAATTATGGGCTCTGGCGTAGTTGACTAAGTTGTGCGAACTCTTACGGGTAGGCTAGCTGATGTAGGGGATGTAGGTTGGTACGGTCTACCCACATGTAAGGTGCTAGCGCTTCGAAAGACTATGTCTCGGTCATCCGCTTCTCAAACACTCAGTAAAGCGAGAATCAAGCGGAGGCGATCGAGTCTTGTGGGGAAAAGTGCGCAAACCTCTGCAGAGTGTATAAACTAATCATGATTAGCCGTGTCCCCGGTTATGGACGTTTTGAGTATCCGGTACTTGATTATCATGTGAATCTCAACATGTTACTTTAAATAAAAGTTATTGGGTTTTGATGAGTACTTTTAATTGGGATTGAGGATCTTGTCAACCATCTTCAATGTTTAACAACCACCATGATAGTTAAATAAAATTATTCCTTTGATGTAGGGAAAAATCAGCTTTATGCAAATGTAACCGAGAGCTTTACCACCAGCCAAATATGCATGTAGTATAGGCTTATTCATTCATTGCTCTTTATGTGTTACATTGCCAAGATATTCCATGTCTGACCGTTTTTGGCTGCAACTTTTCACGTTATGACTTTTGGACGACAGTAAGGTGTTAGGTCGTGGTTCTATACTCGATGATGCCGTTGGAGTTGATGGACTCGCTTATCTTCCAAGCCTTCCGCTGTTATTATTAGATGGCCTTAAGCCATATTTTTATTCAGTTCCTTGTGGACATCGATGTAATAAGTGTGTGATTGCTACTCTGCTATAAATCCTTCAAATCTTGTGTGGTGTCAAGACATTCGATCCAGGATGACACCGAGCACGAGCGCTAGATCCATTCGGTCTGGTCGCTCTGAGAGAATGGTATCGAGCACACCGACCGTGAGGACACGACCACTAAGTTAAAGCCATAGATCACTCTCTCTTCTCCTTTTCTAACTCCTCATCTTTTCTACTCTCTTTAGGATGACGGACGCGAAGATCAAGTACACCCAACCGGATGAAGGCACACCTTTTGGATTTCACTTGAAGGAAGTTACTAAGTACCTGAACATTGGATTACCAAGCTTCACCGGAACTTTCAACGCCACTCTGCCTGAAGAGGAGCGCTGGAAGATTCATGCTCACGTTCCAGGAAGGACATTCGCCCCAATCACCAAGCCTATAGATAGTGTTTTCAGTGCACCCACTTGGAGTCTGGGAAGGAGCATGGCAGCTCACATCACCATGGGACGCATTGGAGAAGTTTATCAAGAAGATCTCAAGGACACCATCTACCAGATTTGCGGACGCCGAGATGACAACTGGGACGTCGTCAACACCAAGAAGGATAGATCCATTGCAGCTTTCATCCAGGAGTTAAATCAACACATTCGACGCCAGGAGAATCAAATGTGCAATGACATGTTGGAGTTACAGAAGACGAAGGAAAGGATCATCGAATTGGAAGGAGAACTAAAGACTACACGCAAGGACTACATGGACGAGATCGTAGCTCTGGCAAGACACAATAACGATCTTAAGTACGAGATCGAAGAACTCAAGAAGAAGTTGGCGCTCAGGAATGAAGACCAGTACGTCGAGCATCAAATCGACTACATCAACATTGACGACTCAGATTCGGATCCAAGTGAACCCGATTTTGAAGACGAAGCTGGAGCAGACATCATGGAGTCTTCCACCGGTTCAAATTAGTAGAAGTCCCCCACATATTAGTAGTATTCCCTCCATGTAAACCTTTATAGTACACGCACTTTTGCGATAGTTAGATCGTTGTAAGCCTTTGTTTGATTGAATGAAGTGATTTTGTGTGCATTTGCTCATGTGCATTTGGGTAGTGATTCCCCTTAGACCTCATTCTATTCTATTTTCTCTTCTCTTCTAAAAACCCTTCAGATGCCTCCGAGACGCGACCCCGGATTCGTTTTCCCGCCAGAGATCACCCAATTGATCCAGCAGCAGGAATACCCTGATTCAAACATTGGTGCGAACAACAACAACAACCCCAACAACCCGCCGCCACCACCACCACTGCGGATCATCGACTCGTTTTCTTAGACTGAACCCGCCGGTGTATTCCAAGAGCACCGAGCCGATTGTAGCAGTATGGTGGCTCCGCAAGATAGGAAGGAGCTGACCACGCAGGATGCACAGATGGTGAAAGAGTGAAATTTGCAGCACATCAACTTGAAGGACCCGCAGCAGCATGGTGGGAGAATTTCACAGCCACTTACCCGTGAGACACCGCCACATGGGACCAGTTTGACAAGCTTCAGACAGCCCATGTTTCAGCAGGAGCCATGGCCATGAAGAAGCGTGAGTTTCGCAACTTACGCCAAGGAGGAAGGACTGTTGGCAAGATGCGTGGATGATTTTAGCAAACTAGCACGTTATGCCCCGGATGAGCGTTACTACGGATGCAGCTAAACAGAGAAGTTTCTAGAAGGACTGAATGATGAGTTCAGCATGCCGTTGATGGTAGCAAGTTTCAATAACTACCAGGAGTTAGTAGACCGAGCCCTCATGATTGAAGGAAAGCAACAAGAATTGAGAACTGCATAGCGGAAGTATGGACAAGGAAGTATAACTCGGAGCCCAGCAGAAGCCTCGTTATACCCCTAAATCAGAATTCAGTTTCAGCATACCCATGGAGGAGGTAATTCGCACAACCATAATGGCACCAAGAATGGGAACGGAATGGAGGAAGCAACGACAGAACCGCACCAACCCGTCTACACCATCCAAGGTAGACCTGGGTCACATTACTTGCTTTAAGTGCCGCAAGACTGGGCACTATGCAAATGACTGTCCAGAAGGCCAGAATGGAAATGGCAATGGAAGCTCTGGAAAGAAGCCCAACCCTTTCAACAGGGGACAAGTGAACCACATTGACGTGGAGGAGGTTGAAGATCAGCCCGATGCAGTAATCGGTAAGTTTTTGGTTAAGTCTTTTACTGCAGTTGTTCTTTTTGATACTGGTGCATCGCATTCATACATATCAAGGGGATTTGTGGATAAGTACAAGTTACCAACCCAAGCCCTTAGGTCACCCATGCTAGTAACCTCACCCGAGCAGAGTACATGGCTAGTAAATGGTGTGATCGACCGCCACTAAGGATCGGACACTATGTTTTCCCTCGGACCTAATAGTTCGGAATCCCAAGGATTGGATGTGATATTAGGAATGGATTGGTTATCAAAGTATGGAGGAAACATAGATTGTACCACAAGGTCAATTTTGCTCACCACACCGAAGGAAGAAGGATTAAGTATGTATCACGGCACGAGCCGAGGAGAGCACAAGTTAATTGCTTAACAGAGTGGTGCGGGAAGAAGTACCAGTGGTGAAGGATTATCTGATGTATTTCGGAAGAATTGCCGGGAATGCCGCGGATAGAGACATTGAGTTTTTGATCGAGCTGTTGCGGAACAGGCCCGATATCGAAGCGACCGTCATGTGATGCCCGCAAAGGATTTGGCAGAAATTAAGAAGCAGATTAAGGAACTATTGGATAAAGGTTTTATTCGTCCAAGTTCTTCACCTTGGGGATCACCCGTTTTATTGGTGGAGAAGAAGGATGGATCTTTGAGAATGGTTGTTGATTATCGTGGATTGAATGAAGTAACAATCAAGAACAAGTACCCACTACCGATGATAAATGATCTGTTTGATCGCTTGCAAGGAGCCAAAGTGTTTTCTAAGATCGACTTGCGATCAGGGTACCATCAGTTGAAGATTCGGGAGCAAGACATACCCAAGACAGCGTTTACCACGAGATATGGACTGTATGAGTATACCGTTATGTCATTTGACTGACTAACGCACCAGCCTATTTCATGAACACGATGAACAAAGTGTTTATGGAGTTTTGGACAAGTTAAATCGTGGTGTTCATTGATGACATTTTGATCTTCTCGAAGAATGAAGAGGAACACAAGGAACATTTAAGATTGGTTTTGGAGAAACTGAGGGAACACCAGTTGTATGCCAAGTTCAGCAAATGTGAATTTTGGTTAAAGGAAGTTGGATTTCTCGGACATGTTATATCCGGAGAAGGAATAGCAGTTGACCCCACAAAGGTTGAGACCGTAACCAAATGGGAAGCACCAACGACAGTTGGAGAGATTGAGTTTCCTTGGACTCGCAGGATACTACCAAGATTCATTGAGAATTTCTCAAGGATTGCAAAGCCTATGACAGAATTGTTGAAGAAGGAAAACAAATTCATATGGACTGAGGACTGTGAGGCAAGTTTTCAGGAGTTGAAGAAAAGATTGGTTACCTCACCAGTTTTGATATTGCCAGATCAAACTAAGGATTATGAGGTGTATTGCGACGCTTCACGTCGAGGACTTGGAGCAGTGCTTATGCAGGAAGGAAGAGTTGTTTCGTATGCTTCACGACAACTTAAGCCCCATGAGTTGAATTATGCCACTCATGATTTGGAGTTAGCAGCCGTTGTGCATGCCTTGAAGACGTGGAGACATTTTCTCATTGGAAATCATTGTGAAGTATATACGGATCACAAGAGTTTGAAGTACATCTTCACCCAGAAGGAATTGAATCTCAGACAAAGGAGATGGTTAGAGCTAATCAAGGATTATGATATGAGATTGCATTATCACCCCGGAAAGGCTAATGTCGTAGAGGACGCATTGAGCCGTAAGAGCCACGTCGATACCCTAATGATGGGAGTAATACCCAATGAGTTAACCGAGGACCTTCGAGAGCTATGTTTGGAAATAGTTCCAGAGGCTATGTAGCAGCATTGGAGATTCGATCGACATCGATGGACAAAATCGAGAAGCCCAAAAGGCGATAAGGAAGTTGCCTCTATAAAGGAGAAAATGAGCAAAGGAAAAGCTAAAGGATTTCGTGAGGACGAGCACGATACCCTATGGTTTGAAGACCGTGTTTATGTGCCCAATGACCCGAGATCGGAAGTTGATTTTACAAGAAGCCCATGATTCACCCTATTCGATTCACCCAGGAAATACTAAGATGTATTTGGATTTGAAGAATATTTTCTGGTGGACCGGAATGAAGAAGGATATTGCGGAGTATGTAGCAGTTTGCGACGTATGTCAGAAAGTAAAGGCAGAACATCAGAAGCCAGCAGGATTGTTACAACCATTGCCGATACCCGAATGGAAGTGGGATAAACTAGGCATGGATTTCATCACAGGTTTGCCAAAGACCCGTTCAGGATATGACTCGATTTGGGTCATAGTCGACCGTTTGACCAAGGTAGCCCATTTCATTCCAGTCAAGACTACCTATAGCAGTGCTAAGTTGGCAAAGATATACATGACCAGAATTGTGTGTTTACACGGAATCCCAAGGAGCATTGTATCAGACAGAGGAACCCAGTTTACTTCGAAATTTTGGAACCAGTTGCACGAAACATTGGGAACCCGATTGGAGTTCAGCACAGCTTTCCACCCACAGACCGATGGACAGACTGAGAGAGTCAATCAGATTTTGGAGGACATGCTGAGAGCTTGTGCACTAGATTATGGATCTAGTTGGGATGACAATTTGCCGTATGCAGAATTTTCCTACAACAACAGTTACCAAACCAGTTTAAAGATGGCACCTTTCGAGGCCTTGTATGGAAGAAGGTGCAGGACACCGTTGTCATGGGACTAAACCGAGATCGTCGATTGTTTGGACCAGATTTGATTAAGGAGTCGAACAGAAAGTTAAGTTGATTCGAGACAGGCTCAAGGTAGCCCAGTCCTGCATGTAAGAGCTATGCCGATTCAAAGCGCAAGCGATTGAGTACGGTTGGAGACAGAGTATATCTCGAGTATCCCGCTCGAGGAGTTAAGCGTTTTGGAGTTAAAGGAAAGTTAGCACCCCGTTTTGTTGGACCATATAAGATTTTGCAACGCATGGGAGAAGTTGCGTATAAGTTGGAATTGCCGGAAGGACTGTCAGGAGTTCATGATGTATTCCATGTTTCTCAGTTGAAGAAATGTCACCCAGAGATAGCAGAGGTACCGTTAAGAGACACAGTGCCACTGGAGGCAATTCAGTTGAAGGATGACTTGACATATGAGGAAAAGCCGGTTAAGATTCTCGATTATGCCAGCAGAGTTACCCGCAGCAAGGTTATCAAGTTTTGCAAAGTTCAGTGGAGCCACCACATTGAGGATGAAGCCACCTGGGAAAGAGAGGAAGTTTTGCTTAAGGACCACCCTCACCTATTTTCTAGCCAACCCGAATCTCGAGGGCGAGATTCATCTTAAGTGGGTAGGTTTGTAACATCCCAAATTTTCAATTTGGAATGTTATACATTAGGTCATCATGCATATCATATTTTCTCGCATTTTCCCGATCCTAGAAATTTCACGCAACTCAAGGACCCTCGGAGAGAGTTGGAAGTTTCATAATTTTCATAATTGGGATCTCTCAAATTTTGAAAATAGGATCATTGGATTATTTAAATTATCTTCACAAAGTTTTCCTATATAAAAATATCTTGAGAGGGAATAATATGACTTTCCCAAACAAATAGGAAAAATGAAGATATTATAAATAAACCAAATTTGGGTTTTGAAGATTTATTTTGCTTAGGCAAAAATGAGCTTTAAAAAAATATTTTTGCATGTATTTTGTTTTTAAAGTTCATTTTGTTCGATTCAAATTTTGGAGTCGGAGAAAATTTGTTTTAATTAATTTGGAGTTCATTTGATTTTTATTTTAATTGTTTTTGTTTTAAAGTTTATTTAAAAAAAAAAAACGCTACTGGACCGAGGCCCGGCTGCCCAGCCCAGCCAGCCTCCCGGCCCGGCCAGCGCCTCCGGCCCATCTCCTCGCCTCCTCCTCGCGCCGAGTCCGGCTCGAGCACGAAGCGCCGCCGCCGAGTCCCGCCCGCCCGCCTCCCTTGACCCCCTCCCCAAGCTACCCCCCGCCGCCTTTTTCCCCCCCTCTCATAAATACCCCCCGGCCTCTCTCTCCCCAAACCCCCCCGCCTTGAGCCGACCAGCGCCCGCCTTGAAGCCGCCGCCTTGCCGCGCGCCTCGTCGCCGGGAGTTCGCGCCGCATGGGAACCCGCCCCCCTCGCCTCCCGACCCGCCGCCACCACCCCGCCGCCTGGAGCCCCGCCGGCGATCGCCGGAGGTAGCCGCCCGCCCCGCCGCCCGATTCGGTTATTCCCCGTGAACCGTCCGGTTTTTTTTTAAAAAAATATTTGTTCGGTTTTTTTAAAAACCTAGATCGGTTTTGTTTTTTTTGGTTTTCTTAATTAACGGACGTTCACCGAACCGTTCGTTTCAGTGAACGCGTTCGTTAGATTCGTTCTGTTAACGAACGTTTGCTTTTTAACTCGTTCGTCGTTTTTCTTTTAATCGGAATTAATCCGTTAATTTTCTGATTTGATTTCAGATCTGATTTTCAAAACTGTTTTATTTCTCGCTCGTTTATCGGAATCAGGTAATTCAAGCGCCTGGAGTTTCGTAACGAAACCGCCGTTCCGACTACCCTACTTTCACAGAGTTTTGCCACTGTGAAATTTTGACCTAATTTCAGATCGCTAACCGAGTCGTTCTCTCTCGAGTTTCGACTTTCGGAGTTTGTTTTGATTCGATTCTTTTGCAACCAGGGTTCTTAAGTTGAACTATCTGGTTAGATCTTTTATTCGAGATTTCCCTGTGCATTAGATGAGTACTTATTGTATGCTTGTTGTTTGTCTGCGTTAGATCACCCGGAGTGCGCCGCTTGTTACTTCGAATCTCTAGGACTCGCGGATCATCAGCAAGGCAAGTAACACTTTGATCATACCCTTCTACTACCCAGTTTTATGCATTAGATCTGTTCCTCAAACACTTGCATGATTAGGATCTAATTAAATTGTGGGTTTTGGGAAGTAGATTTGAGGTAGTACCTATTACCTGTTTACTTATGAAACCTTGGGAGTTACTTCTACGTTTGCTTGTTCATGCCATGCTATGCTAGTAGACGTGGATTGGGTGAGTGAATATCCATGACAGATGTGAGATTGTTAATTAATGGTTTATCTAAGGTGGCAACCTAACACACATCTGGGTGGATTGAGGCACCTGGTTTCTATCAGACTTGCTGTATTTCTTGGACCGCCACCCGTGCTCTAAGGGATCATAAGATTATTCAAACTGAAACTTCGTGTGCAGCCACAAGCCAATTATGGGCTCTGGCGTAGTTGACTAAGTTGTGCGAACTCTTACGGGTAGGCTAGCTGATGTAGGGGATGTAGGTTGGTACGGTCTACCCACATGTAAGGTGCTAGCGCTTCTGAAAGACTATGTCTCGGTCATCCGTTTCTCAAACACTCTGTAGTGCGAGAATCAAGCGGAGGCGATCGAGTCTTGTGGGGAAAAGTGCACAAACCTCTGCAGAGTGTATAAACTAATCATGATTAGCCGTGTCCCCGGTTATGGACGTTTTTGAGTATCCGGTACTTGATTATCATGTGAATCTCAACATGTTACTTTAAATAAAAGTTATTGGGTTTTGATGAGTACTTTTAATTGGGATTGAGGATGCTGTCAACCATCTTCAATGTTTAACAACCACCATGATAGTTAAATAAAATTATTCCTTTGATGTAGGGAAAAATCAGCTTTATGCAAATGTAACCGTAGAGCTTTACCACCAGCCAAATATGCATGTAGTATAGGCTTATTCATTCATTGCTCTTTATGTGTTACATTGCCAGCATATTCCATGTGCTGACCCGTTTTCGGGCTGCAACTTTTCACGTTGCAGACTTTTCAGACGACGAGTAAGGTGTTAGGTCGTGGTTCTATACTCAGTGATGCCGTTGGAGTTGATGGACTCGCTTATCTTCCAAGCCTTCCGCTGTTATTATTAGATGGCCTTAAGCCATATTTTTATTCAGTTCCCTTGTGGACATCGATGTAATAAGTGTGTGATTGCTACTCTGCTATAAATCCTTCAATCTTGTGTGGTGTCAAGATTCTCGATCCAGGATGACACTGAGCACAGAGCGCTAGATCCATTCGGGTCTGGTCGCTACACGGCGAAGTTTGCACCAACTCTCAATGTGAAAAAGGGCAATGCACGGTACCGAAGAGGCTAGCAATGATGGAAGGGTGAGAGTGCATATAATCCATGGACTCAACATTAGTCAAAAGAACTCATATACTTATTACAAAAATTTAGAAGTCATCAAAAATCAAGTACTACGCGCATGCTCCTAGGGGGATAGATTGGTAGGAAAATACCATCGCTCGTCCCCGACCGCCACTCATAAGGATGCACAAGCCAGGTACACTTCATGTTTCAAATTTGTTACACAACTTTAACCATACGTGCATGCTACAGGACTTGCTAACTTCAACACTAGCATTCTTTAAATTCATAATCACCCAACTAGGATAGCTTTAATATCACTACCTCCATATCTCAAAACAATTATCAAGTATCAAACTTTTCTTAGTATTCAACACACTCATAAGAATCCTTACAAATCTTGTATTCTAAGCATATTAGAGTTAAGCACATTACCATGCTATTTAAGACTCTCAAAATAATATAAGTGAAGCATGAGAGTTCATCTATTTCTTCAAAATAAAACCACCATTGTGCTCTAAAAGGATATAAGTGAAGCACTAGAGCAAATGACAAACTACTCCAAAAGATATGAGTGAAGATTAATGAGTAGTCGAATAATGATACAACTATGTGAAGACTCTCCCATTTAATAATTTCAGATATTGGTATTGTATCCAAACAGCAAGCAAAACAAAATAAAATGACATTGCAAGGATAGCACAACTCATGTGAAGAAGCAAAAACTTAGGCTCAACCGATACTAACCGATAGTTGTTGAAGAAGAAAGGTGGGATGCCTACCGGGGCATCCCCAAGCTTAGATGCTTGAGACTTCTTGAAATATTATCTTGGGGTGCCTTGGGCATCCCCAATCTTGAGCTTTTGTTTCTCCTTAATTCCTTTCTTATCATGGTTTCTCTTTTTATCAAAAGCTTCATTCACAACAAACTCAACAAGAACTCGTGAAATAGGTTAGTATAAACCAATGCAAAACCTTATCATTTTCTACTGTAACAAATCACTTAAATTATTATTCAACATTGCATACTAAATGCCTCTGCATATTTAATACTCATATCCTTAAATAGAATCATTAAACAAGCAAACATATGCAAATAATGCAAACATAACAGCAATCTGCCAAAAACAGTACAGTCTGCAAAGAATGCAAGATTCATCATACTTCCCTAAGTCCAAAAATTATGAACTAAAATTCCCACTGTAATAAATTTATCAGAGCTCAATATGCAAAAATATTCAACATTATACCACTCTCTGACTTTTCTAGGGAAGTTTTGCAACAGCGGTAAACTTTCTGTTTTCAAGCAGCAACATGTATACTAGCAAAATGAGCATGTGAAAGGCTATCCTTCACTTTTTTATTGAAACTAAAGATGCAAAACATTATTCTAACTAACAGAAAGCAAATACTAACAAAATAAAATGACGCTCCAAGCAAAACACATATCATGTGGTGAATAAAAATATAGCTCCAAGTAAAGTTACCGATGAACGAAGACGAAAGAGGGGATGACATCCGGGGCATCCCCAAGCTTAGGCTCTTGCCACTCCTTGTTCCATAATCCATCGAATCTTTACCCAAAACTGGAAAACTTCACAACACAAAACTTAACAGAAAACTCGTGAGCTCCGTTAGCGAAAGAAAACAAAACGCCACTTCAAGGTACTGTAATGAACTCATTCTTTATTTATATTGGTGTTAAACCTACTGTATTCCAACTTCTCTATGGTCTATAAACTATTTTACTAGCCATAGATTCATCAAAATAAGCAAACAACACAATGAAAACAGAATCTGTCAAAAACAGAACAGTCTGTAGTAATCTGTAACTAACGCAAACTTCTGGAACTCCAAAAATTCTAAAATAAATTGGTGGAGCTGAGGAATTTCTCTAGTAATAATCTGCAAAAAGAATCAACTAAATATCACTCTCCAGTAAAAAGTTGAAGCTAATGTCATGAGCGCTAAATTTTCTGTGTTTTACAGCATGATCATAAAGACTTCACCCAAGTCTTCCCAAAGGTTCTACTTGGCACAAACACTAATTAAAACATAAAACCACATCTAAACAGAAGATAGATAGATTATTTATTCCTAAAAAGAACCAAAAAGTAAGAAACTAAAATAAAATCGGGTTGCCTCCCAACAAGCGCTATCGTTTAACGCCCCTAGCTGGGCATTATGATTTCAATGATGCTCACATAAAAGATAAAAATTGAAACATAAAGAGAGCATCATGAAGAATATGACTAGCACATTTAAGTCTAACCCACTTGCTATGCATAGGGATTTTGTGAGCAAACAACTTATGGGAACAATAATCAACTAGCATAGAAAGGCAAAACAAGCATAACTTCAAAACTTTAAGCACATAGAGAGGAAATTTGATATTATTGCAATTCCTGCAAGCATATGTTCCTCCCTCATAATAATTTTCAGTAGCATCATGAATGAATTCAAAAATATAACCAGCACCTAAATCATTCTTTTCATGATCTACAAGCATAGAATTTTTATTACTCTCCACATAAGCAAATTTCTTCTCATGAATAATAGTGGGAGCAAACTCAACAAAATAACTATCATGTGATTGAAAATTAAGATCAAGATGACAAGTTTCATGGTTATCATTATTCTTTAAAGCATACGTGTCATCACAATAATCATCATAGATAGGAGGCATGCTTTCATCATAATAAATTTGCTCATCAAAGCTTGGGGGACAAAAAATATCATCTTCATCAAACATAGCTTCCCCAAGCTTGTCGCTTTGCATATCATTAGCATTATGGATATTCAAGGAATTCATACTAACAACATTGCAATCATGCTCATCATTCACATATTTAGTGCCAAACATTTTAATGCATTCTTCTTCTAACACTTTGGCACAATTTTCCTTTCCATCATACTCACGAAAGATATTAAAAAGATGAAGCGTATGGGACAAACTCAATTCCATTTTTTTGTAGTTTTCTTTTGTAAACAATACTAGTGCTAAAACAAGAAAAAAAAGATTCGATTGCAAGATCTAAAGATATACCTTCACTTACCTAGCCTCCCCGGCAACGGCACCAGAAAAGAGCTTGATGTCTACTACACAACCTTCTTGTAGACGTTGTTGGGCCTGCAAGTGCACAGGTTTGTAGGACAGTAGCAAATTTCCCTCAAGTGGATGACCTAAGGTTTATCAATCCGTAGGAGGCGTAGGATGAAGATGGTCTCTCTCAAGCAACCCTGCAACCAAATAACAAAGAGTCTCTTGTGTCCCCAACACACCCAATACAAGGGTAAATTGTATAGGTGCACTAGTTCGGCGAAGAGATGGTGATACAAGTGCAATATGGATGGTAGATAAAGGTTTTTGTAATCTGAAATAATAAAAACAGCAAGGTAAGTAATGGTAAAAGTGAGCGTAAACGGTATTACAATGATAGGAAACAAGGACTAGGGTTCATACTTTCACTAGTGCAAGTTCTCTCAACAATAATAACATAGATAGATCATATACCAATCCCTCAACATGCAACAAAGAGTCACTCCAAAGCCACTAATAGCGGAGAACAAATGTAGAGATTATGGTAGGGTACGAAACCACCTCAAAGCTATTCTTTCGTATCAATCTATAAAAGAGTTCGTACTAGAATAACACCTTAAGACACAAATCAATCAAAACCCTAATGTCACCTCGATACTCCATTGTCACCTCAAGTATCCGTGGGCATGATTATACGATATGCATCACACAATCTCAGATTCATCCAACCAACATAAAAGTACTTCAAAGAGTGCCCCAAAGTTCCTACCGGAGAATCATGACGAAAACGTGTGCCAACCCCTATGCATAGGTTCATGGGCGGAACCCGCAAGTTGATCACCAAAACATACATCAAGTGAATCACGTGATATCCCATTGTCACCACAGATACGCACGGCAAGACATACATCAAGTGTTCTCATAAAAGACTCAATCCGACAAGATAACTTCAAAGGGGAAACTCAATTCATCACAAGGGAGTAGAGGGGAGAAACTGCATAAGATCCAACTACAATAGCAAAGCTCGGGATACATCAAGATCGTGCCATAGAGGGAACACGAGAGAGAACACGAGAGAGAGAGAGAGAGAGAGAGAGAGAGAGAGAGAGAGAGAGAGAGAGATCAAACACATAGCTACTGGTACATACCCTCAGCCCCGAGGGTGAACTACTCCCTCCTCGTCATGGAGAGCGCCGGGATGATGAAGATGGCCACAGGTGAGGGTTCCCCCCTCCGGCAGGGTGCCGGAACAGGGTCCCGATTGGCTTTTGGTGGCTCCGGAGGCTTGCGGCGCCGGAACTCCCGATCTAATCTCTGTTCTGGAAGTTTTAGGGTACGTAGGTATATATGGGTGAAAGGGGTACGTCGGTGGAGCTACGGGGGCCCCACGAGGCATGGGGCGCGCCCCCCACCCTCGTGGGCAGCCCGTATCTCCCCTGACGTGCACTCCAAGTTCCATGGGTTGCTTTCCTTCCAAAAATAACTTCTCCAGTTGATTTCGTTCCGTTTTGACTCCGTCTGATATTCCTTTTCCTCGAAACACTGAAATAGGCATAAAACAACAAATCTGGGCTGGGCCTCCGGTTAATAGGTTAGTCCCAAACATAATATAAAAGTGGAAAATAAAGCCCAATATTGCCTAAAATAGTAGATAAAGTAGCATGGAGCAATCAAAAATTATAGATACGTTGGAGACGTATCAAAGTGCTGCCACTGGGGATGGGCGGGAGCCCCCGAGGCCCGAGGGTGGCTCTCCGGAGACTCCGGGGCGTGTACAGCCCCAACTCATTATTACGTGAGAGTGTCACGGGCGGCGAGCTTCACAGGCATTGGCCTTCTTCACAGGCTCCGGGCCTTTCTCGGGGTGATGAGCTTCACAGGCGTTGGCCTTCTTCACATGCACCGGGCCTTTCTCGGGGCGATGAGCTTCACATGCATTGGCCTTCTTCACAGGCACCGGGCCTTTCTCAGGGCGATGAGCTTCACAGGCATTGGCCTTCTTCACAGGCACCGGGCCTTTCTCGGGGCGATGAGCTTCACAGGCATTGGCCTTCTTCACAGGCACCGGGCCTTTCTCGGGGCGATGAGCTTCTCGGCAGTGTCGTCAGCCAGCGCGGAGCATGGTGCTTCCACTGGTACGTGGGAGGGGGGCTCCCCTCCGGGACGAGCCCCCCGGGGCGTGTACAGCCCCGCCCTGATGCGTGGCCGGCAAGATAGGGCTAGGAGAGGTGTATCTGGGCACCCGTGAGCCAGCGCGGGACTCACGAGGCCCTACCTCAAGGCGGGTTGCGCCTGGCTCTGGGCCTTTGTCAGTGGTACGTTCCTGCAAGATGGTTAAGATGCAAATGCTCTATGTCCTCAGGTCCCGGCCCTCGAGCAAGCTCAGCCGCCGCTGGTATGCCAGGTCGCGATGCCGTGGACAAGGCCAGGGGGTGAGGGCTGGAGAGCCAGTAAGAGCTCCTGAGTCGCGATGCTCAGGCGCCCCCCTTTTAACGTGCAAGCGATTTGCATGAGGAAAAAACAGGCCCGTAGTAGGCGGCGGACGATAATCATGAGCAGGTCAAGCATGAAGAAGCAAATCAACTTAGGTAAATGCAGAGAAAGGCAAACGCCACTGGGTCAGCCCCAAGCGGCTTGGGGATGATGCAGCCCGAGGGGCGCCCCCAACAAGGTAAGCTGAAGACATAAGAAAAACGGATACATGCCGCGGGGACAGACCCACGCGACCTGGGATTGATGCAGCCCTGAGGGCACTCCTAGCTGAAACGAAAACTGAAAAGAAGTCACCTGATACTGTTGCAGAATGATTGTCGGAGCAGCTGGCGGTGCGGGGTAAAGGAGCCGATCCTCACGAGCCCTCGGGACTCCGAGCCTTGGGAGGATCAGGAAGTCCGGGCAGTTTGCTGAGGTCCATCTCCATCTCCTCCAGGAACGCGCAATGCTTGGCCACCTGAACATCCAGAATGCTCCTCATCAAGCGTTGGTGGGCTACAGCCGCGTTCGGCAAGCCAAAAGGCATGCGAACATAGCTTTGCAGCGGGCCCGCGCAACGACCCACGCGCGAGGGCTAGAAGCACTCCTGAGAAGCGACTCGATTGAGCCCTGGGTAGTCGATGCAGACGCGCAACCCGCCATCCTCGCCTGGATGGGGAGCTACACTGGGCAGGCGGCGGTTGCCGCGCATGACTCTCGATTCCTCCAACTCCTGAGCGGCCTTGGTGATGAACTCCTGAGGGTCGGGTCCTCCTTTCCTTACGCCTTCCTGAGGGAAACGTGCCGTGAAGTGATACGTCTCCAACGTATCTATAATTTTTGATTGCTCCATGCTACTTTATCTACTGTTTTGGACTATAATGGGCTTTATTTTCCACTTTTATATTACTTTTGGGACTAACCTACTAACCGGAGGCCCAGCCCAGAATTGCTGTTTTTTTGCCTATTTCAGTGTTTCGAAGAAACGGAATATCAAACGGAGTCCAAACGGAATGAAACCTTCGGGAATGTGATCTTCTCACCGAACGTGATCCAGGAGACTTGGACCCTACTCCAAGAAGCGCCAGAGGCGGTCATGAGGGTGGAGGGCGCGCCCCTCCTAGGTACGCCCCCTACCTCGTGGGCCCCCTGACGCTCCACCGACGTACTCCTTCCTCCTATATATACCTACGTATCCCCAAACGACCAGAACAGGAGCCAAAAACCTAATTCCACCGCCGTACCTTCCTGTATCCACGAGATCCCATCTTGGGGCCTGTTCCGGAGCTCCGTCGGAGGGGGCATCCACCATGGAGGGCTTCTACATCAACACCATAGCCCCTCCGATGAAGTGTGAGTAGTTTACTTCAGACCTTCGGGTCCATAGCTAGTAGCTAGATGGCTTCTTCTCTCTTTTTGGATCTCAATACAATGTTCTCCCCCTCTCTCGTGGAGATCTATTTGATGTAATCTTCTTTTTGCGGTGTGTTTGTTGAGACCGATGAATTGTGGGTTTACGATCCAGCTTATCTATGAATAATATTTGATTCTTCTCTGAATTCTTTTATGTATGATTGAGTTATCTTTGCAAGTCTCTTTGAATTATCCGTTTGGTTTGGCCAACTAGATTGGTAGTTCTTGCAATGGGAGAAGTGCATGGCTTTGGGTTCAATCTTGCGGTGTCCTTACCCAAATGATGAAAGGGTTGCAAGGCACGTATTGTATTGTTGCCATCGAGGATAACAAGATGGGGTATTTATCATATTGCATGAATTTATTCCTCTACATCATGTCATCTTGCTTAAGGTGTTACTCTGTTTTTAACTTAATACTCTAGATGCATGCTGGATAGCGGTCGATGAGTGGAGTAATAGTAGTAGATGCAGACTCGTTTCAGTATACTTGTCTCGGACGTGATGCCTATATACATGATCATACCTAGATAACCTCATAACTATGCTCAATTCTGTCAATTGCTCAACAGTAATTTGTTCACCCACCGTAGAATATCTATGCTCTTGAGAGAAGCCACTAGTGAAACCTATGGCCTGGGTCTATTCTCATCATATCAATGACTATCACTTTATTTACTTGCTTTGTTTTTACTTTGCTTTTACTTTTCACTTTGCATCTATATACCAAAAATACCAAAAATATTATCTCTATCAGATATCACTCTCGTAAGTGACCGTGAAGGGATTGACAACCCCTAATCGCGTTGGTTGCGAGTAGCTATCGTTTTGTGCAGGTACGAGGGACTTGCGCGTGGCCTCCTACTGGATTGATACCTTGGTTCTCAAAAACTGAGGGAAATACTTATGCTACTGTGCTGCATCATCCTCTCCTCTTCGGGGAAAACCAACGCAAGCTCAAGACGTAGCAAGAAGGATTTCTGACGCCATTGCCGGGGAGGTCTACGCAAAAGTCAACATACCAAGTACCCATCACAATCCCTATCTCTTGCATTACATTATTTGCCATTTGCCTCTCGTTTTCCTCTCCCCCACTTCACCCTTTGCCGTTTTATTTTCCCTCTCTTTCCCAATCTCCTCCTCCTTTTTCCTTTGCCTTTTTCCTCGTCCGTTTGTTCGCTCGTGTGTTAGTTTGCTTGTTTGTCGCGATGGCTCAAGATGCTACCAAATTGTGTGACTTCACCAATACCAATAATAATGATTTCCTTAGCACTCCGATTGCTCCTCTTGCCAATACTGAATCTTGTGAAATCAATACTGCTTTGTTGAATCTTGTTATGAAAGATCAATTCGCCGGCCTTCCTAGTGAAGATGTCGCTACTCATCTGAATAGCTTCGTTGATTTATGTGATATGCAAAAGAAAAAAGATGTCAAAAATGATGTCGTTAAATTGAAGCTATTTCCTTTTTCGCTTAGATATCGTGCTAAAGCGTGGTTTTCATCTTTGCCTAAAAATAGTATTGATTCTTGGAACAAGTGCAAAGATGCTTTTATCTCTAAGTATTTTCCTCCCGCTAAGATTATCTCTCTTAGGAACGATATTATGAATTTTAAGCAACTTGATCATGAACATGTTGCACAAACTTGGGAGAGAATGAAATTAATGCTACGTAATTGTCCTACTCATGGTTTGAACTTGTGGATGATTATACAAATTTTTTATGCTGGATTGAATTTTTCTTCTAGAAATCTTTTAGATTCAGCCGCGGGAGGCACTTTCATGGAAATCACTTTAGGAGATGCTACTAAACTCCTAGATAATATTATGGTTAATTATTCTCAATGGCACACTGAAAGATCTACTAATAAAAAAGTGCATGCGATAGAAGAAATCAATGTTTTGAGTGGAAAGATGGATGAACTTATGAAGTTATTTACTAAGAGTGTTTCTTCTGATCCTAATGATATGCCTTTGTCCACCTTGCTTGAGAATAATAATGAATCTATGGATGTGAATTTTGTTGGTAGGAATAATTTTGGTAACAACGTGTATAGAGGGAATTTTAATCCTAGGCCTTATCCTAGTAATCCTTCTAATGATTATGGAAATTCCTACAACAACTCTTATGGAAATTTTAATAAGATGCCCTCTGAATTTGAGAGTAGTGTTAAAGAGTTTATGAATTCACAAAAGAATTTTAATGCTTTGCTTGAAGAGAAATTGCTTAAAGTTGATGATTTGGCTAGGAACGTTGATAGAATTTCTCTCGAGATTGATTCTTTAAAGTATAGATCTATGCCTCCTAAGCATGATATCAATGAGTCTCTCAAAGCCATGAGAATTTCCATTGATGAGTGCAAAGAAAGAACCGCTAGGATGCGTGCTTCCAAAGATGCCTTTATTAAAGCGTGTTCTTCTAGTTCCTATGGAAATCAAGATGAAGATCTAAAAGTTATTGATGCGTCCCCTATTAAATTTTTGTTTTGCAATATGAATCTTGATGAAACTGAATATGATCTTCCTTTACCTAGAAGGCGTTCTAAGAATTCTGAGTTTTTAGATCTTGATGATGAAATTGATAAAAGTGGGATTGAAAGAAAAAATCGAGATATTGCTAAACCCACTATTTTGGATCTCAAGGAATTTAATTATGAAAATTGCTCTTTCATTGATTGTATTTCCTTGTTGTAATCCGTTCTAAATTCTCCTCATGCTTATAGTCAAAATAAGGCTTTTACCGAACACATTGTTGATGCCTTGATGCAATCTTATGAAGAAAAGCTTGAGTTGAAAGTTTCTATCCCTAGGAAACTCCATGATGAGTGGGAACCTACTATCAAAATTAAAATTAAAGATTATGAGTTTCATGCTTTGTGTGATTTGGGTGCTAGTGTCTCTACTGTTCCCAAAGCTTTGTGTGATTTGCTAGATTTCCGTGATTTTGATGATTGCTCTCTAAACTTGCATCTTGCGGATTCCACTATTAAAAAGCCTATGGGAAGAATTAATGATGTTCTTATTGTTGCAAATAGGAATTATGTGCCCGTAGATTTTATCGTTCTTGATATAGATTGCAATCCTTCATGTCCTATTATTCTTGGTAGACCTTTCCTTAGAACGATTGGTCCAATTATTGATATGAAGGAAGGAAATATTAGATTCCAATTTCCCTTAAAGAAGGGCATGGAACAGTTTCCTAGAAAGAAAATAAAATTACCATATGAATCTATCATGAGAGCCACTTATGAATTGCGTAGCAAAGATGGCAATACCTAGATCTATCCTTGCTTTTATGCCTAGCTAGGGGCGTTAAACGATAGCGCTTGTTGGAAGGCAACCCAATTTTATTTTGTGTTTTTTGTTTTTGCTTCTGTTTAGGAATAAGTAATCCATCTAGCCTCTGTTTAGATGTGGTTTTATCTTTTAATTAGTGTTTGTACCAAGATAGACCTATTGGATCTTCTTGGATGATAGTTATTTGATCTTGCTGTAATTTCCAGAAACTTTGCGCTCAGTGCCCGAATTGTTAAAAATCACCAGAACGTGATAAAATAGTGATTCCAATTGCTTCTGATCAATAAACAAATTGTCCCGGTCTTCTAATTTTGGTAGATTTTTTTGGGTTCCAGAAGTTTGCGTTAGTTACAGATTACTACAGACTGTTCTGTTTTTGACAGATTCTGTTTTGCATGTGTTGTTTGCTTATTTTGATGAATCTATGGCTAGTAAAATAGTTTATAATCCATAGAGAAGTTGGAATACAGTAGGTTTAACACCAACATAAATAAATAATGAGTTCATTACAGTACCTTAAAGTAGTCTTTTGTTTTCTTTCTCTAACGGAGCTCACGAGATTTCTATTGAGTTTTGTGTTGTGAAGTTTTCAAGTTTTGGGTGAATTGTTTTGATGGATTATGGAACAAGGAGTGGCAAGAGCCTAAGCTTGGGGATGCCCATGGCACCCCCAAGATAATCCAAGGACACCAAAAAGTCAAAGCTTGGGGATGCCCCGGAAGGCATCCACTCTTTCGTCCACTTCCATCGGTAATTTACTTGGAGCTATATTTTTATTCACCAACATGATATGTGTTTTGCTTGGAGCGTCTTGTATTATTTGCGTCTTTGCTTCTTAGTTTACCACAATCATCCTTGCTGTACACACCTTTTGAGAGAGCCACCTTTTGAGAGAGCCATACATGAATTGGAATTTGTTAGAATACTCTATGTGCTTCACTTATATCTTTTGAGCTTGATAGTTTTGCTCATAGTGCTTCACTTATATCTTTTTGAGCGTGATAATTTTTGCTCTAGTGCTTCACTTAGATCTTTTAGAGCACGGTGGTGGATTTGTTTTAAAGAAACTTGATCTCTCATGCTTCACTTAGATTATTTTGAGAGTCGTTAATAGCATGGTAATTTGCTTAATGTTAATATACTTGGTATTCAAGATATGTGAAACTTTTTTTTGAGTGCGTTGAATACTAAGATAAGTTTGATGCTTGATAATTGTTTTGAGATATGGAGGTGATAATATCAAAGTCGTGCTAGTTGAGTAGTTGCGAATTCTAGAAATACTTGTGTTGAAGTTTGTGATCCCCGTAGCATGCACGTATGGTGAACCGTTATGTGATGAACTCGGAGCATGATTTATTTATTGATTGTCTTCCTTATGAGTGGCGGTCGGGGACGAGCGATGGTCTTTTCCTACCAATCTATCCCCCTAGGAGCATGCACGTAATACTTTGCTTTGGTAACTTCTAGATTTTTGCAATAAGTATATGAGTTCTTTATGACTAATGTTGAGTCCATGGATTATACGCACTTCTTCCCATCCTTCCACCATTGCTAGCCTCTCTAATCACGCACACTTTTCGCCGGTATTATACACCCACCATATACCTTCCTCAAAACAGCCACCATACCTACCTATCATGGCATTTCCATAGCCATTCCGAGATATATTGCCATGCAACTTTCCACCGTTCCGTTTATTATGACACGCTCCATCATTGTCATATTGCTAGCATGATCATGTATTTGACATCGTATTTGTGGCAAAGCCACCGTTCATAATTATTTCATACATGTCGCTCATGTTTCATTGCATATCCCGGTACACCGCCGGAGGCATTCATATAGTCATATCTTGTTCTAAGTATCGAGTTGTAATTGTTGAGTTGTAAGAAAAATAAAAGTGTGATGATCATCATTATTACAGCATTGTCCCAAGTGAGGAAAGGATGATGGAGACTATGATTCCCCCACAAGTCGGGATGAGACTCCAGACGAAAAAAAGAGGCCACAAAAAAAAGAGAAAAGGCCCAAATAAAAAAAAATGAGAGAAAAAGAGAGAAGGGACAATGCTACTATCCTTTTACCACACTTGTGCTTCAAAGTAGCACCATGATCTTCATGATAGAGAGCCTCTCATTTTGTCACTTTCATATACTAGTGGGAATTTTTCATTATAGAACTTGGCTTGTATATTCCAATGATGGGCTTCCTCAAATGCCCTAGGTCTTCGTGAGCAAGCGAGTTGGATGCACACCCACTTAGTTTCTTTTGTTGAGCTTTCATATACTTATAGCTCTAGTGCATCCGTTGCATGGCAATCCCTACTCACTCACAATGATATCTATTGATGGGCATCTCCATAGCCCGTTGATACGCCTAGTTGATGTGAGACTATCTTCCCTCTTTTTTGTCTTCTCCACAACCACCATTCCACTCCACATATAGTGCTATATCCATGGCTCACGCTCATGTATTGCGTGAATATTGAAAAAGTTTTGAAAATGTTAAAGTATGAAACAATTGCTTGGCTTGTCATCGGGGTTGTGCATGATTTAAATACTTTGTGTGGGGAAGATGGAGCATAGCCAGACTATATGATTTGTAGGGATAACTTTCTTTGGCCATGTTATTTTGAGAAGACATAATTGCTTTGTTAGTATGCTTGAAGTATTATTATTTTTATGTCAATATGAACTTTTGTCTTGAATCTTTTGGATCTAAATATTCATACCAAAGTATCACTCCGCATCAAAAATTCTCCTTTTATCATTTACCTACTCGAGGACGAGCAGGAATTAAGCTTGGGGATGCCTGATACATCTCCAACGTATCTATAATTTTTGATTGCTCCATGCTACTTTATCTACTGTTTTGGACTATAATGGGCTTTATTTTCCACTTTTATATTACTTTTGGGACTAACCTACTAACCGGAGGCCCAACCCAGAATTGATGTTTTTTTTACCTATTTCAGTGTTTCGAAGAAACGGAATATCAAACGGAGTCCAAACGGAATGAAACCTTCGGGGACGTGATCTTCTCACCGAACGTGATCCAGGAGACTTGGACCCTACTCCAAGAAGCGCCAGAGGCGGTCACGAGGGTGGAGGGCGCGCCCCCCTACCTCATGGGCCCCCTGACGCTCCACCGACGTACTCCTTCCTCCTATATATACCTACGTATCCCCAAACGATCAGAACAGGAGCCAAAAACCTAATTCCACCGCCGTACCTTCCTGTATCCACGAGATCCCATCTTGGGGCCTGTTCCGGATCTCCGCCGGAGGGGGCATCCACCACGGAGGGCTTCTACATCAACACCATACCCCTCCGATGAAGTGTGAGTAGTTTACTTCAGACCTTCGGGTCCATAGCTAGTAGCTAGATGGCTTCTTCTCTCTTTTTGGATCTCAATACAATGTTCTCCCCCTCTCTCGTGGAGATCTATTCGATGTAATTTTCTTTTTGTGGTGTGTTTGTTGAGACCGATGAATTGTGGGTTTATGATCTAGCTTATCTATGAATAATATTTGATTCTTCTCTGAATTCTTTTATGTATGATTGAGTTATCTTTGCAAGTCTCTTCGAATTATCCATTTGGTTTGGCCAACTAGATTGGTAGTTCTTGCAATGGGAGAAGTGCATGGCTTTGGGTTCAATCTTGCGGTGTCCTTACCCAGTGACAGAAAGGGTTGCAAGGCACCTATTGTATTGTTGCCATCGAGGATAACAAAAGGGGTATTTATCATATTGCATGAATTTATTCCTCTACATCATGTCATCTTGCTTAAGGCGTTACTCTGTTTTTAACTTAATACTCTAGATGCATGCTGGATAGCGGTCGATGAGTGGAGTAATAGTAGTAGATGCAGAATCGTTTCGGTCTACTTGTCTCAGACGTGATGCCTATATACATGATCATACCTAGATAACCTCATAACTATGCTCGATTCTGTCAATTGCTCAACAGTAATTTGTGCACCCACCATAGAATATCTATGCTCTTGAGAGAAGCCACTAGTGAAACCTATGGCCCCCGGGTCTATTCTCATCATATCAATCACTATCACTTTATTTACTTGCTTTGTTTTTACTTTGCTTTTACTTTTCACTTTGCATCTATATACCAAAAATACCAAAAATATTATCTCTATCAGATCTCACTCTCGTAAGTGACCGTGAAGGGATTGACAACCCCTAATCGCGTTGGTTGCGAGTAGCTATCGTTTTGTGCAGGTACGAGGGACTTTGCGTGGCCTCCTCTTGGATTGATACCTTGGTTCTCAAAAACTGAGGGAAATACTTACGCTATTGTGCTGCATCATCCTCTCCTCTTCGGGGAAAACCAACGCAAGCTCAAGACGTAGCATGAAGCACGCCTCCAAGTGGTGCCCAAGCGCCTCCCTCGTGAGCTTGGCAAAGTCGGTGGATCCCCAGGACAGAGCCCCCGAGCCCTGCCCGAGGAGGGTGCCAGGCACGCCTTCCTATGCGATGGAGGGTGGCGCCCCTTGGACGGGCGCGTGTCCGGACGTGGCGCCTCCGGAGGTGCCTGCCTCCTGAGGCCTTGAGCCAAGTGATGTCTTCTTCTTCTTGGGAGCTGCTCCAGGGAGGTTTCCACTCTTGCTGTCCGGGTCCTCGATCGACGCGGCCTAGAAGGCGCACTCGAGGGAGCACACCGCATCCTTCTCTTCACAGGGGACCGTGATGACCCTGCCACTTCCTGGCATCTTGAGGACGTTGTAGCCATGGTGAGTCACTGCCATGAACTTGGCCAGGGCTGGATACCCGAGGATGGCATTGTATGGCAGGCGAATGTGAGCGACGTCGAATTCAATGAGCTCAGTGCGGTAGTTGCTGCGCAGCCCAAATGTGACAGGAAGGCGGACCTGCCCTATCGGGACAGTGGAACCGTCGGTGACTCCTGGGAAAGGCTTGGTTGGCGGAAGCTGATCATATGGCACTTGGAGATTGTTGAACGTCTCGACGGACAGACCGTTGAGTCCTGCTCCGCCATCAATGAGGGTCCTGGTGACTTGCACATTGCTGATGACTGGGGAACAGAGCATTGGGAGGACACCGGCCGTCGCCGCGCACTTGAGCTGATCAGCTGAACTGAACGTGATGGCGCGCGCAGACCACCTGAGAGGGCGCGTGGCCTCAAGTTTGGGGAGCACTGCATTCACCTCGCGAGCAAACTGCTTGAAGATGCGCTGTGAGGCTGGGGCCTAAGCGCCGCCCAAGATGCAAGCAATTGCACGTGGCTCCTGGAAGCCCCCAGCCCCCTCTTCCTGATGGTGGTCTTTATTCCTTCTTGGTGGTGGTGGCAGAGGAGGAAGGCCTGCGTTGCCTTGCGGGCGATCTTCACGAGGCTAATCTCTCCAAGCTCCCTTGCGAGGCTGGTCCTGCCAGCGTTCCTCGCGAGGTCGGTCACGCCACCCCTGGCGAGGGCCACGGTCGTCCCATCGTCCTCCACCTCTTGCTCCGCCTCGGTCGTAGCCCCGATCGTTGCGCTCGGGACATCGACCGACATGGCCTTCTCGCACAGCCCTGAGCTCTTGACATTTGTTGGTGTTGTGAGTGTGGAGATCGTGGTACACACAGTACCGGCTGCCCTTGGACGACTCGGCTGGTCCCTGCCGCGCTTCGTGTCCGGCTCTGCTGCGAGCACGGCTGCTCCTTTGCGCTTCACATCCTTGGCCTTGGCTTTCTTCTCCGCTGGGTCCGCCATCGGGAGCTCGAGAAGGGAAAGGCGCCCCTCCTCAGCTCTTGCACACTTGGTCGCCAGGTTGAACAACTCTAGTGACGTACACAGATCTTCATGGATCGCCAGCTCCTCCTTCATCTTGATGTCACGGACGCCATCAGAGAACGCCGAAATGATGGCCTCTTCGGTCACCCTGGGAATCTTGAGGCGAGCACTGTTGAAGCGCTGGATGTACTTCTGCAAGGTCTCTCCAGGCTGCTGCTTGATGCGGCACAGGTCACCCACGACCGGCAGAAGGTCGCGAGTGCCCTGGAAGTTGGCGATGAAGCGGGTGCGCATCTCATCCCAGGAGGAGATCGTGCCAGGAGCCAGGTTCAAGAGCCAGGTGCGGGCGCCGTCCTTGAGTGCCATGGGAAACCAGTTCGCCATGACCTTTTCATCTCTGTTGTCGGCTTCGATGCCCAGCTCGTAGAGCTGTAGGAACTCTGTGGGGTCAGCAGTGCCGTCGTAGCAAGGGGGCAACTCAGGCTTGAACTTGCCTGGCCAGGCGACACTGCGTAGCTCGGGGGTGAAGGCGCGGCAGACCGCGGTGGCCACCGGAGCCTTCTGCTGAGGATGGGCTTGCTCCTGGGGATTCCCGCGTGCCGTTGCCTGGAGCAGTGCGGGGTCTTGACGTGGTGGTGCAGGGATGTGGTCGTGGTGCACTGGTGCCGGGAGGACGCGTGCACCTTCTTGGGGACGAGGGATTTCTTGGCAGCTCCTCTCTGGCCGCGCGGGCGCCAGACGCGGTGGGTCTCGTCCTGGGGCCGCGCACCTTGGAGCCAGGGCGCCTTCTTGGGGAGGAGGTGGCGGAGGCACCTCCTGATCTGCGCCTCCTGCGCAGGATGGAGGGCGAGGCAGCGAGAGGGACGACGTAGGAGAGCCCCCTGCGGCGCTGACGAGCTCGGTGATGCGGGCAGGAGCTCACGCGCCAGGAGCAACGTGGCGTGCGCGTCCGTGGGGGAGCGACGGTCGTGGGATGACGAACCGGCCGGAGTCAGCGATGGGGTGGCGGTGCGGCCTTCCCGCCGCACCGAAGGATGCAGAGACGAGGCCTGCTGCTCGTTCCCCGCCGGGCCGGTGGCGGCGTTGGCGGCAGGCGACGGGGAACGACGGGGACACCCGCCGACGGGCGCCGTCTGGGCGACGCGGGCGGCGAGGGCAGCCCGACGCTCGGCGCGAGCCCGGCGAGCGTCAGCCATGGACACGACGGAAGATCGAACGCGAAGTGGTGGAAGAAAGATTCCGGCGCACCCCTACCTGGCGTGCCAAATGTCGGATGTTGGGTTCCGGCAGACCCTTAAGGTTCGAACTCTGGGGTGCGCACGAGGATCTCTCCCCTACCGATCTACGTCCGATCGCCTCGTGAGATCTAAGCTAAAGATGATTAACAACACAAGGGACACAAGATTTATACTGGTTCGGGCCACCGTTGTGGTGTAATACCCTACTCCAGTGTGTGGTGTGGTGGATTGCCTCAGGGGCTGATGATGAACAGTAAAGGGGAAGAACAGCCTCGCGAGAGGTGTTCTTGAGCTGGCGCGATGAACTGCTTGGGTGAGTTCGATCGCCTCTCTCTCTCTGGCTAGGGTTCTATCTCATGCCCTCTACGGTGGTGGCTAGCTCTACTTATAGAGGCCCTGGTCCTCTTCCCAAATATTGAGTGGGAAGGGCGCCAACAACGGCCATTTCGAAGGGGAACATCTGGTACAAGTTATCCTGACTAAAGTTGGTCTTCGGCTGCCAAAGGCGTTGGCGATGACGCTGTCTTGGGCTCCACGGTGACCTCCATCCCGCCGCTCTGCTGGTCTTGGTCTCGTTGCACTGAAATGGCAACCTTTGCCTGATGCCTCGGTACTCCACGTCTGAGCTTGCCCCCTTTGCACCAAAGAGGAAACAAGTACACTGCGCAGGCCGGCGCCCGCCTGGTCTCGATCGTCATGGCTTGCGTCATGAGACCTCACGAGGTACCCTGCCTTGATCTCTCCGCCTCCTCGCGAGCCTGCAAGGCTTGGCCCCTCGCGAGGGTCTTGAGTCTTGTGCTGATGAAGATGGGCCATACCGGGCCACCACTTGAGCCACGCTTCAGGCCGCAGGCAGGCAAGTCTGGGGACCCCCGTTCCCAGAATGCCGACAGTCGTGTTGCTGTTCACGCAGCCGCTGTTGATGTTGCTGTCGAGGGCGTTCTCTGAAGCCGCCGCCTCCATTGCGAGGAAAAAGGTTGGCGGCCACCGCGGTCACCACGGTCGCGCCCCCTTCATCCTCGCCCACGAGTCCTATCGCGGGACTGACCACGGCCTCTGTAGAATGTGTTTGCAGATGAGTGAAACCCGCCTGAAGATAAGTCGCCAAGCATCTCCATCCTTTGATCAAAGGCAGAGATTTGAGCAAAGAGGTTGTCGGCGGTGATGGTATTCTTGACAGCACCGATCGCCGCCACCACAGAGTCGTAGTCGCGGTCCAGACCTGCAAGGATGTACTCCACCATCTCCTTATCAGAGACGGGACGACCATCAAGAGCTAGTTCATCCCCAAGGCTCTTCCTCTTCACCATGTACGTCCAACTTGACATGGTGCCCTTCTTGGTGTTGGTGATTGCAATTCTCATATTAGTAATCCGAGACTACGATTGCAAGGCAAAGAGATTTGTGACCATTTTCCGGATCTCGAAGGTGGAGTCCTCCTGTGCAAGGATCCCTGGAGACATGTGATGTCCACTACACAACCTTCTTTTTGTAGACGTTGTTGGGCCTCCAAGTGCAGAGGTTTGTAGGACAGTAGCAAATTTCCCTCAAGTGGATGACCTAAGGTTTGTCAATCCGTGGGAGGCATAGGATGAAGATGGTCTCTCTCAAGCAACCCTGCAACCAAATAACAAAGAGTCTCTTGTGTCCCCAACACACCCAATACAATGGTAAATTGTATAGGTGCACTAGTTCTCCGAAGAGATGGTGATACAAGAGCAATATGGATGGTAGATATAGGTTTTTGTAATCTGAAAATATAAAAACAGCAAGGTAACTAGTGATAAAAGTGAGCACAAACGTTATTGCAATGCTAGGAAACAAGGCCTAGGGTTCATACTTTCACTAGTGCAAGTTCTCTCAACAATAATAACATAATTGGATCATATAACTATCCCTCAACATGCAACAAAGAGTCACTCCAAAGTCACTAATAGCGGAGAACAAACGAAGAGATTATGGTAGGGTACGAAACCACCTCAAAGTTATTTTTTCCAATCAATCTGTTGGGCTATTCCTATAAGTGTCACAAACAACCCTAGAGTTTGTACTAGAATAACACCTTAAGACACAAATCAACCAATACCCTAATGTCACCTAGATACTCCAATGTCACCTCAAGTATCCGTGGGTATGATTATACGATATGCATCACACAATCTCAGATTCATCTATTCAACCAACACATAGAACCTCAAAGAGTTCCCCAAAGTTTCTACCGTAGAATCAAGACGAAAACGTGTGCCAACCCCTATGCATAAGTTCATGGGCGGAACCCGCAAGTTGATCACCAAAACATACATCAAGTGAATCACGTGATATCCCATTGTCACCATAGATACGCACGGCAAGACATACATCAAGTGTTCTCAAATCTTTAAAGACTCAATCCAATAAGATTACTTCAAAGGGAAAACTCAATCCATTACAAGAGAGTAGAGGGGGAGAAGCAACATAAGATCCAACTATAATAGCAAAGCTCGCGATACATCAAGATCGTATCAAATCAAGAACACGAGAGATAGAGATCAAACACATAGCTACTGGTACATACCCGTAGCCCCAAGGGTGAACTACTCCCTCCTCGTCATGGAGAGCGCCGGGAAGATGAAGATGGCCACTGGTGAGGGTTCCCCCCCTCCGGCAGGGTGCCGGAACAGGGTCCCGAGAGGTTTTTGGTGGCTACAGAGGCTTGCGGCGGCGGAACTCCCGATCTGTTCTATTCGCCGAAGTTTTTAGGGTGTATGGAGATATATAGGCGGAAGAAGTACGTCAGGGGAGCCACGAGGGGCCCACGAGGGTGGAGGGCGCGCCCTAGGGGGTGGGTGCGCCCCCTACCTCGTGGCTTCCTTGTTTCTTTCCTGACGTGCACTCTAAGTCTATCGGGTAGCTTTCCTTCCAAAAATAACTTCTCCAGAAGGTTTCATTCCGTTTTGACTCCGTTTGATATTCCTTTTCATCGAAATACTTAAACAAGGGAAAAAACAGGAACTGTCACTGGGCTCTGGGTCAATAGGTTAGTCCCAAAAATAATATAAAAGTGCATAGAAAAGCCCATAAAACATCCAAGATGGATAATATAATAGCATGGAACAATCAAAAATTATAGATACGTTGGAGACATATCAACATGGAATTGAGAAGATATGAGAGGACCTGCTGGTCTTTGGCGATCCAGGGCCCGTACAGAGGGTTCGGCTCTAGGGCCATGGTCTTGTCCGCCTTCGTGATCTCCACCATCCTGGGCGAAGCAGCGTCAGAGTTGTCCAGGAGCCCAGTTACCCGCGCACCTCACAGGGCTGGGAGAACCTACGTCTTCCATAGGATGAAATTTCCTCTTGCAGGCTTCTCAGATGGCGGCGAACCAAGGTTGACGGTGACGCCAGCTGAGGAAGACATGGATACGAAGATATGTGTTTCTAGGGTTTTGGTTTGTGGCTAGATGTCGGTGTACAAAAAGAGGGGCACGCTTTTGTACCCCTTTACCTGTGCACGGGCAGTCAGAGCCGCGCCCACGACCACACCAAGCAGAGCAGGGGAGGTGAGCCAAGGTAAGACCGAAGCCCAAGACCACAAAGAGCAGAGGGACAAAGTAGGTTCCCCTGGCAAGACCCTTGCCGGGGCAACCTCAGCGGCCCCGGCAAGATCCTTGCCGGGACAGCTCGCCCCACGCCAACAGAGCGAGCCACCCTTTAGCCCACGGCCGCCAACACCGTCATCAACGTGGGGCCAGGGCTCGGGAAGGCACCTCTGTGGTGGCATGCAGATCTTTGTGAAGACATATTCAAGATCAGATGAGGATTAGAAGACGATGATCCTCGGCAAGATCCTTGCCGAGGAAGGCTACCAGACCCCCGGCATGACCCTTACCGGGGACGACAGCGCGCCACGGCAAGACCCTTGCCGGGCCACCCGGCAAGGCCCTCACCAAGGACGCTGGCGGGACCACCGCCAGGCCCGTGACAACCAAGCTTCCACCGCCGTTCCCACACAGCTGCCAGCCCAACCAGCTGGGCGGGCACCTGCTTGGCAACTTGCAGCTCCCAGGCTAACTCATCAAGCGCCTGCGTGGCGGCATGCAGTTCTTCGTGAAGGCTCCACCACCGCGTCACCTCAGCTGCCTGCCTGCCTACATGGCACCGCACACATCACTGGCCGGGGCGCGTGTCGAAGCGAGGAGGAGCGGCGACAGACGGGACGGGCCTCGCCCCCGTCCCCGATAAAGCAAGGGGACACCTAAGCCACGCATTAAATGCGTCTTGTCCTATGTCTGACGATAAGCTCAGGGCACTGTATGCCTTTCCACCTCCTGTGTGCCACTGTGGCAGCCCCTTCTGACTATAAAAGGAGGCCCATGGCATACTGGAGAAAGATTCAGCTCTTTCGAACCACGCCCTGACCACAGCTAGTTCGAGAGCTCAAGAACTCTTAGATATACACCCACCAAAGCAGGACTAGGGTTTTATGCATCCTCGCGGCCCGAACCTGGGTAAATGATCCTTGTGCTGTCTACTAGCCCTGCTTTCCTCGCAACCCTACGCCCCGACAACCATAGTAGGGATTCTTGTGATCCCATAGGTGTCATTCCACACCGACATCTTTGGCGCGCCAGGTAGGGGGCGCAATTGTGACAACCTGGTCTGGTAGTTAGCCTAGCAGTTCTTCGTCGCCATGGCCCCTAAGAAGAAGACAGCCACGGCGATCGGCTCGTTGGGAGCCGAACGGCCCGTGCCGGTGCGGACGAGCAGCGGACTAGTCGCGGACAGGACCCGGGCCACGGCCCGCGAGCACCAGCATCACCCAGGCAGTCGGAGCCTGGTGAGCGGCATCGTTCGTGGGCCAGACAACCGACTACACGTCGCTGGATCCAAAGACGGACTTGGGCCCCCCGCAGGCGGTGCGGGGCCCTCCGGGGGTGTCATTGTGTCGACTCTGGGCGGCGCGACGACCTCCAGGACGCATACACTGGCGACCACCCTGCATTCTTCCCATGGTGTGCGCTCCGAACAGCGTCACCACGTTGGTGACCCTGGGCACCACCGTGGGAAGAGCCATGTCCGTCGTGAGCAAGATGAAGGGGTTCAGCATGCTCGCCGAAGAGCTGGTGAAAATGGCACGCAGCCGCTGGGTCGTGACGGAGCTCCTTCTAACATAGTTAGAAGTCGAAGCGCGCCGTGATCCACGCAGCTGTCGCCGCCGCCCACGCCAGCGGAAGCTTTGGCGCGCGCACAACTGCTCCTCGACTTCCCTCCTGCTACGGAGAAGCTCGATGAGTGGAGGGCCACCATCAGGAGCCACGTCGCCGTCGCAAACAAAGACGATCGGCAACCGGCGGGGCCCTCGGGTCGGCGCTCCACCGAGCCACCACATGCTGGCGCTGGGAGGACTGGGGGAGCTGCGACCACGGTGCACTCTCCTCCTCCTCGCCAGTCGTCGTGGGCGTCGGCCCGTCTCGACGATGCTTGTGATAACATCTCCATAGCGTCGTCCGACCCGCGGACCCTCCGCGACCAGCGCCAGGTCCTTCGGGAGCGAGCTCACGAAGACGCACGAACCACCGTAGAGCGCCGGCGCGAAACGCGTCTCCAGTCGGACAAGTGGGCGGGACCCGCTATGGACCACCCAGCACCGGGGGGCCCTGGCGGCTTACCTTACGAGGTGGGCTGCCCGACTTTTACCCGTGAGCTGAGGCAGTTCCAGTTTCCCACCGCACGTTCAAGCCCGACGTCGGCGAGAAGTACACCGGCAAGACCCATCCATCCGAGTTCCTCAGTATCATCACCTCGCGATGCAGGCCGCTGGGGCTCGCGATGACAAGGTGCTTGCCAACTATTTCCCGCTGGCGCTCAAGCCTAATGTGATGTCTTGGTTGATGCACTTGCCGGTGGATTCCATTTCTTCTTGGTCAGATCGGTGCCATGAGTTTGTTGGCACCTTCATAGGAGGCCACCAAGCTCATGGCCAGGCCAGTGATCTGCATATCATTCCCCAGAAGGAAGGGGAGACCCTGCGCAAGTACATCCAGAGATTCAGCCGGGTGCAGTACAACATCCCCGACGTTCATCCCGCCGCTGTGATTAGCGCGTTCCACCAGAACGTGCGCAATCGCAAGATGCGCGAGGAGCTGGCGATGACCAAGGTTAAGGATGTGGCCGAGCTCTACGTTCTGGCCGATAGGTGCGCCCGGGCTGAAGAGGGAAGGAAGTACCCCGGCGAAGATGCCGGCGCAGAAACCGACTCTACCGATGAAGACGCCGCCACCTCGACGAAGAAGAGCCGGCGTCGCAACAGGAAACGCAAAGGCAAGGCGTGCTTGCCGTTGAGGGATCTGACGGTACCGGTGCCGGCAAGAAGGTCAAGGCAGACACCCCCGGCAAGGAGATTGCCAGGTGCGCCGCCTGCCGGGCCTTGGCGGCTACCGACAAGCCAGGAAGCTCTGGCAAGCAATACTGCAAGATCCAACGCACCAAGGGCCACGACCTCCAGAACTGTCGACAGGTCGAGCTACTTGCTGAGAAGCACAAGGCTGAGTATGAAAGGCGGGACAAGGAGAAGGACCAGGGTGGTGCTGAGGGATCCGGCAAGAAGCATGGCGGCCAAGGAGGCCGCCCCGGCAAGGACAACTAGCAAGAGAGGCCCGCTCGGGGCCGCGACTAGAAACAAGAAGACGACGATCACGACGAGGACGACGAGTCTGGTGAGCAAGGGTTCCAGAAGGCTACGGAGGCCATGTGCGTCGATGGCGGCGCCTCGCTGCATACCTCTCACCGCCAGCTCAAGCAGTGGGCGTGTGAGATTACAGCAGCAGAGCCGTCGTTCGACGCTCAGAAGCCGCTAAAGTGGTCCAGCACGCCCCTCATCTTTGACGCCGAGGACCACCCTGACCGCACTACCGCGGTCGGGTGTTTGCCATTGTTGGGTCTCGCCAACGATACGGAACCTCAGGGTGAACAAGATGTTGGTCGATGGCGGGGCCGGCCTGAACCTGATCTCGCATGTCGTGATCAAAAGGTTGCAAATCCCTGATGGAGACTGCAAGGAAACGGGCACGTTTCAAGGGGTCAATCCGAGGAGGACCAGCCGAAGGGAAAGGTCACACTACCCGTGACATTTGGAGGAGAGTTGAACTACAAGACGGAGAGGATCGTCTTCGACGTGGCCGAGATCCCCTTGCCCTACAACGGGATCCTCGGCCGCCCTGCACTAGCCAAGTTCATGGCGGCGTCACACTACGCCTACAACATGCTAAAGATGCCCAGGCCGTTGACCATCATCTCCATCCCCTCCGACAAGAAGGACGCGCTGATCTGCACCGACCAACTCTACCGGGAAGCAGTTGCAGCAGCTGCCGTCAAGGCACCTGCTCCTACCGCTGAAGGCCCGGGAGGGAAGAAGGAGCCCGGAAAGACCTCTCGCACCCACTCCAGCTAGCGCACCTCCTCAGAGTGTTGTGCTACCGTTGAGGACGTGCCAGAGAGCTCTACCGACAAGAGCAAGAGATCCAGAGCCGAGCTGCCGCAGACCAAGAAGGTGCCCGTCGGGGAGGATGGCACGGGAGGGGCCTTCATCATAGGCTCCACCCTTGACAGCAAATAGGAAGGCGCGCTCGTCACCTTCCTGCGGGCAAATGTCGACGTGTTTGCATGGCAAGCGTCCGACATCCCCGGTGTTCCCAGGGAGGTGATTGAGCACCACCTAGATGTCTGCCCCCACGCACGGCCCGTCAAGCAGAAGGTCAGAAAGCAGGCTCTGGAAAGTTGGCCAATCCGGTAGTGGAGATCAGGAAGTTGGAAGTGGCAGGTTTGGTGAGAGGGGTGCTCCACCCGACGTGGTTGGCCAATCCGGTAGTGGTGCGCAAGGCGAATGGGAAGGGGAGGTTGTGTATTGATTACACATATATTAATAAGGCTTGTCCTAAGGACCCCTTCCCGTTGCCGCGCATCAACCAGATTGTTGACTCCACAGCCGGGTGTGATCTGTTATCATTCCTCGACGCCTACTCAGGCTACCACCAAATCTTCATGACAAGAGAGGATGAAGAGAAGACAGGATTCATCACCCCATGTGGTACGTATTGCTTTTTACGGATGCCTTTCGGGTTGAAGAGTGCTGGATCAACGTTTGCAAGAGCAGTCCAAATTGGTTTTGAACCTCAGTTCCATAGAAATATGGAGGCCTACATGGATGACATAGTGGTCAAAACCAAAGACGGGCCAACTCTTGTGCAAGATCTGGAAGAGACATTTGCTAACCTGCGCAAGATCAACCTCAAGCTGAACCCTGAGAAGTGCATCTCCGGCGTTCCGTCCGGCAAGCTTCTTGGGTTCTTTGTGTCACAGCGCGGGATCAAGGCAAACCCAGACAAGATCAAGGCTATTGAGCAGATCGAGGCGCCCAAGCAGATCAAGGATGTGTGTCGGCTCACCGGCTGCGTTGCCGCCATGAGCCGATTCATCTCCAAGTCCGCCGAGCGCGCCCTTCCCTTCTTCAAAATCTTGAAGAAGGCAGGCCCAATAGAGTGGACCCCAGAAGTCGAGGCAACACTGCAGGATCTGAAGAAATACCTTTCCTCCACGCCAATACTGGTTGCGCCTAAACCACAAGAGCCGTTACTGCTGTATCTGGCGGCAACGAATCAAGTGGTCAGCGCCGCACTAGTGGCACAGAGGGAGGTCGATGAGGAGGCAACAATGGTGGCAGAACCAGCGGATGGCAAGCCAAAGATTCCCCCGGCAGGGCCTGGTGCCGACAAGGCGCGACCCCGGCAGAGTCTGGTGCCACCAAGGCAATGCCCGCGCAGTTGAGTGAAATGGTGCCAAAGAAGAAGATGATGCAGCACCCGGTTTACTTTGTAAGCTCCTCTTGCAGGGCGCTAGGTCGAGGTATTCCGGCGTGAAAAAATTGCTCTTCGGCCTCCTTATGGCCTCGAGGAAGCTGCGTCACTACTTCCAGGCCCACGACATCACTGTCGTCACCCGCCTCCCGTTGCAATGGATACTGCACAACCCGGACGCAACCGGAAGGATTGTGGAATGGGCCTTGGAGCTGTCCGGCTTTGGTTTGAAGTTTGAAAGTACCTCGACAATTCAGAGCAGAGTCTTGGCGGAGTTCATCGCAGAATGGACATCGACGCCTGATACGTCTCCAACGTATCTATAATTTTTGATTGCTCCATGCTATATTATCTACTGTTTTAGGAAATATTGGGCTTTATTATCCACTTTTATATTATTTTTGGGACTAACCTATTAACCGGAGGCCCAGCCCAGATTTGCTATTTTTTGCCTATTTCAGTGTTTCGAGGAAAAGGAATATCAGACGGAGTCAAAACGGAACGAAATCAACAGGAGAACTTATTTTTGGAAGGAAACCCACCTGATGGACTTGGACCCCACGTCAGAAGATACGGGAGGTGCTCACGAGGGTGGGGGGTGCCCCCCCCCCCTGGAGCGCCCCTGCCTCGTGGGGCCCACGTAGCTCCACCGACGTACTTCTTTCACCCATATATACCGTCGTGCCCTAAAACTTCCAGAACAGAGATTAGATAGGGAGTTCCGCCGCCGCAAGCCTCCAGAACCACCAAAAACCAATCGGGACCCCTTTCCGGTACCCTGCCGGAGGGGGGATCCATCACCGGTGGCCATCTTCATCATCCCGGCGCTATCCATGACGAGGAGGGAGTAGTTCACGCTCGGCGCTGAGGGTATGTACAAGTAGCTATGTGTTTGATCTCTCTCTCTCTCTTGTGTTCTCTCTCGTGTTCCCTCTATGGCACGATCTTGATGTATCCCGAGCTTTGCTATTATAGTTGGATCTTATGTTTCTTCTCCCCCTCTACTCTCTTGTGATGAATTGAGTTTCCCCTTTGAAGTTATCTTATCGGATTGAGTCTTTTATGAACACTTGATGTATGTCTTGCCGTGTTTATCCGTGGTGACAATGGGATATCATGTGCCATTTGATGTATGTTTTGGTGACCAACTTGCGGGTTCCGCCCATGAACCTAGGCATAGGGGTTGGCACACGTTCTTGATTCTCCGGTAGAATCTTTGGGGCACTCTTTGAAGTACTTTTATGTTGGTTGGATAAATCTGAGATTGTGTGATGCATATCGTATAATCATGCCCACGGATACTTGAGGTGACAATGGAGTATCTAGGTGACATTAGGGTTTTGGTTGATTTGTGTCTTAAGGTGTTATTCTAGTACGTACTCTAGGGCTGTTTGTGACACTTATAGGAATAGCCCACCGGATTGATTGGAAAGAATAACTTTGAGGTGGTTTCGTACCCTACCATAATCTCTACGTTTGTTCTCCGCTATTAGTGGCTTTGGAGTGACTCTTTGTTGCATGTTGAGGGATAGTTATATGATATATCTATGTTATTATTGTTGAGAGAACTTGCACTAGTGAAAGTATGAACCCTAGGCCTTGTTTCCTATCATTGCAATACCGTTTATGCTCACTTTTACCACTTGTTACCTTGCTGTTTTTATATTTTCAGATTACAAAAACCTATATCTACTATCCATATTGCACTTGTATCACCATCTCTTCGCCGAACTAGTGCACCTATACAATTTACCATTGTATTGGGTGTGTTGGGGACACAAGAGACTCTTTGTTATTTGGTTGCAGGGTTGTTTGAGTGAGACCATCTTCATCCTACGCCTCCTACGGATTGATAAACCTTAGGTCATTCACTTGAGGGAAATTTGCTACTGTCCTACAAACCTGTGCACTTGTAGGCCCAACAACGTCTACAAGAAGAAGGTTGTGTAGTAGATATCAAGCTCTTTTCTGGCACCATTGCCGGGGAGGCTAGGTAAGTGAAGGTATATCTTTAGATCTTGCAATCGAATCTTTTTGTTTCTTGTTTTAGCACTAATTAGTCTATAAAAGAAAATTACAAAATAATGGAATTGAGTTTGCCTCATACGCTTTACCTTTTTAATATCTTTCGTGAGAATGATGGAAAGGAAAATTGTGCCAAAGTGCTACAAGAAGAATTACATAGAATGCTTGGCATGAAATATGTGAATGATGTGCATGATTGCAATGTTGTTTGTATGAACTCCTGGAATATCCATCATGCTAATGATATGCAAAGCCACAAGCTTGGGGAAGCTATGTTTGATGAAGATGATATTTTTTGTCCCCCAAGCTTTGTTGAGCAAATTAATTATGATGAAAGCATGCCTCCTATCTATGATGATTATTGTGATGACACGTATGCTATAAAGAATAACGATAACCATGAAACTTGTCATCTTGATCTTAATTTTCAATCATATGATAGCTATTTTGTTGAGTTTGCTCCCACTATTATTCATGAGAAGAATTTTGCTTATGTGGAGAGTAGTAAAATTACTATGCAAGTAGATCATGAAAAGAATGCTTTAGGTGCTGGTTATATTATTGAATTCATCCATGATGCTACTGAAAATTATTATGAGGGAGGAATATATGCTTGTAGGAATTGCAATAATATCAAGTTTCCTCTCTATGTGCTTAAAGTTTTGAAGTTATGCTCGTTTTGCCTTCCTATGCTAATTGATTATTGTTCCCATAAGTTGTTTGCTCACAAAATCACTATGCATAGGAAGTGGGTTAGACTTAAATGTGCTAGTCATATTCTTCATGATGCTCTCTTTATGTTTCAATTCTTATCTTTTATGTGAGCATCATTGAAATCATCATGCCTAGCTAGGGGCGTTAAACGATAGCGCTTGTTGGGAGGCAACCCAATTTTACTTTAGTTTCTTGCTTTTTGGTTCTGTTTAGGAATAAATAATCCATCTAGCCTCTGTTTAGATGTGATTTTGTGTTTTAGTTAGTGTTTGTGCCAAGTAGAACCTTTGGGAAGACTTGGGTGAAGTCTTTATGATCATGCTGTAAAAAACAGAAACTTTAGCGCTCACGAGATTAGCTAGAACTTTGTACTGGAGAGTTCGATTTAGTTGATTCTTTTTGCAGATGATTACTAGACAACTTCCTCAGGTCCACCAATTTATTTTAGAATTTTTGGAGTTCCAGAAGTTTGCGTTAGTTACAGATTACTACAGACTGTTCTGTTTTTGACAGATTCTGTTTTCTATGTGTTGTTTGCTTATTTTGATGAATCTATGAGTAGTAACGGAGGGTATGAACCATAGAGAAGTTGGAATACAGTAGATATTACACCAATATGAATTTATAATGAGTTCATTGCAGTACCTTTAAGTGGTGTTTTGTTTTCTTTCGCTAACGGAGCTTACAAGTTTTCTGTTAAGTTTTGTGTTGTGAAGTTTTCAAGTTTTGGGTAAAGATTCGATGGACTATGGAATAAGGAGTGGCAAGAGCCTAAGCTTGGGGATGCCCAAGGCACCCCAAGGTAATATTCAAGGGCAAGCAAGAGCCTAAGCTTGGGGATGCCCCGGATGGCATCCCCTCTTTCATCTTCGTTCATCGGTAACTCTACATGGAGCTATATATTTATTCACCACATGATATGTGTTTTTCTTGGAGCGTCATGTCATTTTATTTTATTTTGCTTGCTTTTTGAATAAAGTACCAAGATCTGAAGTTATTAAATGGGAGAGTCTTCACATAGTTGCATACTTATTCAACTACTCATTGATCTTCACTCATATCTTTTGGAGTAGTTTGTTGTTTGCTCTAGTGCTTCACTTATGTCTTTTAGAGCATGGTGGTAGTTTTATTTTGAAGAAACATATGAACTCTCATGCTTCACTTATATTATTTTGAGAGTCTTAAACAGCATGGTAATTTGCTTAAATAATCCTAATATGCTAAGCATACAAGATTTGTAAGAATTCTTATGAGTGTGTTGAATACTATGAGAAGTGTGATGCTTGATAATTGTTTTGAGATATAAAGATGGTGATAATAGAGTCATGCTAGCTGAGTAGTTGTGAATTTGAGAAATACTTGTGTTAAAGTTTGTGATTCCCGTAGCATGCACGTATGGTGAACCGTTATGTGATGAAGTCGGAGCATGATTTATTTATTGATTGTCTTCCTTATGACTGGCGGTCGGGGACGAGCGATGGTCTTTTCCTACCAATCTATCCCCCTAGGAGCATGCGCGTAATACTTTGCTTTGATAACTTCTAGATTTTTGCAATAAGTATATGAGTTCGTTATGACTAATGTTGAGTCCATGGATTATACGCACTTTTTCCCATCCTTCCACCATTGCTAGCCTCTCTAATACCGCGCACCCTTTCGCTGGTATCATACACCCACCATATACCTTCCTCAAAACAGCCACCATACCTACCTATCATGGCATTTCCATAGCCATTTCGAGATATATTTCCATGCAACTTTCCACCTTCCGTTTATTATGACACGCTTCATCATTGTCATATTACTTTGCATGATCATGTAGTTGACATTGTATTTGTGGCAAAGCCACCGTTCATAATTATTTCATCCATGTCGCTCATGAGTCATTGCATATCCCGGTACACCGCTGGAGGCATTCATATAGAGTCATATTTTGTTCTAAGTATCGAGTTGTAATTGTTGAGTTGTAAGAAAAATAAAAGTGTGATGATCATCATTATTAGAGCATTGTCCCAGTGAGGAAAGGATGGTGGAGACTATGATTCCCCCACAAGTCGGGATGAGACTCCGGACGAAAAATAAAAAAAAAAGAAAAAAAGAGGCCAAAAAAAAGGAGAAAAGGCCAAAAAAAAGAATAAAAAAATGAGAGAAAAAGAGAGAAGGGACAATGCTACTATGCTTTTACCACACTTGTGCTTCAAAGTAGCACCATGATCTTCATGATAGAGAGTCTCCTATGATGTCACTTTCATATACTAGTGGGAATTTTACATTGTAGAACTCGGCTTGCATATTCCAATGATGGGCTTCCTCAAAATGCCCTAGGTCTTCGTGAGCAAGCGAGTTGGATGCACACCCACTTAGTTTCTTTTGTTGAGCTTTCATACACTTATAGCTCTAGTGCATCCATTGCATGGCAACCCCTACTCAATCACATTTATATCTATTGATGGGCATCTCCATAGCCCGTTGATACACCTAGTTGATGTGAGACTATCTTCTCCTTTTTGTCTTCTCCACAACCACCATTCTATTCCACATATAGTGCTATATCCATGGCTCACGCTCATGTATTGCGTGAAGATTGAAAAGGTTTGAGAATGTCAAAAGTATGAAACAATTGCTTGGCTTGTCATCGGGGTTGTGCATGATTTAAATACTTTGTGTGGTGAAGATAGAGCATAGCCAGACTATATGATTTTGTAGGGATAACTTTCTTTGGCCATGTTATTTTGAGAAGACATAATTGCTTTGTTACTATGCTTGAAGTATTATTATTTTTATGTCAATATGAACTTTTGTCTTGAATCTTTCGGATCTGAATATTCTTATCACAAGTAAGAAGAATTACATTGAAATTATGCCAACTAGCATTCCACATCAAAAAATTATCTTTTTTATCATTTACCTACTCGAGGACGAGCAGGAATTAAGCTTGGGGATGCTTGATACGTCTCCAACGTATCTATAATTTTTGATTACTCCATGCTATATTATCTACTGTTTTAGGCAATATTGGGCTTTATTATCCACTTTTATATTATTTTTGGGACTAACCTATTAATCGGAGGCCCAGCCCAGATTTGTTGTTTTATGCCTATTTCAGTGTTTCGAGGAAAAGGAATATCGGACGGAGTCAAAACGGAACGAAATCAACTGGAGAAGTTATTTTTGGTAGGAAACCCACCTGATGGACTTGGACCCCACGTCAGAAGATACGGGAGGTGCTCACGAGGTGGGGTGCCCCCGGGCGCCTGCCTCGTGGGGCCCACGTAGCTCCACTGACGTACTTCTTTCACCCATATATACCGTCGTGCCCTAAAACTTCCAGAACAGAGATTAGATCGGGAGTTCCGGCGCCGCAAGCCTCCAGAACCACCAAAAACCAATCGGGACCCCTTTAGGTACTCACGAGGGGGGATCCATCACCGTGGCCATCTTCATCATCCGGCGCTATCCATGACGAGGAGGAGTAGTTCACCCTCGGGGCTGAGGGTATGTACCAGTAGCTATGTGTTTGATCTCTCTCTCTCTCTCTCTCTCTCTCTCTCTCTCTCTCTCTCTCTCGTGTCTCTCTCGTGTTCCCTCTATGGCACGATCTTGATGTATCCCGAGCTTTGCTATTATTTGTTATATTATCAATCTTGGATTTTTTATAATCATTTTATAGTCATTTTATATCATTTTTTGGTACTAATCTATTGACATAGTGCCAAGTGCCAGTTGTTGTTTTTTGCATGTTTTTTTACATCGCAGGAAATCAATATCAAACGGAGTCCAAATGCAACAAAACTTTACGGAGATTTTTCCTGGACCAGAAGACACCCAATGGGCCAAGGCAGCGCCTCGGGGTGCTCCGAGGGGAGCACAACCCACTAGGGCGCGCCAGGAGGCCCAGGCGCGCCCTGGTGGGTTATGCCCACCTCACGTGCCCCCCGGACCGCCTCTTTGTTCTATAAATTCCCCAATATTCCAGAAACCCTAGGGGAGTTGATGAAATTATCATCCAGCTGCCGCAGAGTCCAGAACCACCAGATCCAATCTGGACACCATCACGGAGGGGTTCATCATGTCCATTGGTGCCTCTCCGATGATGTGTGAGTAGTTCCTTGTAGACCTACGGGTCCGTAGTTAGTAGCTAGATGGCTTCCTCTCTCTCGGATGATTCTCAATACAATGGTCTCTTGGAGATCCATATGATGTAACTCTTTTTGTGGTGTGTTTGTTGGGATTCGATGAACTTTGATTTTATGATCCGATCTATCTTTTTATATCCATGAAAGTTATTTGAGTTTTTTCATCTCTTATATGCATGATTGCTTATAGCCTCGTATTTCTTCTTCGATATTTGGGTTTTGTTTGGCCAACTTGATCTATTTATCTTGCAATGGGAAGAGGTGCTTTGTTGTGGGTTCGATCTTACGGTGCTTGATCCTAGTGACAGAAAGGGAACCAACACGTATGTATCATTGCTACTAAGGATAAAATGATGGGGTCTCTTGTCTACATCATGTCATCGTTCTTATTGTATTACTCCGTTTCTCCTTGAACTTAATACACTAGATGCATGCTGGATAGCGGTCGATGTGTCGAGTAATAGTAGTAGATGCAGGCAGGAGTCAGTCTACTAATCTTGGACGTGAGCCCTATATAATGATCATTGCCTAGATATTGTCATGATTATTTGAAGTTCTATAAATTTCCCAATAGTAATTTGTTCACCCACCATTTGCTATTTTCTCGAGAGAAGCCACTAGTGAAACCTACGGCCCCCGGGTCTCTTCTCAACATATTTGCCTTTGCGATCTATTTTTCCTTGCTTTTATTTTCAGATCTATATTTCCAAAAACCCAAAAATACCTTGCTGCAATTTTTTGTTATTTATTTATCTCGCGTTCCCACGAGATCTATTTCTCCAAATTACTACAAAACTACCTATCCTTTTACCCGTGAGGGATTGACAACCCCTCTCTTACGTCGGGTTGCGAGTATTTGTTATTTGTGTGCAGGTGATGATTAGGTTGTGTTGCTTGGTTCTCCTACTGGTTTGATAACCTTGGTCTCATCACTCAGGGAAATACCTACCGTTGTTGTGCTGCGTCATCCCTTCCTCTTTGGGGAAATATCGATGTAGTTCAAGCAAACATCAAGTCAAGATACTCTCCCGGCCACGTGCCAATTTCTGGCGCCATTGCCGGGGAGACATCATCAACAAATACCAGGTTCCTCATCACAAATCTCATCTCCCCGCAATTACATTATTCGCCATTTGCCTCTCGTTTTCCTCTCCCCCACTTCACCAAAATTTGCTGTTTTATTCGCCCCTCTTTTTTGTTTGCCGTTTTCTTGCTTCCTAGTCCTGATGGCTAGCGTGCCTACCGCTCCTTTGTCACCAGATTTTGAAGTTCTATACTTGAAGCAAAGGCAAGGAGAAAATTTGAAAGATGCCTGGTATAGGATAATGGAATCCTATCGTATTTGCAACTTAAAGGGGGACGCTAAGATCTTGCTTCGTAATTTTTACATAGGATTGGCTTTGCATCATAGACAACTCTTAGATTTTGCCGCTAAAGGGAATTTTATTGAGCATGATGCTAATGCTGCCTATGAATTACTAGAAGGAATTTTGGGTGTTCCACCTTTAAAGAAGGGGTTTTCTTTCACCCTTGAGGGATTTCAAATGTTGGACAAACTAGGTGATTTACATAAACATATGGTTGAATTTCAAAAATATAATGAACCCCTCAAACATCTTAATGGTAGTATCAATCACATGAATACCTTGATTACTCTTTGCAGTAAGAGATTGGATATTTTGGATGTTAAGATGGTATCTTTTCTAGAGAATTTAGGGAAGCGCAAAGAGCCTCCCAGGTTTGAAAAAACCCTCACGAAGTTTGCCAAAACCATTGATGACAAAACTTAGATCCTTGCCTTATGCCTAGCTAAGGGCGTAAAACTATAGCGCTTGTTTGGAGGCAACCCAATGAATAAAATTTATTTTTATCTTTTACTTTCTGTTCTTGAGTGTTTACACAATTATGCTACTATTATGATTGTGTTTTTTGTGTTTGAGTTAGTGTGCCAAGTAAAGCCTTTAGGATCTTCTTGGGTGATATTTGTTTGATCTTGCTGAAAAAACAGAAACTTATGTGCTCACGGAAATAATTTTAGTAAATCACAGGAATGTGATTTTGATCTGAATTTTTTGTAAAAGATAGATATACAAATTTCCTAGGGCGTCCTAAATTTTCAGAATTTTTGGAGGTTGCTACCTCTTGAGCTGGCGTTGGGTTTCCCCGAAGAGGAGAGGATAATGCAGCAAAGTAGCGTAAGTATTTCCCTCAGTTTTTGAGAACCAAGGTATCAATCCAGTAGGAGGCCACGCGTGAGTCCCTCGTACCTACACAAAACAAATAGCTCCATGCAACCAATGCGATTAGGGGTTGTCAATCCCTTCACGGTCACTTACGAGAGTGAGATCTGATAGAGATGATAGATAATATTTTTGGTATTTTTGATATAAAGATGCAAGGTAAAATAAAAGGCAAAGTAAAAAAGCAAAGCAATAATAAAGTGATGGAAGATTAATATGATAGAGAATAGACCCGGGGGCCATAGATTTCACTAGTGGCTTCTCTCAAGAGCATAAGTATTTTACGGTGGGTGAACGAATTACTGTTGAGGAATTGACAGAATTGAGCATAGTTATGAGAGATTCTAGGTATGATCATGTATATAGGCATCACGTCTGAGACAAGTAGACCGACTCCTTCCTGCATCTACTACTATTACTCCACTCATCGACCGCTATCTAGCATGCATCTAGAGTATTAAGTTAATGAAAATAGAGTAACGCCTTAAGCAAGATGACATGATGTAGAGGGATAAATTCATGCAATATGATAAAAACCCCATCTTGTTATCCTCGATGGCAACAATACAATACGTGCCTTGCTGCCCCTTCTGTCACTGGGAAAGGACACCGCAAGATTGAACCCAAAGCTAAGCACTTCTCCCATTGCAAGAACTACCAATCTAGTTGGCCAAACCAAACAGATAATTCGAAGAGACTTGCAAAGATAACCAATCATACATAAAAGAATTCAGAGAAGATTCAAATATTCCTCATACATAATCTTGATCATAAACCCACAATTCATCGATCTCAACAAACACACCGCAAAAAGAAGATTACATCGAATACATCTCCACGAGAGAGGGGGAGAACATTGTATTGAGATCCAAATAGAGAGAAGAAGCCATCTAGCTACTAACTATGGACCCGAAGGTCTGAGGTAAACTACTCACACTTCATAGGAGAGGCTATAATGATGTAGAAGCCCTCCGTGGTAGATTCCCCTTCCGGCGGAGCTCCGGAACAGGCCCCAAGATGGGATCTCGTGGATACAGAAAGTTGCGGCGGTGGAATTAGGTTTTTGGCTCCGTGTCGATCGTCGGGGTGCGAGGTATATATAGGAGGAAGGAGTATGTCGGTGGAGCAACGGGGGCCCACGAGGGGCGTCCCCCACCCTCGTGGCTACCTCCTGGCTTTCTTGGCGGGGGGTCCAAGTCTCTGGATCATGTTCGGTGAGAAAATCACGTTCCCGAAGGTTTCATTCCGTTTGGACTCTGTTTGATATTCCGTTTCTTCGAAACTCTGAAATAGGCAAAAAACAGCAATTCTGGGCTGGGCCTCCGGTTATTAGGTTAGTCCCAAAAGTAATATAAAAGTGGAAAATAAAGCCCAATATGGTCCAAAACAGTAGATAATATAGGATGGAGCAATCAAAAATTATAGATACGTTGGAGACGTATCAGGCGTCCCCAAGCTTAATTCCTGCTAGTCCTCGAGTAGGTAAATGATAAAAAGATAATTTTTGATGCAGAGTGCTACTTGGCATAATTTCAATGTAATTCTTCTTAATTGTGGTATGAATATTCAGATTCGAAAGATTTCAAAACAAAAGTTTAATATTGACATAAAAATAATAATACTTCAAGCATACTAGCAAAGCAATCATGTCTTCTCAAAATAACAGGGCCAAAGAAAGTTATCCCTACAAAATCATATAGTCTGGCTATGCTCTGTCTTCACCACACAAAGTATTTAAATCATGCACAACCCCGATGACAAGCCAAGAAATTGTTTCATACTTTTGACATTCTCAAAACTTTTTCAATCTTCACGCAATACATGAGCGTGAGCCATGGATATAGCACTATATGTGGAATAGAATGGTGGATGTGGAGAAGACAAAAAGTGAGAAGACTCACATCAACTAGGCGTATCAATGGGCTATGGAGATGCCCATTAATAGATATCAATGTGAGTGAGTAGGGATTGCCATGCAAAAGATGCACTAGAGCTATAAGTATATGAAAGCTCAACAAAAGAAACTAAGTGGGTGTGCATCCAACTCGCTTGCTCACGAAGACCTAGGGCAATTTGAGGAAGCCCATCATTGGAATATACAAGCCAAGTTCTATAATGAAAAATTTCCACTAGTATATGAAGGTGACAAAATGAGACACTCTCTATCATGAAGATCATGGTGCTACTTTGAAGCACAAGTTTGGTAAAAGAATAGTAACATTGTCCCTTCTCTCTTTTTCTCTTTTTTTTTATTTGGGCCTTTTCTCCTTTTTTTATGGCCTCTTTTCTTTTCTTTTATTTTATTTATTTTTGGTCCGGAGTCTCATCCCGACTTGTGGAGGAATCATAGTCTCCATCATCCTTTCCTCACTTGGGACTATGCTCTAAAAATGATGATCATCACGCTTTTATTTTTCTTACAACTCAACAATTACCACTCGATACTTAGAACAAAATATGACTCTATATGAATGCCTCCGGCGGTGTATCGGGATATGCAATGATTCAAGAGTGACATGTATGAAAGAATTATGAACGGTGGCTTTGCCACAAATACGATGTCAACTACATGATCATGCTAAGCAATATGACAATGATGGAGCCTGTCATAATAAACGGAACGATGGAAAGTTGCATGGCAATATATCTCGGAGTGGCTATGGAAATGCCATGATAGGTAGGTATGGTGGCTGTTTTGAGCAAGGTATATGGTGGTTGTATGATAACGGCGAAAAGTGCGCGGTATTAGAGAGGCTAGCGATGGTGGAAGGATGAGAAAAGTGTGTATAATCCATGAACTCAACATTAGTCATAAAGAACTCATATACTTATTGCAAAAATCTACAAGTTATCAAAGCAAAGTATTATACGCATGCTCCCAGGGGGATAGATTGGTAGGAAAATACCATCGCTCGTCCCCGACCGCCACTCATAAGGAAGACAATCAATAAATAAATCATGCTCCGACTTCATCGCATAACGGTTCACCATACGTGCATGCTACGGGAATCACAAACTTTAACACAAGTATTTATCAAATTCACAACTACTCAACTAGCATGACTCTAATATCACCATCTTCATATCTCAAAACAATTATCAAGCATCAAACTTTTCTTAGTATTGAACGCACTCAAAAGAAAGTTTTACAAATCTTGAATACCAAGCATATTATTTTTATGAAGCAAATTACCATTCTATTTAAGACTCTCAAAATAATATAAGTGAAGCATGAGAGATCAATGGTTTCTATAAAACTAATCCACCACCATGCTCTAAAAGATATAAGTGAAGCACTAGAGCAAAACTATATAGCTCAAAAGATATAAGTGAAGCACATAGAGTATTCTAACAAATTCCAAATCATGTATGGCTCTCTCAAAAGGATTGTACAGCAAGGATGATTGTGGTAAACTAAAAAGCAAAGACGCAAATAATAAAAGACGCTCCAAGCAAAACACATATCATGTGGTGAATAAAAATATAGCTCCAAGTAAAGTTACCGATGGAAGTAGACGAAAGAGGGGATGCCTTCCGGGGCATCCCCAAGCTTTGAATTTTTGGTGTACTTAGATTATATTGTGGGTGCCATGGGCATCCCCAAGCTTAGGCTCTTGCCACTCCTTGTTCCATAATCCATCAAAAGATTTCACCCAAAACTTGAAAACTTCACAACATAAAACTCAATAGAAATCTCATGAGCTCCGTTAGCGAAAGAAAACAAAAGACCAGTTAAAGGTACTGTAATGAACTCATTCTTTATTTATATTGGTGTTAAACCTACTGTATTCCAACTTCTCTATGGAAAACTATTTTACTAGCCATAGATTCATCAAAATAAGAAAACAACACACGAAAAACAGAATCTGTCAAAAACAGAACAGTCTGTAGTAATCTGTAACTAATGCAAACTTCTGGAACTCCAAAAATTCAGCCAAAATAGGAAGACCTAGGCAATTTGTTTATTGATCAGAAGCAATTGGAATCATTATTTTATAACGTTCTGGTGATTTTTGACAATTGTTTTCGTGAACCAAAAGTTTCTGGAAATTACAGCAAGATCCAATAACTATCATCCAAGAAGATCCTATTGGTTTAACTTGGCACAAACACTAATTAAAACATAAACCCACATCTAAACAGAAGTTAGATGGATTATTTATTCCTAAACAGAAGCAAAAACTAAAATAAAATAAAATTGGGTTACCTCCCAACAAGCGCTATCATTTAACGCCCTTAGCTAGGCATAAAAGCAAGGATAGATCTAGGTATTGCCATCTTTGGTAGGCAAACCATAGGTAGCTCTCATGATAGATTCATATGGTAATTTTATTTTGTTTCTAGGGAGTGTTCCATGCCTTTCCTTAACGGAAATTGGAATCTAATATTCCCTTCCTTCATATCAATAATTGCACCAATCGTTCTAAGGAAAGGTCTACCAAGAATAATAGGACATGAAGGATTGCAATCTATATCAAGAACGATAAAATCTACGGGCACATAATTCCTATTTGCAACAATAAGAACATCATTAATTCTTCCCATAGGTTTCTTAATAGTGGAATCCGCAAGGTGCAAGTTTAGAGAGCAATCATCAAAATCGCGGAAATCTAGCAAATCGCACAAAGTTCTGGGAATAGTGGAAACACTAGCACCCAAATCACATAAAGCATAAAATTCATGATCCTTAATCTTAATTTTAATAGTTGGTTCCCACTCATCATAAAGTTTTCTAGGGAGCAAAACTTCCAACTCAAGTTTTTCCTCATAAGATTGCATCAAGGCATCGACGATATGTTTAGTAAACGCTTTATTTTGACTATAAGCATGAGGAGAATTTAGCACGGATTGCAACAAGGAAATACAATCAATTAAAGAGCAGCTTTCACAATTAAATTCCTTGAAATCCAAAATAGTGGGTTTAGCAACATCTAGGGTTTTCATTTCTTCAATCCCACTTCTATCGATTTTAGCATCAAGATCTAAAAACTCCGAATTTTTGGAACTATTCTAGGTAAAATGGATCATATTCAGTCTCATCATTATCAAGATTCATATTGCAAAACAAAGATTTAATAGGGATACATCAATAACTTTTAGATCTTCATCATTATTTTCATGGAAATTTGGTTTAGCGGCCATCTTATTGACTAAGGTAGCTTGCTTATCCAAAATTTCAGCAGTCAACTTCTCAAGATGAGCAATTTGAGATCTTATACCATCAAATTCTTTAGACATATCATCGAGCTCTTTATTCATATAAATCATAAAACTTTTTTTTCTTTAAGCTCGTTCCTGAAGAAATTATTGTGCTCAAATTGCAAAACCATAAAACTCCTGACTTGCTTTCTATCTCTTCTAACCTTTTAAGGTGAAGGTCACCAAATCTAGGTAGAGCCATTGAGACAAACAAGCAATTCAACACACAAGAAAACAAAAAGCAAGCGAAAAAAAATGGAAAAGAGAGGGCGAATAAAACGGCAAGGGTGAAGTGGGGGAGAGGAAAACGAGAGGCAAATGGCAAATAATGTAATGCGAGAGATAAGGGATTGTGATTGGTACTTGGTATGTTGACTTTTGCGTAGACTCCCCGGCAACGGTGCCAGAAATTCTTCTTGCTACCTCTTGAGCTTGCGTTGGATTTCCTCGAAGAGGAGAGGATAATGCAGCAAAGTAGCATAAGTATTTCCCTCAGTTTTTTAGAACCAAGGTATCAATCCAGTAGGAGGACACTCGCGAGTCCCTCGTACCTACACAAAACAAATAGCTCCACGCAACCATAGCGATTAGGGGTTGTCAATCCCTTCACGATCACTTACGAGAGTGAGATCTGATAGAGATGATAGATAATATTTTTGGTATTTTTGGTATAAAGATGCAAGGTAAAATAAAAGGCAAAGTAAAAAAGCAAAGCAATAATAAAGTGATGGAAGATTAATATCATAGAGAATAGACCCCGGGGCCATAGATTTCACTAGTGGCTTCTCTCAAGAGCATAAGTATTTTACTGTTTAGCAATTGACAGAATTGAGCATACTATGAGAGTATCTAGGTATGATCATGTATAGAGGCATCACGTCCGAGACAAGTAGACCGACTCCTGCCTGCATCTACTACTATTACTCCAGTCATCGACCGCTATCCAGCATGCATCTAGAGTATTAAGTTAATGAAAACAGAGTAATGCCTTAAGCAAGATGACATGATGTAGAGGGATAAATTCATGCAATATGATTAAAAAAACCATCTTGTTATCCTCGATGGCAACAATACAATATGTGCCTTGCTGCCCCTTCTGTCACTGGGAAAGGACACCGCAAGATTGAACCCAAAGCTAAGCACTTCTCCCATTGCAAGAACTACCAATCTAGTTTACCAAACCAAACGGATAATTCGAAGAGACTTGCAAAGATAACCAATCATACATAAAAGAATTCAGAGAAGATTCAAATATTGCTCATAGATAATCTTGATGATAAACCCACAATTCATAGGTCTCAACAAACACACCGTGTCGGTGTACTAAAGTAGGGGTACCTTAGTACCCCGAACCCGTCTGCACGGGCGATGCATGGCGTCCCGTGGCAAGCCTTGCCGGGCGTCCCGCCAAAGACCCTCTCTGCCCTTTGAGCCATTCAAGAGCAAAGTAATCAAGACCCCGCAAGAGGAGCTTGCGGGAAGGCCACTCAGTATGCCGAAGGAAACAAGGCCCGGCAAGAGGAGCTTGCCGGGAAGGCTTGGCGGGCGCCGAGCCCCAAGCCGACAAGGTTCCTACCATGCAAGGCGCTTGCCGGGCGGGCGACCTCTCTTCATCTCCGCCCAGCTCACCCGCCAACGTGTCACCACGGGCTCTCCCAAGCACGCTGCGTGTCGACGGGCTGTGCGCCCAGCGGGAGTAGCGACAAGCGGCGCTGACAAGCTACCATCGTGGCAAACGGAGGCGCACTTGACGGTCCCTGTTACACTGTTCGGGCGACCGAGACGGGCATTGATGCTTGTCCCTTGCCGTCAGAGTTAGGTATAGATTACTGTACACTGTACAAAGCGGTGTACCAACCTAGGTTTTTACCATTGTAACCTTGTCTACTTGCCACATGTGGTGACCCCTTGTGCCTATAAAAGGAGGCCCAAGTGCAACGTAGAGAGGGTTCGGCTCGGTTCGGTCCAGCTGAAGGCTTAGTTCATCACATTCGTAGGAAACCACACTCAGGCTAGGTCTTGTAGCTCCCATTGCTCCCTAGCAAGAACACAAGATAATCCACAAAGCAGCAGTAGGAGTATTATCTCCCCGGAGAGCTCCGAAGCTGGGTAAATCCGCTCGCGTGCATCGCCTCGATCCGCTCTTTGTGCAATCTCCGCCCCCCTCCGAATCACAAGGGACCCAGGTCCCGTAGGTGCTCGTGGGACACGATCAGTTCTCCCCCGACACACCGCAAAGATTACATCGAATAGATCTCCACGAGAGAGAGAGGGAGAACATTGTATTGAGATCCAAAAAGAGAGAAAAGCCATCTAGCTACTAACTATGGACCCGAAGGTCTGAGGTAAACTACTCACACTTCATCGGAGAGGCTATGATGATGTAGAAGCCCTCCGTGGTGGATTCCCCTTCTGGCGGAGCTCCTGAACAGGCCCCAAGATGGGATCTCATGGATACAGAAAGTTGCGGCGGTGGAATTAGGTTTTGGGCTCCGTATCTGATCGTTCGGGGGTACGTAGGTATATATAGGAGGAAGGAGTACGACGGTGGAGCAACAGGGGGCCCACGAGGCAGGGGGCGCGCCCTGGGGGGTAGGGCGCGCCCCCACCCTCGTGGCCACCTCCTGGCTTTCTTGACGGGGGGTCCAAGTCTCCTGGATCATGTTCGGTGTGAAAATCGTGTTCCCGAAGGTTTCATTCCGTTTGGACTCCGTTTAATATTCCATTTCTTCAAAACTCTGAAATAGGCAAAAACAACAATTTTGGGCTAGGCCTCCGGTTAATAGGTTAGTCCCAAAAGTAATATAAAAGTGGAAAATAAAGCCCAATATGGTCCAAAATAGTAGATAATATAGCATGGAGCAATCAAAAATTATAGATACGTTGGAGACGTATCAGAGGTCGATAAGTATTCGAATAATTCGGATTGCTACAGATGTTCTATTTTTGACAGATTCTGTTTTCTTTCCGTTCTGTGCTTGTTTTGATGGCTCTATGGTTTTCTTTGATGAGTTTTTGCCATAGAAAAGTTGGAATACAATAGATATAATGCAAAAATAAAATAAGAATTGGTTTGCAACAGTACTTATAGTAGTGATTTATTTTCTTATACTACCGGATCTCACGAAGGTTTTGTTGAGTTTTGTGTGATGTTTTGGGTTATCTTACGATGGATGAAGGAATAAGAAGAAGAGCCTAAGCTTGGGGATGCCCCGACATCCCAAGATATTATCCAAAAGAGAGCAAGCAACTAAGCCTGGGGATGCCCCGAGTGGCATCCCCTCTTTCTTCTAACGATCATCGGTATTTTACTCGAAGCTATATTTTTATTCATCACATACTATGTGTTTTGCTTGGAGCGTCTTGTATGATATGAGTCTTTGCTTGTTTTGCTTTATGTTTTAAGTCATCAATCCTTGCTGGACGCACTTATTTGAGAGGGCCAAAATTATGTCATGACTTGTTAGAATTACTCTCTATGCTTCACTTAAATCTTTATGAGCTATGGACTTGCTCTAGTGCTTCACTTATATCTTTTGGAGCATGGTGTGCTTTAGTATTTTTGAAGAGTTGCTCTCCTGCTTCACTTAGATTTATTTGAGAGTTAGTAAAATTTTCAAGAAATTCTCTCTTGCTTTACTTAAATTATTTTGGGAGAAAGAAATATTATGCTCATGATCTTCACTTATATTTGTTTGAGCTTATCAAAAGCAACACATGAAAATTAGTTCCAAAGTGATAGATATCCAAGAAGGATATAATAAAAACTTTCATGAAGATCACTGGACAAAATAAACTTGATTCTTTGTAATAGTTTTGAGATATGATGATGTGATATGTGAGTCATGTTGATGAGTAATTATGCTTTAGTAAGAATATTGATGTTAAGGTTTGTGATTCCCTATGCAAGCACGAAAGTCAATAATTTTGCAATGAAGTTATATCCTACTTGTGGTGCATTATTTGGTGTTAATTATGCTTAATGCTCACTTATGAGATTACTTGTTTCTTGGTTGGTCGCTTCCCAGTCTTTTGCTATCCTTCATTTTGCACTAAGTATGAGCTCTACTTGTGCATCCAAATCCTGTAAATCATTTTTTGCCACATGAGTCCACTGTACCTACCTATATGCGGTATTTCCGTGCCGTTCTAAGCAAATTTGTATGTGCCATCTCTAATTTCAGAATAAATTTCCATTTTTGTGTGCTTGTACTGCTTGCGAGGCGGTGAGGGGTGGCCTATGTTTTCCATGCTAAGATGTGTTATTCTCACAATGAGTGTTTATTCACTTGTCATTGCACGAGAGAAAGGGAAAGGTATTAGGGATGCCCAGTCCTGAAATGAAAAAAAAATTATGTTCTCAAATAATAAATTCCTTGGAAAGTGTTGGTATGGAGGGCACCCAGGGATACGGTTAGCCATGGAAGTGAAGGTTTGGTGGAAAAAGGAATAACTTTTATTTTCTGTTTGGAAAACCGCCTATGACATATCTAGGCATGGAAGATGCGAGGAACTCTAAGTCGTTTTCGTTGGTGGGAAAATTATACCTCCCAAAATGTTTTTATCTCTAACTTTTTCGCTTTGAGCTCTGGCACCTCTACAAATCCTTACTTCCCTCTACGAAGGGCCTTTCTTTTAGTTTATGCAATTTTTATTTTTTTGAATTTGAGTCTCCATCTAGGAGGCGATATGATCATACTTGAGTATTGGGTGTAGCTAATATGCAAGTGTGTTTCATGAATGGATCAATGATTGAGCATGATGGGCTAGGGATAACTTATTTTAGCGTTGATATTTTGAAGACTTGGTTGCTTGTTGATATGCTTGAGTATTTAAGTCATCGTGTCAAAACTAGACTATTGCTTTGAACCATATAAAAGTCCAAATGTCCATGCTATAAAGAAAAGAATATGATATGACATGATAGGCAGCATTCACATCAAAAGTTCTGTTTTTATCACTTACCTACTCGAGGACGAGTAGGAGTTAAGCTTGGAGTTGCTGATACGTCTCCAACGTATCTATAATTTTTTATTGTTCCATGTTGTTATATTATCAATCTTGGATGTTTTATAATCATTTTATAGTCATTTTATATCATTTTTTGGTACTAACCTATTGACATAGCGCCAAGTGCCAGTTGCTGTTTTTTGCATGTTTTTTACATCGTAGGAGATCAATATCAAACGGAGTCCACATGCAACGAAACTTTACGGATATTGTTTATGGACCAGAAGACATCCAATGGGCCAAGGCAGCGCCTGGGGGTGCTCCTAGGGGAGCACAACCCACCAGGGCGCGCCAGGAGGCCCAAGCGCGCCCTGGTGGGTTGGCCCACCTCGGGTGCCCCCCGGACCACCTCTTTGCTCTATAAATACCCTAATATTCCAGAAATCCTAGGGGAGTCGATGAAATTTTCATCTAGCCGTCGCAGAGTCCAGAACCACCAGATCCAATCTAGACACCATCACGGAGGGGTTCATCATGTCCATTGGTGCCTCTCCGATGATGCGTGAGTAGTTCTTTGTAGACCTACGGGTCCGTAGTTAGTATCTAGATGGCTTCCTCTCTCTCGGATGATTCTCAATACAATGGTCTCTTGGAGATCCATATGATGTAACTCTTTTTGCGGTGTGTTTGTTGGGATGCGATGAACTTTGAGTTTATGATCGGATCTATCTTTTTATATCCATGAAATGAAAGTTATTTGAATTTCTTTGATCTCTTATATGCATGATTGCTTATAGTCTCATATTTCTTCTCCGATATTTGGGTTTTGTTTGGCCAACTTGATCTATTTATCTTGCAATGGGAAGAGGTGCTTTGTAGTGAGTTCGATCTTACGGTGCTTGATCCCAGTGACAGAAAGGGAACCGACACGTATGTATCGTTGCCACTAAGGATAAAATGATGGGGTATATCTCTACATAGATAGATCTTGTCTACATCATTTCATCGTTCTTATTGCATTACTCTGTTTCTCCATGAACTTAATACACTAGATGCATGTTGGGTAGAGGTCCATGTGTGGAGTAATAGTAGTAGATGCAGGCATGAGTTGGTCTACTAATCTTGGATGTGATGCCTATATAATGATCATTGCCTGGATATTGTCATGATTATTTGAAGTTCTATCAATTGCCCAACAGTAATTTCTTCACCCACTGTTTGCTATTTTTCTCGAGAGAAGCCACTAGTGAAACCTACGGCACCCGGGTCTCTTCTCAACATATTTGCCTTTGCGATCTATTTTTACTTGCTTTTATTTTCAGATCTATATTTCCAAAAACCCAAAAATACCTTGCAGCAATTTTTTTTGTTATTTATTTTATCTCATGTTTCCGTGAGATGTATTTATCCAAATTACTACAAAACTATCTATCCTTTTACCCGTGAGGGATTGACAACCCCTCTCTTACGTCGGGTTGCGAGTATTTGTTATTTGTGTGTGGGTGTTGATTACATTGTGTTTCTTGGTTCTCCAACCGGTTCGATAACCTTGGTCTCATCACTGAGGGAAATACCTACCATTGCTGTGCTGCATCATCCCTTCCTCTTTGGGGAAATACTGACGTAGTTCAAGCAAACATCACACATTAACATGGCTCGTGGAGATGATCTCCATGCCATGAAATACCTCCCCCTAAAGCTAAAAGGACCAGCCCGCCACTGGTTGAATAGCCTCCCAGAGAACTCCATTGGTAATTGGGAGGACTTAGAGGATGCTTTTCAGGACAACTTTCAGGGCACTTATGTCCGGCCACCGGACGCTGATGACCTGAGTCACATAGTACAACAACTCGGAGAGTCAGCTCACAAACTTTGGACTAGGTTCTTAATTAAAAAGAACCAAATTGTCGGTTGTCCGGACACCGAAGCCTTAGCGGCATTTAAACACAGCGTCCGTGATGAATGGCTCGCCCGACACCTCGGTCAGGAAAAGCCGAAGACTATGGCAGCTCTTACTTCACTTATGACCCGCTTCTGTGCAGGCGAAGATAGCTGGCTGGCTCATAGAAGCAACAGTACCAGCGACCCAGGCACCTCTGAGGCCAAGGATGGCAAAAGGCCACGATGCAGCAAAAACAAGCGTCGGAACAACAACAAAGAAACCGAGGATACGACAGTAAATGATGGATTTAGCTGCTCAAAACCTGGTCAACGGAAGAAGCCGTTCAGAGGAAATAGAGACAGTCCATCCAATTTGGACAAAATATTGGATAGGCCCTGCCAGATTCATGGCGCCCCTGACAAGCCTGCCAACCACACCAACAGAAACTGCTGGATTTTTAAACAGGCCGGTAAATTAAATACCGAACATAAGGGGAAAGGACCTCAAAGTGAGGAAGATGATGAGCCCGGCCCTCCGAACACAGGGGGACAGAAGAAGTTTCCCCCTGAGGTGAAAAATGTGAACATGATATATGTCACACACATCCCCAAGAGGGAGCGCAAGCGCGCATTAAGGGACGTCTACACCGTAGATCCTGTCGCCCCAAAATTCAACCCATGGTCGGCTTGTCCGATCACCTTTGATCGTAGGGCCCACCCAACCAGTATCCGTCACGGAGGTTCGGCGGCCTGGTCCTCGATCCCATCATTGACGGATACCATCTCACTAGAGTCCTTATGGGCGGCAGCAGCAGTCTCAGTTTTATCTATCAGGACACTATTCGTAAGATGGGTATCGACCCATCAAGAATCAAGCCTAGTAACACTACCTTTAAAGGAGTGATACGTGGCGTGGAGGCCCGCTACACGGGCTCCTTAACACTGGAAGTAGTATTCTGCTCTCTAGATAACTTTCGAAGTGAAGAATTAATCTTTGGTATCGTCCCTTTCTGCAGCGGTTATCATGCACTGCTTGGACGAACTGCTTTTGCCCACTTTAATGCAGTCCCACACTATGCTTATTTGAAGCTCAAAATGCCTGGACCGCGCGGTGTCATCATAGTAAATGGAAATATGGAGCGCCCCCTTTGTACTGAGGAGCACACCATGGCCCTAGCATCCGAGGTAAAGAGTAGACTCATTAAGCCAAATAACTCATCGGTCATCAAGATGCATGACATTGCTAAGAGAGTCCGATCTGCATTACAGAGCGATAGCTCAGCAGATCCGGAGTTAGAATAGGAGTTTATCCTCCGCCAATCGCCTTATAAGTTTGCGGCATACGTACTGCACGTACATAATTACTCACTTCAAATACCTTGTGCATCGCCGGAGGCACACTGCGGAAAAGGTCTATGGTACGGCTTGACCCTATTAGGACCTTAATATTTTTCTACGACAGGTTCATTAGAAACCTACCCACTCTATGGTTGTAAAAGGGCTCTTTTCTAGGTCCTTCTTTCTTGCAGACAACCATTGACCTTTCCTCTCAAAGGATCTCTGACCAAGGAGAAATGGCGCAGACATGCAGCAGGGCATCATTGGGATCTTCAAACCACTACTTTTAGGCCCTCTGTACAACTGCCCCTTGTGTAAACTCTTAGCACGTAAAATAGCCTCCATATTTATGGCATTATCTGTAATAACACATCCCGACGTATTAATCAGGGTATAAAGGAAACAGTTGATCACCACTTTCGTTTGGTATTGATCTATTTTATATTGCCATCTGTATTCCCTCCTTACTTCAGACTGCCACACGTGCTTTAGTCCGGCCTTACCACCGGGGGCTGTATTCGGCTCCGCACGTTTTCAAGTCCGAATACATATAGGGTACTCTTCGACGTCCCGGAAATTGCATTATATGCATCGGCTCTGAGTCATGTCTTTGGTCTACAGTTGGGTTGCCCGGCTCCTATGCTTACCACCTTACGTTCTGCTCGTTCGGCTAAGGTAGTAAAGGGAGAACTATTGCGATTGTACTTCTGGTTCCTCCGGCCAAGTAGCTCAGTAGAGAAAGCCGAAAACTGACTGTCATGATAAGCGAGAGCTGGTCAGTGATTCGGCGACTTACTACAAATCATTAGTGATTCACTCCGTGTTATATGAGGGGCTAGTGTTCGTCCAGCCGCGTGGAAAAGGCACTATAGTCCGGATTGCCGCACACGCACAAGGGGCTAGTACTTAGCCCCACAGTCAAACTCCTATGGCGAAGTAAAAGTAATAAAGTCGCATAGTCTGATTGCCTGGTTCACCTCGCGGACACCTCCTTTGCGGACCAAGATGTTGGATAAAGTGTGGTCACGCGTTACGATGAACACCCCCATAGCATCTACGTGGGGGCTGAAGCCGGCGACTGGCAACTTTTATAAGTAAAACAGCCGCACAAGAGGAAAAATCGCTTGAAACAAAAGGTGCAACACAAAGAATATATTACAAGCATGGGTTCATAACATAGTTTTTACAACCCGAATACATCTACTCAAATATGACATCCTTAGAACATTGGCCCTCTACTATTCAGGCCCCTTCCAGGATGTCAACGAAGTATCTCTCCGGCTTCCGATGATCTTTTCCTTCGGGTGGGCCTGCGGTCGCCACGTCGGTGGCCTTCATCTTTGCCCATTGCGTCTTGACACGGGCAAAGGCCATCCGGGCACCTTCTATGCAGGTCGAGCGCTTCACAACATCAATCCGAGGCAGCTCATCGACGAGCCGCTTCACCAAACCGAAGTAGCTACTGAGAATTGGTTCGACCGGCCAAAGCTAGATTATCAGATCCTTCATGGCCAAACCGGCCACCCTATGCAGCTCCATCAGCTGCTTCAGCTGGTCGTTCAGAGGCGTCAGGTGCTCCGGCACAAGAAATTGCGACCAGAACAGCTTCTCGGTCGAGTTCCCCTCCTGGGCTCGGAAGAACTGTGCAGCATCGGCAGCACTCCTCGGAAGATCCACAAACACGTCTGGAGAACTCCACACTCGAGTGAGCAAAGCATATCTTTGACCTCCAAAAATACTATACAAAAGAAAGGCCTTAGCAGCCGCTATCTGGCTCGCCTGACAGATCTCTTCGCGGGCACTCCGGGACTCGACCCGTGCCTCTTTAGCCTCTTGGAGAGCTTCGGCGAGTTCGGACAATTGGGACAAAGTATTCCCCTGTAAAGATTCACATTTGCTGATGGCATCCTTCAGCTCCTGCTCGACTTCGGTTGCCCGAGCTGGAAGGATGAATTCTAGGATCTGGTTGGGGATTGCGAGCATTCACAACATACTGAATCAACAGACTCAAAATGATAATGACAAAGAATGCCAATATGATTACCAGACTTGTGGGATTAATCATAATGCAGGCAAGCAAGAATTTCAAGAGCAATAGGTTGTTGAGGATTTTCAGAAGATTGAATAGCATTTCGAAGACTTTTGTGAACACACGAACAACTAGGGAGAAACAAATCCTCGGTAAGTGTGAGGATTAATTTGTAGGTGTATTCAGGCGACAAGAAACTACAAGGCATTAAGCACAAAGTTTTCTCGAAGCAATAGAGATAAGTTCGGGGTATCTTGTAATAACAAGTCCAATTGGGAATAAAGGTAAGAACGACAGGTGTATGCATTTATCCATACTGATGTTTCGGTGGTAGGGAATTGCAAAAGCAACGGGGAGAAAGTCTCGAGAGAACATCGGAGAGTATCTTCAGGATGTTCTGATGCAGCAGGCGACCATCAGTAATAAGGGGCTCTCCGGGTGAAAGTGATCACGAGATCCTAATGTAGATTAAAAAAAATTATTTAACCCGAATAGAAGAGAGATCAGAGTCCCAGAGTATAGAGGAGGAATAAAAGATCCTAATACCACCCAATGGCAACGTGGGCCCATGGACAGCACAGCCATGTTAGTAAAACAGTTTGCATCGACTAGACTCAACTTCGGCCAAGGAGTGTGGAAGGGGGATTCCTACAGGCAGTCAGCTCTGATACCAACTTGTGACACCCCCGATTCAATCATACACTAATCATGCATGCAAACATGTACGATCAAGATAAGGGACTCACGGGAAGATATCACAACACAACTCTAAAAATAAAGTAAGTCATACAATCATCATAATACAAGCCAGGGGCCTCGAGGGCTTGAATACAACTGCTCGATCATAGATGAGTCAGCGGAAGCAACAATATCTGAGTACAAACAGAACTTAAACAAGATGCCATAAGATGGCTAGCACAAACTGGGATACAGATCGAAAGAGGCGCAGGCCTCCTGCCTGGGATCCTCCTAAACTACTGCTGGTTGTCGTCAGCGGCCTGCATGTAGTAGTAGGTACCTCCGGTGTAGTAGGTGTCGTCATCGAGGGTGGCGTCTGGCTCCTGGGCTCCAGCATCTGGTTGCGACAACCAGGTAGAATGGAAAGGGGGAAAAGAGGGAGAAAAGCAACCGCGAGTACTCATCCAAAGTACTCGCAAGCAAGGATCTACACTACATATGCAAGGGTATATGTGTAAAGGGGCAATATCGATGGACTAAACTGCAGAATGCTAGAATAAGAGGGGGATAGCTATCCTGTCGAAGACTATGCTTCTGGCAGCCTCCATCTTGCAACATGTAGAAGAGAGTAGATGGTAAGTTCACCTAGTAGCATCGTATAGCATAATCCTACCCGGCGATCCTCTCCTCGTCGCCCTGTTAGAGAGCGGTCACCGGGTTGTATCTGGCACTTGAAAGGGTGTGTTTTATTAAGTATCCGGTTTTAGTTGTCATAAGGTCAAGGTACAACTCTGGGTCGTCCTTTTACCGAGGGACACGGCTATTCGAATAGATAAACTTCCCTGCAGGGGTGCACCACATAACCCAACACACTCGATCCCCTTTGGCCGGACACACTTTCCTGGGTCTTGCCCGCCCTCGGAAGATCAACACGTCGTAGCCCCACCTAGGCGCAACAGAGAGATCAACACGCCGGTCTAAATCATATGCGCGCAGGGGTCTGGGCCCATCGCCCATTGCACGCCTGCATGTTGCGTACGCGGCTGGTAAGCAGACCTAGCCTCCCTAATACAAGAGCAGGCATTCCAGTCCAATGCGGCATGCGCCGCTCAGTCGCTGACGTCAATAATTCTTCGGCTGATACCACGACGTCGAGTGCCCATAACTATTCCCATGTAGTTGGTTAATGCGTATAGGCCAGTGGCTAGACTTAGATCAAATACCAAGATCTCGTTAAGCGTGTTAATTGAAGTATCCGCGAACGCCGACGAGGGCCAGGTCCACCTCTCTCCTAGGTGGTCTCAACCTGCCCTGTCGCTCCACCACAAAGTAACAATCAGGGGCCGTCGGGAACCCAGGCCCACCTCTACCGGGATGGAGCCACCTGCCCCTTCAGCCTCCATCTCCGAACAGTATCATAAGAAATGTAACAGTATAAAGTATATAGCATATGCCTGTGATCACCTCCCGAAGTGATCACGGCCCAGTAGTATAGCATTGCAGACGGACAAGAATGTAGGGCTACTGATGGAATACTAGCATCCGATACTAAGCATTTAGGATTGCAGGTAAGGGTAACAACTGTAGCAACAATGACAGACTATGCAGCAGAATAGGATTAACCAAAAATAGTAACATGCTACACTACTCTAATGCAAGCAGTAGAGAGAAGGAATAGGCGATATCTAGGCTTGCCTGGAAGCTCAGCCGAAAGGAGGGGTCATCAACACCGTAGTCGAACTGGGGGTCGCAAGCAGTCTCGGGGTCTACCGGAAAGAAGTAACGGAGGGGGAACACAATAAATAATAGAGCAATCAAAGCAACACAAGGCATAACATGGCAATACGCCGTGCTAGGTGTGCCCTAACGCAGTACTAGGTGATACCGGCGAAGGGGGGAAACATCCGGGAAAGTATCCCCGGTGTTTCGCGTTTTTGGACAGATGAACTGGAGGGGGAAAGTTGCCAGTTTTCTATGCTAGGGATGTGTGGCGGACGAGCGGGCTGCGTATCCAGATTCGTCTCGTCGTTCTGAGCAACTTTCATGTAGAAAACATTTTCATCTGAGCTACGTTTTATTTTCTATTAATTTTTAAAGTTTTAAATCATTTTCTAGAATTTATTTAATTAATTTAAATCAATATTATCCAGAATAGTATGGGATGACGTCAGCATGACATAGGCGTGACGTCAGCAGTCAACAGTGTGGTTGACTACAGTCTAACCTGACCTGTGGGTCCAGTGGGACCCACCTGTCATAGACTAAACATGTTAATTAGGTTTTAATTAAGCAGGATTGATTATGTTTAATTAAACTAGATTAATTAACTAATTAATTAATTAATTGATATTTTATTTATTTATTTATTTTTAGATTTAAAAAAACGTTCCATGACGGGCCCCACGTGCCATAGGCACACGGACCTATCGGGTGCTCCTTAGCAGGTGTGGGCGCGGGGCTAACCGGGGCTTCGCCCCGATGGTGCGGGCGCGAGAACGCACGGCCAGGGGGGAAGGGGCCGGCGCGTGGCCCAACGCCGGCGACCATGGCCGGAGCGAGGCGGCGCGGTGAGACCGGCCGAAGCGAAGGGAGGGAAGGTAGCATGTGCTCGGGGTGCCAGAGGCCTGGTCAGAGGCGGCGATGCGCGCGGGGGCTTGCGGCGAGCAGCGCAGCGGTGGGCGGTTCTGGGACGCCGGCGGGTTCCGCGGTTCGCGAAGCGGGAGGCGGAGGCGACGCAGGGCGCGACGATGCCGTGAGCGGTCGACGAGTGAGCAGCGGCAGCGGGGCGCGGCCGCCGCAGGGGGCGCGAGCAGCATCGGCGCGCGGCAGCGAGAGCGGCGGCGCGCAATGGACGCGCGCGCCGCGCATGATAAGGGGCAGGCGGAGCGGCGTGAGCACGGCAGGGGCGCGGTGGCAGGCTTGGCCGGTGTGGGGTCATGATGTGGGCGGCGGACGCTGAGCGCTGGAGGCTCGGGCGCGGTCTCGTGAGAGCGAGCGCGCGTGGGGGAGAAGGAGAGGACGGAGCCTCACCGCGGGAGCGTGGGGACTAAGGCAACGGTGCGTGAGGAGGACGACGGGAATGATCGACGAAGACGGGGAGGCAGACCAGCAACGGGCGCGGCGATGAGGTGGCCAGTCATGGAGGAGGATGAAGAGGCGGGGTGGCGTCGCCGGTGAAGTGACGATGATGACTGCGAGCGGCGGGCACCGGCGTTGGCTGGCGGCGACGCCGGGCCGGCCCCCTCCCGATCCATATCGGTATCGGGCAGAGGGGGCAAGGGAGAGGGAGTGGGGGCGAGTGGGAGTAGTGGGGAGGAGTGCGGTTAGGGTTCGGGGGTGGCCTTGTAGGCCAGAGAGAGTGGGGTGGGCCGTGTCTTTGGCTTGGCGGCTCTTTGGGCAGATTATACGGTGGGCCGAGGCCAATGAGAGGGGGTGTTTCCCCCTTTTGCTTTTATTTGTTTTGTCTTTTCTTTTTCTTATTTTCTTTTTTATTTGTAGTTTCTTTTATTTGTAGTTTCTTTTATTTGTAGTTTCTTTTATTTTTAGTTTTATAAAAATTACCACTAGTGCCTAAATTTGTATTTATCAACATACTACTGTCAGATTAATTCTTAACCCATAATAAAATAGTTTTAGCATTTTATAAATTCAATAGGCATTTGTTTAATTATTTTCACAACTGTTTTAATTGTTTTAGAGCCTTTAAACATTTTTATCAAAGTTTGGTTTCTCCACGATAATTACTTATGATTTATTTGACACAACTCGAACAATTTAGTTTTGATATTTGAAAATTTTACCGTTTTCCTATATTTTAAATTTGAGTTTGAATCGTTTTTGAACTAACGCGAGTTCATCTACAGTAACCGAGGTGATGTGGCATCATTAGTAGGGAATTACTGTAGCTTAATTATCCGGGCGTCACAATTCTCCTGCACTACAAGAAATCTCGTCCCGAGATTTAAGAGTGGGACTAAGGGGGAAAGGTCTGGTTACGAATGTCTAACGAATCTTCTCGGTCTTGGTTGCTCTTCTCGAAGTGGTTGATCCATTACATTGATGTCTTATTTTTCTGCTTCAGGTCATCAAGATGAAGTCGGCATCCTTTCTTCAGAAACTCCATCGTACTTACGAAAGAATAAAGGGGGAGCATTCCAGGAGAATGGACCTCGGCAAGGTTGACTATCTGGTAGATAACATCAAGGGAGGAGGCGGAAAGTAACTCCCGAATTGAAACCTTAGATAATATCGAGAGCAATGTAAGAAGGTATCATGAGAAGTTTCGAGCAGGTAGGCAATCATTCGTTGCTTGAAACAGGGCGTGAAAGGGGTTCGTAGCAACGGGAATAAGTATTGTGTCTGATACGAGAGTTGACGATCTCTCGAAAGGTATCCCGTGAATTACATACGAAGCCACACGTGAGGAATAACTATGGAAACAGTGCTGCATAGGAGAGTCAGGTTTCGATCCTGTGGAACTATGGGTTATTGGCCCACCATGTGGGTTAAAAGTAGGAAGGGTGATGACGTCTTGCACGATCATGTAAGCTAGGCATGTCAGAGGTTAGTCTGTCGGTTATGTCGACAATAACATCGGTACCAAGGGCGAGGGACGAAGAGAACCATTTTCCTGCTCGTTGAATGAGGCAGACCAATAGGCAAAGTTCTCGTCCATCGGTGGCTACCAGAATGTCATCAACAATAGTAACAGGGTCTTGCTGACAGAATTGTACAATGAGGTGTTTACATAAGCAGGGAAATATTACTGCTTAGATCATATAGATCACAAGAAAGGTTAAACAAACCAATGGAAAGAAAGATGTGATCATCAGACTAAACAGAACAATGGAAAGGAAAATGTGTTTAAACACATATTCAGGCAGTATATCCTTCAGACAAACAGAGCACGATATCCATGACAGGATAGAAGTAGAAAACCATTTATGTAAGGGGAGATCAATTTCATGACATTACCCAAACAACAGTGTTTGAATAATTGATAAAGAAAACTTAGCATTGTGCTTCAAATGTTCTTATTGAAAAGCGGAGTACCAGTGACATGCTTCGAGATAGCATTGACAAGGTCTTCAAGCAAAATTCAAACTCTGGATACACGAAGGATCCATCAGGAACAGCTTGTAGAATAAGTCTTACAATTTCCTCATGGAAGAATGGATAGCCTTGCTAAAAGGAAATTATAACAATAGGTCCTCCGGCCAGGTGTGCTAGGCATGACATCAACATACCGGGTCATATAAGGACCAATGTTATGACTCTTGGAAAAATGTTCCAACCATCATATCTGACCGAGTTTCAAATCTGATTGGGGTCAGGATACCTCAAACTCAGGATGCCTCATAAGAAAAGGTGCAACACAAATTGACGAGAATACATTGTAAGATTCTCGGGAAATGAACTATGAGAGCGAGTTCCAAAACAAAAGTTCATCATTAACCAAGGAGAAAATGAGGATGTGGTTGATGGACTCAGAGACAATTCATCAAGATTTCCAACAAGACGGATTTCCACAATTATGTGAACAAGGAGATAACAATTGTCGAATCAAATGATATAATGATGTATGTTCGAGGAAAACATCCACAATTAAATATTGGTTGACAGGTGCACCCGAAATATGGGATGGGTTGCACGATAAAATGTTAGAACGGCGACTTAATGAACGAAAGAATTAAAATGAATCAATTGACCATTCACTTCAAAGCAATTGGGTTGCTAGAAGTTTTGAATTCACACATCATAGTTCAATTGCCGGTATTCCGGTTAGAAACAACACGGGTACCAAGAAAGAATGGTGAGGGTGAGAAGTATCACTATACCAAGAATTCTTAAGAGGTGGTGAAATTCTCGCTACATTCTTGACATAAAAGAAGGCAATACTCAAAGGTAGAACATAAAATAAGCTGGATAGCAAGGAGCTCCATAACATGAACAAGTTTGTGTTGGAGGGAAGGCAATAATGTTGTTGATGATAACACAAATCATCAAGCTGGAGCCTGTCTTCATGGTTCCTGCTAGCTACCCTGTGGATGGTATCACGGAGTCTCAACATTGCCACCTTATGACGCAATGGCAGAACTTCAAAGTCAAGGCGGCTGTCGGCTCTGTTCGACCTCCTGAACCCCCGCAACTTTTCACTGCTGTCCAATTCCAGAAGGATATGCTAGGGTGACGGTGGACAAAATAACGAAAGGATTTGAGGACCTCGAGCTTGACCACCCTACCGGTGAAGGGGAGACTCGGCTGGGTTCTGCTCTGAAGACTCCATGCCTATGGCAGAAGGAGCTCATCAACCTTCCAAACTCGACGCCTCTGCCTCCTCCTCCGGCGAGTCAGGGCACTCCGCCTCCTCCTCCGGCGAGTGATCAGGGCACTCAGCCTCCTTCTCCGGCGCATGGCGGCACTCCGCCTCCTTCTCCGCATGTGCCGACGCGCCCGAGCAGCCAGCCTCCTCCTTCTCCGCCTCGTCAGCAAGGGCGGAAGAGACCCGCCGCCGCTCCGGCTGCTCTGGCGCGTCGTAGTACTTCTCCTCCACCTCGTAAGCAAGGAAAGAAGACATCCGCAGCCGCTCCATCTGCTCCGGCATCTAGCTGTACAGCCAGAGGCGGGAGGCAATATAGGTTGGGTCCATCTCTCAAGCCTCTAGAGAAGTTACCATACGAGATGACCGTGGAGGAAAACGCGAAGATCCTGAAAGCCCAAGTGAAGGACTTCTTTGAAGCAGTGAAAGCAAAGAAACATCCACCTCTAGAAGAAGATAGATCCGGTGAAAGCGAAGCGCACTATCGATGCCCTGAAGCGACCACCACCTTCTCCGTCGCAATCCAACTATGATCGCATTACTGAAAAGTCATTTGTCGAAGCGAATCGGTCGGGAAGTACTATTAGTGATCGAAGGTTAGCGGAACGACGAGCTGGGAAAAAAATTGCCCAGCTCGCGAACAAGCGAACCAATCGTGCCCCCCGCTCAAGGTGTCTAGCGATATCGTCGCTAATCATCCAGAGATTTTGCCCAATACCAATCTCGGAGATTACCTGCCCGAAGATGTACATTATGATTTCTTGGAGGTGGACGAACACAAATACCATTACGGGAAGCCTCTCGTCAAAGATGAAAGATCTCTAACAACGATGATGCGAAGATTCCATGGCTGGTACATGAAAACCTGCAGAGAGTCCGGGGAGAAGAATACTTTGACGTTGAGAGTTAAAGAGGAGCATGACCTCGTTGGAATTGATCTGTTGTTTCTTCCATTTGAGGAGTTCTTCCAGTTTTTCAATCAAAAGGCCCTTGATAAATTAACGGTCACTTGCTACTGTCTGTAAGTACTAATTCTGTCATTAATTCTCTATATATAGCTTAGCTCTTTTATTGCATGTATATATAATTATACTCACTATATTATGCAGATTGATGATTGCCGAATTGACGAAAAGACAAATCAGTGATATTGGGTTTATTAACGCAAATCTCATAGATGAATTTATGGTTGAATTTCAGGCCAACGATCGTTGGTAATAAATCAAAACAAAGATATAATACTCTTCCCTTACAACTTCAAGGGAGTGTTACTTTCTTTTGCATATTCGGTTTCCCTTATTAGTCGAGGTTATAGTAATGTAACTGATGAGTTATGCATGCGTGCGCAGGTTCCACTATATTCTCCTAGAGATTAAGCCTGAGCAGGGACTAGTAACCGTCTTGGACTCGAGACGAAAAGATCCCCAGGAGTATGCGGACATGACTGAAATTCTCGAGAAGTAAGTTAAATCGATCATTATCGCACCATATCGGCAACTTTGTTCACTTCCTGATATCAAGTAATTGTTTTCTTTGTCTAGCAGGATTTGGAAAAAATTCACCGCAAAAGCTCCGGGACTACCGGCGAAGCTGCATTCACACACCCGAAAGTAAGTACTACTAGCTAGTTCCGCGCATCTCCTAGTGATTCAAGCGCTAGTTTCATCAATACCATTTAGCATGCTTGCTTATCAGTTTGATTGACCTCTGTTTCTTATAAAGTGGTCGTGGCAGGAACCCGAAAATAATTACTGTGGATACTACGTTTGCGAGTCCATCGGCCACACGACCTGTGAGCGGGGCTACTCTAACAAACAATATGAAGTGCGTAAGCAATAATATTCACAATTTTATTTTATTACCATCATTTGTGTTGAGTTTCATTCATTCATATATATGTATTGACCCCCTTCTTCAAATTAGATGTTTCGGATATGGGATGAACTCCTAGCACCAGATCGCATGCGAGCAATTCAAGAGGAATTGGCGGGATTCTTTCTTGACCACGTGATCGATAAAGACGGAGAATACCATGTGGACCCTGAGTTCATATATAATTAGGGGATTATATTGTAAGAGATCTTCTATTGTATATATGTAGCCATGTATCGTCGGATAGATATACGAAAACTTGTTGTTCGACCAATCTCTCGGAGAAGGAGAGGTCGATATCACTTCTTTCTGTATGCATATGTTCATGACGATCTTCTGTACTTAATGGTTTCCTTCATTTGCTTACTAGCTAGCGTGTCGAGTCCTCTCTATGCGTATAGTACGCAGCGTCGACCAAGCACGGAGATAGGAGAGGACACTTCTCTCTATTAATTAGCTAACTAACACAATATATGAAATACCTAAATTAACCCCTCAAAACCCCCTAAGCCCACCCCTTTCAAAAAAAAACTCAGCTCCTGCCAGCTGCTGACGCGTGGATGCCTTTTGGTCCCGGTTGGTGCTACCAACTGGGACCAAAGGCCCTCTTGCCTGGGCTCGCCGCAACGGCCACGTTGAGACCCAACTGTCCCGGTTGGTGTAAGAACCGGGACTAAAGGTATAGGACTTTACTACCGACCATTTAGTCTCGGTTCGCCAACCAGGACAAATGGGCCTTACGTACCGGGACAAATAGCCCTTTTTCTACTAGTGATCTAGGCCTGGACTGACTTGACTTGCTACCGCTACTTAATTTCACTTCTTATAGATATTACACTCTCCAAGAGCGAACCTCTGGGCAGCCTCTCGAGCATGCCACGTAGGATTGGTACAGTGCTCATACGTGCACAAGTATTGGGCAGAAAGAGAGAAAGAAGTGTATTGGCTAGGACAAACTATCCCAGGCCTTCCTTTCCCAAATGCAGCCGTCCCTGACTCAAGCCAGCGATTGGATGCTTGACCCCCCCCCCCTCTCTATTCCACTTCTCTTGCCTTCCCCACGAAGGATCCTCAAACAGCAGGCATCAACGACCATGGGTAGGCGAAGGAGATGAAGCAACAGGCTTGATCTGCTCGTGCGCCCACCTCGCGCCGCCCATGACCTACAGATTCTTGCCTGCCCTGGCGGTGAACATGGAGGAGGGCGGGGATGAGCTCACCGTCTTCCTCGTGACCGGCGCTGGCGGGGCTACAAGCTTCGTTTGGGCAACGGACGGCCCCGTCCTGCTCTCGCGCTGCCATGGATCCGCCCTTCTCGTGTGTCGCGCCCTATTCTAGTAGGTGGGCGGGGGAGGACGAGACGAGCTCAACCCGGACGAAGTAGCTACGGTTGTCGGCGCCTCCTCTGTCGCCGGAGGCCATGGGCCCTCCTCATCAACCGCATAATCCACCTCTGCTATTGTTTTCATCGGGCGTGAGGTGAGTCTCAGTTTCTATTTCTGCCAATTAGTATTTTTTTGTTAGATATTCATAGAAATTTAGGGAGTATCTGTCGTCAAAATATTTAAGGTATCTACACTCAAATGCTTATTTCAGGATCAAGTGAAGGTGAGCAGCATATTCAAACTTGCATATCATGGCCAACCTGCTTGTTTAGCACAATCCCTAGGCTGCACAAGAAGTTGCCTTGGCTATCTGTGGTTGGTTTCGTAGTGTATTTGAGGTTATGCTTGTCTTTAGAGTCGAAGATTCTAACACATGTAGGCATCTGTGTGAGTTTGTATGGGGCACTATTTTGGGGTGAAGAAGATTGATAGGGTATAGTTCATCTGCAAAACAATGACTATGAATTTGTTTCTGTTTAAAGGTTAGCGATATTATAGATGGATTGTTCATTGAATTGTTTAGACTGTTTACTGCAAATTGCAAGAACGAACTTGAGACAATTAATAAAGCAGTATCCATTTGAGCAACTGAAGGTAAAATATTCTTGCTTGGTTATTCCAGTTATGTTGCAATATTTTAGTTTTGTGGCTCAAGATGTCGATTCACATTGTCTTAATTCTTGCGTACTGGTTTCTTTATACCCCTTGACAGGGAGATCCAGGGAGGAGGGAAGGAGGCGAGTCTCTCCCACGGCGCCGCTGTCAAGGAGCGCTAAGGGATCTCCCTGTCGTGGTTTGTAGCATGTACATTCACCACACTGCCACCAACTATAAGCATCGTCGTGAGGAGGACAAAAGTGAGCACGGTACCTTCGAAAAATCAATACCATTTCTCTCCTTTGCGATGCAGATAGGTCACACTGATTCAACAAGTATTTGTGATTCATTGTGCACAAATTAAACATTTATGCAATTAGGATCTAGATCTAGATTTTCAGCTTTGTATGTTCATTAGGGATTTGTTGTTAGTGAAAGAGAGTGAAATAGAGGGAATATTCCTTTTTTCAAAAAAAAGTTTAGATATTAAGTTGTACGCCTGTACTTTAGAATGTAATCTTGGTGTTCAAACTGCATAAAACCGTTACTAAAAAGATTTGGAATTTATCTTGTATGTGTTTGGTTTGTAGGGCTGTAGGCTGGTGAGATACATACTTGTTAAGGTTATGTTATTTGTGTGACGTGTCGGATCCATGTAGCACAATGCTTCAGACTCAGATCAAAAGAAAAGCTGATCAATAGGTTTCAGCCATGGTTAGCCTCTCTTGCAATTTTGTGATGTCAGGTTTTAGCCATACTTTTTTGTCAGCGAATGAAGATTAGGTTGGTAGCCCGCATCTGTATTTCTTTGCAGTTTTTATCAAGTCGTCAGGTGTGATTAACTAACATATCCTTGGATGTCTTAGTAAACTCAAGGACTATGTGGGAGCTGACCTAAAGAATTTTACAGTGACATAAAGGTTTCGCTAAAGCTAGCGGGCGTTTCTGAACCTGTAAGTTCATTTTGTTTTCTATAGTTCTATGTATTCCGGCGTCATTAAACTTATGTAGCAGCTAAAGCTACGTGTAAGTAAGTTGGAACGTGGAACTTTCTTGTCTCCCATCCCAGTAGTTCCATCTTTATTTCTCATAGATGCTGCCTATTATATAATACCAGGCTGTAGAGTGTTTGTATGCTAAATTCTACCAGAGTTAGTGGTACAACTAATGCATTTGCTCTACTGACTAAATACATTGACAAAGCTACTCTTTTCTCTAGGCATTGCATTTTGTAAATTAAAAGAAAACGAGTAGCATCTAGATAGACGTATTAATTGGTTCGTCAACAATTACAGGAACATGTCGGCAGTCATCTACCTAGCATTTGATCAAGCGAATGAAACTGTGAGACTCATTATGCCAATGTTGAAGTGACCAAACACCTGACTGTAAAATGGCACATGTACATCTAGCTCTTTATTCTATCGCTTTGATTTGTGGAAGCCACTAAGTTGCTGTTGTAGGGACGCATAATCAGATGAAGACAGGGACGAAGAGCTCAAGAAGATTAATATGTTTCTATATTATCCCACATATATGAGTTTATGTGATGTTACTTTCAATTACTACAGATGTTGTCTTTGATAGTTTACATTTGCTTCATACTTATGTTCTATTTCTGCGTCAATAAATACACTACCTGTAAGGGTGTTGTAAGAGATCAGAAACATTTTTAGTGAACCATATTATGTGGTACATTTGTGACTTGTTGCTAGAAGTGAAAAGAGGCCAAATGATCTTTGTAAGATTGTAAGCTACGTTGTAAGCAAAATTCAGATCATACATATGATTGATCAGGCATGGTATGAACTCTTATAACATACGCACATGACCTTATCTTTGTTTCTGGGTTGATCCATCTAAGCTATAATGCCACATATCTAAACTACTCCCTCCTTTCCGGTTTATAGGGCTCAATTAGAAAATCTCACCAACCAAAATAGATGGTGAGTGGTGGAATATTTTTTGTAGTTTGCAAAAGCACCTAATTAGTGCTCTTGTTTTCTCAAAAAATTATGTTTATCAATGCATTAATTGTTTACTAAGGACCAAACAAGAAGCCCAATGTACCAACAAAACATAGGGGCGCACATGAACGTCTCAAGAGGCGCACCCCAACCACTAGTACCATCTCTACTCCTAATGGACGAGTTAGTTGAATAGTACGGTTTATTTTCGTCTGGCTTTTTTTTGTCCTGTTTTTTTTTCGTCTCACCTCCCACCGCCACCCCTTCACATTGGTTTTTTCATAGTCTAATAAAATCTCTACTCCTAATGGACGAGTTAGTTGAATAGTATGGTTTATTTTCGTCTGGCTTTTTTTCATCCGGTTTTTTTGTCTCACCTCCCACCGCCACCCCTTCACATTGGTTTTTTCATCGTCTAATAAAAACTTTCCTAACTAGCAACTTTTTAAATGGGTAGGAACCGACATCACTTACCAAACAATGAAATCCAGTTTCATGACAATCAATGCTAAAATCGTAACTTTCCTAATGCATCGATCCTTACCTTTCCTAACAACCAAATCTTCTATTATTAAAAGGAATTTGGTGAATGATGATTCATCATTCAACTCCTCCATAATGGTACGTTGTGGCCTTCCCACACTTACCAAAACAATCAATCGCACTTACCAAATCTACTCCTCAACCCACCGCCACTCGCCAATCGCGTTCTCCCCTACCACGGTAGCATCAATCTCCTCCCCCCTCGCTTCATCCTATCTTCTCTCAAGGCATCCGCCATGGCGCGCTCCATGTCGCCGATCTTTGGACTTCAGTGAGGCAGCGATTTGAAGCCTTGGGGCTGCAGATCAAGGCTTTATGGCGGCGAACTACATGCTGCCTGTCGGCTCCGGCGGCGGCAGGTCAAACCTTCCTCAGCCTCTCTCTCCCGCACGTTCCATCTCCATCGTTCTTTTTGTTGTCCAGTTTTTTTCTGGTCCAACGCCTAGAATATGCGCGCACACACCTTCAACCTCCTCGCTCGCTCACGTCTCCCTCCTCTCCTCTCTCTTGCGACGTTGTCGCCACCACAACGCCAGCCGGACTCCTGATCCCAGTAGCAACATCCACCGCCGCCTCGCTATTCTACCCCGCCCGCCGCGGCGAAACCCTACCGGACTCTTTCTCCACGTTATTGATGCCGCCATCGTCAGCCTCCTTCCATGCCTCCCGCGCCCTGTCACACATCCAGAGATATATGGACTAGATGATTGGAACTAAGCAGGAGCATCTCGTCGCATCTGTCACACACCGAGTTCCAATCATCGAGGTTTATGTGGTCTTGTGAGGTGAGCAGAGCGGTTGGATTGATTTCCTTGCGATTGTTCTATGCCCTCCACTGCATGGGCGAGCAGCAGTGGCAATGCGGACACCGCTCAGATCCATGTCCACATGCGTATGTAGGGCAAGGAAATGGATGCATCATGCACGTGTGTGTGCATATTCACTTGCTTGCTCTTTCCTTGCTGTCATAGAATAGAGCAGCGGGAGAGGCTTTTTTACTGCCAATTCTTTTCAAAACTTGCATATTTTGGCCACTTAAATATGGTTGCCTATTTATTTGATGTAATCTATCTTCTGTTTTTTCTCCTAAAAATATATATGTTTTGTTTGACTGACCAAAGCATATATATATATATATATATACATACCCCATGACATTATTATTTTTTCTTCTTCTTCAGATTAAGTAAACTGAAACAAGCGAGTGTGCTTTTCGAAAAGGAGGGAACAAACAGAAGCACGTCAATCGGATCTGAGCCACCTACTATATATATTGCCACTAATGGAGGAAGAGAAGAAGAATTGTTGCCTCTAATGGCACGACGCACACGAACAGGTGCCCACCTCTTCCTTTTCTGAATATTTCTTCTTTTTTGGGAGTGTCAAAGTGACATAAGTTATTGATAATGCATGGAAAAATCATATAGAGGCATGTATGAACCAACTACACAAGCAGGTCAGAGCTCATGCGGCGTGGAATTTAGGATCAATCATGCATTTTCATAGTTGATGGTTGATGCACACACAACTTTGGTGACATAGTTGGTAGTTGATGGTTGACTATCCTATGGGTGACCTAACCCATTTGTAATTCCCTCTGTAAAGAAATATAATGATACGGGGCTAACCCGGTGTAGGCCGATCTTTCACGTTTGGAGTGGGATCCCTCGAAGAGCACGAAGAACACGGGGAAGAACGGGGAGAAATCACAAGGAGAAACACTCAAGAACAAGTCCCATCACACATCCACTAGACAATCAAACACACAAGATCCACAAGGTACATGAACAACAAAGGGAAAGATACAAGGTAAGGTTCATCTCCAAGAGGAGGTCTTGATGATATCCTAGAAGGATCTTCCCACAAGGGGGCTCTTGATGATATCCCGCAGGATCTTCTCACATGGAGGTCTTGAACTCCATGGGAGTGGTAGTCTCTCTCTCTCAAGAGTAGAGGTAGGAGCAAAGCTCATCTAAGAATGAGCTATCATATTTGCTAACCCTAGAAAGGAGGTGGAGGTGGTCTATTTATAGTCTAAGCCATGAAGGGGTAAGTGGGAGAGGGATACAAGGCCAAAGGCCCGCAGCTGCGCACAGGCAGGGCGGTAGTACCGGACACATGAGCGGTAGTACCGCTTGGAGGGTCTGAGCGGTAGTACCGCTTGCTTTGGGCGGTAGTACCGCCCTTTATGGACTGGGCAGGTCCTTCTTCTTCCGTCTTCGCTTCCAGGCTTCCCTCGCGGATAGTGTAGTGGTTCCTTGGCGCTTGCACTCCTCCTCGACATCCGTGAAGCTCCAACAATACCTATGCATGCACACGGGAGAAGTGTCAAGTAGTATACCATCCTCGAAGGGGTCAAGTGAACACGTGTAAAGGAGAAGATTCACCTTTATGTATGAGAAGTAGAGGTCGCACGTGTCACTTGCCAAACGGACTCTTGACATGGTGATGACCGTAGGATGCTCCGCATCATCCCCTCCCCCTTGGAAAAGATCCAACCTCGGATCGAAAACCAAATCACCATGGGAAAGAGATGGCGTCGCCGTGTAGGAGTGGTCAATCACCAAGTTCTCGTCATCTTGAAGCTCAAAATGGGCACTCTTCAATGTCGCACCATCTTGTGATTCCTTCAAAAGGAGCAAATAGAACAAACACTTGGAAAAACAAATATGGTTAGCGTTAGTGCAAAACCAAGCATTCAAGAGGTGATTCACCAAAAAAGTGTTGTCATCAAGCATAGCATAGGGTGTGACAAAGGATTGTGACATGGCATGTAAGCATATCAATCGAGCACAAGCAAAAATATCATGGGAACAAGCATGTAAATGTGAGGTAGAGATGCAAATATGTGTGACAAGAGCATAAGCATCTACCTCGAGGTCATAGCAAGCATTCACAAATTGCTCAATGAAAGGTCTATGGTAGGCATAGGAAGGATTCACAACACCAAATAAAATGAAGTGTCTAAACACATGGGTCAAGTGCAAGACAATCCAAACATAACGTGCATAGGGTGTAGTGAATATAGTGTAGCACTCAACACAATATAAAGAGCAATTGTTTATCATGTGTGAGGCAATCAAGTCAAGCATGAGACAAGCAATGGGACATGGCATATGTGAAGAAATGACATTGGTGCAACCAAGCATATCATAGGGGCAAGTAATCCAAGAATTGGATGCAACACACAAGGTACATATGTCATGAAGAATGGAAATGTGGCAATCATGGGTGAAAGCAATATCTCGACCATGCGTGCAAATGGTGCAAGCAACACATGAAGTATGATCCACAATATCCAAGGTCAAGAAGGATGTCACCTTGAAAGCGTGTCCTTGTGCATTCTTCACAATGCCGAAGTGGTAGGAAATGTGGTGTAGAAGCGAGTCGTGGTAGAATGTAAGAGGCTCGCTCTCAAGAGTTCGAATGGTCAACTCACGTGAAGTGGAAGTCGACGCAAAGTCCAAGTATCCTACACATGCACAAAACAAAACAAAGAAAGTATGCGCATGGTAGATAAACACATCATCCATCATGATGGTTCTCATCTTTTGCACATAACCATTAGAAGCACAAGTGCATGAATAATATGATGCAACAATGGTGATATTCATGGCACTAGGTATATGGTGCAAAGAAGTAAGGCAAGCATGCTTCACAAGAATTATATCAAAATCTCCAAATATATGCGAGAATGCTATGGTGGCAATCTCATGAGCAAGATTAAGAGCATTGTTGCACTCCATACATGGCAAGTCCTTTAGCATGGGAGAGGCAACACATGGGGATATATGACAAGAAGCAATATCAATCATGTGCAAAGCATATAGATGGTTGTCATCAACCGCATGAAATGAGCAAGTATGAATCATGGGTGATGCAACATAAGCAAGCATAGAGATCAAGTCATGCAAACTAGTGGAGCGAAGATGCAACACACTAGAGTAAATCATGGCAATCATGTCATGTGAGCAAATACTAGGCATAGACAATGCACATGACATATCGCAAGCACGAACACAAAGCAAGATGGAAGTATCATCATAGGAATGGTGCACAAAAGGAACATGGCAAGAAGAAGCAATATCTCCACCAAGCTTGCAAATACACATACAAGTACTAGAATCAATCATCATGTGTAATGCAAAGCATGGGTCACAAATGCATGTCAAAGGCATAGGAATGAGCATATCATGCAAAGTGAACATGGCAAGATGGGCATATGATATGTAATGAACAATAACCCATAGCCAAGTGAGGGCCATGTAGAAGAAATGTGCGAAGTATTTGCACGAAGAGAGTGGTGGGAAAAACAATCCATGAGATCCCAAATCATTGTTGCTCTCTAGAGCTTGTTTCGTCAACTCGTGGGATTGCGTGGTTGACAAGTATTCATGGGTACCTACACAAGAGAGACACAAACCAAAGAAATTGTGTGCGTGGTAAATGTACACATCATCCATCATGATGTGTATGTGCACATGTGAGTTAGCACAAGATAAGCATCGCTCAAAGAAATTTGATGCATGGTATAAGAACATGTCATCCATCATGAAAGAATAGTTGTTATGTATGACACGATGGGGATGCAAATTGAGCATACAATTATATGGCACATCAATAGCATTTTCATTCAAGGGAAACATATGGTGCACATAATTATTGGGATCATGCAATGAATGTGGTGGATCAAATTCTCCTAACATGTATGAGGAAACTATGGGGGTCTCCTCATGAACAATATAGGAAATATCATATGGAGAAAATGGACAACATCCAAAACAATGCATATCTGAAGCTAGGTGGTCATGGCATGGCATATGAGATAAATGATGCAAAGGGAGCATATCAATTTCATCACAATAAAAACAAATGCCAATAACCATGGGCTTGTCATGTATGCCATAAGTGCAAATTGGGTTTATTTTAATGGCATATGCATAGTCACTATGAAGAGATTGCAAATAAGACATATGGTGTATCTCATGCATAGCATATGACAAGTCAAGCGGATTATCAAACATGATGTGACCTAAAGAATTGTCACAAGAAATCCTATGTAACATGGCATCACAACTAATAGACTCCACATGAGAATCATCATATTCATCATAAATGGGCAAATCATCGCATGGTGAAATCATACTAGCATGAAGCATGGTACTAGGTGGATCGACATCATGCAAGCAATCAATGTCAAGAATGTCCACTAGTGGGACTAGAGCATCACCGTCACCTATGTTACCTTTGTCATTCCACTCAAGTGGTGTAGGTGAGGTGGGAAATACCAAATGGTGGTTATCTTCATCTTGATGGAACCATGTGGGGGTGCATCATATTCCACCATGGCCATCGTCTTGTCCAAAGGGAGGACGAAGTCGTCGAGGATTAGCGCGTCATCATAAATGGGACCTAGCACCAAATGAGAAGACACAATAGAGGTAGAGGTCAAGTTGTTAGAAATGCAAATGGCCTCACGAGACCTATCAACTATCTCACTCTCTCTATGTGGTGGTTCACTCACTCCCTCAAAGTAGGTGCACTCAAAGTCACATATGGTGGAGTCACTCATCTCACTTAAGTGGTGGGGTTTGTGACTCTCCTCACATGGGAATTGTGGCAACTCATCATATATGGGGCTAGTGGTGAAGTCACTCTCACTCTCCATATGGTGGCACAAGTCACTCAAGTCATCATACATCGCCGTGGTCGAAGGGAAAATCCCGTGCTCAACCATCTCGTCGTGGTCGTCGTGGATGAAGGCCAAAGATGGCACATCATCACTCTCCTCCATGACCGAAGGGAAAATCCCATGCTCGATCATCTCGTCACCATCGCCGTGGATGAAGGCCGAAGATGCCACATCATCACTCTCGCCTCCTAAGATGGAAGCATCATCCTTGCTCGCCACCTTGTCGCTTGCCTCCAAAGCTTGGTCCTTGAAGGTCTCCGTAGTCGTACTTGTCGCCGCACCATCTTGAAAAAGAGTCAAGGTAGACTCGGCATCATTAATGCCACAAAGAGGGATGGCGGTGAAGTCGCACTTGTGAGCATCGTCTTGGAGCTCGTCGGGCTTGGACATCGTGGTGGTACTAGCCTCATGCTTGTCGTAGAGCTTGGTCGCCGCGAAGTGTGCTTGGGGTGGAGAAGCCTTGGCCTTCATGAGTTCTTGTTCCGCCTTGAGAGCACCAATGTAGTAGTCGTCGATGGACTTGTAGTTCTCGAGGAAGATAGTCTTGGAGATGTCGTTGTTCAATCCCATCATGAAGTGGAACTTCATCGAAATGGGGTCGTCCATGCCGGCTCATCGCAAGGCAATCTTCATCTCCTTGAAGTACTCGTCGATGGACTTGGATCCTTGGATGGTGTTCTCCAATTGGCGTCGAAGTTGTTCCGTGTAGGTTGGAGGCACGAACTCTCGCCGCAAATCTCTCTTCGTATTGGGCCAACTCATGTCGTAGTACTCCAAAGGTGTGTGAAGCCACCATGCCAATGCGTAGTCGTGGAAGTTTCTTGTGGCGCACTATACTTGATCTTCGGAAGGGACTTGATGTAGCTTGAGGTAGTCGTCCATCAAAAGCTCCCACTCGAGGTACTCCTCGGGTTCGTGAGTCCCATAGAAAGGAATCTTGTGGTCGGTGTCGAGGTCGTAGTAGCTCGTGGAAGTGGCGGACTTGATCTTGGGGAGCTTCTCTTGAGCGTAGTCTTGGGGTTCTTGTTGGCGAAGATGCCATATGTCCGTAGGCGAAGATGCCTTGAAGTCACTTGGCGAAGATGCCAAGGGAGATGGTGAAGTCTTTGAGCGGTTGTTGGTGTAGAGCTCTTGACCTTCACGTTCTTGTTGTTGATGGTGTCGATGCCGATGTGATCTTGCCGGAGATGGTAGCTCGGAAGCATGTGCTCTTGAGCGTATTCTCAAAGATGAGGAAGATCGCTTGTAGGACTTGATGAGGGCTTTGATCTCCTCCATTTGAGCTTGCATCTTGGCGTCGGAGTTGTTGTTCGTGGCATCGAACTCGTCGTTGTTGTTGTAGACCGAAGGTGAAATGCCTTGCCTATCCATCACAAGACTCGAGTAGAGGTGAGTAGGAAATGAGATAAACAATACCAAGTTACCTTTTCCCAAAGTTGAGGATGTATCCCGTTTCACTCAATGTGAGATGAAAGAATAGTGGAATTGGTACCGGACTTGTTCACTCACACCTATCAAGTAAAGCTTATGGTAGAGCTCAGTGAGGATAGTGGCACAAAAATTTAATGCAAAATGTTAGCAAGAGTCAATAATGTTGAAAGAGATTCACAAATTCGCAAGCGAAACAAGTAGACCAATAGCGATATGTGGCACACGGAAACACACACACGGATAGATAAATGGGGTCGTGCAACCAAGGAATGAGCACAAAATGTGGAATCCACGGAAAACGCTCGTGTTGCACAACTCAAGAGAGACTCTAGCACGATTGCTCAATAGGCGGATACGACACTTGTGCACAACCTATAAGATGCAAAATGGATAAACTTTCTATCCCAATTATGCTATATATGTATGGTTCCCGGTGTTTCTCACACAATGATCCAAAATGATCAAGTATGATACCATATGATATATTGTGATGCTATGGCACTTGCTTACAAGCTTCTTTGCTCTTTCTCTTTTGCTTAAAAGCTTTATTCTCTTCTTTTTTTGATATGGCCACTTATGCGAAATGCACAAACCAAGATAGCAATTGTGTATATGCGGGTACAATCTTGTGACACAAGGTATGATATGATGATACCAATATGATATGGTATGTATGCAATGGAAGGGTGGATCACTAATGTGCACAAGTAATGTTGCCGGCAATACTCAAATGGCTAGTCTCGATAGGTAAGTTACACAAAATGGGCTAGGGGTTATCAATGCAATTTGCAAGGGGAATGTACAATGGTGTCGTCGAGGTTACCGTCCTTTGTGATGATGAGTGGCGGTGTTCTTGATGTAGATAACAAGATGATGGAGACTCGTCCCTAAGTAGACGAAACACCTTAGGAAACGGAAAAACCGCGAACTCAAAATCTCAAATGACAAATGTCAAATGGTGGTAGCGGAAAAGCGGTGGTGGTTGCGGAAACTCAATGGGATTGCGGGAATGCAATGATGGGTCTTGAGACGCAATGCGGAAGTGGAGGGTAAGGTGGTGGACTATACACGGTGTCGGAGTTGAAACAATGGTCCCTAAGTAGCCGAAACACCTTAGAGACTTGAATCACAACTCAAACAACCTCAAATGCTAAGGGGAACAAAATGGGTTAGGTTGCGGTGATCGGTGGTGGCTATGCGAATGATATGGTGGAGGGCCTAGGCAAACTTTCCAAATTTTGAAAAATTTGATGGATTCAAATGGTGTTGGAACCTATCTAGAGGGATAGAGGATGTCAATAGCTACTCAACGTGCTAAAGAAAACAAAAATCGGACTCCGGATGTGGAAGTTATGGGCAAAACGGTGAAACTCGGAACGCTGAAACTGGGAGGGGCGGTAGTACCGCTTGGAAGGGCGGTAGTACCGCTTGTGTCGGGTTTTTTCGCAAAATCTGGCTCTGGGAGGGGCGGTAGTGCCGCTTGCGGTGCGGTAGTACCGCTTGTGGTACTAAGCGGTAGTACCGCTAGGGATGAGCGGTAGTACCGCTCGTGTCGGGATTTTTCGCAAAATCTGGATCGGGGCGCAATTTTGGAGCGGAAATGGATGATTTCAGGGTCAAAATTGGAGAGATTTCGTGGATGGAAGGTGGGGAAACTTGGGGAGATGCTAGATCCACTCGAAACCAAGCAAATCCATGGATCAAAATCAACAAAACATCATCAAACCAACAAATCACAAAAAAATTTGGGGGCTATTTTTGGTGGGGATTTTCGGATTTAGGACGAAATCAACAAAATCAAGCTAGAAAACAAAGGGTAGGGGGCTAACCCGGTGTAGGCCGATCTTTCACGTTTGGAGTGGGATCCCTCGAAGAGCACGAAGAACACGGGGAAGAACAGGGAGAAATCACAAGGAGAAACACTCAAGAACAAGTCCCATCACACATCCACTAGACAATCAAACACACAAGATCCACAAGGTACATGAACAACAAAGGGAAAGATACAAGGTAAGGTTCATCTCCAAGAGGAGGTCTTGATGATATCCTAGAAGGATCTTCCCACAAGGGGGGTCTTGATGATATCCCGCAGGATCTTATCACATGGAGGTCTTGAACTCCATGGGAGTGGTAGTCTCTCTCTCTCTCTCTCAAGAGTAGAGGTAGGAGCAAAGCTCACCTAAGAATGAGCTATCATATTTGCTAACCCTAGAAAGGAGGTGGAGGTGGTCTATTTATAGTCTAAGCCACGAAGGGGTAAGTGGGGGAGGGATACAAGGCCAAAGGCCTGCAGCTGCGCACAGGCAGGGCGGTAGTACCGGACACATGAGCGGTAGTACCACTTGGAGGGTCTGAGCGGTAGTACCGCTTGCTTTGGGCGGTAGTACCGCCCTTTCTGGACTGGGCAGGTCCTTCTTCTTCTGTCTTCGCTTCCAGGCTTCCCTCGCGGATGGTGTAGTGGTTCCTTGGCGCTTGCACTCCTCCTCGACATCCGTGAAGCTCCAACAATACCTATGCATGCACACGGGAGAAGTGTCAAGTAGTATACCATCCTCGAAGGGGTCAAGTGAACACGTGTAAATGAGAAGATTCACCTTTATGTATGAGAAGTAGAGGTCGCACGTGTCACTTGCCAAACGGACTCTTGACATGGTGATGACCGTAGGATGCTCCGCATCATATAAGAGTGTTTAGGTGATCTATACACTTATATTTCTTTCAAGAGGAAGTACATTTTATTTTTTGATAATAGATCAATGTTTGCGCTCGTGTTTCATTTTCATTAAATCAATCTTTGTCCATGGTATTATTCATATTCCTCTGATTATTGGAGTTGGGAATTAGATTAGGGGCAGGAAGAACTATGGGCGGGATCATGTGCAGATGGCTTGGGGATATATGTTTGCCTTATATTTTTAGATTACTCTTATTTGCTTATGCATGTCCTTCTACGGATCAGTTTTGGATGTTTGACTTCTGGAAGTTCCCGGCTGCACATCCCAACCTCAACTGAAGTCTCACCATTGAGGATGTTCAGGTGCTTGTTGTTCTCCAGTTACTGTTGCTCTTTAGATTCATGTCTTAGATATTCTTAGAACAGAAATCTTATGGAGTTTAATGATCATTCATTTCAACAAATATATGTGATATTTCCGTGTAAAAGGCTGCCTTCCAAAATTATGGTGGTTTGATGTTTCTTTCAACATTATTTTGTTTATAATCTGAATCTGAAGCTAACTATACGTCCTTTAGTGCCAGTTGATAATAATAAGAAGATCTGGAAGATGAAGATACCTCTTAAGAATAAAATCTTTGCATGGTATCTTCGTCGCGGAGTCATTCTTACTAAAGATAATCTTATTAAGAGGAATTGGCATGGAAGTACACAATGTGTATTTTGTCTGCATTATGAGATAATAAAACATTTATTCTTTCATTGTAAATTGGCTCGTTCTATATGGTCAGTCATCCAAATAGCTTCTGGCCTGTATCCTCCGTGTAGTGTTGCTAATATATTTGGCAACTGGTTACATGGGATTGATCATAGGTTTAGAATTCTTCTCAGGGTGGGAGCGCTTGCCGTGATTTGGTCGCTTTGGCTATGTAGAAATGATAAGGTTTTTAACGATAAAAGTACTTCACTTATGCAGGTTATCTACAGATGTACCGGGACGCTTTGTTTATGGTCCTCTCTACAACGAGTGGAGAATCGAGACCTATTTACGGAGGTATGTACATGATTGGAGGCTGCGGCGAGGGATACTTTTACCCAACATGGGTGGCGGCATGATCTTAGGATTGGGCCACCTATGCTTTAGGCGTCATACAGATTTCATCTTTGTATTTCGCCTTCTTCTTTTATATTGGCTTGTTGTGAGGACTTTGTTGGCTGTGTGCATTTTAGTTATGCAGAGGCCGGGTGTAACGCTTAAACCTTTTAAGTAATAAAGCGCCCCTTTTCGAAAACTATACGTCCTTCAAATGTTGCCAGTTAAGTAGTAGAAATTTAGTTAGTCCCTGCTGGAACCCTAGCCTTGCCCTAGCTCACCTCTCTCTCTCTGTGCACCTCACTCTCCCGCTCTAGCAAGAACCGAGAAGAAGGAGGAGGAAGAAGAAGACGGTGGACACGACGAGAGTTTCGGGCGCATGAATGCCACCGCACGAACGGTATTTTTCCCAAGCAACAAACTCGCCCCACACATGTTACAACAATCACCGTGGCGATCTTATACCCGGGCCAACGCTGGGCCATGACCCGTACGTCTACCCACTACTTCACCTGGTCCGGCCTGCTCCGGTGTCGTGCTTGCCAAGCTGAGCCCGCAACAGACCTGCGCGATCATCCCGCCCAGATCACCAACAGCATGGCCTATGCACACACACGTATGGTGTCCACCCACACGGGCACCCCCGTGCACCACACGCACGCGCGCGCACACACACACACACACCTACGTCGCGGACCCGATGCGCCCAGCGCGCACCCACACACACGCCCGATGCGTCTGGCGCGTGGCCGCGGCTTATTTGGCCAACACTCACCCCCTAAGTTGCGACTCAGAGGAGTCCAGGCTCGAGGCAGTCGCCGATCTCCACCAGGAGCGCGCGCTCCGCCGCCGGCGCCTTTCGCAGCTTGGGGCACTCGCGCTTGAAATGACCATGCTCGCCGCAGCTGTAGCAGCCGTCGTTGTGGTGGTCGAGGCCGCCTCCGCCATGCCGACGCTGCCGAGCTGCCCACTGCGCCGCAGTCAGCATCAGCTCCTCACCGTCGTGCCTACCCCCGTCCTGCCCGCGAGGCCGGGTCCGTTCGTCGAATGCTTTGAGCCACCCCAAAGCCTCCTCGTACGCCATCTCTTCAACATTGCAAAATTGTTCAATTCTAGTGACGGCGGGGTAGAGGCGGTCCGGGACCATGTCCAACATCTTCTTCACGAGCGCAGCGTAGTCGAGCACCGCCCCCAGACCTACATAGCGTGTCGTCATGGTGCCGAGCTTCCCGGCGTAGGTTGTCCAGGTCGTCGTCGTCCAAACTCGCCGCGGAGCGACGAGAGCTGGGCTGCCCGCACCCGATCGGCAACGACGAAGCGCACCTTGAGGGAGTCCCATACCTCCTTCGCGGTGGGCTTCGTCTACACCGGCAGCAGCACTTCCACCGATAGCGCCCCGAGAAGCATCGCCCGCGCCGTCTTGCTCTTGCCGGCGTCGATCGTCATGCCCTCCGCCGGAGCGACCACCGCCAGAGCCCCTGGGCATCAAGAAAAGCTTCCACCTTGATCGCCCAGGAGGTGTAGTTCGTCGTGGTCAGCAGTGGGACCAACAGCGAGAACGAGCCACCACCGCCACCCTGCGGTACGAGCGTCGTGGCCACCGGCGTTCACCTCCGAAACTGGGCTCTGATGCCAATTGTTGGAACCCTAGCCTTCCCCTAGCTCACCTCAATCTCTCTCTGTGCACCTCACTCTCCCGCTCTGGCATGAACCGAGAAGAAGGGGGAGGAAGAAGAAGAACATGGTGGACACGGCGAGAGTTTCTGGCGCATGAACGCAACCGCACGAATGGTATTTTTCCGTAGCAACAAACTCGTCCCACACATGTTACAACGATCACTGTGGTGATCTTATACCCGGGCAAGCACTGGGCCACGACCCCACCTGGTCCAGCCCGCTCCACGCGCCCACGAGGCACTCCCGCTCGCGCTCGCCACGCTAAGCCCGCAACAGACCTGCGCGATCACCCCGCCCAGATCGCCAACAGCATGGCCTACGCACACACGCGTATGGTGTCCATCCACACGGGCACCCCGGGAACCACACGCACGCACACATGCAGATCTACACTGCGGACCCGACACGCCCAGCGCGCACCCACACATGCGCCCGACGTGTCCGACCCATGGCCGGGGTTTATTTGGCCAACAGTCCCTCTATCGAGGATGAACTCGGCAAACGCATGGCTGAGTTTATTTGGCTTTACTGAGTTCCCAAGAAACTCTACTGGGCGATTCCAATCGTGAAAACTATCACATGATCCGCCCTAATTGTACGGGCAAATAATATGTATGCATGGTCTATAATGAAATTTACAAGAGATTAACTCGCTCATGATTCTACCTAACACGGTCTATTATGCGGGGATGCGTTTTGGCTCAAAAAACAGTAGAATTTAAAAAAATCTGAAATTTTTCATAGATGTTCGTGTTAGTGTCGCAAGCATGCTTGACAATTTTCATGCAAAACCGAGCAGCAATGTTTCGTCTATGAAAAGAACAAATTTGGGTGTGACATTGTGGGGTAACAATTGATGTTCAATTTGTTTTTTTTTTTTGCACAGACCAAAATGCTTCACATTTTTGCCTATATTTTCAGGTAGCATTTGGATTTAGCAAAGAACACATACAAATTTTATTGGGATTTTTTTGACATTTCAAAATTCATTTTCCACATGCAGGAGCACGTGCTCCCGGGAGGCGAATTTCATTTCCGGTCTATCATGCTTATATTCAATTTTGTCCATTATACCAAATTTCAAAATACTTGTCATCACCATGATGTATGTATACAATTATATACCAATTGCTCCAGAACTTGGTATTTTAATAGGCTAGAGAAATGCATGTAATACTTGCAAAAAAACATGATTCCCAAGGCGTCTTTTTGAAACAGTGAAGCCCCCCATGTTCCCCCACTTCCACTTATGTGGGGTGGCAGTTTCAGTCATAGCTTTTGTTTCATTTATTATCAACGGGGCAAAGGGCGATATTATACAAATGATGGACGTGCAATCGCATGCTAACCTACTCGATAGTTGATGGTTTCTAAATATCTTGGCCCCATGATAATGGAATGCATGCATAATTATATATGATGATCTAAGTAAACAGGCGGTGGCTTATCGGCAAATGAGTCTTTGGTTGCTTCTACTTATTTCCCGACGGATTCTTGAAGTCTAAGGAAGAGGGGGAGGAATAGTAGCAATGGTCCGAGGAGGAGAGAAGCGCTATAGCGATGGTGAGATGGACGTTATCCGGTTTTAAAGAAGAGTGTTCCAGTGAGAAATGCCCCGCTACGGCAGGAAACCAAGTGGGAAGGGAAGGGTCTGACATAAAAAGGGAAGGGTACATCATAGGGTGGAGTTTTTGAGATGGTGCCATGTGTTGGAGATAATATAGCGGATAGTCCGGACAACCAGAATTCTCCCCAACATATCGGATGGATTTGGAGGAGCCCGACCTGCCCAGACAGTTGAATTGTGGGGACCATATTAGGCATGTTTGATGTCCGAGCATGCCTGAACATAGGAGGGAGAAATGAGTTTGGACGAACACGCTTGGACGTAGGAGGGAGAAATGAGTTTGGACGAACACGCCTGGACGATAGGAGGGAGAAATGAGTTTCGAGCTTACGGACGGCTTTAATCATTTGTCTGATTCATTTATATGCATTGTAGCTCGTAGCGACGCACGGGCATTCTACTAGTATTAAAGGTTGAGCACTTGAGCTTCGGTCGCTTTGCCCAACAGCGAACTCAAAATTTTAATTATAAAACGTTTTCGGCAAGACAGTGTTGTTTAGGACCTAAACGAATCTCTCTAATTAATGTTCTATTTGCTTTACTGATTCTTCTAAGAAGAAAAAACCATCAACACATATATTTCAAACACGTGGACTGTATCAAATTATTTAAATGATTCAAATTCAACATACGCAAGAAATCAACCATAAACATATATATAGTTCATCCAATCCAATAATTCAAAATATAAACATGCATATATTTTATTTTCTTTTTTTTGCATAGCGGTTGTGTAACCTAGCGGCCCGAGTTCAATTCCTAGAATTGAAAGGTGATGCACATGGGGGTTTCTCCCATTTATTGAGGATCAAACTTGATGTGTGGTGGAACCACTCATTAAGAAACATCTTGATGCACCGGGCGGTCACCACCCATCCTCCCCTCGACCCCTACGCATCCCCCTCCCTACGTCACCGGGCGTCGGCATTGTGGTGCGGCGGAGGTGGAACTCCTCTGGTATTCGGGGATCTGAGTTGGCGGCGGCTGCCAGATCTTCACCCCCTTGTGACGTGCATGGCGGGCAGCGGCAGCCGGGACAGCACTCCGGGTCTGCCACGCATCACGAGGATTATGGCGGTGGCGGCCATCTCCTCCGTCGGAGGTGGTCGACCTGAGAACTGTTTGCATGGATTTTTGTTCGGACAGTATTTCCTTTGCCACATATATGTTTCCTGCTATTATTTTTTCACGAAACTTCACACAGGAGTAGATGAGAACTCAGGTTTGATATCCCCAAATTTTAGATGTTTTTAAAAAAAATTCTATTTTTTACGTTTAATATTCGTATAGGGGTGTGGAGCACCCAGGAGCTCATTTGTATTTTCCTACCTCTCTCCCTTAATATAAGATAAGACACTTTTATAGTTTAAGGGACAGAGGAGTAGTTTAAAAAAATGATTTTTCGTAAGATGCCAATCTTTCAAGCAAGTTGAAGTTTGTCATATCCCCGCAAAAGAAGAAAAAAGACGATGACTTGCTTTCCACTTGTCAACTCGTATTTAACAAATCTATACCAGTACAGCAATGAGAGACTTTTTTTTCCTGTTTGGTGTTGGCTAAAGCGATCCATCGATGGCTCAAGTGCAAGTGTGCAACCTACAAGGAGGGGACAAAAGGTGGAATTCACTCTAAAACTTGTCAACTCGTATTTAACAAATCTATACCAGTACAGCAATGAGAGACTTTTTTCCTGTTTGGTGTTGGCTAAAGCGATCCATCGATGGCTCAAGTGCAAGTGTGCAACCAGAGCGGCTGAAAAGATGGTCTCTCTCCTAGGCTCTTGCGACGCTGCGGCGACTGGCGGTTTCCTAGGGTTTGATCTCCTTCTGAATTAGCGATCATTCTGCTGATTCCAGATCTCTCTCCCTTCCTTTCCGATCTCCAGCCGCGTAGGGCCGCTAGGGTTTCTCTATCTCATTGTCGTTCGGGGTGATTATGGGGCGCTCGTTGTAGCGCTGCCCACCCTTGGCGGTGACTTGCCGGGGTTTCTCCAAGCGTTGCCATGGCGGAGGTGCGGGGAGTGGGGGATCAAGGTGCCCTGGGGGGCGTGCTGACTGCGGCGGGTGGAGGCGGCGTCTCTCCAGCCCAAGCGCTCTCGGAAGGACGGGCGGGGACGGTTGGCCCCAATCCGCCCGCCCGGGATGGTGGTTCTTCCTTCGCGAATCACATCGAGGAAATGATGGAGCGTCTTCGCTTGACGGCTGTCGAGGCGAACCCGGTGGTTCTGGATGACGAGGAGGAGGCCGATCTGGTTGCCCCAGACTGCGCCCTGGTGGGGAAGGTGCTCTCCTCAACCCTCTGCACATTCAGACGATCTCGTCGGCAATGCGACCGGCATGGGGCAACCCCAGAGGGCTGCTGTTCCATCCTGCTGGGGACAATGTCTTTGTTGCGGAATTTGGTACCCAGGCAGATAGGACCAGGGTGATCGAGGGCTCGCCATGGATGGTGGGTAAACATGCTGCTCTGCTTAAGGATTTTTTTATTTGAACATTCAGCCTCTCCAAGTTCAGCTTGATCGCTTGGCCGTTTGGACCCGCATTATGAATCTGCCTCCAAGACTAATGAAGGCTAAGCTTGGGATGGAGTTTGCTAAACCCCTTGGTCGCATTCTCAAGGTTGAGGCCGATGCTGATGGCCATTGCTGGGGAGGTTTTGTGCGTGTTCGGGTGGAGATCGCTGTTGATGATCCGATTGTTCGCTATGTTACGGTGACATCTACCAAGCTCCAATCTACTAACACTTTTGCTGTGATGTATGAGCGCCTGCCATTCCACTGCTTCTCGTGTGGGCATCTTGGGCATTCGTCGGTCCTCTTTCCTTCCCCAGGGACTAGAGATGAGCTGGGTGACCTCCCATATGCTGCAAAAAAGCTGTGTGTTCCTGATGATAGCTACAAGAGAGCTGGGGGTTCACATTCTAGCCACACATCATCTTCATTTGGTGGTGAGGGTTCTGGTGGTGGTTCTGGTTCATCTGCTGCGAGCCGTCCCAAACCTTGGGCCAAGGCAGGTGTCTCTGATCTGGAGGGAGAAGTTTCCTCTCCCCCTAAGCGAGGGGGTGGCCATGGCCGAGGCCGGGCTGCCTCCCGTGGCAGAGGGCGGGAGAGATCAACTGTGGCTGGGAAGGAACTATTTCCGGATGGTCAGGTGAGGAATGGCCCTACGAGACAGAAATGGAAGTTAGACAAATCAGTCCTGCCAGGTTCTTCTTCTGCTATTGCGGCTTCAGATGACAATGCACTTGCTCTCGTCTTGGTAGCTGATTCTGAGACACCTGTTGATCCTGACTCGGAATCCAACAAGAAACAAAGGCTCTCCAACATTCGATCGGCGGATCCGGCGGCGGCTGCGACGCAGCCCCGCCAGACGCAATGAGTCTTATATGTTGGAACTGTCGGGGCCTGGGGTCAGACTCGACAGTTGGCGAGCTTTGCTGGCTTGTGAAGCTTTACCGACCCTCCCTCCTCTTTCTGTCTGAGACAAAGATGAGCGATGTGAAAGTGAAGAATTTTATGTGGTCTTTGGGTTTCTTTGGATGTTTTGCTGTCAGTTGTGATGGCCGTAGTGGGGGCCTTGCTCTTTTCTGGACTTCTTCTGCGGATGTGTCTATTAAGGCTGCCAACAAGCGTTTTATTGATGCCCATGTCAAACTTGATGATGGGGTGCCGTGGAGAGCTACTTTCGTCTACGGGGAGCCTCGTCAGGAGGATAGACACCTGTTTTGGGAGCTACTCTGTCGTATGCAGTCGGCCTGGAGGGGTCAATGGATTTGTTGTGGCAACTTCAATGAGGTTCTGGCCCAAGATGAACATTGCGGTCCCAGGGACCGGTCGGATGCTCAGATTGCTGCTTTCCGTGACTGTATGATGGACTGTAATCTCCTGGACTTGGGATTTTCTGGCACAAAATTCACCTGGTGCAATCGACAGGACCCGAACAGCCATGTGCGATGCCGGCTTGACCGAGCCATGGCCAATAATGAGTTCTCTAACCTGTTCGCTGCATGTGATGTTGAGAATGTCATCGCCACTTCGTCTGATCACTACCCTGTTTATGTCTGTCTGGACCGTGGCTCAAGGCAGCGTTGTGTGTCTCCGGTTCAGCAGGGTTTCAGATTTGAGGCGATGTGGCTGCAGGCCACGGATTACAAGGATACCTTGGAGCATGCTTGGTCGGCGGGGAGAGATGGGCTCTTGTCTCTTCAGTCAACCTGGGCCAATTTGAAGAATGTGGCTTCCTCCTTGAGGACTTGGAGCAAAGAGACGTTTGGGTCTGTGCGTAAAAAGATCAGGCAATTGGAGCATCGTTTGGCCACCATCAGGGCCTCCCCGCCCACCCCGCCTTCCCTGGCGGAGGAACGACAGATTGAGAGCTCGTTGTGTGAGCTTTTCGAGCGGGAGGAAATCATGGAGAGGCAGCGCTCCCGGGTGGATTGGCTTAAAGAGGGGGACCGGAACACCGGGTTTTTCGAAGCTCGGGCGGCTGCAAGAAGGAGAACCAACCGAATCCACGCACTCACTCGGGATGATGGGTCAGTTTGTTCTTCTCAAGGTGAGATCAAAGGTATGGTGCAATCTTTCCATGACAAATCGTTCACCTCGGATCCTTGCCCAGACGCCGAGGGGGTCTTACAGGCAATCCCACCCAAGTTAATCCTGCGATGAATGAGGAGCTGTGCAAACCATATTCCTTGGAGGAGGTTTGGGCTGCTCTATTCCAAATGGGGCCTACTAAGGCCCTAGGGCCGGATGGCTTCCCAGCATTGTTCTATCAGACCCATTGGGATTTCTTGGGGAATGACATCTATCATGCGGTTCGAGGCTTTCTGGAAGGCAAGCCGATCCCTGAAGGGTTTTGTGACTCGGTGGTTGTGCTTATCCCAAAGTCTACTCGTCCAAAGCAGTTCAAGCACTTCCGCCCAATCAGCCTCTACATTGTCTTGTATAAGATTGCTTCCAAGGTCTTGGCTAATCGCCTCAAGTCCATTCTGCATGTGGTTGTGTCTGAGAGCCAGAGTGCCTTTGTCCCGGGCAGGTTAATTACTGACAATACTCTGATTGCCTATGAGTGTCTACACACGATCAGAAAGCAACGGGTGAAGAAGCCTTTCTTTGCTCTCAAGATAGACATGATGAAAGCCTACGATCGGGTGGAGTGGAGCTATCTCCATGTTTGTTTGAGCAGGCTTGGTTTCGCTCCATCATGGATTACGGCGGTTATGAGATGTGTCACTAATGTTAGATATGCTGTCAGAGTCAATGGGGAGCTTACAACCCCGGTGGTGCCTTCTCGTGGCATTCGTCAAGGGGATCCAACCAGCCCATACCTTTTCCTCTTGTGCACTGAAGGTTTGTCTGGTCTGCTACTTCAGAAGGAGAATCGTGGCGAGCTACATGGGATTCAAAACGGGCGTCATGGCCCATCTATCTCACATCTCCTGTTTGCAGACGATAGCATCTTCTTTGCTAAGAGTGATTCTCAGAGTGTGTGCTCTTTGGAGGCTACCCTCAATTCCTATTGTGCCGGTTCGTGCCAAGCTATTAATAAGGATAAGTCCTCGGTGTTCTTTGGCAACCACTGTCCTGATCATGTCAAGAACAGCGTGAAGAATCAGCTGGGTATATTCAATGAGACGTTCCATTGTTCTTATCTTGGTATGCCCACGGATGTTGGTCGTTCGCCCACCTGCACCTTCAAGTTTCTCACTGATAGAGCGTGGCAGAATATCCACGGGTGGTCGGACCGGCGTACTTCTAGGGCTGGGACGAAAACCTTGCTCAAGTCCAAGACTCAGGCCATCCCCACTTTCATTTCGAGCTGTTTACAGTTGCCGGTGGCGATTCGTGAGAGGTTTCGTCAGATGGTGGCGGATCAGTGGTGGGGAAGGGAAGATGGCAAGAAGAAACTTCACTGGCGGTCTTGGGATTGGCTCTCAACGCCGAAGCCTTTGGGTGGCATGGGTTTTCGCGATATGGGCCTCTTCAACCAGGCGATGTTGGCGAAACAGGGCTGGCGGCTACTGACCGATCCTGACTCCCTGTGTGCCCAGGTTTTGAAAGGGAGGTACTTCCAGTTCAGCAGCTTTTGGGAAGCACGGGCGCCTCGGTCGGCGTCTGCAACCTGGCGGGCGATTTTGCATGGCCGGGAGTTGTTGAAGATGGGGGTTCAGTGGGGTATTGGCGATGGGAAGAGCACGCGCATCCTTTCCGATCACTGGATCCCCTCGACTCCTCCGGCTCTCCTCCGTCCCATCTCTCCAATCCCAGCCTCGGCGACGGTGCACTGTTTGATCGATGCGGAGCATGCCTGCTGGGACGTGGATTCAGTGAGGGCATTTTTCAGCGAAGCGGTGGCGAATGTGATCCTTCAGATTCCTATTAACATAGCTGGTGGGTCGTACTTTGCTTGCTGGCCTTTTACAAGGTTTGGTGTGTACACAGTCCGGTCTGGCTACAACATGGCCAGATCATCCCGTTTCATGATCAAGCAAAGTGGCAATGGCAGAGGTCAGCATTCTGCTAGGACTTCGGAAGAGAAGATGTGGAAGAAGCTGTGGAATGTTAAAGCCCCAAACAAGATGAAAACTGTCCTGTGGAGGATAGCACACGATTGTCTGCCCTCAGGCGAGCAGTTGATCCGGCGTCAGGTTCCGACTAGAACAGACTGCTACTTCTGTGGTAGACCAGAAAGTGTGGGGCATGCGCTGCTTTTCTGTCCGCATGCTCGGGCTGTTTGGGATGAAATCAAGGAGGCCTTTGGGATCAAGTTATTTCGTTCGTCCTATGCTTCTCCGAGGCAGTGGCTCTTCAACTACCTTTCCAGATGTTCTGAGCGGGATATTTCTGTCCTGACGGTGTCTTTGTGGCATATTTGGGAGGCCCGAAATTCGGCGCGGAACGAACCAGAGGCCCATCCTCCAAAGCGGACTGCGGCAAGGGCTCGAGCGTACATTGAGATGGTGCTCCAACATCTGTTCAAGCCCCTCCCCGCTCCAAGGCGTGAGTCCACTGCTTCTAGCTCCATTTGGTCTCCGCCTCCGCGAGATTCTGTGCAGGTGTCCTCTGATGCGGCAGTGGATCTTGCTCGGGGTCGTTCTGCGGCTGGTGTGGTGATTCTTGATCACTCTGGGCAGTTTGTGGTTGCTACTACCGAGCCATTTACTGGTATTTCTTCGCTGGACGTAGCCGAAGCCCTTGCTCTCCGTTGCGCTGTCAGGCTGGCCCGGGAGAAGCACCTTCCCAGGGTGGTGTTTCAATCTGACTGCTTGTCTCTGATTCATCGAATGAATTCTACCGCCTGTGATGGATCGGTTGTGGGCGCTGTTGTAGCTGACATCAAGGCGGAGTGTGTTGCCCTGGCTTCGGTTTCTTTCAAGCATGTCCGTCGGCACTGTAATGTTGTTGCTCATGTTTTAGCTCAATCTAGTTTGAACTCTGTGAGTCCATGTATTTTCCTTTCTGCTCCGGATTGTATCCGGGATAACTTGTGTAATTTGGTTGCTTAATTAATAAAGGCTGACGTTTCCCAAAAAAAAGTGCAAGTGTGCAACCTACAAGGAGGGGGCAAAAGGTGGAATTCACTCTAAAACTTGTTCTCTGTGTGTGGACGGCACGACTCATAATTGATAAAAGGAAAAAGTCTGTTTTAAACCCTAAACTCGTAGAGCTTTGACGAATCAAACCCTCAAATCGAAATCCCGATCATTTCAACCCTGAATTATATAATCCCGATCTAAATAAAACCCTGGAGTTGTTTGTTAGACAGGGATTGCAAAGAATGGTCGGGATTGGTGGCGGATGGCTATTTGCCGCCCGTGGGAAGTAAACAGCAGTGGCTACGCCCCGCAGCGCCCGCGGGTGGGCCGGCCCATTTCGCGGCAGCGCATGTTGCTTGTTCACTGCTTTGTTTTCTCGTTCGTTTATGCTGTTGACTTTTTGTTTTATTTTATCTTTTTGGTTTTATTCTGGTTTTTTCATGTTTTTTATGCCTTTTTTCTTTCTGGTTCTTTCGTGTTCTTTCTGGCTTTATCTTTCTTTTCTTTTTTCCTTTTCGCCTTTTTCTTCGATTAATAAATTACAAGGAAATGTTTCATCGTGTATTTTTAATCATTAATAATACTTTAATACAACGAACAAGCTGTGTTTCTTCTGTTTATTTTTACTTCTCTTCCTTTTTGTGTATTATACAAGAGTTTATCATGTACTGATAAAATGTTCATCGTATATTTAAGAAAAATGTTAGTGTATTAAAAAAAATGTTCATTTATGTACTTCCTCTGTTCACTTTTGTGAGTCCTTTAGGACAGTTGAAATCGAACTGTTTTAGGTGCTGTCTTAAATGTCTAAAAGGTCTTACAAAAGTGAACGAAGGGGGTACTTCAAAATGTTCAGCATATATGAAAAAAAAGTTCAGCATACATGAAAAAATGTTCAATATGTATTTTCCAATTGTTCAGTATACATCATAGTAATGTTCATTGTGTATTTTCAAATTGTTTAGCGTATATCACCGTAGTGTTCGTTACGTATTTACAAATTGTTTAGCGCATATCACAAAAATGTTCAATGTGTATATAAGAAATTTTCATTGTGTTAAAAAAATGTTCAATGTATATTAAAAGGTCCTCGTGTTTTGTAACAAGATTCATGAATTTGAAACAAACATATTGAAAAAAGGTTCACACATTAGATAAAAAAAGGTGCGCGCATTTTCTTAGCAGTGCAACAGAAAAAATAGGGCGGCCCAGCGCGGAGGACAGGTACGCGGATTTGACACGGATTCTGCGTTTAACTTTTTTCTTAAACTTGTGCACTCCAATTTAGTAACACAGGCTTGTTAGGTTGGCTGGTTTAGCAACTCTCGTTGGGATCTTCAGGTCTGTTGTTCGAATCGTAGGACTTGCTGTTTTTATCTTTTTCGACAATTAAATTGTTACGCTACATTTGTTTGTTTTTTGAGAAAAATTGTTACGCTAGTACGGACACGATCGTACACCATGGGCCGGCCCAGCCAGGTGTCACTGTGTGCGTCGGGTCGAGCTCCCGTGTAACAGAAAAAAACACAATTTTTTTGTAGACAAAGAAAAAAACAAATGGGCTAGCCCAGCGCAGCCCTGGCCCACCAGCCAGACAAATCCCGGTTCACATTTGTCAGGGTTTGATTTGAATCGAAAGTGATAGTTCGGGATCAATCGATGGAGATTTCGACTTAAAGGTTCGTTTACCAGTTTCACGAGTTCTCAGGGTTTAAAATTGACTTTTCCCTCGATAAAAACCACCAATAGTTCGACACATGGACTATCGACTGATTTCTTTGGGTGCAAGTCAAACTTGCGAAGTGTGAGGCTGGAGTGAGGAGTGCTAGCCACGATGAGGCCGGGACGTGGACGGATTTCTTTGGGTGCAAGTCAAACTTGCGAAGTGTGAGGCTGGAGTGAGGAGTGCTAGCCACGATGAGGCCGGGACGTGGACGAGCGAGGGCCGGCGAGAGGGAGCTCGAAACGTGATGGCTGCAAGTCCAGGGGGGTCGTCGAAGATGTTCATTGAGGGTGACGGCCAGCACAGCGGCCGGGCGGTCGCTGGTGGTTGTGGCCGGCGGTTTAAGGCTGGGCTGGGAGGAGGCGCCGGAGGAAGAAGATACCGGCCGTTGGATGGATATCGCACAGTAAAAAGAAGTGACTTACAAAAAAAAGGTCGGCTGACTTACAGGTAATCGGTCCCATAGTTCTAGCATAATTAGCAAAATCCGTTATACATTTGTACGAGTACACGATCACACACGACAAACTATCTTGACGAACTCGTCGAAGTTCTTCCTGCAGCCGCCGTCCGGCTGGAACGCCTTGCCCACCATGGCCTGCAGCTCCTGCGCCTTGGCCCTCATCCGCTCCCCATCCTCCCCGCGCAGCAGGGTCGCCACCGCGTTGGCCACGCCGCCGCGCGTCATCGGCCCGTCGAACGCCGTGCCGAAGCCCCACACGCTGGCCACCGACCGCGCGTTCATCGTCTGGTCGCCGAAGAAGGGCCGGCACGCCATGGGCACGCCGCTGGACACGCCCTCCAGCACCGACGCCCACCCGGCGTGCGTCACGAACGCGCCGACCGCGGCGTGCCGCAGCACGCCCACCTGCGGCGCCCACGGCACCACGAGGCCCAGCGCGCGCTCCAGGAACCCCGGCGGGAGCAGCGGCCACGACTCCTCGCGCAGCGACCACAGGAACGGCGCGCCGCTCGCCTCCAGCCCGGCCGCGAGCTCCTGCAGCTCCTCCGGCCGCGCCGAGGCGATCGTGCCGAAGCTGACGTACGCGACGGACCGCGCGGGCCGGCGGTCGAGCCAGGCGAGGCAGCCGTGCGGGTCGGCCGGCGCTTCGTTGGTGTCTGTTGTGGGCTCGGCGCCGGGGAGGAGGTGGTAGGGGCCGAGGGGCAGGCAGTTCGGGAGCTCGGCGTCGAGAGCGGCGCTGAGTTCGGGCGGGTCGAGGCCCGGGAAGGTGTTGAGAGCGACGGCCGTGGCCTCTTTAGGAAGGCGCTGCGCCAGGCGGTGGAGCAGGAGGCTGATGACGTAGTTGAAGTCGCCGGAGATGACGCCGTCGGGGAGGTCCCGGACGCGGTAGCCGCCCAGGCCGGCGTGCGCGGTCAGCAGCTCGTCGGCTCGGCTGGCGGCTGCATGCGACATAGAGATAAGATTACGACTCTCTAATTAATTAAAAGTTTAAAACCCAAGAAAGAGATAAGATAAGATTCTGTAGTTAAACTCCATGAGAATCTCAACGGCACGCACGTACCCTGATCGCCGACGTCCTGGCGGAGCGCGTCGGTGCGGAGGTGCGCAAGGAGGGCGCAGGACGCGGCGGTCCAGACGGCCACCCACGGCGCCCCCGCAGCGGTGGCCGCCTCCGCGGCCATCCAGACGAACGCGTCGCCGACGACGCAGCTCACCCTGGCGCCGCCCGCGGCGGCGCGTGCCGCCTCGAGCCCGTCCCTGACCCCGCCGGCCTCGGCCGCCGCCATGAAGAGCTCCATCCGGCGCGGCGGCGGCAGCCACTTCGTCTCGCCCGGAGGCACCCCGTCCGGGACCTCGACGAAGCGCAGGTTCACCGGGAGCGCGCCGGGCTTGCCGAGCTGCGCGGCGTTGTCGGCGGTGGTGAGGAAGGAGAGGCTCGTCCCGGGCGGGGCCGCGGCGGCGAGGGCGCGCGCGAACGAGAAGAGCACGGCCGCGTGGGAGCTGAAGGGGAAGGCCACGACGGCGATGTGCGGCGGCGGGAGCACCATCGCGGTGTCGGTCTTTCGGTGTAGTAGCGAACGCCGCGATGGGTTTTGCCTTGCCTTGCCTCGTGCCGTTGCCGTGTCGCGTGGCGGGTTTTATGGGAGAGACGGTGGCATACACGGGCGCGGGCGCGCGTGATAGATAGGTGGCGGGGAGCGGCCGGCTTCCGGTGTGACGTTCAGGTGGGGGTGGGCGCGCGCGTGCGGTGCGTTGCGATGGATGGCTCGCGTGTCGCCACGTCGCTTGCGGCGCCGGTAGTTAAGCCTGGGCGGTGCGCTTGCCCTGATTGGAAGGTGGCTGGCCCGTGCACTGTGTTATACAAAAAAAATATACAGGAATTAAGCACGTCACACTTTTCTAGAATGGGTACGTAGGAATAAGATTTCTGAAGAATGATTCGTCATTTGACATGATTATACAAAAGTTTAGTGTTGCACATAAAAGGTACGCAAGCTGCCGCCTCCTAACCCAAGCCACCGCTACCGCCTCAGTCCCCTCATCTTCCCCGTCCGACCACCCGTCGGCAGTACAAGGAGTGGGGACCTATCCGTCTTGTTTTATTTTTTCTAGGTTTTTGCTTCCTCAGCGACATCAACGAGGTGGTGGCGATGATGACGTGTTGGAATGAGATCTCTCTAATCTCTTTCTATCTCGACGACGTTCGATCCGGCGCCGATGAAGAACATGCAAGAGTTTGTGGCCCTAGATCTGTTGGTTCTCGCCAGCTCTTGGCAGTTCGTGTGTCTTTCAAGGGTAGCTTTTGGCCAGCTTTTGGTGTGGCGACTACGACATCTTCTTTTGTGTTGTTCTTGACCCGGTTTTCTACAACCCTCTCCCCTTCCCCCTTCCTCTGCCCATACTCTATGCTAATATGTAGCAAAATCCATTAACTAGGTACTAATTATGATTGAAACTCTAGCAAGTATCCGCAAATACCAAATACTTCCTCCGTTCCTAAATATAAGTCTTTTTAGAGATTTCACTATGAACTACATACAGAGCAAAATGAGTGAATCTATATTCTAAAATATGTCTATATACATCCGTATGTAGTTTGTAGTGGAATCTCTAAAAAGACTTATATTTAGGAACGGAGAGAGTATGCATTAAGGTAAAACTCAAACTCGGAAGTCCCCTTAACCCCTTTAGTCCCATATGCAACAACTCACAAACTGGGTTTTATGTTTCTATCACTCCCATAACGTCCATCATAATCAAATCTACTCCCTCCGTTCCTAAATATAAGTCTTTGTAGAGATTTCACTAGGTGGACTACATACGGAATAAAATGAATGAATCTACACTTAAAATGCATCTATATACATCCGTATGTGGTTCGTAGTGAAATCTCTACAAAGACTTATATTTAGGAACGGAGGAAGTATCACATAATGCAACACCCTATAACATGAATCACATACTGATATGTCTCCAACCACTACTAGGAAATACTCTCTCTGTTCCTAAATAATTGTCTTTCTAGAGATTTCAACAAATGACTACATACGAAGCAAAATGAGTGAACCTACACTCTAAAATATGTCAACATAGATCCGTATGTTGTAGTCCATTTAAGATGGCTAGAAAGACAATTATTTGGAAACGGAGGGAGTACCTTATAGGTTGACGCTTAGCAGCAGCGGTGCGTAAGTGCCCCACACTGTTGATAAGTAGCAGTAGCGAGGTCAAAACCCAATGCTACAGATATAGATTAGTAGTAGCACGGGTGCGTCCATCCTGTGCTGCTGCTCAGTGGGCCTCACGACACCTCTGGGTTGAGCCATAGTTGCAACGCCGGGTATAAGCCCCACGCTACAACTAACCATGTAGCTTTAGTGAGAGTCATATGGCCCTTGCTGTCACTGCCCGTACACGGGGCCAGCTGGTGGGCCCCATTTAGCAGCAACACTGGTCATGGCTCGTTCCCTTATGTTAGACAACCTTGATTCAAATATTGCCAAAAAGCTTTTGTATCTCATAAAAGTGAATACATTAGTTCAACTATAAAACAAAAGGGTTTCTTGTGCCGCTGTCCTCATCGCCATCCGAGAAATTTTGGTCCCCTCGCCTCCAGCTGCCATTTTGGCGCCGAGAGGTGGAGGGACCTCGGATCTTCAAGACCTCTTTGTTCTTCATCAACGCCTAGTGGTCATCATAGTTTGGTGAGAATAAACTTCCTCTCATTCTTCGACAGTGCCATGAGGTTAAAGAGTTTTCTGTCTTCGCAGATTCGATTATTCGGATCTCATGAGTTTATGTTGTTCTGTCATTTTTTTTGGTTTGATTCTTTGTGGAGGTGAAATCTTTCATCGACATCATTGTGAAGATATAGTGATTCGACAGCCTGCACTTCTAAGGGATCATCTCCGTCCCAAGTACGTTCATCGATCAAGGCTTCCCATCTGTTTAGATGGACGACTCAAAGCGCTTTCAAAAATCATTATTGGTACTGTTCGTGCAGGTGAAAGAGTGACAACATCGTTGCTCCAGTCTAATTGCAGCCTCTTTACTGATGTCTTTGGAGTATTTCTTTAAACAGAGATTACTACCGCGAAGAAGGTGTTTACAAGAGATTTCATTGTAATTCTTAGTCATAGGAGTTACTTTGTATTTTCTTCAATCTTAGGTTCAAATCTGTGTACCTGTAATTGTTATGATCAATAAAGTTACATGTGTTTCTAAAAAAAACAATGATCTTAATTGTTTTTCTTATTGAAAAACTAAAAAATAATGTATGCTTTCTTCTCATCCATCGCCAGCCAAAATTTTAGAGTTGCTAAAAAAAGGCAGAAATAGAGCGAGCATCCTTAATAGTCGACTAATGAGAAGAGAGCGTGCATGCATGTATATCCATCTAAACTGGAGAATCATCGCCGAAGCTCGGAGCAGAAGGTGGGAGACCAACCATAACGATGTGCAGGTACCAGCAGGATGGCCGGGATCTGGAAGAGGCGCCGTCGAGCTCGCCGCGGCTGGTGGCGGTGTGCGTCGACAGTAGCAAGAACAGCGTGAGCGCGTTCAAATGGGCCGTCGAGGAGGCGCTCGCGGGGAACAGCCAGCCCCAGCCCATCGTCCTCGTCCACGTCAAGCAGCCGGCGCAGCCGCACGTCAGGGAGATCCTCCTCCCGTTCCGCGTCTTCTGCGCGCGCAAAGGCGTACGTTCCTTTCATCCACACGCCGGCCGGCCGGTGCATGCAGAGAGAAAAAAAAAACGATTTGATGTGAAGGTGCATGCAGGTCTTCTGCATGGACGCGGTGCTGGACGACGGCCACGGCGACGTGGCCAGGTCGATCGTCGAGTTCGCGTCGCGCGGCGTCGTCGAAAAGCTCGTCGTCGGCACCACCGCGAGGGGCCTCTTCCGAAGGTACGTACGTACGTGCCTCGAATTAAGTCGTCGCCGTGGCGTGTGTTTCTGTCGTCGTCGTCGTTCTCGCGGCCGTAACAGCGGCAGCGTGCGGATTCCTTGCCAGAAGGTTCATGGCGGCCGACGACATCCCGACGGCCGTCTCCAAGGGCGCGCCCGACTTCTGCGACGTATACGTGATCGGCGAGGCCGGCAAGGTCTCGTCCGTCCGAGCCTCCACGGACAGGGCTCCGCGCGTGTCCCCGCTTTGGCCGGAGATACGCAGGCTCGCCGAGGCGGCTGAGAATCTCTGGTCGGAGATACGCAACCTCGGCGAGGCGGCCGCGAGTCCACCGGCGGGACGTGGCTGGCTGGGGCGCCGATATGGCGGGCCAGTTTCCATGCCCGATAGTATATTGCAAGAGAATCAGGAGCTCCGTCGTGCCAACGAGACTCTGGCACGGCGGCAAGAACTCCACACCCGGATGATTTTGGTGAGTACTACTACAACACAATCTACTTTGAGAATCTAATAGTCGAACCGTAATTCACCCATGCATGACATGTACGAGTGGTACATTTGTTCTTTGCAGATGCTTTTCGCGGAGTTGGGTAAAGAACCGCCCCGGGAGCTACTACACAATATTCAAACTCCGAGCAATATGAATGGACGACAAGAGCCTGTTACATTCAACACCCTGTTTCACGAACAGGATATTCATGTCACATAGCGCCATCAAGATTTGGCTATGTCAAATGCCACATCAGTATTCAGTTTGTGGTACCATGTATTGAACCATTTGTAATGATCTTGAACAACCTTCGAAGAAACAAATACTCCCTCCGTTCCATAGTTTGAACTAAAACCATGACATGTATTATAGAACGGTGGAAGTATTTTTTTCGTTGTTCAACTATTATTTCTATACTCCAATCCTAGGTCTTTCAAAAATACTTCAATTGGCTTGGAGGTGCACTTGAGGTACAAATTGCTCCTGTGCCAACACATGGACACCAGCAGGGCAAAGTGCACGCGTTGGGCTTCTCAGATTCTTTGCAAAATAGGCACAGTGAGTGTGAAATTTCGGTCAAACGGTCCCCCGGGCTCTGTAGACATCTAATTTAGGTTAATAAAGCTGACCTAATCCAGCCATCTCAGCGCTTAGCGTTTCTGGCCATCTATTTTTCTGATTTGGACATTTCTGACCATTAAATCTGTTGTCCTAAGAGGCTGCTGCAGAAAAAAACGAAGCACTACGGTTAACTGGGTCACCTCTGCCAACCCATTTATCTAACCGAGCATAGTCCAGGAGAAAAAAACTATTCGCTCGATTCATGGGTGGTCGATATAACCATCAACAAATTATGCATATATCACAACGCCGCCACACATGGATGATCTCGATCTCCTTCACCCGTCGGAGCCCAACACCAACGGCGGCGTTGATGTCTGTGGACCCCGTGGCTGAGCCAATTCGACCCCTTCCCTGTGCCGCCGCCTCATCATGCGCCTCGGTGGGTGCAGGCAACCACGTCTCAGGCGCAACTGCACCCAGAGGATGGCCTTTAATAACCCACAAGTATAGGGGATCACGACAGTCTTCAAGGGTAGTATTCCATCCAAATTTATTGATTCGACACAAGGGGAGCCAAAGAATATTTGTAAGTATTACCAGTTGTGTTGTCAATTCAACCACACCCGAAGCCTAAATATCTGCAGCAAAGTGTTTAGTAGCACAGTAGTATGATAGTTTGATAGCAGTAGCAACAGCAGAAATAGTAATGGTAACATTAACAGTAGCAATTTTGTAGTGATCGTAGCAGCAGCAACGGAAATAACTTAGCAAATATCAATATGCAAAAAGTGTAGGCATTGCATCAGTGATGGATAATTGTGTTGGATAACATTCTGTTGGGGAACGCGGTATTTCAAAAAATTTACCTACGATCACACAAGATCTATCTATGTGATGCATAGCAACGAGCGGGAGAGTGTGTCCACGTACCCTCGTAGACCGAAAGCGAAAGCGTTAAGTAACGCGGTTGATGTAATCGAACGTCTTCGCGATCCAACCGATCAAGTACCGAACGCACGTCACCTCCGCGATCTGCACACGTTCAGCTCAGTGACGTCCCTCGTACTCTTGATCCAGCTGAGGCCGAGGGAGAGTTTCGTCAGCACGACGGCGTGGTGACGGTGATGATGAAGTTACCGACGCAGGGCTTCGCCTAAGCACTACAACGATATAACCGAGGTGGAAATCTGTGGAGGGAGGCACCACACACGACTAAGACAAATCTTGAGTGCCTATGGGGTGCCCCCTGGCCATGTATATAAAGGAGGCGAGGGAAGGTGGCCGGCCCTAGGGGGCGCGCTAGGTGTGGGGAATCCTACTAGGACTCCCCAGTCCAAGTAGGATTCCCCTCCTCTTTCCTACTCCTAGTAGTAGAAGCAAGGGAAGGGAGAAGGGGGGAGAAGGAAAGAGGGGGCGCCGCCCCCTACTAGTCCAATTTGGACCAGCCCATGGGGGGGCACCCCTTGAGGCCCTCCTCTCCTTTCCACTAAAGCCCATTAAGGCTCATTACTTCCCCGGCGAATTCCCGTAACTCTCCGGTACTCCAAAAAATACCCGAATCACTCGGAACCTTTCCGATGTCCGAATATAGCCTTTCAATATATCGATCTTTACGTCTCGACCATTTCGAGACTCCTCATCATATCCGTGATCTCATCCGGGACTCCGAACATCCTTCGGTACATCAAATCACATAACTCATAATACAGACCGTCGTCGAACGTTAAGCGTGCGGACCCTACGGGTTCGAGAACTATGTAGACATAACCGAGACACATCTCCGGTCAATAACCAATAGCGGAACCTGGATGCTCGTATTGGCTCCTACATATTCTACGAAGATCTTTATCGGTCAAACCGCATAACAACATACGTTGTTCCCTTTGTCATCGGTATGTTACTTGCCTGAGATTCGATCGTCAGTATGTCGGTGTACAAAAGTAGGGGCTCTCCTTTTGAACCCTTTACTTGTGCATGTGCAGTCAGAGCCGCGCCCACGACCACACCGAGCAGGGCAGAGGAGGGAAACCGGAGCACAAGATAGCCAGAGCAACGCCAAGACCCAGAGACCACAAAGAGCAAAAGGGTGAGGCGGCCTCCGCGGTCCCGGCAAGACCCTTGCCGGGGCAACTTGCCCGATGCCAGCAGAGTGTGCCACCGTTTAGCCCACGGGTTCCAACACCACCAACAAACCACATTGGAACCAAGGCTCGGGAGGCACCTCTGTTGTGGCATGCAGATCTTCGTCAAGATCATAAACACACAAGATCTGAAGAGGACCAGAAGACGACGACCCTCGGCGGGATCCTAGCCGAGGAAATCGATGAGACCCCCGGCGAGCGCCTTGCCGAGGACGACCGCGACGCCACAGCAAGACTCTTGCCAGGCCCCCGGCAAGCCCCTTGCCGAGGGCATCAGCGGGACCATAGCCAGGCCCACGCCTGCCAAGACACCACCGCCGTCCCCATGCAGCTGCCATCTCAACTAGCTGAGCAGGCACCTGCGTGGCGACGAGCGGCCTCCATGACCGATCCAGCAAGCACCTGCTTGGTGGCATGCAGATCTTCGTGAAGGCTCCACCACCGCGCCAGCCCAGCAACCAGCCAACGTGGCGCCACGACGCCTCGTCAGCTCGGACGCGTGTCGAAGCCAGGCGAGGCGGCGATGGCTGGGACGTGCTTCCTTGCCGTCCCTGATAAAGTAAGAGGGGCACGTCGGCAGCGCATTAAATGCATTTGCCCGACGGTGCCAGAGGATAGACTCATCCACTGTACACCTTTCCACCTCATGTGTGCCACTGTGGCAACCCCTTTTTGTCTATAAAAGGAGGCCTGAGGCGACCAGGAGAAGGATTCAGATCTTTTGGGCAAATTACAGCCCGTATCTAGCTCAAGAACACAAGAACACTCAAATACATCCGCCAAAGTAGGACTAAGGTATTATGCATCTCCGCGGCCCGAACCTGGGTAAACGCTTTGTTTGCTTCCTGTCAGACCCGCTCTTTGCACAACCCTGCGCCCGCCAACCGTAGAAGGGATCCCAGTGATTCCATAGGTGCCGATTTCCCCCGACATCTTTGGCGCGCCAGGTAGGGGGCGCAGCTGTGGAAATCTGGTCTGATCGAGGCAGCGGCTTCATCGTGGCCATTGTTCCAAGGAAGAAGATGACCAAGCTTGACGGCACCATCTGTAGATACGGTGGATGCTCGCGCAATGACAGAAAAGCTAAGTCGTGCAGAACTTTAAGCAATTTATTTTTACATATAAGATTACTATCCTCGGAAATCCTGCCCTATGTATGGAAAGCCTGCACGTAAAGGGGCCCTTCCATTATTGGCAACGCCCTCGCTCTGTTTCGAGTCCGCTCAACAGTTCGGGCGGCTGCGTCAAGAACGGCAGGGTAACCTGCCGCAATTGGCAACGCTCTCAATTCTGACTCGAGTCAAGCTCGACAGTTCGAGCGGCCGCGTTAAGAGCGGTAAGGTGGTTCACCTGGCAGCAAGCACACCCGGCAGGCCATTGGGGATCCGTCCCCAAGGCACCGCGGCATGGGTTTACGCGCCGGCAAGCCTACCCGATTAACGTAGGGTGGACATACGAAGGGAGATCAAACGGGAAGATAGCATGCATAATATCAAAAGTACTGCAGAGTTATACTACATCAATTGTTACTGCGGTTCTAACTAAAGATAAAAAATTTCTTGGCCATGAACCCGCAGCAGCGGTGAAAAACGGGGTGCCTAGTCTCGGGGCGGGCCCTCCACCCTCTGGATTCCGTCGATACGGTTGATGATGGGCTTGATACGCTCCTTGAGCACCGCGAGTTCCGCATCCTCCGGCAAGCTCTCCAGCGCGGTGTCGAAGTCGAGGTTGGGATTCCAGTGCGCCACCTTGGTGAGGACCTTGGTCATGGCACCCTAGCAAAGCCTCCGGGCCTCATCGGCCAGAGAGGCCGCCCGATTGGAGTGGAGCTGCTCCAGGGCCCTGAAGACACCCTCGAAGAACAGGGTCAGCTTGGCGTTGGGACTCACATTGCGCTCATGGGTGTACCTCACATTCGGCATCCCCATGGTAGCCTGCTGCATGGTAATCCTGCCGGCGACGTCTTCGAGGCAGCTGATCCAGCGGTTCTCGCCCTCCACAAAATCATTGTGGTTGGCTGTTTCGTTCTTCTGCAACTGCTTCTCGACCTCCAGATCCTTGGCTAGGGTCCCCTCCCGGGCCTTGGCCCCCCAGAGCGTCCTCTCAAGACCCTCCAGCTTCAGCTTCAGGTCTTTGATGGAGTCGTTGGCCTTGGAGAGTTGCTCAGCCTTGCCGAGGACTGCGCCCTGCGCCTCCACCAGGGCACCATTGAGCGTGTCCTTCTCCATGGCTAGCTTCAGGGCCTGATCCTTCAGCCCGTCCCGCTCCACCTCCATCTCTTTCACCTTGCCGGCCTGAACCAGAGCCTGTGCATTGAATTCCTCCTTGTGCCTCTGCTCCAGCTCCTGGGTCTGCTGCACGACAAGTTTCTCCACCTCCTCGTCCTTGCCACGGAGCGTGGCGGCGAGCTTCTCCTCACGGGCAACAAGATCCTCCTCCTGGGAGTTCAGTAGAGCCTGGTGTTGTTGCCGAGCGGCCTCCTCTTTGGCGGCCTGCTCCCTCGCCAACTCCTGGGCCTTCTCAAAATCATCTTGTTGCAGAAGGAACTCTTGCTGACATTGGGCCAGCTCGCCTTGGATGTCCTTCAGTTCCTGGTGGGCGTCGCAAAGCCAGGCTTGCGTCTCAGTAACGCGCTCCTTGAAATCTGCTTCTACCTTGTCCACCACGGCCATCCTGGATTTTATCTTGTCTTGGCGGGCGCGGTGGAGCGCCCGGAGCTTCTGGAAGTTGGCACTCATGGCCTGGAGGAGCCGCTCTTCCCGGGATCTGCTGCCACCGGCGCTCGGCTCGTCAACAACTTCGAGCCCGGCGGCGGCAAGCACCTCCTCGTCGAACACCTCTCCATCGGTGGGCACCCTGGTGCTCGCCGTCCCTGGGAGGTGGATGAACAGGTCGTCGCTCACCTTCAGGTACTTCTCGAGCCAGAGGCAGCGAAGGAGGAAGGTCGGTCGTCGACCACCTCCTCCTTGGCAGCAGCCTTGCCGGCCTCCCCGGTAGGCCCCTTGCCGGCCTCCTCGGCAGCAACTTTGCCGGACCCCCTCGGCAGGCCCCTTGGCGGCGTCCTCAGCACCGCCCTCGGCGGTGATCTTCTCGGCCTCCGCCGCGGCGTTCTTGGTGACATCCTTGATGACGGTATCGATGTCCTCCCGGTCCGCCGAGGGAGGATCTGGATATCGAGTAGGGGATGAGGCGAAGCCAAGACGAAGATCCAAGAAGAAGAAAAAAAAGAACGGGGACAAAAGGCGAATCACTTACCCGTGCCAGGCTAGGAAGAAGAGGCCCCCTCCCCACCGACATCTGGCGCTGAGGTGGAGCCACCAGTGCCCAAGTTTGCCTCCTCCTCCTCCGTATGCATGGGCTCGGTGCTTGGCGCCTTGCCGGGGACGCCTCTCGGGCCGGCGTGGTCGATGGGGATGGCGAGTTGGGGGTAGCCCTCGGTGGCTCCTGCTGCTGCTATCCTCCTCCTGCAACCACGGCAAGGACAGCGCCAAGGCATCGTGCCCCCAACACACGTTGAAGAGGGGTGAATAATGAACTTACCTAGGGGTTGTGCCGGGGCCTGCTGTCCGGGCTGCTCGCCACCACCAGCGGCGTACTCGAAGTGGCCACCGGGGGTTGGCCGCCCGCCGAAGCCCTGGCCCTCTTCACCCTCTGGGCCAGCGTCTTCGCGTCTCTGCGGAGATGAGAACAAATCAAGATAAGCGGCACAGTCTGAGGAGATGGAGACGACAAAAAAGAGCAAGATACTTACTCATCCTCCACCTCCTCTTCTGTTGCCTTCCTCTTCCTCCTTGGGCCGAGGGACCCAAAGTCGAAGATGACCTCCGCGTCGTCATCTGCGGGAGGAGGGGAAGCAGATGGAGTCCGAGGACGCTTGGAAGAAGAAGAGGCAGTTACCTTCTTCTTCGCCACCGCGGCCTTCACCACCTTCCTCGCCGCCGCGGACCTCGTCTGGCGCACGGATGCCTCCTGGGTTTGCTGCGGCTGCACGACCCTGCCAGGCCGGACCGGCTCGCCAGAGCTGGCCTGCCGCATGACACTCCCTCTCCCTGTGACCGGAGGGTCGATAGTCTTGACCTCCTCCTCTGACGACTCGTCGGCCACATCTTCGATGAGAGGGCCCCTGGTGCCGGCGCTGCTGGCCTCCCCAGCGGACTCCGCCCACTGGGCGAGCTCCTTTTCCTCCACGGCCGCCGCGGCCTTGTCCTCCATGCCGTCGGCGCTGCCGGCCTCCCTGGCAAGCTCCGCCTCCGCCGCCCTGGCGACGATGTAGTCTAGCTCCGCTGGGGTGGTGTCCTGGACGAGCCGCGGCTCCTCGCGGACGTACTTCCCCTCCAACACTACAAAAAAGACACATCCGTGACATTTTGGGCCGAACGAATTTTTTTTCTGTCATACATATGACACTTCTATGACGATAATTGTGAAAAAACCCGATATCACAGAAAGGGCTTATATTGAAAGTAAATAACAAGCGTGCCACAGTCGGACGTCTGAGCGACATCGCAGAAAGGGCTTATATAGAAAGTAAATAACAAGCGTGCCACAGTCGGACGTCTGAGCGACATCGCAGAAAGGGCTTATATAGAAAGTAAATAACAAGCGTGCCACAGTCGGACGTCTGAGTGACATCGCAGAAAGGGCTTATATAGAAAGTAAATAACAAGCGTGCCACAGTCGGACGTCTGAGCGACATCGCAGAAAGGGCTTATATTGAAAGTAATTAACAAGCGTGCCACATTCGGACGTCTGAGCGACATCGCAGAAAGGGCTTATATTTCGTTATTCATATCTGATAAATTCACGAGATATAACACTCACAAAAAATTATTCAGCACACGATAATAAACGGGTTAGTCCATCCACAGGAATAATCATTTAGCCGGACTTAACACTCATGTAGTTCACCGGAGTTTTTGTCACTGAGACTGACAAGATAAGTTGAACATAGTACTCGGACATGGATAAGATGATTCAAAGGATTTTGACTCTGTAGAGTTTGTACTAATTACCCACAGCCAACGGATTTCTGTAGTCACAAAGGAATAGTTCCGTTTACGGTATTTCGGCAGAAACACATCTAACCAGTACACACCCATCCCACCTCACGATGCCAGGAATCACTCTAGACAACGTTCAAGAAAAACTTTGAGACGGGGAGATCACAACCTCGAATAGCATGGGATCAAATTTATATCGCGACGCTCTAAGGGTGCCCCCTCTCGGTCCCAACCGAAACACCCATGCCCCTGACCGGATGGTGGCTTTAATCCAGGGCCATGGAACCCTCATCACGACCTCTCTATTTGGTGTGTACCAGGAAAGAGGTTTGCAACTTACTAAGCCATATCCCTTGCGGAAAACATGTGGTAGTACAGGAAGGGGAAACGGATGGAAACGTGACTTGATTCACGTTGACACTGGAGTCAAATAGTCTGGCATAAGACTGGCATGCTACAACACTGCCATCTTACCCAATTCTCATGCCATCACATGGCCATGCAAACTCATATCCAACAACTTCCGGATTTTCGAAACTCACTTGCCTCAACTTTGCATGTAATATAACATTTATCGAAATGCTCATAAACATGCCATGTAACTACTTAATGCAAACATGCAACGAACACTCATCATATCAAAAGTTCAAACATGCTTGCCTAGTTCGGAGTAGTCGGAGTCTAGCTTGGCGAAGTTCGCGGTTCCGTCACCTCCTCCAGTATCTACGTTATAAGAAAATACGTACTAAAGTAAATACCGAGAGTGCACAAAAAAATGTTCCAAATATTTTTCAATTTAATTCGACAAAAAACTAGATAGAAAAATAAAGATGACAGAAAAAGAATCAATCAAAAATCAGTTTCTGTTTAAAAGTTATAAAGGTTTTAATCCAGGGACTCATCTATAATGAAACAGAAAGTTTCCAGGGGCCAACTTATAAAAACAGAAAACGCTTCGGCTAAAAAGCCATCAACTGCAAAGGGAAACGTATTCTGCCCGAAGGCGTTTTCAGAAAATGATTCAAAAAAAGAAAAGACTAACAGGGGGTCCCACCCGTCAGGTTTGAAATTTCAAACGGGGGGAGAAGCAGGGCTCGTCGGCGCCCGAGAGCTGCGGTGGTCGCCGGCGGCGATCCACGGTGAGTTAGGAGGATCGGAGAGTACCTACGTGACCAGCGTGTCCTTCCGCGTCTGTGGGTGGTGGTGGTGGTCGCCGGCGAGCACCACGTCGACGGCGGTCCTAGCTCCGGCGGACGACGGCTCTGGTGAAGATGGATCTCGTCGGGAAGGGCTGCGGAGGTCAAATTGCAGCTTGGGTTAGATCACTGGGTGCACGAGAAGACGACTGACGAGGTTTGGGAGGCGGGGATTGCCTCACCGGAGTGAATCGAGCTGGTGGCCGAGGCGGATCGGGGCGGCCGGAGTTGGGGGAGGAGACCTCCTCGAGGTCCTCCTAGTGGCTTGGCGGGGTTCTGGTGGGGTGCAGTGGTGGTGCGTGCTCGAGAACGAGCTCGGGACCTCTTTTTAAAGGCGATCCGAGGCGGTGGCCGTGAACGGGGATCTTCGGCGATGGTTACGGCAGTGCAGTGCTTGGTCGGGGAGTTTAGGGGGTTGGGCATCAACGTGGAGGTCCACGGGTTCCGTTTAGAAGCTAAACCAGGTTGGATTAGGCGCTCTTGGGTGGTTTCGACAGAACGAGGCGGCGCGGGTCCGTCGGCGGCAGAGGGCGCGCCCTGTGCTTGCCGGGCCACGACGACGGTGCTGCGGTGTGTGCTGGCATGCATGAGGCCACGTGGAGGGCTAGGGGCGCGGCGGCGGCGACGGCGAAGGAGTGTGGCGCTCCCGTTAGCGCCACGGGTGGCTCTGCCACCGCAGAAGCTGCCGGCGTCGGCGATGCTCGCCGCCACCAACACCTGCGCCCGTCCAAGAGAGCATGCGGTGCTCTAGTCAAGGAGGAGAGGCCGTGCGCAATGCGCCAGGTTGCACTGGTGATCGATGACAAGGCACTGATGAAAAACGACACTGACAAAACTCTGAAACTCTGAATTTTACTGAATATGCACAGGAACAGTGCCGGCCAAGTGTTTGATGAAATGATTCAAGCATGAGAAGAATTTATCTAGGGCTGATCTTTGGTGTGGTGGCCTCTCAAAGCACCTGGGGGCTGCCTGAATTTTGGTGGAATTTTTGGAGAAAGGAAAATATGAATTTCACCAAAAATGATGAATCTGGTCCAAACTTGCAGAGGTTGAAACTTGAAAATTTTGAGAAGAGGAAGAGTGGATCTTGATGGATTGGGGTGCTAAGGACTATCCAGAGGAGTTGGTTTGAGATCAAAATTCAAAAGGAATCAGGTACTTCCTTTGTAAATCATCTAGGCTTAGAATAATGGACAGAATTGTTTTTGGGGAAATAATAAATGAAATAAAATCCAAAAATGGGTTGGACCTGTTGGAACGGAATGTTTGGATTGCCCCAAAGTGGAGGGAGTGGTTTTGGAATAAATTACCACATGAGGCATGGTAAAACCATGGGTGGTTTCAAAACAAAAGAGTAGCCCCAAAATCCATAGGGTTTCTTTTTAATAGAAAATAAATTCCAAAAAAATATATTTGAGATGGGAAAATCAGAAGAAAGGTTTTTAAATAACCAAACACCAGGGTTGAAGAAGATACAAAAAATAAAATCCTTGCCATGGGGAAATTTTTTGAGAGAGAGGTTTTTGGAAGGATTTAAATGACCTTCTTCAAATCAAACAAAGTTTTTGTTGAAAAAAAAATTAAAAAAAATTCGAGTGTCACAGGGCGGGCCGGAGAGGCAGCTGCATGACATTCTTTGGGCCGTCCATGACGGAAAAAACCGTGGTAGAAGCGAGGGGGAGGAAAATTTCGGGGAGTTGCCGGTTACGGTGGGAGGTCGGGGCGGATCGATGCGTGTTTCTCTCAGACGACTGGCGTGTGTCGAGGCGTTGGCTCTAATGAAGTCGGCGAGGCGTTGGGCTCTAACTAAACCCGAGTGATTGCTTTGCAGCTACGACATCGAACCCGAGCGATCGATCGATGGCTGTTAATCGAACCCGATGGAGCGATTCGCCGCTCTCGCTGCTAATCAAGCCGATCGATGCTGCCTCTGGGATGAACAGTGGCGTATGCGGGGGCTGGATGAGCGATGGCGGTGGCGTTGCCTCGGATGAACAGGAACCCGTGGTGCGGAGGGCTGGATGAGCGATGAGCGGTGGAGGGTGGTTGAATAGGACCCCGTGGTGTGGAGGGCTGGATGGACAGTAGATGGTGGAGGGGTGCTCGTGTGGAGGGGTGGTTGAACAGTAGCCGGTGGAGTAGCGCACGGTGGAGGCTGGATGAACAGGAGCCCGTGGAGGCTGGAGGAGGTCGACGGTGGAGATGAACAGTATCCGTGGAGTCCGTTTTGCGCACGCGCGCACCCCCCCCGTTTCGACCGTAGCGCTCCAACACAAGTCCATTTCGTCCGTTTTGTGGTACGCCACACCCCTCCCGATCAACAGGACCCCCGTTTGACCGTAGGAGGTCCGTTTCCTCCATTTTGCGGCACGCCACACCCTCCCGATCAACGGGACCCCGTTTCGACCATAGGAGGTCCGCTTCCTCCGTTTTGGCGGCACGCCAGCCCTCCCGATCAACAGGACCCGTTTGAACGTGGCGGTCGAACACAAGGCCGTTTCCTCCGCCAGCGATACGCCAGCCTCGCTTCCATCGCTGTTCCATCCAAGCCCTCCCGATGAACACGACCATGCATTTCGTTCCGACCCAACCGGTTGGCTCCCCATGAACACGACGACGACGCTGTTTCTCCGTTTCGACCCAGCCATGTAGGTATGCAAGATAGGCGTTAGAGACCCTGCCCGTATGTACGTATGTGGCCGTATTTTCTTTCTTGCACCCTCACCGCTATACGTACGTGTACATGCTACGTGCGCGCCTCTACTACGACACGTGCGCGCCTCTACATCCACCGGTATATATACGCGTACCGTTCGCGACCAGAATGACAACGCTACGTACGCTTCGACCAGGTGGGTCCCGACTGTCAGGCACTTTCTTGCGTGCGACGATGTAGCTGGTGGGTCCCAGCAGTCAGGGGGGTGAATCGTTTTTTTTCCGGACGCACTTCCTTGCGTGCAAAGATGTAATTGGTGGGTCCCAGTAGACAGGGGGAACGTTTTTTTCGCTAAATACGGTGGCCCGTCCGGTGGGTCCCCGCTGTCAGGTGGAGGAATAATTATTTTACGCGTAATAAGGAGGCACTTCCTTGCTGCGATCGTGGACCCAGCTGTCAGCCTCTCCACGTACAGTCCACGTCCGATGGAAGCCATTCCTTGACCATGTTGACCACGCCGCGCCAAGAGCACCAGGGCGGTGGACGACGGCGAGGCCTAGGAAGGGGACGACGCAGAGCCGGGGAAGACGCGGCAGTGCATGCCCACGCGTAGAGGAGTATGAGGGCTCACTCGTTCGGCTGCGGTGTGAGGCTGCCGTCGCCGCAGAATAACAGGGGGTGTGGGTGCGTAGAGGGATGGCCTGGCCAGCGGTGGGAGTAGTAGGGGGCGGTGAGGCCTCCGCGGCATCACAGCCGGCCACGGGCGGCAGGAGTAGGCGACACGACCGGCGCTGCTTTGGGCGGCTGGAGCAAGAAGACCAGAGGTTGAAGAAGCACTACGGCCGTTGGATGGACATCGTACGGTCACTAGAGCTAGAACCGTTCATATACTGACTAAAGTTGACAAAGGCCTCCATCCCAATCAACTTAGTAGGCCCACAAGTCAGCCTCCCACCAAGGTTGGTCCCAGCTAGCAGGGGGATATTCATTTTTTTGTGCGTAATAAGGATTCCGGTGGGTCCGAGCTGACAGCGGGGGGACGTTTTTTTGAATACGCTGGCCCGTCCTGTGGTCCCAGCAGTCAAGGGGAAACGTTTTTTTCGCCAAATACTGGTGACCCGTCCGGTGGGTCCCTGCTGTCAGGTGGAGGAATAATTATTTTCCGCGTAATAAGGAGGCACTTCCTTGCGGCTGCCGTGGACCCAGCTATCGGCCTCTCCACGTCTGATACTCTTCCGATGGAAGTCGGTCGTTGACCACATTGACCACGCCGCGCCGAGAGCACCACGGCGGTGGACGACGGCGAGGCCTAGGAAGGGGACGACGGGGAGCCGGGGAAGACGCGACAGTGGAAGCCCGCGCAGAGAGGAGTATGAGGGTTCACTGGTTCGGCTGCGGTGTGAGACTGCTGTCACCGCAGGGCCTGGCCAGCGCTAGGAATAGTAGGGGGCGGTGAGGCCTCCGCGCAGCACAGCCGGACATGGGAGGCAGGAGCATGCGGCACGACCGGCGCTGCTTTGGGTGGCTGGAGCAAGAACACCAGAGATTGAAGAAGCACTACGGCCGTTGGACGGCCATCATGCAGTCACTGGAGCTAGAATCGTTCATATTGACTAAAGTTGACAAAGGCCCCCATCCCAGTCAACTTAGTAGGCCCACAAGTCAGCCTCCCACCATGGTGGGTCCCAGCTAGCAGGGGGAGTATTCATTTTTTTGTGCGTAATAAGGAGGCACTTCTGGTGGGTACGTCCGAGATGACAGCACGGGGAATGTTTTTTTTCGTGAAATACGCTGGCCCGTCCGGTGGGTCGCAGCAGTCAGGGGGGAAACATTTTTTCGCAAAATAAGGTGGCCCGTCCGGTGGGTCCCTGATGTCAGGTGGAGGAATAATTATTTTGCGCGTAATAAGGAGGCACTTCCTAGCGGCCTCCTGGACCCAGCTGTCAGCCTCTCCACGTACAGTACTCTTCCGATGGAAGTCGGTCGTTGACCACGTTGACCACGCCGCGCCGAGAGCACTAGGGCGGTGGTCTGGACAACGGCGAGGCCTAGGAAGGGGACGAGACGGAGCCGGGAAGACGCAACAGTGGTAGCCCGCGCGGAGAGGAGTATGAGGGTTCACTGGTTCGGCTGCCGTCGCCGCAGAATAACAGAGGGTGTGGGTGAGTAGAGGGATGGCCTGGCCAGCGGTGGGAGTAGTACGGGGAGGTGAGGCCTCCGCGGCGTCACAGCCGGCCACGGGAGGTAGGAGCACGCGGCACGACTGGCGCTGGTTTGGGCGGCTGGAGCAAGAAGACCAGAGGTTGAAGAAGCACTACGGCCGTTGGATGGACATCATTGACCACGCCGCGCCGAGAGCACCAGGGCGGTGGACGACGGCGAGGCCTATGAAGGGAACGACAGGAGCCGGCGAAGACAGGCGTGGCTGCCCACGCGGTGGAGAGTACGAGGTTGACTGGTTCGGCTGCCGTCGCGGAAAATAACAGGAGGTGTGGGTGAGTAGAGGGATAGACAGGCCAGGGATGCGAGTATGATGGGGCCGTGAGGCCTGCCCGGCAGCACTGCCGGCCACGGGAGGCGGGAGCAGGCGGTTCCAACGGTGCTGGTTTGGGCGGCTGGGGCAGGAAGATGAGAGATTGAAGAAGCACGATTGCCGTTAGATTGACATCTAACGGTCTGACGCTGGTAGAGTCGATTGTTGACTAAGTTTCTTTTTTTAAGAAACCTTGTGTACGCATGAACTTAGTAGGCCCACAAGTCAGCCTCCAAATCCGTGGAAGACAACATAAAGCCCATTTGCTATTTTTTACAATTTGCAGCCCATTTGCTATTTTTTATAATTTGCAGCCCATTTGCTAATTCTTAAGTAATTTTGTTACAGCCCATTTTCTGCCCAGGACCACGGTCAAAAAGTTCAACCTTATTTTGCATATTTCGGTGGAGTCCAAACTGGTGTAATCCCGAAATGATAAACATTTTTTAAGAACTTATTGATTTGCCAAAAAAATCATTTTGTTTTTGTAAGCAAATAAGACGTGGGGCAATTGAGTAGGTTTAAGGGAAAACCAGTGGTAAAAAAATCAGCGCTGGGTGGGAAAAAACAACAAAAATAAGGATGTAAATATGAAAAGGGAATTTTATGTGTTTTCAATATAATGATACGTGTATATGAACTAGTAAAACTATAGGTAGAGATTAGAAAACGGATGTAGGACATGCGTTTCAAGAGGAAAATAGAACTGGGCTGTGTGTTTGATTCAGTAACAAAACTGCTTGCGGATGTTGTAAGACAAAATATAACTAACGCTGGCGGGCAGAGGCCAGTAGATACCTGCTGGATCTTTGTGCCCCGTTGTCGTCATGGGCTAGGCCTGTTAAAAACAAAACCAACCCTGGTCAGTCTACAGCCCAGTTGAAACTTGCTCGGCCTGAAAAAACAATATACGTGCTCAATAAACGAGATAATTCTGCAAGCACAGACTGATAACTGGGACGCAACATGGATATTGTTTTTTATCGTGATAATAAGTGCATGCACTTGTTTCGAAAAAAATGCAGAACTGGGAATTCGAACGGCGCGCGGGTGCTTATGCTACCCATCAAATAAAAATCAGGTGCCTGAGAATTCGTTTCGAAACAAATGATTCAGCTTTATATCCACGTCGACCCTCGGCATGATGGTTGGAAGCAAATGCAAGTTCATACCAAAAGATCGTTAACAACAATACCAACTTGCAGACGATAAGGTAGTACAACTACCAATACCAAACTACTCCTGGCCCAAGTGTTCGTCTGGTAGAAAATCTTGCAGAGGACCAGCTCCCGTTCCTTCTCTTACTCCAGGTCCCCGATGTGGTACTAGTGCATCACCCAGTTGGTCCTCTGCTGGTCGAAGTTCTTGTTGGTGTGCAGCACGTAACCTTTTTGCTGCCCGTCGCGCCGCCGTTGACCATCACAGCAAGGTATTGCGGTCTTGTGCCACATCGCGTGCGTGCCGCACTCGATTGTATCTTGTGACGCGCCCACGTGCCCCTTTTGAACGCCAGGAATTGTTTGGAAGAAATACTTCCTTAGGCCACTCGATGTGATACCCGCAGATTGTGGAATACAGGTTTTAGTGTACCTAGTTGGCATTTTCATAACATCTTTGGCATGTTGCAGTCACTTGTTTCACTTTTTATTAACTGTCAAATTGTAATTGTTTCACCTGGTCTGCGTCTGAAAAGAAAAATAGAGCTATAAACAAAGGAATATGTTTGTGCAAGTAGACGGCCGATCGGTGTCTTACCTGGAAGTTTCTCAGGTTGGGTGTAGCATATGCCGTGCTCGCTGTCGACGGTTGGTATGAACAAATCGATGGGAGACTGAAATCTCGCGCTGTCAACACTCACTTTGGCCTCAAGGTGCTCGATTAGCTCCTGATCCGTGGGATCGAACTTGATGCCAGCCGGCAGAACCGGCCAATCCTTCTTCGACTTGCATCGGTATTTCCAGTTATATGGTACTCAATGTATGACCAATCGACGGTTTTAAGTGAATGATGAAAGATTTTGACAGAGTAAAAACTCGCGCTTCTTCGACAGTTGTACGAGAGTAATTGCCATGCCGTTTTGCAAGGGCGCTTGTAAAAACTCTAAACTCTATTCTCCTCTTATTTAATGGATGAGGTAAATATTTTGCCTCCGTTTCGAAAAAAAAAGATTTCGACAGATAAGTGGTACTCCAAATCTGAAGTCCGGAATACCTAAACACGCCGCCGGGATTCTTGTGTCACCTCAGGCGCAGCGTGTTGTCACGTCAATTCAATGTGTGGACATGATGAATAATTTGACCGACGATACTAGTACTGCTATCTTGTACTACTTACTAGTCGATTTAGTGTCACAATTTATACATAGGTTTAACTAACAAGTATGCACTTGAAGCCTAAGCGATATATTATGTATATATATGGCTTCGATAGCATCTCCATCATCATTATCAAGACATCCTACGCAGGTGAGTTAGGATGCACTTGATCCCGTGAAGGTATCTATCCTTCAAACCAGAGGAGTGCTTCAAACTAACAACAAGACATAATATCCAACAAAAGAGGGTCGTACTACAGCAGCAGAATACATGGCTCGGTCTAGATATCAGCATGAATCAAGTTGTGCATATTTGCTGTTGGCATGAACCACATCGCCGCATGTCGGGTTTGCAAAAGCCATCCATCGCATGGAAGCTTGATGCATTTCACACAATCAAGATTACCCGCAACAAGTGTGTCGATTTAATCTCTGGATATGGTGATTCATGAAACCCATGGTATGATGTGTAAACACAGCCCCCCCTCGCGAATGGAAGTTGTATAGCACAATAATCATCGTCGGTGATATGATCGATGATTGGTTGGATGATCGGATAATTGAGCCCGAGGAACAAGGAGTGGTTGCCGAGGCTGTAAACCCGCCTCCAGTTGAATACGCCTGGCCCAACGGAGCTGGGATCTTTCTCAAACACGAAGCAGCCATAGCCATCAATGTCATGAACGCCCCACGCATTGTACTACATGTGGTTTGATGTAATGGTTTGGTCAATTTGGTATGTGCGAATGAGCATCAAATGACCGCCGTCAGCTGAACGAGCGATAAACCAGCACCCATCGGCTGGTACGATTCCAGTTCCTGGAATCATGAAGGCCAGCGCATTTGCGTCTGCTGCAACAATTCAAATTGGAGACCAAAAGGACAAAAATAAACAATCATGTTCAGAGTATGTGTGGAATTAAGATTATTATAACAGTGACACATATCATAGACAGAGAATTGCAATGCCGTGGTCACCCCAAGTTAAGAAAATAAGCCAATGGCTTTCATATTCTAGCAACATGTCATGGTTCAAACATCATGTAACAATGAGAGGAAAACAGCTATGACAACGCCTACTCATATTCTACCATAGCACTTACTACTACTATTCTCATATCAACTCTAAGCAATAACATGCGTTGTTATAAAAATCTAGTAAACGAGAGTAACATATAGCAATCATGATGTTATGCTCATAATATGTATTCTAACAATCATTAGATGCCAATTGTTCTCATATCAACTCTAACAATAACATGTGTGGTCATAAAAAATCTAGGAAATGAGAGGAACATATAGCAATGATGTGGTTATAGACATGCTATGCATTCTAAATTTGTAACAAATGAACAGCATCGTATTCATAAGGTAAAGATGAGATGAGATAGAACAATTACACGACGATAGATTCCACCAAGATATGCAGCCAATCATGCGTCGATCACAGTAAACAATGCCATCATGCACTATAGCATCGATGTAAATGTTGCCTCAACAGGATTGATGATGAGCCATAACCATGTATGGCGACCGGATTCTAGATAGACTAATCCCATGTTGAACAAGGCAATGAGCTTGTAATCCATGTAGTCTTCTGATGGTGTGGGCACTTCGCAGATTACAACTTTCTGCAAACAGAGATCGAGCCAAAAGCTTGACGCGTCTCGTGCGTAGTAGGCAGGAGTGTCCGGCGGGCCGCGAGGCTCGATGTCAGCGGTATCCAACGATAGAAGGGTGATCTCTCGCTGGGTGTAGATATCCACGAGATGCCACAGACTACCGGTGTGGTGGATGAGTACGATCCAGTTGGCCTTCATGCCCGCCCAGTAGTGGCCGCGCATGAAGGATAGGTGGACGGGTAGTGGTAGCATGTCGAGGGGCACCACGGCAACCTCCGTAGGATCGTCAAGTCGGTGTCTGGGCCACCTGCGAGGATCGGGCATCAGCAAGCAGGGTGTCTTGAAAAGAGCCGGCCGGTTGCAGACGAGTAGACGGTACAAAGACACCGAGCATGCGGCCAGACGGACGGTGCTGAGTGGGTCCATACGACTATAGATCTGCTCCAAGAGAACATCGGGGAGGAAATTCCACTCGCGGCTCTGCGTGTCAGTCGGTTCTGCCATTGGGGTTTTCGGTGCCTGCGAGCCAGTGGGGAAGTGGATTCGGGCGGGTGAGCGAAGAAGCTTCTCCTCGTGTGGCCGAAAGCAGGAGCGGGGATATGGTACGCATGAGCTACCAAGGAAGATGGCGTGGCGCGGCGAAGCAGTGAGCGGGGTAAATGGTGTGCGGCCGACGATGAGGAAGAGAGAAGGAAGAAGAAGAGAGGAGGAAGAAGAGGAAGAGGGGAAGAAAGTGCATTAAATCTCAATTCTACTAGTACTACTACCAGGATATAGGCACCGTCCTCCGAGTGTAAATAGTTACACCGATGACATGTGGGTCTACCACAAGAGGGCCCATATGTCAGTTAATGGAGGACACAGGTGCGTGAGCGCGATTCTTGAAGCGTGCTTTCATTGGCAAACATGATGGCAGTCTTGGGTAAGGCTGATTTAGTAACACCAACACGCTACACTCACGCACCCCATGCGGCACATGTAACACAATGCAACACACACGCCACGCCAAGTGCTCAACCTACTCCCTCATCCCAAGATCATGAAATTTACACATTGACGGTACTAGCAAACTTAAGACATCGATAAAGTAATCAAAGTTCAATCACACCTGAATATCATTAAACGATTCTCATATAGAGTCTTTATTACAAGCTAATGGAATAAGGCTCAAGGCCAACTCATGAGAAATAAATCATGCTTTGGTACTCACAAGACATCGATAAAGTAATCAAAGTTCAATCACACCTGAATATCATTAAGCGATTCTCATATAGAGTCTTTATTACAAGGAATAAGCAAGTCCATCCGACTAATGCTGCAAAGGGCAATCGTCCATCCGACTCCAAAGGGCAATCGCTAAGCGCCGAGCGTAGCCTCACCCCGATCGAATATATCTCGCAACATAATACGTTGCAGCCATGTAGGTCAGCTTTTGGAATAAGTGGCAAGTCATGAAGAATAACAATAATAAAGTTACTAACACTATATGCATTTTGGCTGTGGAGCTCTAAGTTTCATCATTTTGCTAAAAGCAAATTTTATCCTACTACAAAGGACTTGCTTGCAAATTACTACAATTGTTGGTAGTTATTGAGATGGTTCCGCCAACCAATATCTCGCTCCCAAATTATTAAGTCATAAACCCTCAAATTATTTCATTAGTTTTAGTGTTGAGATATCCGAATACTTCCAAGTTCCAGAGGCTCAAATGTCCGTGAATCGGGACACGGCTAATCGATTAGATCTTTAACTCGCAGAGGGTTGCGACTTTCCCGCAAGAATCATTCCTCCTTTAAAGTCTTCGCACTTCATGGTGTTTGAAGACGGACGAATGAAACAGGTCTTCCAAAGAGTTCTTCCGCCACCGCCGTACCCATCCAATCCTACCGCTCGCCTACTTCTCGTAGTACCGCCCAGCCAGCGCCACTACTAGGGTCAACCCAGCCAGAGCCCATAATGGCTTGCGGCTGCATGTAAGCTTCCGGTCATGGGGCATCCATCCTCTCTTCGTGGCTGGGTGAAGCTTTCGCAGGATGTCATGGCGCTTCTCCATGCATCCCGCCACCACTGGTGCTCCAGGTGCCCGCCAACCGCCCTCCACCCAAGAGTGATTTTCCAAGTCCATCTTGATCATTGTAGTTCATGGGGTGTCATCATCATTGACTCTCACATCTTGCTTATGAATTTCACTCATCCCAAATCCCGCCTCACGAGCATAGCAAAGTAACTACTACGCCCCGGGTCATGGTAACAAGGGATTGGTTCATCCTACCACATGATACTACTCAAGTTTAATGACTTCAAGATTTCACTACTGCATGCATGGTGGGTGGTGACAACTACTAATGCACAAAAACATAGGTATAGAAATAACATGATCAAAACTTGCCTTGCTGATGATCCTCGAAGCTAAAGAGTCGAGTAGCAAGCTTCAGACTCTGAAACTCTACCGAGACAAACAATAACACAATAAGCACAAAGCAATAGGATCACACAACATAACAAAAGTAACATAACACAACAAAACAATCAAAACCAAATCCAAAAGGAAAACTCAAAGAAACCAATTCAAAGTTTTTCCCTACTCCAAACAATAACTAAAATAGTTTTTATATAACAAAAATTCCTTAATATAACCTAATCATGGTTTTAAGTTAACTTAACAGAAAAGGTTTCACTAAGCAACTAGGAGCAAAAAGAATTAATTAAAAAGCTATTATAAAACTCATTTTAGGCCTAATCCAATTTCTATTAAGAAAATAATTTAAAACTTTTATTAATTATAAATAAAAGTTCATCTAATGGAGTGACAGAAACTAACCTAGAATAACTAATCACAAGTTAAAAATAAATTAATTTACTAATTAATTAAATAGGAAAACAGAACTAGTTAATTAATTAGGATTAATAGGATTCTGTCTAAAACTAATTATTTATTAATCCTAAAATACCCAAGTTAATTTCTAGGGTTTGGCAATGTCAAAATAAAGTGGTGACAAAAAGAATCATGCAAAATAATTTTTCTAACTAAAGTTATAGCAGATTTACTATTCTGACCAAAACTATAATAAAGCAATTTTAATTATTTTTAACATAGCTAAATATATATTCTACAGAAACTACATAAAATTTGCAATCCAACAAAAAAAGAATCATCTAAAAATATTAAACAGAATAAAAGATATACATTTTTGAAAACAGAAACTATTTGGCTAAAACAGAAAATCAAATTAAAAGAAAAAGGCCTAATGGGCCTATACTGTGCCCTGTGCGTTAGATAGCCTATCGGGCTCTAGGGTTAACTAAAACGAACTGGCCTAAAAAAATAAACCTAAACTAAAAATAAGCCGATCGAACCGGCCGGTTTTATAATAAAACTTACCCTCTTGGGGTTCTAATCGGGCCGCTGATCTAAGATCGGACGGGGAGGGGGATGCTGGGCTTACGGACTCGGCGACGGCGGCGGCGGCGGCGAGAGGCGGGGCGCCCAAGGCTGTGAGCTCATGAGTCGTCGGGAGATGCGGACGAGGTCGGGAGGGGTTCGTGGTGTTGGGGGTGGTCGGGAGGACTAGGCGTCGACGGCGGCGACAATGGCGGCGGGAGGGCTTGGGCCCGCGACGCCGAGAGGGAGAGGGAGAGGGGTGCGCGAGGCTAGGGGGAATGGGTGCGAGGGGCTCGGCTTTATAGCCTGGGGTCGGCTCGCTTTGGGGGATCGGGCGATCGGGGATCCCGGATCCTTCGGGATCCGGTCGATCTCCCATGAGGTCGAGGCGGGCGAGGGGGAAGAAGATGGGGGGGCCCACGGGTCACGCCGAGAGAGAGAGGGGAGGCGAGCGGGTGGCCGAGGCCTAGCATTTTCGGGGGCAGGCGAGGGGGGGTTGGGCTGGGCTGGCTGGCTGGCTGGGCTCGGCTGGGCTGGGGGCTGGGCTTGGGCTTGGGCCAGGCGGGGGCTGGGCTGGCTGGGTGGTGGCTGGCTGGCGCCTGGGGTTTTTTTTTATTTTTTTTAAATAAAACAAAACAAAAATAAAACAATATCTATAAATATTTTATATAGGGTATATATATACCAAAATGATCAGGGAATATTCCTTTCATTTGAACATTTTTCCAAAGGCAAAATCCAAACTTCATAAAAATCTATTTTTTCAAATTCAAATAAATTTCAGATTTGAATCCAAATCTTTTGGCAATGTTTTCTTCTGATATTTTGGAGTGTCATGTTTGCTCCTCTCATACTTTTGATCAAGTATTTATCAGCTTAGTTTTTGAAATGTTTCCCACATGCCAAAGTTTGAAATTCAAATTCAAAACTCAAAATTCTCTCAAACTTCAAATGGCATTCAAATTCAAACAGATGCATAGGATGCTTATCTATAATTGTAAAACATTCCAAATAGGAAATTTGGGATGTTACAAACCTACCCATTTTAAGATGAATCTCCCTCGAGATTCGGGTTGGCTAGCAAATAGGTGCGGATGGTCTCAAGAAGATCTTCTTCGCTCCTGTGTGGCTTCTTCCTCGGTGTGGTGACTCCACAAGACCTTGCAAAATTTGATGACCTTGCTGCGGGTGACTCGCTTGCGGTCTCGAGAATACGGACGGTTTCTCCTTGTAAGTCGATCACCGCTGCTGTATGGCCTCTAGGGGCACCGTGTCTCTCAACGGAACATCGCCATGTCGGCATGACACTTCTTCACCGAGAAACGTGGAAGACATCATGAACTCCGGACAATCCTTCCGCAATTCCAACTTGTATGCAACTTCTCCACGACGCTCGAGGATTTTGTAGGGCCAATGAATCGGGTGCTAACTTTCCTTGACTCCAAACCTCTTGATTCCACGAAGTGGAGACACACGAAGATATGCTCGGTCTCCCACTTCGTAAGTCACTTCCTTGCGCCATCGTCGGCATAACTCTTCCGTCTCGATCGTGCTATCTTGAGCCTGTCTCAATCAGCTTGACTTTCTTCGAATCCTTGATAAGGTCGGAACCGAAAAGTGATCGATCTCCAACACTATCCCACAAAGAATGGTGTTCTCGCACCTCCTTCCGTGATAGAGCTTCGAAGGGGCCATCTTCAAACCGGATTGATAACTGTTGTTGTATGAGAACTCTGCGACGGCAAATTATCATCCCAGCTAGACCCATAGTCTAGCACACAAGCTCTCAACATGTCCTCCGTAATCTGATTGACTCTCTCGGTCCGTCCATCTGCTCATGGATGAAAAGCTGTATCAATTCCAGCCTCGCACTCCAAAGTTTCATGCAATCGCTTCCAAAACTTTGAGGTAAACTGCGCTCCTCTATCCGACACGATTTTCCTCGAACTCCATGCGCACATACGATCCTGGTCATGTATATCTTGGCCAACTTGGCACTGGTATAGGTAGTCTTCACGGAATGAAGTGAGCTACCTTAGTCAAACGATCAACTACTACCCAGATAGAATCATAACCCGAACGGGTCCCGGTAATCCCGTGATGAAATCCATACCAAGTTTCTCCCATTTCCAATCGGAATCGCAAAGGTTGAAGTAACCTGCTGGCTTCGATGTTCTCGCTTTACACGCTGACAAACATCACATATCGCTACGCACTCGCAATGTCCTTCTTCATACCGCCCACCGTAAACTTTGCTTCAAATCCAGTACATCTTGGTGTTGCCGGGTGAATCGAGTACGGTGAATCATGAGCCCTCAAGAATTAGCTTCCGAGCTCGGGATCATTGGGCACATAAATACGATCCTCAAACCATATAGTTCCGTGTTCATCCTTACGGAATCCTTTAGCTTTTCCTTCCTCCATCTTTTGCTTAATCTCATCAATTTCCTTGTCCGACTTCGGCTTCACGAATCCTTTCGGTCAAGGTGGACTGAACTTCCAGAGTTGCAACAAATCCTTTCGAACTATCTCCGCCGGAGATCTCTCGAGGTCATCGACTAACTCCTGGGTAATCCTCCCGCTGTAAGAGTATTCACATAACTCTTACGGCTCAAAGCATCTGCTACAACATTAGCTTTACCGGGTGGTAATGCAATCTCATGTCATAGTCCTTTATCAACTCTAGCCATCTCCTCTCGCTCGAGGTTCAATTCTTCTGCGTGAAGATATACTTCAAACTCTTGTGATCTGTAGACATCACAACGATTTCCGATGAGGAAATGTCTCTGTGTCTTGAGTGCATGCACTATACTGCTAACTCCAAATCATGCGTGGCATAATTCATCTCATGAGGCCGAGCTGTCCGGAGGCATAAGCTACAACCTTACCTTCCTGCATCAATACTCCTCCGAGTCCTTGACGAGAAGCGCCACAATAAACCTGGTATTCCTTGTGTATGTCCGCAAAATCAACACCGGGCTGTGACCAACCGCTTCTTCAATTCCTGAAAACTGGCTTCACATTCCTCGTCCAAACATACTTGGCTTCCTTCTTCAACAGCTCAGTCATGGGCTTGGCAATCTTCGAGAAGTTCTCAATGAACCTCCGATAATATCCTCGCGAGTCCGAGAAAATCATGGATCTCCTTGATCGAGGTGGGTGATCGCCAATCGGTGATCGATTCAACCTTGGCGGATCAACTGCTATTCCTTCTCCTGAAATAACATGTCCGAGGAATCCAACTTCCTTCAACCAAAATTCACATTTGCTGAACTTGGCATACAACTGATGTTCTCAAGTTTCTCCGTAACTAGACGCAAATGTTCCTTATGCTCTTCCTCGCTCTTGGAGAAAATCAATATATCATCGATGAACACCACGACAAACTTGTCCAGATATTCCATGAACACCTTGTTCATCAAATTCATGAAGTATGCAGGAGCATTAGTCAATCCAAATGACATGACGGTATACTCATATAAACCATACCGTAGTGAATGCTGTTTTGGGTATATCCTTTTCACGAATCTTCAATCGATGATACCCGATCAAGATCGATCTTAGAGAATACCTTGGCTCCAACAAGCTGATCAAACAAGTCATTGATCATCGGCAGAGGGTACTTGTTCTTGATGGTTACTTCGCTCAATGCACGATAATCCACAACCATCCTCAAGCTTCCATCCTTCTTCTCTACCAAAAGAACTGGGCTCCCCAAGGTGATGAGCTTGGACTAATATATCCTTTCTCCAATAACTCATTTATTTGATCCTTGATCTCTTTCAACTCATTCGTGGCATCCGATAAGGTCTCTTGATATTGGGGCTGTGCCGGCAATAACTCAATCAGAAATTCAATGTCCCCGTCCGTGGCATTCTCGTAATTCCTCCGGAACACATCGGGAAATTCTTGCACCACCGGCACTTCCTCCCGAACAACTCCCGTGAGGGAATGCACCTGATTCTTCATCCGGCTGTGCTCGCTACATACTTGATCCTCTTTCGCCCGGGTGGTGAGCAGAATAGACTTTGGGCACACCAATGTTCCTTCAAACTTTGACAACCAATCCATGCCTAGGATTACATCCAAGGTCTGGGTTTCCAACACTATGAGGTCCACGGAAATTTGTGGTTCCCGATGTTGAGGGTTGCAGACAGCCTACACCCGCCATCATTTCTCCTCCCGCGAATCGACGCCAAGGGGCTTCTAAGGGTTCTAGTGCGAATCCGCATTTTTCCACAACTACCCTTGATATGAATGAATGCGCTGCACCGTAATCAAAGAGAACCAAAACTGAACGTGAATTCAATAAAACTTACCAACCACGTTGTCCGGTTGATCATAGACGCCCTCCACGCCGATGTGGTTCACCCGAGCACGAGGGAACGGATTTGGCTTCTTCATCGAGCCTCCATTGCCATTTCCATTCCTCCGCTTGGCCTCCGGCAGTCGGTGGCATAGTGCCCGCCTTCCGCACTTGAAGGTGTGATGTGGCTCAGATCCTTCTGAGCCGGGCAGAACGGTGCTGATTGCCATTACCATTGCCATTGCCATTGCCATGGCCTGACTTGTTGTCCTGGCTGCGGTTGTTCCCATTTCTCCATGGTTATGACTCCATGGTTATGATGGGTGTGCCTCCCGAGTACGGTGCATAGCGGGCTTCGCTGAGCTCCCGAGTTGTGCTTCCCCGGCTGTACTTCCGCTATGCTTTCTATCGCTGCTGCTTGCCTTCAAGAATGGTGGCCTTGTCTACCAGCTCCCGGTAGTTGTTGAAGGTAGCCACAATAAGCTGCATGCTCAATTCATCATTGAGTCCTCAAGGAACTTCTCCGCTTGGCGGCATCTGTGGCCACATCATCGTGGGCATAGCGAGCGAGCTTGTTGATTCATCCACGCATCGTGCCACAAGACGGTTCCTCGGCGCAAGTTTCGAACTCACGCTTCTTCGCACTCATGGCTCCACTGAGACATGAGCAGCGGAAGGCTCGCTGGAATTGGTCCCAAGTGATGGCACCAATGGGAAAAGTGGCGTGTAATTCTCCCACCAAGAAGCTGCAGGTCCATCCAGTTGATGCGCTGCAAAGCGCACCTTCTCAAAGATCGGTGCATCCAACGGTGACTAGCTCTTCCGATCTTATGGAGCCAATCATCAGCCACAATCGCTCAAGTGCTACTAGAGAACACCGCGGATTCAACCTCGTAAATCGAGTCAAGTTGTCCACAAGTGGGTGGTGGCGGTGGCGGTGGATTGTTGGCGTGTTGTTCGATTTCAATAAGGAGCTGCATCACAGCATTCTCGCTGTTGGAGCAGCTGGGTGAGCTCCGAGGGAAACCAAAGGTCACGCCCTCGGAGGCATCCGTGTTTTGGAGGGATGAGAAATTTAGAATAGAACAATGGTCTATGAGGAATAACACTACCCATATGAATGCACAATCATAACACACCAATCATTTATTCATTCCACTCAAACATGGTTCAAACTCGATTACAAAAGCTCATGACTAATCGAAGGAAAACATCGCCTAACTGATCGATTTAAAAAGTAAAAGATAACATGGTGGTCGACTAAAAGTCTTCATCGCTGGCGCCCTCTTGGGGTTTCCTTCGTGGTACTCCTTCAAATCCTGATCATTGCTCACGAGGGTGCTTCATCTCCACTCGGTAAAGGTCCTCTCCCAAGTCCATCTTTTCCTCTATCGCGCAAGCTTCATCTTCAGATCGTCGACTATCTCCATGAAGTCCGTGATTTCTTCCTCATGGCCAAGGAAGTCTGCGGGCCTTCTCCTCCAGCCCAGTCATGAACAAAGCTTCCGTGTGTCTTCGAAGTTACGGCGAGTCCGAATCTCCCGCTTTCGAGAAGACACTCCAAGTCCCGGATGTACGAGAGAGTGGAATCGCCCTCAATGGTACGGATGATATCTCCATTCCTTGCCCCGCGAGAAACCATGGCGAGGTCTCGAGTGATCGAGCTCGCCTCAGATTCTCTCGGAGATGTCCAAGTGCTCGATAGATCGCCACGCCCCTTCCGATGATCCAGCTTGAACTCGTGAACTCAAAGTTGATAGGCTCCGTGTGTCCTCCAAAGGTTCTCCCCGGATATGCACCTCAATCTCAGAGCGGTGTCCGCGGAAGTGCATTAGTGGGTTTCCCGTGATCGAGGGTAGAGCTATCTTCAGCTGCTTCACCATCTCGACCAGCTTTCTTCCAAGGGCATCGCCTCATCGGGTTGGCGTAACTCCGTAGCAAACTGGGTTGAACTCGACGGCCATCTAGAATGTTGCAAAGGGAGAAGAGTCGAATTGAACAGGAAGAATTATAGAATGAAAAGGGTTCAAAGTAAATGGTCTCGCTATGGCTTTCCGATCCTAGGGGTTACGATCTCACGGTCAGCAGTGCTCGATACCATCTCTCAGAGCGACCGACCCAAAATCGGTCAAATCTCGTGGTCTGCATTCATCCCAAGATCATGCCGGTACTCACAAGACATCGATAAAGTAATCAAAGTTCAATCACACCTGAATATCATTAAACGATTCTCATATAGAGTCTTTATTACAAGGAATAAATTCGCTCAAGGCCAACTCATGAGAAATAAACTACTAATGCTGCGGAAGCGTCAAGATAAGCGAGTCCATCCGACTCAAAGGGCAATCGCCAAGCGCGAGCGTAGCCTCACCCCGATCGAATATATCTCGCAACATAATACGTTGTAGCCATGTAGGTCAGCTTTTGGAATAAGTCGGCAAGTCATGAAGAATAACAATAATAAAGTTACTAACACTATATGCATTTTGGTGTGGAGCTCTAAGTTTCATCATTTTGCTAAAAGCAAATTTTATCCTACTACAAAGGACTTGCTTGCAAATTACTACAATTGTTGGTAGTTATTGAGATGGTTCCGCCAACCAATATCTCGCTCCCAAATTATTAAGTCATAAACCCTCAAATTAATTCATTAGTTTTAGTGTTGAGATATCCGAATACTTCCAAGTTCCAGAGGCTCAAATGTCCGTGAATCGGGACACGGCTAATCGATTAGATCTTTAACTCGCAGAGGGTTGCGACTTTCCCGCAAGAATCATTCCTCCTTTAAAGTCTTCGACTTCATGGTGTTTGAAGACGGACGAATGAAACAGGTCTTCCAAAGAGTTCTTCCGCCACCGCCGTACCCATCCAATCCTACCGCTCGTCTACTTCTCGTAGTACCGCCCAGCCAGCGCCACTACTAGGGTCAACCCAGCCAGAGCCCATAATGGCTTGCGGCTGCATGTAAGCTTCGGTCATGGGGCATCCATCCTCTCTTCGTGGCTGGGTGAAGCTTTCCGCAGGATGTCATGGCGCTTCTCCATGCATCCCGCCACCACTGGTGCTCCAGGTGCCCGCCAACCGCCCTCCACCCAAAGAGTGATTTTCCAAGTCCATCTTGATCATTGTAGTTCATGGGGTGTCATCATCATTGACTCTCACATCTTGCTTATGAATTTCACTCATCCCAAATCCCGCCTCACGAGCATAGCAAAGTAACTACTACGCCCGGGTCATGGTAACAAGGGATTGGTTCATCCTACCACATGATACTACTCAAGTTTAATGACTTCAAGATTTCACTACTGCATGCATGGTGGGTGGTGACAACTACTAATGCACAAAACATAGGTATAGAAATAACATGATCAAAACTTGCCTTGCTGATGATCCTCGAAGCTAAAGAGTCGAGTAGCAAGCTTCAGACTGAAACTCTACCGAGACAAACAATAACACAATAAGCACAAAGCAATAGGATCACACAACATAACAAAAGTAACATAACACAACAAAACAATCAAAACCAAATCCAAAAGGAAAACTCAAAGAAACCAATTCAAAGTTTTTCCCTACTCCAAACAATAACTAAAATAGTTTTTATATAACAAAAATTCCTTAATATAACCTAATCATGGTTTTAAGTTAACTTAACAGAAAAGGTTTCACTAAGCAACTAGGAGCAAAAAGAATTAATTAAAAAGCTATTATAAAACTCATTTTAGGCCTAATCCAATTTCTATTAAGAAAATAATTTAAAACTTTTATTAATTATAAATAAAAGTTCATCTAATGGAGTGACAGAAACTAACCTAGAATAACTAATCACAAGTTAAAAATAAATTAATTTACTAATTAATTAATTAGGAAAACAGAACTAGTTAATTAATTAGGATTAATAGGATTCTGTCTAAAACTAATTATTTATTAATCCTAAAATACCCAAGTTAATTTCTAGGGTTTGGCAATGTCAAAATAAAGTGGTGACAAAAAGAATCATGCAAAATAATTTTTCTAACTAAAGTTATAGCAGATTTACTATTCTGACCTAAAACTAAAATAAAGCAATTTTAATTATTTTTAACATAGCTAAATATATATTCTACAGAAACTACATAAAATTTGCAATCCAACAAAAAAGAATCATCTAAAAATATTAAACAGAATAAAAGATATACATTTTTGAAAACAGAAACTATTCGCTAAAACAGAAAATCAAAATAAAAGAAAAGGCCTAATGGGCCTATATTGTGTCTCGTATGTTAGATAGCCTAACGGGCTCTAGGGTTAACTAAAACGAACCGCCTAAAAAAATAAACCTAAACTAAAAATAAACCGATCGAACCGGCCGGTTTTATAATAAAACTTATTCTTCGGGGTTCTAATCCTAGCCGCTGATCTAAGATCGGACGGGGGGGGATGCGGTGGCTTACGGACTCGGCGACGACGGCGGGCGGCGGCGGAGTAAAGGCCGGGCAGGCGAAGGCCGTGAGCTCATGAGTCGTCGGGGAGATGCGACGAGGTCGGGAGGGGTTCGTGGTGTTGGGGTGGTCGGGTGGGCTAGGGCGTCGACGGCGGCGACAATGGCGGCGGGAGGAGCTGGCTCCCATGACGCCGAGCGGGAGGGAGAGGGGTGCAGCGAGGTCTCGGGGGGGGAATGGGTGCGGCGAGGCTCGGCTTTATAGCCTGGGGTCGGCCTGCTTGGGGGATCGGGCGATCGGGGATCCGGATCCTTCGGGATCCGGTCGATCTCCCATGAGGTCGAGGCGGGCGAGGGGGAAGGAGATGGGCGGGCCCACGGGTCAGCGAGAGAGAGAGAGGCGGTCGAGCGGGTGGCCGAGGCCTAGCATTTTCGGGCGAGGGGGTTGAGCTGGCTGGGAGCTGGCTGGCTGGCTGGGCTGGGCTGGGCTGGCTTGGGCTTGGGCCAAGGGCTGGGGGCGGCGCTGGCTGGGCCTGGGGTGGCCTGGCTGGCGCCCCGGGGAGTTTTTCTTTATTTTTTTTAAATAAAACAAAGACAAAAATAAAACAATATCTATAAATATTTTATATAGGGTATATATATACCAAAATGATCAGGGGAATATTCCCTTTCATTTGAACATTTTTCCAAAGGCAAAATCCAAACTTCATAAAAATCTATTTTTTTCAAATTCAAATAAATTTCAGATTTGAATCCAAATCTTTTGGCAATGTTTTCTTCTGATATTTTTGGAGTGTCATGTTTGCTCCTCTCATACTTTTGATCAAGTATTTATCAGCTTAGTTTTTGAAATGTTTCCCACATGCCAAAGTTTGAAATTCAAATTCAAAACTCAAAATTCTCTCAAACTTCAAATGGCATTCAAATTCAAACAGATGCATAGGATGCTTATCTATAATTGTAAAACATTCCAAATAGGAAATTTGGGATGTACATTCTTCATGGATGGCATGATCCATAGCGGTGGGCAATGGGAATCATTGTCGCAGCTTTCTAGTCCGGTTCCACACGATGGAGACTCATCCAAGCTGAAGCGGCATAAATCAGGGATAGCGTGTCCCAGCATGTCGTTCATCCGACGGTGCGCAATGAAGACACAACCATGCTTCATGAACGGCAGGCCTTCCGTGTCGTGCACGGAAGGTGGCATCCGCTTCACAATGGGGTAGCTATCCCCGATGAAAAGCGAGTACTCTCCAAGAGTGTTCCTCGGCACCCACGTAGTATCACGGGGGTCGAACTCGGCGCCGTTCATCTGGTACACGCGGCATCCTAGATCTGGACACATGGTGACGTACATAGTCAAGGTCCATGCATAATAATGTTGTGCTCAAATATGGCGGTCAGTAATACTATGCAGCAAATAGTACTACTCCGGTATAGAGGAAGTAAAATAACTGGCTTATTATATATAGCCACTCTTGGCTACATGGATGAGATAGTAAGACATGGAAAAACAAAAATGGTGGAAGCTAGTGGGTTCAAGTCTTCAAGGGCCCAGCTAGCTATACGCGTCCTCCAAGGTAAAAAGTACTCCTACTATTAGTACTAAGTATACTACTAGTACAACAATGAAAGAGAAGGCGAGAGGGTTAAAAATGGAATACCTGGGTAGATGGTGATGGTCCGATCGTGGTAGATTGTGTGACCATGTTGCACATTAGTGGTACCATGGGTAACGACTGCTAAGATAGTTGATCCCAATATGCCAAAGTCAGCTACAAGGTTCCAGGTTAGACGGAATCGCGGATGCAAATGCACATCCAGGATCGGCGATCTTATTTGGATCGGGGGATGACTGGTCCCTGCAAAATAATGGAGTACCGTTAGGGATGCAAATGATGGTTTGTGCATTCCGTTTGTAATCTCTCGCATCAGAGGATGGCAACCAGATGAAACAAGTCCCTGGCTTGTCACCGCCAAGATCTGGCCTAGATGGCGCCGCACGTCTTCGGCGAGTGTAGGGGTACAAATCTGCCGCCGCCAACATGCGCCAGCCTCTGCCGTTACTGCGTCTTGCATTGATGGCAATCCTTATGTCGAACACCGCGATGAGATAGTAATCGTTGTAGCCGCGTCACTTTGTCGGCGGGTCCGCAATTGCTATCTTCTTTAATCTCATGTAGGCATCATCATACGTATTCAAGCCCAGCCAGTCCGGAAGGCCGATCCCAATGGTGGAGAAGGGGTCTACCGGAACGGCTGCACTGCTGTGGATGTTGTGCAAAATGATGGTGGTATCCGCCGAGGTATGCAAGCCAATCTTCGTTGGCACCGACCCGAACCTATATATAAGGCGGTGGGCAGCGGAGAAATTACGGGATGGAAATGGAATAACTAAGTACTACATGATCAAACTCCATTCTTGACCTGCTCATCGGACAAAATCCGACTACCTCTCAACGTCGGCAACTCTATCGGAGTCAACGTGCAACCATGGCCAGGGAGCGGTGGACTGTTCGAAGGATTGTCCCATAGAAGAACCTTCTCCTCGAGGACGCATGGAAGACCAACAAGCATGGACTTTTCCCAAACCTATTTAAGCAGCGTCTTGAAAAAGTTGGTGCAGGAAGCACCGAGTCTTGCGGCGGTGAGGACATCGGAGCGGCGTGCGATTTCTCCCAGAGGATCGTCGTCCAAGGTCTCCCAGCCCCGACGAGGAGGAGAACCGCCTGGCGAATCCATGGGAGCAGCGACGAGCTGGAACTGGCGAGGAGGAGATAAGAGCATAGTAACCGCAGGGCCTCGTCCCTTCCAACTGTAGATCGTTCCTCAGCGAAGGGGTGAGGCTATTATTTGATACAGCGAGACTAGGCTTTTCGCTTCCATTTGTGGAGGTGTAATGGATCTTGTCAAACTTTGTTAGTAGTTCCTTCTTTATGAATGAGATGAAGCAAAGCTTTTGCCTCCGTTTCAAAAAAAACACGTCAAGAGGAATTTCTTTTATAGTAGAGCCGATAATGGAGTGAAGTCCATGCGTGCAACGCCACAAGCTACAGAGTACTAGTAGTACAACACTTTACATAGAGTACAGAGCCATATTGCACAGTTCCCAATGCCCCGCCAGGCTTTTACGGCTCCTCGGGCTTAATTGGGAGGCGCTAGTTTAAATATGCTACTACTAGCAGATGAGGAAGCTGCAAGGAGGTGCGGCTAGGGCGTAGCACGCCGAGCCACGTGATCTTTGGGAAGGAAAACCCGTTCACGTGGCTAGGCTGTCCAAAGGCACCCAGTTTGGGGCCGCACGTCCGTTTGACTTCAAAACTCAAACTACCGTGTAAAATATTGGCTCGCAGCGAAGTGTAGTACTAGTACTATTTTTTAAAAAAGGCCGCCGTGCGTTCGGCCGGATCGAACCCACAAAGCGAGGTATACACTCCCGCGACCAGTAGTAGTACTCATTGGAGTACAACGCAACCTAGAATCGCCTTTTGTCGCTAGTAGTACGTACGTTGTTCCTTACAAGAAACCCCTAATAATGCAAGAAACCACTAAAAGGCCAAGAAACTACTACCACTTTCATACGTGGCAGACTTAAGATAAGACTACCTTATCAACCATTGTGCATGCTCTTACCAACCAAAATCCTTGAGTGACCTCCTACCTCCGGCCCGTCCACCTAGTCATCCTCGGCCATGGGACGCAGCTACCGCCGCCGGCAGAAGGCAAGGTCAAAACCGCCGGCGGTGCGGAGCCCATGTTGCGGCACCCCGGATGCCAGCTCCGCCCGGTGCTCGCGGCCGCTAGCTAGCCAAGATAGCTCCGTCCAGCTGCTTGTCTACAAGGTTTGCTAGCTAGATTGGCACGGCAGCGCGGCGGCTTGCTCACGCGCCAAGGCTCAAGGCCAGCCATCTCGCTCGGCGAAGGCAGAGGCGGCGGCTTGCTCGCTCGTGAGTCACACTCGGGCCAGCCTGCCAACCCGTGCGGAGGCCATCGCGGCGTCCGTCCCGTCCGGCGGAGCGGCGGCCAACTCACTCATCACCGGCGCCACCGACGAACACGCATCAGTACTGTTTGAAGTAATGTTCAGGAAAAATAATGATTTGAGGGGGAATAACAGGATAGATGGTCAGATGTGGGTCCCTCGTGTCAACGGTCAAACAAAATGTGTTGGTTTAAGCTGCCTCGTCAGCACGGACGTGTGGGCCAACCCAGTCATAAATGGGTTTAAACAAACCTAATCGGTAGGAGGAGTACTAGGTAGTAGTTTTTAGCGTGGATTAAGAAATTTTGGGTATGTTTTTGCTATTTTTTGTACAGTAGATTCTTCCTAGGGCTGGTTGAAAGTGGTAGTTTTTTGTTAAATACTCTACATATTGTAAGTAGTAGTGAAAGTTAAGCTTTGGAAGCCAATAATCAAGGCTAGTTACATAGTGCATATGTGTACATGATTGAAAGTAAATATCAACCATGAGTGACTAATATCTTGATGGAAAACTCGAAACTATGGAATACTAGAAAAAAATACATGGTTGGAAATACTAGCAATGTTCATGTCCATTGCAACGAATCATAATTAGAATAATACTTATTCACAAACTTGGTACAAAACACCCTAATTTTGATATACATATGTATATTATGTTTCAATTATAATATATTCCTTGGGCTGTTTTCGCGAGGTCAAGGAGGGATGTGGTTGGTTTTAAGATACTAATTATGGGTTTTTCTGCAAATTGGTAGACAAGTGGGATGTTGGTGAGAAAAGGCAACAACTAACCTCACAATCGTTAGATGTAGATCTAATGGTCAGAAACGACGGACGGCAGACACACCAGCATCACCAACTTAGTCTTGTGTAGGAGTACTAGCAAGATCTGTGCATTAACGGAACATCAAGATGCATTTTTTTTATAAAAACACTTGTTGTGATTGACCCTTGCGGGAGTAATCCCATGTGTAAAAACTAATGATATCTCGAGAAATATGAGATAAGGTGAAGAGGAGTTGGGTGTGGTGGTGGTTGGTGGTCGGACTGAGCAGAGGCATGGGGATTGACGACGCCGGCAGCGGCCACTAGGCCAGTTTGTTCCAGAGGCTTCTGAGGGAGTCCTGGACTAGGGGGTGTCCGGATAGCCGAACTATCATCACGGCCGGACTCCAAGACTATGAAGATACAAGATTGAAGACTTCGTCCTGTGTCCGGATGGGACTTTCCTTGGCGTGGAAGGCAAGTTTGGCGATGCGGATATGTAGATATCCTACCATTGTAACCGACTCTGTGTAACCCTAACCTATCCGGTGTTTATATAAACTGGAGGGTTTTAGTCCGTAGGACGAACAACAATCATACCATAGGCTAGCTTCTAGGGTTTAGCCTCCTTGATCTCGTGGTAGATCTACTCTTGTACTACCCATATCATCAATATTAATCAAGCAGGATTAGGGTATTACCTCCATCGAGAGGGCCTAAACCTGGGTAAAAACATCGTGTCCCTTGTCTCCTGTTACCATCCGCCTAGACGCACAGTTCGGGACCCCTACCCGAGATCCGCCAGTTTTGACACCGACATTGGTGCTTTCATTGAGAGTTCCTCTGTGTCGTCACCGATAGGCCCGATGGCTCCTTCGATCATCACTAACGACGCGGTCGGGTGAGACTTTTCTCCCGGACAGATCTTCGTGATTCGGCGGCTTTGCATCTGCGGGCCAATTAAGCAGCCATCCGGAGCAGATCGAAGCTACGCCCCGCCATCAGTCAGATTTGAAGTTTGAACTATACGGCCGATGTCCGCGGAGGATTGATCTTCGACGGATTCGAGCCACAGCTGAGCATGCCGCACTGTCTCGATGGTTATGATCTAAATCTGCCGCCGAACAAAGGCCTCGAGGCCGCATCAAAGATCCGCTCCGACCCTTAATCCGGGCGGATTCCCGATCGAGGACGAGTGGTTGGGCGCCGCCTCGGGGCTACGATCTCTGGCGATTGAGCGAACTCCATCCTGTCGCTGCGAAGACCTTGACTCTGTGGTGCGGACTCCTCTCCGGACTCAAACCCTCCAGCCCCTAATCGAATCCGATTGGGCGCTGTCATGGAGTTCACTGCGCGGACATCTTTCAGCACTCGCCTTTGGCGACATCCTAAATTCACTAAAGTCTCTCTCTTTATCCGGAGAGCCCAGGCCGGACTACGGACAGGAAGGTTGGGATACGGACGACGAAGAAATTCAACGCCCACCCACCACCCACTTTGTAGCCACTGTCGATGATTTAACCGACATGCTCGACTTCGACTCCGAAGACATCGACGGTATGGACGACGATGCCGGAGACGACCACGACCCAGCGCCTATAGGGCACTAGAAGGCCACCTCGTCATACGACATATACATGGTGGACATCCCAAAAGATGGGAACGACGATGGAACAACGGAGGATGACCCCTCCAAGAAGCAACCGAAGCGCCGACGTCAGCGGCGCCGCTCTAAATCCCGCCACAGCAAAAACGGTGATTCCGGCACGGTTGATAATAACACCCCGGACTGTGCCGAAGACAACCCCCTCCAGCAGGAATCAGCGCAGGAGGAGGGAGAAGCAAGTCCGCACGACGACGGTCTGCGTAAAGAGAGGTAGAGGACGATAATTATCGCCTCCCTCCGAAGATGAGGCAAGCCTCGGCGACGAAGAATTTGTCGTGCACGAGGATCCCGCCGAACAGGGGCGTTTCAAACGCAGGCTTATGGCCAAGGCAAGCAGCCTCAAGAAAAGCAGCAACAGCTTAGAGCTGACCAAGACCTGCTAGGCGACGGATGGATGAAGTCCTTGCAGCCAAGAGTATGAACTCGAGCGCCTCCAAAAGCTACCCCAAACGCAGGCCGTTGCCTCGATCAGAGGAGGAAGCACCCAAGTCACCAGCGCACGACATGGCAGACCGCCACCCCGTGGCCGCGACAGAGAAGCCTCTCAGCCCTCCGCTCAAGCCACACCCCGACGCCACTCAAAAAGTACCAAGGCACGGGAAAACGCGCCGGACTTGCGAGATATATTGGAGGATAAGGCAAAACATTAAAGATCGATCTACGGATCGCGTGGGCGCCCCACGACACGTGATGATAACCGTCACGCGGATACAACAAACCGGCGGGCGAACACGAGAGACAAAGCTCATATGAGCTACGCCGTGATATATTATCTGAGGCGCCAGACACCCACTATGCTTCATAGATGAAGTAATGGATCATCAAATCTCGAGGGTTTCAAACCCGTAAAACATTGAATCATATGATGGTACCACAGATCCTGCGGTCGGATCGAGGACTATCTCCTCCATATCCACATGGCCCACGGTGATGATCTACATGCCATCAAATACCTCCCACTCAAGCTTAAAGGACCAGCTCGGCATTGGCTCAATAGCTTGCCGCGAGAATCAATTGGTTGTTGGGAGGACACGAAGCCGCATTCCTTGATAACTTCCGGGGCACATATGTGCTACCACCAGACGCTGATGACCTTAGCCATATAATTCAGCAGCTAGAAGAATCGGCCAGACAATTCTGGACACGGTTCCTAACAAAGAAAAATCAAATCGTCGACTGTCCGGATGCAGAGGCCCTTGCAGCCTTCAAACGAGTGGCTTGCCCGGCACCTAGGACAGGAAAAGCCGAAATCCATGGCAGCCCTCACAACACTCATGACCCGCTTTTGTGCGGGAGAGGACAGCTGGCTAGCTCGAAGCAACAACTTGACCAAAAACCCTGGCAGTTCGGATACCAAGGACAGCAATGGCAGGTCACGTCGCAACAAGAACAAGCGCCGCATTAACGGCGATAATGCTGAAGATACGGCAGTCAATGCCGGATTCAGAGGCTCTAAACCCGGTCAGCGGAAAAAGCCATTCAAAAGAAATACCGGGGCCGCCCAACTTGGACCAAATACTCGATCGCTTGTGCGGATACATGGCACCCGAAAAACCAGCCAATCACACCAACAGGATTGTTGGGTGTTCAAGCTAGCGAGCAAGTTAAGTGCGAACTCAATGACAAGGGCTGCATAGAGATGACAAGGAAGAGCCCGACCGCCGAACAATAGAGGACAGAAGGGTTTTCCCACACAAGTGCGGATGGTGAACATGATATACGCAACCCATATACCCAAAAGGGAGCGGAAGCGTGCACTAAGGGACGTATATGCGATGGAGCCAGTCGCCCCGAAGTTCAACCCATGGTCTTCCTGCCCGATCACCTTCGATCGAAGGGACCACCCCACTAGCATCCGTCACGGCGGTTTTGCCGCTTTGGTTCTTGACCCAATTATTGACGGATTTCACCTCACCAGAGTCCTGATGGACGGCGGTAGCAGCCTGAACCTGCTTTATCAGGATACGGTGCACAAAATGGGCATAGAACCCTCAAGGATTAAACCTACAAAGACGACCTTTAAAGGCGTCATACCAGGTGTAGAGGCCAATTGTACAGGCTCAGTTACACTCGAAGTGGTCTTCGGATCCCCGGATAACTTCCAAAGCAAAGAGTTAATCTTTGACATCGTCCCGTTCCGCAGCGACTATCATGCACTGCTCGGACGAACCGCATTTGCAAAGTTCAATGCGGTGCCGCACTACGCATACCTCAAGCTCAAGATGCCAGGCCCTCGAGAAGTAATCACGGTCAATGGAAACACCGAACGCTCTCTCCGAACGGAGGAGCACACGGCGGCCCTCGCGGCGGAGGTGCAAAGCAGCCTCTCACAGCAATTCTTGAGTCCGGCCACTAAGCGTCCGGACACTGCCAAGCGCGCCCAGAGTAACCTACAACAAGACCGCTGCACGATTCAAGCACGCCAGAGTAATCCGCCCCAACCCCAGCCCTCGCGAAATGCGAAGCGATTACTACGCGTACATAACTACGCCCGAGATACCATGGGCATAAGGGAGGGGCATGACCACGGCATGCCGCACGCGGCTCAACCGCACCAGGGGCTCCCGATTGTGTCATTCTTTTTCCTTTTTCTTTTTTCTTATTTTTTCCTTACTTTCAGGACTCCCTTTTCCAGAAGTACTGTCCGACACTAGAATCGCCGAACTCACGATGCAACAGCCAGGGAAGCAGAGAGCTACGTCGAGTGTTCAGGTGGTCTCTATTACGAGCATTATACCTGTTTTACATACCATCCCGCAGCTTACCCCTGGAGGGGGACATGTTAGATAGTACCATCCCTTGCTTATCGCACTATTTGTATCGTTCTGCTTTCATTGCAGTACCTTTTTGAATAACCAATATATAGCTCTTGCCTATTATTGCATTTCTTTCCTATTTTATATGTTCATTTCATGACATGTTGCACCCGTACACTTTGGTACGGCCAATACACCAGGGGCTTAAGTACCCCATAATTATGGTGTGATAAGTCCGAAAACTTTCACAAGTGCGGCACCCCGAACTTATAGCATTATATGCATCGGCTCCGAATCATGTCTTGGGTCAATAGTTGGGTTTGCCCGGCTCCCGTGTTTTGGTACCTTACGTTCCATTATATCGGCTAAGGTAGCACCGGGAGAACCACTGCGATTGTGCCCCAGTTGAGCTGGGTTGAGCACCTCAGTGGAGAAAGCTAAAACTGACCATCATGATAGGGCGAGAGCTGGTCGCTGTTCGAGAGGTCTTTTCGGGTCCCTAAAGACTTATGCCGCTTAGAGCGAGGAACCGGAATTGTCCGGCCAAGGCGTGGATAGCGCCTCGAACTCGGTCTTCGAATACTAGGGCTTCACTTGAAATTTAAAATTATAGAATTCTATGGCTAAGTGAGAGTGTTCAAGCATTATAAGTCCGGTTGCCTTGTTCGTTATGCTGAGCGCCTCCTAGATGGACCTGGGAATGGGAACAAGAGTGCTCAAGTTTATCCCGAACACCCCAAAGACTGTGGCATGGGGGCTGAAGCCAACGACTTGCCATCTCTCAAATTTGATAAACGGCCGCACATAAGGTAATATTTGAAATTAACAAACGTTGCTTAGCGATATGAACAAGTTTTCAGCATGCAGTGATAACAAATGCGAGTCTATTCAAAATTACATCTTTGGAGCACTCATCCGCTATTCGGCGGGCACCCTTCAGGAGGCCCTCATAGTACATTTCGGGCGTGCGATGCTCCTTGCCCTTCGGTGGCCTGTCCGTCACAAGCTTCTCCGCATCCAGCTTGCCCCAGTGCACTTTAGCACGGGCAAGGGCCCGACGGGCACCTTCATTGCAGACAGAGCGCTTGACGACTTCAATCCGCGGACAGTCGTCCACCAGCCGCTGCACTAAGCCGAAGTAGCTCCCAGGCATGGCTTCCAATGGCCACAGCCGAACTATAAGGCCCTTCATGGCCTGTTCGGCGACCTCCCGACCAGCTGCTTGGTTGGTTGGTCGCCAGGCACTGGGACGCTCGGCATCGACATCTTGAGACCAGAACACCTTCTCCGCCGAGAGCCCTCCTTGGCGCGGTAGAATGCGGCAGCATCTGATACACTACGAGGCAGATCTGCGAATGCTCCTGGAGAGCTCCGAATCCTGGTAAGTAATATGTAATTCACTTTCACATTCTTGCTCTGCATAAAGAATGCCTTACCCGCCGCGATCTTATTTATTGCCTCAATCTCCTGGAGGGCTTTTTGGGCCTCGGCCTTAGCATCTTTGGCACTCTCAAGAGCCGAAGCAAGCTCGGACTCTCGGGTCTTTGAGTCACGCTCCAAACCCTCGTGTTTTTCCACGAGAGCCTAGAGCTCTTGCCGTACCTCTGCCAGCTGCGCCTCCCCCTTCTCTCGCTCGGTGCGCTCCGCGGCCGCTTTGTTTTAGGCCACGGACACCGCTTCCTTCAGGGTCGCCACCTCGTTTGTGACCCCTGCAGTACCCATGTTATTCCTGTTATTTTTTGCAACCGAAACCTTTCTATAAGGTATTTCTTTAATAAGGTATTACTTACCTTCCTTGTCCTCGAGATGCTTCTTGGCAAGGCCGAGCTCGTTCTCGGACCGCCGAGGCTCGCTTCAATGCATTGACCTCCATGATCAAGTGAGACAGAGGTCGCAGCGCAGCCTGCATTCCCATATTGACATACTTATGTTAGACTCCTGCGTATATCTTTTTAGATCCTTAGTCCGGCTTTTCTTTCCGAACACCGAACTAAGCATCAGGGGATACTATCTATGCGGTAATATTTTTACATATTCTAAACTTACCTCAAAGCTTCAGTCAGCCCGCTCTTAAGCGCCTCCAGTAAGCTATCCGGTGCCTCCGGTTGGACGGAAGACACCGGCGTCTTACCCTTCTTACGAAGGGACCGCTTGCCGGACTCCGGAACCGCTGAAGGTTTTGGCATGGAGTCCGGACGAGGGTCGGGCTTAGAGCCCCTGGGGGTCTCGCCCCCCACGCGCCTGGAGTCCGGGAGGTTGCCTTGCGGCGCCTCCTGCGCCACCTCCTCTTGACCAGGCCCCCCTTGGGGCACCACCTCGGCATCGACCGCAGTGTGAGGCGATGAGGCGGCCGGAAGTGAAGTAATCTCCATTTCCGATGAACCCAGGGACCCGCTCGACGAAGCGGCAAACTCGCCCTTGGGCGGGCTGCATGATTGTTCGGCATTAGAGAACACAATGCAATAAAAAAGCCATGGGTATCCGGACACTTACGATCTCGCCAGGGGCTTGGCCCTAGTTGGCCAATCCTCCTCGTCGTTGTCGACGTTGGTGGAGAAGTCCGGAGGAAGGGTTCTTCCCTTCTTGGACCCTCCGGCCTCCCCAGTTGGGGCGGCCTTCCTTTTCCTCTCCTCCCCCGCTGGGGGAGAGGCTTCTTTTTCCTCCTCCTCATTCTCAGGAGAAGATTCTGCTTCAGAATCTGACAACACCAGGCGTCGGGAGCTCCTTCGAGTTCCCGTTGCCTCCTTCTTGGCCTTCTTCTCCGGCACCACATGAGGTACCGGAGCCAGCAGCCCCGTCAATCGGGCGTCCGCTGGGTCTTCTGGCAAAGGAGCCGGACAGTTAACCTGTCCGGACGTCTTCAGCCAGTCCTGTTAAAGGTTAGGGAGTTTTAGATCCCGCATAGAGTCAAACTATGAAAAAAGAGTCCCATAAAGGGTAAAATAACTCACCTCGCTGGCTTGACGTTGCGAGCTGAATCCGCGATCTTGATGGCGGATGTGGGAGCCTCGGCGCCTTGAACAGGACCTTCCGTGCTTCTTCGTACATAGTGTCGAAGAGCCTTGTCGAGATGGGTCTTTGTGCCGGATCGAACTCCCACAATTTGAAGGCCCGTTGTTGGCGGGGAGAATCGGCGGATGAGCATCACCGGATTACGTTGACAAGCCCGAGATTCTTGTCCACCAGGTTTGAGACGCATGTTTGAGTCCGGATAGCTCGTCGAATTCCCCCACGTCAGCCCGTCTCTTTCCATGGCGAGAGCCGTGTGGGGAAGCCAGATCTGAATTGGGGCCGCCGCCCATTTGGAGTCGCGGCTCGGTGATATAGAACCACCCGATTGCCACCCTTTATTGTCTCCACGAAGGAGCCCTCGAGCCATAGGACTTTGGCCATCTTGCCAACCATGGCGCCTCCGCACTCCGCTTCTACGGCCGCCCACTACCTTGCCCGACATTGAAGATCTTCAGCCATAAGCGAAGTGGGGCTGGATGCAGAGGAAGGCCTCGCACACGATGATGAACGCCGAGATGTTGAGGATGAAATTCGGGGCCAGGTCGTGGAAGTCCAGGCCGTAGTAAACATGAGCCCCCGAACAAATGGGTGAAGTGGAAAACCTAGTCCGCGAAGGAAGTGGGGGAGAAACACCACCCTCTCATGGGGCCAGGGGTTGGAATGAGCTGCCCGCATCGGGCAGCCTGTCTTGTGATGTTGCTGGACAAGTATCCGGCCTCCCGCAGCTTTGTGATGTGCCCCTCCGTGACGGAGGAGGCCATCCACCTGCCTCCCGCTCCGGACATAATTGGAGAAGGTTGAGGTGGGGTGTGCGGACTTGGGCGCTGGAGCTCGAGTGCGCGAAAATGGATGAGCAAAGGAGGAAGAAGGCGTAGGTGAAAAGGTGGATCCTTATCCCCTTATATGGATGGACGAAGCTATGTGTCCCCCACCAGCCTGGTAAAACTCGCTTATCTCCCAAGCGCCGTAATTAATGGCGCGGATGGGTTACCCACGTCCGTATTGATGAGAATCCCGGAATAAGGGGGCACGATCTATGCTTTGATAAGACGTGCCAAGGAAACCGCCTCGCTAAACGCGCTGAGGTGGAACGGTAAAAAATGATTCATGTGAAGGCCTGGCCGTGGTGTGATGTCACGCCGCGGAATACATCAGCAGATCTATGCAAACGTTATTCTCTCTATGGTGGTATGTGGAACTTGTTTTGCGAGCGGACACATCCTTTGTTCAAAACCTTCTATGAAGTATTCGGAGGAGGAACCCGCTTGCAATGCCGAAGAAAATATGCGCGCCGGACTCGCGTCATTGAAGCCTGGTTAGGGGCTCTTGAGGAGTCTGGACTAGGGGGTGTCTGGATAGCCGAACTATCATCACGGCTGGACTCCAAGACTATGAAGATACAAGATTGAAGACTTCGTCCCGTGTCCGGATGGGACTTTCCTTGGCGTGGAAGGCAAGCTTGGTGATACGGATATGTAGATCTCCTACCATTGTAACCGAATCTGTGTAACCCTAACCTATCCATTGTGTATATAAACTGGAGGGTTTTAGTCCGTAGGACGAACAACAATCATACCATAGGCTAGCTTCTAGGGTTTAGCCTCCTTGATCTCGTGGTAGATCTACTCTTGTACTACCCATATCATCAATATTAATCAAGAAGGAGTAGGGTATTACCTCTATCGAGAGGGCCCGAACCTGGGTAAAAACATCGTGTCCCTTGTCTCCTATTACCATCCGCCTAGACGCACAGTTCGGGACCCCCTACCCGAGATCCGCCGGTTTTGACACCGACAGCTTCCTTTCTTAATTGCTCAACAATGAGGTTTGTTGGAGATAAGGATGAACGAGGGAAGGCCTTGTCTGCAAATGTGGAGAGGGGTGCGGGTATCTTTTAGTTTAATTTCATTCCGTCAGATATAGATCAGACGGTCTATATTGCAAGATGGCACACGTACCATCATCACCAACTCGGTTTTTTATAAAAGTAGAAATATAAGTATGGAGATACAAACGTATTATCGATACTTGCTTCCGTAAACTAGCATCTACATTATATTCAATGCCTCGGCATGTGGGGCCTTAGCACAATGACTTCTCGACTGTGTAAAACAAAGATTTTCCCGTCGCCGACAAGGAGGGGGTGACGGTGGCGCGCTTTTTGGCTAGCTCTAGTCCTAGTAGTCATACTAGGTGGTCTAAGCACGTGTATATTTATTCTTTTTCACGTCTCGTGTTCGCCGTACTGCCACCACTATTGATGAGTAGACGGTAAGTTATTCATTGTTGAGCGTGTTTCCGAGAGAGAGAGAGAGAGACAGTGTGCGTGTGCAATATGTTAGTGACTGAGGCAATGATAATAGATTCTTTTTGTCTATGTGTGTGGAGGATAGAGAGAGACATGTACATGGGGCTTTGTGTTGTGTAACGTGGAGACACATATACATATTAGAGAGTGAGTGTGTGAGATACACATGCGGACATGGGGAGAGATGAGGATCCAGATAAATGGGTGTTTGTGCGTGTCTGTGTGTGTTTGTGCACGCGTTTGTGTGTGACAGGGAGAGAATATATGTGGAGTAGAGAGACCACTAATGATGTAAACCTAGTATAAGGGAAGGGGGAATGGTGTGACATGTGTAGTAGCGAGATAGCATGGGTGCGGGCGGGGGGAGCAGACTATTTGGAAGAGACATCGAGTGTGTGTGTGGGAGAGGGGTGTGAGAGCGAGAGAAAGAGAGAGAGCTAGAGACGAGAGAGAGAGAGAGAGAGAGAGAGAGAGAGAGAGAGAGAGAGAGAGAGAGAGAGAGAGAGAGAGAGAGGGGCGAGAGAGGGGTCGTTTGTGTCCATAAATGGCGTATAGATAGGGAGACAATGTTGATGTTGTCCGAAATTGGCCTATGAGCGGAGACGCAGGGAAGCGAGTCATCGTGTGTCGATAGGGACTTCATGAGATATCTAGAATAGATGGTGTAGAGAAAATGTGCTAAATCGAGAATGATTATACATTAGGGAGCTATGCAAAGAGTCACGACATATATGTATACAGGGAAGGAGCTGGGCGGGTCCGCATGTGGGAGAGATAGAAAGAGGAGAGTGGTGCACAAGGAGACAAAGTGTGCTTGTTTGCAGTGGGGGTGGTGTGTGAGTTGAGTCTTGCGAGAACCACATAACTAGGGAGATAGACGTTTGGGGCGACGTTTTGTGTGTATGGGAAATATACACTCTACAGTGCGTGTGCTTGGGTAAGAGAGATAGCGGGAGACCTAGAGAGTGAGGAAGAGATGTGTGCATGCCGGGAGACAAAGTGATAGAGACCTATGTTGGGGTCCGGACTTTACAAGAGAGAGGGTGTTAATGTGCTCGTGTGTTGGTGTGCAGGGAGAGAACGACTTCTCTATGTGTGTGTGTGTGTGTGTGTGTGTGTGTGTGGTGGTTGGGGGGTGACTTCAGATAAAGAGTGAGGTGTCTATATTTGAGGGACTTTAGCGTAATTGAGATATTGTGCACTCATGGTTGATCAATTTGTTTCACAGTTTGTACTATGAGATAATGATACTTTTGAACATGCATGATATACCTTGATGTACAAGAATTACAAACCTAAGATTGGAATTTTTGAATTCGACTCCATCATTAGCTTTTGTAATTCATTTAAACGGAGGTACATTTTTTAAGCCGGAATTTCGTGATTTCAAATTCATATATCAAACCTAGAGATATACACATACGGGCATGTTCAAACTTTATAATCATTCACTTTATTCATACACATACACATTTTTGCTTTTGTCATCATATTTAGGATAAACACATTTGGAAATTCATTTGAATTGGACCGTATGATGGTATTTGCTTGTAGTAGCTCAATGATCCATATTTGAATTGAATGGACAATCTAAGTTTCGAGTTGGAGACATTGATTTTCAAAACTTGTACATTTTTTGCGTGCAAAACAAACAAATTGTCGGCCATGATATCATAGTCGGCCGTACGAGAGCAGAATACTTATAATTTTAGGCGCCAAAAGCTTTCAAACTTCCCGCTCACATCGAAATATCACGCGCCCGAAAGTTTAGCCCTGCGATATTCCTATTTTACCCCTGCCACATGAACGGAAAAGGGCTGCTTTGGCAACTCCATTGTTTTCCCTCTTTGCCCCAACATTCTTCCCAGAGCCCTCCCTTCCCTCCCGACCCCCAACCACGGCAAGCCGCGAATCTAGTCCTCCGCCGCAGCGGTGGACCTCACACCTGCCGGATCTACCTTCCGCACCTTGGAACCCCAACCGCCAACTCACCACTTCACGGAGCCACTTCAGCGATCGGCTTGTCCACCGCTCAGATCTCCTTGACCGCCATCATGGTCCACCGCACCGGATCTGCTTAACCGGCGCCCTCGTCCACCACAGCGTAGGCCCTTCATCGACTCCTAGTCCGCCCCTTCGCTGGCCCTTCATACAAGCCCTCGTCCTCGCAACAGATCCGCCTCACCGAAAGCATCAGACAACGCGCCCGCCAAGCCTTCGTCCACTACACGGACCCGCTCCACGGACGCCATATTCAACTCCACCGCCCTGCTTTACCGGCGCCGCAGCCTCATCAGGTTATTTCGACTTGTACTCCTTTGGTTTTCTCTTTATCGCAACTGTTCACTTACCACAGATGAGCTTTCTTGTATGTCGACAGCGCCATAACCGTAGCACGGAGCCGCTTCAGCGACGGCGACATACCGCCCAAACACAACCGCAACACGAGCACCATCGACGATCCTTAGCTATCAAGTATGACAACGATACCCATACGCCGCCGAGAATCAGGTACTATCATCCAACGGCCGGCGCCTATGTTCACTTTCCTAGCATAAGCACCGCACCTTTGAATTTCTTCAGGGCATCATTCAGTTTTTCATGAGACGCGTTATTCGCTTGCACTGTAGGGCCATACTTGGCGGTGAACATGTTACATGTGCTAAATTACATACCGGTGCACATATAGTTAATATGCTTTAGTTTTGTTACGATGCCACCTGTTGGTTCCATCGGACTGGTTAATATTCTCTATGCTTAATTACACATCAGCAAACTAGCATGTGGTTCCGCTGCTTTTGTTCGTTTTACCCTACATTTTCGATGCTAGCTATTACATCACTGCTCCGAGCCTCTGTTCATTACTTGCTTGTGTGTTCTTGATCTTCCCAAGTTGCATGACTAATTTGATGCTTCTATTAATTATGGAGCTGCCAACCCCATCAAGCAAAATATTTGTTCTTTTGGGGCCGGCACCTCGAACAAGCATAAAAATAGAGGGAAGCAGATATATTGTCGTGTATGCACACACCCTTCTTTCATTAGTTTAGATGAACCATTGATGATCAATTCGGACCAGTGCATGCGATTAAAATTAATTTTACCTAAATAGATGGTGCAGAATAAACTACAACAACTAGATTTGCAACCACGGGATGCTGACGATATTTTCAAAGAACATTGCAACAGCAGCTAGGCTTCACAGGAACATATGGTAAGCCAATGTGTTTTAGTACATGTGAAATGTAATGCGAGTGAGATGCTTTCTTGGCTTGTGCCCTCAACATGTAATCCTACCGAATTACAAATAGTTCAGTTGTCTACTTTGCTGTATTGCTTGGTTCGAATGCTTGTTTGTTGTTACGCTATACCTGAGTTGGCCAACATGTCAGCAGTGCCTGCTGTACTATCGTAAATAAATGCATGCCTATTTCATTTCAGTCCTTAACTTTTCCTCTCAACTTCATCAAAAGACTGTCTTCGTAGTTTATATGAGGCCACACTATTAAGTGCTTTCTCAGATTATTTCAACTGCTTAGATGCCTTGGCAACTTAAATATAGCGGTTGTACACTCCCTTTCAACTAGGGATGTCAACTGGGTCCCGTTTAATCCCGATTAAAGTCCACTAGTGGTATGATAGTTCAGAAGAGTTTTTGTTTTTTGAGGAAAATGAACTAGGGAGGTAGCAAAAACTAACTAGATGGGACTGGCGGATGTCGTTTATTTGCCACTTACATCCCTAGTTACATATTACCATTTTAATTTCTTTTCGGCTGATGCTGCTTCGAACCATTCAAATATAGTTTGCCATGCTCGGCAATAATTCGTCCGTCGTTTACCATGTAAGCTTACTTCCTGGATCATACGATAACTATCTCTCACTTATGTCCAGCGGAAACCTTTCAGGATGCCGTTCACACTAGGACACAATGTACAACCCAAGAATCTATTTGTGGAAGCAGTGCGCCATCCATGTTACTAGATGGTAGAAGTTCAGAGGCAACACTGCCGGAGAGCAGTCTGAGCACATATATTATAGTGCTTGAGGCTCTACTAGAGGCAGAAAGAGATGGTGTGGCTGCCATGAATGGTAATATTTATCTTGAGGGTGGAAATTACGGAATTAGCGGCACGCATTATGCAAGCAACCCAAGAATTGGAGGAAGTAAGAATGTTGCATTTGAAGACGGAGGAGGTCCTGCTGTTTCTGCTATCTGAAGCCCAAGGTAATCCCGGTTCTTCTTTAGATACCAGTTGAAATTGTTATTATATTATTGTACTTGCATGTTGTGTCATGTCTCTGAATGGATTATGTTGCAAGACCCCCTATGTTGTCCGGAATTCCATGTTGTCCATGTGTTGTAATGATCCGAATTTTTTAGGCGAGGTAATCCTCAGTAATTGTATGATTGACATAAGGTGAACTGTTTTTTGTGTGAGCATATTGTATTGGATGAAATAACTGTTTGAATCAGAGTGTATCCAACCCATTGAATTCAAAGATCACGGCATTTCTAAATCATAATCATATATAAAGGTGGAATAAATCTTTGTTGTGGTGTTGAAGAAATAAATAACAAAAAGTATAATTATCTGTGAATATTCGTAATCGAATACAAATTGGATTTGAATTTAGTTTGCCAGGTCCCAGGGCAAACGTGAATGCTAATTCTCCCAAGTTTTGAACGAAGCAGCTAAACACCCACTATAATTTGTGGGCTGCCCGAAGCAAGTGTTTGCGAGATGGAAATTACTGTCTACCCTTGACACTGAGTACATCCTTATCGACCGGATTTACACTGCTGTCGATAGGGGTAGACTAGTAACTTCAATCAGACGTGACACGACGGCCTCTGAGCCCATTCAGACACGGTGGGCACCAAACATGGGTGGCAAAACACATTTGATTCAAGCTCGTCCGAAAGACATGTGTCTCTTCCTCCATTTCCCTATTCATACACGGTGGGCGGCAAAACAAACTCTCCTCGTCCGAAATCGATATAGGCTAATATTTTAAATAGGGGCAGATGTGTAACTTCCATCAGACGTGACACAACCGCCCTACCTGTCAGCCCCGTTCATACACCGTGGGCGCCAACCGTGGGAGGCAAAACACCCTCTCCTCGCCTGAAATAGTTACCGGCAAATATTTGGGAGATGCGAGATTACCGTCCTATCCCCAACCGACGCGATGTCCGAAATTTTAAACGGGGGATAAGTTCGTAACTTTCCCCCATTTCAGAGAAGCGCGTCCCAAAGTTTGAGATCCCCTGTTGGAAATATGCCCTAGAGGCAATAATAAATTAGTTATTATTATATTTCCTTGTTCATGATAATCGTTTATTATCCATGCTATAATTGTATTGACAGGAAACTCAGATACATGTGTGGATACATAGACAACACCATGTCCCTAGTAAGCCTCTAGTTGACTAGCTCGTTGATCAATAGATGGTTACGGTTTCCTGACCATGGACATTGGATGTCGTTGATAACGGGATCACATCATTAGTAGAATGATGTGATGGACAAGACCCAATACTAAGCCTAGCACAAAGATCGTAGTTCGTATGCTAAAGCTTTTCTAATGTCAAGTATCTTTTCCTTAGACCATGAGATTGTGCAACTCCTGGATACCATAGGAATGCTTTGGGTGTACCAAACGTCACAACGTAACTGGGTGGCTATAAAGGTGCATTACAGGTATCTCCGAAAGTGTCTGTTGGGTTGGCACGAATCGAGACTGGGATTTGTCACTCCGGTTGACGGAGAGGTATCTCTGGGCCCACTCGGTAGGACATCATCATAATGTGCACAATGTGACCAAGGGGTTGATCACGGGATGATGTGTTACGGAACGAGTAAAGAGACTTGCCGGTAACGAGATTGAACAAGGTATCGGGATACCGACGATCGAATCTCGGGCAAGTACAATACCGCTAGACAAAGGGAATTGTATACGGGATCGATTGAGTCCTTGACATCGTGGTTCATCCGATGAGATCATCGTGGAATATGTGGGAGCCAACATGGGTATCCAGATCCCGTTGTTGGTTATTGACCGGAGAACGTCTCGGTCATGTCTGCATGGTTCCCGAACCCGTAGGGTCTATACACTTAAGGTTCAATGACGCTAGGGTTATAAAGGAAGTTTGTATGTGGTTACCGAATGTTGTTGAGTCCGGATGAGATCCCGGACGTCATGAGGAGTTCGGAATGGTCTGAAGGTAAAGATTTATATATGGAAAGTTGTTGTTCGGGTTAGGAAAAAGTTCGGGTTTTTCGGTATTGTACCAGGAAGCTTCGGAAGGTTCGGAGGATTCGGAGGGTCCGGAGGTCCGGAAATTGTTCCACCATGTCCAATACAGTAGCATGGGCTGTGGGGGCGCCCTAGCCTTAATGGGCCAGGGGCACCAGCCCCCCCAAAGGCCCATGCGCATGGGAAGGGAAAACCCTAAAGGGGGAGGCCTCCACTTGACTTGGGAGGCACTCCTCCCCCCTTTGGCCGCACCCCTTGGGGGTGGGAAACCCTAAAGGGGGCGCAGCCCCCCCTTCCCCCTATATATAGTTGAGGTTTGGGGCTGCCATACACATGAGAACTTCTCCTCTTGGTGCAGCCCTGCCTCTCCTCCTCCTCCTCCTCTCCCTTGGTGCTTGGCGAAGCCCTGCGGGATTGCCACGCTCCTCCACCACCACCACGCCGTTGTGTTGCTGCTAGATGGAGTCTTCCTCAACCTCTTCCTCTCTCCTTGCTGGATCAAGGCGTGGGAGATGTCACCGGGCTGTACGTGTGTTGAATGCGGAGGTGCCGTCCGTTCGGCACTAGGATCTCCGGTGATTTGAATCACGACGAGTACGACTCCATCAACCCCGTTCACATGAACGCTTCCGCTTAGCGATCTACAAGGGTATGTAGATGCACTCTCCTTCCCCTTGTTGCTAGTTTCTCCATAGATAGATCTTGGTGACACGTAGGAAAATTTTGAATTTCTGCTACGTTCCCCAACACCCCCTCCCCTCCATTTCCCCATTCATACACCGTCGGCGGCACGACAACCTCCGCACTGCCGCCAGCCTCCTCCGTCCGCCACCCCATCCTCCACCTTGCCGGAGCCGCTACCCCTACCCCGCCGTCCACTGCAAGAGATGGACGTCTCTCATCCACGGCGCTGTACCAGGATCCTTTCATCGCCTCCTCTCGCTTCATCGGCACCGTCGTCGACCTTGCCGTTGCCGCTCCTACGACCGCCTCGTCCACGGCAACAGGATATATCCCCCGACCTGGCCGTCTGTCGTCTAAAGTCTTCTTTCCCGCCGCCGACAGCCATCGCACCTGCAACACCCTCAACGTATCAGCATAGGCCTACACGGCGTCGCAAGAGAGGTGGTACTCTTCCATATGTGCTTAAGTTATTGATCTCACCCGGAAAATAGATTGTAATTTATTTACTATACTTTTCTTGTCCGTACCAAATCATAGTGGCTAGTTGAAAGCAAACATTGGTTGCGAAGTAGCTTTGTCCGGTTTGCACCTTCAGATCCGCCATGGCACGGGCACTATACTTGTAAAGCTTATGGTTTCCCCCCTTTATATTCACTACCATCATCGTAGGTGCTTCGTGTCGTGCTAGCACTGCTCGTCAAGACCTCAACCCAAAGCTTACGTGTTGAAATACGAATCTGATATGATGCTCATATCACTAAAACAGAGAACATTTAATTGGTCACCTAATGTCCCTATATTCGTTTCAAAAAGCATGTGCGCCACCCACTGGTCCAGCTAGTTTCACTTTCCTGTTTTTTCTCTTGATGCTTAGGGTTTTCCCCTTTTATCTACTCTACTATGATCTGCGTAGGTGCTTTCTATCGTACTGGCATTACTCCAGCCTTCAAGCTAAACAACACAACACTCAGAATTCGAAAGCTTAGTTGTTCAAATATGATTGTGATATTATACTGATATTAGTTAACCGACACATTTAATTGGTTAGCTAAAGGTCCCACTTGAGTTTCCAAATGCATGTCGCGACATATAGAGAGACAGCATAATTGCATTTCTTTGTCACTTGTTGACCGTACTTTCTTTTCCATACCAAATCTTAGTTGTTATTTCAAAGCAAACATCGGTTCCTAACTACCCTTTGCGCGGTTTGCAGCTTCAGATCTGCCATCCCACTGCCGCGGTCAACACTGTACTCATCATGCTTATGTTTTCCCCATTTTATGATGACCACAATAAGCCTACGTGGTTCGTGTCGTAATAACACTGCTCCACCCATCGAGCTAAACAAGCTTAGTTGTAAAAATTCATATATGATATTATTGCTGATATTAGTAAAACTGAGAGATGTTTAATTGGTGAGCTAAATGTTCCTACTTTAGTTTCGAAATGCATGTGAGCCACATATGGAGAGACCGAAAAGAATAGTATTTCTCTGTGCGCTCTGGTTCATCATGGGTGGCCAACCGACATTGTATTGAAAGACTTGTAATATCTTCAATCTGCTTGCTCTTCTGCTCTTCTTTAAGATGATACTCTTCTCTTGCGATCGACTGGTCAGGTCGAGTTGTTCTCCCTTAGTATATTTTGAATCTTTCAGGTCAGGTCGACTTGTTCTTCTTTACTATATGTTGAAGCTATCATCTGCGAAGTGTCATCACTTATGGAGCTCTCATATTTTGAGTAGTAGGCCACATTATATTAATGCACACAACAAATTACAGCATGCATGGCATCTTTTAAAAGAATTACAGAGATAGCACAAAGGGGTTTACTGGGGAGGCGTTATTCGATTAGAATCACTACGCATTACAAAGAAAATCTCACTTGTTTTTATGTTTTCATGCATGTCAGATATTGAACATTATCAAAATGAATATGAGAATGGGCGCACAAGAGGAATATTGCGGAACGATCCACTGGCTAACAAACTTGGCATGGTGGAGGATGGCCTATCTTATTCACCCATCAAGGTGCTTGCTCTAGCTTTGCAAAGTCGTATTGGTCGCACATATTTTGCATCTGACCTCTTGCATTACTTCTACTTTGTTACACCATCTGCTTAGTTTAAGCATCATATATGATTATATGCCATACCTATCCATTTTACGTACCTATTCCATGTGTCGTCACACTATCTTTTTCCATCAAATGTTGTTCTTTCATAATAGATGTCCAAAAGGAAGAGGGTGAGTGCAGATCCTCAAGGAGTACAAACTATTTATTTGGAAAAGGTAGTGATACCTGTTAAATCAGATAGATCAGCAGCCACAGAGAACACATGCCCAACTGTACCACACTTTACCCCTACTCCAGTGGCCAAACCCCTATTAGAACTGCTGGGAGCCCAGCGTCAGGTACTGTCTATGATATCAATTCAAAATTTGAACTCCTAAATTTCTGCTTGTGCCTTACCTTCTCTCTTGTATGAAAACTAATTTCAGATGAATCTCCTTGCTCAAAGGATCATACGATCTCAAAACAATAATTGGCTCTGCATTTCTCTCATCAGTACCTCTCTGCCTTTTGCCTTGTAACGCTGTACTTAATTAATTGCTATTTGATTATGTATCATCGACCGCTTTTGAGCTTCATTATCCTCTGTTTCTTCCAATATTATTTGATCTATTTTTACTCTTTGCAAAATGTAGAATAATGGCAACGCTTATAAAGAATTTTCTTTGGGGAATTTATTGAATTATCCTTCCATCAACATGGAGAAGGGCTTTGTCCAGCCCGTGTTAACATGTAATGTAAGTTCATCCTTCTCAAGCCTTCAAACTTTGTTCTAGTATAGATTTGGATAGGCATCATTTCCTCCACTGCTGTTTGGTTTGCTGTTTACATCTGATTGGATGTTTGCAACAACTACCAGTTTCAAATTGTAGTTGTAAAAACATGTTCCTTATGCAGAACCGATCCATTTATTTTCTTATATAATTGTGAAACCTGTTACGTGTCTCCTTGTTTCTCTTTCAGAGTCGTATCTCTTACGCCAGGCAGAACTTCAGGGAAGATAGTGAGCCGAACCATCTTGTGGACATCGAGATGACCCCAAGGTCCTGTCTTGATGAAGACAATGAGTTGAAGCTACTCACCAGCAGGTGTGAGACAACCTCTGTGCAGTCGCTGCCTCGATCAATTCGACTTCTTCAGTCTCAACTCAAAGCGGAAAGGCTTGCTTCAGCTCAGCTCCGACTTGAAGTCAAAGATGCAATGAAGATGTCAGAGGACTGCCGTGCGCACCATCAAGCCTTAAATCTAGTGTTGATGCATCTATCGTTGACTGGCGAGGTCTACTCAGCTTCTTGAGCTGTTTGGGGGGCCCTTCCTGGCCAGGCCTAGTGCCTTCTGAAGTGCTCTCAGTTCTGTATGTTCTTTTGTCGGCGCGTTTATTTGCACTGGTGGTGAACTTTGATGCCCAGTCGATGTAATATGTGATAGCCGTGATAGCCTAGCGTAAGTTGCTTGCTTATTTATTTCCTTGTTGTCTTGTTTTTTTGTTTGCTTGTAGTCATTGCAGTTCTTTTTCCGCGGTTTGCTAGTGGCTGCAATAACCTATTTTTTAAAAGTAGGCTACAATAACCATGGGCTAATATTTACTGTAGTGACACTGGGCCTCCTACAGGCCGTAGAAACAGTGGGCCTTCTACGGGCCGTAGAAAAAATGGGCCTTCTAAGGGTCGTAGAAACAATGGGCTTTCTACGGGTCGTATCATCAATGGGCCTTATACGGGCAGTATGATAACATGGGACAATAACAGGCTGCATTATGGCCGTAAACGGGCTAGAGTTGGAATCGTCCGTTCATGGGCCGACCATAACGGGCCATCAATAGGCCGTATTTCATGACGCTATGAAAACGGCCCAACGTATTAACAGAACACAAACGGGCCGACTGTAATCACGGTCTGAATTTGGCCCACAAGCAGAAAATGACAGTAACGGGCCGTAAGTAAACGAATGCTGGAAATGAGCCCAAGAATAAATGGGCTCGAGAAGGCCGAAGATAACATGGGCTGAAACGCCCAACGGAATAACGGGCCGTTAATGGGTATAAAGTGATACACTATTCATTACGGGCCGTTTCACCACGGGCCGTTAATGGGTGTAAAGTGATACCATTGTTCATTACGGGCCAGTTTCACCACGGGCCGTTAATAGGCCAAGAGTTACATAGGGCCTCATATGGGCCGAAAGACGTCATGGGCCATACATGGGCCAGAAGTGAAAATGGGCTGGAATCATATTGGGTGGCCCAGATGACGCTACTGGGCCTAATTCGGATAGGGCATAACGGGCCTTGGGTTAGCGGGCTGTAAATGGGCTATATGCGAACAGGCCGTTAACAGGCTTTCCATGGGCCGGCCCGCCACATTTTGACCAAGTCAAACTGGCCGGCCTTTTCACCGGAATGGGCCTCTGTTGGGCCGTGCCACGTGTCGCCGTATCATAGGCGCCTTCGGTCCAATGAGCGGATGACATCTGTCCCAACGGTGAGCCGACACGTGTTTGCTCCAGCCAATGATGATTTTACACGTGGAAAATCCCCATTAGTCGGGGCTGTTAACGGGTTATCGGATCCAAAACCCGACCCGATAGCTTAACGGCGTTCCGTTACGGTGGATGCCACGTGTCGGTCACCCTTGACGAAAGCACTTCTGTGACGCGCGATTTATCGTCATGGAAGTGGACACTTCTGTGATGATAATTTTGGTAATGTCATGGAACACTTCTACGACATCACAGGTATGACTATCTTGATTCTGTCATAAATTTGTCTTGGATGTACATGCATGACAAAAAACATGACCTAGTGTGACAAACACGTATCATCACGGAAGTGTATTTTTTTGTAGTGCAAGGTATCAAAGAACTCCTGCACCTGATCCTCCGGCGGCTCGGCCCAACTTGGGACGAGGCCGTGCACGTTGAACTCCGACATCATGGCAATGATGTCGTTTCGGCGTGAGTTATTGCTCAGCGGGACCACCCCCGTCGGCAACCCAAACAAGGGCCCCTTGGCGACCTTGCCGGCCTTCGCGGCCTTGCCGAACCGCTTGACCTTCCCGTCGCGGTTCACGTCGAGCTGGAAGAGCCACTGGCAGAAGTGGGCGTGCCCCATCACTGTGAGGTTGTGGTCCAAACGGGGGCGAAGCCTGCTACCTCTTGAGCACTGCGTTGGTTTTCCCTTGAAGAGGAAATGGTGATGCAGTAAAGCAGCGTAAGTATTTCCCTCAGTTTTTGAGAACCAAGGTATCAATCCAGTAGGAGGCCACGCACGAGTCCCTCGCACCTACACAAAAAATAAATCCTGCAACCAACGCAATAAAGGGATTGTCAATCCTTCACGATCACTTACTTAGAGTGAGATCGATAGATATGATAAGATAATATTTTTGGTATTTTTATGATAAATATGCAAAGTAAAATAAAAGGCAATGAAAATAGCTAAGTGTTGGAAGATTAATATGATGGAAGATAGACCCGGGGGCCATAGGTTTCACTAGTGGCTTCTCTCGAGAGCATAAGTATTACGGTGGGTGAACAAATTACTGTTGAGCAATTGACAGAATTGAGCATAGTTATGAGAATATCTAGGTATGATCATGTATATAGGCATTACGTCCGTGACAAGTAGACCGACTCCTGCCTGCATCTACTACTATTACTCCACACATCGACCGCTATCCAGCATGCATCTAGAGTATTAAGTTCAAAAGAACAGAGTAACGCTTTAAGTAAGATGACATGATGTAGAGGGATAAACTCATGCAATATGATATAAACCCCATCTTGTTATCCTCGATGGCTACAATACAATACGTAACTTGCTGCCCCTACTTTCACTGGGAAAGGACACCGCAAGATTGAACCCAAAGCTAAGCACTTCTCCCATTGCAAGAAAGATCAATCTAGTAGGCCAAACCAAACTGATAATTCGAAGAGACTTGCAAATATGACCAATCATACATAAAATAATTCAGAGAAGATTCAAATATTGTTCATAGATAAACTTGATCATAAACCCACAATTCATCGGTCTCAACAAACACACGGCAAAAGAAGATTACATCGAATAGATCTCCACGAGAGAGGGGGAGAACTTTGTATTGAGATCCAAAAAGAGAGAAGAAGCCATCTAGCTAATAACTATGGACCCGAAGGTCTGAGCTAAACTACTCACACATCATCGGAGAGGCTATGGTGTTGATGTAGAAGCCCTCCGTGATCGATGCCCCCTTTGGTGGAGCTCCCGAAAAGGCCCCAATATGGGATCTCATGTGTACAGAAGGTTGCGGCGGTGGAATTAGGTTTTTGGCTCCGTATCTGGTAGTTTGGAGGTATGTAGGTATATATACGAGGAAGAAGTACGTCGGTGGAGCAACATGGGGCCCACGAGGGTGGAGAGTGCGCCTGGGAGGGGGGGTAGGCACACCCCCCTACCTCGTGCCTTCCTGGTTGATGTCTTAACGTAGGGTCCAAGTCCTCTGGATCACGTTCGTTCCAAAAATCACGTTCCCGAAGGTTTCATGCCGTTTCGACTCTGTTTGATATTCTTTTTCTGCGAAACTCTGAAATAGGCAAAAAACAGCAATTCTGGGCTGGGCCTCCGGTTAATAGCTTAGTCCCAAAAATAATATAAAAGTGTATAATAAAGCCCATTAATGTCCAAAACAAAATATAATATAGCATGGAACAATAAAAATTATAGATACGTCGGAGACGTATCAAGCATCCCCAAGCTTAATTCCTGCTCGTCCTCGAGTAGGTAAATGATAAAAACAGAATTTTTGATGTGGAATGCTACTTGGCATAATTTCAATGTAATTCTCTTAATTGTGGTATGAATATTTAGATCCCAAAGATTCAAGATAAAATTTTAATATTGACATAAAAGTAATAATACTTCAAGCATACTAACTAAGAAATTATGTCCTCTCAAAATAACATGGCCAAAGAAAGTTCATCCCTACAAAATCATATAGTTTAGTCATGCTCCATTTTCGTCACACAAGAATGCTCTCATCATGCACAACCCCGATGACAAGCCAAGCAATTGTTTCATACTTTAGTAATCTCAAAAAAATTCAACCTTCACGCAATACATGAGCGTGAGCCATGGATATAGCACTATGGGTGGAATAGAATATAATGATGGGGGTTATGTGGAGAACACAAAAAAGGAGAAAGACTCACATCAACGTGGCTAATCAATGAGCTATGGAGATGCCCATCGATTGATGTTAATGCAAGGAGTAGGGATTGCCATGCAACGGATGCACTAGAGCTATAAATGCATGAAAGCTCAACAAAAGAAACTAAGTGGGTGTGCATCCAACTTGCTTGCTCACGAAGACCTAGGGCATTTGAGGAAGCCCATTGTTGGAATATACAAGCCAAGTTCTATAATGAAAAATTCCCACTAGTATATGAAAGTGACAAAACAAGAGACTCTCTATCATGAAGATCATGGTGCTACTTTGAAGCACAAGTGTGGAAAAAGGATAGTAGCATTGACCCTTTTTATTCTCTTTTTTTGGGCCTTCTCTTTTTTTGGCCTTTCTCTTTTTTTATTGGGACAATGCTCTATGAATGATGATCATCACACTTCTATTTATTTACAACTCAATGATTACAACTCGATACTAGAACAAAGTATGACTCTATATGAATGCCTCCGGTGGTATACCGGGTTAGCAATGAATCAAGAGTGACTTGTATGAATTTTTTTTGAACGGTGGCTTTGCCACAAATACGATGTCAACTACATGATCATGCAAAGCAATATGACAATGATGAACGTGTCATGATAAACGGAACGGTGGAAAGTTGCATGGCAATATATCTCAGAATGACTATGGAAATGCCATAATAGGTAGGTATGGTGGCTGTTTTGAGGAGGATATAAGGAGGTTTATGTGTGAAAGAGCGTATCAAATCACGGGGTTTGGATGCACCGGCGAAGTTTGCACCAACTCTCAATGTGAGAAAGGGCAATGCACGGTACCGAAGAGGCTAGCAATGATGGAAGAGTAAGAGTGCATATAATCCATGGACTCAACATTAGTCATAAAGAACTCACATACTTATTGCAAAAATCTACAAGTCATCAAAAACCAAGCACTACATGCATCTCCTAGGGGTATAGATTGGTAGGAAAAGACCATCGCTCATCCCCGACCGCCACTCATAAGGAGGACAATCAAAGAACACCTCATGTTTCAAAATTGTTACATAACGTTTACCATACGTGCATGCTACGGGACTTGCAAAATTCAACACAAGTATTTCTCAAATTCACAAATAATCAACTAGCACAACTTTAATATCACTACCTCCATATCTCAAAACAATCATCAAGCATCAAACTTCTCTTAGCATTCAGCATACTCATAAGAAAGTTTTTTACTAGTCTTGAATACCTAACATATTAGGGTTAATTTCCCAATTTAAGCAAATTAGCATGCTGTTTAAGAATCTCAAAATAATATAAGTGAAGCATGAGAGAATAATAGTTTCTATAAAACAAAACCACCGCCGTGCTCTAAAAGTTATAAGTGAAGCACTAGAGCAAAAACTATGTAGCTGAAAATGTATAAGTGAAGCGCATAGAGTATTCTAATAAATTCCGAATCATGTGTGTCTCTCTCAAAAGTTGTGTACAGAAAATATGATTGTGGTAAACTAAAAATCAAAGACTCAAATCATACAAGACACTCCAAGCAAAACACATATCATGTGGTGAATAAAAATATAGCTCCAAGTAAAGTTACCGATGGAAGTAGACGAAAGAGGGGGTGCCTTCCGGGGAATCCCCAAGCTCTGGCTTTTTGGTGTCCTTAGATTATCTTGGGGTGCCATGGGAATCCCCAAGCTTAGGCTCTTGCCACTCCTTGTTCCTTAATCCATCAATTCTTTTACCCAAAACTTGAAAACTTCACAACACAAAACTTAGCAGAAAATCTCGTGAGCTCCATTAGCGAAAGAAAACAAAACACAACTTCAAGGTACTATAATTAACTCATCTTTATTTATATTGGTTTTAAACCTACTGTATTCCAACTTCACTATGGTTTATAAACTATTTTACTAGCCATAGATTCATCAAAATAAGCAAACAACACACGAAAAACAGAATCTGTCAAAATCAGAACAGTCTGTAGTAATCTGTAACTAACGCAAAATTCTGGAACTCCAAAACTTAAGCCAAAATAGGAAGACCTAGAAAATTTGTTTATTGATCAGAAGCAATTGGAATCAATATTTTATCACGATCTGGTGATTTTTAACAATTATTTTTGTGAACAGAAAGTTTCTGGAATTTTCAGCAAGATCAAATAACTATCATCCAAGAAGATCCTATAGGTTAAACTTGGCACAAACACTAATTAAAACATAAAAACACATCTAACCAGAGGCTATATCAAATATTTATTCCTAAACAGAATAAAAAAAGCAAAAAACTAAAAATAAAATTGCGTTGCCTACCAATAAGCGCTATCGTTTAACGCCCCTACCTAGGAATAAAGTTTCCTCTATACGCGTTGCTACCAAAATTATCCCTACCAACAAAATTCACATCCATAGATTCATTATTATTCTCAATCAAAGTAGAGAAAGGCATATCATTAGGATCAGAAGAAACACTTTTAGTAGTAAATAATTTCATAAGTTCATCCATCTTTCCACTCAAAACATTAATTTCTTCTATCGCATGCACTTCTTTATTAGTGGATCTTTCGGTGTGCCATTGAGAATAATTAACCATAATATTATCTAGGAGTTTAGTAGCTTCTCCTAAAGTGATTTCCATAAAATTGCCTCCCGCGGCCGAATCTAAATGATTTCTAGAAGCAAAATTCAATCTGGCATAAATTTTTTTGTATAATCATCCACAAATTCAAACCATGAGTAGGGAAATTACATATCATTAATTTCATCCTCTCCCAAGCTTGTGCAACATGTTCATGATCAAGTTGCTTAAAATTCATAATATCGTTTCTAAGAGAGATGATCTTAGCAGGAGGAAAATACTTAGCGATAAAAGCATCTTTGCACTTATTCCAAGAATCAATACTATTTTTAGGCAAAGACGAAAACCAAGCTTTAGCACGATCTCTAAGCAAAAAAGGAAATAGCTTCAATTTAACAATATCATTGTCCACATCTTTCTTATTTTGCATATCACACAAATCAACGAAGCTATTTAGATGGGTAGCGGCATCTTCACTAGGAAGGCCGGCGAATTGATCTTTCATGACAAGATTCAGTAAAGCAGTATTGATTTCACAAGATTCAGTACCGGTAAGAGGAGCAATCGGAGTGCTAAGAAAATCATTATTGTTGGTATTGGTAAAGTCACACAATAGTATTATCTTGGGCCATCGTGACAAGCAAGCAATCCAACACACGAGCAAACAAGAAGCAGGCGAAAAAGAGTCGAACGGAAAAGAGAGGGCGAATAAAACGGCAAGGGTGAAGTGCGAGAGAGGAAAACGATAGGCAAATGGCAAATAATGTAATGCGGGAGATATGGGTTTGTGATGGGTACTTGGTATCTTGACTTTTGCGTAGACTCCCCAGCAATGGCGCCGGAAATGGCTCGTTGTCGGGAGTTCAAATCTTGACTTGACATTGCGTAAGCCTCCCCGGCAACGGCGCCAGAAATCCTTCTTGCTACGTCTTGAGCACTGCATTGGTTTTCCCTTGAAGAGGAAAGGGTGATGTAGTAAAGCAGTGTAAGTATTTCCCTCAGTTTTTGAGAACCAAGGTATCAATCCAGTAGGAGGCCACGCACGAGTCCCTCACACCTACACAAACAAATAAATCCTCGCAACCAACGCAATAAAGGGGTTGTCAATCCCTTCACAGTCACTTACGAGAGTGATATCTGATAGATATGATAAGATAATATTTTTGGTATTTTTATGATAAAGATGCAAAGTAAAATAAAAGGCAATGAAAATAGCTAAGTGTTGGAAGATTAATATGATGGAAGATAGACCCGGGGGCCATAGGTTTCACTAGTGGCTTCTCTCGAGAGCATAAGTATTACGGTGGGTGAACAAATTACTGTTGAGCAATTGACAGAATTGAGCATAGTTATGAGAATATCTAGGTATGATCATGTATATAGGCATTACGTCCGTGACAAGTAGACCGACTCCTGCCTGCATCTACTACTATTGCTCCACACATCGACCGCTATCCAGCATGCATCTAGAGTATTAAGTTCAATAGAACAGAGTAACACTTTAAGTAAGATGACATGATGTAGAGGGATAAACTCATGCAATATGATATAAACCCCATCTTGTTATCCTCGATGGCTACAATACAATACGTAACTTGCTGCCCCTACTTTCACTGGGAAAGGACACCGCAAGATTGAACCCAAAGCTAAGCACTTCTCCCATTGCAAGAAAGATCAATCTAGTAGGCCAAACCAAACTGATAATTCGAAGAGACTTGCAAATAACCAATCATACATAAAAGAATGCAGAGAAGATTCAAATATTGTTCATAGATAAACTTGATCATAAACCCACAATTCATCGGTCTCAACAAACACACCGCAAAAGAATATTACATCGAATAGATCTCCACGAGAGAGGGGGAGAACTTTGTATTGAGATCCAAAAAGAGAGAAGAAGCCATCTAGCTAATAACTATGGACCTGAAGGTCTGAGGTAAACTACTCACACATCATCGGAGAGGCTATGGTGTTGATGTAGAAGCCCTCCGTGATCGATGCCCCCTCCGGCGGGGCTCCGGAAAAGGCCCCAAGATGGGATCTCACGGGTATAGAAGGTTGCGGCGGTGGAATTAGGTTTTTGGCTCCGTATCTGGTAGTTTGGGGGTACGTAGGTATATATAGGAGGAAGAAGTACGTCGGTGGAGCAACATGGGGCCCATGAGGGTGGAGGGGCGCTGGGGGGGTAGGCCACGCCCCTACCTCGTGCCTTCTGGTTGATGTCTTGACGAGGGTCCAAGTCCTCGGATCACGTTAGCTCCAAAAATCACGTTCGAAGGTTTCATTCCGTTTGGATTCCGTTTGATATTCTTTTTCTGCGAAACTCTGAAATAGGCAAAAAACATCAATTCTAGGCTGGGCCTCCGGTTAATAGGTTAATCCCAAAAATAATATAAAAGTGTATAATAAAGCCCATTAATGTCCAAAACAGAATATAATATAGCATGGAACAATCAAAAATTATAGATACGTTGGAGACGTATCAAAGCCTCATGATGTCGGCCGCATTCGTGAAAAGCCAGGCCGGCCTCCCCTTGTTGTGCAGCGGAGCAATTCGGCGGCGGATGAAATCCACCCCGATCATCTCAAGTGTGAGCCCGGCCTTGGTGAGGCGATGAATCCTGGTGGTGGCAACCGTGAGCTTCGCGTCATCGGCATCGACATTGCTTCAATCGTCTCTGCGAACCGGCGGCACCTGGCGAACCTGGCAAAATTCTTGCGGGTCCTCCTCTTCGATCCAGCACCACCGACCCCGCCACTCCTCCCACCTCTCCTTCTGGGCGCACTCCGGATATGTCCCCTTCCCATGGCTCCTTGGAATCCAGGCGACACAACCGGAAATGGCGCCCCCCTTCTGGATCCGAGGGAAGAAGTAGTGGCGGAAGAGCACCGTGTTGGGATGCACCCCGGCGAAGCCCTCACAGAGATGGGCGAGAAGAGCCATGCACGCCACGACGTTTGGAGTGAAATACAGAAGGTGAAAGCCGTAGGTATGCATGACGTCATTGAAGAAATCAGAGAGGGGGGGGGGGCAGAGGCCGGAGGAAAAGTAGTCGACGAAGAATGGGTACCGATTCGGGCCGGCTTCGGCGAAAGCGGCAGGGATGACGCGCGTGGCCGGGTGCCTCGTCGTTCCCCCCTCCCGTCTTGCACCCCCACAGTTTCTTGAAGTAGTCCCGGAGGTGGACCGCATCAACCGCCATGGGGAAGTAGGCGGACTGCGTCCGCCGCGCCGCCAACTCGCTCTCCGGCGGCTCCGTCACCCCGGCGTCCTTGGACACTCCCTTGCTTTTACTAGTTTTGGGTGCCATGGCGGCTGCGAGAGGCGAGGGATGAAGGGCGAAGAAGGCTCGGCGGTGGCGAGCAAAGGCAAGAGCTAGAGAGGGAGGAAAAAGGGGACGGTGGTTCCGAGATTGGAGAAGGCGCAGGGGGTAAATGAGCAGTGTGCCCGCGGTTATTCCTTTTTACAGGGAAGGCCCTCTTTTCCCATTAACTGCGATGTGACACATGCATGCGGAGACCGCCCCACGCATGACCCCCACGTCACGCACGACCCTCCATGTCGCGCGTTCAACGCGGGTCGTGGGCAAGCTGTCGGGGGTTGGGTGCGAGATATGCCAAAGGATGGCTTATCATGGTGGCGGCGAGTAGAACGTTGCTGGTGCCTGGAAACGGGATGAGGCGAAGGCATGCACGCCGGCGGATCTTACCCAGCTTCAGGGCTCTCCGTGGAGATAATACCCCTACTGCTGCTCTGCGGGGTCTCCGCATGATCACTATGGCAAAGTGGGTACAAGGTTGCTCCTTGAGCTGTTCGGGGCGAGGAAGGAGAAGGGCACGGCTAGCTCTTCTCTTCCCTCTATGTGTGTCTAAAACTACTAGCGTCCAACCTCTTGCATGGGTGCCCTGGGGGGTTTATATAGGCCTACCCTCCGGGGGTACAATGGTAATCTGGCTGGGCGCGGGTCCCAGCCGTCTGTCTCTCAGGTCGCCGTCTTCTCCGCCGACTGCCGGGGCCCACCGACTAGTGGGCCCCGCCGATAGGCCCAACATGGGGCCGACAGGCTTTGTCCGCCCTTGTGAAGTCGGCCGCTGCGGATTATGTAGCGCCTCTAATGATCTTGGCTTGTGCAGGGTCATGGCAACAGTGCCGCCGCCTGACGGGCGATCACTGTTGCCATTCCCTGTCTTGTCTGGTTAATGGCGTGCGGGGCTCGTGGGAGGGGCCGGCCGACTCCTTGGGGACGACTCCCAACGGGTCCGGCTTGTGGCGCTCTCGCCGTCTTCTGCACTCCCGCCGACAGGCGGGTCCTGCCGTCCCTGGGTCGTATAGACAGGCCGTCGTGGGCTCAGGGCGCCGCCCATGGGGCTGATGTCAGGGCCGGCATGGCAGCAGTGCCGCGCCGGACGGAGATCTTCGTCCGTACGGCGCACCGTGGCCATGCCTGCCCTTAGTGAACGGGGCAGGGATGGGCCGCGCGGCGGCCGCTCCCCATCCCATCCGTAGTTGCGTAGGCAGGAGGTGGTGGGAGTCGCGTGCCGACTCACCATAGCCGGCTTCTTTGGAAGCCGCCAGTTGGGAGTCGGCTTATCTCAAAGCCGTCTCTGGGTCTCGGCCATGAGGGGAAGTCGGCGGCTCTGCCGCCGACTCTCAGAAAGCGGCTCTTCGTCTTGGGGTCTTGAGGGGCGCAGCCTGCCCCGATGTTATAAAGGTCCGGGGGCTCGGATTTGCCTACCTGTGGCCCATTACTCCGACAGTAGTCCCTGAAGCTGGTGAGGCACCGAGGGCGACAGGTTGAGGAGCCTCAACAGTTTCATCCTTCTGGTGGTGGAATTTGGGCCTTGCTCGCCGTCTTCCTCCAGGCTGACTAGCTGGAGCTGGACTCGCAGAAGGCCGTCTTGCCCCTTGGAGAGTCTGAAAGTCGTAGCGGAAACCAAGCAGCATGCCTGATAAGCTTCCTGGCGGCGGCCCGCTGCGGGCCCGAAGCGTGACGCCACGCGGCAGGGTCAGTCTGCCCACCCACGCGCGTGACGAGACAGGCCGTCAGGTGGTGCCCGCCTTTACCGCGCCTCGGCATGCGAACGGATCCGTTGCGGCCGTGCGGGCGGTTGGCGTTCCCACGTCGTTACTGCACACAGTAACTTCGTGGGTTAAATCGTGGGGGTGTGGGGTACTGGGCGCAATTAATCCCACGCCCGCCCATCGTCTTCTCAGCCCATGAGCCTATAAGTAGGCGGGAGGAGGGGGGGGCAGCGAAGCACGCGCACCCATCTCCCCGCTTCCCCCGCTTCCTCTTGCTTCTTCTTTCTCTTGCCGCCGCCGCGCCGAACCACGCCACGCCGCGGAGATGAGCTCTTCCTCCGCCGCTGCACCTCCCGCCGCACGCTCCGGCGTGTGGGACGGCTCCGAGGTGGACGGCGACCACATCGAGTTCCTCCACCGACGCGCCGCCCCCGGCAAGAGCCTAGTGCGGACCAGCGCGCGCGCGCGGTGAAATAACACCGCGCCGGAGGAGGGCGGCGGGTCGTATTCCGCCGCACCTCATGCGCTGCCTAGGGCTGCCGGGCGGCGGCTTCTTTCGCTTTCTTGAGTTCCACGGGCCCGGCCGCACCACCTCCTCCGAATACGGTGGTGCTGCTGGCTGCCTTCGCCGCCTTGTCGCGAAGGCTTCCTCGGCGTTCTCCCCACCATCGAGCTGTGGGGGGAATTCTTCCATTCCAAGCTCGGCATGCACGTCGCCGGCGTGCCGGCTCTGTGCGGCACCTTCATCGCGATGCGGAGGCCGGTGGCCGACAATCCGTTTCCCGCCATTCCGCTGATCAAGTCGGTGAAGATGTGGCAGCGGTCCTACTTCTATGTGAAGAACGTCGCTCCAGAAGGCGACTGGGTCAATCTGCCGCTTACGAAGCCGGCGTACTGGCGGGGAGGCTCGCCAGCTGGTCCCACTGGGCCAGGACGCTGACTCCTGCTGGCGCCGCCGCCGTCGCGTGACTCCGAGTGCTGACGTAGTCAGAGGGCTTGACCGGGGCCGACCTGCTGGCCGCCTTCGTGGCGCGCCAAGTCCTCCCGCTCCAAGGCCGACCTCATATGATCTGTCGGATGAGCGGCCATCGGGGCCCCAGTCGGCTGTGCTCGAAGGACATGCCCCAGGCGGAGGTGGCGGACACGGTGAACTTCATGGCGAACTGCAATCTCACGGCGGATTGGCAGTTCGGCAAGGAGCCGTACTCGCGCGCCAACCCCCCGCCTGTGGTAAGTCGTCTCTTCCTCTTCTGTTTTCTTTTTCAGCCGAATCCGACCTCTGATCTTCTTTGGTTTTTTCGAGTTAGAACCCCCTCATGCAGCCCTCAGCCGGCACCACGGGGCCGGCCCGTGAGTTCGTCCCTGACCGGGCGGAGAGCGATGTCGACGACCCTGACTTGGGGGCGGCGGCGATGGAGGCCGACGCCGAAGGAGGAGGAGGAGGGGCTGACGACTTCAGGCCCTCGGCTACCTTCGCCGACTGGCCTGAAGATGACGGCGAGGGGGAAGTCGTCCCACGCCGCTAACCGAAGGTTGGCCAGCCGGGCGCGAGTTCCTCCGCCGGCTTGGGTGGTCGAGGCGGCGCGAAGAAACGCCGGGCCGGGCCGAGCTTGCTTGGCGGCCGGTCGAAGAAGTTCAAGGGGACGGCCGCCGCGACCAAGCGGGAAGAGGCGGTCGCAAAGGCCAACCGCTTCGGCAAGGAAGTGAAAAAGCCGCCGCTGGTCTCCGCGTAAGTGCTTCTGCTTTTATCTTGTTTTCTTCTGGTGAATCTCGTCCAAATCTTTTACACATCTTCTTCGCATCAGGGCTCCCCTTACTTTAGAGAGGGTCGCCGCCGCCTCCGTCATCGGGTCGGCAGAGACGTCCGCCACTAATCGGCGGTTGACCCCGCCGCCGACCTTCGGGAGGCGACGGAGCGGAACGCGCAGGAGAAGCGCAACGAGGAGGAGGCCGCCCTTCTGGAGAAGGCGGAGGCCGAGAAGGTGGCGGCCTCTGCCCAGCGGAAGCTGGATGAGGCCGAAGCCGCCGTCGCGGCGAAGCGGCGAGCCGAGTAGGCCGCGCGCCTCCAATCGGCGTTGCTCGTCACCCCGCCGAGCTCCACGCCGCCGCCCCCGGAGTTCACGGGGCAGACTGAGGGAGCCGGCGGTGAGCACCCCATCATGGAGAAGGAAGGCGGCGAGGCCTCCATGTCGGGCACGGCCGTGCCGCCACCGCCCCATCCGCCGCCGTCTGGGAGCGCACGAGGTAAACAACAGGCGGACCCGCCGGTGCCGCCGACTGAAGAAGAGGTCGTGGCGAAGCTGCTCCTTCAAGTCGCCTCGCCAGCGCGCCGCCGTCTTAAGAAGGCGACTTCGGCGCCACGCCCCTTGGAGACCGGCGCCGCCAGCTCGGCCATCCCAGACGCCGAGGCGACAGGCGCCTCACCCATTGGGTGGGTGCGAGGAGGCGGCACAGGTCCGCTGAACCAGGCGCTTCTGGACGTTCAGGCGAAGCTGCGAGCCGAGGGCGACGCCATCCAGAACTGCACCAAGGCGCACCTGGCGTCGCGAACCGCCGTTCGGGTATGTTTTCTTCTTTGAGTTTTTCCTTGTTCTTCTCTTGTCACGACCGGTTTTTCAATAAAAATATTTATTGAGCAACCGACCTATGAAGTCCAATATGAGGAAAATCCTCCATACCGGTAGACAAAACTTTGATACAATAAGCCAAGAGCATTACAATATAACAGGTCGGATGAAGATGCCCAACCGATTATTACAAACACGCCGATAATTATACATGATGGCGGATATGACACAATGGTGTGGGGTGGAAATACTCTGACTCGAGATATGAGGGGTTGGTGGAATAACACAATGGGGTGGTTAATAAGACTATCAGATCGGCAGCTCATCGGCGCCGAGGTGAGGCTCGATGAATTTATTTGGGTAGCGGAAGCGGATATATCACAATGACTAATCCAGGGGTCGCACGAGACTGACTGGGATTCCTCTAGGCGTCGGACTCGCAATAGAACTCTTCATCCACGAAATCGCCTTCGTCAGCATCTGGCCAAATCAACAAGCCAGGTGAGTACTTTGAAAGTACTCGCAAGATAGTTCGGACAAAAGACATAACAAATGAATGCATGAATGCGACATGATTAATTTTAACAATGCCCAATTTAATCAGTATAGCAAAGTAAATAAGAAGGGAGTCGGCGGTAGTCCGCTCGAAAACCCAACGAAGACAAAACTCAAAACCGATCGGGTGTCAGAAGCGATGCCTCGAAGGGTGAACAAATGAGTAAAACATGCCGCAGTCGGGCGTCTGGGCGACACCTCATAAAGGGCTTATATTGGAAGAAAATACATGCATGCTGCAGTCGGACGTCGGAGCGACATCACAGAAAGGGCTTATATAGAAAGTAAATAATAACAATGCCGCAGTCGGACGTCTGAGCGACATCGCAGAAAGGGCTTATAATGAAAGTAAATGACAATGCCGCAGTCGGACGTCTGAGCGACATCGCAGAAAGGGCTTATAATAAAAGTAAATGACAATGCCGCAGTCGGACGTCTGAGCGACATCGCAGAAAGGGCTTATAATAAAAGTAAACGACAATGCTGCAGTCGGACGTCTGAGCGACATCGCAGAAAGGGCTTATAATTCATTATTCATAACTGACAAGATATAGTGCTCACGGAAAATATTCATCACAAGACAATAAGCGGGTTAGTCCATTCGCAGGAAATAAACATTTAATACTCAAATGGTTCTCAGGGGTTTATGTCACCGAGACTGACACTTGACAATATGAGATGAACACGGTACTCGGATATGAATAAGATGAATTCAAGAATTTTGACTCTGCAGAGTTTGTACCAAAATTGTCCACAGCCAACGGATTTCCGTAGTCACGAAGGACTAGTTCCGTTTACGGTATTTCGGAGAAAACACAACTAGCGAGTACACACCCATCATACCTCACGTTGCCAGGAATCACCCTAGACAGCGTTTAAGAAAAACTTTGAGACGGGGGGATCACAATCTCGAATAGCATGGGATCAAATTTATATACGCGCGCTCTAAGGGGTGCCCCCCTCTCGGTCCCAACGGAAACACCCATGCCCCCTGACCGGATGAAAGGTGTAACATCCCAAATTTCCTATTTGGAATGTTTTACAATTATAGCTAAGCATCCTATGCATCCTGTTTGAATTTGAATGCTATTTGAAGTTTCAGAGAATTTTGGGTTTTGAATTTGAATATCAAACTTTGGCAAGTGGGAAACATTTCAAAAACTAAGCCTGATAAATACTTGATCAAAAGTATGAGAGGAGTAGACATGACACTCCAAAAATATCAGAGGAAAACATTGCCAAAAGATTTGGATTCAAATCTGAATTTTATTTGAATTTGAAAAAAATGGATTTTTATAAAGTTTGGATTTTTGCCTTTGGAAAAATGTTCAAATGAAAGGGAATATTCCCCTGATCATTTTGGTATATATATACCCTATATAAAATATTTATAGTTATTGTTTTATTCTGTTTTGTTTTGCTAAAAAATAAATTCAAAGAATTAAACCCCCCAGCGCCAGCTAGGCCCCCTGCCCAGCCAGTGCCAAGACCCTCACCGGCCTGCCCAATGAGCGGCCCACTGCCAGCCCAGCGCCAACCGAGCCGGCCCAGCTCACCTCACCCAGCTACCGATCGCCTACGGGCGGTCGCCCTTCGCTCCCGACCCCTCCCTCTCTCATCGATCATGGGCCCGCCCCCATCTTCTTCCTCGCCACGCCACGCCCGCCGCTGCCATGGATCGCGGATCCGGCGATCCGGGATCCCGATCGCTTCGATCGCTTCAAGCAGGGCGAGCCCCTGGCTATAAAAGCCGACGCCCGCACCCCATTCCTCCCTAGCCCTCGCTGAACCCCTCTCCTCTCGCTCGAGCTCACGGAGCTCAAGCTCTCGCCGCCATTGTCGCCGTCGCCGCCCTAGACCTCCCGACCAACCCCGACTCCACCAAACCTTCCCGAGCTCCCTCAAGATCCTCCGGCCACTTCCCGACCTCGCCGACGCCGGAGCCCTCGCCGACTCGCCCGCCCGCCGCCGCCGTCGCCGAACGCCGGTAAGTCACCGGAAGCTCCCTCCCCCGTCCGATGCGTGATGAGCGGCTCAGATTAGACCCCGAAGGGGTATGTTCTTTTTTAGAAAACCGGCCCGGTTCGTCCGGTTTATTAGTTAGTTAGGTTTATTTTTTATTAGGCCGGTCCGTTTTAGTTTAACCCTAGGCCCGTTTAGGCTATTTGACGCACAGTGCGTAGTTTAGTCCCATTAGGCATTTTTCTTTTATTTTTGTTTTTCTGTTTTAACATAATAGTTTCTGTTTTGAAAAATTCATATCTTTTATTATGTTTAATATTTTTAGGTGATTCTTTTTTTGTTGGTTTGCAAATTTTATGTAGTTTCTGTAGAATATATATTTAGCTATGTTAAAAATAATTAAAATTGCTTTATTTTCGTTTTAGTCAGAATAGTAAATCTGCTATAACTTGAGTTAGAAAAATTATTTTTGGATGATTCTTTTTGTCCCAACTTTATTTTGGCATTGCCAAACCATAAAAATTAACTTGGGTATTTTAGGATTAATAAAAAAAATAGTTTTAAGCAGAATCTTATTAATCCTAATTAATTAGCTAGCTCCTGTTTTCCTAATATTTTAATTAGTAAATAAATTTATTTTTAACTTGTGATTGATTATTCTAGGATAGTTTCTGTCACTCTAATAGATGAACTTTTATTTATAATTAATAAAAGTTTTAATTTATTTTCTTAATAGAAATTGGATTAGGCCTAATAGGAGTTTTATAATAGCTTTTAAATTAATTCTTTTTGCTCCTAGTTGCTTAGTGCATTCTTTTCTGTTAAGTTAACCTAAAACCATGATTAGGTTATGTTGAGTAAATTTTATTATATAAAAACTATTCTAGCTATTGTTTGAAGTAGGAAAAACTTTGAATGGGTTTTTCTTTGAGTTTTCCCTTTGGATTTTGATTTGGTTGTTTTGGTGTGTTATGTTACTTTGTTATGCTATTGTGTTAAGTGATCCTATTGCTATATGCTTATTGTGATTTGTTTGTCTCGGTAGAGTTTCCGGAGTGCGAAGCTTGCTACTACGAATCTTTAGCTTACGAGGATCATCAGCAAGGCAAGTTTTGATCATGTTATTTCTATACCTATGTTTTTGTGCATTAGTAATTGTCACCACCCCACCATGCATGCAGTAGTGAAATTTTGAAGTTATTAAACTTGAGTAGTATCACGTGGTAGGATGAACCAATCCCCTTGTTACCATGACCCCGGGACGAAGTAGTTTACTTTGCTATGCTCGTAGACGGGTTTTGGGTTGAGTGAAATTCATAAGCAAGATGTGAGAGTCAATGATGATGACAACCCCATGAACTACAATGATCAAGATGGACTTCGAAAATCACTACTGGGTGGAGGACGGTTGACGGGCACCCTGGAGAACCCAGTGGTTGGCCGGGATGCATGGAGAAGTGCCATGACATCTTGCGGAAAGCTTCACCCAGCCACGAAGAGAAGGATGGATGCCCCATGACCGGAAGCTTACCTGTGCAGCCGCAAGCCATTATGGGCTCTGGCTGGGTTGACCCTAGTAGTGACGCTGGCTGGACGGTACTACGAGATGTAGAAGAACGGTAGGATTGATGGGTACCGCAGTAGCTGAAGAACTCTTTGGAAGACCCTGTTTCATTCGTCCCGTCTTCAAACACCATGAAGTGCGAAGACTTTAAAGGATGGAATGATTCTTGCGGGGAAAGTGCGCAACCCTCTGCAGAGTTAAAGATCTAATCGATTAGCCGTGTCCCCGGTTACGGACAATTTGAGCCTCTGGAACTTGGAAGTATTCGGATATCTCAACACTAAAACTAATAAATTAATTTGAGGGGTTTATGACTTAATAATTTGGGAATGAGATTTTGGTTGGCGGAACCATCTCAATAACTACCAACAATTGTAGTAATTTGCAATCAAGTCCACTGTAGTAGGGAAAAATTTGCTTTTCGCAAAAATGATGAAACTTAGAGCCCCACAGCCAAAATGCATATAGTGTTAGTAACTTTATTATTGTTATTCTTCATGACTTGCCAGCTTATTCCAAAAGCTGACCTACATGGCTGCAACGTCTTATGTTGCAGAGGTATATTCCGATCAGAGTGAGGCTACGCCCGCGCTTGGCGATTGCCCTTGGAGTCGGATGGACTCGCTTTACTTGATGCTTCCGCAGCATTAGTAGTTTATTTCTCATGAGTTGGCCTTGAGCGAATTTATTCCCTTGTAATAAAGACTCTATATGAGAATCGTGTAATGATATTCAGGTGTGATTGAACTTTGATTACTTTATCGATGTCCGTGAGTACCGGCATGATCTTGGGATGGTACAGACACAGAGATTTGACCGATTTTGGGTCAGGTCGCTACAGAGATGGTATCGAGCACACGCTAACCCGTAGGATCGTAACCCCTAGGATCGGAAAGCCATAGGAAGAGACCATTTACTTTTATCCTTATCATTCCGTAATTCTCCCCTATTCATTTCTAACTCCTCTCCGATTTTTCAACCTTCTAGATGGCCGTCGAGTTCACCCCAGTTTTGCTACCGGAGTTTTGCTAGCCCGATGAGACGATGCCCTTCGGCAGGAAGCTGGTCCAGATGGTGAAGCAGCTGAAGATCGCTCTACCCTCGATCACCGGGAAGCCAACCAATGCACTTCCGGCGGACACCCGCTACAGGATTGAGGTGCATATCCCAGGGAGAACCTTCGGAGGACACACGGAGCCGATTAACTTTGAGTTCACCGAGTTCAACTGGATCATCGGAAGGGACGTGGCGATCTATCGAGCACTTGGACATCTCCGAGAGGAGTCTGAGCCGAGCTCGATTCCTCGAGACTCGCCATGGTTTCTCACAGGGCAAGGAATGGAGATATCATCCGCACCATTGAGGACGATTCCACTCTCTCGTACATCCAGACTTGGAGTGTCTTCGTGAAACGGAGATTCAGACTCACCGTAACTCAAGACACACCGGAAGCTTTTGTTCCGCGAACTGGAACTGGAGGAGAAGGCACGTGCAGACTTCCTTAACCATGAGGAAGAAGTCGCGGACTTCATGGAGACATTCGACGACCTGAAGATGAAGCTTGCCGCGATAGAGGAAAAGATGGACTTGGGAGAGGACCTTTATCCGAGTGGAGATGAAGGACCCCTCGTGAGCAATGATCAGGATTTTGAAGGGGGTACCACTGAAGGAAGCCACAAGAGGAGGCGCCACTGATGAAGACTTTTTAGTCGACCACCATGTTATCTTTTACTTTTTCATCGATCAGTTAGGCCGATTTTTCGATTAGTCATGAGCTTTTGTAATCGAGTTTGAACCATGTTTGAGTGGTATGAATAAATGATTGGTGTGTTATGATTGTGCATTCATATGGGTAGTGTTATTTCTCATAGACCATTGTTCTATTCTAATATTCTCATCCACTCCAAAACACCAGATGCCTCCGAGACGTGACACTGGTTTTCCGCCGGAGCTCACCCAGCTGCTCCAACAGCAGAATGCACTGATGCAGCTTCTCATCCAGAATCAGAACAACAATGCCAACAATCCACCGCCACCACCCCCTGTGGACAATTTGATTCGATTTCTGAGACTGAATCCGCCAGTGTTCTCTAGTAGCACTGAGCCGATTGTTGCTGATGATTGGCTCCGCAAAGTTGGAAGAGAGCTAATCACTGTTGGATGCACTGATGCTGAGAAGGTGCGCTTTGCCGCGCATCAACTTGATGGACCAGCAGCTTCTTGGTGGGAGAACTACACCGCCACCTATCCCATTGGAGCCATCACATGGGATCAATTCCAGCAGGCCTTCCGCACCGCTCATGTCTCAGCTGGAGCCATGAGTGCAAGAAGCGTGAGTTCCGCAACTTACGCCAGGGAACCGTCTTGTGGCACAGTACGTGGATGAATTCAGCAAGCTCGCTCGCTATGCCCCTGATGATGTGGCCACAGATGCCGCAAAGCAGGAGAAGTTCCTTGAGGGACTCAATGATGAACTGAGCATGCAGCTTATTGTGGCTACCTTCAACAACTACCAGGAGCTGGTAGACAAGGCCACCATACTTGAAGGCAAGCAGCAGCAGATAGAAAGCCGCAAGCGGAAGTACAGCCAGGGGAAGCACAACTCGGGAGCTCATCAGAAGCCCCGCTATGCACCATACTCAGGAGGGCACACCCATCATAACCATGGAGGTCATAACCATGGAGGAAATGGGAACAACCGCAGCCAGGACAACAAGTCAGGCCATGGCAATGGCAATGGCAACGGTAATGGCAATCAGCATCGTTCTGCCCCGGCTCCGAAGGATCTGAGCCACATCACCTGCTTCAAGTGCCAGAAGACAGGGCACTATGCCACCGACTGCCCGGAGGCCAAGCAGAGGAATGGAAACGGCAATGGAGGCTCAACGAAGAAGCCCAATCCGTTCCCTCGTGCTCAGGTGAACCACATTGACGTGGAGGACGTCTATGATCAGCCAGACACAGTGGTTGGTAAGTTTTTATTGAATTCACGTTCAGTATTGGTACTATTTGATTACGTGCAACGATTCATTCATATCAAGGGTAGTTGTGGAAAAGTACGGGTTGCCCACTAAAACCCTTAGAAGCCCCCTTCGCGTCGGGCCCGCAGGAGGAGAAATGATGGCAGGTTTAGGCTGTCATGCAACCCTCAACATCGGGAACCATAAATTTCCGCAGACCTCATAGTGTTGGAAACCCAGACCTTGGATGTAATCCTAGGCATGGATTGGTTGACAAAGTTGAAGGAAACATAGATCGTGCTCAGAAGTCTATTCTGCTCACCACCCGGAGCGTAAGAGGATCAAGTATGTAGCCAGCACAGCCAGATGAAGAATCAGTGCATTCCCTCACGGGAGTTGTTCAGGAAGAAGTGCCAGTAGTGCAAGAATTTCCCGATGTGTTTCCGGAGGAATTACCAGGAATGCCACCGGACAGGGACATTGAGTTTCTGATCGAGCTATTGCCCGGCACAGCCCCAATATCCAAGAGACCTTATCGGATGCCACCAAATGAGTTGAAAGAGATCAAGGACCAAATTAATGAGTTATTGGAGAAAGGATATATTCGTCCAAGCTCATCACCTTGGGGAGCCCCAGTTCTTCTGGTAGAGAAGAAGGATGGAAGCTTGAGGATGGTTGTGGATTATCGTGCATTGAACGAAGTAACCATCAAGAACAAGTACCCTCTACCGATGATCAATGACTTGTTTGATTAGTTAGTTGGAGCCAAGGTATTCTCTAAGATCGATCTTCGATCAGGGTATCATCAGTTGAAGATCTGTGAAAAGGATATACCCAAAACAGCATTCACTACGTGTATGGTTTATATGAGTATACCGTCATGTCATTTGATTGACTAATGCTCCCGCATACTTCATGAATTTGATGAACAAGGTGTTTATGGAATATCTGGACAAGTTTGTCGTGGTGTTCATCGATGATATATTGATTTTCTCCAAGAGCGAGGATGAGCATAAGGAACATTTGCGTCTAGTTCTGGAGAAACTTCGAGAACATCAGTTGTATGACAAGTTCAGCAAATGTGAATTTTGGCTGAAGGAAGTTGGATTCCTCGGACATGTTATTTCAGGAGAAGGGATAGCAGTTGATCCCGCCAAGGTTGAGTCACCACCGATTGGCGTCACCCACCTCACCAAGGAGATCCGCAGTTTTCGGACTCGCAGGATATTATCGGAGGTTTATTGAGAACTTCGAAGATTGCCAAGCCCATGACCTGAGCTGTTGAAGAAGGAAGCAAAGTATGTTTGGACCGAGGAATGTGAAGCCAGTTTTCAGGAATTGAAGAAAGCGGTTGGTTACAGCCCAGTGTTGATTTTTGCGGACATACACAAGGAATACCAGGTCTATTAGACGCTTCTCGTCAAGGACTCGGAGAGTATTAATGCAGGAAGGAAAAGTTGTAGCTTATGCCTCCGCATAGCTACGACCTCATGAGATGAATTATGCCACACATTATTTGGAGTTAGCAGCCGTAGTGCATGCACTCAAGACTGGAGACATTTCCTCACCGGAAACCGCTATGATGTTTACACAGATCACAAGAGCTTGAAGTATATTTTCACGCAGAAGGAATTGAACCTCAGCAGAGGAGATGGCTAGAGTTGATAAAGGACTATGACATGAGATTGCATTACCACCTGTAAAGCCAATGTTGTAGCAGATGCTTTGAGCCGTAAGAGTTATGTGAATACTCTTACAGCAGGAGGATTACCCCAGAGTTAGTCGATGACCTCGAGATCTCCGATCGGAGATAGTTCCGAGAGGATTTGTTGCAACTCGAAGTTCAGTCCACTTTGGCCGAAAGGATTCGTGAAGCCCGTAAGTCGGACAAGGAAATTGATGAGATTAAGCAAAAGATGGATCAAGGAAAAGCTAAAGGATTCCGTAAGGATGAACACGGAACTATATGGTTCGAGGATCGATTTATGTGCCCAATGATCCCGAGCTCAGAAGCTAATTCTTCAGAGGCTCATGATTCACCATACTCGATTCACCCCGCAACACCAAGATGTACCTGGATTTGAAACAAAGTTTCGTGGACGGTATGAAGAAGGATATTGCCGAGCACGTAGCAAGATGCGATGTTTGTCAACGTGTAAAGGCGTAACATCGAAGCCAGCAGGGTTACTTCAACCTTTGTCGATTCAGATTGGAAATGGGAGAAACTTGGAATGGATTTCATCACAGGATTACCCAGACCCGCTCAGGTTATGATTCTATCTGGGTAGTGGTTGATCGTTTGACCAAGGTAGCTCACTTCATTCCCGTGAAGACTACCTATACCAGTGCTAAGTTGGCCAAGATATACATGACCAGGATCGTATGTCTGCATGGAGTTCCGAGGAAAATCATGTCAGATAGAGGAACGCAGTTTACCTCAAAGTTTTGGAAGCAGTTGCATGAAACTTTGGGTACGAGGCTGGAATTCAGTACAGCTTTTCATCCGCAGACAGATGGACAGACCGAGAGAGTCAATCGGATTCTAGAGGACATGTTGAGAGCTTGTGTGCTAGACTATGGGTCTAGCTGGGATGATAATTTGCCATACCCAGAGTTCTCATACAACAACAGTTATCAATCCAGTTTGAAAATGGCCCCTTTCGAAGCTCTATACGGAAGGAGGTGCAGAACACCATTGCTGTGGGATAATGTTGGAGATCGATCATTTTTCGGTTCCGACCTTATCAAGGATTCCGAAGAGAAAGTCAAGCTGATTCGAGACAGGCTCAAGATAGCACAGTGGAGACAAAAGAGTTATGCCGACAGTAAGCACAAGGAAGTGACTTACGAAGTAGGAGACCGAGCATATCTTCGTGTGTCTCCACTTCGAGGAATCAAGAGGTTTGGTGTCAAGGGAAAGTTAGCACCCCGATTCATTGGCCCCTACAAAATCCTCGAACGTCGTGGAGAGGTTGCTTACAAGTTGGAATTGCCAGAAGGATTGTCCGGAGTTCATGATGTCTTCCATGTTTCTCAGCTGAAGAAGTGTCATGCCGACATGGCCGATGTTCCGTTGAGAGACACAGTGCCCCTAGAGGCCATACAGCTTGACAGTGATCTGACTTACAAGGAGAAACCCGTCCGAATTCTCGAGACTGCAAGCAGAGTCACCCGCAGCAAGGTCATCAAATTTTGCAAGGTGTTGTGGAGTCACCACACCGAGGAAGAAGCCACTGGGAGCGCCAAGAAGACCTTCTTCGAGACCACCCGCACCTATTTGTTAGTTAACCCGAATCTCGAGGGCGAGATTCATCTTAAGGTGGGTAGGTTTGTAACATCCCAAATTTCCTATTTGGAATGTTTTACAATTATAGCTAAGCATCCTATGCATCCTGTTTGAATTTGAATGCTATTTGAAGTTTCAGAGAATTTTGGGTTTTGAATTTGAATATCAAACTTTGGCAAGTGGGAAACATTTCAAAAACTAAGCCTGATAAATACTTGATCAAAAGTATGAGAGGATTAGACATGACACTCCAAAAATATCAGAGGAAAACATTGCCAAAAGATTTGGATTCAAATCTGAATTTTATTTGAATTTGAAAAAAAATGGATTTTTATAAAGTTTGATTTTGCCTTTGGAAAAATGTTCAAATGAAAGGAATATTCCCTGATCATTTTGGTATATATATACCCTATATAAAATATTTATAGTTATTGTTTTATTCTGTTTTTGTTTTGCTAAAAAATAAATTCAAAAATTAAAAAACCCCCAGCGCCAGCTAGGCTCCCCCTGCCCAGCCCAGCCAAGACCCTCACCACCTGCCCAATGAGCGGCCCACTGCCAGCCCAGCGCCGACCGAGCCGGCCCAGCTCACCTCACCCCGCGCCCGAATCGCCTACGGGCCGGTCGCCCGCTCGCTCCCGACCCCTCCCTCTCTCACTGACCGCGGGGCCCGCCCCCATCTTCTTCCCCTCGCCCACGCCACGCCCGCCGCCCAGGATCGCGGATCCCGATCGCCTCGATCGCCTCAAGCAGGGACGAGCCCCTGGCTATAAAAGCCGACGCGCCCGCACCCCATTCCTCCCTAGCCTCGCTGAACCCCTCTCCTCTCGCTCGAGCTCACTGAGCCCAAGCTCGACGCCATTATTGTCGCCGCTGCCGCCGCCCTAGACCTCCCGACCAACCCCGACTCCACCAAACCCTTCCCGAGCTCCCCAAGATCCTCCCGCCACTTCCCGACCTCGCTGACGCCTGGAGCCTCGCCAGCCTCTCTTGCCCGCCATCGCCGAACGCCGTAAGTCACCGAAGCTCCTCCCCGTCCGATGCGTGATGAGCGGCCCAGATTAGACCCCGAAGGGGTATGTTTTTATTTAGAAAACCGGCCCGGTTCGTCCGGTTTATTAGTTAGTTAGGTTTATTTTTATTAGGCCGGTCCGTTTTAGTTTAACCCTAGGCCCGTTTAGGCTATTTGACGCTCAGTGCGTAGTTTAGGCCCATTAGGCTTTTTTCTTTTATTTTGTTTTTCTGTTTTAACAGAATAGTTTCTGTTTTCAAAAATTCATATCTTTTATTCTGTTTATTATTTTTAGGTGATTATTTTTTTGTTGGTTTGAAAATTTTATGTAGTTTCTGTAGAATATATATTTAGCTATGTTAAAAATAATTAAAATTGCTTTATTTTCGTTTTAGTCAGAATAGTAAATCTGCTATAACTTGAGTTAGAAAAATTATTTTGGATGATTCTTTTGTCCCAACTTTATTTTGGCATTGACAAACCATAAAAATTAACTTGGGTATTTTAGGATTAATAAAAAATAGTTTTAAGCAGAATCTTATTAATCCTAATTAATTAGCTAGCTCCTGTTTTCCTAATATTTTAATTAGTAAATAAATTTATTTTTAACTTGTGATTGATTATTCTAGGATAGTTTCTGTCACTCTAATAGATGAACTTTTATTTATAATTAATAAAAGTTTTAATTTATTTTTCTTAATAGAAATTGGATTAGGCCTAATAGGAGTTTTATAATAGCTTTTAAATTAATTCTTTTTGCTCCTAGTTGCTTAGTGCATTCTTTTCTGTTAAGTTAACCTAAAACCATGATTAGGTTATGTTGAGTAAATTTTATTATATAAAAACTATTCTAGCTATTGTTTGAAGTAGGAAAAACTTTGAATGGGTTTTTCTTTGAGTTTTCCCTTTGGATTTTGATTTGGTTGTTTTGGTGTGTTATGTTACTTTGTTATGCTATTGTGTTAAGTGATCCTATTGCTATATGCTTATTGTGATTTGTTTGTCTCGGTAGAGTTTCCGGAGTCTGAAGCTTGCTACTACTTAATCTTTAGCTTACGAGGATCATCAGCAAGGCAAGTTTTGATCATGTTATTTCTATACCTATGTTTTTGTGCATTAGTAATTGTCACCACCCCACCATGCATGCAGTAGTGAAATTTTGAAGTTATTAAACTTGAGTAGTATCACGTGGTAGGATGAACCAATCCCCTTGTTACCATGACCCCGGGACGAAGTAGTTTACTTTGCTATGCTCGTAGACGGGTTTTGGGTTGAGTGAAATTCATAAGCAAGATGTGAGAGTCAATGATGATGACAACCCCATGAACTACAATGATCAAGATGGACTTCCAAAATCACTACTGGGTGGAGGACGGTTGACGGGCACCCTGGAGAACCCAGTGGTTGGCCGGGATGCATGGAGAAGTGCCATGACATCTTGCGGAAAGCTTCACCCAGCCACAAAGAGAAGGATGGATGCCCCATGACCGAAGCTTACTGTGCAGCCGCAAGCCATTATGGGCTCGCTGGGTTGACCCTAGTAGTGACGCTGGCTGGACGGTACTACGAGATGTAGAAGAACGGTAGGATTGGATGGGTACCGCAGTAGCGTAAGAACTCTTTGGAAGACCCTGTTTATTCTGTCCCGTCTTCAAACACCATGAAGTGCGAAGACTTTAAAGGAGGGAATGATTCTTATGGGAAAGTCGCAACCCTCTGCAGAGTTAAAGATCTAATCGATTAGCCGTGTCCCCTGTTACGGACAATTTGAGCCTCGAACTTGGAAGTATTCGGATATCTCAACACTAAAACTAATAAATTAATTTGAGGGTTTATGACTTAATAATTTGGGAATGAGATTTTGGTTGGCGGAACCATCTCAATAACTACCAACAATTGTAGTAATTTGCAATCAAGTCCATTGTAGTAGGGAAAAATTTGCTTTTCGCAAAAATGATGAAACTTAGAGCCCCACAGCCAAAATGCATATAGTGTTAGTAACTTTATTATTGTTATTCTTCATGACTTGCCAGCTTATTCCAAAAGCTGATTCTACATGGCTGCAACGCCTTATGTTGCGAGGTATATTCCGATCGGGAGTGAGGCTACGCCCTCGCTTGGCGATTTCCCTTTGAGTCGGATGGACTCGCTTTACTCGACGCTTCCGCAGCATTAGTAGTTTATTTCTCATGAGTTGGCCTTGAGCCGAATTTATTCCCTTGTAATAAAGACTCTATATGAGAATCGTAATGATATTCAGGTGTGATTGAACTTTGATTACTTTATCGATGTATCGTGAGTACCAAAGATGATCTTGGGATGGTATGTATACGTAGATTTAACCGATTTTGGGTCAGGTCGCTACAAAAGGCTTTAATCCAGGGCCATGGAACCTTCATCCCGGCCTCTCGATTTGGTGTGTACCAGGAAGTGGATTGCAACTTACTAAGCCGTATCCCTTGCGGGAAACAGGTGGTAGTACGAAAGTGGAGACAGACGGGAATCTGACTGATTGATGCTGACATTGGGTCAACGATCTGGCATAAGCCTGGCATGCTACAACACTGCCATCTTGCCCATACTCATGCCAACTCATGGCCATGCAACAAGTTTCCAACAACTCATGGATTTTACCGAGCTCATTTGCCTCAACTCTTACGAGATAAACTATCATCGAAATGCTCATGAACGTGCCATGATACAAAAATAATGCAAACATGCCCAAACACTCATCATATCAAAAGTTCAAACATTGCTTGCTTGGTTCGGAGTAGTCGGGGTCTAGCTCGGCGAAGTTCAAGTTAAATCACCTCCTTCGGTATCTACGGTACACAAAATACACACGCTAACGTAAATACCGTGGGTCACAGAAAGTTAATCCAAATATTTTTCAAATAAACATGATAAAAAACTAGACAAAAATTTTAAGAGGACAGAAGAAGAATCACTCAAAAATTCCTTTCTGTTAAAAAGTTATAAGGGTTTTGGTCCAAGGACCCATCTGTAATGAATGAAACAAAACTTCCAGGGGCTTTGCAGAAAAGTCCGAAAAACGGTTCAGAGTGGAAGCGATCTGTCAAAGCACGCTCAGAAAACGATTCAAAAACAAAGAGAGGCTGACGGCGGGTCCCACCCGCCAGGTTTGAAATTTCAAACGAGGAGGCGGGGCTCGTCGGCGCCCGAGAGACGCGGTGGTCGCCGGCGGCGATCCACGGCGAGGCAGGGAGGTCGGAGGGTACCTCCGTGTTCAGGGTGCCATTCCGCTTCTGTGGGAGGTGGTGGTGGTCGCCGGCGAGTACCACGTCGACGGCGACGCTTGCTCCGGCGGACGGCGGTTCGGGTGGTCGTGGGCCTCGTCGGAGAGTGCCGCGGAGGAGGAATTGAGGAGGGGGTTAGACCCGTGGTAGCATGAGAGGGTAGCTGACGGGATTTGGGGGCCGGGGATGACCTCACCGGAGTGAATCGAGGTGGAGGCTGAGGCGAACGAAGCGGCCGGAGTCAAGGAAGAAGAGCTCCTCGAGGCCCTTCCAGGGGCTTGGCGTGGACTAGAGAGGTGTGGAGGTGTTGGGCGAGCCTTCGGGGTGCTATATATAGCCGGCCCGAGGCGGTTGCCGAGAACGGGGTTCTCCGGCGAAGTTTACAGCGGCGTAGGGCGTTGATCGGGAAGGTTCAGAGGTTGAGCGTCGTCGTGGGGGTTCCCTGGTTCCGTTTAGGTGCTAAATGTGTTGGGGTTTGGTTGCTTAGGGTGAGCTCGACGGAACGGGGTGGCGCGGGCCCGTCGGCGGCAGGGAGCACGCTCTGTGCTTGCCGTGCCACGGCCATGGTGCTGCATGCGTGCACTGGCAAGGAAATGGCCACGCGGAGCTACCAGGAGGTTTGGGCGGCGCCGAACGGCGTTATGCCGCCGTTCGCACTCTCGTCGGCCACACGGTGGTTCGCCGCCAAGAAGACACGGCAAGCAGTGCCGTGGTGCCACCGATGCCAGGAACGCGCCAAGCACGCGTGTGAAGCTCCGGACAAGCAGGCTAGGCTGCGAGCAACGTGCCAAGTGCACTGTGGGCATGTGACTGAAACTCTGATGGAGAACGACACTGAAGTCTGAATTTAACTGAAGATGAACAGTAATAGTGCATGCAAGGTGTTCGACAGAATGATTTAGGCATGTAGGGATTTTTCCTTGAGCTGGTTTTTGGTGGAGGGGCCTCTCATTGCATCTAGAGGCCGCCTGAATTTTTGTGAAATATTTGGAGCAGAGAAGATATGAATTTCACCAAATTTGACAAATCTGGTCCAAACTTGCAGAGACTAGAATTTGAAGTCTTTGAATAGAAGAGGAGTGGATCTTGATTGTTCTAGGTTGTGGGTACCAAGGACTATCCAGGGGAGTTGCTTTGAGGTCAAAACTCAAATGCATTTAGGTACTTGCTTTGCAAATCACCTAGGCTCAAAATAATGGACAGAAAAGATTTGGGAGGAGAATTAAATGAAATAAAATTCAGAAAAGGGTTGAATTTGTTGAGACAGAATGTTTGGATTGCCCAAAGTGGAAGGAGAGATTTTTGGCAAGATTTTACCATGTGGTGCATGGTAAAAATCATGAGTGGTTTCAAATTTGGGAGAGGATGAAAAACTCCTTAAGTTTCTTTTTGAAAGAAAAATAAACTCCAAAGATTTTTCTTGAAATTTTGAGAAGAGGGAAATCAGAAGAAAAATTTAAAAACCAAACACCAGAGTTGAAGGAGATGCAAAAATAAAATATTTGCTAAAGGGAAAAAGCTTTTGAGAGAGATTTTTTGGAAGGGTTTAGAAGACCTTCTTCAAATCCAACAATTTTTTTGAAGAAAACCAAAAGAATATTTTTGGAGTGTCACAACACCTACCCCCTTAGGAAAAATCTCGTCCCCGAGATACCAGCTGATCCTTAAATAATTGTGGGTGCTCTGTCCGAAGGAAATCCTCTCTTTCCCAAGTGGCTTCACTTTCGGTGTGGTTGCTCCACTGAACTTTGAAGAACTTGATGGTTTTCTGTCGGGTTCTCCTTTCAGACTCTTCCAAGATCTTTATCGGATGCTCCCGATATGTAAGGTCTGGCTGCACGTCAATGTTTTTATGGGGTACTTGTTTCTCTGGGTTGCTTACGCACTTCCTCAACTGGGAGACGTGGAATACATCGTGGATGTCGGATAATTCTTCGGGTAAGTCGAGCTGGTAGGCCACCGTGCCTCTTCGTGCCACTATGCAGAATGGTCCGATGAATCTTGGTGCTAGCTTCCCTTTTATCTTGAATCGATGCAGGCCTCTCATAGGGGATACTCGTAGGTACACAAATTCACCGGGTGCAAAATTGACTCCTCGATGCTTTTGATCATAGTAACTCTTTTGTCGGCTTTGGGCTGTCTTGAGTCGGTCCTTAATTACCTTGACCTTATCTTCAGCCTCTTTGAGCAGGTCTGGGCCGACGATATGGCTGTCTCCGGTTTCCGACCAGTTTAGCGGGGTACGACATCTTCGCCCGTACAGAGCTTCAAATGGTGCCATTTGCAGGCTGGACTGATAACTGTTGTTATATGCGAATTCTGCGTATGGTAAGCTCTCTTCCCAACTGGTCCCATAGGTGAGGACACATGCTCTCAACATATCTTCTAGAATCTGGTTTACTCGCTCAGTCTGCCCATCTGTCTGGGGATGGTATGCGGTACTAAATGCCAGCTGAGTTCCCAGAGCTTGTTGTATGTGATCCCAAAATCAGGAGACGAATTGAGTGCCTCTGTCCGAGATTATTTTCTTTGGGACTCCATGTAAGCAAACGATACAGGAAAGGTAGATCCTAGCAAGCTTCTGAGTGGTGTGGGTTGTCTTCACGGGGATGAAGTGTGCTACTTTAGTCAGTCTATCAGTGATGACCCATATGGCATCATGTCCGTGTCGGGACCGAGGTAGTCCAACAATAAAATCCATTCCAATCTCGTCCCATTTCCACTCGGGTATCTTATTTGGTTGCAATAGCCCGGCCGGTTTCTGGTGCTCGGCCTTGATGCGTTGACAAGAGTCACAACATGCAATAAACGTGGCTACGTCTCTTTTTATTCCATGCCACCAAAATGTTTCCTGAAGATCCTTGTACATTTTTGTTCCTCTAGGATGGATTGAATATGGATCGGTGTGGCCTTCAGCCAGGATTTGCTATTTAAGGTCATGGATATTTGGTACGCAAAGTCTATTCCCGTACCACAATATTCCTTGCTCATCAATAACGAATTCTGAGGCCTTGCCCAACTTCATCTTCCGTTTTATGCCTTCAATGCTGGGGTGTCCACGTTGAGCCTCTTTAACTCTCTCTATCAAGGTAGGCTGTAACTCTAAGTTCGACACACTGCCTTCGGTAACCACCATCAGATTGAGCTTTGCGAATTCCTGCTGGAATTCAGGTCTTAAGTTTGGCATGCCGTCGTTGTCCGGACTGGGGTTCCGACTCAGAGCATCTGCTACTACATTTGCTTTGCCTGGGTGGTAGTGGATTCCAACATCATAATCCTTTACTAATTCCAACCAGGGTCGCTGCCGTAAATTGAGTTCTGGTTGTGTGAAAATATACTTGAGGCTTTTGTGGTCCGTGTTTATTTCACAACGATTACCAAGTAAGAAGTGTCTCCATTCCTTGAGTGCATGAATAACTGCTACTAATTCCAGGTCATGAGTAGGATAATTTTCCTCATGTTTGCGAAGTTGTCTGGAAACATATGCGACAACCTTGCCTTCTTGCATCAATACGCACCCGAGGCCCTTTCGAGATGCATCACAAAATACCTCAAAATTTTTGTGTATATCTGGCACAATTAGTACTGGTGCTGTCGTCAGTTTCCTCTTCAGTTCATGGAAACTTTTCTCGCAAGCTTGCGTCCATTCAAACTTCCTATCTTTCTTGAGGAGTTGCGTCATTGGCTTTGCTATGGTGGAGAATCCTTCAATGAATCTCCGGTAGTATCCTGCCATTCCCAAGAAACTTCGTACATCCGTCACGCTGGCTGGTGGCTTCCAGCCAAGTACGGCCTTGACTTTTTCCGGGTCTACGGCGATACCTTCTTGGGTCAGTACGTGGCCCAGAAAACCTACTTGCTTTAGCCAAAATTCAAACTTGCTGAATTTAGCGTACAATTGATGTTTCCTGAGTTCTCCTAGTACAATCCGGAGATGTTCAGCGTGTTCTTCTGGTGTTTTGGAGTATACCAGAATATCATCGATAAATACCACAACAAACTTGTCCATAAACTTCATGAATACTTTGTTCATGAGGTGAACAAAATATCTTGGGCGTTTGTTAGTCCGAATGGCATTACGGTGAACTCATACAATCCAGATCCGGAGGTGAAAGCTGTCTTGGGAATATCTTGGTTCGACTTTCGGTTGGTGGTTTCCGACCTTAAGTCAATCTTTGTGAACACCTTGGCCTGAGCGAGTTGATCGAATAAATCATTTATTCATGGCATCGTATATTTGTTCTTGATTGTGGCCATGTTTAGTGCTCGATAGTCTATGCACAATCTCAGTGTTCCATCCTTCTTTTTGGCAAACAAAATTGGTGAACCCCAAGGTGAGGAACTGGCTCGTATGTACCCTTTTTCCAACAATTCCTTTATTTGCTTCTTCAGTTCTACCAATTCGGATGGTGCCATTCTGTATGGTTTCTTGTATATGGGAGCGGTTCCGGGTGCTAGTTCAATGCTGAATTCTATCTCTCGATCTGGTGGCATGCCTGGTAGCTCTTCGGGAAATACATCTGGAAATTCACACACTACTGGAACCTTGCTCAATTCAGAAATATCCACCTTGTTCAATCTCGGTTGCCGGGATATTTTTCTTTCCTTGGATGAAACCTTTATGGTCTTCCCGTGGTGATGGGTGAGAATTACGGTCCTGTTGAAGCAGTCAATAAAACCTTTGTTGGTGGTTAGCCAATCCATCCCTAAGATGACATCCAGTCCTTTATTTTCAAACACGATAAGATTTATGCGTGAAACTTCAACCCTTCAATCTCGATAACCACACCGCAATAATTCGGGTAACTTGCTTAATTCCGTGGGACTTGACGATCATAGATTTTTCCAAGGGAAGCATCGAAAATTATTTTGCAACGCAAAACTTTTCAAACGAATGAGTGAGAAGCTCCGTAATCAAACAAAACCATGGCAGGTATTGTGTTGATGTGAAACGCATCGAGTACGATATATCGGGGCATTTTGTGCTTCCTCTTTGGTCACGAGGTTCAGATGACCCTTCCTGTGGTTGTTATTTGGGTTGAAATTGTTGCGCTTTACGCCAATTATTGCCTCCGTTGTTCGGCTTTGGGGTCGAAGTTCTTGGCTTGGGGCACCGCTTGGCATAGTGCCCTTCTTCTCCACAAGCGTAACAGGTAACGCCTGGGTGGTATGTGAACTCCTTGTCCCTTGCATGGAAATTTTTGATTGGGCGTGAGACGCTTGTCGTGGGTGTGGGTGTCCAGTTTTTCTGAACATCTGTCTTGCTGCGGTGGTTGCGAGCGTGATTAGTCTGGTCCCTCTTCCGCTTGCGGAAATCTTCGAAGCTGCGTCTCTCATTTTCCAAGGTAATGGCCTTATCTACCAGCGCCTTAAAATCTGGAAAGGTGTGTACCACCAATTGGCATTTAAGCGCGGGTGTCGAATCGCCTAGGAATTTCTCCATCTTTTGTTTTCCGACATACTCCTCACATGAAGCGAGACAGCAGAGTAAACTGACTGCTGTATTCGACACCGTCATTGTCCTTTGCTTGAGGTCATCAAATTCTCTCTTTTTGATCTTCATAAGACTCTTAGGAATATGTGCCCCTCGAAAACCTTCTTTAAATTCCTCCCATGTTATACTATTTTCGTTGGGGTGCATGTGTAGGAAATTTTCCCACCACGATGCGGCTGCTCCAGTGAGATAGTGCGGAGCATAAAGCACTTTCTCAAGATCTGAACACTGGGCAATGATTAATTTTCTTTCCATTTCTTGTAGCCAGTCCTCGGCTTCAAGAGGTTTGTCAGTGTGAGAAAATGTTTGGGGACGTGTCTTCTGCAGCTCGGATAACTTCGATTGCTGCTGATACTTTCCACGGTGATTCCCCATACTGATGACTTGGTTCATTATTTCCTGATGTTGCTGCTGACTTTGTTCATAAATACGGCACATTTGGGAAAGTGCTGTTTCACTGTCCTGTTGACTTGTCTGCCCCTATGTGAAATTGTTGCCTGGGGGTGTGCTATAATTTTCCTCTGTCGGAGTCGGCATGAAGCGCGTCCAAGGACGAGACATAGTTTACTCTGGGGATATATTTTGAAACACTCATAAGAAAAGAAATTGAGCCGCAAAAATCAATAAATTCAAGAAGATGGAGAAAGGTCGCAAATGCTCCAAGATTTTTCAAGAGAAAACACGTTTGCGCACGGAGAAGGACTGTCCATTACATATATTACACGCAAGCAGTAATTATACAATACATCACTCAGGATATGCGTACATAATCCTGACATGTTATTTAGTCTAGTGCACTCCTCCAGATCCTAAATGATGCGCAAACAAGCTACCTTCTCACAGCCTATTTACATATAAACATATCGTACAAGTCGGTACATCGCATGGCGGCTAAGCGTACTTAGTCGGAGATGGTAAGGATTTCCCTTGGCCTGCCAAGGGTGAGGTGTAGTGAGGCTGGGGACTCAACCTCCTCTTTGGAGATAGGCTCCAGACATGAGGTGCTGCGCTGAGTTGGTGGAGCAGGTGCCCTGTGCGGGACAACTCGAACATGAGCGGGCACGAGGGGTGGCGCAGAACGAACCGGAGTAGGCGCAATGACATGGTTGAACTCCTCCGTGGTAGGCAGGCGACGAGTGGTGGCGCGAGCAGTAGGAGCAAACGATGCTGATGACGAGACGAAAGTCAGTGGCGGTGCGGCGCGCAGGAGCTCCCTCCTGTTGGCGGCACAACCATGGACTGAGTCCATGCGGGCTGCTACAAAGTCGTCCACCAGGTTGTCGAAGGCTGCCTCCAAAGCTCGGAGATACTCGATAAGAATCTCAAAAGCTTCGTCCCGTTCTCCTCTGGGGCAATAGAACGCGTAGTGGCAGGTATATGGCACGTGACATGGTAGGTAGCGGTAGCGACGAGTCTTCATCGAAGGAAGGATATCCCTGAGACGAGCTATCGCCTCACGGGCTGCCATCTGCAGTGCATGCTTCTCTGTGGGCATGGCTCTCCCCACGAACCGGTAACACTCAACTCGCCCTCTCTTGAATTCCACCGCGGCTTGGTGCATGGTTAGACGGTCATTGACCTTGTGCTGAGAGAGAGAGAAGACTGGGCACACATCTGGCCCCATCGCGACTTGGACGATGAAGGAGAGAAGCTTGACGAACCCATCGGGCATGTTGGCGAACATCTGCGACTCGCAGTCGTTGCCAGCCATCTACAAAAGTAGACAAAAATCTTGAGTAGTCAAATCATAAATTTATGCTGACTGTCAGAAATTGACTACATTTGTGAAAATAATAAATAGCTCTATTATGCTAATAACCGATTAGCGATCGCACCTAGTGGCTTCCTACAGTCAGCCTGGCTCTAGTACCAAGCTTGTCACGACCGGTTTTTCAATAAAAATATTTATTGAGCAACCGACCTATGAAGTCCAATATGAGGAAAATCCTCCATACCGTAGACAAAACTTTGATACAATAAGCCAAGAGCATTACAATATAACAGGTCGGATCAAGATGCCCAACCGATTATTACAAACACGCCGATAATTATACATGATGGCGGATATGACACAATGGTGTGGGGTGGAAATACTCTTGACTCGAGATATGAGGGTTGGTGGAATAACACAATGTGGTGGTTAATAAGACTATCAGATTTGGCGGCTCATCGGCGCCGAGGTGAGGCTCGATGAATTTATTTGGGTAGCGAAGCGGATATATCACAATGACTAATCCAGGGTCGCACGAGACTAATGGGATTCCTCTAGGCGCCGGACTCGCTATCGAACTCTTCATCCATGAAATCGCTTTCGTCAAGATCCGCCAAATCAACAAGCCGGTGAGTACTTTGAAAGTACTGCAAGATAGTTCGGACAAAAGATATAACAAATGAATGCATGAATGCGACATGATTAATTTTAACAATGCCCAATTTAATCAGTATAGCAAAGTAAATAAGAAGGGAGTCAGCGGTAGTCCGCTCGAAAACCCAACGAAGACAAAACTCAAAACCGATCGGGTGTCAGAAGCGACGCCTCGAAGGGCGAACAAATGAGTAAAACATGCCGCAGTCGGGCGTCTGGGCGACACCTCATAAAGCGCTTATATTGGAAGAAAATACATGCATGCCGCAGTCGGACGTCGGAGCGACATCACAGAAAGGGCTTATATAGAAAGTAAATAATAACAATGCCGCAGTCGGACGTCTGAGCAACATCGCAGAAAGGGCTTATAATGAAAGTAAATGACAATGCCGCAGTCGGACGTCTGAGCGACATCGCAGAAAGGGCTTATAATAAAACTAAATGACAATGCCGCAGTCGGACGTCTGAGCGACATCGCAGAAAGGGCTTATAATTCATTATTCATAACTGACAGGATATAGTGCTCACGGAAAATATTCATCACAAGACAATAAGCGGGTTAGTCCATTCGCAGGAAATAAACATTTAATACTCAAATGGTTGTCAGGGGTTTATGTCACCGAGAATGACACTTGACAAGATGAGATGAACACGGTACTCGGATATGAATAAGATGAATTCAAGAATTTTGACTCTGCAGAGTTTGTACCAAAATTGTCCACAGCCAACGGATTTCTGTAGTCACGAAGGACTAGTTCCGTTTACGGTATTTCGGAGGAAACACAACTAGCTAGTACACACCCATCATACCTAACGTTGCCAGGAATCACCCTAGACAGCGTTTAAGAAAAACTTTGAGACGGGGAGATCACAATCTCGAATAGCATGGGATCAAATTTATATACGCGCCCTCTAAGGGGTGCCCCCCTCTCGGTCCCAACCGGAAACACCCATGCCCCCTGACCAGATGAAAGGCTTTAATCCAGGGCCATTGAACCTTCATCCCGCCTCTCGATTTGGTGTGTACCAGAAGTGGTTTGCAACTTATTAAGCCGTATTCCTCAAGGGAAACAGTGGTAGTACGAAAGGGGAGACAGACGGAATCGATCGATTGATGTTGACCTTTGGGTCAACGATCGGCATAAGCCCGCATGCTACAACACTGCCATCTTACCCATACTCATGCCAACTCATGGCCATGCAACAAGTTTCCAACAACTCATGGATTTTACCGAGCTCATTTGCCTCAACTCTTACGAGATAAACTATCATCGAAATGCTCATGAACGTGCCATGATACAAAAATTATGCAAACGTGCCCAAACACTGATCATATCAAAAGTTCAAACATTGCTTTCCTGGTTCGGAGTTGTCGGGGTCTAGCTCGGCGAAGTTCGCGGTTCCGTCACCTCCTTCGGTATCTACGGTAAACAAAATACACGCGCTAACGTAAATACCGTGGGTCACAGAAAGTTAATCCAAATATTTTTCAAATAAATATGATAAAAAAACTAGACAAAAATTTGAAGAGGACAGAAGAAGATTAACTCAAAAATTCCTTTCTGTTAAAAAGTTATAAGGGTTTTGGTCCAAGGACCCATCTGTAATGAAACAAAACTTCTGTGGGGCTTTGCGTAAAAGTCCAGAAAAACGGTTCAGAGTGGAAGCGTATTTGTCAAAGTACGCTTTCAGAAAACAATTCAAAAAAACAAAAGAGAGGCTGACGGGCGGGTCCCACCCGTCAGGTTTGAAATTTCAAACGAGGGAGACGGGGCTCGTCGGCGCCCGAGAGCCGCGGTGGTCGCCGGTGGTGATCCACGGCGAGGCAGGGAGATCGGAGGGTACCTCCGTGTTCAGGGCGCCATTCCGCGTCTGTGGGAGGTGGTGGTGGTCGCCGGCGAGTACCACGTCGATGGCGACGCTTGCTCCGGCGGACGGCGGTTCGGGTGGTCGTGGGCCTCGTCAGAGAGTGCTGCGGAGGAGGAATTGAGGAGGGGGTTAGACCCGTGGGAGCATGGGAGGTAGCTGACGGGATTTGGGGGCCGGGGATGACCTCACCGGAGTGAATCGAGGTGGAGGCCGAGGCGGAACGAAGCGGCCGGAGTGGAGGAAGAAGAGCTCCCAGAGGCCCTTCTAGGGGCTTGGCGTGGACTAGAGAGGTGGTGGAGGTGTGCGGGGGCGAGAGCGCGCTCGGGGGTGCTATATATAGCCGGCCCGAGGCGGTTGCCGAGAACGGGGTTCTCCGGCGAAATTTACGGCGGCGTAGGGCGTTGATCGGGATGGTTCAGAGGTTGAGCGTCGTCGTGGGGGTTCCCTGGTTCTGTTTAGGTGCTAAATGCGTCGGGGTTTGGTTGCTTAGGGTGAGCTCGACGGAACAGGGTGGCGCGGGCCCGTTGACGGCAGGGAGCACGCTCTGTGCTTGCCGTGCCATGGCGATGGTGCTGCATGTGTGCACTGGCAAGGAAATGGCCACGTGGAGCTACCAGGAGGTTTGGGCGGCGCCGAACGGCGTTATGCCGCTGCTCGCACCTGTCGGCCGCCACGGTGGTTTCGCCGCCAAGAAGACACGGCGCCGCAGCGCCGTGGTGCCACCGATGCCGTGAACGCGCTAAGCACGCGCGGTGAAGCTCCGGACAAGCAGGCTAGGCTGCGAGCAACGTGCCAAGTGCACTGTGGGCATGTGACTGAAACTCTGACGGAGAACGACACTGAAGTCTGAATTTAACTGAAGATGAACAGTAATAGTGCATGCGAGGTGTTCGACAGAATGCTTTATGCATGTAGGGATTTTTCCTTGAGCTGGTTTTTGGTGGAGGGGCCTCTCATTGCATCTAGAGGCCGCCTGAATTTTTGTGAAATATTTGGAGCAGAGAAGATATGAATTTCACCAAATTTGACAAATCTGGTCCAAACTTGCAGAGACTAGAATTTGAAGTCTTTGAACAGAAGAGGAGTGGATCTTGATTGTTCTAGGTTGTGGGTACCAAGGACTATCCAGGGGAGTTGCTTTGAGGTCAAAACTCAAATGCATTTAGGTACTTGCTTTGCAAATCACCTAGGCTCAAAATAATGGACAGAAAAGATTTGATTGGAGAATTAAATGAAATAAAATTCAGAAAAGGGTTGAATTTGTTGAGACAGAATGTTTGGATTGCCCAAAGTGGAAGGAGAGATTTTTGGGAAGATTTTACCATGTGGTGCATGGTAAAAATCATGAGTGGTTTCAAATTTGGGAGAGGATGAAAAACTCCTAGAGTTTCTTTTTGAAAGAAAAATAAACTCCAAAGATTTTTCTTGAAATTTTGAGAAGAGGGAAATCAGAAGAAAAATTTAAAAACCAAACACCAGAGTTGAAGGAGATGCAAAAATAAAATATTTGCTAAAGGGAAAAATCTTTTGAGAGAGATTTTTGGGAAGGGTTTAGAAGACCTTCTTCAAATCCAACAATTTTTTTTGAAGAAAACCAAAAGAATATTTTTGGAGTGTCACATCTCTGTGGGGGCGCGCCAGTGCACCCACTGGGTGTAGTCCCCGAGTTTCGGGCCAGCCGCTGAGCAGGCGGCTCGGAACTCCATCTGATGAATTCCACATATTTACCTTTGTCTGAAATGCTTATCACAGGAGTATCACAACCTCCGCGTCACTGCCTTCAACCGCAATGTTGAAGAGCTGGGCAAGCGGACCGCCGATTTGTCAAGGAGCCGGGGTGAGTCTTCTTTCTTCTTCACGGGGGCGCGCTGGCGCACCCGCGGGCTGTAGTCCCCGAGATTCGGGCCGACTGCTGAGCTGTCGGGCCGGATCTTCCTGGCGACCTTCTTAGTTGACGACTTAACATCCTTTTTCTTTTTATTCTTCAGAGGCCAACGCCACTCTCCGACGGCAGCTGGGCGCAGCCGACACCGCCTTGCGTGCCAAGGGGGAGGAGTGCAGCAAGCTCGCCGCAGAGCGCGACCTGCTGGCTACGCACCTGGCAGAGCAAAGGGAGCTGCTTAACAAGGGGCAGGACGAGGCGGAGAAGCGAGAGGCTGCTCTCCTGGTCGAGTTTGAAAGTGAGCGCTCCTCCTGGACCGACAAGGAGGCACAGCTGACCTCCGGCTTCCATGAAATCGAGGACATCGTCGACGGTGAGTTTCTTTTACTTTCCTTCTTTGAGCCGCTGACTATAGGTCGGGCTGACTCCTGGTTTTTTGACTTGCTTCTTTTTTGTCTTGGCAGACTTCTTCCCCGGCCACACGCAGGCGTCCAATCAAGCCATCGAGGCTGATCGCGAGGCACGGAGGTCGAATGGTGCTGAGATTGCTGCCAACGCCCCCGGACCCTTGACGAGCAGCTTCTGAGCATCGAGGCTCGTCTGCGGCCGGCCCATCGGATGATGCGCCGGCTTCAACGTGTCGGCGCCCAGGGGATCGCTGCCCTATGGCCAGACATGCCGGTTCTGCGTACTTCCAGTCGGACTGCCGACTAGCTGGAGGTCGCGGCTGGCCGTTTTGAGGCCTGGAAGGGTTCCGCGGCCCGGGCTGGAGCACGCCGGGGCTTGGAATTCATCAAGGCGTGGTATCCAGGGCTGGATCTGGACCGGCTGGCCGCTGCTCGGCCGAGGCCCAGCGGAGCTGCTGGCTGCGGAAGACGCCTCGCCGAAGCGCGGCGGTGGCGATCGCCGACTTCACGGACACTGCGTCTTCGCCCCCGAAGGGCTGAGGACGGCGGGAGGCGCCGCGAGTGGTTCGATGAACCCAGATCACGACGAGGACTCGGCGGAGGTGATCGGCTCCAGCGCCGAGTAGGAAGGCGAGGCGGAGGACGGAGGTGAGACGTAGGTGCCAGAAGACGGAGCGGGCGACCAACCTCAGCTCGACCGCACCTCCAGCAACGAACCGCGCCCGACTGGGCCGGCTGCCGCCGGAGATGATCAAGCCAAGACTGCCCAGCCGGCCGCCCCGGTGCCTGACACTGCCGTCTCCTCCGGCCCTCCAAACCCGTCTGCCGCTTCCTAGGCTGCCTTCTTGCCTTTATTTTATCTGCTTCGATAGTCTTTGAAAAACTTGTTAATTCACACAATTCCACCCGCGGGGTGTATTTTGAACTTCTGCTCAAAGATTCGGCCAAGGGCCTATGCTATCCTAAATATTATCCTAATTCTATCTTTCCTTGCTCATTGCTCTTATGGCTTTTTCCTTTGCCGCCTTCCCTTAGTCGCCGCCTTGCCAGTCGGACAACCGCTTATGGATCTGCCGCTTGGATCAAGTGCTTGGCTACTCTTGGGAAGGCAAGTACTTGGCCATTTTTAGAGTCTTTTTAACAAGTTGATAGAAGCGGCAAGTCGACTACTCAAGAGTCGGCTTTGCGAAGAGAGGCTGGAAGCCGGCTTAAGCTATGTTTATGCTTTGGGTCCTTAGCCATTTTTCATGTGGGAGCCCATTCTTCCTTACTCCTGCCCACCAAACAGTCGCTCTGCGAGCTTCGGCTTCTGGCAGGAGACGGCTTAGGCACCACACACTACTTGTCCGACTGCAGGAAGCATTCCATAGCGCGAGGCGGCGAGTTCCCGGGTCGACTAGTCGAAACAGGTGCCAAGCGGCATAACAAAGAGTAACATACTCGAAGGCATAATTCTTATCATACAGATAACAAAAAAGGGCAGTCCCCGAGCTCGCCCTTGGGGGCCCAAGTCTTGGTACTTTAACACAAAAGGTAGCGTGGTACATACTGCATCAACTGTAAAATCTTCGGAGAAGATTCGCATGCCATGGCCGTTCCGTCTCTTTGCCGGAGTCGTCCCTCTTGCGTGCTCGGGGCTTCTGAGCGTTGATCAGGTAGTAGGAGTCGTTGCCCAGCACTTTGCTGATGATGAAGGGGCCTTCCCAAGTTGCCGGCAGCTTGTGCTGGCCGGCTATTCGCTAGATCAGCCGGAGCACAAGGTCGCCCTCTTGGAAAGATCTCGGCTTGACCTTTCTCTTGTAGTAGAAGTGCAGGCTCTGCTGGTAGATGCTGGACCGGCTGAGTGCCAATAGCCGGCCCTCTTCCAGCAGATCGACGCCGTCTTGACGTGCTTCTTCTGCTTCCTCCTCGGTGTACATGGTGACTCGCGGGGAGTCGAACTCTATGTCCGTTGGGATGAAGGCTTCAACACCGTAGACGAGGAAGAAAGGTGTGAAGACGATTGACTTGTTTGGAGTCGTGCGCAAACTCCAGAGGACGGCTGGAACCTCCTCAAGCCAACAGCCGGCCGAACGCTCCAGTGGTTCGACCAGTCGAGGCTTGATGCCAGATAGGATGAGGCCATTTGCTCGCTCCACCTGGCCGTTTGACTGCGGATGGGCAACGGACGCTAAGTCCAGTCGGATGCCTTGTGTTTCGCAGAAACGGGCTAGGGCGCCTTTGGCAAAATTTGTGCCATTGTCGGTGATGATGCTGTGTGGTACGCTGTACCGAGTCGTGATGTCGGCGATGAAAGTCACTGCAGTTGGACCATTCAATTTCTTGATGGGCTTTACTTCTATCCACTTGGTGAACTTGTCCACCACGACAAGTAAATGAGTTAGGCCACCTCGTGCTGCTTTGAATGGTCCCACCATGTCCAGGCCCCAAACAACAAAGGGCTAGGCGATGGGGATAGTCTTGAGTGCAGAAGCCGGCTGATACGGCTTGGAGCGGAACATCTGGCACCCCTTGCATTTTTGGACTAATTCCTTGGCCTCTTCTAGGGCAGTTGGCCAGAAGAAACCGTGTCGGAAGGCTTTGGCAACGAATGCTCTTGAGGCCGCATGGTGGCCGCACTCGCCTTGATGAATGTCTTCGAGAATCGCTTGGCCTTGCTCTGGCTCGACGCAACGCTGGTAGACACCAGTAACGCTGCGCCTGACCAGCTCTCTGTTGACTATGGTGTAGGCTGCCGCTCGGTGTTGCACCCGCCGAGCCAAGATTTTGTCGGTTGGTAGCTCTCTGCTCACTAAGAACTTCAGGATGGGCTGGGCCCATGAGGGTGCTGCTATTTCTTCAACTGCCAGTACTGCTACTTGGACGAGGGCGGCTGGGCTGGGAGGCGGCGGGCTGGAGTCCGCGGCCGCTTGCTGGGTTGATGAAGTCCCCGGGCCGACTGGTGCAGTCCCCGGGCCGAGCTCTGGGGTCTTCGCAATGGTTGCTGCAGTCCCCGGGCCGGGTTCTGAAGTCCCCGGGCCGGCTTCGACTGCGGCATTCTTGGAGCCATCTGTAAGAATTCTCGTGTCGTCTGCTAAGGCTCTTGAGTCGGATCCGACTTCTTCAGGGGGAGCTGGCACAAAAATGGAATCTGATTCTGGTGAAGGCTTGACAGATAGCTTGAGGTGGCGCTGAAGGGCGACGCCGGATGGTATTACTGGCGGGTGGAGCCGTTTGCGCTGTGGTGTTCGCTGGTCGTTGTCATTTCTTGGCACGTGAAGGAATTCACACCCCTCAAAATATCCACTGAGTTGTTGTACCAGGAAACGGTAGCTCGCCATGTTTGCATCTTTGGCATCCCAATCGCCAGATGACTGTTGGACCACCAAGTCGGAGTCGCCATAACACAGGATCCGGCGAATGCCAAGTTCTTTGGCAAGCCGGAGCCCGTGAATGAGCGCCTCGTATTCGGCGACGTTGTTGGAGGCGGCGAAATGGATCTGCAGCGCATACTTGAGCTTGTCGCCTTTGGGGGAAGTGAGGACAACGCCGGCTCCCAAGCCGGTGCGCATCTTGGAGCCATCGAAATGCATCCGCCAATGGGTGGAGTCGGCATTTGGCGGCAGTATCGGGTCTCGCCCACGAACGAGGAAGTCGGCGGTGCTTGCGATTTGATGGCGGTGCAGGGCTGGTAATAGATGGTGTAGGGGCCAGCTCTATGGCCCATTTGGCCACTCGCCGAAGCATCTCGGCTTCGATGATCTCGGCTAGTGGGGCTGTGCAAACCATGTGATTGGATGCTTTGAAAGTAAGGCTGCAACTTCTTGGCGGCAAAGTGCACCCCGTAGCACATCTTCTGGTAGTGGGGGTAGTTCTGCTTGGAGGTCGATAGTACTTCGCTCAGGTAATATACTGGTCTCTGGACAGGTAGCGCCTTTCCTTCCTCCTTGCGCTCAACTACAATGACTGTGCTGACTACCCGGCTGGTGGTGGCAATGTACAGGAGCATGGGCTCTTTAGGAGTCGGGGCCGCCAACACGGGGGGAGTAGTCAGCATTTTCTTCAACTGAAGAAAAGCTTCGTCCGCCTTGTGGTTCCATTTGAAGAAGGTGGTCTTCTTCATGAGCTGGTATAAAGGGAGAGCTTTCTCGCCCAACCGACTGATGAATCGGCTGATGGATGCCAAGCAGCCGGCGAACTTTTGCACATCTAGCAGTCGGCGGGGTACTTCCATCCTCTCGATGGCCTAGATCTTCAAAGGGTTGCACTCTATGCCGCGTTCAGAGACCATGAAACCAAGGAGTTGGCCGGCTGGTACCCCGAAGACGCACTTCTCAGGGTTGAGCTTGATCTGGAATCGGCGTAGGTTCTCAAAGGTCTCCTTAAGGTCTTCCAGCAGTGTTCCTCGCTTTTCCGTCTTCACCACTACATCGTCCATGTAGACATGGGCGTTTCTGCCGAGTTGCTTGAGGAGGCACTTCTGCATGCAACGCTGAAAGGTGGCGCTGGCATTCCTTAAGCCGAACGTTATGGTCAGGTAGCAGAAGGCTCCAAACGGCATGATGAAGGCGGTCTTCAGTCTATCAGCCGGGTTCAGCTTGATCTGGTGATATCCTGAATATGCATCTAAGAAGCTCAACAGCTCGTGATCCGGTGTGGAGTCTATCACCGGTCAATCTCGGCAGAGCGAAGCGGTCCTTGGGGCAAGCTTTGTTGAGGCTTGTGTAGTCAATACACATCCGCCAACGCTTGTTCTTCTTCATACCAAAGACTGGTTTGCTAACCATTCTGGAAAGAACACTTCCATAATGAAACTGGCTGCTAGGAGCCGGGCTATCTCTTCTCCAACAGCTCTTCTCTTCTCTTTTGGCAGGCGGCGCAGGGGCTGCCTGACGGGCTTCACATCAGATCGGACATGTAACTTGTGCTCAGCGAATTCCGTCTGGCATGTCTTTAGGGGACCATGCGAAAATGTCCCGATTCTCACGGAGGAAATCGACGAGCTCGCCTTCCTATTTGCTGTCAAGGTTTGCACCTATGACAGCATACCTCTCCGGGTGCTCCGGGTCCAAGGGTATCTTCTTCGTTTCTTTGGCCGGCTTGAACGAGCCCTCACCTTCCGACTCCTTGGGATTGGGCGATATTTCGGGTTGCTTGCCGGCCATCACCACAACCCGATCAAGAAGCCGCTTCTCAGCTGCGATCACCAGGGACTCGGCTAGCCGACTGCTTTCAGTTGCACAAGCGTACGACTTTCTGTAGTCGCCGGCTACGGTCAGAATCCCCTTGGAACTCAGCATCTTCATCTTGAGGTAGGCGTAGTGGGGGACCTGAAAGTGCTAGTTATCGACTAGAGGGGGGTGAATAGGAGATTTTTAGGAAAGTCTTCAAAACACGGATGTTTCAAAGACAAACAATAGAAATGACCTAATTGATATGCAGCGGAAGATAAACTACAACAAGCAAACCATAGTCAAGTATGCAATAACGTGAAGGTACAAGACTAATAGCAGCTTGGTAATAGGATCAAGATGGAAGATAGTGAGAAGCCAATCAACAAAAGTAGTCAAGCAATGAATTCAAACAGGTATGACAAAGAGGCAATGACTTCACGAAGACAAACTCTAAGTAAGGATAGGGAGAAGATAAAACCAGTCACTTGTTGAAGACACAGGATTTGTTGGACCAGTTCCAGTTGCTGTGACAACTATACATCTGGTTAGGGAGGCTGAGATTCAACTCAGAAGACCGCATCTTCACCTTATTCCCCTGGAGCTATGGACACATAGTCCTCGCCCAATCACTCTGGTAAGTCTTCAAGGTAGACTTCGAACCTTCACAGATGCGTTCACCGCAATCCACAATGACTCTTGGATGCTCAGAACGCGACGCCTAACCGGTGGAGGATTCACAGTCCTCAAGTGTAATAAGTCTTCAGTCACATGACAGAAATACTTCAGTGATGCCTAACACTCTTTGGCTCTGGGTGTTTGGGCTTTGTCCTCGCAAGGATTTCTCTCTCTCAAAGGCTTCGAGGTGGGTTGCTCTCAAACGACAAAAGCCGTGCACTAACTCTGAGTAGCCACCAATTATGGTGTAGGGGTGGGCAATTTATAGCCACTAGGCAACCCGACCTGATATGTCCGAAATGACCCTGGGTCACTAAGGAACTGAAACGTGTTCCAACGGTCAGATTTCAAACACACACGGCAACTTTACTTGGGCTACAAGCAAAGCTGACTCATCCAGCTTTGGATAAGTTTTGCTCTCATTGTCTTCGCTCGAAGACATAAGATTTGGGTTGAGCATCACTTCAGTCATTCTGACTTTGATCACTTGGACCCCACTTAACAGTACAGTGGTTCCTATGAGTCAACAAAGAAGAAAAGGAAACAACGAAACGACACAGTCTTCGTGCTCCATAGTCTTCACTCAATGTCTTATCATGTCATAGTCTTCAATGTGAATATCTTCACATGCCAACATTGTCGTCAATGTCTTCATACATTTTTAGGGGTCATCTCCGGTAGGTAAACCGAATCAATGGGGACACTACCTGCGTTATCCAGCAATTCTCACAAACGCATTAGTCCCTCAACCACATTTGTCGTCAATAGTCCAAAACCAACTAGGGGTGGCACTAGACGCACTTACAATCTCCCCCTTTTTGGTGATTGATGACAAACTGGTTGAAGTTTTCAACAGGGATAAAGTATGTGAAATTGTAAAGGATAGGGAATTGTCTTCATAAGTGGCAAAGGCTCCCCCTGAAGATGTGCATATAAGTAGTTTGCTTTTGAAATGAAAATGCACATGGAAGGTTGTACTTGTGGAGATCCTCTTCAACTTATGAAGATAATTCATCATGCATGAAATGATATAACTAAGAGAATGACATGCATAATGAAAAATGGACGTCTGCAGAATGATCTAAGTGCGGAAGTTATCATCGCACATGCGGAATTTAGCATCGCACCAGAGTAAAGCAAATAAGTAGCAGACGACCATCGAGTTTAAGTGTTACAACTCAAAGAACCAAATATATCAAAAGCGAGAGTTGTAAACACTAGGCAAAATATTATGCAACCGCCCTTATGAACCCGCTTGAATACTATCAAACTCATATGCTTCTCCCCCTTTTGTCAGTAAGGACCAAAAAGGTTTGAAGACATAGAGCATCTACTCGCTTTCATCGGGAGAAGGTGGAGCAGCAGGGTTGTCGTGGTTGCTTGGCGGTGCAGACGAACTTGGTGCAGTGTCGATGCATGCAGAAGTAGGGGGCGGTGAAGTAGCATCGGCTTCATCATCGATCACTCTGGCATTGACGGTTGCCACAGAGGAAGAATAGTCAGAGTCTTCAAGTGATGGAGTTCGTCGTAGAACTGCATTCCATGGAGGAGTGGAGTCAAACTTGAAACGTTCAGTGAAGCCATCGTCTTGAAGATCTGCTTCAGCACTGAGCAGGGTCAAACTCTTCCATGATCGCCGACAGGTCTCGTGAGTGACAAAAGCATTCTCGGTGGCAAGGTTTCGAATGTGATTGACGTCCACCAAGAGGCTTTGCATCTGTCGCTTGAGCCAGGAGTGATGCTTATCTTGTTTCTGATGCAGTGCCACAAGAATTTCTCGATCATTGAGGACGCGCGAGAGCTTCCGAGGTCTTTGGCCAATTGTGCTCTCAGTAGCTTCAGTCTGCGCATGGTGAGGCAGACGTGTGTTCCCAGCAAGAGGATAGACACGAGATACTGCTTGGACGCCTTCCATGGGTTGAGAGAAGCTATGATGATCTGCATTCTGAAGACAAAGTGGCGTTTTGGCAGGCTCAGGGTATATGGCCTCAACTGACATATCAACTTCTGGTAGAAAGATCAGATGATTACGAGCAGAAGGTTGATAGTTGATAGCAGAGTGCATCTTGATGAGGCGCATGACCCATGGAGCATAAAATTTCAGACCAAAAAGATCAGATCCAGACGCAGCCAATTGACGGATAAAGAATTCTTGCGTATTGAAGCTGATGCCATTGAGGATGTAAAAGACCAACGTCTTCATGGCTCCTTCAAGTTTTGCAGATGATGAATGCCCTTTGATAGGCCATAGAGTTCGCCTGATGATGTGATATATTGTACGAGGCAGATACTCAAGGTCATCAACAAAGAATTCCCGAGGGTATTCAGCGTCATGTGGCAGTGGCTTCATCATGCTCAACATTTGACCCATGTTGGGCTCTGGCTTATGGAAGATGCTCTCCAGTGCATCACGATGGAGTTGACAACTAGGTTCAAACAACTCTCTAGGAGTGGGTAGGCCTGTGAGCTCAATGACGTCAAGAGCTTTGGCTTCATGACGAACATTTCCTGTCATCCACTCGAGAACCCATGTCTTCGTATCTCTGTAGTAGCCGCGGATGTGGAGGGTAGCATAGAATTGAAGCAAAAGTTCTTCATTCCAGTGTTCTTTGTCTGTTACGAAGCCGAGCAGACCTGCATCTCGTAAGCAGTCAAGTGCTTCTTCTAAGCACGCCAGTCCGGCAATGGCTTCCGTGTCGAGGCGCATATGAGGGAAAATGCGCCCTTGATCATACAGAACGCAGGAGTAATAGCTTCGTTGCTGATAGCTCCAGAAATGGTCAGATGATATCCTTGGCCCTGTGTAGGGGTTCTTTGCTCTGTCAAAGAAAGTGTTGTGGGGTTTGAAACCATTTGCATTGAAAGACCACAGAGAGGTGGCGGTGCTCGAAACCTTGGCGATCATGGCTTTGGTTTCTGGACCAGAGGCCTATGCCCAACATGATATTCAAACTGAGGACCAAAGGCATGAGGCGGAGGGACCAGAACGGGCCATGTTACTGTGATTAGCTGACCATAGTTGTATGCTTGCTCAATTGAGTAGGGCCTTGGTGGCGGGCTGGAGCGAAGGGCAACAAGCGAGGCTTCAGTGCTGCTCAGCCAGATGCTTTGTGAGCAGTTGCCTCATTGGCTTCGTGCACACTTGGTGCAGGCTCCACATTTGCTTCAGCCATGACCGTGTCATTGGCTTCATTGGTGTTGGAGGTGGCAGCCTCAATGTTTTCAACCTCCACTTGAGGAGCTGGAGGGTCGGGCACTGGCACGTTGATATCAGGAATAACTTCTTCAATAACAGGGGGTGTAGGGACACGTTCTTCTTCTTCTTGGGTGTCTTGGCCGATGCAGCCGAATTGTCTTCAACAGCTCGGCTCTGAGACTCGGAGACATTCACAGCTTGAGTGGCTTCTGAAAACACTTGACGTGCAACAGGTTGGTGGTGCACTTCTCCTTCTGGAACGCTCGAGAGAGGTACTTGAGGCCTTTGACCTTTGCAAAGCCTGCAAAATGCTGGCGACGCCTTTGGAGATGGGGTTGCCTGGGCCTCAAAGTCTTCCTCTTCTTCTTCTTCTTCTTGTTGTTGGGGAGTGACTTGTTGTTGGGGAGTACTGGGGGAGTCTTGTTGTTGCGGGCGATCAGCCCATGAAGCATCCTGAGCAATTGGCGCCAGAGGACGACCAATGCTGATGATTTCGATGTTCGTACGAACAGGCGATGATACCACATTGTATTCAATTTGAGGAAGAACTTCATCATCTTCAACATTGTCATGGTGACCAATGTCTTCAGCAGTGATGGGATCAACTGCTGGAATCTCTTCAGCTTCAGGAGCCTCTGTGGAAGCAGGCTCATGAACAGTCATTCGTAGTTCTTGGGTTGCAGATGCAAGGCAAACCACTGAAATAGGTTCAACAACCAAGGGCTCTGTGGGAGCAGCCCGATTCTTTTTGCTTTTGAGTTTCTTCTTGGAGGGAGCACCATCAGAGGCTTCAGGATTTTTCCTTTTTCTGGCTTCAGCCTCAAGAGCCCTCGCCTTCTTCTCGCTGAGAAGAAGTTGACCGACCTTTGGCTTCGAGCCACCATGCTGCTTGGGAAGACTATGCGGGGTTCTTCCTGCCTTGAAGGTGCAGCTTGGTCATTGAAGTCTTCTTTTCTTTGCAGCCATTAAGGGTCAATGCCGGGACGGCCAAGAGCCTTGCGCTTCTCAAATTTCATTGTAGGCTAGCACACACTTGTCACCAGACTCTTCATGCGCTCACGAGCCTCTGGCTTCTTCACGCTTCTTGAGAAAGGCTTCTTTGAGCCCGTGCAACATGATCTTGAAGTTTTTGACATCTTGCACGCTGAGCGCAGCCATATGCTTCTTGAACTGAGCCTTCTCATAGTCAATCTTATGCTTCAGTTCAACAATGCGCTGAGCAAGAGCTAGCTCAGAAGCAATGGCTCCATTGAAGGACACGCTGAGGCCAATAGGAAGTTGCAGATCTCCAAAGCTGATGTTTTGGGTGTCAAACAACTCATCAATGAAGTAATGGATGATTGCCACATCAAAGAGAGGCAAATTGTTGAAAATTTCTGCTTCTTCTTTGCTCTTGATAAGTTGCTCAAGGGCATCATCTGCAAGATCTTCATCACTGGACAGATCAATGTGCTCTTCTCGCAGAATGGCAGCAGGAGTCAGTGTCAGTTCAGTATTCTTGACAGTTTTCTTTTTCTTCTCCGTCTTCTTGGAGATACGGGATTGATCTTGACCGCACATGCGGCTTCGTGGAGGTGCGAGCGATGGCTTCACACATGAAGCTTTTGGAGGAGCAGCTGACTTTGAAGCCTTGACTTTCTTTTGCTTCTGCGGCTTTGTAGCAGGAGCAGGAGCTGGGACTTCATCAGAGTCAGCATCATCATCAGAGTGATCCACTTTGGCACCTTGGACCAAGATGTAAGTGATGAGGCCATCAAGGTTTGTAAAGGGGCCGATGACATTGGGTTCTGCATCACGTGAGCCGTCAGCACGGGGAGCAGAGGGACCAGGGTTGAAGTATAATCCCAATGACTTCTTGTTTTCCTTGGCCCAAGCCTTTGCGTGCTGGAAGTTGCGCTTGAAGAGATTGTCGTCACGACACCAGAGCAATGACGTTGGGTCGGCATTCTCAGGCTGAGGTCCACGGACCATACAAGGATAGAAACCCTGTGCAATAGCTTCAGCCCTGTTCTTGGGTGGAAGGTCTCGAAAGAGAATATCACCCCAAGGGCTTTTGATAGCATTCTTCTCGACGTATTCCTGGGTCACGAAATTGTACTTGAACCATTGTTCAGATTGTAATTCTCTTCGGGATCTGTCTTGTAAAGCTCTGCGAGGTCATCAGGAAGATCTTTTGAGGTTCCCTTACGACGCTGTCTACCGCCCTTCCTAACTGATTTATCTGCAGCCATGAACTTCAAACTGAATGGCTTCAATACGTTCAAAAGCTTCAAAGGCTTGCGTTTGCTGGACAAACAGGAACTGGCTTCGGGAGAGTTAAGTTGATGCTGTAAGAATTCTGCAAACGAATGCAGACTATGAGAACCAAGGGATTCTCGCACGGACATGTACCTGTGACAACATTAGAGATGCCAGGGAACGGGAAGAGGTCATATGCATTCTCAGAAGATTTTGAAGATAAATCAGTTTGAAGACATTGACCTCATGATGCGAAGACATTCACTTATACGCTAAGAGTTGGTTCCAGATTTGTACGAGTCCGTGAATAAGTACAAGTGAGGAATCTAACTAGTTGTGAAGCTGAAGTGAATATACTAGGCAATATGAGATGCAGACAGAATAGATCTAACATCGTATAGGCAGAAACCAATTTTGGTAAGTAGGATGAATCTTTGAGGATCAAAAAGATGGTAAAAATAGAGTTATATTTACCACTCGAAGAACTGCTAGACGGGAAGAAAAGGAGGTCGAGCAGTTCAATCCACCATGCCCTAACTTGGCAACGGAGGACAGCTACGGCGGCGGCAGAGAAGACGATGTTCGCGGCCGGCATGAGGACGGCGTCAGAGAAGTTGCGGCAGCTAAGCGCTTCGTCGTCGGCATCGTCGAGAGCTAGCAGTGGCGCTAGGGTTTTGATGAGGTGGAGAGGTGGAAGAAGGTTTTCTTTACCGCAGGGGACATGTATTTATAAGGGGGTCTGCGGCTCAGCACAATTACTCAGGTGCCCCTGGCGGTTCACATCTGAGGGGCACGTGGCAAGCATGCAACATACTCTGAGTTGTCCCACGTTCCCACGCCCGCCAGGTTTGTCGGATGGTCGTTCCGGCTTCTCTGGGCTTCAACAATAAGGATGAATCATTTAAAACAGACTTAAAGTTTGTCTCTGTGTCTTCTGCTGACAAGGACGCAGAGAAGACATTCGACAGTTTCAATAGAATGCACATGATTTGGACAGATAGAGTTTGAGATAGAAAGCATAGAGAGATTAGGGTCCGATCACATTCACTTAGTTCAAAGGATTCAACTTGGAAGACATAGCTATAAGTGAATGCTGTAGAGGGCAGAACAATATATATATATATATATATATATATATATATATATATATATATATATATATATATATATATATATATACGACAACCAAATCAACATAGTGAAGAAAATCATGAAGATAGGTTGAAGTTGAAGATAAATCAAATGCGAAGATATTGCAGAAATAACGCCATGAGTGAAACACTTCAAACAGAGAAATTTGGTGGTGGCGTTACCCACTGTATAGGAACTATTAGACCCAGACATGGCGCACAATTATCGTGGCGCTCCGAAGTCAAATTCCACGTTAATGTATTCACATTCAGAATGTAAGTCTTCATTGATTGAAGATATACTTCGTGTGTTGCACATCTAAGTCATCAACATGCATAAGTGTTAGGATGTGTGCATGATCACAGGACATTTGAGGACTCCAAGATATTTAGCTCACACCATAACTTGCAAAACCTTTTCTCATCCAAGGGCTTTGTGAAGATATCTGCCAATTGCTCTTCAGTGTTGACGTGAATGATGTCAATATCTTTCTTCATGACATGATCCCTGAGAAAATGATGACGAATTTCAATGTGCTTTGTCTTCGAGTGCTAGACTGGATTGTTGGCAATTTTGATGGCTCTTTCGTTGTCGCAGAAGAGAGGTACTTGTTTCAGATTGATGCCATAGTACTTGAGAGTTTACTTCATCCATAGAAGCTGAGCACAGCAAGATCCAGCAGCAATGTATTCAGATTCAGCAGTTGAGAGTGATACACAGTTCTACTTCTTTAAAGACCAACAGATAAGTGATCTTCCCAGAAAGTGACATGTGCCTGATGTAGACTTGCGATCCACCTTGTCACCAACATAATCAACATCCGAAAATCCAACCAAATCAAATTTTGAGCCCTTTGGATACCATAATCCGAGTGTTGGGGTGTGAGCCAAATATCGAAGAATTCGCTTCACAGCTAAGTGATGCGATTCCTTTGGTGCCGCTTGGAATCGAGCACACATGCAAACACTAAGCATAATATCTGGCCTCGATGCACATAGGTAAAGTAAGGAACCAATCATGGAGCGGTATACCTTTTGATCGAACTCTTTACCATTGTCGTCGGGACCCAGATGGTGTTTGGCTGGCATTGGCGTCGTGTATCCTTTGCAATCTTGCATTCCAAACTTCTTCAGACAATCTTGGAGGTATTTTTCTTGAGATATAAAGATGCCATTCCTTTGTTGACGAATTTGAAGACCAAGGAAGAACTTGAGCTCTCCCATCATGGACTCTGATATTGTTCTTGCATCATGTATCCAAATTCATCACTATACTTCGGTTGGTGTAGCCAAGATAATGTCATCCACATATATTTGGCATACAAACAGTTCACCATCATATGTCTTCGTGAAGAGTGTGGGATCAAGGGATCCTGGTTTGAAGCCTTTGCTCTTCAGGAAGTCTTTGATCTATCATACCTGGCGCGAGGAGCTTGTTTGAGGCCATACAGTGCTTTATTTAGTTTGTACACCATATCAGGATGTTTTGGATCTTCAAAGCCAGGTGGTTGAGCGACATATACTTCTTCTTCAATCTTGCCGTTGAGAAATGCACTCTTCACATCCATTTGATATAGCAAGATGTTGTGGTGGTTAGCATAGGCTAGTAGTATGCGAATAGCTTCAAGCCTAGCTATAGGAGCAAATGTTTCATCGAAGTCAATTTCTTCAACTTGAGTATATCCTTGAGCCACAAGACGTGCTTTGTTTCTGACGACTTGACCATGCTCATCTTGCTTGTTTCGATATATCCATTTGGTGCCAATAATGTTATGCTTGCGAGGGTCAGGACGCTTGACAAGTTCCCAAACATTGTTCAGCTTGAACTGTTGAAGTTCTTACTGCATAGCTTGTATCCATTCTGGTTCCATAAAGGCTTCAGCAACTTTCTTCGGTTCTGATATTGACACAAAGAAAAAGTGCCCACAAAAATTTGCTAGCTGTGTTGCTCTTGAGCGAGTAAGCAAACCAGGAGCATTGATGCTATCAATTATCTTCTCAATCTGTACTTCATTTGCAACTCGAGGATGAACTGGACGAAAACTTTGCTCTTGCTAATCATTGTCATCATTGGGACGATTGTCTTCAGACTGAGCATTGTCTTCAGGTTGGTTAGGTGCAAAAATGATAAGTTCTTCTTAAGGCTGTGCTACAGAAGGCATGATTTCACCAGTTCCCATCAGCTTGATAGATTCGCTGGGCGGAGCTTCGTCTAGTGTACTTGGCAGGAACTCTCTTTGTGAACCATTGGTTTCATCAAATCGCACGTCCACAGTTTCGACGATTTTGTAGAGATAAAGGTTGAAGACTCTGTAGGAGTGTGAGTCCTTTCCGTAACCGAGCATGAAGCTTTCGTGAGCTTTGGGTTCAAATTTTGACTTGTGATGGGGATCCTTGATCCAGCACTTAGCCCCAAATACTCTGAAGTAGCTGACATTTGGCTTCTTGCCAGTAAGGAGCTCACTGGATGTTTTGTTCAGAATCTTATGGATGTAAACACGGTTGATGACGTGACATGCTGTATCAATAGCTTCAGGCTAGAACTTTCTTGGTGTCTTGTACTCGTCGAGCATTTTTCGAGCCATCTCAATGAGGGGTCTGTTCTTGCGCTCCACGATGCCATTTCTTTGAGGTGTGTATGGAGCGAGAGAACTCATGAGTGATTCCATGGTATCCAGATAAAGATCAAGTCGGTATTTTTGAATTGAGTGCGTTGTCACTTCGATATGCTTGATCTTGACGCCATAATTGTTCATTGCTCGATTGGCGAAGTGTCCGAAGACATCTTGCACTTCAGTCTTGTAGAGAATTATGTGCACCCATGTGTATCTTGAGTAGTCATCAACAATGGCGAAGCCATAGAGACAAGCAGTTGTTACGAGGGTAGAGTAGTGAGTAGGGCCAAACAAATCCATGTGTAACAGCTCGAAGGGTTGAGATGTCGTCATGATTGTCTTGAGGGTGCTTTGCCCTAGTCATCTTTCCAACTTCACGGGCACCACACAAATGATCCTTCTTGACCTTGACACCTTCGATGCCTATGACATGCTTCTTCTTGGCAAATGTGTGTAAGTTCCTCATGCCAAGCAAGCCCGACCTCCGATGCGAGCCAAGATTCAGAAGCTTTTGCAAGAAGATATCTGGCAAGTCGTGGACCTGCTGAGAAATCTACCATGCATAGATCATCTTTCCTATACCCTTCAAAGACTAGAGACTTGTCGATTCCATTAGTACAAGGCAGCGATATTTTCGAATATCACAATCATGTTCAAGTCACAAAGCATTGAGAGACATCAAGTTGAAACCAAGGGATTCAACAAGCATCACTTTATCCATGTGTTGATCCTTTGAGATTGCAACTCTACCTAGACCCAATACCTTGCTTTTACCAGTGTCAGCAAATGTGATGTGACTCTTGTCTGATGGACGTAAGGTTGAGTCCATGAGAAGACTTCAATCACCAATCATATGATTAGTGCATCCACTGTCCATAATCCATTCTGAAGCATGAGGTGTCATACCCTACAGTACAGTTAGGGGGATAGGCTTCACCAAGAGCATTGTGAAGCATAAACATTTGGCGGGCAAGTGGATTATTGAAGCTCAGATCAAGATTAAGACAGATAGGATGAATGGCAAACGATTCAGAACAAAATACATAGTGAGACCATTTGGGCATTTGATCTTGTGCCCTACAAGATGTTTTAGGTCCCCAAACAATAGCATCGACGCCTTTGATTTTCGGGTGGAGACCCTTTCTGCAAAAGAAAGTTAATTCTTCTTAACCACCCACATCTTCGGGGTGGCTTAGAAGCAATGAGTCTAAGTGCAGCATCTCGAGAACTTGACTTTGGAGCCCTAGCAAATAGCCTTGCAGGAGATGAATGATACTCATATGAATAAGCAGAAAAGCTCTTAGTTCTATGAACATAGCGGTTTGAAGACACACACTCATATTCATATATTTGAGTACGGTTTCCCTGCAAAACATTGGCGTTAGGGTGACTCAGGTGAGTCCTCAGTCTGTTTGAAGCCTTTGGACCGTATGACACCTTAGGTCTGTGGTTTGTCTTCTTCCCAGGTGGTGTCATGATGACATTCACTGGAAGATTCTCAAGACAGCTTTTGGGAACCCAGATCTTCTTCATAGGTGGTCCATTCCTGCAGTTAGTACCAATATACCTGGCAAACACTTCACCATTCTGATTCTTGAACAGCTTATAGTTTGCATCAAAGGATTCATCAATGATAATAGGGTTAGCACAGGTAAAGCCATATAAGGTGGATGGATCCAATGAAGGTCCCTTTGCAGCAACCCATGTGGTTTTGGGATACTTCTCAGGCTTCCAGTAGGAACCATCAACATTCGTTTTCCCCTCGAAGCCAACACCCTCTTTCCTAGGGTTTCGGTTCAGAATCTGATTTTTGAGGACATCGCAAAGTGTCTGATGCCCTTTCAGACTTTTATACATCCCTGTTTCAAGCAATGTCTTCAACCTAGCATTTTAATCAGCAATAGCAGTGGTATCCTCAGCAGAGGGGTTAGTTACCACATTATTAGTTGAAGACAATGCAACAGTAGCAACAGTTGAACATTCAGCAACAGAGGTAGCGATATCACGCTCAAGACATTTTAGGCATGGTGGTTCAAATCCATCCTGAGCGGAACTGATCTGTTGAGCGCGAAGTGACTCATTCTCTTTTCGAAGATCTTCATGAGCCGCTCTCAATTTCTCAAGCTCTTGCTTCCTTTCAAGATAATCATAGGAGAGCTTTTCATGAGTAGTTGAGAGCGTTTCATGACGACTTTCAAGTTCTTGGTACTTAGCATGAAGATTTTTAATGTCTTCAACGAAGGACTGTGAACGTGTCATTTCCGCGTCCAACAGGTCATCGCTTTTGTCTAACAGTTTTTGAGTATGTTCCATAGCTCTTTGTTGTTCGGTTGCAATTTTAGTAAGTGTTTTGTAGCTGGGTTTGGATTCACAATCAGAGTCATCTTCACTTGAAGTTTGAAAGTAAGCATCACGTGATTTTACCTTAGCACCACGTGCCATGAAGTAGTAGGTGGGAGCAGGGTCGTCCTTGTCATCAGCTTCAGCGTTGGTGTGGAAGTCACTGTCTTCAGTGTTGAAGATGGACTTGGCAACATAGGCTGTGGCTAAGGCTAGACTTGCAACGCCAGGGTCGGACTCCTCTTCAGACTCCACCTCCACCTCCTCAGAAGCAGACTCCTCCTCTGAATCCATTTCCTTGCCAACAAAAGCACAAGCCTTGCCAGATGAGCTCTTCTTATGAGATGAAGACTTAGATGAGGACTTGGAAGAAGACTTTGAAGATTTCTTCTTCTTGTCATCAGAATCATATTCCTTGCTCTTATTCTTCTTCTTCTCATTGTCCCTTGTGGACACTCGTCGGAGATATAGTGTCCAGTTTTCTTGCACTTGTGACATGTTCTCTTCTTGTAGTCATGAGTGGAAGCTTCATCATTTCTTGAGCTGGATCGTGAATACTTTCTGAAGCCTTTCTTCCTAGTGAACTTCTGGAACTTCTTCACAAGCATAGCAAGTTCCTTTCCAATGTCTTGTGGATCATCGTAACCGCAATCGATTCTTCTTGATGAGGAAACAACTTTTGCCTTCAAAGCGAGTTCGGCCATAGTTGGGACCATAGATATCTCTTTTCTCGTAAAGCTGGAACTCATGTGTGTTGAGCCTCTCAAGTATATCAGACGGATCGAGTGTCTTGAAGTCAGGGCGTTCTTGTATCATGAGGGAAAGGGTGTCAAAAGAGCTGTCAAGTGATCTCAGTAGTGTCTTGACGATTTCATGCTTGGTGATCTCAGTGGCGCTGAGAGCATGAAGCTCATTTTTGATGTCAGTGAGGAGATCAAACGTGAGCTAGACATTTTCATTGTCGTTTCTCTTGAAGCGGTTGAAGAGGTTGCAAAGAACACTGATCCTTTGATCTCTCTGGGTTGAGACGCCTTCGTTGACCTTTGATAGCCAGTCCCAGACTAGCTTCGACGTTTCCAGAGCACTCACACGACCATACTGTCCTTTGGTTAGATGACCACATATGATGTTCTTTGCAGTAGAGACTAGTTGAATGAACTTATTGACATCAAGAGGGGTGACACCTTCACCAGTTTTGGGAACGCCGTTCTTGACGACATACCAGAGGTCGACATCAATGGCTTCAAGATGCATGCGCATCTTATTCTTCCAGTAGGGATAGTCAGTTCCATCGAACACGGGGCAAGCAGCAGAGACTTTGATTATCCCTGCAGTCGACATAGCTAAAACTCCAGGTGGTTAAACCAAATCACACAGAACAAGGGAGTACCTTGCTCTGATACCAATTGAAAGTGCTAGTTATCGACTAGAGGGGGGGTGAATAGGCGATTTTTAGGAAAGTCTTCAAAATACGGATGTTTCGAATACAAACAATAGAAATGACCTAATTGGTATGCAGCAGAAGATAAACTACAACAAGCAAACCATAGTCAAGTATGCAATAACGTGAAAGTACAAGACTAATAGCAGCTTGGTAGTAGGATCAAGATGGAAGATAGTGAGAAGCCAATCAACAAAAGTAGTCAAGCAATGAAGTCAAATAGGTATGACAAAGAGGCAATGACTTCACAAAGACAAACTCTAAGTAAGGAGAGGGAGAAGATAGAACCAGTCACTTGTTGAAGACACAAGATTTATTGGACCAGTTCCAGTTGCTGTGACAACTGTACATCTGGTTAGGGAGGCTGAGATTCAACTCAGAAGACCGCGTCTTCACCTTATTCCCCTTGAGCTAAGGACACATAGTCCTCGCCCAATCACTCTGGTAAGTCTTCAAGGTAGACTTCGAACCTTCACAGATCGTTCACGGCAATCCACAATGACTCTTGGATGCTCAGAACGCGACGCCTAACCGGGTGGAGGATTCACAGTCCTCAAGTGCAATAAGTCTTCAGGTCACACAGATGTAAAGACTTCGTGATGCCTAACACTCTTTGGCTCGGGTGTTTGGGCTTTGTCCTCGCAAGGATTTCTCTCTCAAAGGCTTCGAGGTGGGTTGCTCTCAAGCGACAAAAGCCGTGCACTAACTCTGAGCAGCCACTAATTTATGGTGTAGGGGGTGGGCTATTTATAGCCACTAGGCAACCCGACCTGATATGTCCGAAATGACCCTGGGTCACTAAGGAACTGACACGTGTTCCAACGGTCAGCTTTCAAACACACACGGCAACTTTACTTGGGCTACAAGCAAAGCTGACTCATCCAGCTCTGGATAAGTTTGGCTCTCATTGTCTTCGCTCGAAGACATAGGATTTGGGTTGAGCATCACTTCAGTCATTCTGACTTTGATCACTTGGACCCCACTTAACAGTACGGCGGTTCCTATGACTCAACAAAGAAGAAAAGGAAACAACGAAACGAAAAGGAAACCAACTAGGGGTGGCACTAGATGCACTTACAGGACCGCCATGAACTTGGCCAAAGCAGGTCGGCCAAGAAGAGCGTGGTACGGACTTTCGAGGTCCACCACTTCGAACCAAACTGGCTCTCGGCGGAAATGATCTTTGTCCCCAAAGAGGACATCTATCAGGATCTTGCCGATCGGTGAGCAGGAAAGGCCAGGTACAATGCCGTGGAACACAGTCCGGCTGCTCTGAAGCTGTCTTTGCTTGATTCCTAACTTCTCCATCGTGTCCTTGTACAGGATGTTGATGCTACTGCCTCCGTCTATCAGCACTCGCGAGAAGCGAGCGGCCCGCCTATCCGCAGCAAGGGTGGCTCCCAAGACCAGGGCGTAGGAGCCCGGATTCGGCATCACCTCTGGGTGATCAGCTCTGCTCCAACTGATAGGCCTCTCGGACCAGTGCATGAACTCTGGAGTATCTGATGCTACTGCATTCACTTCTTGCTGCTGCAGCCGCCTGCTGCGTCGATCGTCGGCCACACTGGTGAACACCACATAGGATCCATGCTCTTCTGGGTACTCGTCTTGCACTGCGCCGACTGGCTTGATAGCTGGCTGCTGGGGCGGCGGTGGAGGCGGCGGCCCAGCAGGCGGGGGAGGCAGGAGGCCGTCTCCCTTGGCGATCCTGGTGAGCCAGTGGCACTTCCGGGTGGTGTGGTTTGACGGCTTCGCGCCGCTATGGAACTTGCAGGGACCATCTAGAGTCTGCTCGTAAGAGAAGGCCGGCAACCAGTTGGACTTGCCGCCTTTCTGTCGCTTGGCCGGAGGCTGCCCCTCCGGCTGTTGGTCTTCAACTGTCGCAACCTGCCGGCTACTAGAAGCCGGCTGTGGGGCCTCACGCTTGTGATCGTTCTGTTGCTGTCGCCGACTGGTGTCTCCAGCCGGAGTTCTGGGAGCCTGAGGAGCCACTTTGCCGGTCGCACTGACTTCAATCTCCGCCTTCATGGAGGAGTCGGCTGTAGCGTACTTGTCTGCTATGATCAGCAGCTCGTCGAGGGTCTCCGGCTCGTCGCAAAGGAGCTTGTGCTTGAGGAGGGTGCCTTCTCTGCACCCGCGATGAAATGTCGATAGCTTGCACTCGCACGCCCGCAGGAGTTCAAGCTCGCCCAGCAGCGTGAGGTAGTCGCGAGTCGACTCGTTGGGGCCTTGCACGCACAAGGAAAGCTGGTGAGGCTTGGGAGGTCGCTTGTACGTGCTTGTGAAGTTGCGGACGAAGGCTTCGGTGAAGTCGACCCAGCTGTTGATGCTGCGGGGCTTCAGGCTGTTCAACCATGTCCGAGCCGTGCCCTGGAGCATGAGCGGAACATACTTTACGGCAACACGCTTGTTGCCGTTCGCTATGTTGACGGCCGTGGAGTAGTCGACCAGCCACTCTTCTGGCTTTATAGAGCCGGTGTACTTGGGCGTACCTCGGGGGAGCGTGAACCCTCTGGGAAAGGGCTCGTCTCGGATGCGAGGTCCGAAATAGGGCGGACCCAACTCGTCTTCTTCTTCCAGCGCCAGGGATCGGTGGAGTCGGTCGATCCGGTGGCGGGTGTTGTTTTCTCCGACTCCCTCTCAGCGGCCAAGGCGGTCGCCGACAGTCGGATGCTCGACGGGTGGCGGGGAGACTCGCGTTTACTTATGAGGAGGAGGAGGCAGATAGTCGTCCCGCCGTTCCTCTGCTCTTGGGAGGCTGCCTTGGTCGCACTCGATGGAGATATGAGTCCGACTGTGGCTGGCAGCCGGATCCTTGTTTTTTCTTCCGCGGACACCGCCAGTCGGTGTTCGAGACGTCGCGCCTTGATCTCGCGGGGAGGCAGGCCGTCGTTTTGTGCTGCGGCGCCTCTGTGCGGCAGCCAGCCTCATTCTGCGTGGCAGCCGCGTCGAGGCGCTGCTGGACTCGCTCCGTCGTCAGGCGGCGTTCTTCACCCTCGAAGTTGTCCAGCTCGTCCACCGCCGCTTGGGCGGCGCGGATGTTCTCCACAGGCGTGGCGTACACAGGGCGATTGGCCCCGAACAGGTTGGCGATGGCCACGCCGCGCTGCTGGACCGCGCCTAGGTGGCTAGGTCTATACGGGGCTGGCGAGCCGCCCACAGCGCGATCCATCTCACGCTGGTAGGCTTCTGACAAGCGTCTCATGCTTGCTAGCTTCCTCGCGCCTTGGACGAGCTGAAGGCGGCGTGCCTCCAGCATCTCGGTGTCGGCGTCTTCCGAAATAGGCGCGGTCAGGTCCTGCAGAGCCGCGTCGAGAGGGTCATGAGCTCCTTCGCCGGAATGCTCGCCGTGACCGATGACGAGCACTTCTGTGACGGTGCTTCCGCCGCTCCCCACGTGAGGGAGCGGCTCGTCGTAGACCACCACGTTGGTAGGGAACGCGTCGAGCGACGCGGTGTCGGAGTCGACCAGCATCGGGTCGGTGGAGCCTACGGACTCCAAGTCCACTGGCAGGCTCGCCAGCGACGTGGAGTTGGTCGAGGAGGCCCGCGAGGAGGCTCTCGGGGCCGCCCGTGCCTGCGTCGGATGCAGGCTCATCGGAGAGGCGAACCTCGCCGATAAGTTCGGCGAGGCAGCTGGGCAGAAAGCGATCTCAGCGCCATCACGTAAAGCGTCGTGCAGACTCCGTCTGGCGCAGCGGGCTGGCTGCGCTTCGCCGAGGAGGAAAAGGTTCCCGCCCGCAGCAGGTCTCCGGACAACGGTGCACCTAGCCCCACGGTGGGCGCCAAATGTCGGGGGTTGGGTGCGACATATGCCAAAGGATGGCTTATCATGGCGGGGGCGAGTAGAACGTCGCCGATGCCTAGAAACGGGATGAGGCGAAGGCATGCACACCGGCGGATCTTACCCAGCTTCAGGGCTCTCCGTGGAGATAATACCCCTACTGCTGCTCTGCGGGGTCTCCGCATGATCACTATGGCAAAGTGGGTACAAGGTTGCTCCTTGAGCTGTTCGGGGCGAGGAAGGAGAAGGGCACGACTAGCTCTTCTCTTCCCTCTATGTGTGTCTAAAACTACTAGCGTCCAACCTCTTGCATGGGTGCCCCAGGGGGTTTATATAGGCCTACCCCCCGGGGGTACAATGGTAATCTGGCTGGGCACGGCTCCCAGCCGTCTGTCTCTCAGGTCACCGTCTTCTCCTCCGACTGCTGGGGCCCGCCGACTAGTGGGCCCCACCGACAGGCCTTGTCCACCGCGGGCGGGTCTGGCCGGCTGTGGATTATTGTAGCCGCGCCTCTAATGACGCTGGCTTGGTCATGGGGTCATGGCAACAGTGCCGCCACCTGACGGGCGATCACTGTTGCCATTCCCTGTCTTGTCTGGTTAATGGCTTGCGGGGCTCGTGGGAGGGGCCGGCCGACTCCTGGGGGCCGACTCCCAACAGGTCTGGCTTGTGGCGCTCTCGCCGTCTTCTGCACTCCCGCCGACAGGCGGGTCCCGCCGTCTCTGGGTCATATAGAAAGGCCGTCGTGGGCTCAGGGCGCCGCCCATGGGGTTGATGTCAGGGCCGGCATGGCAACAGTCCCGCGCCGGACGGAGATCTCCGCCTCACGGCGCGATCTGTGGCTATGCTCGCTCTTAGTGAACGGGCAGGGATGGGCATGGGCGGCCGCACCCCATCCCGTCCGTAGTTGCGTAGGCAGGAGGTGGTGGGAGTCGCGGGCCGACTCCCCATAGCCGGCTTCTCTGGAAGCCGCCAGTTGGGAGTCATCTTATCTCAAAGCCGTCTCTGGGTCTCGGCCGTGAGGGGCAGTCGGCGGCTCTGCCGCCGACTCTCAGAAAGCGGCTCTTCGTCTTGGGGTCTTGAGGGGCGCAGCCCGCCCTGATGTTTTAAAAGGTCCGGGGGCTCGGGTTTGCCTACCCGTGGCCCATTACTCCGACAGAAGCGCAGTGAACGGAAAAGTTACTATGGTAAAAAGATCCGCCCCACCTGCCCGTGCACCGTTTTGGGCCTAGCCCAACAACACGTCGAGCTGATGTGTGGCCCAGGCTAGGGGGCTCCTGTTGGTGTACAAAAGTAGGGGCTCTCCTTTTGACCCCTTTACTTGGGCACGGGCATTCAGAGCTGCGCCCACGACCACACAGAGCAAGGCAGAGGAGGGAAGCCGGAGAACAAGACAGCCAGAGCAACGCCAAGACCCAGAGACCACAAAGAGAAAAAGGGCGAGGCGGTCTCCGCGTCTCTGGCAAGACCCTTGGCGGGGTGGCCTCCGCGGCCCCGGCAAGACCCTTGCTGGGGCAACTTGCCCGACGCCAGCAGAGTGTGCCACCCTTGAGCCTACGGGTTCCAACACCACCAACAAACCACATTGGAACCAAGGCTTAGGAGGCACCTCTGTGGTGGCATGTAGATCTTCGTCAAGATCATAAACACACAAGATCAGATGAGGACCAGAAGACGACGCCCCTCGGCGGGATCCTAGCCAAGGAAATCCATGAGACCCCGGCGAGCATCTTGCTGGGAACGACCGCGACGCCACGGCAAGACCCTTGCTGGGCCCCCGGCAAGGCCCTTGCCGTGGGCATCAGCGGGACCACAGCCAGGCACACACCTGCCAAGACACCACCGCCGTCCCCATGCAGCTGCTAGCTCAACTAGCTGAGCAGGCACCTGCGTGGCGACGAGCGGCCTCCACGACCAATCCAGCAAGCACCTGTGTGGTGGCATGCAGATCTTCGTGAAGGCTCCACCACCTCGCCAGCCCAACAACCAGCCAACATGGAGCCACGACGCCTTGTCAGCTCGGACTCGTGTCGAAGCCAGGCGAGGCGGCGACGGCTGGGACGTGCTTCCTTACCGTCGCTGATAAAGCAAGAGGGGCACATCGGCAGCGCATTAAATGCATTTGTCCGATGATGACCCACAAGTGTAGGGGATCTATCGTAATCCTATCGATAAGTAAGAGTGTCGAACCCAACGAGGAGCAGAAGGAAATGATAAGCGGTTTTCAGTAAGGTTTTCTCTGGAAACACTGAAATAGTAGGTGATAGATAGTTTTGTGATAAGATAAATAGTAACGAGCAAAAATTAAATAAAGTAAATAAAGTGCAGCAAGGTGGCCCAATCCTTTACGTAGCAAAGGATAAGCCTGGAAAAATTCTAATAAGGAAGATGGAGCTCCCGAGGACACATTGGGAATTATCGTCAAGCTAGTTTTCATCACGTTCATATGATTCGCGTTCGGTACTTTGATAATTTGATATGTGGGTGGACCGACACTTGGGTACTGTCCTAACTTGGACAAGCGTCCCACTTATGATTAACCCCTATTGCAAGCATCCGCAACTACAAAAAGGATTATTACGGTAAACCTAACCACAACATTAAACATATGGGTCCATATCAACCCCTAACGAAGCAACCCATAAACTAGGGTTTAAGCTTCTGTCACTCTAGCAACCCATCATCTACTTATTACTTCCCTATGCCTTCCTCTAGGCCCAAATAATGGTGAAGTGTCATGTAGTCGACGTTCACATAACACCACTAGAGGAAAGACAACATACATCTCATCAAAATATCGAACGAATACCAAATTCACATGACTACTAATAGCAAGACTTCACCCATGTCCTCAGGAACAAACATAACTAGTCACAAAGCAAATTCATGTTCATAATCAGAGGAGTAATAATATGCATAAAGGATCTGAACATATGATCTTCCACCAAGTAAACCAACTAGCATCAACTACAAGGAGTAATCAACACTACTAGCAACCCACAGGTACCAATTTGTGGTTTTGATACAAGATTGGATACAAGATATGAACTAGAGTTTTGAGAGGAGATGGTGCTGGTGAAGATGTTGATGGAGATTGACCCCCTCTTGATGAGAGGATCATTGGTGATGACGTTGGTGATGATTTCCCCCTCCCGGAGGGAAGTGTCCCCGGCGGAATAGCTCCACCAGAGCCCTAGATTGATTCCGCCAAGGTTCCGCCTCGTGGCGGCGGAGTTTCGTCCCGTAAGCTAGCCCATGATTTTTTCCAGGGGTAAAAGTGATGATATAACAGAAGATGGACGCCGGAGGCCCACCAGGGGGCCCAGGAGATAGGGGGCGCGCTCTACAGGGGGGGGGCCTCCTGTCTCCTGGACAGGATGTGGGCCCCCTGGCCTATTTCTTTTGCTCATAAATTCTTATAAAATCCAAAAAGTTGTTTCGTGGAGTTTCAGGACTTTTGGAGTTGTGCAGAATAGGTTTCAACGTTTGCTCCTTTTCCGGCCTGAATTCCATTGCAAGCATTCCCCTCTTCATGGTAAACCTTGTAAAATAAGAGAGAATAGCCATAAGTGTTGAGATATAAAGTGCAATAACAGCCCATAATGCAATAAATATTGATATAAAAGCATGATGCAAAATGGACGTATCAACTCCCCCAAGCTTAGACCTCGCTTGTCCCCAAGCGGAAGCCAAAATCGAAAAATATGTCCACATGTTTAGATATAGAGGTGTCGATAAAAATAAAATACGGACATGAGAGCATCATGATCATTCTAATAACAACAACATATATGGATTTTGTCATATGATTTCCTATGCTCAAGTAATAAGCAATTCACAATGTCAAGTATGGTTCAAAAACTTCATTGCGAACTAACAAACTATAATCTCAGTCATTGAAGCAATTGCAATTTATCATAACATTGGAAAGCGTCAATAATAGAGCTTTTCAGCAAGCTCACATACTCAACTGTCTTGTAGTCCCCTATAATTGTTAACACTCACGCAATACTTGTGGTTATGGAGTTTCAGCCGGACACTGAGAAAGATAGGGGCTTATTGTGTTGCCTCCTAACGTATTCACCTTTGGGTGATGTCATCAATAATAGCCTATGCCAACTTACATCCAATTGAATATATGTATCATGATCTTTCAAACACGAGGAGCTTGCCAAAGGATAAAAATAAAAAGGGAAAGGTGAGCATCACCTTGACTCAAGCATAAAGTAAAGCATAAAGTAAAAGATATAGGCCCTTCGCAGAGGGAAGCAGAGGTTGTCATGCGCGTTTAGGGTTGATGCATAAAGTCTTAGTGCAAAAGAACATCACTTTATATTGCCCCTTGTATGTGGACCTTTATTATGCAGTCTGTCGCTTTTATTACTTCCACAACAAGTTCGTACAAAGTTTATTTTCTCTGCACTAATAAGTCATACATATTTAGAGAGCAATTTTTATTGCTTGCACTGATGACAACTTACTTGAAGGATCTTATTCAATCCATAGGTAGGTATGGTGGACTCTCATGGCAAAACTGGGTTTAAGGATATTTGGAAGCACAAGTAGTATGTCTACTTGGTGCAAGGAATTTGGCTAGCATGAGCGGGGAAGGCAAGCTCAACATGTTTGGAAGGTCAATGACAATATACTTTAACTGCGATGTCGGAAAACACAAACCATTACGTTGTCTTCCTTGTCCAACATCAACTCTTTTAGCATGTCATACTTAATGAGTGCTTCACAATCATAAAAGATGTCCAAGATAATATATTTATATGTGAACCCCTCTTTCCTTATCACTTCCTATTAATTGCAACGATGACTAAGGCTACGTTCATCAACTCTCAACAATTTTTATGCCTCATAGTTTCTATGTGTGAAGTTATCACTATCCATAAGATCAATATGAACTCTTTTGTTGTTTCTACCTTCTCAAGATCATAGCAGTATAGCAAAGACCTTGACTCAACACTAATCTTTATTATAGATAGCACACGGACTCGCTTACATAAAGAGATCACAATGCAAAACTCAAAACTACTTGATATCAAAACTTCAATCTACTAGATCAAGATACTACTAAAAGGATCGACCTAAATAAAGCGGTAAAGATAGGAGTGTGATGGTGATACGATACCGGGGCACCTCCCCCAAGCTTGGCAGTTGCCAAGGGGAGTGCCCATACCCATGTGATTATTTCCTCGGAGGTGATGGAGGTGGTGATGATGACGGTGGATAATCGCACATCAAGCGTAATAGCTCCTCCAACTTGCGGATAATGCCCTTGAGCCCAGCAATATGATCCTTCAACAAAATATTCTCCCGTGTAAGATACTTGTTCTGTATGTGGGCTAACTCAATCATCTTGAAAGCTTCAATCTCTGTTGGAGTAAAAAGGTTAGGTAAAGGTTGAGGGATGTCTTCTTCTTTCACCACCGGAGTTTGAACCTCCATGGCCTCCTTGATCCCTTCATCCTTGTTGATCTCTTCCACTTCATCTCTTTTCAACTCTATCTTCAATAGCCAACATCCTTGTCTTCGTTGTTGGAGAAGGGAGAAGTCATGGTGTGCTAAATCTGCAACAAAAACAGCTCGAAACGAAAACAGAGGATATTTGCGTGATACGGTGGTCAAAACCTTCGGGAGTATATATAATGAATTTTTACCGACCAAAATATGTAACATACAAGAAAACGGAGTCAGGAGGCACGAGGTGCCCACGAGACGGGGCGCGCCCTCTGTGGGCGCCCTCCTCTCTCGTGGGAGCCTCGTGTCCCTTTCGACTACTTCTTTCTTCCTAAAATTCTTAATTAATCCAAAACTGATAAAATTGCCATTAGAGTTGTTTTGGAGTCGGTTTACTTACTGTACCACGTACCTATGCCTTTTCGGAGTCTGGAACGTTCTGGAAAGTGTCTCCTATGTATTCCTCAGGGGTTATGGTTTCAATAATATTAGTTTCAACATTGATAGGATTACCTGAAATATAATGTTTAATTCTTTGACCGTTTACCACCCTCGGATTTGTGCCTTCGAAGTTGTTGATTTTTATAGCGCCAGAACGATAGACCTCCTCGATAACGTAGGGACCTTCCCATTTTGAGAGAAGTTTTCCTACAAAAAATCTTAAACGAGAGTTGAAAAATAACACATAATCTCCTACGTTAAACTCACGCTTTTGTATCCTCTTATCATGCCAGCGTTTGACTTTTTCTTTGAAAAGCTTGGCATTCTCATATGCTTGGGTTCTCCATTCATCAAGTGAGCTAATATCAAACAACCTCTTCTCACCGGCAAGTTTGAAGTCATAATTGAGCTCTTTAATAGCCCAATATGCTTTATGTTCAAGTTCAAGAGGTAAATGACATGCTTTTCCATAAACCATCTTATATGGAGACATACCCATATGATTTCTGTATGCAGTTCTATAGGCCCATAATGCATCATCGAGTTTTTTGGACCAATTCTTTATAGATCTATTCACAGTCTTTTGCAAAATTAATTTGAGCTATCTATTGCTCAACTCTACTTGACCACTAGACTGCGGGTGATAAGGAGATGCGATTCTATGATTGACATCATACTTAGCAAGCATCTTATGGAAAGCACCATGAATAAAGTGTGAACCACCATTAGTCATAAGATATCTAGGGACTCCAAATCTCGGAAAAATAACTTCTTTAAGCATTTTAATAGAAGTGTTATGACCAGCACTACTAGTTGGAATAGCTTCTACCCACTTAGTAACGTAATCAACAGCAACTAAAATATGTGTATAACCATTGGAGGCAGGAAAAGGTCCCATATAATCAAAGCCCCAAACATCAAACGGTTCAATAACAAGGGAATAATTCATAGGCATTTCTTGATGTCTACTAATAATACCTATTCTTTGACATTCATCACAAGATAAGACAAACTTACGAGCATCTTTGAAAAGAGTAGGCCAATAAAAACCAGATTGCAGTACCTTGTGTGCAGTTCTATCTCCAGCGTGGTGTCCTCCATAGGATTCAGAGTAACACTTGCATAGGATTTGTTCCTGTTCATGCTTAGGCACACAACGTCTAATAATACCATCTACTCCTTCTTTATAAAGGTGTGGATCATCCAAGAAGTAATGTCTTAAATCAGAAAAGAACTTTTTCTTTTGCTGGCACGTGAAACTAGGCGGTATATACTTAGCAACAATGTAATTAGCATAATCAGCATACCAAGGAGCAGTACGAGAAGCATTGACAACCACTAATTGTTCATCAGGAAAACTATCATTAATAGGCAGTGGGTCATCAAGAACATTTTCTAACCTAGACAAGTTGTCTGCAACGGGGTTCTCAGCTCCCTTTCTATCAATAATATGCAAATCAAATTCTTGGAGCAAGAGAACCCATCTAATGAGTCTAGGCTTAACATCTTTCTTTTCCATAAGATATTTAATAGCAGCATGATCAGTGTGAATAGTAACTTTGGAATCAACAATATAAGGTCTAAACTTATCACATACAAACACGACTGCTAAGAACTCTTTTTCAGTAGTAGCATAATTTCTCTGGGCAGTATCAAGAGTCTTACTAGCATACTGGATAACATTCAATTTGTTATCAACTCTTTGCCCTAAAACAGCGCCTACAGCATAATCACTAGCATCACACATAATTTCAAAAGGTAAATTCCAATCAGGTGGCCGAACAATAGGTGCAGTGATCAAAGCTTTCTTAAGTGTTTCAAATGCTTCTACACAATCATCATCAAAGACAAAAGGAATATCTTTTTGCAATAAATTAGTCAGAGGCCTAGAGATTTTAGAAAAGTCCTTAATGAACCTCCTATAAAAGCCGGCATGACCAAGGAAACTTCTTACACCTTTTATGTCCTTGGGACATGGCATATTTTCTATAGCATCAACTTTGGCCTTATCAACTTCAATACCTCTCTCGGAGATGTTGTGCCCCAAGGCAATGCCTTCATTAACCATAAAGTGACACTTTTCCCAATTCAGGACGAGACTAGTGTCTTCGCATCTCTGCAAAACTCGATCAAGGTTGCTCAAACAATCATCAAAAGAGGATCCATAGACGGAGAAGTCATCCATGAATACCTCACAAATCTTTTCACAAAAATCAGAGAATATAGCCATCATGCATCTTTGAAAGGTAGCAGGTGGATTACATAAACCAAAAGGCATACGTCTATAAGCAAATGTACCAAAAGGGCAAGTAAAAGTAGTTTTTGATTGATCCTTTGCTGACACAGGTATTTGAGAGAAGCCAGAATAGCCATCTAGAAAGCAAAAATGTGTGTGTTTGGATAGCCTTTCTAGCATTTCATCAATAAAAGGTAAAGGGTAATGATCTTTCTTAGTAGCTTGATTTAACTTACGAAAATCAATTACCATCATATAACCTGTAATAATTCTTTGCGGGATCAATTCATCTTTATCATTAGGGACAACGGTAATACGTCCCTTTTTAGGGACACAATGGACAGGGCTTACCCATTCACTATCAGCAACGGGATAAATAATACCTGCCTCAAGGAGTTTTAGAATCTCCTTTCTTACCACCTCCTTCATTTTGGGATTTAATCGTCTTTGAGGATCTCTAACTGGTTTGGCATCTTTCTCCACTGAAATTTTGTGTTGACATAATGTGGGACTAATGCCCTTAAGATCATCCAGAGTATATCCAATAGCAGCTCGGTGCTTCTTCAGAGTTTTCAGTAATCTTTCTTCTTGTTTCTCTGAAAGGTTAGCACTAATAATAACAGGATATATTTCTTTTTCATCAAGATAAGCATACTTAAGATTATCAAGTAAAGGTTTGAGTTCAAACACGGGATCTCCCTTGGGTGGAGGGGGATCCCCAAGAATTTCAACGGGAAGGTTATGTTTCAGCACAGGTTCTTGTTTAAGGAACACTTCATCTATTTCTTCCCTTTCCTTCATAAACATATCATTTTCATGGTCTAACAAATAATGTTCTAACGGATCAGTTGGAGGAACAACAATGGACGCAAGACCAATAATCTCATCCCTACTAGGTAATTCCTCTTCACGGTGTTGTCTACGAAATTTAGAAAAGTTGAACTCCTGAGACATATCACCTAGACCAATAGTAACAACATCCTTTTCGCAATCTATCTTAGCATTAACGGTGTTCAAGAAGGGTCTACCAAATATAATGGGACAAAAGCTATCTTGTGGGGAGCCAAGAACAAGAAAATCAGCAGGATATTTAGTTTTCCCACACAAGACTTCAATATCTCTAACAATTCCCATTGGTGAAATAGTATCTCTATTGGCAAGTTTAATTGTGACATCAATATCTTCTAACTCAGTAGGTGCAATATCGTGCTTAATTTCTTTGTATAAGTCAATAGGTATTGCACTAGCACTAGCACCGATATCACATAAGCCATGATAACAATGATCTCCTATTTTAACAGAAATAACAGGCATGCCTACCATAGGTCTATGTTTATCTTTAGCACAAGGTTTGGCAATTCTAGCAGTTTCATCACAGAAATAAATAACATGCCCATCAATATTATCAGACAAGAGATCTTTAACAATAGCAACATTAGGTTCAACTTTGATTTGCTCAGGAGGTGTATAAGTCCTAGTATTACTCTTACGAACAACAGTCGAAGCTTTAGCATGATCTTTTATCCTAACAGGAAAAGGAGGTTTTTCGACATAAGAAGTAGGAATAATAGGATCACTATATGTAATAGTCTTTTCTTCGACTGTAATAGGTGCAACTACTTTCACTTCAACAGGAGGATTATATTTAAACCACTTCTCTTTAGGGAGATCAACGTGAGTAGCAAAAGATTCACAAAAAGTAGCTACTATCTCAGAGTCAAGTCCATACTTAGCGCTAAATCCACGAAAAGCATCGGTATCCATAAAAAATTTAACACAATCGAACTTAGGTGTCATGCCTGACTCCTTACCATCGTCGGAACCCCAATGTTCAGAGTTGTGTTTAATTATTTCCAATAAGTCCCATTTTAAATCAATAGTCTTTAGCATATAAGAACCAGCACAGGAAGTATCCAGCATGTTGTGATTATTAAGAGAAAGCCGAGCATAAAAATTCCAAATAATCATTTCCCGCGAGAGCTCATGATTGGGGCATGAATATAACATTGAATTAAGCCTCCCCCAAGCTTGAGCGATGCTTTCTCCTTCGCGAGGCCAGAAATTATATATGTAATTACGATCACGATGAACAAGATGCATAGGATAGAACTTCTAGTGAAATTCCAACTTCAATCGCTTATAATTCCAAGATCCCGTATCATCACATAGCCTATACCATGTCAATGCATCTCCCTTCAAAGATAAAGGGAAGACCTTCCTTTTAACAACATCATCGGGAATACCTACAAGCTTAAATAATCCACAAACTTCATCCACAAAGATAAGGTGTAAATCGGGATGCAATGTTCCATCTCCTGCAAATGGATTAGCTAGCAGTTTCTCTATCATACCCGAAGGAATCTCAAAGTGAATATTTTCACAAAGTTCAGTAGGTTGAGGAGCATCTCTTTGCTCTTCTGGTTGAGGTGAAGATACCCCAAACAAGCCCCTCAAAGGATTAGTTTCCATAGTGACAAGTAACAGAAAATTTCAGCACACTATATAAATGTTTCCTTACCAAGTTCCACTCACCAAAAGCACTACACTCCCCGGCAACGGCGCCAGAAAAGAGTCTTGATGACCCACAAGTGTAGGGGATCTATCGTAATCCTTTTGATAAGTAAGAGTGTCGAACCCAACGAGGAGCAGAAGGAAATGATAAGCGGTTTTCAGTAAGGTTTTCTCTGCAAGCACTGAAATAGTAGGTGATAGATAGTTTTGTGATAAGATAAATAGTAACGAGCAAAAAGTAAATAAAGTGCAGCAAGGTGGCCCAATCCTTTATGTAGCAACGGATAAGCCTGGACAAATTCTAATAATGAAGAAGGAGCTCCCGAGGACACATTGGGAATTATCGTCAAGCTAGTTTTCATCACGTTCATATGATTCGCATTCGGTACTTTGATAATTTGATATGTGGGTGGACCGACACATGGGTACTTTCCTAACTTGGACAAGCATCCCACATATTATTAACCCCTATTGCAAGCATCCGCAACTACAAAAAGGAGTATTAAGGTAAACCTAACCACAACATTAAACATATAGGTCCATATCAGCCCCTAACGAAGCAACGCATAAACTAGGGTTAAGCTTCTGTCACTCTAGCAACCCATCATCTACTTATTACTTCCCTATGCCTTCCTCTAGGCCAAAATAATGGTGAAGTGTCATGTAGTCGACGTTCACATAACACCACTAGAGGAAAGACAACATACATCTCATCAAAATATCGAATGAATACAAAATTCACATGACTACTAATAGCAAGACTTCACCCATGTCCTCAGGAACAAACGTAACTACTCACAAAGCATATTCATGTTCATAATCAGAGGAGTAATAATATGCATAAAGGATCTGAACATATGATCTTCCACCAAGTAAACCAACTAGCATCAACTACAAGGAGTAATCAACACTACTAGGAACCCACAGGTACCAATTTGTGGTTTTGATACAAGATTGGATACAAGAGATGAACTAGGGTTTTGAGAGGAGATGGTGCTGGTGAAGATGTTGACGGAGATTGACCCCCTCTTGATGAGAGGATCGTTGGTGATGACGTTGGTGATGATTTCCCCCTCCCGGAGGGAAGTGTCCCCGGCGGAACAGCTCCGCCAGAGCCCTAGATTGATTCCGCCAAGGTTCTGCCTCGTGGCGGCGGAGTTTCGTCATGTAAGCTTGCCCACGATTTTTTCCAGGGTAAAAGTGATGATATAGCAGAAGATGGACGCCGGAGGCCCACCAGGGGGCCCTGGAGATAGGGGGCGCGCCCTAAGGGGGGCGCACTCCTGTCTCCTGGACAGGGTGTGGGCCCCCTGGCCTATTTCTTTTGCTCATAAATTCTTATAATATCCAAAAAATTGTTTCGTGGAGTTTCAGGACTTTTGGAGTTGTGCAGAATAGGTTTCCAACGTTTGCTCCTTTTCCAGCCAGAATTCTAGCTGCCGGCATTCCCCCTCTTCATGGTAAACCTTGAAAATAAGAGAGAATAGCCATAAGTGTTGAGATATAAAGTGTAATAACAGCCCATAATGCAATAAATATTGATATAAAAGCATGATGCAAAATGGACGTATCATCCGACGGTGCCAGAGGATAGACTCATCCATTGTACACCTTTCCACCTCCTGTGTGCCACTGTGGCAACCCGTTTTTGTCTATAAAAGGAGGCCCGAGGCGACCAGGAGAAGGATTCGGATCTTTTGGGCAAATTACACCCCGTAGCTAGCTCAATAACACAAGAACACTCAAATACATCCACCAAAGCAGGACTAGGGTATTACACATCTCCGCGGCCCGAACCTGTGTAAACGATCTGTGTGCTTCCTGTCAGACCCGCTCTTTGGATAGCCCGACGCCCGCCAACCGTAGAAGGGATCCCAGTGATTCCATAGGTGTCGATTTCCCCCGACACGGTATCATCATACCTAGTTCAATCTCGTTACTGGCAAGTCTCTTTACTCCTTCTGTAATGCATCATCCCGCAACTAACATATTAGTCACATTGCTTGCAAGGCCTATAGTGATGTGCATTACCGAGAGGGACCGGAGATACCTCTCCGATACTCGGAGCGACAAATCCTAATCTCGATCTATGCCAACCCAACAAACACCTTTGGAGACACCTGTAGAGCATCTTTATAATCACCCAGTTACGTTGTGACGTTTGATACCACACAAGGTGTTCCTCCGGTATTCGGGAGTTGCATAATCTCATAGTCAGAGGAACATGTATAAGTCATGATGAAAGCAATAGCAATAAAACTAAACGATCATTTATGCTAAGCTAACGGATGGGTCTTGTCCATCACATCATTCTCCTAATGATGTGATCCCGTTCACCAAATGACAACACATGTCTATGGTCAGGAAACTTAACCATCTTTGATTAACGAGCTAGTCTAGTAGAGGCATACTAGGGAAATATAAATTCTAGCATGAAAAATAAAATTCTAGTTAATAAAATTTATTATTCTCCCACTTACACTAGAGTCAATAATCTAGTGTTTATTATTGTCTATGTATTCACACATGTATCAAGTTTCTAGTTAATAAAATTCTAGCATGAAAAATAAACATTTATCATGATATAAGGAAATATAAATAACAACTTTATTATTGCCTCTAGGGCATATTTCCTTCAGTCTCCCACTTACACTAGAGTCAATAATCTAGTTCACATCGCCATGTGATTTAACACCAATAGTTCACATCATCATGTGATTAGTTCACATCGCCATGTGACTAATACCCAAAGGGTTTTACTAGAGTCAATAATCTAGTTCACATCGCTATGTGATTAACACCCAAAGAGTACCAAGGCGTGATCATGTTTTGCTTGTGAGAGAAGTTTAGTCAACGGGTCTGCCACATTTAGAGCCGTATGTGTTTTGCAAATTTTCTATGTCTACAATGCTCTGCACGGAGCTACTCTAGCTAATCGCTCCCACTTTCAATATGTATCCAGATTGAGACTTAGAGTCATCTAGATCAGTGTCAAAGCTTGCATCGACGCAACTCTTTACGACGAACTCTTTATCACCTCCATAACAGAGAAATATCTCCTTAGTCTTCTATGGATAATTTTGACCGCTGTCCAGTGATCTACTCCTAGATCACTATTGTACTCCCTTGCCAAACTCAGGGCAGGGTATACAATAGCACTAGTAGGAAATAGGGCTTTGGTTGGGGCCTGGCCAGCCCATTAGGCCCAGTTCTATCACGAACCGGGACCCATGGGGGCATACGTCCCGGTTCGCGCGCCCAGGGGGCTGGCCGGGCCCCGGGAGGCATTTGTCCCGGTTCGTGTGGACCCATTTGTCCCGGTTCTAGGCACGAACCAGGACCAATGGTCCTCACTCCTGGCCCGCAGCTATTGGTCCCAGTTCATGCCTAGAACTGGGACAGAAGGGGGGCCTTTAGTCCCGGTTCCAGCCACGAACCGGGACCAATGAGTTGCGTATATATACCCCATCGCCGCAGTAGAGCACTCCACAATGCTCTGTTTTTCCTGGCCGGCAAGGGGAGAGCTTTGTGGTGCTCTAGCTCACCTCCTATGCACATGAGGTGTTCGATGAAATGCCCGAGCCACACTAGTTAAGCTTTCTCCTCTCTAAGCTCGACCTCTGAGCTCCATTTTCCCCGAGATTTGTCTAGGTTTAGCGGTCCGTCACGTCACGTCCCCGTCTTCACCGCCGTCGATCGCCCGCGCCGATCTTGTTGCCGGCACCACCATGGTGAGCCTCTTGTTCTTATCTTCTTTCTGAAAAAATTATTACTTTAGATAGATACTTGTCTAATTTTCTTACTTTTATTATTGCTTGTTATTATATAGTGCGATGGTTTTGGTATCCGCCCCCGTTGGCCCTCATCCTGTCTATGATTCGAATGTGGTATATATTATCTTTTATAACTATTTGGTTCATTTATTGTTTATGAAAAATATGCCGAGCAACGTGACATAAATTTTATTTATCTAGGAGGTATGTGAACCGAAAATTCCAACCGACCCTATCGTCGAGAGGTTAAATTTAGTTGAAGAAGAAAACAATTACTTGAAGGAAAAAAATTGAGGAGGAGAAGATGATATTGGAGTTACATGTTGCGGATGTCGTCGATGATCACAAGATCAAGATGGATGCAATGTGTTTGAAGATTAGAAAGATTATAAAATATGCCATTCATACCGAGGCTTGGTATCATTATGCCATTGGATCAATTGTTACCTTGGTTGCGGTTATGATCGCATTTGTTGTTGCATTGAAATGTTTTACATAGTTTTAATGTATTGTTTAATTAGATGCTCTAGAGAGCTATATGTTGTTCAATGAGAACTATGTATGTACTTTGGTTTTAATGTGATGATGAACTTCTATTAATTTGGTCACTTATCTATCCATGATGTTCTCTAATGGTTTTTGACACACTTAATTATATATAATGCACGCAGATGAACCGACAATTGATGTACGGTGACAGACACACCTCCGAGTACATTAAGGGCGTGCATAATTTTCTTGAAGTGGCTGAGGCAAACAAGCAGAATGGTTTTATGTGTTGTCCATGCCCTATATGTGGGAATACGAAGTCTTACTCTGACCGGAAAATCCTTCACACCCACCTGCTTTATAAGGGTTTCATTCCACACTATAATGTTTGGACCAAGCACGGAGAATTAGGGGTTATGATGGAAGACGTCGAAGAAGAAAAGGACGATGACAACTATGTGCCCCGTGAATACGGTGATGCTGCAACGGGGGAAGCTGCTGAAGATCAAGAGGAACCAGACCATGTGCCCGATGATGATGATCTCCGCCAGGTCATTGTTGATGCAAGGACATAGTGCGAAAGTCAAAAGGAGAAGCTGAAGTTCGATCGCATGTTAGAGGACAAAAAAAAGGGTTGTATCCTAATTGCGAAGATGGCAACACAAAGCTCGGTACCGTACTGGAATTGCTATAGTGGAAGGTAGAGGATGTTGTGCCTGACAAACGATTTGAGAAGCTACTGAAAATATTGAAGAAGTAGCTTCCAAAGGCTAACGAATTGCCCGATAGTACGTATGCAACAAAGAAGGCCGTATGCCCTGTAGGATTGGAGGTGCAGAAGATACATGTATGCCCTAATGACTGCATCCTCTACCGCGGTGCGTAGGAGGATTTGAACGCATGCCCGTTATGCAGTGTATTGCGGTATAAGATCAGACAAGATGACCCTGGTGATGTTGACGGCGAGCCCCCCAGGAAGAGGGTTCTTGCGAAGGTGATGTGGTATGCTCCTATAATACCACGGTTGAAACGTATGTTCAGAAACAAAGAGCATGCCAAGTTGATGCGATGGCACAGAGAGGACCATAAGAAAGATGGGAAGTTGAGAGCACCTGCTGACGGGTCGCAGTGAAGAAAAATCGAGAGAAAGTATTGGGCTGAGTTTGTAGGTGACCCAAGGAACGTATGGTTTGGTTTAAGCGCGGATGGCATTAATCCTTTCGGGGAGCAGAGAAGCAATCACAACACCTGGCCCGCAACTCTATGTATGTATAACCTTCCTCCTTGGATGTGCATGAAGCGGAAGTTCATTATGATGCCAGTTCTTATCCAAGGCCCTAAGCAACCCGGCAACGACATTGATGTGTACCTAAGGCCATTAGTTGAAGAACTTTTACAGCTGTGGAATGGAAACGGTGTATGTGTGTGGGATGAGCACAAACAGGAGGAATTTAACCTGCATGCGTTGCTGTTTGTAATCATCAATGATTGGCCCGCTCTCAGTAACCATTCAGGACAGACAAACAAGGGATACCACGCATGCACGCTGTTTAGCTGACACCGAAAGTATATACCTGGAGAAATGCAGGAAGAATGTGTACCTGGGCAATCGTTGATTTCTTCTGACCAACCATCAATGTTGAAAGAAAGGAAAGCATTTCAAAGGTGAGGCAGATCACCGGAAGAAGCCTGCCATGCGTACCGGTGATCACGTACTTGCTATGGTCAATGATCTACATGTAATCTTTTGAAAGGGTCCCGGCGGACTATCTGTTCTGAATGACGCTGAGGGACGCGCACCCATGTGGAAGAAGAAATCTATATTCTGGGACCTACCCTACTGGAAAGACCTAGAGGTCCGCTCTTCAATCGACGTGATGCACGTAAGGAAGAACCTTTGCGTGAACCTGCTAGACTTCTTGGGCGTGTATGGGAAGACAAAAGATACACCGGAGGCACGTGAAAACCTGCAACGTTTGCACAAAAAAGACGGCATGCCTCCAAAGCAGTTGCCAGTTACGCTCTTACCAAAGAGGAGAAGGAAATCTTCTTTGAATTCCTGCTCAGTATGAAGGTCCCGTCTGGCTTCTCGTCGAATATAAAGGGAATAATAAATATGCCAGAGAAAACGTTCCAGACCCTAAAGTTTCATGACTGCCACGTGATTATGACGCAACTGCTTCCGGATGCATTGAGGGGGCTTCTACCAAAAAACGTCCGATTAGCCATTGTGAAGCTATGTGCATTCCTCAATGCAATCTCTCAGAAGATGATTGATCCAGAAATCATACCAAGGCTAAGGAGTGATGTGGCGCAATGTCTTGTCAGTTTCGAGCTGGTGTTCCCACCATCCTTCTTAAATATTAGGACGCACGTCCTAGTTCATCTAGTCAACGAGATTGTCATTCTGGGCCCCGTATTTCTACACAATATGTTCCCCTTTGAGAGGTTCATGGGAGTCCTAAAGAAATATGTCCGTAACCGCGCTAGGCGAGAAGGAAGCATCTCCATGGGCCATCAAACAGAGGATGTTATTGGGTTTTGTGTTGACTTCATTCCTGGCCTTAAAAAGATTGGTCTCCCTAATTGTGGTATGAGTGGAGACTGACTGGAAAAGGCATGCTTGGAGGGGACTCAATAATATGCAGGGACGGGCACTCTTGGTCTCAAGCACACTAGACATATCTACAGAACTCTACATTAGTGACCCCGTATGTCGATGAACACAAGAACAGTTTGCGCTCCAAACACCTGGAGCAGTGTGACGACTGGATTACATGTGAACACATCAGGACTTTCGGTAGTTGGTTGGAAACACGTCTTAGAGGTGACAACACTGTTTGTGATGAGCTGTACTAGTGGAGTCCAGATTTTATTTATCTAGGAGGTTGTTGAACCGGAAATTCCAACCGACCCTATTGTTGAGAGGTTAAATTTAGTTGAAGAAGAAAACAATTTCTTGAAGGAAAAAATAAAAAAAACTTGAGGAGGAGAAGATGATATTGGAGTTGCATGTTGCGGATGTCGTCGATGATCACAAGATCAAGATGGATGCAATGCGCTTGAAGATGAGAAAGATTAGAAAATATGCCATTCATACCGAGCCTTGGTATCATTATGCCGTTGGATCAGTTGTTACCTTGGTTGCGATTATGATCGTATTTGTTTTCACATTGAAATGTTTTACATAGTTTCAATGTATGGTTTAATTAATTTAGATGCTCTGCAGAGCTTTATGTTGTTAGATGAGAACTATGTATGTACTTTGGTTTTATGTGATGATGAACTTCTATTAATTTGGTCACTTAATTATCTATTCATGATGTTCTCAGAATGATTTTGACACACTTAATTATATATAATGCACGCAGATGAAACGGCAATGGATGTACGGTGATGAGACACACCTCCGAGTACATTAAGGCGTGCATGCTTTTCTCAAGTGGCTGAGGCAAACAAGCAGAATGGTTTTATGTGTTGTCCATGCCCTATATGTGGGAATACGAAGTCTTACTCGACCGAAAAATCCTTCACACCCACCTGCTTTACAAGGGTTTCATGCCACACTATAATGTTTGGACGAGGCACGAGAAATAGGGGTTATGATGGAAGACAGCGAGGAAGAAGAGTACGATGACAACTTTGTGCCCCTGAATACGGTGATGCTCTTGAACATCAAGTTGCACTGCACGATGGGCACGATGGTGCTGCAACGGGCGGTTGCTGAAGATCAAGATGAACCGACGATGTGCCCCATGATGATGATCTCCGCGGGTCATTGTCGATGCAAGGACACAATGCGAAAGCCAAAAGGAGAAGCTGAAGTTCGATCGCATGTTAGAGGATAAAAAAAAAGGGTTGTACCCCAATTGCGAAGATGGCAACACAAAGCTCGGTACCGTACTCGAATTCTGCGGTGGAAGGCAGAGAATCTGTGCTCGATAAAGGATTTGAGAAGCTACTGAAAATAATGAAGAAGAAGCTTCCAAAGGATAACGAATTGCCCGACAAGACATACGCAGCAAAGAAGGTCGATGCCCTCTAGGATTGGAGGTGGAGAAGATACATGCATGCCCTAATGACTGCATCCTCTACCGTGGTGCCTACAAGGATCTGAACGCATGCCGGTATGCGGTGCATTGCTGTATAAGATCGACGAGATGACCCTGGTGATGTTGATGGCGAGCCTCCCGGAAGAGGGTTCTGCGAAGGTGATGTGGTATGCTCCTATAATACCACGGTTGAAACGTCTGTTCGAAACGGAGAGCATGCCAAGTTGATGCGATGGCACAGTGAGGACCGTAAGAAAGACGGAAGTTGAGAGCACCGCCGACGGGTCGCAGTGGAGAAAAATCGAGAGAAAGTACTGGGATGAGTTTGCAAAGGACCCAAGGAACGTATGGTTTGCTTTAAGCGCGGATGGCATTAATCCTTTCGGGAGCAGCGCAGCAATCACAGCACTGGCCCGTGACTCTATGTATGTATAACCTTCCTCCTTGGATGTGCATGAAGCGGAAGTTCATTATGATGCCGTTCTCATCCAAGGCCCTAAGCAACCCGCAACGACATTGATGTGTACCTAAGGCCATTAGTTGAGGAACTTTTACAGCTGTGGAATGGAAACGGTGTACGACGTGGGATGAGCACAAAAGGAGGAATTTGACCTAAAGGCGTTGATGTTCGTGACAATCAACGATTGGCCCGCTCTCAAGAACCTTCGTGACAGACAAACAAGGGATACCACGATGCACGCACTGTTTACTTGACACCGATAGTATATACAGGAAGCTGCGGGAAGAATGTGTACCGGGCCATCGCCGATTTCTTCCGACCAACCATCAATGTCGAAGAAAGGCAAGCATTTCAAAGCGAGGCAGATCACCGGAAGAAGCCCGCCATGCGCATCGGTGATCACGCACTTGCTATGGTCAATGATTTACACGTAATCTTTGGAAAGGGTCCCGCGGACTAGCTGTTCGAATGACGCCGAGAATCACGCACCCATGTGGAAGAAGAAATCTATATTTTGGGACCTACCCTCCGAAAGACCTAGAGGTCCGCTCTTGATCGACGTGATGCACGTGACGAAGAACCTTTGCGTGAACCTGCTAGGCTTCTTGGGCGTGTATGGGAAGACAAAAGATACACCGAGGCACGAGAGGACCTGCAACGCTTGTACGAAAAAGAGGGCATGCCTCAAGCAAAGATGAAGGTCCTGCCAGCTACGCTCTTACGAAAGAAGAGAAAGAAATATTCTTTCAATGCCTGCTCAAGATGAAGGTCCCGACTGGCTTCATGTCGAATATAAAGGGAATAATAAATATGTCGAGAAAAGTTCCGAACCTAAAGTCTCATGACTGCCACGTGATTATGACGCAATCTGCTTCCGGTTGCATTGAGAGGGCTTCTACCGAAAAACGTCCGATTAGCCATTGTGAAGCTATGTGCATTCCTCAATGCAATATCTCGAAGGTGATCGATCCAGAAATCGTAGTAACGCTAAGGAGTGATGTGGCGCAATGTCTTGTCTGTTTTGAGCTGGTGTTCCCACCATCCTTCTTCAATATCATGACGCACGCCCTAGTTCATCTAGTCGACGAGATTGTCATTACGGGGCCCGATTTCTACACAATATGTACCCCTTTGAGAGGTTCATGGGAGTCCTAAAGAAATATGTTCAGAATCGTGCTAGGCCGAAGGAAGCATCTCCATGGGCCATCAAACAGAGGATGTCATCGGGTTTTGTGTTGACTTCATTCCTGGCCTTAATAAGATAGGTCTCCCTAAATCGCGGTATGAGGGGAGACTGACCGAAAAGGCACGCTTGGAAGAGACTCAATAATATGCAGGACGGATATTCTTGGTCTCAAGCACACTACATAGTTCTACAGAACTCTACCTTGGTGACCCGTATGTCGATGAACACAAGAACAGTCTGCGCTCCAAACACCCGGAGCAAAGGCGACGATCGGATTACATGTGAACACATCAGACTTTCAGCAGTTGGTTGGAAACACGTCTCGGAGGTGACAGCACTGTTTGTGATGAGTTGTACTTGTTGTCCAGGGACCATCTTCGACTCTAATGATTTGGAAAGGATCTGAGATAAATGGGAATACATTTTACACGATTGACCAAGATGAAAAGAGCACCAACCAAAACAGCGGTGTCCGCTTTGATGCAGCAACCGACAAGGGAAATGACATATATTATGGTTACATAGTAGACATATGGGAACTTGACTACGGAGTAGATTTTAAGGTCCCTTTGTTTAAGTGCAAGTGGGTCAATCTGTCAGGAGGCGGGGTACAGGTAGACCCACGAAGACGGAATGACAACAAGTGGATCTGAAAAATCTTGGGTACACCGACGAACCGCTCGTCCTAGCCAATGATGTGGCACAGGTTATCTATGTGAAGGACATGTCTACCAGACCGAGGAAAAGAAAAGATAAGGAAGCGAATACATCATACAATGAGCCAAAGCGCCACATAGTTCTTTCAGGAAAAAGGGACATCCTGGGAGTGGAGGGCAAGACAGACATGTCTGAAGAGTATGAAAAGTTTCATGAAATTCCCCCCTTCAAAGTCAAGGCTGACCCAAGCATCCTGATAAAGGATGAAGATTATCCATGGTTATGGCGCAATAAGCAAACGACACAAGCGAAGAAAAAGTGAAGACTTTCTCCCGCAACTATTATGATGATACCATGCCAACTTTGTAACACACGAGTATGATACCATTGTCCGTTTTGTTCATGAACATGCTATGCCAACTTTGAGAACCTCGCCAACAAGAAGGGCGCCACACCGGTTTATAAGCCCGCCTCTACGCCTTTGTTGAGCTCACAAACTTGTGATTCACACAAATTTCAAAGAATTCAAATTTTATAAAACTAATGGCACAAACAGAAAGTTTATAATTGTTCTAAAACAAATGGCACTAACAGAAAGTTTATAATTTTGCTGACCTAAAAGCAAAAAGAATTAAAAAATAAAGCAAAAACCAAAAGAAAATAAATAATGCAGGAAACAAAACAAAAAACTTGAAAAAAAAATAATAATAGCAACAATAAGCATTTTGTTGTAAGTAGAAACAAAATAAAATAAATAAAGCAACAAAGAAAACAAAAAAGTGTTTTAAATTTTAAAACTAATGGCACAAACAGAAAGTTTATATTTTTCTAAAACTAAAAGCACTAACAGAAAGTTTATAATTTTGCTGACCTAAAAGCAAAAAGAATTAAAAATAAAGCAAAAACCAAAAGAAAATAAATAGTGCAGAAAACAAAACAAAAAACTTGAAAAAATAAAAATAGCAACAATAAGTATTTTGTTGTAAGTAGAAACAAAATAAAATAAATAAAGCAACAAAGAAAACAAAAAAGTGTTTTCAAATTTTAAAACTAATGGCACTAATAGAAAGTTTATATTTTTCTAAAACTAAAAGCAAAAAGAAATAAAATATAAAGCAAAAAAACTGCCACCTACTAGGCCCCCACGGCCTGAATACGACTAGAAACCCTACATGGGCCAGATTCAGGCCCGCAGAGGCCCAATAGGCCACAGCAGAGCATGATTAGGCCCAAAGCCTGCATTAGAGAGGAGCTCGAAGGGCACGCACACCAGCGCTTATAAACCAGTGCGGCGCCTTCAACTAGCGAGGTGGGACTAAATATTTGGGTTCGGGGCAGCACAGCCTTTGGTCCGGTTGGTGGCACCAACCGACTAAAGGGGTTTAGTCGGTTGGTGCCACGACCAGGACTAATGTTCTTTAGTCCCGGTTGGTGCCACCAACGGGACCAAAAACTGCCGCTTCCGCCCTTTGGGCTGCTGAAATTTGGCCTTTGGTCCTGGTTGGCGGCTCCAACCGGGACTAAAGGGCATTAGTCCCGGTCGTGCCACGAACCGGGACCAATGCTCTTTCTATATAAGCAAGACTTGTGAAATCTTCACATCTCCTCGCCTCCTAGCCAGTTGCCCCGCCGCCAGCTGCCCAAATCGCGCTCCTCGTCGCCGTCGCCGCCGCCGCCGCCATCCCGTCTCCCGTGCCCCCTTCGCGCTTCGAGCCCACGCCGTCGTCCGCCGCCCGTGCCCCTGCCCGTCCCGAAAGCACGCACGGCGCGCCCTGCGCCCCACGCCCGGCCGCCGCCCGTGCCCCTGCCCGTCCCGAAAGCACGCCGCGCGCGCCCTGTGCCCCACGCCGCCGCCGCCGCCCGCCCCCTGCCCGCCCACGAGCACGCACGCCGCGCGCTGCGCCCCACGCCGCCGCCGCCCGTGCCCCGTGCCCCGCCCGCCTCACCTCGTCGCCGCTTGGCGCCCGCCCACTGTCGCCTCTGCCTCGCGCGCCCCCTCCTCCCGTTCGGTCCGGCTCGGCGACCCCTTTCCTCCCCTGTCCCCTCGTCCTCTTCATAAAAAAATTTCATATAATTTTTTAGGCAGATTATGTTCATGTATATATGTTCATTATATGTTCATAATATGGATGATGTATGCATGCTTTTTAGGCAGATTTTATATGGTCATTATATGTTCATAATTTTAGGCAGATTTTATATATGTTCATTATATGGATGGGTGGATGATTTATATGTTTATATGGATGGATGGATGATTATATGATTTATATGTTTATATGGATGGATGGATGGATGATTATATCATTATATGTTCATAATATGGATGATGTATGCATGCTTTTTAGGCAGATTTTATATGTTCATTATATGTTCATAATTTTAGGCAGATTTTATATATGTTCATTATATGGATGGATGGATGATTTATATGTTTATATGGATGGATGGATGATTATATGATTATATGTTCATTATATATGTTCATTATATGGATGGATGGATGGATGGATAATTTTAGGCAGATTTTAGATTTTTAGGCAGATTTTTAGAATTTTTGTGTATGTATGTTATGTTTATATGTATGTATGTATGTTCATATGTATGTATGTTTATATGCAAAGCATATGCAAAGAAAATGTATGAATGGTCATATGCAAAGAAAAATGTATGTATGGTCATATGCAAAGAAAATGTATGTATGTATGTTCATATGAAAGAAAAATGTATGTATGTATGTTCATATGCATATGCAAAGAAAATGTATGTTCATATATATGATGATATGTTCATATAAAAGGAAAATAAGAAGAGGAAGAAAGGAGAAGAAGAGGAGAGGAAGAAGAGGAGAAATAAATAAGAAGAGGAAAAAAGAAAAAAAAGAGGAGAAGAAAGAAGAGAAGAAGAAAAATAGAAATTTTTCTATTTTTCTTATTCTCTTCTATTCCTTTCTTCTTCTCCTCTTTTTTCTATTTTTCTTCTTCTCCTCTATTCTTTTCTTCTCTCTTCTTTTTCTTCTTTTTTTTTCTTCTTCTTCTTCCTTCTTCCTTCTTCCTCTTTTCTTCCTTTTCCTTATTTTCCTTTCTCGAGGGATAAGAAGAAAAAGAAGAGGAGAAGACGAAAGAAAGGAATAGAGGAGAAAGAAGAAACTTTGACACGAGGGGGGTACCGATACCCCTCCCCGATAACATTATTTTCCCATGTATATGTATGTTGCGTCGTTGTCGATATAACGAGGGTGTCGAGGATCGCCGAGGGTCTAGGGTCGGGAACTAGGGTAGAGGGTCGAGGGTCATTAAGGGGTCAAGGGTCGAAGGTTTCAGGTCGAGGGCTCCTATAGTGTCAAAGTATTGAAGAAATCCATCGCTTCATCATTAGCGGAAGTAACCATGGCATGATGGTGAAGTCCTCAAAGTTGTTACGGAATGGAGTCCGGATAGGATAATTTGCCTTTTGCTGAACTTTGTACCAAAAAGCTTAATTATCCTATCTCGGGACTCCGCTCCAAAACAACTTTGAGAGCTTCGCACCATCATGCACCTGTTACTAGCCTAATGATGAAGACATGGTTTTGTTGAATCCTTTGACACTAGGCAACCTCCCGACCCTCGGCAATCTTCGACCCTTGACCTCGACCGCTCGGCGATCCACGACCCTCTACCCTACTTGTGGGACATAGATGTACTGTTCAACGCCGACCCCCTCCCGATAGCTTCAACACGTGGGGGGGGGGTCGATACTTACCCCCTCCTAGCTTGAAGCGTTGTCGAGGCCACCCCCTAACCCTTGAAGCGTTGTCGAGGCCACCCCAAACCCTAGAGAAGCAGCGTCGAGGCCACTAATATGATTCCTTATTGTGATTAGCTAGCTAGTTCTACGTTGGCACTAATATATCCATATCTGTCATGTTTGAATAATAATTGCCATGTTGTAAATATTTGTAGAAACTATGGACACCCCCCGAGACGAAGCACAAGAAGCGTTGTTGAGGGACATAATCGCACACGGAAGTGATGCCGTCTCCTCGATGATGTTTCTCAACGTCGATAACGATGGTCCGGAAGGAGAGGGTGAAGAAGCAGCTGGCTATGATTTACATGGCTCCGATGACCCAATGCCGTGCAAGAAGTAGACCGTGAGGACGGCTCCGGTGATCACCAAACCGAGTCCGCCAGGTATATATATTAGTTAAGCCTGTCTTGACTAGCTCTCGTCTTTGTTTTGGTATATATATGTACACATATTAATTAACTCTCGTCTTTGTTCTTTTTCTAGCCCTCGGATCGAGCACAACCGGTAAAGAGACGAGGCCCAAGAAAAGTTGAGCTCGGATGAAAAGTTTGAGATCATACAAATCGCGTGACGGCCAACCGATTGAACCCTACCGGACAAAGAAGGCATTTGTTGCTCGGTCACGGGGTTCGGTTAGGGACAAGATCCCGATCAGCATCCACCAATGGTATAAGCCTAAGAACGAAGACCCTGAGGTGTCTTGTGTCAATGATATGCAGAAAAATGATCTTTGGACTGAGCTGAAGTCAAATTTTACCCTACCGCCAGAGGATGATCCGGAGAAGCCAGTAATAGAGCCATTAATCAAGTCTTTTGCTCTTAAGAAGATGGCAGAACTATTTAGGAATTGGAAGAAAGACCTCAATACGTATGTCGAAAAAAATGAGACACCAGAATTCACGGGCAAATATGAGAAGGTCGAGATGATCGCCCGCATTTGTGGCCTACAAGACATCGGAAAAGAGTAAAAGATGTCAGCGACAAACAAGAGAAATGCTGCGAAGAAGAAGCTTCATCATCGCACGGGTCGTGGCTACCTCATAGCCCGCCTAAGTGGGCCAAGGCTGAGAATGATCTGCTTGATAAAGGGATCGAACCCGAGACAATGAACTGGCCAGACCGCTTGCGGACTTGGTTCTTCGGGCGGCGGATCCTTGGACCCTATAACGGGAAGTGCATTTGGACGGACGAACAATTGGACATACCAGTCAAGAGGCTTAAGCATTATATCGAAGCAGCGCAGCAAGGGAAGTTCGTTCGAGATGGGGAGAAGGACGAGCTCACAATGGCCCTCGAATCCTCGAGCACCACGGACGGACACGAGGCACGCCAGCTCCCTTTCGTGGAAGGCTGGATTTCGGACGCAGGGGTTACAAAACCCATGAGAGGAGGAAGAAACTGGAGCAGAGCCTAATGCGAGCGCGCACGAAAGGGTAATGGGGCTAGAGGAACGAGAAGAGGAACGAGAAGCAGCCGATCACAACAAACGACCCGTCAAGCTTCCCCGGTTACCCGCCATCTCAGCGGAAAAGCAGCGTGGCTTCCACCGAGCTGCTTCAGCCAGAGCAGCATGCCTTGACGGCTCTCGCCAGCTATCCCGTGGATGCTATCACGGATGCTGAAAGTTGCCACCTTATGGCGCAATGGAGCAATTTAAAGGTCAAGGCGGCTATTGGCTTTGTTTATCCCACTAAACCCGACTCAACTTTTCACCGCCGCCAATTCCGAAGGATATGCTTAGGTGATGGTCGATGAAATAACAGAGGATTTGAGGAGCTTGGCTTGACCACCCTACCGGTGAAGGGAGTATCGGCTGGGTTCTGCTCAAGACTCCATGCCTATGGCGGAAGGATCTCATCAACCTTCCGAACTGGACGCCTCCGCCTCCTCCTCCTCCTCCCGCGAGTCGGGGCACTCCGCCTCCTCCCGCCTCCTCCTCCTCCTCCGCGAGTCAGGCACTCCGCCTCCTCCACCACCTCCTCCTCCAGCGAGTGACGATCAGGGCACTCGGCCGGCTCCTTCTCCGGCGTGGCGGCACTCCGTCTCCCTCCGCCTGCACCGGGCGTCCGGCAGCCAGCCTCCTCCTTCTCCGACTCGTCGGCAAAGGCGGAAGAGACCGCCGCCGCTCCGGCTGCTCCGGCGCGTCGTAGTCCTTCTCCTCCGCCTCGTAAGCAAGGAAAGAAGACATCCGCTCCGTCTGCTCTGCGGCGTCTAGCAGTACAGCCAAAGGCGGAGGAGATATAGATTCGGTCCTTCTCGAAGACTCGGAGAAGTTACCGTCACGAGAGGAGCGAGGAGGAAAACGCGAAGATCGCGCAGACCGAAGTGGATGACTGGTTTCAAGGGTTGAAAGCAAAGAGACATCCACCTCCGGAGGAGAAGGTAGATCCGTCAAAGCGAAGCGCACTCTGCTGCCCCGACAAAACCACCCAAGTCTCCGCGAAAGGCAACTATGAGCGCATTATTGAAAGGCATTTGCCGGCGGAGAGATCGGGAAGTACTGTCGGTGATCAAAGGATGAAAGAACGACGAGCTGGGAAACAAATTGCCCAGCTCGGCGAACAACGGCGAATCGTGCCCCCGCTCAAGGTGCCTGCTAGCGACATCGTCGATCCGAGGATGGTGCCCGGTTATGGCAATCCTGAAGATTACTTGCTCGACGATGTACAATTTCTTGGAGGTGCAGATACAAAGATACGAGTACGGGAAGCCTCTCGTCAAAGATGAAATCTCTCTAACAATGATGATGCGAAGATTGCATGATTGGTACATGAAAACCTGCAAAGAGTCTGAGGGGAGGAATACTTTGTATTTGAGAGTTAAAAAGGAGCATGACCTCCTTGGAATTGAACTGTTGCCTATTCCATTTGAGGAGTTCTATCAGTTTTTCAATCAATTGGCCCTCGATAAAGCAACGGTCACCTGCTACTGTCTGTAAGTAGTACTACTTCTGTCATTAAGTATCTCTATATAACTCAGCTCTTTCATTGCATGTATTTATAAATATCCTCACTATATTATGCAGATTGAAGATCGCAGAAATGAAGAAAAACAAGTGGGTGATATTGGGTTCATTAACACATATCTCATCGATGAAAATGAGGTTAAATATCGTGCAAGGAAACCGAGGCCAACTTGCTACGATCGTTGGAAATAAATGAACACAAAAATACAATACTCTTTCCTTACAACTACACGTGAGTGTTCTGTCTTGTGGCATATTCGGTTTCCCTTATTTAGTCCAGGTTATAGAAATGTAATATTGATGAGTTATGCATGCGCGCAGGTTCCACTATATTCTCCTAGAGATTAAGCTTGAGCAGGAGTAGTAACTGTCTTAGACTCGAGACTAAAAGATCCCAAGGAGTATGCGGAAATGACTGAAATGCTCGAGAAGTAAGTTAAATCGATCATTATCCACCATATCAGCAACTTTGTTCATTTCTGATATCAAGTAATTGTTTTCTTTGTATGGCAGGGCTTGGGAAAATTCACCAAAAAGCTCGGGACTACCAAGAAGCTGCAATTTAGACACCAAAGTAAGTACTATATAGTAGCATATTCCACGTGCATCTCCTAGTGATTCAAGCGCTAGTTTCATCAATACCATTTAGCATGTGCTTGCTAATTATCAGTTTGATTGACCTCTGTTTCTTGTAACGTGGTTGTGGCAGGAACAAGGGAATGATTTCTGTGGATACTACGTTTATGAGTCCATCCGCCACACGACACTGTGAGAGGGCTACTCCGACAAACAATTTGAAGTGCGTAAATAAAATATTCACAATTTTATTTTATTACCATCATTTGTGTTGAGTTTCATTCATTCATTCATATATATATATATATATATATATATATATATATATATATATATATATATGTATTGACCCCTTTCTGAAAATTAGATGTTTCGCACGTGGGATGAACTCCTAGCACCAGATCGCATGCGAGCAATTCAAGAGGAATTGGCGGCATTCTTTCTTGACTATGTGATCGCTGAAGACGGGGAATACTATGTGGACCACGCGTCCGTATTGTAAAAGATAATTATTGTATATATGTAGCCGGTAGTGTTGGATAGATATACGAGAACTTGTTGTTCGACCAATCTCTCGAGAAGGAGAGGTGGTCGATATCACTTTCTCTGTATGCATATATATGTTCATGACGATCTTACATTTGCTTAATTACTAGCTAGCTAGCATGTATAGTTAGTCCTCTCTATACGTATGTATAGTACGTAGCGTCGACCAAGCACGGACAAAAGAAAGGACACTTTTCTCTATTAATTAGCTAGCTATAGCACAATATATGAAACACCTAAATTAACCCCCAAAACCCCCCAACCCCCCTCTTTTAAAAAAAAAACAAAACCAGAGCCAAAGAAATGTTGACGCGTGGATGCCTATTGGTCCCGGTTGGTGCCACCAACGGGACCAAAGGCCCTCCCGCTGGGCTCGTGGACAGGCCACGTGGAGGCCCATCTGTCCCGGTTCTAGATAGAACCGGGACTAAAGGGTGAGGGTATTAGTACCGACCCTTTAGTCCCGGTTCATGAACCGGGACTAAAGGCCCTTATGAACCGGGACTATAGGCCCTTTTTCTACTAGTGCTCGTTGTCCAGGGGACCATCTTTGACTGTATTGACTTACAAAGGATATGGGATAAATGGGAATTCTTTTTACACGATCGCCCAAGATCAAAAGAGCACCAACCAAAACAGCGGTGTCCGCTTTGATGTAGAAACCAAGAGGGGAAAGGACACATATTATGGTTACATAGTGGACATATGGGAACTTGACTACGGACATGATTTTAAGGTCCCTTTGTTTAAGTGCAAATGGGTCAATCTGTCAAGAGGTGGGGTACAGGTAGACCCACAATACGGAATGACAATCGTGGATCTGGATAATCTTGGGTACACAAACAAACCATTCGTCCTAGCCAATGATGTGGCGCAGGTTTTCTATGTGAAGGACATGTCTACCAAACCGAGAAAAAGAAAAGATAAGGAAGCGAACACATCATACGATGAGCCAAAGCGCCACATAGTTCTTTCAAGAAAAAGAGACATCGTGGGAGTGGAGGGCAAGACAGACATGTCCGAAGATTATGAAAAGTTTCATGAAATTCTTCCCTTCAAAGTCAAGGCTGACCCAAGCACCCTGTTAAACGATGAAGATTATCCATGGTTACGGCGCAATAAGCAAAGACACAAGCGAAGAAAAAGTGAAGACTTTCTCTCCACAACTATTATGATGATGCATTTGATCTAGAATATCCATGTAACAGATGAGTTTCCCTATGAAACCCTGATACTTCGAAAGAGACTGTTTTGTACACGAAGTGCATCCAGTTTTTGCCGTAACCCTGTCAACTTTTTAGCACATGTTATGTGGGTGAAATGATGATACCATGCTAACCTTCAAACTTTTCAGAGTTCATTTGTAGTGCTTTTCATTTTCAGGGTCATATAGCTAAAAAAATCAGTAAATGCATGAAAAATAGCAAATGAAGTCACAAAGGGTTGAAAATTGATGATGTGGCTTTGAATGGTGCATTTTGAACACACAAAGAGTCTGGAGTTCAAATAAGTTCAAAAAAATTGAAATCCCTTTGTAACAGATGAGTTTTCGTTCGAAATCTTGATACTTCGGAAGAGATTGTCCATTTTGTAGACGACGTGCATCCAGTTTTTGCTGTAACCCACTCAACTTTTTAGCACATGCTATGTGGGTGAAATGATGATACCATGCCAATTTTCAACCTCTTTAGAGTTCATCTGAAGTGATTTTCAATTTCAGGGACATTTAGCTCAAAAATTGAACTAATATAAAAAAGAATGATCTGGAAAACTTTTATGAAACTCTAATAGCAAAAATAATAAACTAAAAGAATGAACTAGAAAACTTTAATGAAACTCTAATAGAAAAAGAATGAACTAGAAAACTTTAATGAAACTCTAATAGAAAAAAGAATGAACTAGAAAACTTTAATGAAACTCTAATAGCAAAAGGAATCAACTAAAAAGTTTTATAAACCTCTAGTATTATTGAAACTAAAATTGTATAAAATTTATGCAACTAAAATTATCAAAGTATTTTCTGTTCAAAACATTATAAGCAAAAAGAATTTTATAAAGAACTATTTTTGTTAGAAACTTTAATAGCAAAAAAAATATCATAAATATTTTTTGTTAGAAATTAAATAACGAAAACTGTTTTTGAATATAATGATAAATCATAGTAATATTAAATAGCCGGAAAAAATCACTCCAAAATCTATTTTTATAGTAAAGTTAATCACAAACTAGTCATTCACACAAATTTCAAAGAATTTAAATTTAAACTATTCAAATTGTAAAATTAATGGCACTAACAGAAAGTTTATAATTTTTATTACCTAAAACCAAAAAGAATAACTGAAAAACTAGTAAGTATTTTGCTGTAAGCAGAAACAAAATAAAATAATTAAAACAAAAAAGAAAGCAAAAAAACTGGAAAAATTAAAAAAGTACCACCTACTGGACCACCACGGCCTGCATACGACTAGAAACTCGCTAGTGGGGCCAGGATGCAGGCCCGCAGTAGGCCCACAGGAACAGAGAGTGGATTTAGGCCCGTAAGCCTGTAGTAGAGAAGAGCTCGAAGTGGTCGGCTTGGCAGGGCTTATAAACCACTCTGAGCCCCTCTCGGCTAGCGAGGTGGGACTAAACATCCCACCGCACCGCGCCAGTTCCAGCACACGACCTTTGGTCCCGGTTGGTGCCACCAACCGGGACTAATGGGGGGCATTGGTACCGGTTCGTAGCACTGCTTGGGACTAATCCACTTTTAGCCCGTTGGTGCCACCAACCGACTAATGGGGCATTGGTACCGTTCAGTAGCACCAACGGGACCAATCTCTTTAGTCCCGGTTGGTGCCACCAACCGTACCATAGGTCTCGCTTCCCACTGTCGGTGTCAAACCGCGGATCTCGGTAGGGGGTCTCGAACTGTCGCCTAGGCGGATGGTAATAGGAGACAAGGGACACGATGTTTTTACCCAGGTTCGGGCCCTCTCGATGGAGGTAAAACCCTACTCCTTCTTGATTAATATTGATGATATGGGTAGTACAAGAGTAGATCTACCACGAGATCATAGAGGCTAAACCTTAGAAGCTAGCCTATGGTATGATTGTTGTTCGTCCTACGGACTAAAACCCTCCGGTTTATATAGACACCGAATAGGGTTAGGGTTACACAGAGTCGGTTACAATGGTAGGAGATCTACATATCCGTATCGCCAAGCTTGCCTTCCACGCCAAGGAAAGTCCCATCCGGACACGGGACGAAGTCTTCAATCTTGTATCTTCATAGTCCAGGAGTCTAGCCAAAGGTCATAGTCCGGCAATCCGGACACCCCCTAATCCAGGACTCCCTCAGTAGCCCCTGAACCTGGCTTCAATGACGACGAGTCCGACGCACATATTTTCTTCGGCATTGCAAGGCGGGTTCCTCCTCCGAATACTTCATAGAATATTTTGAACACAAGGATAGTGTCCGGCTCTGCAAAATAAGTTCCACATACCACCGTATAGAGAATAACATCTGCACAAGTTCAATCTGCTGACGTATTCCGCGGCGTGACATCAAGCCTTTATTCGAATCGTTTTTACTGTCCCACCTTAGCGCGTTTAGCGAGGCGGTTTCCTTGGCACGTCTTGTCAAAGGAGAGATCGTGTCCCCTTATTCCGGGATTCTCATCAATACGGGTGTGGGTAACCCAACCGTGCCCGTTGGCACGCCTCCTCTATCGAAGGCGAGTCCCGAACGGTCACGGGGAGGGCTCCTGGTATTCAACCTCTTTATATAGAGACCAAGGCCCCACTCCTTTTTCTCAATCTCCATCGAATCCGCCCCTCGCTTCGAGTTCCAACACCCAAAGCTCCAGATTCAGGCGCTTCGGACCTTCAATGATGTCCGGCTCCGACCTCCAAGGCCGGTGGATGCCTTCCTCCATAATGGAAGAAGACGTCCTAAAGCTAAGAGATGCCAGGTATCTAACCGTCGAAATCTCGCATAGGCTGCCTGCTCAAGGGCAGGTTATTCCCACTCCCATGCCCGGTGAAAGTGTGGCGTTCGCGTCTCACTTCCTTCGGGGGCTAGGCTTCCCGACAGACCCCTTCATGAGGGGGCTCATGTTTTATTACGGGCTGGAATTTCATGACTTGGATCCGGAGTCCATCCTCCACATCTCATCATTCATCGTCGTGTGCGAAGCCTTCCTCCGCATTACCCCTCACTTCGGATTGTGGCTCAAGACCTTCAAGGTAGAGCCGAAGATGATCAAGGGGCAACAGGCAGAGTGCGGAGGGGCTGTTATAAGCAAGAATGCTGACGCTCCATGGCCCGAGGGCTCTTTTCAAGAGGAGCTCAGCCTATGGCAACAAGAGTGGTTTTATATCACAGCTCGCAGGGGCACCAAATGGGTGGCGCCACCTGCCTTTCGCTCGGGTCCTCCACCATGGCTGGCGTCGTGGGTCAATAAAGGGCTTGACTGGGGGCCGTCCAAGGACGTGACCTTATTGCAGGGCCGTATTCGAGACCTCCTAGAGAGAGAGATCAATCTGGTCATAGTAACGCAGGTCATGCTGATTCGTCGCATCCTGCCCTGCAAACGTCGCCCCCTCCGCCTGTGGGAGTTCAATCCGGAGGGACCACGAGCTCTCCAACAATTTATGGGCGCAACACCCGTGGAGATGTACAAACTGTTCTTTAGATCACAAGCAATGTGTCCGGATTTGAACGAGGACGTAGGTCTGAGCTGCAATCGCCCGGATGCTCAAGTAAGTAGTCCCGTACCCGGACACGCTATCCGTATATTTATCATAAACTTGCCCTTAAAAGAGCTGTCCCCTAAACAGGAGTGGATAGTGAAAGCAAAACTGTTCAGGTGTCCGGCCCCCCTCCCTGAGACCACGCCGGATCGCGTGTTAACCAAGATGCTGGAGGCTGCGCCTTTAGAAGAAGGCGAAGGGGGGAACAAGGAAGCTACTGCATCCGCGAAGGAGGTTATCAAGCAAGGAGGGATCGAGAATCCCTCCATCCAAGGGGAGAAGAGGACCGCCTCTGAAGATCCGGAGACCAAGGCCTCAAAGCACGGGAAGAAATCCTCACCAGAGGGTCCTGCGCCGGAAGATGCCCCGGCCGCATTATTTTCCCAAGGAGATCAGCCCTCCAGTGAGCCGTAAGTAGAGAGGGGAGTTTTTTCTTAAATAAGAGACATCCCTATTTTATCTCTGAAGATGACCGAAATTTTACCTTGTAGTTCGGATCTCAGCCCATCACAGCAGAGCTCGTCTTTGGGGGAACTTCGTCCGGAGATGATGGAGAGCGGAACGCCTCCCCCTGCCGTACCGCCTAGCGAGGCGGACGATCCTGAGGTGTTGTCGCGGAGGGTTTCCCCGAATCCGGCAGGGGAGAAGGGTGGTCGTAGGGCCCCCCCAGAGCCCTCCGTGTCCGGCCTTCGAAAAAGGCCATCAGACGAGTCCGGCATCTCCTGGTGCACAGTCGGAGGAATTGAAGGGTCTGCTCGGGCGAGTGTCTATCTCAGAGGATCACCGTGCATTGATGGGTACGGTGATTGAAAATATTTCTTCCGCGGAAAGCGGGTCGTACGAGGCCGCCAGAAGTTTGCTGACAGGTTTTGAGGTACGTGCAATGATGTACCTTTTGACGGTTCCCCATATATAAGATGCGCCCTGTGTAGATAGTAGTCCCTGAGACTCGGTGCGTTGTCAAAAATGACGGCGTGCCGAGGATCATAATCCCAGTTATAATATGTCGCCCTTCCTATGTAGGTGGCGGATGGTACGGTGGCTAGCCGTACTGATGAGTTTGCCGAACTAAAGCGGCAACTTGACGTGGCGGATGCCGACATCGCGCTTGTCAATAAGAGGCTGGACGAGTCACAAGGTATGCAGTTTCTCCGCGGACACCTGGTAAGGGAGCTTGATGCCCATGCCTTACAGCATGTATGCTTGATGCAGATGGTGCCGCTGCCATGGAGAACCTTCGGGCGGAGCTTGCCCGAGCCAAGGAGCAGGCCAGAAAAAGTGATGCGGCTGCCTTAAAGGCGGCCGAAGAGCTAAAATCCGAACAGGCTGCTCCTTGCCGAAGCAAAAAGGAACTGGCCGAAATGGCCGTGAATTTGAAGAATGCTAACGACCGCTGCGAGCTTCTTGAAAAAGAAGGTCAAGCAGAGCAAGAGGACCTGAAGAAGGCCACCACCGAGGCCAAGGATGCTCGCTCTGCGATGAGAGCTATGAAGGAGGAGCTACGCCAGCCGAGATATCGCGGCTGGAAAGCCTTTTCTGCTGTGGAGGAAGTTCACGGATCCTAAATATGCTCAGTTGGACCGGCTGTGGAGTAGTGAGGATGCTTATCTGGACTTGGCAGCGAGTGCCGCGGACGCGGCCGAACACTTCAGAGATCAAAAGGATCACGAGATGGAAGAGCTTTTTTGGTCACAGTTCCATAGTCCAGAGCGTCCACTTCCATTAACCGATCGTTTGGCCAAATGGGCGGAGCTGAATAGGTTGTCCGGACTTGCCATGAAGAATGTCGTGGCTCATTTGTGGCCGAAAAGGCCCGAGCCGAAGTGTTATTTTGGCTTGGTGCAGCAGTTCCTTGGTGCGGTGCCGCATATCAAAGCAATGAGGCGGTCAGCATGCATAGAGGGTGCGCGGATGGCTCTTGCCCGTGTCAAGACATACTGGGCGGAGATGAAGTCCACCGATGTTGCATCCCAAGATTCGGATGGAAGCCGAGTACCTGTCGAGCACTATTTTCAGGAAGTTCTGTAGGGGGCTCGTTTAATAGAGACGCAATGCTCGAAGGATATTATGTTCGAATAACATGTATTATTGTGAAACAATGTTTCGATAGAATATAAAAGCTTTTTTATACTTGTGCCTTCAAGAATTAAAAATATCTCCTGTGCGGCCGTTAATGTATATGTGTATATAGCCTGAAAGATGGCATCGTTATTTCAGCCCCACGCATATAATGCGGGGGTGTTTGCAGAAAACGCATTTTCACACTTGATCCAACGTCGTGGTCCTACAAAGGAGGTGATAGCGCAGCAAACTAGGCAACCGGACTATAATGCTTTATCACTTTCACTTAGCCATAGGAGTTCGACAGTGGGGCTACTTTATAGCCCCTAGGGGAACCGAGCTCACCTGAATTTGGGGCGCGTATGTGCCTGGCCGGGAAACGGCCCTTCGTCAATGTGGAGGAATTCTAAAGATTCCAGCGGGTCATCGAGTGGTTGACCAGTCTCACGCTATATCATGACGGTCAGTTTTCGGCTTTCTCTACTGAGGTGCTCCCCTGGCAGAACCGGGGGCACAATCGCAGTAGTTCTCCTGGTGCCGCATTAGCCGATAGAGCGGAACGTAAGGCAGCAAAACACAGGAGCCGGGCAAACCCAACATTTGACCAAAGACATGATTCGGAGCTGATGCATATAAGGCCTAACTCGAGACGCAGAACACTCCCTAAGGTATTCGGTCTTTATGAAAACGGGTCGAACAATTGCCCTTGGTAAAAAGCCCCTGGTGTCCAGGTACGCGCGAAATTCTGACGTGGCCTATGCCAAAACGCCAACCTCCTCCTCGGTTATAGCAAGAAACCGAGGGATGTGTATCAACAAGAGACAGTAAAAAAGGTTTATGCAGGGTCTTAATCTGAAAACAATCCTTGCACCGGTCTCTACTGCACGTCTGCGCCTGTGTCTCTGTTGTGCCGTATCATGGACGGGTGTAGCATGGTGTTCATGTGTAAAAGAGAGGAACTTAGTTGAAAAAGATCGTGCGAAAATGTACGTTATATTAAATAAACAAAGTACAATTCAAAAAATGAGCAAAATTGAGCTTTATTGTCTCTTGTTGTGGATGCGCGGAGCCCCTTGTACGGGGGTATGCGTCTAGTGAGCCCTTGTATGTTTACGCCGGACTCGTCCAGCCGTGTCCGGGGTCTGGACGACCTGTCTAAGTGCTTGTATTGGTGAAGCCGGTTTTATTGTGGGGCTGTCAAGGCGCCCGCACAATTTTCCGGACTCGAGGAACCCTCGATGTTTCCCTTTAATGAGATGATGCCGCGTGGATCGGGCATTTTAAGTATAAGAGATGCATAATGCGGTATTGCGTTAAAGCGGGCGAAAGCTTCGCGCCCCAATAGTGCTTGATAGCGACTTGTAAATGGGGCGAGGTGGAAGGTTAACTTTTCACGGCGGAAGTTGTGGGTGAGCCGAACACAACTTCTAGCAGTAGAGAGCCTATACAATGGGCATATGGGCCTGGCATTACCCCTTGAAAGGAAGTTTTGCTATGGCAAAATTTGGTTGGGTCTATCCCCATTTTACGGATTCTGTCCTGATATAGCAGGTTTAGATCACTGCCGCCGTCCATTAGGACTTGTGAAAATTGGAGTCCGCCAATTATCGGATCTAATATCAAGGCAGTCCAACCTGCATTCCGTATACTTCTAGAATAATCCTGATGGTCGAAGGTGATTGGTTTTAACAACCAGTGGCGGGACTCCTTCGGGATAGGCCGTATGGCGCGTACCTCTATGGGCGCCGCTTTATTTTTCCATTTTGTCACACGAAGTGAGTTTACTGTTTTGATTTCTTGTGGGAAATTCTTTTGTTTTCCGGTGCTCTGCTTTTGGGGTTCGTCATCGTCCTCGCTTGGTGTGTCGAGCCCCTTGTGTTCGGCGTTGAGTTTGCCGGACTGCTTGAAGACCCGACAATCTCTGTGGGTATGGTTTGCAGGCTTCCCGGGAGTACTGTGGATTTGGTATATCTTGTCCAAGATTTTGTTTAAGTTGGATAGCTCGTCCCTGTTATCCTTAAGGGGCAGCTTTTTATGATTCTGCCGAGAGCTTTTGAATTCGGCGTTGACTGCCGTGCTCTTCGGGCTGTTTCCCTTGGTCCGATGCTGGTCCTTGCTGCGTCGTGGTTTCCCGTTTCCATCCCTGACTTCGGATGTACTTGGGTCGCTGGTGCTGCATCTTGCTGGCCAGCTATCCTCTCCCGTGCAAAAGCGGGTCATGAGGCTTGTTAATGCGGCCATTGTTCTTGGCTTTTCATGGCCGAGGTGTCTAGCGAGCCATTCGTCTCGGACGTTGTGTTTGAAAGCTGCTAAGGCTTCGGCGTCCGGACAGTCGACTATTTGGTTCTTTTTAGTAAGGAATATATTCCAAAATTTCCGGGCTGACTCTCCGGGTTGTTGAGATATGTGACTTAAATCGTCGGCATCCGGAGGTCGGACATAGGTCCCTTGAAAATTTGCCCGAAAGGCATCCTCGAGCTCCTCCCAACTTCCAATGGTGTTTTCGGGAAGGCTTTTAAGCCAATGCCGGGCTGGCCCTTTGAGTTTGAGGGGTAAGTATTTTATGGATCATCTCCTCTAGCCATGTGTATATGGAGGATGTACCAGACTCCAGGGTCTGTTGTTCTGTCGTATGCCTCTATGTTTACGGGCTTGAATCCTCCGAAATTCATGATCCAAAGACCTCATCGGTGAAACATAGTGTCGCACCCCTATATCTAGGTGTACCGTGATGCTTGGATACTTGATGTGTTGCATTGCTTACTGGAGCTTGCTTTCTTGGCCCATAGATAGATCTAACTGGGCCATCTTTTTGATGCGAATCCTTGTGTGGATCGCGTGCCGGCTTGTGTGCGGTGCCATTTGCTGCTCTCTGTTTTCCATGGGGTCGTCCATCCGACCGGGTGACCTCTTTGTTTTTTGATTGCGGGGGCTCTACGGCCTCCTCATCAAATTCAGGTAGTAGTTTTCGCATGGGGTAGCTCTTCGTTCAGCAACTGTCGCTGTATTTGTCTTCGGTGTTGAGTACTTTGCTCCATCTAATTCTAAGTGCATCTTCTGCTGTTTTGAGCTGCCGCTTCTGCTTTTTCAGGCTACGCGCAGTGGCGACGAGCCTTTTGTGGAGGTTCTTCTGCTCCAACAAATTGTCCGGCGTAAGATCATCCAGACTGTTATCTTCGTCGGGGACGGGTTGTTTCTCCAGATTGTCCTTTTCGGACGGTTGCTCGATAGCATGTTCGTCGTCTGCCGGTTTGCCCTGCTCTATGGCTGGGTCTGTATGGTTGTTGTCTTTGTCGAGGCGGGACTTTGAGCGGCGCTTATGTCGCCGTATTGACTGCTTTTCGAGGGAGCGATCCTTCGTAGCGCCGCGTTGTTCCTCGTCGTCGCTTCCTTTATGTGTGTCCATCATGTATACACCGTGATATGAGGTGGTTCTCCAGTGCCCTGTAGGCGCTGGTTCATGCTGCTCCCCTACATCGTCGTCCATACCGTCGATGTCTTCGGAGTCGAAGTCGAGCATATCGGTTAAATCATCGACAGTGGCTACGTAGTGGGTGGTGGGTGGGCTTTGAATTTCTTTGTCGTCCGCATCCCAACCTTCATAATCATAATCCGGCCAGGGCTCTCCTGATAAAGAGAAGACTTTATTGAATTCAGGATGTCGCCAAAGGGCGAGTGCTGAAAGATGTCCGCTGCAGTGAATTCCATGATCGGGCGCCCAATCGATTCGATTGGCAGGGCGCGAAGGCTCGGAGTCCGAGAGGAGACCGGCACCTTTGAGTCACGAAGCCGCAGCGACGGGTCGGTGTGTGGCTCAATCGCCATAGAGATCGCAGCCCCCGAGGCGGTGTCCAGCCACCCGTCCTCGATCGGCGCGATCGGCTCCGAGCTAAAGGTCGGAGCGGACTCTAGTGCGACCTCCAGGACACTGTTCGGCGGCAGAGCTAGATCATGCCCCTCGTGACAGTGCGGCGCGATTGGCTGTGGCTCGAGCCCGTCGAAGATCAAGCCTCCACAGACGTCAGCCGTGTAGTTCAAACTTCCGAATCTGACCTGATGGCCAAGGTCGTAGCTTTCAATCTGCTCCAGATGGCCAAGCGAATTGGCCCGCAGTGCAAAGCCGGCGAATACGAAGATCTATCCGGGGAGAAAGGTCTCACCCTGGAGCGCATCGTTGTTGATGATCGGAGGAGCCATCGGGCCTAAAGATGACGACACAGAGGAACTCTCAATGAAAGCACCAATGTTGGTGTCAAAACCAGCGGATCTCGGGTAGGGGGTCCCGAACTGTGCGTCTAGACGGATGGTAACAGGAGACAAAGGACACGATGTTTTTACCCAGGTTCGGGCCCTCTTGACGGAGGTAAAACCCTACTCCTGCTTGATTAATATTGATGATATGGGTAGTACAAGAGTAGATCTACCACGAGATCAGAGAGGCTAAACCCTAGAAGCTAGCCTATAGTATGATTGTTGTTCATCCTACGGACTAAAACCCTCCGGTTTATATAGACACCGAATAGGGTTAGTGAGGGAGTCCTGGATTAGGGGGTGTCCGGATAGCCAAACTATCACCGTTGGCCGGACTGCTGGACTATGAAGATACAAGATTGAAGACTTTGTCCCGTGTCCGGATGGGACTTTCCTTGGCGTGGAAGGCAATCTTGGCGATACGGATATGTAGATCTCCTACCATTGTAACTGACTCTGTGTAACCCTAACCCCATCCAGTGTCTATATAAACCGGAGGGTTTTAGTCCGTAGGACGAACAACAATCATACCATAGGCTAGCTTCTAGGGTTTAGCCTCTCTGATCTCGTGGTAAATCCACTCTTGTACTACCCATATCATCAATATTAATCAAGCAGGAGTAGGGTATTACCTCCATCGAGAGGGCCCGAACCTGGGTAAAAACATCGTGTCCCTTGTCTCCTATTACCATCCGCCTAGAGGCACAGTTCGGGACCCCCTACCCGAGATCCGCCGGTTTTGACACCGACATTGGTGCTTTCATTGAGAGTTCCTCTGTGTCGTCATCCTTAGGTCCGATGGCTCCTTCGATCATCAACAACGACGCGGTCCAGGGTGAGACTTTTCTCCCCGGACAGATCTTCGTGTTCGGCGGCTTTGCACTGCGGGCCAATTCACTTGGCCATCCGAGCAGATCGAAGCTACGCCTCGCCATCAGTCAGATTTGGGAGTTTGAACTACACGGCCGACATCCACGGAGACTTGATCTTCGACGGATTCGAGCCACGCCAAGCGCGCTTGACTGCCTCGATGGGCACGATCTAGCTCGCCATGAAACAAGGCCTCGAGGCCGCATCAGCGTCGCCCGACCTTATCTCGAGTCGACTACCGATCGAGGACGAGTGGTTGGACACCGCCGGTGGCTACGATCTCTACGGCGATTGAGCCGAATCCATCCCTGTCCTTTGCGAAGATCGTGACTCAAGGTGCCGGACTCTCTCCGGACCAACCTCCGCACTTCGCCAATCGAATCCGATTGGGCGCCGTTATGGAGTTCATCGTCATGACATCTTTCAGACTCGCCTTTGGCGACATCCTGAATTCACTAAAGTCTCTCTTTATCGAGAGCCCTGGCCGGACTACGGTCGTGAAGGTTGGGATGTTGACGACGAAGAAATTCAACGCCCACCCACCACCCACTTTGTAGCCACCGCCGATGATTTAACCGACATGCTCGACTTCGACCAAGACATCGACGGTATGGACGACGATGTTGGAGACGACCAAGAACCAGCGGCACAGTGGCACCGGAAGGCCACCTCGCCATATGACTTATACATGGTGGACATCCCAAAAGATGGGAACGGCGATGGAACAACGGAGGATGACCCTCCAAAAACAGCCCAAGCGCCGACGCGTCGTGGGCCGCTCTAAATCCCGCCACAAAGAAAACGGTGATTCCGCACGGAGATAATAGCACCCTGACAAGGTTGAAGACAATCTCCTCCAAAGCAGGATTCAGCACAGAGGAGGGAGAAGCCAGCCTCATGAAAGAGCGCAGACATGGGAGGTGGAGGACGATAATTATATGCCTCCCTCTCAAGATGAGGCAAGCCTCGACGACGCATTTAATTTGTCTGCACTGAGGATCCCGCCGAACAGAGGCGTTTCAAATGCAGGCTTATTGCCACGGCAAGCAGCCTCAAAAAGCAGCAGCAGCTTAGAGCTGACCAAGACTTGCTAGCTGACAGATGGACTGAAGTCCTTGCAGCCTAAGAGTACGAACTCGAACGCCCCTCCAAGAGATACCCAAAACGCAGGCTGCTACCCCAATTAGAGGAAGAAGCACCCAAACCTACATCACCAGCGCATGATGCGGCCGAGCGGCCACCCCGCGGCCGCGACAGAGAGGCCTCTAGACCCTCCATTTAAGACGCACCCCGGCGTCGCTCGAAAAGTACCAAGGCACGGGGAAACGCGCCAAACCTGCGAGATATATTGGAGGACAAGGCAAGGCAAACAAGATCGATCTATGGATCGCGTGGGCGCCCCACTACACGTGATGATAATCGTCACGCCGGATACAGCAACTCTGGCCAGGCCGAACACAGTAGACAAAGCTCATTTGAGCTGCGTCGTGATATAGCCCAATACAGAGGCGCCATAGACCCACTATGCTTCACAGACAAAGTGATGGATCATCAAATCCCCGAGGGTTTCAAATCCGTAAACATTGAATCATATGATGGCGCAACAGATCCTGCGGTTTGGATCGAGGACTATGTCCTCCATATCCACATGGCCCGCGGTGATGATCTACACGCCATCAAATACCTCCCACTCAAGCTTAAAGGACCATCTCGGCATTGGCTTAACAGCCTGCCAGCAGAATCAATTGGTTGTTGGGAGGACCTGGAAGCCGCATTCCTTGATAAGTTCCAGGGCACATATGTGCGACCACCAGACGCCGATGACCTCAGCCACATAATCCAGCAGCCAGAATAATCGGCCAGACAATTCTGGACTCGGTTCCTGACCAAGAAAAATCAAATCGTTGACTGTCCGGATGCAGAGGCCCTTGCAACCTTCAAACATAACATCCGCGATGAGCGGCTTGCCCGGCACCTAGGACAGGGAAAGCCGAAATCCATGGCAGCCCTCACAATGCTCATGACCCGCTTTTGCGCGGGAGAGGACAGCTGGCTAGCTCGTAGCAACAACTTGACCAAAAACCCTGGTAGTTCGGATACCAAGGACAACAATGGCAGGTCGCGTCGCAACAAGCACAAGCGCCGCATTAACGGCGATAATGCTGAAGATACGGCAGTCAATGCCGGATTCAGAGGCTCTAAACCCGGTCAGCGAAAAAGTCGCTCAAAAGAAATACTCAGGGCCCGCCCAATCTGGACCGAATACTCGATCGCTCGTGCCAAATACATGGCACCCGAAAAACCAGCCAACCACACCAACAGGGATTGTTGGGTCTTCAAACAGGGCAAGTTAAATGTCGAACTCAATGACAAGGGGCTGTATAGCGATGACGAGGAGGAGCCCCGCCACCGAATAATAGAGGATGAAGGTTTCCCCACAAGTGCGGACGGTGAACATGATATACGCAACCCACATACCCAAAAGGGAGCGGAAGCGCGCGCTAAGGAACGATATGCGATGGAGCCCGTCGCCCAAAGTTCAACCCATGGTCCTCCTGCCCGATCACCTTTGATCGAAGGGACCACCCCACTAGCATCTGCCACGGCGGATTCGCCGCATTGTTTCTTGACCCAATCATTGACGGATTTCACCTCACTAGAGTCCTGATGGACGGCGGTAGCAGCCTGAACCTGCTCTATCAAGATACAGTGCGCAAAATGGGCATAGACCCCTCAAGGATTAAACCCACAAATACGACCTTTAACGGTGTCTTCGGATCCCCGGATAACTTCCAAAGCGAGGAGCTAATCTTCGACATAGTCCCGTTCCGCAGCGGCTATCACGCACTGCTTGGACGAACCGCATTTGCAAAGTTCAATGCGGTGCCGCACTACGCATACCTCAAGCTCAAGATGCCAGGCCCTCGAGGAGTAATCACGGTCAATGGAAACACCGAACGCTCTCCGAACGGAGGAGCATACGACGGCTTTTCGCGGGCGGAGGTGCAAAGCAGCCTCTCACAACAATTCTCGAGTCCGCTATTAAACGTCCGGACACCGCAAGCTACCAAGTAACCTACAACAAGACCGCTGGCACGATTCAAGCATCGCCAGTAGTAATCCGCCCCAACCCCAGCCCTCGCGAAATCGCTGGAAGCGATTACTGGCGTACATAACTACGCCTGGAGATACCATGGGCATAAGGAGGGGCACAACCACGGCACGCCTGCACGCGGCTCAACCGCACTGTGGGCTGCCGATTGTGTCATTCTTTTTTCTTTTCTCTTCTTTCAGACTCCGCTTTCCGAAGCCCTGTCCGGCACTAGAATTGCCGAACTCACGATGCAATAGCCAGGGAAGCAGAAAAGCTACGTCGAGTGTCCAGGTGGTCTCTACTACGAGCATTATACATGTTTTACATACCATCCCGCAGCTTACCCCTCGAGGGGACATGGTAAATAGTCCCATCCCTTGCTTATCGTGACTATTTGTATCGCTCGCTTTCATTGCAGTACCTTTTTGAATAAACAATACATAGCTTTTGCCTATTATTGCACTCCTTTCTTTATCTATATATATGTTCATTTATGACATGTTGCACCCAGACACTTTGGTACGGCCAATACACCAGGGCTTAAGTACCCCAAAAATATGGTGTGATAAGTCCGAACACTTTCACAAGTGCGGCACCGAACTTATAGCATTATATGCATCGGCTCAATCATGTCTTGGGTCAATAGTTGGGTTTGCCCGGCTCCCATGTTTTGGTACCTTACGCTTAGCTATATCGGCTAAGGTAGCTGGGAGAACCACGCGATTGTGCCCTGTTGAGCTGGGTTGAGCACCTCAAGGAGAAAGCTAAACTGACCGTCATGATAGGGCGAGAGCCGGTCGCTGTTCGAGAGGTTTTTCGGTCCCTAAAGACTTATGCCGCTTAGAGCGAGGAGTCGGCATTGTCCGCCAAAGGCGTGGATAGCGCCCGAACTCGGTCTTCCGAATACTAGGGGCTTCGCCGAAATTTTAAATTATAGAATTCTATGGCTAAGTGAGAGTGTTCAAGCACTATAGTCCGTTGCCTTGTTCGCTATGCTGAGCGCCTCCCTCGAAGGACCCAAGAATGGGAACAAGAGCGCCAAGTTTATCCCGAACACCCCAAAGACTCGTGGCATGGGGCTGAAGCCAACGACTTGCCATCTCTCAAATTTGATAAACGGCCGCACAGAAGGTAATATTTTAAATTCACAAGCATTGCTTAGTGCACATGAACAAGTTTTCAGCATACAGGATAACAAATGCGAGTCTATTCAAAAATTACATCTTTGGAGCATTCACCCGCTATAAGGCGGGCACCCTTCATGACGCCCTCATAGTACATTTCGGGTTTGCGATGCTCCTTGCCCTTCGGTGGCCCGTCCATCACAAGCTTGTCAGCATCCAGCTTGCCCAGTGCACTTTAGCACGGGCAAGGGCCCGACGGGCACCTTCGATGCAGCACGGAGCGCTTGATGACTTCAATCCATGGACAAAGCGCCCACCAGCCGTCGACTAGCCCAAGTAGCTCCTGGCATGGCTTCCAATGGCCATAGCCGAATTATGAGGCCCTTCATGGCCTGTTCGGCGACCTTGTGGAGCTCGACCAGCTGCTTCAGCTGGTCGCTTAGGGGCACGGATGTCCGCCTCAAAGATACCGAGACCGTAACACCTTTTCTGTCGAGCTCTCCTCCTTGGGGCGGTAGAACGCAGCAGCATCAGACACACTACGGGGCAGATCTGCGAATGCTCCTGGAGAGCTCCGGATTCGGGTAAATAACAGGTAATTCACTTTCACATGCTTGCTTTGCATAAAGAATGCCTTACCCGCCGCTATCTTCTTTAATGATTCAATTTCTTGGAGGGCGTTTTGGGCTTCGGACTTAGCGGCTTTGGCACTCTCAAGAGCCGAGGCGAGCTCGGACTCTCGAGCCTTCGAGTCACGCTCCAAACTCTCGTGTTTTTCCACGAGAGCCTGGAGCTCTTGCCGCACCTCCGCCACCCGTGCCTCCTGCTTCTCTTGCTCGGTGCGCTCCGCGGCCGCTTTGCTTTCGGCCGTGCACACCGCTTCCTTCAGGGTCGCCACCTCGTTCGTGGCCCCTACAATACCCATGTTAGTCCTGTCATTTTTGCAACCAAATCCTTTCTATAAGGTATTTCTTTAATAAGGTATTACTTACCTTCCTTATCCTTGAGCTGCTTCTTGGCAAGGCCGAGCTTGTTCTCGGACCGCTCGAGGCTCTCCTTCAATGCATTGACCTCCGCAGTCAGTGCGGCAGAGGTCAGCAACGCAACCTGCATTCCCATATTGACATACTTATGTTAGACTCTCAGATATCTTTTTAGATCCTCAGTCCGCTTTTCTTTCCGAACACCGAACTAAGCATCGTGGGCTACTGTCTATGCGGTAATATTTTTACATATTCTAAACTTACCTCAAAGCCTGTTAGAAGGCTGGTATTAGCCAGATCAGCCCGCTCTTGGCGGATCTGAACTTTCTCGGATCACCACACTCATAACAAAGGCGGTGCTCCTCATCGATGGAGGCACCGTTAAGCGCCTCCAGCAAGCTATCCGGTGCCTACGGATGGACGGAGGTCACCGGCGTCGCAGTCTCGCCCTTCTTACGAAGGGGCCGCTTGCCGGACTTTGGAACCATTGAAGGTTCCGGTACAGAGTCCGGCACAGGGCCGGACTTAGAGCCCTCTGGGGTCTCGCCCCCTTCGCGCCCAGAGTCCAGGAGGTCGCCTTGCGGCGCCCCCAGGACCACCTCCTCCTGGCTGGGCCCCTTTTGGGACTCCACCGTGGTGTCGTCGGCAACACGAGGAGAGGAGGCGGTCGGAAGGGAAGTGCTATTCACATCCGATGAACCCTGTGGAGCCGCCGACGGCGCGAGCCTGGCCCTGGGTGGGCTACATGGTCATATTCGTGTTAGATGACACTATGCGACAAATAAAAAGTCATGAACTATTCTGGAGTCCGGACACTTACGATCTCGCCAGGGGCTTGGCCCTTGTTGGCCACTCCTCCACGTCGTTGTTGGCGTTGGTGGAGAAGTCCGGAGGAAGGGTCCTTCCTTTCTTGGACCCTTCGGCCTCCCCAGTCGGGGCGGACTTCCTTTTCTTCTCTCCCCCCGCTGGGGGAGAGGCTTCCTTTCCCCCTCCTCATCCTCAGGGGAGGATTCCGCCTCAGAGTCGTCGGACGATGAGTCCGACAGCACCTGGCGCCGGGAGCTCCTTCGAGTTCCCGTGGCCTTCTTCTTGGTTTTCTTCTCCGCACCACGTGAGGTGCCGAGCCAGCAGCCCCTGGCTAATCGGGCATCCGCTGGGTCTTCTGGCAAAGGGGCCGGACAGTTAATCTGTCCGGACGTCTTCAGCTAGTCCTGTCAAAGGTTAGGGAGTTTTAGATCCCGCATAAACTCAAACTATGAAAAAAGAGTCCCATAAAGGGTAAAATAACTTACCTCGTTGGCTTGACGCTGCGAGCTGAATCCGCGATCTTCGGTAGCGGATGTGGGAGCCTCGGCGCCCTTGAACAGAACCTTCGAGGCATCTTCGTACGTAGTGTTGAAGAGCCTTTTCAGAGTTGGGTGTTGTGCCGGATCGAACTCCCACAATTTGAAGGTCCGTTGTTGGCATGGGAGAATCCGGCGGATGAGCATCACCTGGATTACGTTGACAAGCCTGAGATTCTTGTCCACCAGGTTTCGGATGCAGGTTTGGAGTCCGGACAGCTCGTCCGAATCACCCCATGTCAGGCCCGTCTCTTTCCATGATGTGAGCCTTGTGGGGAATCCAGATCAGAATTCGGGGGCCGCCGCCCATTGAGAGTCGCGCGGCTCGGTGATGTAGAACCACCCCGATTGCCACCCCTTTATGGTCTCCACAAAGGAGCCATCGAGCCATAGGACTTTGGCCATCTTGCCAACCATGGCACCTCCGCACTCCGCTTGGCGGCCGCCCACTACCTTCGGCTTGACATTGAAGGTCTTCATCCATAAGCCGAAGTGGGGCTGGATGCAGAGGAAGGCGTCGCACACGACGATAAATGCAGAGATGTTGAGGATGAAGTTCGGGGCCAGATCGTGGAAATCCAGGCCGTAGTAGAACATGTGCCCCCGGACAAATGGGTGAAGTGGAAAACCTAGTCTGCGGTGGAAGTGGGTGAGGAACACCACCCTCTCATGGGGCTTGGGGGTGGGAATGAGCTGACCCTCGTTGGGTAGCCGGTGCGTGATGTCGCTGGACAAGTATCCGGCCTTCCGCAGCTTTTTGATGTGCCCCTCCGTGATGGAGGAGGCCATCCACTTGCCTCCCACTCCGGACATAGTTGGAGAAGGTTGAGGTGGGATGTGCGGACTTGGGCGCTGGAGCTCGAGTGCGCGGAAATGGATGAGCAAAGGAGGAAGAAGGCGTAGGTGAAAAGGTGGATCCTTATCCCCTTATATGGATAGACGAAGCTATGCGTCCCCTGCCAGCCTGGTAAAAGTCGCTTATCTCCCAAGCGCCATAATCAATGGCGCGGTTGGGTTACCCACGTCCGTATTGATGGGAAAGCCGGAATAAGGGGGCACGATCTCCACTCTGATAAGACGTGCCAAGGAAACCGCCTCGCTAAACGCGCTGTGGTGGAACAGTAAAAATGATTCGTATAAAGGCCTGGCTGTGGTGTGATGTCACGCTGAATACGCCGCCAGATCTGTGCAAAGTTATTCTCTACGGTAGTATGTGGAACTTGTTTTGCGAGCTGGACACTATCCTTGTGTTCAAAATCTTCTATGAAGTATTCAGAGGAGGAACCTGCCTTGCAATGTCAAGACAATATGCGCGCCGGACTCGCCTTCATTGAAGCCTGGTTCAGAGACTCTTGAGGAGTCTGGATTAGGTGGTGTCCGGATAGCTGAACTATCACCGTTGGCTGGACTCCTGGACTATGAAGATACAAGATTGAATACTTCGTCCCGTGTCCGGATGGGACTTTCCTTGGCGTGGAAGGCAAGCTTGGCGATACGGATATGTAGATCTCCTACCATTGTTACCGACTCTGTGTAACCCTAACCCTCTCCGGTGGCTATATAAACCGGAGTGTTTTAGTCCATAGGGCGAACAACAATCATACCATAGGCTAGCTTCTAGGGTTTAACCTCTCTGATCTCGTGGTAGATCCACTCTTGTACTACCCATATCATCTATATTAATCAAGCAGGAGTAGGGTATTACCTCCATCGAGAGGGCCCGAACCTAGGTAAAAACATCGTGTCCCTTGTCTCCTGTTACCATCCGCCTAGACGCACAGTTCGGGGCCCTCTACCCGAGATCCGCCGGTTTTGACACCGACAGTTAGGGTTACACAGAGTCGGTTACAATGGTAGGAGATCTATATATCCGTATCGCCAAGCTTGCCTTCCACGCCAAGGAAAGTCCCATCCGGACACGGGACGAAGTCTTCAATCTTGTATCTTCATAGTCCAGGAGTCTGGCCAAAGGTCATAGTCCGGCTATCCGGACACCCCCTAATCCAGGACTCCCTCACCGCCCTTTGGGCTGCTGAAAAGAGACCTTTGGTCCAGGTTGGTGGCACCAACCGGAACTAAAGGGTGGCATTGGTCCCGATTGGTGCTACGAACCGGGACCAATGCTCTGGGTCCATAAGTAGCACTTAGGAAGTTTTCGCAAATTCATAGCCAGTTGCCCCACGCCTGACAACGCCGAGCTCATTGACGCCGCCAAGCTACCTCGATCGACGTTGTCCGCCGCCCCGCCGCCGCCCAGATAACGCTCCGACGCCGTCCACGTGCTACCCCGACATCTCCTTTTTTTTCTTCTTCTACCTCTTCTTATTTTTTTCGGGAATAAGGGTGTCGAGGATCGCCGATTGGTATAGGGTCGGACATGACATGAGGGGGGACGTTAAACATGTGATGAGGGGGGATGTCGGACATGAAATGAGGGGGGACGTCGGACATGACATGTTGAGGGTCGTCGAAAAGAAGAGAGGAAGAAGAAGAAGAAAAAAGGAGAAGAAGAAGGAATAGAGGGGAAGAAGAAAAAATAGATTATCTATATTTTTCTTCTTCCCCTCTATTCCTTCTTCTTCTTCTTCCTCTTCTTAATTTTTTTGGGTGCCGAGGGTTCGAGGGGTCGAGGGTCGAGGAACACCGAGGGGTCGAGGGTCGCCGATGGTTCGAGGGTCGAGGGTCGAGGATCGCCGAGGGGTAGGTTGCCTAGTGTCAAAGTATTGAAGAAATCCATGCCTTCATCATTAGCCGGAAGTAACCAGGGCATGATGGTACGAAGTTGTGCAAAGTTGTTATGGAATGGAGTCCCGGATAGGATAATTCATCTTTTGGTACGAAGTTATGCAAAGGCCTTACAAATAGCGATATTCGGAAGGCTCTTGCTAAACTCTGTACCAAAAAGCGAATTATCCTATCTGGGATTCCGTTTCAGAACAACTTTGCAGAACTTCGTACCATCATGCGCCTGTTACTTTCACCTAATGATGAAGACATGGTTTTGTTGAATCCTTTGAAACTAGACAAACGTGACATGAGGGGGTCGAGGGTCGGGAAATAGGGTAGAGGGTCGTGGATCGCCGAGTGGTCGAGGGTCGAGAGGTTCCCTAGTGTCAAAGTATTGAAGAAATCCATGGCTTCATCATTAGCCGGAAGTAACCGGGGCATGATGGTATGAAGTTGTGCAAAGTTATTCTTGAACGGAGTCCGGGATAGGATAATTCGCCTTTTGGTATGAAGTTCTGCAAAGGACTTCCAAATAGCGATATTCGGAAGGCTCTTGCTGAACTTTGTACCAAAAAGCGAATTATCCTATCTGGGACTCCGTTCCAGAAAAACTTTGTAGAACTTTGTACCATCATGCGCCTGTTACTTTCGCCTAATGATGAAGACATGTTTTTGTTGAATCCTTTGACACTAGACACGAGCGGTAGAGGGTCGTGGTTCGCCGAGCGGTCAAGGGTCGAGGTTCGTCCAGGGGTCGAGGATCCAGATTTATCAAGAATGCCCCCATTATGGATGTGCACAAGTTGATCCAAACCCTAGAAGCGCTGCTGAGGCCACCCAAATTTACCAAGTTAAAAGAGCGTTGTCGTCGAGGCCACCCCGAACCCTAGAAGCATTGTCGAGGCCACCCCAATCCCTAGAGAAGCGTCGAGACCACTAATATGATTCCTTGTTGTGATTAGCTAGCTAGGTCTATGTTTGACACTAATATATCCATCTGTCATGTTTTTTATAATAATTGCCATATTGTAATATTTGCAGAAACTATGGAGCACGGCCGAGACGAGGAAGCAGAATAGGTGTTGGGGGACATAATCGCAGCCGGAGCTGATGTCTTGTCGTATCTCAGTGACACCGATGGTCTGGAAGGACAGGGTGAAGAAGCAGTCTACAGTGATGGAACAATGGAGGAGGAAGGGCATGATTATGATGGCTCCGGTGACCGAATGCCGGTGGAAGAAGGACAGCGTGATGACAGCTCCGGTGACCGAACGAAGTCCGGCCACGTATATATATATATATATATATATATATATATATATATATATAAATTAAGCATGTGATGACTATAGCTAATTGATGCTTTAATTGTTTTGGTATGTACACATATTAACTCTCTTCTTTCTTCTTTTCAAGCCCTCCGGATCGAGCCAAACTTCGGTAACGAGACGATACCTGAAGAAAAAGTTGCGCCAGGATGAAAGGGTCACGATCACAGCAATCACGCACGATGGCCAACCAATTGAGCCCATCCGGACCAAGGGAGCATTTTCTACTCAGTGTGGGGTTCTTGTTAGGGACATGATCCCGATCAGCATCCACCAATGGTATAAGCCTAAGAAAGAAGACCGTGAGGTGTCTTATGTCAATGATAGGCAGAAAGATGATCTTTGGGCCACGCTGAAGGAAAATTTCACCCTACCACCAGAGGAGGATCCGGAGAAGCCAGTTAAAGAGCCATTGTTCAAGTGTCATGCTCTTAAGAAGATGGCAGATCTATCCAGGAGGTGGAAGAATGAGCTGAAAACAAAGTTTGTCGACAAAGAAAAGACACCAGAATTCACCGGCCGGTTTGAGAAGATCAGAGATCACTGGGACACATTTCTGGCCCACAAGACATCGAACAAGAGTAAGAAGATGTCAGCAACAAATAAGATAAATGCTGCGAAGAAGGAGCATCACCATCACACGGGTTCAGGTGGCTACCTCAAAGCCCGTCCGTTGTGGGAGAAGGCTGAGAATGACCTGCTTGATAAAGGGGTCGAACCAGAGACATTGAACTGGCCAGACTGTTCAAGGACTTGGTTCTTCGGGGTTGGGGGAACCTTGGACCCTGAAACAGGGAAGTGCGTTTGGACGAACGGGCAACTGCGAATACCCGTCACGAAGCTTCAGGAGTATATCGCCGCAGCGCAGCAAGGGACGTTCATTCCTGACAGGGAGAACGGCGAGCTCACAATGGCCCTCAGGAATCTTGAGCACCCTGAACGGACACGAGGCATGCCAGGCCCCGTTCTGTGGAAGGCTGGGTTTCTGGACGCAGGCTGTTACAAAGGCCAGGAGAGGAGGAGGAAAGTGGAGCAGACCCAACTGCAGGCGCTGCACGCAAGGGTAAAAGCACTAGAGGAACGAGAAGCAGTTCACAGCAAGCGACCTGCTGAAGCTACCCCCGAAGCTACCCCGCCATCTCAGTGGAGAATTAATGTGGCTTCCACCGAGCTTCTTCAGGAGCCTGTCTTCACGGCTCCTGCTAGCTACCCCGTGGATGCTATCACAGAGTCTCAACATTGCCACCTTGTGACGCAATGGCAGAACTTCAAAGTCAAGGCGGCTGTCGGCTCTGTTGCACCTCCTGAACCCGGCGCAACATTTCACTGCCGGCCGATTCCAGAAGGATATGCTAGGGTGATGGTGGATGAAATAACGGAGGGATTTGAGGAGCTCAGACTTGACCACCCTACTGGTGAAGGGGAGAATCGGCTGAGTTCTGCTCTGAAGACTCCATGCCTATGGGGAAGGAGTTCATCAACCTTCCGAACTGGACGCCTCCACCTCCTCCTCCTCCTCCGGCGAGTCAGGGCACTCCGCCTCCTCCTCCGCCTCCACCTCCGACGAGTGATCAGGGCACTCCGCCTCCTTCTCCGGCGCGTGGCGGCACTCCACTTCCTTCTCCGCCTGACCGGCGCATCCGAGCAGCCCGCATCCTCCTCCGCCTTCTCAGAAGGGCAGAAGAGAGCTGCCGCCGCTCCGGCTGCTCTGGCGCATCGTAGCAGTCCGCCTCCTTCTTCTCTACCTCGTAAGCAACGAAAGAAGACAGTCGCAGCCGCTCCGTTTGCTCCGGCGTCTAGCAGTACAGACAAAGGCGGGAGGCAATACAGATTCGGTCCATCTCTCAAGCCTCTAGAGAGGTTACCATACGAGATGACCAAGGAGGAAAACACGAAGATCTGTAAAGCCCAAGCGAGGAACTTCTTTGAAATGCAAAGAGCTAAGAAACATCCACCTCCGGAGGAGAAGATAGATCCGGTGAAAGCAAAGCGCACTATCGAAAACCTAAAGAAACCACCACCGTCTCCGCCGAAAACCAACTATAAGCGCATTATTGAAAGGTCGTATATCAAAGCGGAGTGGACGGGAAGTACTTGCAGTGATCGAAGGTTAGTAGAACGATGAGCTGGGAAAAAAATTGCCTAGCTCGGCGAACAAGCGAACCAATCGTGCCCCCCGCTCAAGGTGTCTAGCGATATCGTTGCTAATCATCCGAGGATTTTGCCCGGTACCAATCTTGGAATTTACCTGCCCGACGATGCACATTATGATACAATGGAGGTGGACGAACACAAATACCAGTACGGGAAGCCTCTCGTCAAAGATGGAACTACTCTAATAACGATGACGCGAAGATTCCATGATTTGTACATGAAAACCTGCAGAGAGTCTGGGGGGAAGGATACTTTGACGCTGAGAGTTAAAGAGGAGCACGACCTCTTTGGAATTAATCTGTTGTCTGTTCCATTTGAGGAGTTCTTCCATTTTTTCAAACAAAAGGCCCTCGATAAGTTAACGGTCGCTTGCTACTGTGTGTAAGTACTACTTCTGTCATTAGTCTCTATATATAGCTCAGCTCTTTCATTGCATGTATATATAATTATCCTTACTATATTATGCAGATTGAAGATCGTCGAATGCAGAAAAGCAGAAATCTATGATATTGGGTTCATTAACACAAATCTCATAGATGAATTTACGGTTAAATTTCATGCCAAAGAAACCGAGGCCAACTTGCTAAAATCGTTGCTTCAAAATCAAAACAAAGATAAAATACTCTTTCCTTACACTTCAAGTGAGTGTTACTGTCTTGTGCAGATTCGGTTTTCCTTATAACTCGAGGTTATAGTAATATGATTGATGAGTTATGCATGCGTGCACTGGTTCCACTATATTCTCCTAGAGATTAAGCTTGAGCAGGGACTAGTAACCGTCTTAGACTCGAGACGAAACGATCCCGAGGACTATGCGGACATGAATAAAATGCTCAAGAAGTAAGTTCAATCAATCATTATCGCACCATATTGGCAACTTTGTTCATTTCGTGATATCAAGTAAGTGTTTTCTTTGTCTCGCAAGGTTTGGAAAGTATTCACCGCACAAGCTCCGGGACTGTCGGGGGAGCTGCGATTTAAGTACCCGAAAGTAAGTACTACTAGCTAGCTAGTTCCGCGCATCTCCCGTTGATTCCATCTACTTTCATCAATGCCATTTATAATGCTCCATTATCAGTTTGATTGACCTCTATTTCTCGTAAAGTGCTTGTGGCAGGAACCCGAGAATGATTATTGTGGATTCTACGTTTGCAAGTTCATCTGCAATGCGACGGCCAAGAATAAGCGGGCACTACAAAAAAAAGACACATCCGTGACATTTTGGGCCGAAGGAATTTTTTTCTGTCATACATATGACACTTCTATGACGATAATTGTGACAAAACCCGGTATCATCATAGATGTGGTGGGCTCCTACTTCTATGACAAAAAATCATGACAGAAAATGGGCTTTTCGTCCTGGGCGGGCCGGAGAAGCAGCTGCATGACATTCTTTGGGCCTTCCATGACGAAAAAAGTCATGGTAGAAGCGAGGGGGAGGAAAATTTCGGGGAGTTCCCGGTTACGGTGGGAGGTCGGGGGCCGAGCGATGCGCGTTTCTCTCGTACACGTATGCGCGTGTGTGCAAGGCGTTGGCTCTAACTGAACCTGAGCGAGGCGTTGGGCTCTAACTGAACCCGAGTGCACTGCAGGCTACGCGTTACTGAACCCGAGCGATCGGTGGCATTGCCTCTGGATGAACAGGACCCCGTGGTGTGGAGGGCTGGATGAATAGTAGACAATGGAGGGGTGCCCGTGGAGGGGTGGTTGAACAGGACCCCGTGGTGTGGAGGGCTAGATGAACAGTAGACGGTGGAGGGGTGGTTGAACAGTAGCCGGTGGAGTAGCGCACGGTGGAGGCTGGATGAACAGGAGCCCGTGGAGGCTGCAGGAGGTCGACGGTAGCCCGTGGAGACTGGAGGAGGTCGAGGGTGGAGATGAACAGTATCCCGTGGAGTCCCGTTTTGCGGTACGCCACACACCTCCCGATGAACATGACCCCTGTTTCGACCGTAGCGCTCCAACACAAGTCTGCTTCGTCCGTTTTGGGGTACGCCACACCCCTCCCGATGAAGAGGAACCCCGTTTCGACCGTAGGAGGTCCATTTCCTCCGTTTTGCGGTACGCCACACCCCTCCCGATCAACAGGACCCCCGTTTTGACTGTAGGAGGTCTGTTTCCTCCGTTTTGCGGTACGCCAGATCCCTCCCGATCAACAGGACCCCGTTCCGAACGTAGGAGGTCTGTTTCCTCCATTCTGCGGTATGCCAGGCCTCGTTTCCATCGCCTGTTCCGTCCAAGCCCTCCCGATGAACACGACCACGCATTCCGTTCCGACCCAGCCGGATGGCTCCCACGCGTTCCGTTGCCTCCCGATGAACACGACGCATTCCATTGCCTCCCCATGAAGACGACGCATTCCGTTGCCTCCCCATGAACACGACGCATTCCGTTGCCTCCCCATGAACACGATGACGACGTTGTTTCTCCGTTCTGACCCAGCCATGTACACGAGCCCTCGCCGTACGTATGCGCGAGTAGGCGTTCGAGACCCCGCCCGTATGTACACATACGTGGCCGTATATTCTTTCTTGCACCCTGGCCGCTGTACGTATGTGTACATGCTACGTGCCCACGTCTACTACGACACGTACGCGCCTCTACTACGACAGGTGCGCGCCTCTACATCGACCAGTATATATGTACGTACACGTTCGCGACCAGAATGACAACGCTACATACGCTTTGACCAGGTGGATCCCGACTGTCAGGCACTTCTTTGCAGATGTAGGTGGTGGGTCCCAGCAGTCAGGGGGGCGAACCATTTTTTTTGCCCGAACGCACTTCCTTGCGTGCGAAGATGTAGCTGGTGGGTCCCAGCAGTCAGGGGGGCGAATCGTTTTTTGCCCGGATGCACTTCCTTGCGTGCGAAGATGTAGCTGGTGGGTCCCAGCAGTCAGGGGGAAACGTTTTTTCATGAAATACGGTGGCCCGTCCGGTGGGTCCCCGCTGTTAGGTGGAGGAATAATTATTTTCCATGTAATAAGGAGGCACTTTCTTGCTGCGGCCGTGGACCCAGCTGTCAGCCTCTCCACGTACAGTCCACGTCCGATGGAAGTCGTTCCTTGACCACGCCGCGCCGAGAGCACCAGGGCGGTGGACGATGGCGAGGCCTAGGAAGGGGACGACGGGGAGCCGGAAAGACGCGGCAGTGGAAGCCCGAGCGGAGAGGTGTACGAGGGTTCACTGGTTCGGCTGCGGTGTGAGGCTGCCGTCGCTGCAGCGCCTGGCCAGCGGTGGGAATAGTAGGGGGCGGTGAGGCCTCCGCGGCAGCACATCCGGCCACGGGAGGCAGGAGCATGCGGCACGACCGTCGCTGCTTTGGGCGGCTGGAGAAAGAAGACCAGAGGTTGAAGAAGCACTACGGCCGTTGGATGGACATCGTACGGTGACTGGAGCTAGAATCGTTTATATTGACTAAGTTGACAAAGCCCTCCGTCCCCGTCAACTTAGTAGGCCCACAAGTCAGCCTCCCACCAAGGTGGGTCACAGCTACCATGGGGTTATTCATTTTTTTGTGCGTAATAAGGAGGCACTTCCGGTGGGTCCGAGCTGACAGCAGGTGGAATGTTTTTTCTCGAAATACGGTGGCCCGTCTGGTGGGTCCCAGCAGTTAGGGGCTAACGTTTTTTCGCGAAATACTGGTGGCCCGTCTGGTGGGTCCCTGTTGTCAGGTGGAGGAATAATTATTTTCCGTGTAATAAGGAGGCACTTCCTTGCGGCTGCCGTGGACCCAGCTGCCAGCCTCTCCATGTACAGTATTCTTCCGATGGAATTCGGTCGTTGACCACATTGCCACGCCGCGCCGAGAGCACCACGGCGATGGATGACGGCGAGGCCTAGGAAGGGGACGACACGGAGCCGGGGAAGACACGGCAGTGGATGCCCACGCGGAGAGGAGTATGAGGGTTCACTGGTTGGCTGCTGCTTTGTCGCCCATGAGAATAACGAGGCGTGGGTGAGTGGAGTGGAGGGATGGCCTGGCCAGCTGTGGGAGTAGTATGGAGGCGGTGAGGCCTCCACAGAAGCACAGCCGGCCACGGGAGGCAGGAGCAGGCGGCACGACCGGCGCTGCTTTAGGCGGCTGGAGCAAGAAGACCAGAGGTTGAAGAAGCACTACGGCCGTTGGATGGACATCGTATGGTCAGTCGAGCTAGAATTGTGCATATTGACTAAGTTGACAAAGCCCTTCGTCCCCGTCAACTTAGTAGGCCCACTATACTGGTTCCCAGCTAGCAGGGGAAGTATTCATTTTTTTGTGCGTAATAAGGAGGCACTTCCTTGTGTGCGAAGATATAGCTGGTGGGTCTGAGCTCTCAGCGGCGATAATGTTTTTTTCGCGAAATACAGAGGCCCTTTCGGTGGGTCCAAGATGTCAGGTGGAGGAATCATTATTTTGCGTGTAATAAGGAGGCATTTCCTTGCATGCGGCCGTGGACCCAGCTGTCAGCCCCTCCACGTACAGTCCACTTTAGATGCATGTCGGTCATTGACCATGTTGACCACGCCATGCCGAGAGCACAAGGGCGGTGGACGACGGCAAGGCCTAGGAAGGGAAGACACGGAGGCAGGGAAGACTCGGTAGTTGTTGCCCACGCGGAGGGGAGTACGACTGTACGAGGGTTTACTGGTTCGTCTGCCGTCGCCGGAGAATAACAGCAGGTGTGGTACTGTGGGTGAGTAGAGGATGGCTAGGCCAGCAATGGGAGTACAGTGGGGTGGTGAGGCATGCACGGCAGCACAGCCGACCGCGGGGAGGAGGGAGCAGGCAGTCCCGCCGGCGCTTGTTTGAGCGGCTGGAGCAGGAAGTGCAGAGATTGAAGAAGCACGACGGCCGTTGGATGAACATCCAACAGTATAGAGGCCATCTGTGGAAAGCCTCAAATCTGTGGAAAACAACATACAACCCATCTGCCATTATTTCAAATAATTTACAGCCCATTTGCTAATTCTTACGGGTTTTTTTGGAGCCCATATTCTTTTTGTTAGAATTACAGCCCATATTGTGGCCACGGTTAAAAAATTATACGAAATTTTGCATATGTCGGTGCGGTCTGAACTGTTCTTAATCCCGAAATTTCGAGTCACATTCAGACTGATTTTAAAAATAAATGTATATCAATATAAAATCCAATAAATTGTCCACGCATAAAAATCAATGCAATTTAAAAACTCAAATGAAAAACGATATTTGAAACTAATTGCGGTTTGATGTGTTTTAAAATGTACAACCCATTTCTCATTCTTGATAGGCCATTTTCTCGCCAGCAGAATGAAGCTCTCCTCATCTAGAAAGATTTGCAGCCCAACAGGCCCGATAAAGCGACTTACTTGACAAATCACAAAAAACTGGGCTAGCCATTTTCGAGAAAGAAAAAAAACTCTTGGGCTGGTCTGTGGTAAACATAAAAGAAAAGGCTGTCTAGACAGGCGAGTGTCCCCACAGCCAGTTGACACCCCTGCTTCGTCTCAAAAAAATTAGATAAATGCCACTCCAATTATGGCGATTCATAAAAATGCCACTGCAATTTCCAAACTTTGAAAGATGCCACTGCAATTTCCAAACTTTGAAAAATGCCACTGCAATTTTTGCAAACTTTGAAAAACGCCACGGCAGTTTGCAAACTTTGAAAAATGCCACTCCAGACTCTGAAAAATGCCACTAGAAATGGCATTTTTCAAAGTTTGGAAATTGCAGTGGCATTTCTCGGATACACCAGATTTGGAGTGGCATTTATCAAATTAACCCAAAACAAAAATAACCGGGTGAGCTGCTGGGTCCCTGGTGTCAGCCGCTCGTTGTGCAATTCTCTCGTTTATTGACTACATTGACAATGGCATGGGACCCAGATGTCATAAATCCACTAGGAGGAGCCATTTTTTATTGGCTTGAAATAAGGAGGCACTTGCGTGCGTACTGCCATGACCTTGTTAGGTCCCTGCTGTCATCCTCTCCACGTACAATCATCTCCTGATTGTGTACGCGTCAACTTGCTAGGCCCACAAGTCAGCCTCTAAACCCGTGGAGGACAAATACAACCCATTTTAAAAAATAACAGCCCATTCCATACGTTCAAACGGAAAGTTCAACATTCTGAGCAAAGTAACAGGTCTGATCCACATATAGAGTACTGAACTTCCACGTTGACAACCATCAGAGCCAAGGTAACTATCTACTCCCACTAATACTCTAGTAGCGTGCAAGTACTAACTTACTCTTAGCTAACTAGACGATGCCGACCGCCATCTGTGGTACACACTAAACGCCGGCACCGGCGCCCCGCGCCTCGCCTCAGACTTGCAAGAGGTGCGATAGGGCGCGTTGCTCGCGCACATTGGCCTTTTCCATGCCGGCGTGGTCCACCGAAGCTTCGGCTTCTAAGCGGGAAACCCACTTGACGAGCTGGTAGTAAAAATCGGCTTCGCAAACACGTGTGTGCCCGACAGCCTCCAGGGTTATTTTCCGGGCGCTGGCGTCCATGTAGTCGGCCCAGTTGCGGGTGCTCTGCTCGCGACTCAGAGCGTCGGTGCGCTGCTTCTCCATGTCCTGCTGGCGGCGCAAATCGGCGATACGCTGCTCCTCCGCCAGGCGGTTGCGCTCCAACAACTCCTACTCCTCCGCCATGCGGTCGCGCTCCAACAACTCCTAGATCTCTGCATTGCCATCTAAAGACAGATAGAATGCCTCCTCCCTCCGTCTGCCTTCCGGTGAAAAAACCGAACACTAGTTCCGGCGGTGACCGCCTCGGCGCCGCCTACATGGGCGGGGAGGGCATGGCGAGACGGGCGAGCAACGTCAGGCCGGTGGGGGCTTATGAGGATATGGCGAGTTGGGTCACGGTGGCACCGGGGAAGGCCGGGAAATAGTACTTATAGGGGGAAGGTAGCGCGACGGTCATCGGAATTCAATGCATAATGGCTTAGCTCGCCAGCTTGCCGTGGAAAACTAGAGAAATTGCAATTATGACTGTGCCGTCCCGTCCCGTCTGGGTTGCACGCCGGCATGGCGGTCAAACGAGTGCACTCGAATCATCTCCCTCCTTGTCAATAATGATTCGACGGATTTAAAAAGCCCGCAACAATTAAAGCGTATCGTTTTTTGCATCAGCTAGCTGCCTTAATTACGGCCGGCTGCATGCAGGCACTCAGAATTTCTCGCAGGCAGTATGCGAAGCAGCATGCAACAAGTCGCAGCCGAGGGCACGCATGCAGCCACTTAAATCGCTGGAATTAATTAGGCTTAAACTTCTGCATGCCGTTAATTATTGCCATGCCTTGGTCTTGCTGCTTTCACTACTAGAAAAACCACTACTAATGGCGCACCTAATTTGGCCATTAATGGCGCATCACTGGTGCGCCATTAATAGCACGTCATTAGTAATTTTTACTAATGGTGCACCACCTGGTGCGCCATTAGTATCTGGTATACTAATGGCGCACCACCTGGTGCGCCATTAGTATATGCGAGGGTGCGCCATTAGTATATGCGAGGGTGCGCCATTAGTATGCCTCCCAGGGGGCATGTATACCCAAGTGCTTTGGCATAATAATGGCGCACCACCTCGGATCGCCATTAGTAATCACAGATACTAATGGCGCACTACCCGATGATGCGCCATTAGTATGCCTTTGTCATACTAATGGCGACTATCATGTGATGTGCCATTAGTATGAATATTAGGTTTTTTATTTTTTATTTTCTGTTTTTGCACAGGTTACAAAATGTATAATTTGACAAAATATAGACAGCACACATCAACAATAGATTCATCAAATACAATAGAAGATTAGTCTTTGAATACAATTCATCATATTAGTCTCCTAATACAATTCATCATATTAGTCTCCGAATTGAAAAGACCGAACAAAGATAGAACATTATATTACAAGTCTCGAGACCGCGAGTAGCGAGTTTGTCTTCACATTACAAGTCGATATCGATCATCTAAACTACCATCACATAGAAGAGAGCTGCGGTCATCACGATGAGCATCATCACGATGAAACTCGCCTTCATCCGGTTCCTCCAACGCCCTCCCTCTCCCGCTAGATAGCGGGCGATCTAGATTCGCCTCGCCCTAGTGGTGTACCCTTTGTAACTGTTACCGCTGAATCGGTGAACCTGTCTCCGACACTCCTCCCAGTCATCGAGACTCCGGGAACCTTACCCTTGTACACGACATACGCCGGCATCGCTATGCACTAGCCAAACGTAAACGTTAGTACCAATTCACGACAATACATAAGCAATATATAAGTATGCAAAGAACGATCGGAAGAGAAAAGCAAGACATTAATAGCATCGATTACATCTAAGTTGAACGACTCTCAAACCAAAGAGACATACTACAAGTTCATTAAAGTTTAATTACAACATGAGCCAATCGATGTTTGAGAACTAGACAACTCGACTCAAGGATCGGAGCGTGGATGAAGCCGCCGTCTATCATGGGAGTCATGAAAGAACGGGCGTTGTCATCCTGCATTTGTAGCATTGTGTCGATGTCACTTTTGGACGGTTGATTTCGAGGTAGAACTGCCCGAGGTACGGCGACATCTTGATGGATGATTTCCGCAAACTCCATTGGATGCGAAAGAATTTTGTCGGAGGTCCGCGCCCTGGATTGCCGACACGCCGCGCCCAATCTTGGAGTTTACTCGGTAGCGAAGTTGATGATGGTCCCGCACGATCGCCCGCATGTGATGGATGGCGAGTAGGCACCCTTCGATCGCCAAAGCGGCTGCTTGACGCAGCGTAACGTCAGATTGGGAGAACACGTGCTTGCCATACTTACGAATAGGCCTGGTGAAGGTGCCTCCAGATTTGGCGAGCCGGGAGAACATCATCAAGAACCTTCTTGACATTTGTGTAGTCTACGTTCGATCGACGGTCCGGTCGAAATACGTGGCCATGGAATATTTGGGGCTTAGGAGGATGAGCGTGCAACGTGTGTCACCGCAGAAAACACGGAATGTTAAAAGAAAACGATCGAAATGTAAGAATTCATATGTTACGGGCGGTTGAGGGAGGACTTACTCGGAAAGTAAGGCACGAGGAAGTTATCCTTATCTTGGTTTGCCGTAATGACGCCTTCGAGGTAAGAACTTCGCGACTTGCGGTCCCAGCGCTGCCCAAGATCTTGGCACGCATGTAGAAGGGGTCAACTATCACGATGTCCGGGTCTTGTCGCGAATGATCCGCATCTCCATACTCAGCGAAAATAGCCGAACGAAGGTGTAGTGCAGCGGATGAAGGTTCAACATAGCGTGGATGTCATCAAACGCAGGACGATCGACGCCCGATGGAGTTATCCACAAAGCCCTTGCCCTCCGCACCTTGGCCGCGAAAACCGGTATGCCACATCCTTCTCCCCGAGACGCCGCTTCTCCAAAGAAAGAACACTGTCATGCAGACTCCGCATAGCACGGTTGCAGCATTGAGCATATTTGTCGGTAGCATCGCCCTACCCGCCACATGCACCCTCCTCGAGATATCCTGCGGTGAAGGTGGCCCGCCCCGAGCACGGATCGCATACTCGGTGCGGCTGGCTCGCACCCTTCTTAGTCTTTCTTTTGCGTGCCTTCTTCTTCTCCTGTAATGGGACCGAGTTTTGCTCACAGACCGCCTTCTTGAGTGTGTTGGGGCTGATAATATTTGCACCTCGCCTATCTCGAGGCTCGGTGAAGTCGGCAGTGGAGGCGTCTCGAGAGCTGAACGCCGACGGCGCTGTTGCAACTTGGCTTCTCCGCGATACGAGCTAGATCGCACACGTCTTTTGTTGGGTTTGGTTCTTGAGAAGGAGGCCCCATGAAGTCGCCATCGCACCCATGCTCGGCAAAGTCTTGATCGACGCTGCCAAATGTATCATAGTCGCCGCCGCCGTCGTTCGATCCTGTGCCATATGCATGTTTGGATCCATGGCATAGGGATGTCCGCACCGTACGGGCGGTCTTGCCATGGGGCCGACTTGGCGCCCGCACGACCTGGCGGTGTTGTCTTTGGGGTGGTGTCCCCGCCCCAAACGAATCTGGCTCTTCGCCAAAGCAGGGCCAGCTCAGCAGCGCCGAGGGTCATCACGTCATCATCGTCGCCCCGACGGGTCGATTCGAGGTAACAAGTCGTCGCAGCTGGCAGCACCAACCAGTTGAACCCTAAACAAGTTGGGTGGCATCCGGTACCGTGGAACAAGGGTTGCCGGTTGAACGATTTTGCCCTTGGCGACATCGACCAACTCGTTGTTCACGGTGGAGGAGAGTGCACGAACGTCGGCGGCGCCCTGCGAAAACATGTAGGGCGTCGAGGATGCCCGATCAAAGGCAAGGAGATGAAGTCCTCGGCGAGAGAGGCTTAATTAGTTACCGTGATGATGGCGCCGAGCTCGGCTAATGTAGAGGCACCGCCAACGGCGGGCGTGCGATTGACGGAGGGGCCGCTTGCTGCAGAGGTGCCGGCGGCGTACACCCGGTGCATTAAGCTCCGTGCGGCGTCGGAGACACCAATGCCGCCTCGCCGAGGCACCAATGGCCCCGCCATCGCATTATGCGAAGTTGCTGGCCGTGAAGCTAGGAATCGGGCGGCCCTGTTGGCGCCCGCAATCCACGACTCAACCCCGAGATCAAGGTAGGCACAAGGGCGGTGATCGCCGCCCCAGTCGTTGTTCCACTTGCTCTTGGACAATCTCCGAATCCGCGCCACCTGTGCCTTGAGTTCTTGAACCTCTCGCGCTGGCTTTCCGAGCTGGTCTTTTCTCCTTCCGCACACCAGCGGTATAGTATGACCCCATTTTGTCGACAAGCCTTTGCCGCCACACGACCAGCCGACGCCGGCTTCATCGAGCTTATCCTTGTTCTTCATTACATTCAACCCCTATTTAGAGTGGTGTCCCAAGGGTTGCTCTGAGTGACCCCCTGCGGAAGGAATGTGAACCATTTAGAAATTGGCTTCATTAATTAGAATGCAACCATATGGAGCTAATTACGGGGTGTATTCCTTACGTAACAAGCTCAAGCTGCCTGGTCTTCGGATCCGTGGTAAGCTCCTTTGTTTTCGGTCCTTCTTGTACCGGGCCCCGACAAAGTTCCTGGTCCGCTTGTCACCGTATGTATCAAGAGGGGCGGTAGGCCTTGCTCGCACGGTCCGCCTCCTCCTTGTCCCATATAGGCTCCGCCACTCTGAACCGCCGGACCAGTGTGTGTTCCCCTATGTTCAGCTCCGTGATTTGTTTCCCCACTCACTTGATTGGGAGCTTGCGGTGCTCGAGCAATTGATCTTGAAGTCGTTGTAGTCATCTTCGGTGATCGAAGGATTTTTCTCCTTGATCTTCTGATAACTCTCACCTTTCTCGATCATTCTCTTCACATTGCTTTTCCAAGTAGACAGGGCCTTGCTCATCTTCGTGAGGGCAGCATTGTTCACTTTATTCCCTTTGAGGCTTGTGTTTTCAAATTCAGCGGGAACTTGTATCGCTCGTGCAGCTTCGTGAAGAGGAGGTTGCGCAAATTCCCTCGGTCGGGATGCCTCGTGTTCTCGGTGTTGATCGAGACGGTGCTCGGACAATGCACCCGAGCTGAAGCGAGTACCCCTTGACTATTCATTCGGGCGCCGTTGGATTCCCGTTGGAGTCCACTTCAGTAACTTCCTCCTTGAGGGTGCGGAGCACGATCGGGCGCCGGTCCTTCCGTTGCCTCTTTGGTTGGCTGCCATCTGTGCGTGCGCCGCCATCATTAGTGGTGGCATCCTCGGCGGCACCATCAGTGGTGGCATCAGTGTGGTCATCCTCGGCGGCACCATCCGTGGTCTCAGGATCGGTGGGGAAGGCGGCGGCCTCATACAAGTGAGGTTGTTCCTCCATCTCTGGGACAGCTCCCGAATGCCTTGCCGCCCAACCCCGGCCTCATCTTGTGGGCCATGTTTTCTCTAAATAGAAACAAAGTTTGGTCAAAAGTTGGTTATTGTCAAGGAACAAGATCATGGTCTCATCATTTAGGGTTTGTCGACACGAGGCATCCTAAAATCTAAGCTTTTATCATTGAGGGTTTTTCGACGCCAAGGCACCCTAAAAGCCTAACCTTTCATCATTTCGGGTTTTATCGACACCGAGGCACCCTAAAAGCCATGCATTAGTCACAAATACGCGGGGCACTTGATCCTACTTAATTAACTACTAAGATACCCGGCCCATGCATTAGTCACAAGTACCCCATATGTCCTATTTTTAGCAAAGTCATGCTAAAATTCACGGAAAATTTCAGCATGACCTTTGCTGAAAATAGGACATATGGAGTACCAATTTGCCGGAACGGAAGTTAATCGACATTCCGCAAACTCAAGGGCCTCTCGGGTACTGCAAAATCATTATCCAGGTGGACATGGATGCAATGTCACATGTCACATGGATCCAACACCCACAGGAGCTGGTGAAGCTTCATGGCAGAATATCATATACAAGCACTAATTTTGTTCACATTTATATAGCAACAAATATTTATACACTCATATAGCAGCACTAAGTATATTGCACTTAGAAGAAGACTTGCTTTTACATCCCACCCAACTTAACAATCTAGTAGAGTTGTTAGTAAGATCCTAGCTCTCTTTTCTTAGAAATAATAAATCGCCAAGCAGGAATGAAAAGATTATTTGATTGAAGAAACCACCATGGTAGCAAATAACTGAACCTTCACTCTGTTTTAACTGAAAATATATTTGAAAAAAAAAACTTCTACACGTGTGAAAATCTTCTCTACAGGTGGAAGAACACATCAAACACAGTGCAAAAACTAAACCCTTGCACTCTGTCAAAACTAGAAGAAAATGAACATATATTCCTATCTGATTGCAAAAACTAAATATATGCCCTCTGTCAAACCCTTGCACTCTTGCACTCTGTCAAACCCTTGCACTCTTGCACTCTGTCAAACCCTTGCACTCTTTTAATTGAAGAAACTAAACATTTGATCATATTCAGTGCAGAAACAAAGTTTATAATATTTTGAAGTGGACAAACTGAAGATTGGCTTTTTTAAGTGCAAAAACTGAAGATACATGCTACGTTATTGTGCAAAACGTTTACATTAACTCTGTGTAAGTGCAAGTGATGTGCCTATTCATTTTCCAGCAGTGATCGCATGTTTCTTCGTAACCTGAAAATGTGCAATCTGATTCACAGATACTTACTAGTAACCGTAGGTTCAGTATTGATTTTCTTATTCTTGATTACTTTTGTTTTTGTTAAGACCTCCAGATTATTTTTCAGTTATAAATGAATGAATCGGGCACCTAGACCCCAAGAACTGACCAAGCATGGGCTTGTGCTCGAAAGACTGTTTGGCCATTGCCTGTCTCGACAAGAGTACAAGATGATAGTACTAGTGTCCAACAGTGCTGCCAAGACTTTGGTAATAATATTCTCAAGAGATAATATATGCATGTTCCGGACCATGCATCATTTCAACATCTCGTAAAGCACCAATCATACATACACAGATCCAAATGTCGAATACTCTATGTGTATTATATATCAGATCTGGAAGAGCCCAAAGATAAAGTTAAAACGAAAAGTTAAAAGTTATAGCCTCCATGAGTGAACAAATCAATCGAGCAAATGCCAAAATTTTCCTTAATTTCCAATAATACAATTGGAGATATGTTCGCTACAAATAGTACACAAATGTTCATCTATAACATCCCTTCGACTATACTACAATGATCTAATGCATCTTAGCTAAATATATATTATCAAAATCTACATAAAAAGAATTGACCAGCACAAAGGTAAGAAACTTGTCAAGAAATAAAAAGTGATAATTAGCATGTAAACTCTTTTGTCCATAAAAGAACAAATATATCGATGGTGGCCTTATTCTTGGAGCATTTCTTTAATTACTTGAGAAACCAAAGCTACATAGTGTCAAGAATTCCATTTCAATCTCTACATACTTTCAACAGATAGCCTTGTATAGGTTGAAAGCAACATCAAGCTATGGTTCAGAATTGAACTTCTCCTATTGGGTTCACCTACATATATTCTGTTGTGCATTAGCAATTGAGATGTCTCTGCCTTCATATAGTTTGCGAGGAGAAGAAGCTACAAAGGACAGTTGTGAAGGCATGAACACGGTAATTATGTTGAGGAATAAAAACAGTTTTATTTATTGCTCTCCATGATTCTGCATCATTTCAAGGAAGTTATTGAATTTGGTGGCTTGGCAACTGTAGGCTGCAGGTGATATTTCAAAATACAAGCAAGAACGGGGACCAGATAGTTCATGAGCTTATTTGCTAAAGCACTGAGCACATACAGCTTCAAGACAGAGCAGCCAATAACAAAGGAGTACTGTCGGTTTCAAGTTCAGTTCAGCTAAAGGCAATGGCAAGGTAATTCCAACACAGGAATGGCTAGGGCAAGGTCAAGTGATGCCTGCCTACCAAGACCACATAGATCACACCGTGTCTTCCTACAAAAACTTCTGTTGCATGTGTCATTCTATGATTCATATTACTCCCTCCATTCAAGTAGATAGGGCCTAATATGTTTCTGAAATAGATAATTGATAAGAGTAATAATATATGAGATGTATGATATAAAAATTATATCATTAGAACGCCTTTCACAAGCGAATTTGACGGTAAAATTTGCGTAACATGCATGCCGTATATTATTAATCTTATCAATGGTCAAAGCCAACCTAAAAGAATGTATTAAGCTTCTGTTGAATGGAGGGAGTAGGAGGGGCAAATGAATGTTTACAAACTGCAATTCACATGTATAGGACATCATCGGACAATGTTATTTTCATTCAAATGCAGGGGAGGAGGAGGGGAGGAGGAGGGGAGCTCACGGGGTGGTGGTGCTCGGCGACGGTGGTGTGGACGGGCGGGTCGAGGTGGGCAGCGGCGTGGGCGGGTGGAGGCGGCGCTGGGCGGCGGGCAGCGTCGAGGCGGAGTCGGGCGGCGTCGGGCGGCGGGTCGTCGAGGCGGCGTGGGCGGCGGGGTCGCGTCGAGGCGGCGCTGGGCGGCGTCTCGGGCGGCGGGTCGCGCCGAGGCGGCGGCTGGGCGGCGGGTCGCGTCGAGGCGGCATCGGGCGGCGCGTCCGCGGCGGGTCGGTCGAGGCGGCGGGCAGCGCCGAGGTGGCGGGACGGTGGCGCCGAGGGAGGCGGGCGAGGGAGAGGGAAGGCGAGGAGAGGGCGAGGAGGGAGAGGGCGAGGGCGAGGCGAGGGTCGGGCAGCGGCGGCGCGGGCGGTGGATCGAGAGGAGAGGAACTGGGGGGGGAGAGGAAGGGGATCGGGCGAAGGGGAGAGGGCAGGGGGATCGGGCACAATACTAATGGCGCACCTCACCGTGGTGCGCCATTAGCATCATCCATACTAATGGCCCACCTCACCGTGGTGCGCCATTAGTATTTTTTTATATTTCAACTTGAGCCAAAAGGTTATGTACTACGGAACCTATCCACGTCAAGCCCACTCTACTAGCTCGGTGGTCACAGCCAGTTCTCACACCGGGAGGTCCCGGGTTCGACTCCTGTGCTCCACAAATTTTTTTAGCATTTAAAAGCTGTTTGATACTTATTTATGTTTAAATATGTTCAAACTTGTTTAAATAATAACAGTAATATTTTTTATAAGACAGTAGCATTTAAAAAGCTGTTTGATACTTATTTTTTTATAAGGCGGTCTTGCTGGGTGCGGGGTCGGCGACGGCGGTTGAGGAGGGGCATCGAGGGTGCGGGGGTTGTGGCGCGGCCGGTGGACTGGGGGTTGCTCGTGGCGAGGGGACGGATCTGGCGAGGTGGGATAGCGATCGAGATGGAGGGGGATCGAGGTGGGCTCCACAATTTTTTTAGCATTTAAAAAGCTGTTTGATACTTATTTGTGTTTAAATATGTTCAAACTTGTTTAAATAATAACAGTAATATTTTTTTATAAGACAGTAGCATTTAAAAAGCTGTTTGATACTAAATTTTTTATAAGGCGGTCTTGCTGGGTGTGGGGGTGTGGTGGCGGTGTTGAGTAGGGGAATCGAGGTGCGGGGTGTGGCGGCGTGGCGGTGGATGGGGGTGCTCGGCAAGGGGGACGGATCTGGCGAGGTGGGATAGCGATCGAGATGGAGGGGATCGAGATCGAGTGTCCATGAAATTTAAAAATATTCATGATAGTTCAAAAGTACCCATGAAATACAATCGAGAAATGAAGGCTACGATTTAAATACAATCGATCTTAGCTAGCTATCTGTTCACAATCTTCTTGCCCTTCTTTTTCGCAAATGGAGTTCTTCGTGGAGCAGACGTCCTTTAGGTAGGGTGGTCCTGCTTCTTCTTGTGGTGTATGCTGCTACTTCATCATCGTCGTCATGTTCGATCCTCGGTCGCCAGACTTGTCGAAGTCTTGCTCATTGGCTACTCCATCCATTCCGATGATCTTCCTTTTGCCTCTCCTCACGACAACACGACCGGGCTTTGGCGGGTCGGTAATGAAGAAGCATTGGTCCACTTGGGAAGCCAGTACCCATGGCTCATTTTTGCGGTGACGCTTATGCGCCTGCGGTCTTGGATTTGGCCGGGTATAACCATGGTGGTGAAATACCGGTCTTCTTTTATGACGTTCTTGGCCCATCGACACGGAACATGGGACCTTCTCTCCAACGTAGCTCAGCTCCCAGATCTCCTCGATCCTTCCGTAGTATCTGTCCTTGTCGTTACGGTGTAGGATTCCATCGTTACCCGGAGTTCGATAACCATCGCTCTTCATGTCCTTGGCCTCGGTGTAGAATGTGTAGCCGTTGATATCGTGCGCCTCATAGGTCATCGAGGTTGTGCTCGGCGCCTGTGACAAAGGCGAATATGAGTTGTTCTTCCGGAAGAATCCTCATGTAAAGTGTACGACGAAGCTTATGCTTGAACCAACGCGTGAAACATGAGTTGTGCTCTTTGAGTGTATCTCCGTCCGTCCTCTGTTGGCCTCGGTCATTGTCGTCTTTTAATAAAGGTTTTGTGCTCTACCACCCAAGGATCGACCACGTCTATGTGTTGTAGCGCGACTAGGTTTGCTCTTTCAAAGTCGGCGAGTCGACCCTCGAAGTCGACATGCATTTCGCGGCGACCCTCACGGTGACCCCATCCAGCGAGCCTGCCGAGGTGCTGTTGACGGGCAGACCAGCGGGTTCTCGATGCCTAGATAATTCGTGCGATAGGAGATGCACTCTTGGTCGAAAGCCCCTGGCTATGCTTCCTTCGGGCGTGACATGTTGCGAACGTATCCTTTGATGACACCATTCATCCTTTCGAGCGGCATCATGCTGTGCAGGAGCGTCGGCCCGAGTTGGATGATATCCTCCACTATATGGACCAGCAGATGCACCATAACGTCGAAGAATGCGGGCGGAAGTACATCTCAAGCTCGCATAGTATCACCACGATCTCTTCTGTAGCCTTCGAGTTGCCTCACGCCAATCGACTTCCGAGAGATGGCGTCGAAGAAGTTGCATAGGCCAAATAGCGTTTCACGGAAGTATCTGCGTCATCATCGACGTGGCGGTCGTGAGACTTCATCCCGCTGAACTTCGCTTCGCTGGGTCTAGGTATCTGCTTATCTTCCCAGCGTAACCGAAGGAAGTTTTACTCCTAGGAGGCAGGTGAAAAACTGCTCGATCTCCTCGACTTAGAGTGAAGCACGCGGGAGGGTAGTCATTTCGGTCTTCTTGGCCTTTTGCCTTTTGGCGACTTTACGTGTCTGCTTCGCCTCATCATCATCATCATCATCATCATCATCATATATAGCGTGAAGCTCCCTGCACGATGCCCATTGATTTCAAGTCTGCCCTTGCTTTCGCCCATCTTTGGTCCTCTCGGCATGTTGAGCAGGGTACCAAGCAGACTCTCGCACACGTTCTTCGTGATATGCATGACATCAAGGCTGTGAGGCACACGGTGGATCTTCGAGACGGCAAGTCCCGTAAAACAGACCTCGTTTTCCATACCTTCAGCAGCGGCTCTGGCGCCTTCGCTTCTTTCCGGCTCTGGCGCCTTTTGCTTCTTTCCCGGCGGTGGGCAGTCTTTCCAATTTTCAACAGCTTGTCTATTTCTCGCCGCTCCTCGTACACGGGCGTTTTGGGTTCGGTTTCACCATCGAACAGATCCTTGCGTTTCCTCCACGGGTCATCGTCGCGAAGCCACCTTGATGTCCCATGAACACGGTTTTCAAGACCCGGATCTCTATCTAGCTGGCGATCGTTGTGTCATCCATGCACCTTACGCATCCGAAAATCCGTGGACTACCTGCCCCGCGAGATATCCGTAATCGAGATAGTCGTGCACCGTCGTGAGCAAGGCGGCTCTCATAGGGAAATATTCTTTCTGCGGCGCCCCACGTATTGGCTGGCGTTTTCCACAGCGTGTCAAGCTCCTCTTCAGCAGCCCCGATACTGATTGATGTCGTTCCTGGTTGTTTCGGCCCTTCAATTAGCATACTCATGTGAATGTACTTCCTCTTCATGCACAACCAGGGGGAAGGTTGTACATCCACACAAACACAGGCCAGGTGCTATGTGTGCTTCTCGGCTGCCAAACGGATTGACTCCATCGGTGCTCGCGCCCGGCACGATGTTCCTTGGATCGTTCCCAAATTCCGAGTCTTGAAGTTCAACGCTTGCCACCGCTCGCATCCTTAGGGTGACTCAGCATCTTGTCTTTTTATCTATCTCCGGATCATTTGCGTCATCTTCCGCTTCTTCTCCTCCCTATCCGCGTGCCAGCGCAGGAGCTTTGCTACCTTAGGGTCCGTGAAATAGCGCTGCAGACGAGGAGTGATCGGAAAGTACCACACCACTTTTCGAGGAGCTTTCTTCCTCTTCTTGTATCGAGTAACGCCAAGACACCGGACATATGGTAGACTCGCGTGCTCGTCCCGATAAATGATGCAATTGTTCATGCACACATGGTATTTCACGGCGGTAAATCGAGAGGACACACGATTTTCTTCGCCTCCTCCAAACTGGTCGGGCACTTGTTCCCCTTGGGAAGACGTTCGTGCGAATGACATGTTCTCGTCGAAGCATCGTCGGTCATTTTGTGTTTTACCTTCATCTCCGAGCCATGGCGTTACTTTCAGCGGTATCCTCGGGCCTGCATCCTTCATACAATGGAGTAACGCGTCTAACTCAAGTTGATCCATCTTGGCTTTCTCTCGGCGGCAGCTCTTGCGTTATCCGTGCGCTTGAGAAGCAGCTCTTGAATATGAGGGTCCTGCACCCAGCCCATCGATGGTCCAGCGTCGTCGCTCCGCCGGCATCATCATCTTCATGATCATGCCCGTCGCCTGCTCCGCATCTTCCTCATCATCATGTCCTGCATCTTCTACATGATGATGTGTACAACATCACGATCGTGATCATCTCCGGGATTCTTCGTCTTCTCGCTTTGCCCGAGCCGCGGTGGTTGTCTTGCTGCCCTTCCTCATTTCTTGCCCGCCCGCATGGGCGACTTCGTAGTCATCTTCATCACCTTGCCACCGATAGCCATCCATGAAACCACGCAACAGCAGGTGGTCCCGCACCTGCCGGAATCCGGGTCCGCAATAAGGCTCTTCACTTGCATCTTCGACACGGACATCTTATCTCCGTCTCGTTCTTTTGAAGCATCTCGCCCTTCGCGGACCTCAAAAACCTATTCACGATGCCTTCGGTCATCGTGCGGACCATGGTCGCCTCATGGGTAGAGCAAAACGATATTTTAGAACCAAACAAAAATTTGGCATGACTTTCCTAAAAATAGGACCAAAAAGAATGCTTAATGCCAAAATTCTCGCCGAAACGGAAATGAATCAACATTCCGGCAAAATATTGGCAACTATCGCATTTCAAATACCGGTACACCTCCAAACACAAACACATATGCAACACCACAAACATATGCAACACCACGAACATACATAGATCTAGCTAGGCCGTAAAAAGTGCATGTGCACATTGTTGTAGGAGAACAACCTAAATATAGCTTCCCCCTTACTTACCTATTAAAACAAGGTAATTTAACCAATTAATTTGAATGAATCTATGGTGGAAATGAGGTGAAAAGAGGAGGCACCGAGACAAGGAGGAGGTGGAGAGAATGAAGTGGGGAGAAAGTGAGTGTGTGGGTAGGAGAGGCTGTCCCAAATATCTTGTTGCTGCCCACTTACTAATGGCGCACCTCTTGCATGGTGCGCCATTAGTAGTTACAACTACTAATGGCGCACTTAAGCAGGATGCACCATTAGTATGTTTGAATAGGCGCACTAGTTCAAAAAAATTTCTATACTAATGGCGCACCAACGCACTGGTGCGCCATTAGTAGTTACTAACTACTAATGGCGCACTTGGGCAGGATCGCCATTAGTATGTTTGGATAAGCGCACTAGTTCAAAAAAAATTCTATACTAATGGCGCACCTTTGCTGGTGCGCCATTAGTAGTTACAAATACTAATGGCGACTTGGGCAGGATCGCCATTAGTATGTTTGGACAAGCGCACTAGTTAAAAAAATTTGATACTAATGGCGCACCCATTGCAAGGTGCGCCATTAGTAGTTTAAACTCTAATGGCGCATCGATGGTGGTGCGCCATTAGAGATACTAATGGCGCACCATCTTTCTGGTGCGCCATTAGTGTCAATCCCATCTATAGCCCTTTTTCTAGTAGTGTTTGCTCATGGGACTAATAAACCCAGACGGAGGGAGTACCTTGGTTGGTGAGAGGTTTGAATTAAGCCCTGTAAACCGGAAAGGAGGTACTAGTACGTGCGTGATCCGCTATTTATTCGTGTAGGATCGAGTAGGTCGTTTCTTGAATTGAGCCCTGCAAACCGGAAAGGAGGTAGTACGTGCGTGATCCGCTATTTATCCATGTAGGATCTATAGTGTAGCTTGTCAGTTTCTTCAGAGGTAGGCATTTTTATCCGTGTAGGATCGATAGTGTAGCTTGTCAGTTTCTTCAAAAGTAAGCATTTTTATTCAAAAAACTTCCACTTCGCATCTTGCGTTGCAAAGAAAACTGCCAAGAGCGCATTTTTAGGCTAGCTAGTGATCGATCAGTAACTTGTAAACACTGAGCAAACAGAAATAAGTAACTGTTAATGCATCTCAATGATTCACAGATCATATACAAATATGTAGCTCCAAAAGCAAAGATCAGCCACTTCAGATATTGCGTCGCAACTAAAACTAACTAGTACGATTCCCATACATAAGATCAACATGTTAATGCATCTCAATGATTCACAGATCATATACAAATATGTAGCTCCAAAAGCAAAGATCTAGAAAAAACAATTGTTCTTCCTACTAACATGGATGCTTCTCTTGGCCAACATTCAGTACAGACTAAAAGACAAATTTGTTTGTGAAGTCTACAATTCCTCTTGCAAATGTAAGTGGTTTCACCAACAGCTGGAATCATGAGAATGAACCACACATGATGGAGGAACATCCACTGCAATATGATTTGGTCTTCTCTCGATCACACCACGAGACTATTTTCGGAATACAAACTTTAACTTAGGCAAAATGATGCCCATTGTATAATCAGACCAAAGCAATGAAGCACCTAGTGTTGGCCAGTAAATAGTACAGTACTACTTTTCTGCAGTCCATGAAGTGACTATCCAATCTTTGTGTCTATTTTCAAATGGCACTGCATGTAGTGACTATACTATTCTCTTGTGCAGTTCAACCAAAATTGCGGACACTTTGTTTGTTTGTTTGCCAAATAGCAACGGGCAGACATCTCTGTCTGCACAAATATCAAGCAGCTAGTAAACATATACCACACCATGTTCGCAGTGATGGAAGAGGTGAAATCGATACAACCGAAATTGAGCATCCAATCATTGAATCATGTCCTGCACCTCCAATGTAGGTCCACCCTGCCAATAAATTCACATGCAAACCACTAGTATTACTATCTGATAACAGTACAAAAAGAGTAGCAAGATAGTAGCAAACCATGTACCTTCGTAATGAACAGCTCATAGTGCCACCAATTGGATCTAAAGGTTTGGAAAAAACATGCTCCTAATATCGAACCAGTTGGACTTTTTGTGCAGTTCCACTAAAATCGAGCATCCCTGTTTGCATAGATATTGAAAGTGTGATTACTATAAAAGTGGCACCAGTTGAAGCACAGACTAACAAATATAAGCATTCCAATTTGTTAATGGGAAAAGGTAGCAAGACTGTTTCTAACCACCTGTTTGAAGGAATAAATAAAGCAACAACGGCTGATGTCAGGAAGGCATACATAGTTTTTTCTGAAAAACTGAGCCATTCCTGACCTTTTCTCTTCTTTTAAGCAAATTTTGTGCAGTTCTACTAAAATAAAATGCCATCACCGCCTTGACAATTCAGTGACACTGTACAAAAGGAAATGACTTAACATTACATCATGATGTCAGGTATGTAGTCGACAGGCATTAGAGACAAACATACAGTCCTCCTCCGTTACATAATGAACATTAATTTTAACAAAGGTGTGACTAGCTTTACCGGGATGATTTGAGTGAACTCTACACCCTCTGTTCCTTAATATAAGACGTTTTTGTTGGGGAACGTAGTAATTTCAAAATTTTCCTACGATCACGCAAGACCATGGTGATGGCATAGCAACGAGCGGGAAGAGTGTCCGCCCACGCCCTCGTGAGACCGAAAGCGAAGCGTTATAACAACGCTGTTGATGTAGTCGTGACGTCTTCACGACCCGACCGATCCAAGCACCGAACGTCACGGCACCTCCGAGTTACGCACACGTTCAGCCCGATGGCGATCCCGGACCGATCCAGCAAAGTGTCGGGATGAGTTCCGTCGACCGACGGCGTGGTGGCGATGATGATGCTCCACCGACGCAGGGCTTCGCCTAAGCTCGCGACGATATGACTTCTCCGCAGAGGCTTCGCCTAAGCTCATGACGATATGACCGAAGTGGAATATGGTGGAAGGGGCACCGCACACGGCTAAGGAAATCAACTTGTGTGTTTTGGGGTGCTCCCCCCCGTATATAAAGGAGCCAAGGGGAGGTGGCGGCCAAGAGGAGGAGGCGACCAAGGAGTCCTACTCCTCGGGAGTAGGACTCCCCCAATCCTAGTTGGAATAGGATTCCTGAGAGGAGAGAGAGAGAGGGGGCGGCCCACCTTTCCTAGTCCTAATAGGACTAGGGAAGGGGGCGCGACCACCTAGGGCTGGCCCTTCTCCTTTCCTCCAAGGCCCACTATGGGCCCATGTAGTTCCCGGGGTTCGGTAACCTCCGGTACTCGGTAAATTTCGATTTCACTCGGAACCTTTCCGATGTCCAAATGTAGGCTTCAATATATCAATCTTTATGTCTCGACCATTTCGAGACTCCTCGTCATATCCGTGATCACATCCGGACTCGAACAACCTTCGTGCATCAATACTTATAAACTCATTATGGTATCATCGAAGCGTTAAGCGTGCGGACCCTACGGGTTCGAGAACTATGTAGACATGACCGAGACACCTCTCGGTCAATAACCAATAGCGGGACCTGGATGCCCATATTGGCTCCTACATATTCTACGAAGATCTTTATCGGTCGGACCGCATAACAACATCGTTGTTCCCTTTGTCATCGGTATGTTACTTGCCCGAGATTCGATCGTCGGTATCCAATACCTAGTTCAATCTTCTTGGCAAGTCTCTTTTCTCGTTCCGTAATACATCATCTCACAACTAACACATTTAGTTGCAATGCTTGCAAGGCTTATGTGATGTGCATTACCGAGAGGGCCCAGAGATACCTCTCCGACAATCGGAGTGACAAATCCTAATCTCGAAATATGCCAACCCAACATGTACCTTCGGAGACACCTGTAATGTACCTTTATAATCACCCGATTCGTTGTGACGTTTGGTAGCACCCAAAGTGTTCCTCGGGCAAACGGAGTTGCATAATCTCATAGTCATAGGAACATGTATAAGTCATGAAGAAAAGCACTAGCAACAAACTATACGATCAGGTGCTATGCTAATGGAATGGGTCATGTCAATCAGATCATTCAACCAATGATGTGATCCCATTAATCAAATAACAACTCCTTGTTCATGGTTAGGAAACATAACCATCTTTGATTAACGAGCTAGTCAAGTAGAGGCATACTAGTGACACTCTGTAGGTTTATGTATTCACACATGTATTATGTTTCCGGTTAATACAATTCTAGCATGAATAATAAACATTTATCATGATATAAGGAAATAAATAATAACATTTATTATTGCCTCTAGGGCATATTTCCTTGATCTCCCACTTGCACTAGAGTCAATAATCTAGATTACACAAGAATGATTCTAACACCCATGGAGTCTTGGTGCTGATCATGTTTTGCTCGTGGAAGAGGCTTAGTCAACGGGTGCGCAACATTCAGATCCGTATGTATCTTGCATATCTCTATGTCTCCCACCGACCAAATCCGGATGGAGTTGAAGCGTCTTTTGATGTGCTTGGTTCTCTTGTGAAATCTGGATTCCTTTGCCAAGGCAATTGCACCGATATTATCACAAAAGATTTTCATTGGACCCGATACACTAGGTACAACACCTAGATCGGATATGAACTCCTTCATCCAGACTCCTTCATTAGCTGCTTCAAGCAGCTATGTACTCAACTTCACATGTAGATCCCATAACGACGCTTTGTTTGGAACTGCACCAACTGACAGCTCCACCGTTTAATGTAAATACGTATCCGGTTTGCGATTTAGAATCGTCCGGATCGGTGTCAAAGCTTGCATCGACGTAACCGTTCACGATGAGCTCTTTGTCACCGCCATAAATGAGAAACATATCCTTAGTTCTTCTCAAGTACTTAAGGATGTTCTTGACCGCTGTCGATGATCCACTCTGGATTACTTTGGTACCTGCCGCTAAACTTTACAGCAAGGCACACATCAGGTCTGGTACACAGCATTGCATACATGATAGAGCCTATGGCTGAAGCATAGGAACATCTTTCATTTTCTCTCTATCTTCTGCGGTGGTCGGGCATTGAGTCTTACTCAACTTCACACCTTGTAATACCGGCAAGAACCCTTTCTTTGCTCGATCCATTTTGAACCTTTTCAAAACTTTATCAAGGTATGTGCTTTGTGAAAGTCCTATTAAGCGTCTTGATCTATCTCTATAGATCTTAATGCCCAATATGTAAGCAGCTTCACCGAGGTCTTTCATCGAAAAACTCTTATTCAAGTATCCCTTTATGCTATCCAGAATTCTATATCATTTCCGATCAATAATATGTCATCCACATATAATATCGTAAATGCTCTGAGCTCCCACTCACTTTTTTGTAAATACAGGCTTCTCCAAAAGTCTCATATAAAACCAAATGCTTTGATCACACTATCAAAACGTTTATTCCAACTCCGAGAGGCTTGCACCAGTCCATAAATGGATCGCTGGAGCTTGCACACTTTGTTAGCTCCTTTGGATCGACAAAACCTTCTGGTTGCATCATATACAACTCTTCTTCCGTAAATCCATTCAGAATGCAGTTTTAACATCCATTTGCCAAATTTCATAATCATAAAATCGGCAATTGCTAACATGATTTGGACTGACTTAAGCATCGCCACTGGTGAGAAGGTCTCATCGTAGTCAATCCCTTGAACTTGTCGAAAACCTTTTGCAACAAGTCGAGCTTTATAGATAGTAACATTACCATCAGCGTCGGTCTTCTTCTTGAAGATCCATTTATTCTCAATTGCTTGCCGATCATCGGGCAAGTCAACCAAAGTCCACACTTTGTTCTCATACATGGATCCCATCTCAGATTTCATGGCCTCAAGCCATTTTGTGGAATCTGGGCTCACCATCGCTTCTTCATAGTTCGTAGGTTCATCATGTTCCGGTAATATGACTTCCAAAACAGGATTACCGTACCACTCTGTGCGGATCTTGTTCTGGTTGATCTCTGAGTCTGTAGAAACTTGATCTGAAGTTTCATGATCATCATCATTAGCTTCCTCCCTATTTGGTGTAGGTGTCACGAAACTGTTTTACGTGATGTACTACTTCTCAATAAGGGAGTAGATACAGATTATCTCATCAAGTTCTACTTTCCTCCCACTCACTTCTTTCGTGAGAAACTCTTTCTCCAAAAGTTTCGAATTTAGCAACAAAAATCTTGCCTTGGATCTGTGATAGAAGGTGTACCCAACTGTCTCCTTTGGGTATCCTATGAAGACACATTTCTCGATTTGGGTTCGAGCTTATCAGGTTGAAGCTTTTTCACATAAGCATCGCATCCCCAAACTTTCAAAAGCGACAACTTTGGTTTCTTGCCAAACCACAGTTCATAAGGCGTCGTCTTAGCGGATTTAGATGGTGCCCTATTTAAAGTGAATGTAGCCGTCTCTAAAGCATAACCCCAAAATGATAGCGGTAAATCAGTAAGAGACATCATAGATCGCACCATATCTAATAAAGTACGATTCTGACGTTCGGACACACCATTACGTTGTGGTGTTCCGGTGGCGTAAGTTTGTAAACTATTCCGCATTGTTTCAAATGTAGGCCAAACTCGTAACTCAAATATTCTCCTCCACGATCAGATCGTAGAAACTTTATTTTCTTGTTACGATGATTTTCCACTTCACTCTGAAATTCTTTGAACTTTTCAAATGTTTCAGACTTGTGTTTCATTAAGTAGATATACCCATATCTGCTCAAATCATCTGTGAAGGTGAGAAAATAACGATATCCGCCCATTTAGCCTCAACATTCATTGGACCACATACATCGGTATGTATGATTTCCAATAAATCTGTTGCTCTCTCCATAGTTCCGGAGAACGGTGTTTTAGTCATCTTGCCCATAAGGCACGGTTCATAAGTGCCAAGTGATTCATAATCAAGTGACTCCAAAAGTCCATCGGCATGGAGTTTCTTCATGCGTTTTACACCGATATGACCTAAACGGCAGTGCCACAAATAAGTTGCACCATCATTATCAACTCTGCATCTTTTGGTTTCAACATTATGAATATGTGTATCACTACTATCAAGATTAAGTAAAACAAACCATTCTTCAATGGTGCATGACCATAAAAGATATTATTCATATAAATAGAACAACCATTATTCTCGATTTAAATGAATAACCGTCTCGCATCAAACAAGATCCAGATATAATGTTCATGCTCAACGATGGTACTAAATAACAATTATTTAGGTCTAATACTAATCCGAAGGTAGATGTAGAGGTAGCGTGCGATTGCGATCACATCGACTTTGGAACCATTTCCCACGCGCGATCGTCACCTCGTCCTTAGCCAATCTTCGCAATCCGTAGCCCTGTTTGAGTTGCAAATATTAGCAATGAACCAGTATCAAATACCAGTGCTCTGCGAGTATTAGTAAGGTACACATCAATAACAAGTATATCACATATACTTTTGTTAACCTTGCCATCCTTCTTATCCGCCAAATACTTGGGGCAGTTCCGCTTCGGTGACCAGCCTGCTTGCAATAGAAGCACTCGGTTTGTGCTTAGGACCAGACTTGGGTTTCTTCTCTTGATCAGCAACTTGCTTGCCGCTCTTTTGAAGTTTCCTTTTCTTTCCTTTGCCCTTTTCTTGAAACTAGTGGTTTTGTTAACCATCAACACTTGATGCTCCTTTTGATTTCTACCTCCGCTGCTTTCAGATCGCGAAGAGCTCGGGCATAGTTTTGGTCATCCTTGCATATTATAGTTCATCACGAAGCTCTTGTAGCTTGGTGGCGATGATTGGAGAATTTCATCAATGGCGCAATCATCCGGAAGATTAACTCCAGTTGAATCAAGTGATTGTTATATCCGGACATTACGAGTATATGCTCACCGATGAACCATTCTCCTCCATCTTACAGCTATAGAACTTATTGGAGACTTCATATCTCTCAATCCGGGCATTCGCTTGGAATATTAACTTCAACTCTGGAACATCTCATATGCTCCATGGTGTTCAAAACGACGTTGAAGTCCCGGTTCTAAGCCGTAAAGCATGGCACATCTGAACTATAGAGTAGTCATCAGCTTTGCTTTGCGAGACGTTCACAACTTCGGCGCAGCCCTTGCATCAGGCCCGGCACCTAACGGTGCTTCGGGGCGTAATTCTTTCGTGCAGCAATAAGGATAATCCTCAAATTACGGACCCAGTCCGTGTAATTGCTGCCATCATCTTTCAACTTTGCTTTCTCAAGGAACGCATTAAAATTTAACGGAACAACAGACGAGCCATCTATCTACACATCATAGATAAGCAAGATACTATCGGTACTAAGTTCATGATAAATTTAAGTTCAATTAATCATATTACTTAAGAACTCCCACTTAGAAAAATATCCTCCAATTCTCTAAGTGATTGCGTGATCCATATCAACTACACCATGACCGATCATCACGTGTGATGGAGTAGTTTCAATGGTGAACATCAATATGTTGATCATATCTACTATATGATTCACGCTCGACCTTTCGGTCTCCGTGTTCGAGGTCATATCTTATATGCATAGCTCGTCAAGTATAACCTGAGTATTCGCGTGTGCAACTGTTTTGCACCGTTGTATTTGAGCGTAGAACCTATCACACCCGATCATCACGTGGTGTCTCAAAGACGAAGAACTTTCGCAGCGGTGCATACTCGGGAGAACACTTCTTGATAATTTAGTAAGGGATCATCTTATAATGCTACCGTCAATCAAAGCAAAATAAGATGCATAAAGGATTAACATCACATGCAATCAATATAAGTGATATGATATGGCCATCATCATCTTGTGCTTGTGATCTCCATCTCGAAGCACCGTCATGATCACCATCGTCACCGCGCGACACCTTGATCTCCATCGTAGCATCGTTGTCGTCTCGCCAACTATTGCTTCTACGACTATCGCTACTGCTTAGTGATAAAGTAAAGCAATTACATGGCGTTGCATTTCATACAATAAGCGACAACCATATGGCTTCTGCCATTGTCGATAACTCGGTTACAAAACATGATCATCTCATACAATAAGATATAGCATCACGTCTTGACCATATCACATCACAACATGCCCTGCAAAAACAAGTTAGGCGTCCTCTACTTTGTTGTTGCAAGTTTTACGTGGCTGCTACGGGCTGAGCAAGAACCGTTCTTACTACGCATCAAAACCACAGCGATACTTCGTCAAATAGACTCCGTTTTAACCTTCTCAAGGACGGGCGTAGCCACACTCGATTCAACTAAAGTGAGAGAGACAGACACCGCCTTGATCACCTTTAAGCAACGAGTGCTCACAGCGGTGAAACCAGTCTCGCGTAAGCGTACGCGTAATGTCGGTCCGGGCCGCTTCATCTCACAATACCGCTGAACCAAAGTATGACATGCTGGTAGGTAGTATGACTTGTATCGCCCACAACTCACTTGTGTTCTACTCGTGCATATGACATCAACGCATAAAACCTGGCTCGGATGCCACTGTTGGGGAACGTAGTAATTTCAAAATTTTCCTACGATCACGCAAGACCATGGTGATGGCATAGCAGCGAAGCGGAAGAGTGTCCGTCCACGTACCCTCGTGACCGAAAGCGAAGCGTTATAACAACGCGGTTGATGTAGTCGTGACGTCTTCACGACCGACCGATCCAAGCACCGAGCGCACGGCACCTCCGAGTTCTGCACACGTTCAGCCCGATGGCGATCCCGGACTCCGATCCAGCAAAGTGTCGGGATGAGTTCCGTCAAGACGACGGCGTGGTGGCGATGATGATGCTCCACCGGCGCAGGGCTTCGCCTAAGCTCATGACGATATGACTTCTCCCGCGAGGGCTTCGCCTAAGCTCGCGACGATATGACGAAGTGGAATATGGTGGAAGGGGCACCGACACAGCTAGGAAATCAACTTGTGTGTTTTGGGGTGCTCCCTGCCCCGTATATAAAGGAGCCAAGGGGAGGTGGCGGCCAAGAGGAGGAGGCGCGCAAGGAGTCCTACTCCTCGGGAGTAGGACTCCCCCAATCCTAGTTGGAATAGGATTCCGGAGGGGAGAGAGAGAGGGGCGGCCCACCTTTCCTAGTCCTAATAGGACTAGGGAAGGGGGCAGCGGCCACCTAGGGCTGGCCCTTCTCCTTTCCTCCAAGGCCCACTATGGGCCCATGTAGTTCAGGGGGTTCGGTAACCTCCGGTACTCGAGTAAATTTCGATTTCACTCGGAACCTTTCCGATGTCCAAATGTAGGCTTCAATATATCAATCTTTATGTCTCGACCATTTCGAGACTCCTCGTCATATCCGTGATCACATCCGGGACTCGAACAACCTTGGTGCATCAATACTTATAAACTCATTATGACATCATCGAAGCGTTAAGCGTGCGGACCCTACGGGTTCGAGAACTATGTAGACATGACCGAGACACCTCTCGGTCAATAACCAATAGCGGGACCTGGATGCCCATATTGGCTCCTACATATTCTCGAAGATCTTTATCGGTCGAGACCGCATAACAACATCGTTGTTCCCTTTGTCATCGGTATGTTACTTGCCGAGATTCGATCGTCGGTATCCAATACCTAGTTCAATCTCGTTCTTGGCAAGTCTCTTTTCTCGTTCCGTAATACATCATCTCACAACTAACACATTTAGTTGCAATGCTTGCAAGGCTTATGTGATGTGCATTACCGAGAGGGCCAGAGATACCTCTCCGACAATCGGAGTGACAAATCCTAATCTCGAAATATGCCAACCCAACATGTACCTTGGAGACACCTGTAATGTACCTTTATAATCACCCGATTCGTTGTGACGTTTGGTAGCACCCAAAGTGTTCCTCGGCAAACGGGAGTTGCATAATCTCATAGTCATAGGAACATGTATAAGTCATGAAGAAAAGCACTAGCAACAAACTATACGATCAGGTGCTATGCTAATGGAATGGGTCATGTCAATCAGATCATTCAACCAATGATGTGATCCCATTAATCAAATAACAACTCCTTGTTCATGGTTAGGAAACATAACCATCTTTGATTAACGAGCTAGTCAAGTAGAGGCATACTAGTGACACTCTGTAGGTTTATGTATTCACACATGTATTATGTTTCCGGTTAATACAATTCTAGCATGAATAATAAACATTTATCATGATATAAGGAAATAAATAATAACATTTATTATTGCCTCTAGGGCATATTTCCTTCAGTTTTCGCGGTTCAGTTTGAAGTACCCAAACGTCTAGTATTTAGAAAAACAGGTAATAGTTTTCTTGAGCACATATATGGGAAAGCTTGCCACACTTTATTTATGTCCATACACTAATGCAACACCATTCGAATACTACAAATATACACTAATCCAATTGGCTAGTGCCTTGATAGAGTAGTTACTTTATTACAGTGGTACAGTACAATGGTTTCTTGAACAGATTTCAATAAACTCTAGCACTGGAAGGTTTCTATAAGAATTAACAATACAAAATGTAAAGGTAACAAGTTTCATCATTGGTATACTAGCTGTGCATGAGCACTAAACCAAATACAAAATTCTGAAGGTAACTAGCATTATTAACTAATGACAGTATAAAAAAATTGCAAACCATGTACCTCCAAGGTAAATATCATTTCGAACTTGGGGGGACCTTAAAAATTGCTATCCCAATCTTGATAATCGATCAAACATAAAAACTTGATCGAACGAATCAAGAGAACAGCCGGAGGAGGAGGTGCCCACTCTTGACCTTTCCTCTTGTCTTCGTAATTGTCTGTGCAGTTTAACCAAAATAAAATGACATCAGCGCCTTGGCATTTTGGCGACACTGTACAAAAAAAATAACTTATCTCATGAAAGTGAGGTATGTAATCTATAAGCATTAACAGTGCAAAATCTGAAGGTAGTAACAAGCATCATTGTTGGTATACTGGCTGTGCAACAGCATTAGAATGCCTTAGCTGAAAAATCTTTAATACATCCACAATCAACAGCTAACCCTGAAATAATCCAGTGACATTAAATGGCATTGCTTAAATTTATCGGTGGCATTAGACTGAGAGCGGCATTAGTTAAATGTGGCATCACTTTAGCACTAGAATTGCTTGACTTGACTGCTGGCGTTATACTAACAGCAAAAAAAGTGGCAATAAGAGCATGGGAGACCCATTCGGACAGTGGTCGCACCAGTACGATGTACCTCCACGGACGCAGAGTAGTGAGGGAGGTATGGTTGCCCAGAGCAACAAATATCCAGGTAGCATATGTGGATTACGTCCCATTTTTGTTCTCTTTAGCCACCTTTTTCCTATGTGAGGACAACAAACCGATCGACCTGGTCATTCTCTATTGCGTTGTCATGCCTTTCTACCCTTCTTAAACCAAGAGACATGAGACTCGTTCCTTAGCTACTGATTTCCCCTTTTCAACCTAGATGCGGGTTCGATGCCTACTCTCTTGGACAGTACAGTCTCCCTTCCTTTCCTTATTCAACCCAGACATGGATTAGTCTGCATGAAGTAGGGTTTCCTTTAATAGTGAAAATTATGGTTTTCGTCTGCGTGGCCAGCAGATCAGAGGATATCAAATTGGGAAGATGGTGGAGTGGAAAAAGATCCACATGCAACGACGTGGCAGATGGGGCAATAGAACAAGGGTATGGTTCGAAAAGAGGTAGCATACCTGAGGGTCGGCGGGAAGTGGCTTCGCTCGTGGTCATCGTCCTCCGCACACACTACGGCAGCGAACTTGGGGACGGAGGTCATCCCGCGTGGGAGCTAAGTCTGAGAGGACGGCCTTGTCGTCAGTGCGTGACCTTGCTCGCCAACGACGAGTGCGTCAACGCTGCACGTCCTTTTCTTCCCTGGCGGATCTATGACCACCGGTGAGGAGGGAGAGAGGGGTCGTCTTTTTTAGATCTGGAGAGAGGGTGGTAGTGTGAGAAGCAAGTGGGCAGCCCTTGGTAAGAAAGCACTGAAGCTCCAGCCTATATATCTTTTTTATACTACTAGTACTGGAGGTGGAGTAGTGGTAGATTTATATTTTCTCTGCGGACAGTACCAGTTAGTCATGCTTCAAAACTGAACGGCACGCCATTAAAAAAATAAAGGTCGATAACTAATGCGGCACCTCGGGCCAACGCGGCCAGATCGCATTTTGCACGAGAAATTACACACCATGTTCCGTTGACATGTGGCCTCGTTCCAACATATCAGTGAGACGACGGCGAGTAGTAGGAGTATTTCCGAACGGCCATGTAGGCTGGGGCGCCTCTTCGTGAACCGTGGCAAACTAGCAACCGTCCACCGACTCTTCGCCTTTCCCTCTCGATTTGGAACTTCTGTCGCACGCTCTTCCTCTCCCTCCTCCATTTTCCTTTAGCCCTTCACCCTTTCTTATGTCATTGTTCAATCGTCTTCTCCATGGAGGGAACAGGTACAAAACGACCCCGTTAGTCTTGCCCCGATCTGAAAGATGACATGGTGGAGGAACTCATTGATCGGTGCGACGTCATCACCTCGGCTAGCATGGCAGGTTCGTTCAATACCATTCTCGACTCAACTAATAACATCATTACAAGGAACCCAAGAGTCAAGGAGCGGTTTGATCTCCCCTATCTTCTTTGTCGTGACATCGATGGTGGGCCCGCACGACGGAGGCCTCATACAATGCAAGTTGATGCCGCTTGATAATGATACGTATGATGTTAAGATGCCATTGTTTGAGGGCAAGGCTTGGGCAGGCGCAAATGGATATTGGGTTGTTTACATTGGGTCCAGCTGCGAGTGGGAACTTGTGAATATGTACACTCGTGACCGGGTTCCACTTCCAAAAATCTCAGCAGACTGCCCAGAGGTTGAGCACACCGGTATTGTACGCACGTTCAAATACAATCATGGTGACTGTCTTCTATGGAAGATAGCAATTTGTCAAGTTCCCAACCGCTCTTGGAATTACAACAACTATGAAGTTGTTGCTATCTTCGACAAGCTTGTTGCCGTCCTTGGTGGTTTGACTCGATGGATATTGCTCAAAAATAAGTTTCTATAGATAGATGAGTACTGTGATGCAATTCAATATGAGGGCGTTGTGTTTGCTGCCACCACTCGTGGCACTGTTTTTGCATGGCATCCTCGTAGTTTCGGTACGTTTGTCTTCCACCGTAATTATAACTGTTTCATCCACATGCATGCGGGTTAGCAAGTTTCCCTTTACTAATTAACCTTATTCTTGTGTTTCCAAGGTCCTGTGAACATTCCACCACCTATACTTCAAACATTTTTTAACCAAGGGGGAGATGACGATGGTGATGATCACGAGCATGAGGACGAGCAGCGCCCATATACTCTTTGGTGCCTGGCAACTAATTCTGATGGATCACCTCTTCTTGTGTGTATACATCCCACTGATGATGTTACTGCTAAGGAAGCAGCTGTAGTCTCTTATGGTCGCACTCTCTGGACCTATTCCAACACCCGTTGCATGGTATTCGTGATGGATACTAGTGTGCTAGCACCAACTCCTTCTCCCTGGTACAGAATTGATAGTCTTGGAGAAAACTCGCTCTTACTTGGACAGAACTATCCAATGATGGTGAAAGGTGATCCAACTGCTGTTGACACAACGTTACTACCATTTATGAGAAGCAACTGTGTTTATACCTCAGACATTTGGGTGGTTCCCTACCCTGGTACTGATATAGTAGGCCGCTTCAGCCTGGATGATCAGTCCTGCTTGGTCTCCAGATCGACAATGGATGGCCTGTCCCAAAGAATCACTTGTGGTTCAAAGCAAGCATTTCCAACGCCGAGGAATGGTTGAGTTGAAGTTCATTTCATTGCTTGTTATTTGTTGTGTGGTGAAAACTATAGTATTTATAATGTATCCTCGTTGTCGATGTGGGTTGATGACCTGTTGTATGTAATAAAATGATATGCCTGTGATAAACTTACTAAATTTATGAATGGCTTTTGAGTCGCTTCTCTGAGTGAGTGGTGCGACGAGGCAAAAAAATATTTTCCGGATACATAATTGTACGTGCATTGCAACAGGTTATCGGATGAGGCCAATCAACAATAGTAGTACACTATTTGTACTAGCTTCACATGCTTCGCGCGTCGGGCGGGTGTTTTTACTGTAGCCATATGTTAATGTGTTTGTTGTACGTAATCAGCACCTCGAATCCTCGATACTAGTACTATATAGTAGGAATAAGTAGTAGGAGTAGTAGGGTGGCATGGGCTAGAACAAGCATTCACGTCCAGGAGTACGACACACGCAACCAGCACGACTTCCATCTAACACCATATTATTTCTTGGAGTCCGTGCTAGAGATACGACTTCCATCTGACACCATATTATTTCTTGGAGTACGTTTTAGAGCAGTCTCTTCAACCTCGTCATTTCTCTAACTTCAGCCATCGCGCGGCGGGCGAGGTGGGGTTTGCCGATGGTCGGTTTCCTTAACTGCGGTCCCACTTGTAAGGCTAACTCCAACGCACGACCCCAAACGGACCTCCGTTTTGCACGAACTCCAACGATAATTTTGACTAGAAAAGCAAGACCAAAGAAAACAAGAACCACAAGAATACATTTTACTAATCCTGTAAGTTGGATTAGTGCCTTCTCGATGCATTCATTGTTGATCTGCGGAGGCTCGATCTTGCGTGCTTCTTTCTTCTTCGAGTGTAAAGAAGTAGACGTTGCTTCCTCGATCTAGTCTCATGTCTAGCCTCTATTCTAGTAGGAGTATCAACAAGTGCACTAATTTCATCTCTAGCCTCTGTGCTAGCTAAAAGTGATAGAACATCTACTAAATTGCGCTCTATCAATATATGGATGTACTCTTCTTCCCAATACAAAAACTTGCATCCATTCTACTCCCTCCGTTGCACAATACATGCCTTCTATTTTTCAAAATATATATGTATCTAGACATGTTTTAGTATATAGGTACGTCCATTTTTGGACAAATGGAAGTCAAGTATTTTGGAACGGAGGGAGTACACAATAAAATTTTTAAGTTAGCACAACTAGTCTAATACGAGAGCACAACCGAAGATTTGGTCGGGTTCTTCCTCCTTTTGCCGACACGTGGGACATCCAGCATCCAGGTTGTGTCATGAAAGAAAATAGAGTGGTAGTTGAAGCCACGAGATGTGCATCTTGGGTTAAACTGTAAATAGAATCTTACTACTCTTGAGTAACTCCGAAAGCGGCCACCGAAGATCTTTCTTGGATTTGTTTTTCATCACCAGCACGTCGAGGTGAAAGATGTGCAGGTTCAGTGGGTCCGCTTGCGTTTTCACTGACATGTGGGACCGCATGTGAGCAAATAGATGATGGGCTCCGCGCGTCCGCTGGCTGGCTGAGAAGAGAAATAGAGGAGGGCTGAGCACGGACTGCAGGAAATTTGTTCTACGTACCTCGATATAGTGGGGTGGCATGGGCCATAACTAGCATTCACGTCTAGCAGTACGACACACGCCACCCACACGAGTGCCATCTGACACCAATTTTCTTGGAGTCCGTGCTACAGCCATCTCTTCTCCCTCCTGTTTTCTCAGCCATCGCACGGTGGGTGGGGTGGGGGTTTGCCGATAGTCGGTTTGCTCAACTGCGGTCCCACTTGTAAGTGAAAATGCAACATCGCATGCATTCCCACTTGAGCGGCATGCCGGACCAACCCTGTGGGGGCGCGACACGAACACGGCAGGCTTTTCCTTTTGAACTCGTAACTTGTAAAATTTGGTTCTGCTCCATGGCACGACCGATAGAAAGAAAATAACGATTTTTCCTAGAGTAATGAGAAGTTTGGTTCTGGCGCCGTTCATGCATGGAGTACGTATGAAAATTATGAAGTTGATGCGAAAGGTAAGAAAATTACTGTAGTATCATATCCTACTACATGGATTTGACGGAAAGATAAAAATACATACGAATCCATCAACGACATCCTCACGCCCTAGTGTGCCGGGTCACCAACAGACGTGTGAGGAGCACTGGCGTTGGCGGCGAGCTCAACGTACTTCTAAACAGTGCCGTCCAAGGTTGCCCTGCGTTCCAAGAAGTCCAGCGTCCTATCGTCCTCCTCTTGCATGTAGTAGTCCTTGTGGATGATTTGCATGTAGACGTGGGTCATTATGTCCATGGTGTCTTGCTGCGCCCGGCGCTGCGCGACGAGCGCGACCTCAAGGTAGACATTCTCCGGTGCGACGACGGGCAGTCGCAGGGCCACCAGTGCGTCGAAGAGGTTGTCACCATAGTGGCCGTTGAGGGTGGCGGGCATCGCAGAGCCTGGGCGCGTCGGCTGGAGGCTTACGTCAAAGTCGTCCGCGAGCTTCTTGACATCGGTGAACTTGTCGAGGAAACCGCCGAGGACCTGATCGAACAAGGAGACGAAGCTGTTGTCCAAGCGGCCCCTCGCCCTGGCGGCTTCAAGCAATACTACCTGGAGACGTTCCTCGGTGCCGGGCCGCAGGTCGGCGTCGTGGACCATCTGGCACAGCCAGCTGATGCTCTTGCTCATTGCCTCCATGGGTCTAGCTTAGCTTCTAGTCAACTGATCTTGCGATTTGAGTGATCACTCTTGCCCTTGGTTAGCGTGCGTAGGTGCGTAGGATTTCGTACTACTCCTCGGCCCTCTATTGCACCTGCCTTTGGCTGTATGATAGGTGGGCCAGCCACCCCCTGGGCCCACATGTCATTCACCCAAAGGCAGTTGCCGTAAGTCAATGAAGCTGCGTCCCCCTCCGTGCCGGTGCAGTATATCCTCTCACCGGACCTCTAGTTGGGGCCAAACGAGAGAAGTTTGATGTTTACTGGTTTATTGGTCCCCTTTGCATTTTGCGCCAAGTTTTGACCTTTGATCTAACTAATAAAATGTTATGCATGTAAACAAAAATGTTGTGTAAGTCACCTTACGAAAACCAAATAATCCCAAAACACTTAGGCACGATGCATTAACTCCCTCCTTGTTTCTTATTTCGTGACATATCAACCAATGAGAGATGTGGACCGTGCATGCTTTCAATGACTTGAGACTACCAAACATGCCATGCAGTGTTTAGTTCATTGCATGTAATCCTATTAGTACTCTAGTTAGCAAAAGAACATTAAGTTCTCTCACCGATAGGAATAAATCACCATGTATTTATTTACAGAGGGAGTAGTACATTTTTTGTGACATGCATTACTAGATATTGCTAGTCAAATACTAAAATCCAGATGGACGTGGTTGTACTCCTAAATCCAGACGGTGGTGCTACTAGTACTAGTAGTAGTACTACCAATGGCCCTGTTTGGATATTCTAACTTAGTTAGAGGTTAGAGTTAGATTCTAACCTTGAACTAACTCTAGCCAAAGAGGTGTTTGGATGGCATGGTTAGATGGAGCGCGGATACGGCGAGGCGCCTTCACGAGCGATGCGAGAGGGAGGGAGCGAGAGGACGAGAAGCTTCAAGGAAGTGGGGAGGGATCTGCTGCGGGAAGAGCGAGAGAAAAAAGTGTTTTTAGTGGACTCGAGAAGAACTAACCCAAATAAGCGCATCTTGGGTGTGTTAGATTTTTTGGATGGGTTAGATGCATCTAACCCAAACTAACCCGTTTGGATATTTTTGGGTTAGTTGAGTCCAAATTAACCCAAACTAACTCTAACCCATGGATCCAAACAGGGCCAATGTAGTAGTAGGAGTACTAGCACTGTACTACCCGCTGGTCAAATTATTACGTGCTACTCCTCACAGTGAAGTGACAAGGCCCTGCGACGGAGATGACACCTGAGTATAGGCTCCATGTTCGGCATACCATAGTCAGCCTCACCGTCTGCAGTCACTATCATCATGGCTGTAGAGCTAGCCTGCTTACAACTAGCCCTGTTCGATATAATTTCCCGTGCGTAGATGCCCGTGCATTGCACGGAACACCAAGATTGGGGTGGACGGCTCCGGCTGCGGCCATCGCGCCAGATTTTTCCACGGCCTTCTAGATGTGGTGGGGAGAAGATAAGGCTAATTGTCAGAGACAAGGAGTTTTTTGTAAATAGGGAACAAGTGCGGGTGAGGGAGTCCTGGACTAGGGGGTGTCCGGATAGCCGAACTATCATCGCGGCCGGACTCCAAGACTATGAAGATACAAGATTGAAGACTTCGTCCCGTGTCCGGATGGGACTTTCCTTGGCGTGGAAGGCAAGCTTGGCGATACGGATATGTAGATCTACTACCATTGTAACCGACTCTGTGTAACCCTAACCTATCTGGTGTCTATATAAACCGGAGGGTTTTAGTCCGTAGGACGAACAACAATCATACCATAGGCTAGCTTCTAGGGTTTAGCCTCCTTGATCTCGTGGTAGATCTACTCTTGTACTACCCATATCATCAATATTAATCAAGCAGGAGTAGGGTATTACCTCCATCGAGAGGGCCCGAACCAGGTAAAAACATCGTGTCCCTTGTCTCCTGTTACCATCCGCCTAGGCGCTTGATTCGGGACCCCTACCGAGATCCGCCGGTTTTTACACCGACAGCGGGCATCTTTTTGCACAAATGGAGAAGCTTGGTTTGTATGCGTCAGATCTAGATCCGACGGCTATTGGTGAAAGATGGGAGGCACAACATCATCACCAACTCAGGACCTGTTTGATTCGCAGGATTTTGAAAACGCAGGAATAGGACACGGCAATATTGCAAGTTTCAAACTGATATTACAAATGTTAGGAGTAATGTTGCAGCTACGAAGAGGGAATTACTAGGAAGTTTATGTAAGAACTTTTGTTACTTTAGGTGGATGCAGCATTATCGTACAAACTAAAATGCACCGCCCTGACAAGTCACTAATGGGCAAATAAGTTTTCGAGTCTCTGGCCACTTGATGTTTCGAAAACAAATTCAGCTTCTGCGAAGACTTTGTCATTTAGGCTTAGACGCTTGCGGTGATCAGCACGCCATTCATTGTTGCGCCAGAGAACACCAAACCTCATTACCTTGAGCACACTTGCCTCCAGAACAAAGAACCTGGCCAATTTAATCTCAGATGTGCTGCCTCGGTGGTCGATCAAATCAATTTCTGTAAGATGGAGTTCAAGGCATTCGATGAGATTGTTATAGTGCAACACATTTTTCACTTTCGGGTCTTTTTTATCTACAAAAGAAGAGAACATATTAGAGCAGTTGGCTGCATAAGATTGCCGTGTCATGAAGAGGTACCAATATCATTCGCTGATACGATAGGGTTGGCTGGCTAGTGATATTTTTCTCTCTCTCTCTCTCTCTCTCTCTCTCTCTCTCTCTCTTTCTGTTTCCTCTCATTTAACTAGGAGCACATGAAGAGCTTGGGCATTTGTTGCCTTCCACTATGTGGCCGATGCCATATTTCGCAAAAGTATGCAACATAATACGCATCAAGGTCAAATCAAAAGATTTTGGCACCGCTCTCGCGATGTGAGAGAGTTGGCACCGCTGTGCACACAGAACCACATGTATTAACAAATCGATCAAACCAACTACACCAGCCTCTCACTCTCCCAAACAAGTGTTTTTTTATTGCCTCAGTCGTCTCCCTCTCCCACGCAGTGTTTTTTCATTGCATGAGTTAATTTGGCACCGGAGCAAAGTAGGTGATCCAGATTGGGGCACCAGGTGAGCAATGGAGGGGTATCGATGCCAAATGCATCGCAAGTGAATTTGGCACATGTTTTGGCCTACATAGCCCACTTTTGTACTCCCTCCATCCCAAAATTCTTGTCTTAAATTTGTCTAAATACGGATATATCTAGTTACATTTTAGTGTTAGATACATCCGTATCTAAAACAAATGTAAGACAAGAATTTTGGGACGGAGGGATACTACCTCGTATTTAGTATAAAATTTGGACCATAGATTTACCTAAGAAAATGCCAATGCATGTCACTAAAAATTGCACCATTTGAAATTATGTTCAAATACGAATCCAACGATATAGTTCTTAGTGACATGCATTAAAATTTTCTAAGTTAAATCTATGGTCAAATTTTGATACTACAAAATTGGAAGAGTAAACCAGGACAGAGGTAGTACTTGCTCTTAGGGTAACCATAGAGTTACTAGAGTAGTCTAAGTTACTTTCCACTATGACTATCCTAGGCTACTATAGTAGTACAACATAAAAACGATGCAGGTGATCACGTGAGAAAAATACTAAAACATTTCTTTGGGTGCGGTCGTGAGATGCAGTTTTGAACACTACACTTGTCATCGTAATTTGGGAAAATTACAAAAAAATTGAGCTACGTTGTGATTACCGTTTACTTATAGGAAAGAAGTTTCACCTCGATGAGTAGCTTCTCCGTGCACGAAAATCATGTAAGGAATCCAACAACTTGATCCAGATTGGGGCCGATAGATTTTAGTGCTAATATCTTCACTGTGTGCATGGACTGGGTCAAGCTTGTGGGAATCATTTTCTGGAAGACGGTCATAAATACATCAAGAAGAAATTTAAAAATGTGAAATTCAAGAAGACGGTTAAGAAGATGAGTGTTGTACCTAAACGATTATGGATCCAATAAAGAGTTCGGAGAATTTGGCAGATGAGTACACCAACGCTATCAATTTCGGTGCATCAATGACCCTGATTTTTGTTGGACCTTCTAGATCCGATACAAGCAATCTCTCACGGAAAGGTGCATTCTCAATGACCATAACGTGGAACAGCTGGAGTGATCTCTTCCCAATTGATGTCTTGTTGCGGGGCCAGCAAGACACATAAATCCATCGGAGATTCGTCGAGGCGATGTGGAGGCTAATGAACCCGTGGATCTGCTCAAGGCGAAGGTACTCGGCAAGATACAGCTGCGGAGCAGGTGCTCCATAGCCTTCTTCGAGATGACAACGTCGAAGAGGTCGAGCTGCTTGAGTTGAGGGAGAAGAAGGGCGGGCGCGGCATTAATCTGGGGAAGATAGAAGGAGCTGAAGCTGGCGCGGTGCAGCGTTGGCGTGAGGCGGAGCGCGGAGGGCGGCAGAGAGCGACATCGTCCAGCTTCAAAGCTGAGCTCCTTGAGCTGATATAGGGCGGGGGATAAGAACGACTCGTCGAACTTGGGTTGGACCTTGCAGTTGGTACTGAACATGCGGATGTCAAGGCGTCTGGCTGGCCGAGGGTGCGATGAAAGGATCTTGGAGACTGCGGCCATGCGTTTGCAATCCCCGTCATAGAGGCAGTTGTCGACGGTGAGGTTGAGGGGGATGCAGCGCCAGAGGGGGTGCATCACCGGGAGAGCAGGGCGGTCCGCACGGCAGATTTGCTGGGGAGGAGGCCGATGATGACGAGTAGCATGTTGTCGGGGAGGCTGCTGATGAAGTCCAGGCTCGCCGGATGAGGTTTTGGCTCGAGCCGCCTCCGCTTGTTGGCTGCCTCGCCGTCCATATCAACCGGCGGCGACGCCGGTGTACACGTGTGCTGGTGTGTGTTGTGTGCTAGGTGTGCGCGAGTGCGTCCTTCTGTGCATGCCGCCACGCAGTGGTGAATTGTGCGCGAGTGCGTCCTTCGCGCGCAAGAAGTTTGTCCTCAATGCGCCCTCAATTTACTAGCGTGCGGGGTGCTTCCCCGAGTGGTTTCAACTTTGTTTACTTCACCGTGTGTCAGATGGGCCTCTAGTTTACTTATTTTCACCCACTGCCACATGGGCCAGCACACGAAGATACAGAACACGAGCTGACAAGGCAGCATGTGGATTGGTTGACCGGTCAACTAAACAATATCTGGAGCTATCGCTGACACAAGTGGCGTATAATCCATCGGTATAGAGAGTTCGAGTGAGAGGGGAGGCCCGTGAGAGATAGCAGAGAGAGAAAGAGCTACTCCCTCCGTTCGATAATGTAGTTCCAACATTTTTTTAAGTCAAACTTTTGAAACTTTGACCAAGTTTATAAAGAAATTACTTATATCTACAATACCAAAGATGAATGATAGTATGAAGTAAGTACATGTTGTGATGAATCTAATGATCGTTCCAGATGTAAATGTTTTTCTCCACATATACCTAGTCAAACTTTTCTGAGGTTTGACTTTTCAAAACATCCATATGCTGATGGACGTGACAGAGTCCCTAACTAGAGAGAGAGAGAGAGAGAGAGAGAGAGAGAGAGAGAGAGAGTGAAAAAAGTGTGTGTGCTTGTGTGAAAGAGACATGGACACACGATAAAAGTAGAGAAAAAGCGTGCGTGTCTTATGCAAACATATCACACATGCATCTTCGACAACGGAGGCAAGGTGAGGAGATAGTGTGTGGTTGTTTGGAACCGAGAGAGCAAGACCCCTAGCACGTGGCCAAGAGGGTTTGACAAACAAGGGAGAGAGGTCAAGAGAGACGTACGGAGAAAATGCAGACATGGGGAGGAGAGAGTGTATGTTTGTCATAGAGAGATCCCCTGGAGATCGTGATGGGACTACTTGGGTGGGAGATCGAGTGACAAGGTGTGTGCGCGATAGAAGATGCCCCGAGAGATATCAAGAGAGACGTATGGATGGAAGGAGACAATACGTGTGTTCCTGATGGCTAGTAAGAGATAATCATACTTAGGAGGGGGGGGGGGAGTGCTTGCGCCTATGGCCCGATTTGGATACTCTAACTCAGTTAGAGGTTAGAGTTAGATTCTAACCTGAACTAACCTGAACTAACTCTAAGTAAAGAGGTGTTTGGATGGCAGGGTTAGATGGAGCCGGATCTGGCGAGGCACCTTCACAGGCGGTGCGGGAGGGAGGGAGGAGAGGACGAGAAGCTTGAGGAAGTGGGAGGATCTGCTGCATGGGGAGAGCGAGAGAAAAAGTGTTTATTAGTGGTCCTGAGAAGAACTAACCCAAATAAGCACCTCTTGGATGAGTTAGTTTTTTGGATGGGTTAGATGCATCTAACCCAAACTAACCCTCCTATTTGGATCTTTTTGGGTTAGTTGACTCAAAACTAACCCAAACTAACTCTAACCCATGGATCCAAACAGAGCCTATGATGGAGTGAGGGATTATGGTACTTAGGGGGGTGCGTGTCACATGGAGAGAGAACAAGGGCGGAGAGTGTTGGATGGGTCTATATGTACAGCGCGAGCGAGACATGTGTATGTGTGAACCAGGGATATATAAGGCCAGTTTGGCTTGCGTCCTAAGCATCTTTTGCCTGGCCTGGGGTTGTGGCTGGATTTCATGCACGCTTGTTTGGTTGCTACCCCGTGAAAAAGAAAGCCCGCCTGGCTGGGTTCCTTGCACTTTAATTAGCTTTGGCTGAACTCCAGACATCGCAGTAGCCCCGCCCAGCGACCGATTCGAACGCTGGCGTGCTGGTCATGCAGCCACGAGGCTAACAACAACATGGATGTATATTAGCATTAAATAATTGATGCATGGATTGATTGATGGGACGTTGATGCTTTGCTGGCCAGGCATGAACCAAACGCTTCAACACCACACAAGCTGGCCAGGCAGAAATATTTTACATCTCACGTCCACACCGAGCGAAGATGGCCATCAAGGCATGAGGGTCAGGTCACGAACCAAACTGACCAATAAAATTTGAGAGAGATTGAGGAGCCCCGATAAGGCTGAGTGGTGCGTCAGATAGCTGAGAGGGGGAAAGAGATATTCCATCCGCTTGATAATGCAGTGCATGTAAAATTTTTAGAAGTCAAACTTTGGAAACTTTGATCAGGTTTACGCAAATGTTATTTATATCTACAATACCAAAGATACCTCATACAAAACTACATCTCATGGTGAATCTAATGGTATGTGTTTGTCGTACTAGATGTAATTCTTTTTCTCCACGTACATGGTCAAACTTTGTGATGTTTGACTTTTCAATAAATCTATATGCTATGGACCAAGGAGAGTGCCTCGGTCGAGACAGATCAAGTCGCGTGAAGGAGAATGAGTAAGTGTGCAAAAGAGTATGTGTGGTGAAAAGAAAGTGACAACAAGCGATAAATTAGAGAGAGAGTGTGTTTTTTCGTTTCTTATGCAAACATATCACGCATGCATCTCCGAGATGGAAAAGCGAGGCGAGGAGATACGAAGATAGCTAGTGTGTGATTGTTTGCAACGGAGAGACACCCTATAGAACATGCCCAATAGAGGTCGGCCAACATGGAAAAAAGGTCGAGAGGGACACATGGATGGCATGGGCGCATGGGGAGGGAGAGAGGTGTGTTTGTGATAGAGATCCCTCGAGATCGTGAGGGACTAAATGGGTGGGAGATCGAGGAGTGCGTGCGTGATAGAAAGATGCCCGAGAGAAATCGAGATAGACCATGCACATGTTTGTGATGGAGACTAAGATTAGCTAGTCATATGCATATAGGGGGGACTGCGTGTGCCTACAATTGAGTGAGAGACCATCATACTTGGCTAGTTGGGTATGAGATTGTGTGTATGTGCGTGTGAGATGGAGAGAGAACGAGGGAGAGAGATAGAGTTTTAGATGGGCCTATCGAAAAGTGCGAGTGAGATATGCATGTGTATGTGTGACCTGTGGATGGAGAGTTTGAGAGGGGGAAGAGCTCCGAGCGACATAGTGGTGCGTGAGAGAGTTACGGGCAAAGAGCCAAGGAATTTGTGTGCGTCGATGAGTGCACCCAAGATATCTAGCTTGGACTAGCTAGAGTATCATACATAGTGTCGTAGAGAGACCTATAGATGGTGTATATATGCATGCGAACTAGAAAGACCCCCCCCCCCCACACACACACACACAGAGAGAGAGAGAGAGAGAGAGAGAGAGAGAGAGAGATGGAGAGAAAGGAGAGGGACCAACAAGGTTTTTGTGTCGGATGCGTGTGGCAGAATTGGAGATTGTGGGCGAGAGAGAGAGAGAGAGAGAGAGAGAGAGAGAGAGAGAGAGAGAGAGAGAGAACAGGAGTCCGAGAGAGGGGGAGGTCGCGTTTTATGCATCAAAGACTAATATAAACCATGTTTCGATATAAACTTGCATTCAAATATTTAAATTGGAGAACATGTTATCTGCAATCCACACATGAACGGATATATGCGTATATCAAACAAGTTCATTAATTTGACTTTCAACATGTTCATGGAGTACTATAATACTGTACAACATGCTACTCGATTGAGGTGTTCAATTTTGGATTTAGTTCACTATTTTTACCTACTGAACGAGCTATTTCATTGAATCGAGATATTTCATTTTGGGTTTGATTCGTGTTTTTGAGTGGGTCAACTATTTGTCATATAGTAAATCGCTAGCAACGAGCATGTAAAAAACACATTACTCCCAAGCATCATATGTCCATCTAAAAAAGAAGTGGCAAGCTAATATTTCAAAATTTGATTTGAAACGACTTGGTAAGGTAGACGTGGATGCTCGTTCTCCCAAAATTTGAACAAACCGTTAAACATCCTCTCTGCTCGGTGGAATTCGCCCGAGCAAATAAATGGGAGACGTGAAATTACCGTCCTAAATGGAATTCGCCTGTTGTACATTGTGGGTAGGTTCGTAACTTCATCCAAGCGCCTTCTCCTCGGCCGAAATGACATGTGCTGAATAATTCATAAACCATGGTCGGCAAAACACGCTCTCCTCGCCCGAAATAGCTCGCGCCCACTATTTCAAAACACGCCCGAAATCGCTTGCGCCCACTATAGTTCAAAACACGCCCTCCTCGCCCGAAATTGCTCCCGCCCACTATTTGGGGAGAAGAAAATTTTCTCTACTATCCCCGACCCTCAGTACACAAACGCAAGCTGAGAAGCCTATAGGCAAGGGTAGAACTGTAACTCCCCCTCACATTTCTGACAAATGCGTCCCTAAGACATGGTTCCACTCTCCTCCCAATCCCCCCCCCCCGCCCGCCCCCATTCATACCTCGTGGGCGCCAAATCACCTTCTCCCCGGGAAGCTCCCTTCTCCCGAGCCACGAAACCTTAGCCCCACCTCCATGGCGCCCCCACCGCACCAATTTCACAGCCGCCCTCCTCCCTAATTCCGGAGACGCTGTCCATTTGCCATCGTGCACTGGGCCGTGTGACTCTTACTCCGTGCTGCTGGTGCTGCCTCCACGACGACCGATTCACCCCCGCCGTTGTTCACGGTGCAGGAGCGGCTCCAACTTCGGATCCATCCAGACTCCTGGCGCTGCTTCCGCGTAGCCGTCGACTGTCGCGACATCTCTCTTTCCCTGCCGCCGGTCGCCACCGCAACTGCGCCGGCCTCACCGACTCGGCAGCTGGACCTGCCTACTTCACCATGCCGCCAGATAGGTCGCACCCTCATCTCAAATCACTTTATTTAGGCGTCAGTTGTCCGAATTTTTGTTCTGGGCCAATCGATTCCCAATGGGAAGCAGCATCCCTCGAGGCGGCGGAGCTCGTAGGCTGCCGGTTGGCTGGTGTCTAACGTAAGGGTGCGGGGCCACAAGTTCGCCACGGAAGCAGCGCTTAGATGGCTATCTTTTAGAGTTGCGTGGGTTGAAGGTACTGTCGCCGCCAGATCTGGATGACGGGGAGTCTTTGTGGATTGGCCCGGGCGCGGCGCAACCACGGCAGTGCGTTGGGGCGGGGACCGGGGTTTTGGCCGGGGCCACGGACGGCGGAGGCAGGCTGCTCTGCCGTTGGTCGCTGGCTCTTCGGGGAAGATTCCGAACAGTGTCAGCCAGGAGGCACAAGACGGCCATCAAGCCATTCGGCGTAGATCGGACAGTACCAAAATAAAATAAAATCGTGTGACCAAAATTTATTCTTCAGCCAACAGACGTGTGTCCACTCTCGTACCTTGTTGTCGATGTCTTAGTGTATTTCTTCAGATCAAAGAGATATGTCATTCTTAACATTATGCATTATCTGCATCTTCAGACACACCGTCTTCCGACTCACCGCAGCTGCTCCAACAAGGGAAGCATACACCAGAAGGGAGCTATAGTCCCCACTCAACAGTTCCCTGCATCAAATGTGCGTGCCCGACATGGACAACCACAACAACTGCAGGGCCATCGACAAGTCAGCACATGATGCTCACTCCTATGGATGGCAGCCAGATGGGTTGTACCCTCATCTTACTTGTGTGCAACATTTATGGCTTTGTTATTCATCTAAGCATGGAAAATAGATCATCACATTTCACTGTATATTCATGTTGACCTCTTACGGGTCTTGTTCAGGAGTTCACGCTGTTCCATAGTTCAGCTAAGATACTTGTTCTTTAGGTAACGCTGTTCCATAGTTATCATCCATCAACCAATGATATCCCACAGGCTGGTGATTATAGTATTATACCACTTCTAGTATTACCTATGTTGTTCTTTAATACTTTTGTGTGCCATCTAGTTAATCTCGAGTACAAACGATACATATTCTATAGCTTTCATCTGTGATCTCCCTTTAGTTTATGAGACCTGTTGCTGCTAGTTAACCCCAGTCCTACTATTTATGTCGTCTCCTACAGGCACTCATTTCATAAATCTAACTACTAGTTGTCTTCCATGCATGTCAGATATAATTGCACACACTGATATATCCACAAGAACCTCACAGAGCAATGTAAAGGCCAATAAACTTGATGTCAATGATACCCAATATGATGGAACATGTAAAGGCAGTTCTTCAGAAGACTTGCAGAATCCCCTCAAAAAAAAAAGAAGACTTGCAGAAAGATGATGAATCCTCTTCACCCCACAAGGTCCTTGCTCTAACTTGGCCTGTGATATGGGTACAACATGCATATAATGTCCTGGAGTGTATCTAATCTGTTGAAATGCCATGTGCTTAGCATGCTGATCATGCATGTAAATATGTCATGCCTTCCTGTTTTTCAGTACCTATTCCATTCATGATAACATGTTTTCAAATTCAAGTACTGTCATTCTACTCTATCGCAATGCCATCTGCTTAATTTGGACATCATGCTTCTGAATATCTTACGCATTGTTATTCATCAGTATGTACTTCATCTATCTGCCATACCATGTTTTTTTACATTGAAGTGATGTTCTAGTGCTCTGTTGCAATGCCATCTTATTTTCCCAATCATACACGTGTAGGTTGCCTTAGCTATTTATGTACGTATTCCGCTAGCATATAGTTTTACATTCAACTAGTGTTTTTTTGCTGTGTTGTCCTGTCGTATCCCTAGCTCTTACACCATACTCCCTCTGTCCGGATTACATGTTGCCGAAATGGATAAAAAAGGATGTATCTAGAACTGATATACGCCTAGAACCATCCATTTATTTCCGTATGGAGGGAATACATGTCAATATGTCATGCCTTTCTATTCTTCAGTGCCTATTCCATCTCTGTGTTGTCGCATGTTTTATAATTAAAGCACCGTTCTTATATACAAGGCATGCAAGGGGAAGATGGCTATATTAGAATCTGAAGGGTTACAAACAAGGCCTTTGCAAAAGATCCAAACGCCGGGAGATAATAAACCAACTCCAGTTTTTATAGATACTTCTCCAAAGACAGAGAAACCCAACTCCTCTCGATAATAAGCGATTCCGGTGGCCAAAGAACTAGTCCACTCGGTCCAGCAAAAATATGTCAACTCAATTCTAAGAAGCGTGTGCGTATCCTTGCATCATGAAATTTTATAGCATGCTGATCATATTTTCTACATGTTTCTTACCTATCTCTCTTTTAGAAAATAATCTTAACAGATAGAAGAATTTCTGCAATGGTATCGTTTATGAGGAAAGATTCTTGCAGGAATTCTCTGTGCTCCAATGTAGATGTAAGTACCTGTTTTATTTTCCCAATCATACACGTGTATGTTGCCTTAGTTATTTTTGTACGTATTCCGCTAGCATATAGTTTTACATTCAACTAGTGTTTTTTTTACTGTGTTGTCCTGTCGTATCCCTAGCTCTTACATTATACTCCCTCCGTCCGGATTAAATGTCGCAGAAATGGATAAAACTGGATGTATCTAGAACTTAAATACGCCTAGACCCATCCATTTATTTCCGGATGGAGGGAATACATGTCAATATGTCATGCCTTTCTATTCTTCAGTACCTATTCCATCTCTGCTATAGCATTTTTTTTAACTGAATCACCATTCTTCTATATAAGGCATGCAAGGGGAAGACGGCTATGTTAGAATCTGAAGGGTTACAAACCAGGTCTTTGCAAAAGATCCAAACGCCAGGAGATAATAAACCAACTCCATTTTTCATAGATACTGCTCCAGCACAGAGCAATCCAACTCTCACTGATAATAAGCAGATTCCAGTGGCCAAAAAACTAGTCCGCTCCAGTCCAGCAAAAGAATGTCAACTCCATTCTAAGAAGCGTGTGCATATCCTCGCATCATGAAATTTTATAGCATTCTGATCATATTTTCTACATGTTTCTTACCCATCTCTCTTTTAGAAAATAAGGTTAAACGATAGAAGACTTCCTCCATTGGGATCGTATTCGAGGAAAATATCTTGCAGGAATTCTCTGTGCTCTAATGCTGATGTAAGTACCTATTGTATATCACTATATTTTTACATCAACATGTATTTTGTTAATCGGCGTGAATCTAACCTTTATCTGATCTAAAATTAGTTGTAGCAAAATGTTAAAGGCGCCAATGTTGATTTTTGTAAGGAAAACTGCCTGGTAGATTTGCATACTGAGCTGCATGAATGTACTATCTCATATCACGCACATTACTAAATTGTAGTGCTTCTCTGGTTGCCCATTCATTCATTGTGTCAATGTTGCTTTCGTACTACCTTACCTGGCTGATGATAGCTGTGCATATTGTGTTAATTTGGTGTAGGCTAGTTGCCCAAATGTTCGTTGTGTCAATGTTGCTTTCCTATTATCTGACTTGGCAATGATAGCAATGCTAGTGTGTTAATTTTGTGCAGGCTGCTGAAGATAAGAAGACAAACTCTGAAAACAGCAAGGCAACCCCATTGTTTCTTTCCAGTAAATCTAGGCCAGGTAATATGGCAATAACTCATGATTAATCTGTTTGGTTCCCGTCCTAATTTATGTTATGATGCAGTGGTCAAGACACTCTCCACTATCAATAATACAAGCCTGCCAAAATCGCCATCTGATCTGTTCAGTATCCACTGTCTCGAATGCAACGGAATAAATGTATGTTTGTGAACCAATTAATGGCTGAAGCAATGGTGGAAATGGTGGATGAATCAGAGGTGCAGAGTCGTGCGACATAACAACTGATCAATGTTTTCAGAGACAGTGTAGCCAAGCAGCAAGAACTTGCCCACATGCTTTATGGGCGTCATCCGTGCTGAGGTTGCAGATTGTGACGTTGTAGATGGTTAGGTTCTGCTCATTTATTTGCACTGGCATCAATCCTTGATTGCCCAGTGGATGCAATTTCCTATAATATATGCTGGATGTGCAACGTTATTCCCTGTATGCCGTATCTTTGATTGATCGGTTTTGGTCCTGTGCATAATTGCTCGTCGTAATGGGCTCAAATTATCTAATTTAGCCTAAAGACATGTACGAACTTTAGTGGGCCCATTAAGTTAATGGGCCGTTACTAGGCCGAAAGTTAATGGTCGGCCTCTTACTTCCCGGGTCGTTAATAGGCCGACATCGATGCGGGCAACAGGTGGCCCCAATTTATTTCACAGGCCGTTAACAGGCTGTTACTAAGTTTGGGCTACATATGGCCCAACTATACTGTAGGCCTTTAGCAGGCCGAAAGATGCAACGGGCTTGTACTGGACCATGAAGAGCATGGCCCGCTAAGAGGCCGAAAGTCAGGTCGTAATAAATGGCCCAACTGTGTTGTGGGCCTTTAGCAGGCCGAAAGAGAAACCGGGCTGGTATTGGACCATGAAGGGCATGGGTCGTTAAAAGGCCAAAACTAAGGTCCGACTACAAATGGCCCAACTCATTTATGGTCCGTTAACAGGCCGAAAGGCACACAGGGCTGGGAATTGACCCAACACTTAAATGGGTCGCTAAAAGGCCAAAAATCAGGTCCGACTACAAATGGCCCAACTGATTTATGGGCCGTCAACAGGCTGAAAGTGACACCGGGCCAGAAATTGGCCCAACACTTAAATGGGCCGCTAAAAGGCCGAAACTCAGGTCCGACTACAAATGGCCCATCAGATTTATGGGCCGTCAACAGGCTGAAAGACACATTGGGCCAGAAATTAGCCCAACATTTAAATGGGTCGCTAAAAGGCCGAAAGATGTATATCCTGAAAATTGGCCCATCCATTAAATGGGCCGTTAACAGGCCGAAATCTCATTGGGCCGATATTGAGCCCAAATATATAGCGGGCTGTTAACGATGGGCTGCAATGGTGTCAAATCTTTAATGGGCCATTGACGGGCCGAATTGGCACATCTCGTATGGGCCGTGGGCTTAAATGGACCTCACACAGGTAGGCCTTGTATGGGCCGGCCTGCTAATTTTTACTCGGCCGGCCTTTTTCACCGGAATGGGCCACTGTTGGGCCGTGCCACGTGTCGACTTATCATAGGCGCCTCCTGTCCAATGAGTGGATGACATCTGTCCCAACGGTGAGGCAACACTTGTTTCTTGCGGCCAATGATGATTTTAAACGTGGAAATCCCCATTGGTCCGGGCTGTTAACGGGTTATCGGATGCGAAACCGGACCCGATAGCTTAACGGCGTTCCGTTACGGTGGATGCCACGTGTCGGTCACCCTTGACGAAAGCACTTCTGTGACACGCGATTTATTGTCTTGGAAGTGGACACTTCCGTGATGATAAATTTGGTAATGTCATGGAACACTTCTATGACAGCACAGGTATGACTATCTTGATTCTGTCATAAAATCGTCATGGATGTACATGCATGACAAAAAAAGCGACCTACTGTGACAAACACGTATCATCACGGAAGTGTATTTTTTTGTGGTGGGGGCTACTCTAAAAGACAATATGAAGTGCGTAAGCAATAATATTCACAATTTCCTTTTATTACCATCATTTGTGTTGAGTTTCTTCATATATATGTATTGACCCCCTTCTTCAAATTAGACGTGGCAGATGCGGGATGAACTCCTACCACAAGATCGCATGAAAGCAATTCAAGAGGAATTGGCAGGATTCTTTCTTGATCACGTCATCAATAAAGCCGGAGAATACCATGTGGAAGTTGAGTTCAGATGTTAGGGGATTGTAAGAGATCTTATATTGTATATATGTAACCAGTTGTAGCGTCGGATAGATATATGAAAAGTTGTTGTTCGACCAATCTCTCGAAGAAGGAGAGGTCGATATCACTTCTCTCTATATCACTACTAGGAAAATGCTTGTAGATAGAATTTTACCTAGCCCCACACTACTGCTAAGTGTAACACACCACACCCCTTGGTCAATAAATATTAGCAGCGTTGGTCGTCCAACCGGCGCTACTATTAGTTTTGGATCTATAGCGCCTGTTTACATAAACGCGCTACTACTAGTTTTTCTGTGTATAACATTTTACCAGTAGCGTGTTTTTCTAGACCGCGCTATAGGTAGTGCAAGACTACCATAGATATTTTGCAAGCTGCCATAGCAGTAGCGTGTTTTGGCTCGCCGCGCTACTACTATGGTCGCCAGCCACCTACCACCTTTCCCCTCCTTCCTCCCCTTTCTTCTTCCTCTCCCCCTTCCTTTCTCCCCCTTTCCTTGCACGTTGCTTGTTCTAATGCCCCCCTCCACCACCCCTCCATTAGAGCCCTCCCTTCTTCTCTTCTTTGCCCTACCACCACCCCCTCTTCTTTGCCCCTCCAACACACCCCTCCATTAGAGCCATCCCATCACCACCCCCTCTTTCTTTGCCCTCCACCACCACCCCTCCATTAATGCCCTCCCCCCCTCTTCTTTGCCCTCCACCACCCCCTTCCATTAATGCCTTCCCTCTTCTCCTCTCTCCCTCTCCTCCCACTCTCTCCCTAGCTCTCTCTCTCCCTAGGGAGCTAGCTAGCTAGTTAGAGATATATATATCTAGAGCTACTAGGTAATTAAGAAGAAAGGTGCTCAATATACCTCTCGACACATAGGTGAGCAAAAAAATGTTTTTGTGTGGATCAGGACCAAAATTGTGTATGAATATCCCTCTCGACACATATATGAGCGATATGAGAATATAACGAATTGTGTGTGGCATAATTTGAGTTGCCTACATTGTGTATTTTATGAAATAATGTGGGTGACATGAGTTGCCTATCTTTTGCCGAAATGTCGATTCAATTCCGTTTCGGTGAATTTCGGGCAAACTCAATATGTCCTATGTTTAAGGAAGGTCATGCCGAATTTTTGTATGAATTTGATCCATGCATGCATATATACATGGTTATAATATTTGCTCCGCGCCCAGGTGATCATGAAGGTCAATGGAAAGATGGTGGAAAGATACTGGCAATTCGATGTGGACGACATGTATGAAAAAAGACTGAAGGATGCTTTATGTCCGTGTTGAAAATGCAAAGGAATAGTCAGGCTTGACCCCTATGAGGGTGGCACATTCAAGGCGCACCTGCTCATGCATGGTTTCATGCATGGCCATACTCGGTGGATAAGTGAAGAAGATGATTATGAGGATGTCGACGGGGCAGGAAATAACGACATGGGGCCACCAGACGAAGAGATGACTGATTATGTGCCCGAAGAGGAAGACGGCCTCGGAAATGTCGATGGCGAAGAGGCAGTTGAAGGCGGAGAAGACGCGGACACGCCACCGTCTTCGTCGCTACTAAGTTCAGCCATGCAGGACCCGCATGTTCGAGACCTGCTTCGCAAGAAGACGACTGGCGACAGAGCTGCTTCTAGAGAGGAGGCCAAACTTGCGCAACTGGAGGTAGACTCGATGACTCCTTTGTATGATTGTTGCAATCCTAAGGTGACCCGCTTGAGTTTTACACTAGAACTTCTAAAGACGAAGGCAAAAAACAAATGGACAGATACAAGCCTGGATGAGCTTCTGAAGTATCTAAAGAAGGTTCTTCCCGCGGGAAGCCTGTGTCCTACTAGTGTCGAGGAGGCAAAGAAAATCATGTGCCCTCTTGATCTGCCACACATTAGATATCACACATGCACCAATGATTGCATCATATATCGGAACGAGCACACGGAAAAAACCATCTGTCCAAAGTGCAATGCTTCACGATATAAAAAAGTCCGGAAAGAAAGTTCCACAGAAAGCTGTATGGTACTTTCCGATCACTCCGCGTCTACAGCGGTATTTCGTAGATCCTAAGGAAGCAAAGCTTATGCGCTGGCATGCGGAGAGGGTGAAGCCAGATGACGGAGATGAGCCGAAGCTGAGATACCTCGCAGATGCTAGCCAGTGGAGAGCATTAAATGCTGAATTTTATTTTTTCGCAAATGATCCAAGGAACATCGTGCTTGGCGCTAGTAGTGATGGCATGAATCCATTTGGCAACCAGAACACCAAACATAGCACATGGACTGTGTTTGTATGGATGTACAACCTCCCCCTGGTTGTGCATGAAGGAAAATACATACACATGGCTATGCTTATTCAAGGGGCGAGACAACCGGGAAATGATATAAATTTGTATCTCGGGTTACTGAAAGAGGAGCTACATACCTTATGGACAACACCGGCCAAGACATTGGATGCAAGCAAATGAGAGTATTTCTACATGAGAGTCGCGCTGATCACGACGGTGCAGGACTATCTCGGTTACAGCTATCTCTCCGGCCAGGTGTGCCACGGATATTGCGGATGCACGAGGTGCATGGATGATACAACTTCTCTGCAGCTATCGAAAGATGGCGGGTCTTCAAAAATCGTTTACATGGGGCATCGAAGATGGCTCGAGAAGGATGACCCGTGGAGAAAGCGTGGAGATCGATTCAATAGTAAGGCTGAGCATCGAGGTCCTCCACGTAAGCGTAGAGGTGCAGAAATATATAAGTTATTGAAGAACTGGGAAGAGTACCCCTCACTGGGAAAGATGAAGAAAAAGGCGCCGGAGCCCCTGCTGAAGGTATGGAAGACGAGATCTATTTTCTCGGACTTGGAATACTGGCCCATACTCGACTCGCCTCATAGCCTTGATCAAATGCATATCACAAAAAATATCCTTGAGAGTTTGCTTGGAACATTGATGAACATGCCGGAGAGGACCAAGGATGGGCCGAAGGCAAGAAAAGACATGGAATTTTTGAATATCAGGAAAGATCTTCAAATGCCCGGTAAAAGGTCGTCAGAGGAGACCGAGACGGAGATGGAGACAGAAGATAGGGGCAAATAAGTAAACAAGAAGGAAGAACAATATTGCCCCCCCTCTTGCTTCACCTTAGATCCGAAGGAGGTCGATCAATTGTTCAAGTGCCTTGCCGGAATCAAAGTTAGTTCCGGATATTGTGGGAAGATAAGCATATATCTAGACACTAAGAAAAAAAGGTTCAGTGGGATGAAGTCTCACGATTGTCATGTGATGATGACGCAGTTACTCCCGGTTGCACTTAGAGGGATTATGGACACACATGTGCGTGAGACGCTTACTGACCTATGCCACTTTTTTGATGTTATCTCTCGAAAGTCGATCAGTGTGAAGCAACTCCATAGGCTAGAGGAAGAGGTCGTTGTCATACTGAATTAGCTAGAGATGTACTTCCCACCCGCATTCGTTGATGTCATGGTGCATCTATGTGTCTACATTGTGGACGACATCATCGACCTAGGGCCGACGAGAGGATGAATGGTGTCATCAAAGGATTCGTTCGTAACAAGCACCGTCCAGATGGAAGCATAGCCTAGGGATATCTGACCAAAGAGTGCATCTCTTTCTGTGAGAGTTATCTAGTAGGCACCGGAGACCCTGTTGTTGGTTTGCCCGTCCACAAGCATTGTGGAAGGCTCGAAGGCGAAGGTCACACAAATGGTCATAGGGATGTGAATGTGTTACGCTCGGGCCGACAAAACGACCTTGACAGGGCAAACTTAGTAGTGCTACAACACCTAGATGTGCTAGAAGATTTCGTGACACTACACAAAGAGACCATCGCAAAAAAGTACCGGGACCGTGGGGTGCACAGGACGGACGCTGAAGTTATTAGAGAGCACAAGTCTACTTTCTTGTGTTGGTTCAAAGAGCCTGTTCTGGCTAATCCCTCGAAGAGGGTTGTCCGAACGGAACGCTCATATACACCTTAGCACATGGCCCCTCGACCAACCTCGCGACTTATCAAGCATACAATATCAACGGATACACGTTCTACACGGAGGAGAAAGATATAAACAGTGATGACCAATACTCAGGGGTGATGATGGAAGCCATGACCGGGAATGTAATTGAAAGATATTACAGAAGGGTCGAAGAGATATGGGAGCTTAACTACTCTGAATTGCATAGCGCGACGATGTTCCTTGTCAGATGGCCTAAGAATGTACAGACAGAAAACCGACATTTCACTACCATGTGTATACCCAACTTCGATAGCGGTACTGTCAACGCCATCACCAAAAATGAGACATGGGTACACGCTAAACACGTGACACAATGTTTCTTCATAACTGATCCGATCAATCCCAGACGTGTTGTCGTGTGGAGAAGCAAAAGGAGCATCGCCGGAATGGATGGAGTCGCCAACGAGGAAGACTACGACCAGTACGGTGATCTGATGAGGGAAGATGATGCTGATGATGATGAAACATACATCAAAAGAAGAATGATGACTACATTACCTACGAAAAATCGTAATCCCTGGAGAAGGAAAAGTCACGACCATGGGCTCAATTATTCGACAACGAACAAAAGAGGGAAGAATATCAGTCTAAAGCGTCGTCGCCGCCCAAGATAACAAACTAATCCACAAATTTTGTGTGTGTCTAGCTATTTTTTATACCGCCGATAGCGGTCAAATGATGTAATATATATTATACTAATTATTATCCGGAGGGTAACAGTGGTATTACTCCAACGACAGACCAAATTAAAAGGAAGGAAAGTGCAAAAGAAAGATAAGAAAAAGGAAAGTGCAAATGAAAGAAAAAGAAAAAAAAAGAAAGGAAGTTTTGCAAAATGAAATGAAAGAAAAAAAAGGAACTAATAAGTTGTGGAAAATGAAATGCAAGAAAAATAAAAAAAGGAAGGAAGGAAGTTAGTGGAATGTGAAAAAGTAAAAGAAAAAAGAAAAGTGCAAATGAAAAAGAAAAAGAAAAAGAAAGGAAGTTTTGTAAAAAGAAAAAAAGGTTGTGGAATATGAAAAAGAAAAAGAATAAGAATAATATAAATAAAAAGAGAAATAAAAATAAAATAAAAAGAAAGGAAGTTGTGGAATATTAAAAAGAAAAATAAAAATAAAAAGTTAGTAGTAGCGCGTTTTTCATGCCCCGCGCTATAGCTAAGAAAAATAAAAATATGAAAATAAAACTAAAAAAAGGTTAGCAATAGCGCGTTTCTCTGCCCCGCGCTGTAGCTAACTTAGCTATAGCACATTTTTCTGCACCGCGCTGTAGCTAAGTTGCCTAGACAGCCACACCTCTTTCCTCTCTCTCACTCTCGCTCGATCCGATCGATACCCTTTCTCTGTGCTGCCCCTCCTCGCCATCGACGCCAAGACCACCACGCCAAGACCAGACTCGACGCGCCCGCCCACTCCATCGTCGATGTGCGCCGCCCCGACACTCCCACCCCCCTTGCCGCCCCCGTCCCCATAGGTCCACCCCCGGCCCGGCCCCTCCCTCTGTGCCGCCCCTCTCCCCCAAGCTGTCCCCTCCACTGGCCGACGCCCTTCCGCCCAGCTCTCTCTCTCTCTCTCTCTCTCTCTCTCTCTCTCTCTTTGACCGGCCGTACGTGTTCTCTACAACAGGTTTGGCCGGAAGCAAGGTGCTCGCCGGGGAGGAGAAGGACGTCGGGAACGTCATCCGGACGCAAGGTGCTTGGCTCCTCCGGCGACAAGGTGCTCTGTCCCTCTCCCACTCCCCTCTACCTCAAAATCATTTTGCTTTCTATTGTTATTACTTGAATTTGAAATATGATCTCATTTTAGATGGAGAAGGCAGACTAGAAAACAAATACAGTAAATTGTTCACTTACAGAATTCAAAGCAAACTAGAATACAAATATGATCTCATTTGAATTCAGTTAGAGCACACTATTTAGTTACAGAAATTTTTGAAATTTTCAATTAACTAAACATTTCAGTTTTGATAACTGTGCAAACTTCAGTAAACTGATTCGGTAAATTCAGTTAACTGAATCATGCAATTGACAGCTATTGTCAGTAAATTTAGTTAACTGAATCATGCATGATTTTGTAAATTTATTGTGTGTGTGAGAGGATTTGACTGCTATTGACAATTTGCAGTAGACTAAGTTAGACTGCTATTTTTCATGTGTATAAGTTTCATAGTGTTTAGGAGGTGTATTATGTTGCTATAGTGGCCTCTATGTTTTAGAGTTGCCAATCTATGTTGTTGTATTATGTTGTTGTATTACTGGCTCTAGTGGCACTGTAGAATGCTGGAGCAAAATGTGTGGTGTTAGAATGCCAGAGCTGTTGATTATCACTTTTGCAGCACTGTAGAATGCCAGTTATCACTTTTGCAGCTTATGTTGCTGCTACTATGTCTGTGCTTGTTTTGCCGGAAACTGATTGCTAAGTGACCTATGTTTTGCCAGAAATGTTGATTCATTTCCATTCTAGCAAATTTCAGGCGATCTATATGTGCACTTTCTAGCAAAGGTCATGCCAAAATTTTCCGTGAATTTTGGCATGACTTGTGCTAGAAAGTTGGACATATCGAGTGCTCGAGATTTGTCGCGACGGGAATGAAACGACATTTCCGGCAAAACAAAGGTCACTTTTTTTTCAATATTCACTTTATTATATAAAGCTCGACAATTAAACGACTACAACATTGAACCCTAGGAAACATGACCGACACCGATGAGGCCGGAGGTTCTCAGTCCCAATTAGGTCGAGCACACGCCTACCTCGACTTTTTGGCGAATCAGGAGAGACAGAAAGCTGGGTGTCAGGACCCCCTTGTCATGAGGGACAGCGACGGTGGTGGCGCAGGCGCCGACACTGATGCCACCAACGACACTGGCGCTGTTGATGTTCCTAACTACAACACGGAAGGTGGGACCTCCCAAACCAGTGAGGGAAAGAAGGAAAAGAGCACACGGCGCCCAAATGAGCTCGACACCGGAAGACTGGTGGTCACGGCGGTGCACGCCGACGAGTTCGAGCCAATAGAGCCGCGCGAAGTGGTAGCGTGCTACGCCAACCAACTAGCATGCATCCTACGGGATACAACTAACATCAACACCACGAAAATATGACAGAATGAAAATTTGAAGAAGTTGCTCCTAACTAGGTTGCACGCGGGATTCCTGCTCCCCGGTCGGAATGACGATGTCGACACATGGGATGATGATGCCATGAAAAAGATCAACAACAAAGCCCTATGGAAGTTCTGCAATGCATTGAGCACTTGGAAAACTAGGGTGAAAAAGGCGATTGAAGTAGACCATGAAACCTACGCCGAGATTGTTGCAGACAATCCAAAAATTAGGATATAGGACTTTGAAAAGTTCAAGGAGACTTGCAATGAAGAAGCTGCCAAGGCCAGGTCGGAGAGAGCCAAGCAGGTGCAGGCAAAGAACATGGGGAACCACCGCCTTGGAAGTCGTGGTTACATGGGAAAGAGGCGCGTGTGGGCTAAGGAGGACGCAGAATGTGAACGTCAGGGGATCCCAGACCCATTGGCTGAGTTCACCGACCAGTAGGAGCACAACTTCATCAGGGCCCGATTCTCTTGGCACCCAAAAAAAGATTTTTTTTCACCGACGGGCCGACTAGGAAATTCATGAGATTACTGGTAATTATCCTTTAAGCACCTTACATATTCACTTCTAATCAATGAAGTGTACTACATTCTAGTCGCATTCGTAAATGATTCACGGTCCATTTTGCAGAGAGAGTAACACAAGCTTGCTGCCGAAAGCGACTCGTCGACTCAGTCGTCTTTGAAGTACAAGTGGGACACTCCTTTCAACCGGGCCATCAACATAATGATGGGACACCCGCTCGGCCAGCGGCCGCAATATGGACGTGTGCACGGCGCCGGGGATGGCGCCACGTGGAAGTACTATTATAACGAGGACCCCGAGGCCAAAAGACAGAGAAACAAGTTCAGTCAAATGACTATCGACGAGAAGGTGGCGCGGGCGATGGAGAAAGCAAAAGCTGAGATAATCGCTGCCCGTAGAGATGACATGGTGGCTGCCTTTACAAGCTTGATTCCAACAGTGGTCACATGGGTGCAACAAAATTCAAACGCGCCACAAAGTGATTTTCCCATGCACAGCTTCAGTGGGAGCAACTCAATGAACACCGCACCCATACCCGTACCTGGTATGGCAACCGCACCCGCACCTCCTCCAGCACTTGCTCCTGCACCCAGCTCTCACAGCAGCCCTAGCTCCGTCTCTGGCTTGAATGTCGGGCCGTCGACATTGGCTGAGCTCGACACCCTCACGGTAAATACGCGTTGCACCTTCATCAACTCAACTAATTAATTAATCTTCAGTTGCCGTTTTTTTGGATCTCTGACGCCGCACATATATGTCTTTGTAGGCCGACTCCACTCCGTGCACCCTCTTTTACCACATGAACGGCGGGTTGGTGCATGTGGGGAAGGGTACTATAGTCAAGCCTAAGGATCGATTGTTTCACCATCGGCAGATGCCTGATAACGCCTAAGGGTCTCCGTGGCGAGTGTGAAAGCGGGCTCCGAGGGTTTCCCTCGTCCGATACAAACCGATGGAGAGGATGACGAGACCCCCATGCAGCTTGCCCAATGCAAAAACTGGCCAATCCTGTGGCCGAAAAATCTTCTTAGTGTCGAGGTGGCTGGGAGCACACCAACTGGACCTCAGGAAGGTATGACCACAACACCACCTACACAAGTACAACCATCGTCTGTGCTACTTGCTGAGATCGAGAGACATGAGGAAGGAGGGCCAACCGTTCTGGTAGATGATGCCATCTGCCACATGGAAGAGGATATGGATCATGCCATGGAGGAGGCCGATGACGCTCTCCAATATATCAATACTGCCTTTTAACAATGAAGTAACAATGAGTCAGCCATATGAATATGAGATGCAAGTACCAGAGCCGGAACGTCCTCAGGAGTGCAAGAAGTCTTTCTTCATGCAATCCTTGCAGGACACGCTTCCAGATGTCGGCTCCACCCAAGCTCAACTAATTAGCCAGAGTCGTCCAATGCTAAGCCCGACAACACTAAGGGTGGTGCTCAGGGAGGGTCTGACAGACCCACCAGCACCTGAGCCCACCAAGAAGAAGCAGAGGAAGAGACCGACGACGAGAAAATCCAATAAAGCTGGCAATGTTGGTTCTAGCAGCCAGCCGCCTTCGACCAAGGTTGACAGTGTATCGATGAAACATGCGCCATTAATCCATGTCGCGGTAGAGCCAATGGTATCGGCGAATGCACTAGCTGCCATAGTAGGAGATCTAAGGAGACTCCATGACCATGTGCTTTTGACAGAGAGAAGCCTCCTCGCCTCGATGATCCAGGATACCCACTTTATACGGTTCATGTGCCGAGCAGTTGCAAGATGCATGTCCACACATGCCCCATGGACCTCTTCTTCCTGAGGTTTGATTACATCTTCCAGATGTTTCAAATGAGGACACTCGATTTTACGTTCGTCCACCTGTATGCTCTACACATGAACTACATCGTCAGGAGTGAGCAAGTCACCGGTCTTGCGATTGCGGACCCATACTACATGCATGAGGGCCTCTTGTCAATCAACGACGCCAACCGTCAATATGCGAGTCAGTACATCGAAGAATTCTCGGTCAGCAATAAGGACAAAGAAACGATTCTCCTACCTTATCATCCCAGGTAAGTCATCTGCGGATAGCACTATAACACATACATCCTTTCGTGCATTTCAATAGTTACTTTGCACGCATGGAGGCTAACTTGATCGTATATTTTGCGCAGAGGGGGGTGTCGTGCCGTTCTCATCGTTCTTTACCCGAGTTACTCATGCGCTCTATATTTGGACCCGTCGAAGAACATACAGAAGAAAGATTACACACACATAAAGTAAGTTCTGGACAGAGCTATGCTGGGCTTCAGCATGCGGGGTGGCTACATCCAATGCAAAACAAAAAATAAGGCTGGGCTTTGTTTCGGCCACAAGACTGACTTCTGTTGCATTCAGCAACCGGCAAGAAGTGATAATGATGGATTCAACATCATCCATCTAATGATGGAGTACAGAAGGGATGTGCAATCACTTTGCATGAAATCTTCATCCGATACCCATATCCAGAGAGTGCCGAATAATCGACTTCATAATGATTTCTACCGGGTCCAGAAAGAAATTGCCTCCATCATCATGAAAGATGTCCTCCAAGAGAATTGGATGTTGTGACACCCCAAAAATTTTAACCTTGTTTTGTTAACAAAGATCTTACCAGGAGATTTAACTTTCCTTCTTCTTGGTTTTTCTTGATTTCAAAACCTTTCTTTTCTTGGTTATCTTGGAGTTGTTCCCTAAGATGGAAAATCTTTTACTTATAATATTGGACTTGTTTAACCACTCAAGAAAAACTATTCTTTTATTAGTAGAACTAATTACATAATTAAATTGCTTGATCTTTAGTTGCTTGAAAAATGGTTCTCCAAGATTATATGGCCATAATTGAACTACAACCCTCTTATAAATTCACCTAAAATTCCAACCAAAAATTGGAGATGTCTGGTGATGTTTTTAAATCACTTTTGTGCAGAGTTATAATTTATTCATGAATTATTTTGAGCTCTCCACCCAATTTTTCTTCTCTGGTCCAGTAGGTATTTTTGCACTGCAACTCCTTTAAATATTTCCTTCTAGCTTCCACCAAAATTATGGGGTGTTGGTAGTAGCATATGATTCAACCTTATGCAAAAATCCAAGGATGTTATTTGAAAATTTTGAGTGAATCAACCTCATCTTCATTCTGGTCCAACATGATGGTTTGTACAACATCCATATTCTTGCTTGCTCTTTGGCCCTTGATTCTTTCCCCAGCTTGTAGACCACCCTACAAAACCCCTAAGTCCAGGAGCATGCAACCATTGGAATACTGTTGGTTCATGAGATGATGCCATTTACCTCCTGTCTAGATTTGAAGTTCTGCAAAACTTGCACTAGCAAGTTTGTACTTTTCACAAACTAACCTCACCACCCTCTTGTCATCTAAAGAGACACTGATCTGGAGAATTTGGCCACCCCAAGTTTTGCCTAGATGCCATTGGCATTTTGACAAACACCATGAGTGCATAGCCAGATTTGGCATGATTTCAAGTCTACATCGTGAACTTGGTCTCATGACCAAACCACCTTGTCCCTTGATCTTCCCTCTATCACTAACCTTATCTTGTTGCTTGCCAACCTCGCCCGAGCGCTCTGGAGTGCCGTGGCATTTCACCGAGCAGTTGGTGGGCGTGCACTGGGCGCGCCCAGAGCGCGCCAACTGCAGCCACACATCCGAAACCGCCGCGTCGCGCCCCTGGTTTTGCCACTCACTGCAGAGCCACGCCACGCGCTCCCCTTCTCCCCGCAACGCGCCAAGCCGCCCTGGCAGCCTACAGCACCGCCGTTAGAGCTCTTGGCGGCACGCCGGCGTCCGCAAGTAGGCCCCGTCCGTGTCGGCGCCGCCCAAGCCACCAGCGCTCGCAAGCTGCCCCCGTAAACATCTCCAGCTCACCCGCAGCCTCGTCCGTTAGCGCGCGTCGCCGCCACGTCGCAATAGCTACAGAAAGACGGTTCGACGTCGTCCTTATCGCCGGCCACCTCGGTGTTGGAAATATGCCCTAGAGGCAATAATAAATTAGTTATTATTATATTTCCTTGTTCATGATAATCGTTTATTATTCATGCTATAATTGTATTGACCGGAAACAGCAATACATGTGTGGATACATAGACAACACCATGTCCCTAGTAAGCCTCTAGTTAACTAGCTCGTTGATCAATAGATGGTTACGGTTTCCTGACCATGGACATTGGATGTCATTGATAACGGATCACATCATTAGGAGAATGATGTGATGGACAAGACAATCCTAAGCCTAGCACAAAGATCGTGTAGTTAGTATGCTAAAGCTTTTCTAATGTCAAGTATCTTTTCCTTAGACCATGAGATCGTGCAATTCCGGATACCGTAGGAGTGCTTTGGGTGTATCAAAGCGTCTGGCGTAATCGGGTGACTATAAAGGTGCACTACGGTATCTCCGAAAGTGACCATTGGGTTGACACGGATCAAGGCGGGATTTGTCACTCCGGTGAGACGGAGAGGTATCTCTGGGCCCACTCGGTAGGACATCATCATAATGTGCACAATGTGACCAAGGGGTTGATCACGGGATGATGTGTTACGGAGCGAGTAAAGAGACTTGCCGATAACGAGATTGAACAAGGTATCGGTATACCGACGATCGAATCTCGGGCAAGTATAATACCGCTAGACAAAGGGAATTGTATACGGGATCGATTGAGTCCTTGACATCGTGGTTCATCCGATGAGATCATCGTGGAACATGTAGGAGCCAACATGGGTATCCAGATCCGCTGTTGGTTATTGACGGAGAACGTCTCGGTCATATCGCATGTCTCCGAACCCGTAGGGTCTACACATAAGGTTCGGTGGCGCTAGGGTTATATAGGAAGCTTGTATGTGGTTACCGAATGTTGTTGAGTCCGGATGAGATCCCGGACGTCACGAGGAGTTCGGAATGGTCCGGAGGTAAAGATTTATATATGGAAAGTTGTTGTTGGGTTAGGAAAAAGTTCGGGTTTTTCGGTATTATGCGGGAAGCTTCGGAAGGTTCGGAGGATTCGGAGGGTCCGGAGGTCGGAAAGTGTTCCACCACGTCCAATACAGTAGCATGGGCTGTAGGGGGGCGCCCTAGCCTTAATGGGCTAGGGGCACCAGCCCCCCCAAGGCCCATGCGCATGGGAAGGGTAAAACCCTAAGGGGGGAGGCCTCCACTTGACTTGGGAGGCACTCCTCCCCCCTTGGCCGCCCCCCCTAGATGGGATCTAGGGCTGGCCGCACCCCTGGGGTGGGGAAACCCTAAAGGGGGCGCAGCCCCTCCCCTATATATAGTTGAGGTTTGGGGCTGCAATACACATGAGAACTTCTCCTCTCGTTGGCGCAGCCCTGCATCTCTTCTTCCTCCTCTCCCTAGGTGCTTGGCGAAGCCTGCTGGATTGCCACGCTCCTCCATCACCACCATGCCGTTGTGCTGCTGCTGGATGGAGTCTTCCTCAACCTCTCCTCTCTCCTTGCTGGATCAAGGCGTGGGAGGCGTCACCGGGCTGTACGTGTGTTGAGCGCGGAGGTGCCGTCCGTTCGCACTTGATCATCGGTGATTTGAATCACGGCGAGTCACGACTCCTTCAACCCCGTTCTCATGAGCGCTTCCGCTTAGCGATCTACAAGGGTATGTAGATGCACTCTCCTTCCCTCGTAGCTAGTTTCTCCATAGATAGATCTTGGTGACACGAGGAAAATTTTGAATTTCTGCTCGTTCCCCAACGATGGCATCATGAGCTAGGTCTATTCGTAGATTCTTTGCACGAGTAGAACACAAAGTAGTTGTGGGCGTTGATGATGTTCAATATGCTTACCGTTACTAGTCCAATCTTGTTTCGACGGTATTGTGGGATGAAGCGGCCGGACCGACCTTACACGTACTCTTACGTGAGACAGGTTCCACCGGTCGACATGCACTTGGTGCATAAGGTGGCTAGCGGTGCCGATCTCTCCACTTTAGTCGGAACGGATTCGATGAAAAGGGTCCTTATGAAGGGTAAATAGCAATTGGCATATCACGTTGTGGTTTTGCGTGAGGTAGGAAGCGTTCTTGCTAGAAACCCAAAGCAGCCACGTAAAACATGCAAACAACAATTAGAGGGCGTCTAACTTGTTTTTGCAGGGTATGCTATGTGATGTGATATGGCCAAGAAGAATGTGATGAATGATATGTGATGTATGAGATTGATCATGTTCTTGTAATAGGATTCACGACTTGCATGTCGATGAGTATGACAACGGCAGAGCCATAGGAGTTGTCTTTATTTATTGTATGACCTGCGTGTCATTAAACAACGCCATGTAATTACTTTACTTTATTGCTAACCGGTAGCCATAGTAGTAGAAGTAATAGTTGGCGAGACAACTTCATGAAGACACGATGATGGAGATCATGATGATGGAGATCATGGTGTCATGCCGGTGACGATTATGATCATGGAGCCCCGAAGATGGAGATCAATGGAGCTATATGATATTGGCCATATCATGTCACTACTATATAATTGCATGTGATGTTTATTATGTTTATGCATCTTGTTTACTTAGAACGACGGTAGTAAATAAGATGATCCCTTACACAAATTTCAAGAAGTGTTCTCCCTAAGCGTGCACCGTTGCTACAGTTAAATGCGTTTCTAAGCACGCCGTGATGATCGGGTGTGATGGATCCTTACGTTCACATACAACGGTGTAAGACAGATTTACACAGCAAAAACACTTGGGGTTAACTTGGCGAGCCTAGCATGTGCAGACATGGCCTCGGAACACGGAGACCGAAAGGTCGAGCATGAGTCGTATAGTAGATCGATCAACATGAAGATGTTCACCGATGATGACTAGTCCGTCTCACGTGATGATCGGACACGGCCTAGTTGATTCGGATCATGTAATCACTTAGATAACGGAGGGATGTCTATCGAGTGGGAGTTCATAAGATGAACTTAATTATCTTGAACATAGTCAAAAGACCTTTTGCAAATTATGTAAAGCTCGCGCTTTAGTTCCTTTGTTTAGATATGTTCCTAGAGAAAATATAGTTGAAAGTTGAAAGTAGCGATTATGCGGACAAGAGAAAGCTTATGTCCTTAATGCACTGCTCAGTGTGCTGAACCCCAAGCGTTGTTTGTAGATGTTGTGAACATCGGACATACACGTTTGATAACTACGTGATAGTTCAGTTAAGCGGTTTAGAGTAAAGGCACCAAAGGCGTTTTTGAAACGTCGCGGAACATATGAGATGTTTGAGGGCTGAAATTGGGATTTCAGGCTCGTGCCACGTCAAGAGGTATAAGACCTCCGACGATTTTCTTAGCCTGCAAACTAAGGAGAAAAACTCAATCGTTGAGTTTGTGCTCAGATTGTGCGAGTGTAACAATCACTTGAATCGAGTGGGAGTTGATCTTCCCGAGATAGTGATGTTTCTCCCAAGACATTGCCACCAAGCTACTAGAGCTTCGTGATGAACTATAACATATCAGGATAGATATGATGATCCTTGAAGTGTTCGCGATGTTTGACACCGAAAGTAGAAATTAAGAAGGAGCATCAATTGTTGATGGTTGGTGAAACCACTAGTTTCAAGAAGGGCAAGGGCAAGAAGGATACTTCATGAAACGACAAATCAGTTGTTGCTCCGGTGAAGAAACCCAAGGTTGAAACCCAAACCGAGACTAAGTGCTTACGTAATAAGGGAACAGCCTTTGGAGTAGAATTACCCTAGATACTTGGTAGATAAGAAGGCGAGGCAAGGTCGATAGAAGTATATTTGATATACATTATGTTAATGTGTACTTTACTAGTACTCCTAGTAGCACCAGGTATTAGATACCGGTTCGGTTGCTAAGTGTTAGTAACTCGAAACAAAAGCTACGGAATAAAGGAGACTAGCTAAAGGTGGTGACGATATGTGTTGGAATTGTTTCCAAGGTTGATATGATCAAACATCGCACGCTCCCTCTACCATCAAGATTAGTATTAAACCAGAATAATTATCATTTGGTGTTTGCGTTGAGCATAGACTTGATTGGATTATGTCTATCGCAATACGGTTATTCATTTAAGGAGAATAATGGTTACTCTATTTATTTGAATAATACCTTCGATGGTCATGCACCTAAAAAATGGTTTATTGAATCTCGATCGTAGTGATACACATTTTCATGCCAAGATAGTAATGATAGTACCACTTACTTGTGGCACTGCCACATGGGCAAGATGACTGAAAAGCCTCGGTTTCAATAAGATGGAACAAGATAGCAACTTGTTGGAAGTAACACATTTTGATGTGTGCAGTCCAATGAGTCTTTGAGGCATCTGATGAATATCGTTATGTTCTTACTTCACGATGATTCGAGTAGATGTTGAGTACATTTACTTGATGAAGCACAAGTCTGAATTATTGAATGGTTCAAGTAATTTCAGAGTGAAGTTGAAGATCATCGTGACAAGAGGATAGAATGTCTATGATATGATCATAGAGATGAATATCTGAGTTCTGAGTTTTGGCACACAATTAAGACATTGTGCAAATTGTTTCACAATTAATACCGCTGGAACACCATAGTGTGATGGTGTGTCCGAACATCATAGTTGCAACCTATTGGATATGGTGCGTACCATGATGTCTCTTATCGAATTACCACTATCGTTCATGGGTTAGGCATTAGAGACAACCGCACTCACTTTAATAGGGCACCACGTAATTCCGTTGAGACGACACGGTTTAGAGAAACCTAAACTGTCATTTCTTAAAGGTTTGGGGCTATGGCGCTTATATGAAAAAGTTTCAGGTTGATAAGCTCGAACCCAAAGCGGATAAAATGCATCTTCATAGGACACCCAAAACAGTTGGGTATGCCTCCTAATTCAGATCCAAAGCAATAGGGATTGTTTCTTGAATCGGGTCCTTTCTCGAGAAATGTTTGTCTCGAAAAGTTGAGTGGGAGGATGGTGGATACTTGATGAGGTTATTGAACCATCACTTCAACTAGTGTGTAGCAGGGCACAGGAAGTTGTTCCCGTGGCACATACACCAATTGAAGTGGAAGCTTATGATATTGATCATGAAGTTTCGGATCAAGTCACTACCGTACCTCGTGGGGCGACAAGGGGCGTCTTTGCCGGAGTGAATACGGTGATCCTGTCTTAGAGGTCATGTTGCTAGACAACAATGAACCTACGAGCTATGGAGAAGCGATGGTGGGCCCAAATTCCGACAAATGGTTAGAAGCCATGAAATCCGAGATAGTATCCATATATCAGAACAAAGCATGGACTTTGGTGGACTTGCCCGATGATCGGCAAGCCATTGAGATGAATGGATCTTTAAGAAGAAGACGGACGTGGACTGTAAGATCACCGTCTATGAAGCTCGACTTGTGGCGAAGAGTTTTTCACAAGTTCAAGGAGTTGACTACGATGAGTTTTTCTCATCCGTAGCGATGCTTAAGTCCGTCGGAGCCATGTTAGCATTAGCTGCATTTATGAAATCTAGCAGATGGATGTCAAAACGAGTTTCCTTACCAGTTTCCGTAAGGAAAGGTTGTATGAGATACAATCAGAAAGGTTTTGTCGATCCTAAGGATGCTGAAAGGTATGCTAGCTCCAGTGATCCTTCTAAGGACTGGAGTAAGCATCTCGGAGTTGGAATGTGCGCTTTGATGAGATGATCAAAGATTTTGGGTTTATACAAAGTTTATGAGAAACTTGTATTTCCAAAGAAGTGAGTGGGAGCACTATAGAATTTCTGATGAGTATATGTTGTTGACATATTGTTGATCAGAAATGATGTAGAATTTCAGGAAAGCATACAAGGTTATTTGAAAGGTGTTTTTCAAGTGAAAACCTAGATTAAGCTGCTTAAACATTGAGCATCAAGATCTATGAGAATAGATCGAAAACGCTTAATGGTACTTTCAAATGAGCACATACCTTGACATAATCTTGAAAGTGTTCAAGATGGATCAGTCAAAGAAGGAGTTCTTGCCTGAGTTGTAAGGTATGGAGTTAAAAGCTCGACCACGGCAGAAAAGAGAGAAAGGACGAAGGTCGCCCCTATGCTTCAGACATAGGCTCTATAGTATGCTATCTGTGTACCGCACGGAAGTGTGCCTTGCCATGAGTCGGTCAAGGGGTACAAGAATGATCCAGAATGGATCATTGGACAGCGATCAAAATTGTCCTTGGAGTAAATAAGGACATGTTTTCGATTATGGAGGTGATAAAGAGTTCGACGTAAAGGTTTACGTCGATGCAAGCTTTAACACCTATCCGAGTGACTCGAGTAGCAAACAGGATCGTATAGTGGAACAACCATTTGGAATAGCTCCAAGTGGGCGTGGAAGCAGATTTACAATATGACATAGAGAATTATGAAGCACACACGGATCTGAAAGGTTCAGACCGTTGACTAAAACCTCTCTCACAAGCAAAACATGATCAAACCCCGAACTCATTGAGACTTAATCACATGGTGATGTGAACTAGTTTAAGACACTAGTAAACTCTTTGGATGTTGGTCACATGGCGATGTGACCTATCAGTGTTAATCACATGGCGATGTGAACTAGATTATTGACTCTAGTGCAAGTGGGAGACTGTTGGAAATATGCCCTAGAGGCAATAATAAATTAGTTATTATTATATTTCCTTGTTCATGATAATCGTTTATTATTCATGCTATAATTGTATTGACCGGAAACAGCAATACATGTGTGGATACATAGACAACACCATGTCCCTAGTAAGCCTCTAGTTAACTAGCTCGTTGATCAATAGATGGTTACGGTTTCCTGACCATGGACATTGGATGTCATTGATAACGGATCACATCATTAGGAGAATGATGTGATGGACAAGACAATCCTAAGCCTAGCACAAAGATCGTGTAGTTCAGTATGCTAAAGCTTTTCTAATGTCAAGTATCTTTTCCTTAGACCATGAGATCGTGCAATTCCGGATACCGTAGGAGTGCTTTGGGTGTATCAAAGCGTCACAACGTAATCGGGTGACTATAAAGGTGCACTACGGTATCTCGAAAGTGACCATTGGGTTGACACGGATCAAGGCTGGATTTGTCACTCCGGTAGACGGAGAGGTATCTCTGGGCCCACTCGGTAGGACATCATCATAATGTGCACAATGTGACCAAGGGGTTGATCACGGGATGATGTGTTACGGAACGAGTAAAGAGACTTGCGTAACGAGATTGAACAAGGTATCGGTATACCGACGATCGAATCTCGGGCAAGTATAATACCGCTAGACAAAGGGAATTGTATACGGGATCGATTGAGTCCTTGACATCGTGGTTCATCCGATGAGATCATCGTGGAACATGTGGGAGCCAACATGGGTATCCAGATCCGCTGTTGGTTATTGACCGGAGAACGTCTCGGTCATGTTCGATGTCTCCCGAACCCGTAGGGTCTACACTTAAGGTTCGGTGGCGCTAGGGTTATATAGGAAGCTTGTATGTGGTTACCGAATGTTGTTCGAGTCCGGATGAGATCCCGGACGTCACGAGGAGTTCGGAATGGTCCGGAGGTAAAGATTTATATATGGAAAGTTGTTGTTGGGTTAGGAAAAAGTTCGGGTTTTTTCGGTATTGTACCGGAAGCTTCGGAAGGTTCGGAGGATTCGGAGGGGTCCGGAGGTCCGGAAAGTGTTCCACCACGTCCAATACAGTAGCATGGGCTGTAGGGGCGCCCTAGCCTTAATGGGCTAGGGGCACCAGCCCCCAAGGCCCATGCGCATGGGAAGGGTAAAACCCTAAGGGGAGGCCTCCACTTGACTTGGGAGGCACTCCTCCCCTTGGCCGCCCCTAGATGGGATCTAGGGCTGGCCGCACCCCTGGGGTGGGGAAACCCTAAAGGGCGCAGCCCCTCCCCTATATATAGTTGAGGTTTGGGGCTGCAACACATGAGAACTTCTCCTCTCGTTGGCGCAGCCTGCATCTCTTCTTCCTCCTCTCCCTAGGTGCTTGGCGAAGCCCTGCGGGATTGCCACGCTCCTCCATCACCACCATGCCGTTGTGCTGCTGCTGGATGGAGTCTTCCTCAACCTCTCCCTCTCTCCTTGCTGGATCAAGGCGTGGGAGGCGTCACCGGCTGTACGTGTGTTGAGCGCGGAGGTGCCGTCCGTTCGCACTTGATCATCGGTGATTTGAATCACGGACAGTCGACTCCTTCAACCCCGTTCTCATGAACGCTTCCGCTTAGCGATCTACAAGGGTATGTAGATGCACTCTCCTTCCCTCGTAGCTAGTTTCTCCATAGATAGATCTTGGTGACACGTAGGAAAATTTTGAATTTCTGCTACGTTCCCCAACACTCGGAACCGACCTCCACCGCCTATATAAGGAGCCCCGAGCTCATCCCCGCACGCAGGCAGCCTCTCACTATCCTCCTAGTGCCCCCGCTGCCGTCAAATTGAGGAGGAAGACGCCGTCTGCACCGACTCCGGCCAGTTCGGCCACCGCCGCCTCCCAGCTCCATTCGGCACAACCAGATCCTCCCCGGCCAATCCAAAGCCACCAGATGACTCCACTCCTTCTTGCGGTGCCACCCAGACCCCCAGCTGCGACGGAGAGCCACCAAAACCACGAACTCACTTTACTCCCGACGCCGCCGGCCGCCGCGAAGCTCATCGACGACGACTCCCTCCATCCCCATCACTCCCTCGACCACCGGAAGAACCGCCCCAGCCTTGCGGATCCATCCCCAACCTCGGGGGCCCGCGAGGAGCCGCCTAACGCTGGCGACGATCGCCGGAGCCACCGCCTCTGTTCGGCCAGAGGATGAAGAGGGAGGGCGACTGGTCAAACTTGACCAGTGGGCCAGGCAGGCCCACTGTCAGTGACCCAGCCCCGCCTCCACATGTAGTAAGTGAAGGCGTTTTCTCAAAGTACTTCTTTGACGTATGCTTATTTTCGAAACGTTTTTCTTTTTCTGTTTGTTTTTAAAAAACAGATTTTGACCAAGACTTTGACTGGCTATAACTTTTTAAATAGAACTCCAAATGAGATGATTCTTTTTCCTACCTCTCTCAAATTTGACCTAGTTTATTTTAAGATTTATTTGATAATTTTTCAAGACTACTTTTTGTGCTGTTTTGGATTTGTGTGTTGATTCAAATTTATTGAAAATAGGACTTTGGAGAGAGAGAAGAAAACTTTCAAAAGTTTTGGAGTGCACCCTGCCTTACCCCCACATTGAAGGCAAGCATTCTGAACCCTGGCATAATATGTTGCATGCATTGTTTGACACGATCATGACATCACCTCATTATATGGAACTCGTTATTTTATGTGGTGGTGTGATCATTTGCATGCATGCTTATTTAAATTTTTGCTTGCTGCTGGAAATGGACTTGCTTGGGATGATGACCATCTTCGTATGCCTTTCGTGCCTGCCGGAAGGAAAATGGGAAAGTCGCTGTCTTGGGTAGACCAGAGCTTGTCCCTAGTTCCCCGTCGAGACGAGTGTGTCCGGCATGGCATGAAGAGTATGATGAGCAGTGACTCTGTCGGTTGGATGAACTATATTTGTTATTCTAATCATGCAGGGAATACTTAAACCCCCTGAGTCGACCCTAGATCGAGTCTTGTTCCAGTAACCCCCATACTTGTTTCATACTACCACTCGTCTCTACAACAAGTAGAGTACGGTTCAGTAAGTTGTCAACCTCTTTCTAGTACACACCGTACAGAGAGGCTATGGTGGAAGATATTGGTTGAAGCCGGTAGGCATGCCACCTGGTCCGGGGGCATGGGTGTTTCGGTTGAGACCGAGAGGGAGGCCACCCCTTAGAGTAGCGTTATAAATTTGATCCCATGCTACGCGAGGTTGCAGCCTCCCCACTCGAGTTTTGCTTAACAGTGTCATGGGTGATTCGGACACGGGTAAGTTAAGCTGGTGTGTGCAAGTCAGGTGTGTTTTCAATTAAAAGACCGTAGACGGAATTAGTCCCGATGGACTAAAGGAATCCGTTACTCGTGGGTAAAGAGTACACCCTCTGCAGAGATTTAAACCTATTCAGATAGCCGTGTCCTCGGTTAAGGATTCCAGTCTGGGATGGGTCAAGTGTCGGTCTTAGTGTCAGTCTCCGGAGGAGCACTACTAAACCAGAACTTGGTTTATGATTTGTGACTTGTGATGATGATGATGATTATTATTATGGATGATTATTATTATGGACTAACCCCTTCATATTATTTGAATCATTGAGTATCCCTGGGACGGTTCAACCTCCTGGATATTCACCGTATTCACTTATAAGCCCTTTATGTGGTGTCGCTAAGACGCCCGACTGTGGCATTTCTTTTAAAGCCCTTTATGCGGTGTCGCTGAGACGCCCGACTGTGGCATTTCTTTTAAAGCCCTTTATGCGGTGTCGCTGAGACGCCCAACTGTGGCATTTCTTTTAAAGCCCTTTATGCGGTGTCGCCGAGACGCCCGACTGTGGCATTTCCTTTATAAGCCCTTTATGTGGTGTCGCTAAGACGCCCGACTGTGGCATGTTTGTTATTTATTTCATAATCATTTTAATATTTCCATGTCATTGCATATTCACAAATAACATGCTTGCACGCATCAGAGTTTTATTTATCTTTTGTGACTGACGTCATGAGCATAAGATATTTTTTTTCAGCATATCATTGTTATATTATACCTGTGTTCATAATGTTTGTGCGTACATTCAAAGTACTCACTGTCTTGTCCCTGGCTATTGTCTTGGCCAGATTTCCTTGGACGGAGAGGAGCGACCGTGCCGACAGTCCCGGAACTTAAGCAACAGTGATAGCAGCCTCGCGAAGATAGGAGTTAACCTGGTCAGCTGTTCCCGTGGGAAATGGAGGTCCACTGATGATTCACAAAACCGCTTCCGCCATCAACCACTAGAAACCATTTGTTGTACTCACAGGCCAGAATGGTCTTGTACTACATATTTTGTATTTTGCTTGGAATTTCTGTTCAAGTTGGTGCCTCATCAGCTAACAGTTATCCTGGGGCTGGTGAGCACAAGGGCCATTTTCTGGAATTTAATATCCGGAAAAACCGGTCGCGACAGCAAAATTGCATCAAAACAAAAACGGCTATAGTGAGAGTGCAAAAGTGGTGCAAACTACAGTGTGGAATACTGGCGCTGCGTGGAAAAAAATCCATGGTTAGGAGCAAAATGAGAGATTTCTACAAAGTATATAGATTTAGAATAAATTCTAAATCTTAAAATACGCTGGTCGCACCCGAGAGCACAGTGCTCTCTCTGGCTGACAGGTGGACCTAGGCCCACGGTCAACCTCTTCTTCTTCCTCCGGTTCTCTCTTCTTCCTCTCTCCCGCGCGCTTTCTCCACCGGCGACGCCTAGCGCGTTGGGCATCTAGGCCGTACTGCGGTAGTGCGCGGCGTGCGAGCTGCCGGTGCAGCGTGCACTCACTTCGCGGGCCAGTGCGCTGTCGGCACTGCTTGAGGATTCGCCTCCGAACACCGGCGATCGGGCGACGAGCGGCGCTGCTGGACCTCGCCCACCGTACACCGAGCTCGAGCTATAAAACGGCCGAGGTGTTCTCCTCCTTTTCCTCGCACCTGGCCTCGCTCCTCCTCCCTCCTTCTCCTCTGTTTCCGTTGGCCGGAGCTCGAGACGGGGCTCTAATGGCGGAGGTGGTGCCTGACTGGTTCGTGATCATGCTGTGCAGAGGGCTGGCAGCGATGCTGGGGCTCTCCGTGCTCCTGTGTGCGATGATCCTCGATGATCGTCGTGATGCCGCTGCCCGGTTGCTGGCTCTCCGCGGTGGTGGTGACCATGAGGAGTAGGTGGGGTGTGTCGGGCGCTGACTGTTGCCGGGAGGTGCTCGGTTAGATGTAACACTGTTGCAAAATTTTGCAAGCAGTGTATGTGTTCGTGTAATTGTGGTTGTGAGTCTGCATGCCGTGGTGCTGTGGGAAATGAAATAATCCACGTCGTGAATGATGCAGCAATACAGGGAAAAGAAATCTCACTCCAGGATTTTCTCGCGAGAGGACACAATGATACAATAGAGTAAAAAATGTAACAATAACCGAAACTAGACGGTTTACATTGCCGCACAAACTCGGGCACCATGCATAAGTTACAACACATGAATAAACGTCACAGCAATAAATATAGCGGCGACATCTAAAGTGAAAACGGTAATTGGACGAGGTCCTGAGAAAACGCCTATGGCACTGGGATACACTCTTCTTCTATCGGAGGAAGCGGATTGATCAGACGATGAATGTGTCTCTCTTGGTCGGGCCTCAGTGATCTGCCGATGGCGATCTGAGGATTTAAATCCGCGAGGCTCTGTAGATAACCCATCACGTGTTGGGTTAAATGCTCTTGAGCGATGACGTATTGGACGAGGTTGGCCAAGACTGGGTCTCTCTCAATACGTCCACCTGGAAAAGATGTTACTCCTCCGGGTGCTGCACGGCTCGAAAAATAATAATACCTCGTCACGGCATAGCGCATCGCGAATCGGCGAAGCGAAGGCCAGACGCGCGCAGCTTCTCTGGCCATATGCGGGTTGGCATAGATTTCCCTCTGAAGGAGACCTCCGTTGGATCTTGGTTTGGGTTTACTGGGAGGGATGCACGGCTGCCCAATATCTCGAGGTGGAAGGGTGATTCTCGATTTGAACAGCTCGTCTTTGGGGTGGCTGGGTAGCGCCCATGGTATCAAGGGTAAAATCCCACAATATCTTGACAAAACTACCCGGGTTGCATCTGGAGTTCTCAAATAGATACTGGGGCTAGGCATGGCAAGAAATGGTTGTGAGAATGGTGCACAAGGTGAGGGGTGCTTGGCAGGGTTACTCGGTGGCCTTTATATAGCACCGGAGCTGGGTCAGTTTTTTACCGTGGTGAAAGGTAAAGAATTTGCCGGCTCAGCTTGGGGTCAAGCCACAGATACACACATCACACTAAAGTGACGTATCACTGTGGGTGTTGTCGGGGCGGTTTTTGGTGGTTGCGCCAAGGATAGAGAAATCACATTGCATGCAAATACATCCATGCAAGACTATTATATAAAACAAGGGCATGATGACAGGCCGCGTTAATTTAAGGGATCGCAGGATTTCAAAGCGAGGATACACTGGGACTCGACAATACTCGAGTGAATTAGTCTACTTCGTTTACATCCAAGCGGGCGTCCCTTGTGGATGTCGAGGCTTCTCCACGGTTCTCACCGTCGGAATTAGCTGGAGAAGGTTGAGGGGCTGCAGGCTCGGGGTAGTGATGATGACCATCGCGGGGATTGTTGACCACAACCCCGTTGGAGTGTGCTCCCAGGAGGTGATGAAGCACTTCTGGGGTCATCAAAGCACCTTGGTTGATGGCTGGGGCTGACCTCAGGGTCTCGATCGGGTGTCCGAACAGCATGATTGGGTTGTCGGCGTTGGGCTCGATCTCTTCTCTCGCCGGGGCTCGACGGACCAGCTCTCCACGAGCTGCGATCAGATCAATGGTGATTTGATCGAATAGTTCCTCCAGCGCACCTACATAGCGCACTAGGTGCAGCAATGCAGGGTCCGTTTCATGATCTCCGTTGGCTACTTGGGGTGGTCTACCGTACCCTTCACGCCTGGGGTAGTAGTGGAACGAGCGACAGTTAACTCTGGGCGACAGTGCACGAGATGAACTATAGCCTCTCGAGCAGCTAGTTGGATGGCTTGTGGCTCAAAGGAAGTTGTTCTTCCGGTGAACCTGTAGGGGCGCTCGGGCGCTAGACCCCTACCGTTGATGTGTACAGTGGCCCAGAATTGACGGTCCTCACTGCTCATGGGTCCTTGGTACACAACATATTCGGGGGGCTCTTCTAACGCATAGGCACGACGGGTGAGGTTTGCGAGTATGGTCACAAAGCCTCCAAGGTTGGTTGCTGTGGTCTTGTTGTGCACGACGGGACCGGGCATTGTGGCTTGGTTTGGGGAAAAAGCTGTGCTGCGCTGGGTTGGGGCTAGCGTGCCCTTTTTATAGAAAAAGGGGACGGAGTCTTCCTTCGCACGCTTGCGAATGAGACACCTTGGTTGCTGGTCACTGGTGCGCGATAGACAGCTAGGTTGACAGGTTGGGCTCCGACTGCCAAAAGGCGTCAGGTCACTGTGTGGCTATCTTGTGCGAGAAGCTTGGCTGAGGTTTTCTTATGGCTTGGTGGGTTGGTTTGTCTAAGTTTATTGACCTGGCTAAGATAGGATTAGCCAATGGTCAGCTGGCTCGATACCAAGTCTGTCATGACCGGTTTTCCGGATATTAAATTCCAGAAAATGGCCCTTGTGATCACCAGCCCCAGGATAACTGTTAGCTGATGAGGCACCAACTTGATACAGAAATTCCAAGCAAAATACAAAATATGTAGTACAAGATCATTCTGGCCTGTGAGTACAAGAAATGGTTTCTTGTGGTTGATGGCGGAAGCGGTTTTGTGGATCATCAGTGGAACTCCATTTCCCACGGGAACAGCTCACCAGGTTAACTCCTATCTTCGCGAGGCTGCTATCATTGTTGCTTAAGTTCCGGGACTGTCGGCACGGTCGCTCCTCTCCGTGCAAGGAAATCTGGCCAAGACAATAGCCAGTGAGTACTTTGAATGTACTCGCAAGCATTATGAACACAGGTATAATATAACAATGATATGCTGAAAAAAAATATCTTATGCTCATGACGTCAGTCACAAAAGATAAATAAAACTCTGATGCGTGCAAGCATGTTATTTGTGAATATGCAATGACATGGAAATATTAAAATGATTATGAAATAAATAACAAACATGCCACAGTCGGGCGTCTTAGCGACACCACATAAAGGGCTTATAAAGGAAATGCCACAGTTGGGTGTCTCGGCGACACCGCATAAAGGGCTTTAAAAGAAATGCCACAGTCGGGCGTCTCAGCGACACCGCATAAACGGCTTTAAAAGAAATGCCACAGTCGGCCGTCTTAGCGACACCACATAAAAGGCTTATAAATGAATACGGTGAATATCCAGGAGGTTGAACCGTCCCAGGGATACTCAATGATTCAAATAATATAAAGGGGTTAGTCCATAATAATAATCATCATCATCATCACAAGTCACAAATCATAAACCAAGTTCTGGTTTAGTAGTGCTCCTCCGGAGACTGACACTAAGACCGACACTTGACCCATCCTGCATGGAATCCTTAACCGAGGACACGGCTATCTGAATAGGTTTAAATCTCTGCAGAGGGTGTACTCTTTACCCACGAGTAACGGATTCCTTTAGTCCATCGGGACTAATTCGCGTCACGGTCTTTTAATTGAAAACACACCTGACTTGCACACACCAGCTTAACTTACCCGTGTCTCGAATCACCCATGACACTGTTAAGCAAAACTCTAAGTGGGGAGGCTGCAACCTCGCGTAGCATGGGATCAAATTTATAACGCGCGCTCTAAGGGGTGGCCTCCCCTCTCGGTCTCAACCGGAAACACCCATGCCCCCGGACCAGGTGGCATGCCTACCGGCTTCAACCGATATCTTCCACCATAGCCTCTCTGTACGGTGTGTGCTAGAAAGAGGTTGACAACTTACTAAACCGTACTCTACTTGTTGTAGAGACGAGTGGTAGTACGAAACAAGTATGGGGGTTACTGGAACAAGACTCGATCTAGGGTCGACTCAGGGGGTTTAAGTATTCCCTGCATGATTAGAATAACAAATATAGTTCATCCAACCGACAGAGTCACCGCTCATCATACTCTTCATGCCATGCCGGACACACTCGTCTCGACGAGGAACTAGGGACAAGGTCTGGTCTACCCAAGACAGCGACTTTCCCATTTTCCTTCCAAAGAGCACTTAAAGGCATCTGAAGATGGTCATCATCCCAAGCAAGTCCATTTCCAACAGCAAGGAAAAATTTAAACAAGCATGCATGCAAATGATCACACCACCACATAAAATAACGAGTTCCATATAATGAGCTGATGTCATGATCGTGTCAAACAATGCATGCAACATATTATGCCAGGGTTCAGAATGCTTGCCTTCAATGTGTGGTAAGGCGGGGTGCACTCCAAAACTTTAGAAAGTTTTCTTCTCTCTCTCCAAAGTCCTATTTTCAATAAATTTGAATTAACACACAAATCCAAAACAGCACAAAAAGTAGTTTTGAAAAATTATCAAATAAATCTTTAAATAAACTAGGTCAAATTTGAGAGAGGTAGGAAACAAAATCATCTCATTTAGAGTTGTATTTAAAAAGTTATAGCCAGTCAAAGTCTTGGTCAAAATCTGTTTTTTTTTAATAAACAGAAAAAGAAAAACGTTTCGAAAATAAGCATACGTTGAAGACGTACTTTGAGAAAACGCCTTCACTTACTACACGTGGAGGCGGGGCTGGGTCACTGACAGTGGGCCTGCCTGGCCCATCGTCGTTTGACAGTCGCCTCCCTCTTCATCCTCTGGCGAGCAGGCGGTGGCTCGGCGATCGTCGCCAGCGTTAGGGCGGCTCCTCACGGGCCCCCGAGGGTGGGGATGGATCCGCAAGGCTGGGGCGGTTCTTCCGGTGGTCGAGGGAGTGATGGGGATGGAGGGAGTCGTCGTCGACGAGCTTCGCGGCGGCCGGCGGCGTCGGGAGTAAAGTCAGTTCGTGGTTTTGGTGGCTTTCCGTCGCAGCTGGGGGTCTGGGTGGCACGGCAAGAAGGAGTGGAGTCGTCTGGTGGCGTTGGATTGGCCGGGGAGGCTCTGGTTGTGCCGGACGGAGCTGGGAGGCGCCGGTGGCCGAACTGGCCGGAGTCGGTGAAGACGGCCTCTTCCTCCTCAATTTGACGGCAGCGGGGGCACTAGGAGGATAGTGAGAGGCTTCCTGCGTGCGGGGATGAGCTCGGGGCTCCTTATATACGCGGTGGAGGTCGGTTCCGAGGTGGCCGGCGATAAGGACGACGGCGAACCATCTTTCTGTAGCTATGGCGACGTGGCGGCGACGCGCGCTAGGGGACGAGGCTGCGGGTGAGCTGGAGATGTTTACGGGGGCAGCTGGCAAGCGCTGGTGGCTTGGGCGGCGCCATCATGGCCGGGGCCTGCTTGCGGACGCCGGCGTGCCGCCAAGAGCTGTGACGGCGGTGCTGTAGGCTGCCAGGGCGGCTTGGCGCGTTGCGGGGAGAAGGGGAGCGCGTGGCATGGCTCTGCAGTGAGTGGCAAAACCAGGGGCGCGACGCGGCGGTTTCGGATGTGTGGCTGCAGTTGGCGCGCTCTGGGCGCGCCCAGTGCACGCCCACCAACTGCTCGGTGAAATGCCACGGCACTCCAGAGCGCTCGGGCGAGGTTGGCAAGCAACAAGATAAGGTTAGTGATAGAGGGAAGATCAAGGGACAAGGTGGTTTGTTCAGGAGACCAAGTTCACGATGTAGACTTGAAATCATGCCAAATCTGGCTATGCACTCATGGTGTTTGTCAAAATGCCAATGGCATCTAGGCAAAACTTGGGGTGGCCAAATTCTCCAGATTAGTGTCTCTTTAGATGAACAAGAGGGTGGTGAGGTTAGTTTGTGAAAAGTACAAACTTGCTAGTGCAAGTTTTGCAGAACTTCAAATCTAGACAGGAGGTAAATGGCATCATCTCATGAACCAAAAGTATTCCAATGGTTGCATGCTCCTGGACTTAGGGGTTTTGTAGGGTGGTCTACAAGCTGGGGAAAGAATCAAGGGCCAAAGAGCAAGCAAGAATATGGATGCTGTACAAACCATCATGCTGGACCAGAATGAAGATGAGGTTGATTCACTCAAAATTTTCAAATAACATCCTTGGATTTTTGCATAAGGTTGAATCATATGCTACTACCAACACCCCATAATTTTGGTGGAAGCTAGAAGGAATTATTTAAAGGAGTTGCAGTGCAAAAATGCCTACTGGACCAGAGAAGAAAAATTGGGTGGAGAGCTCAAAATAATTCATGAATAAATTATAACTCTGCACAAAAGTGATTTAAAAACATCACCTGACATCTCCAATTTTTGGTTGGAATTTTAGGTGAATTTATAAGAGGGTTGTAGTTCAATTATGGCCATATAATCTTGGAGAACCATTTTTCAAGCAACTAAAGATCAAGCAATTTAATTATGTAATTAGTTCTACTAATAAAAGAATAGTTTTTCTTGAGTGGTTAAACAAGTCCAATATTATAAGTAAAAGATTTTCCATCTTAGGGAACAACTCCAAGATAACCAAGAAAAGAAAGGTTTTGAAATCAAGAAAAACCAAGAAAAAGGAAAGTTAAATCTCCTGGTAAGATCTTTGTTAACAAAACAAGGTTAAAACTTTTGGGGTGTCACAGATGTTCTACGGTGGCCCAATATCGTGAGCTGACGTCCGAACCCGCATTGCCCTACAGCGTCAGGACATGACGCCTTTCACTAAGCTTGGGTCCACCCTTCCGGATATGGACAGATGGGAAGAGTGCACTGCTTAAAAATAATGTGTCTATTTAGTTACTTGTTACTTTCTGTACGACGAAACTTCGAATCTCTCAGTACGACGAAACTATTAGATGTATGGTTCCGCGTTGTAGTTAATTACTTTCCGTACGATGAAATTTGTTAACTATGTTTACTATATATGTTGCTTCTATTTCATAACTGCTTCTTTGAGTTCGCTTCATGATACACACACACACACACACACACACACACACACACACACACATAAACACTATTCTTGTAACACCCCGGATGTAACTTTCCATATTTGTAACTCCAACTCTTGCCATTTTTGGCATTGTAACACCTCCGTGGTTGGGTTTTGTCTTTCGTTTTGCATTTTGTCCATGTCATGCATCTCATATCATGTCATCATGTGCATCTCATTGGCATACGTGTTCGTCTCATCCATCCGAGCATCTTCCCCGTTGTCCATTTTGCAATCCGACACTCCTACATGCACCGACGCACCCCTCTTGTCTCTTTTTCGTGAGCGGGTGTTAAACGTTCTCGGATGGGACCGAGGCTTGCCAAGTGGCCTTGGTACACCACCGGTAGACCACCTGTCAAGTTTCGTGCCATTTGGAGGTCGTTTGATACTCCAACGGTTAACCGCATAACCGCAAAGGCCTCTTTTGGGTTGCAGCCCAACACCCCTCCAAAACAGCCCAATAACCCATCTAAGTCACTTCCATGCTCTCCGTCGTCGGATCACGATCGTGTGGGCGAAAACTACACCTCATTTGGACACGCCTAGCTCCTTCTACCTATAAAAACACCCCCTTCCCCGAAATCCCGGATCAATTCCACCCCTAACCCTAGCCCCGCTCCTCTCCGCGCCGCCGGACACGTCCAGACGGAGCGGACGCGTCGCTGCTGCGCCCGGCGAACCGGGAGCCGCCACGTGCAGCCAGCGCCACATCGCCGCCGCCCGCGGAGCCGCCCGGCCCCGAGGCCCACATCGCCGCCGCTACGCGCCCTCCGCCGCCTCGGTCGCCCCGCCCGCGCCGCCGGACCTCGCCGCCGTCGCCCGCCGCCCGGCCGCCCGCGGAGCCGCGCCCGCCGGACCACGTCGCCCGGCCCGACCTCGCCTCCGGCCTCCTCCGCACTAGCTCCGGCGAGCCGCCGCCGGCCGTCCTCGATCTGCGCGCCCGATCCAGATCCACCCTAGAGGTTGACTTTCCCCGAGCCCCGGTTTTCCTCTAAGTTATTTATTCTGTAGATTATTTGTTGCATTTTCATTGCATCATAACTTTGCATCCGTGGCTCCGTTTTGGGCGTGTAGCATACCGTATTGTTCGCCTCGACGAGTATATCATTTCGTCTCATTTCATAATTTTCATTTGAGCTCATCTTGATGCCCGAAATGTTGTTGGAAGAGGGTTATGTGATGTTAGTTTCAGATTCTTATCAGAACATGCACTTCTGTCATTTTTGCCATGATTGATGTGTGCATCCTTTGATCTTGAGTCCTACATGTGTTTTGTAATATGCCATGCCATCTTTACAGGGGTGTATGCCATGTATTTTTGTGATCTCTGTGGTGACTAGCACAAGCATGCAAACTAGGCTTCATGATGTTGCTGATTTCAGCCCCTGTTTTGCTGATATTTTTATGCCATGTAAACTTGATGCTACCAAGAGATCCATGCATATTTTGAGATACTTCAGTAAGGATGTTTTGAACATATGGTTATGCTATATCCATCCATGCCCTTGTTTGCAATTATGGAGTGCCATAGCTTGAGTCAATTGAGCTCTACTTTTGCTATAAAATGTTTCATGGCAGATTGTTTACATGTTATTCAATTTTGCCAAGGTTGTTGTAGTTGATCCGTGTATGCTATGATGTTGTTCTTGCCATGTATAGATTCTATGCCATGTCTTCTTGATGTATGTATGCTTAGCTTATCATAAAATGCTCTGTAGTGAGTGCATCGAGCTCGCGAAGATGCCTACATAATTTTGTCAATGTCATGCCCTGCTTCTTTGAATCATTATCTAAACTTGCTATATTGACATGGGTGCTATTACATTTTCTAATCCCTTTTTGGCTCATGGTCAGTAAGGGACTTTTGTTCTATGCTTTTAGTAGATTCATGCCACGCCTTGTTTTGCTATTATAAGTTCCTGTAGCATGTTGTTTGCTTGCTCTGAACATTGCTTCCTGATGCTGATTCTGCCATGTTCAGTATTTTCATTAAGTCTGTGAAGCTGATATATTTTGCACTTTTGCCATGCTTGTTTGGACCTCTTATGGTGTGATTTAGCCGTAGCTCATTGTTCATCTTTTGTCAAGAATTTTGAGTAGATCACCGCCATATGCTTTGTTGGTACGTTTGGGCGCAGTAGCTTAATTTCTTGTTGCTTGCTATGTGGCATCATGCTGTTAATGGCAGATTTGTGCCATCCTTGTTTTGCTTGTCATTTGCAAACCGTGCATCCGATTCCGGTGATCTTTATATCGATTTCAACCGAAATCATCTCACCTTTCCAGCGGCATACTTGGTTTGCCAAGCTGATGCCTTGTTCATCATTTTCCTTCCGGAGCACGCATATGCATTGCATCTCACATCTCGCATATCATGCCATGTTTTGCATCATGTTGCTTGTGCATTGCACCGTGATTTATTGTGGTTCCATTGTTTGTGTTCTTGCTTTGGGTAGAGCCGGAGGCGAGTGCGTGAACGAGGAACCTGTTGAGAACGCTTACGAGGGTCAAGCTTTCGACAACTCTGAGAACTTTGCAGGCAAGATGACCATACCCTCGAAATCACTTCTATCTTTGCTTGCTAGATGCTCGCTCTTTTGCTATGCCTATGCCGCGTTACCTACCACTTGCTATATCATGCCACCCATATTTCCATATCAAACCTCTAACCATCTTTTCCTAGCAAACCGTTGATTGGCTATGTTACCGCTTTGCTCAGCCCCTCTTATAGCGTTGCTAGTTGTACGTGAAGATGAAGTTTGCTCCTTGTCGGAACATGGATATTTTGGGATATCACAATATCTCTTATTTAATTAATGCACCTATATACTTGGTAAAGGGTGGAAGACTCGGCCTTATGCCCGGTGTTTTGTTCCACTCTTGCCGCCCTAGTTTCCGTCATACCGGTGTTATGTTCCTTGATTTCACGTTCCTTACACGGTTGGGTGATTTATGGGACCCCCTTGACAGTTCGCTTTGAATAAGACTCCTCCAGCAAGGCCCAACATTGGTTTTACCATTTGCCACCTAAGCCTTTTTCCCCCGGGTTTTCGCGAGCCCGAGGGTCATCTATATTTAACCCCCCCGGGCCAATGCTCCTTTGAGTGTTGGTCCAAACTAGAGCCCTTTGCAGCGCCACCTTGGGGAAACTTGAGGCCTGGTTTTAGTTGTACGTACTGCTCATCCGGATGTGCCCTGAGAACGAGATATGTGCAGCTCCTATCGGGATTTGTCGGCACAATCGGGCGGCTTTGCTGGTCTTGTTTTATTCTTTGTCGAAATGTCTTGTAGTCCAGGATTCGAGATCGATCGGGTCTTCCGGTAGAAGGAATATCCTTCGTTGACCGTGAGAGCTTATAATGGGCTAAGATGGGACACCCGCAGGCTATTATCTTTCAAAGCCGTGCCATGGTTATGAGGCAGATGGGAATTTGTTAATGTCCGGTTGTAGAAAACCCGAAGTTGACCTTAATTAATACACATCAACCGCGTGTGTAACCGTGATGGTCTCTTCTCGGCGGAGTCCGGGAAGTGAACACGGTGTTGGAGTTATGTTTGACGTAGTAGTTTCAGGATCACTTCTTGATCGCTACTAGCTTCACGACCGCGCCTTGCTTCTCTTCTCGCTCTCTTTTGCGAATGTAGCCACCATATATGCTAGATGCTTGCTGCAGCTCCACCTCACAACTCTGTCCTCCCTATAAGCTTAAACTGTCTTGATCTCGCGGGTGTGAGATTGTTGAGTCCCTGTGATTCACAGATTCTACCAAAACAGTTGCAGGTGCCGACGATGCCAGTGCAGGTGACGCAACCGAGCTCAAGTGGGAGTTCGACGAGGAACGTGGTCGTTACTATGTGTCTTTTCCCGATGATCATGAGTGGAGCCAGCTTGGGACGATCGGGATCTGCTTAGCATTTGGGGTAGTCTTCTTTATTTTGGTTTCAGAGTCGGACCTTGAGTGTAATCTGGATGATGGATGTTTATTTATGTATTGTGTGAAGTGGCATCGTAAGCCAACTATGTATCTCTTTCCCTTATGTATTACATGGGTTGTGTGAAGATTACCTCACTTGCGACATTGCTTTCAATGCGGTTATGCCTCTAAGTCGTGCTTCGACACGTGGGAGATATAGCCGCATCGAGGGCGTTACAATTCTGATCACGGGATCAGAATAATATTCTAATCACAACATGAACTGCCCGAGTAACGCACCTGAACTTCCCTCTATACGAACCCGACCTTCGGGCTATCTTCGCAACTTGGCTCCCCCCGTGAATTATTCTGCTTAGTCATGTTCTATATGATGTTAGTGTAATCTAGAAACGTTTTTTGCAACTAAATACCGGTTTGAAATAGAAATCTCGCTCGTTGGCGGATTTTGCACTCGGTTCATGATGAAATTGCGTTTTTTGCAATTTTACTGCCTGAGTTGTTCGACCTGAACTTCCCCCTGTGCTAGGTTGAACTTCCGCCAACATTGTCCAAATGGGGCTTGCGATACACCGTTGGAAAGCTATGGACACCAGTATCATGACCCAAGTCAAATTTTTGGCAAAATGTAAGCGGTTTAAGAGCAGTTTCAAAAACCATTTTTTCTTCATATAAAAAACGTGAATCATATTTTCGATTGCATTTCTAAACCGTTGGAAAGCTGCTGCAAAACCTCTCCTTCCACATGTTGAATGTTTTCTCTAATTCCCTATGGATAAAGAGAAATTTGGATAATTGTAAAATTTCGCAAACCGAACAGCTGAGTTCGTATTTTTGATGTCATTTCTAAACAGATGATCCAATTGAGGCAAATGATATGGCATTTGAAATCTTACGGAAATGCGCTACCTTTTCATGTTAAAAGTTTTTTTTTCTAATTTTGAACGGTTTAAAAGTAATTTAGAAAATGGTACAAGTTCCACCGAGTTTGTATTTACGAGCTAATTTTTTAACCCTGTGTCCGAATGCCGCAAATGATATGGCGTTGGAAATCTTGGGAAAATGCAAAACTTTTTGGTATATATTGTTTCTCCCAATTCGTTACGGTTTTAAGTCAATTTAGAAAATGGCTAAAAACATATTTTGGCTGTCATTTCTACAAACTTTATCGGAATGGGGCCAATAATATACCGCTGAGAAGCTGTGGAAAATGCGAAACTTTTTCATGTTGATGGTGTTCTCTGATTCCTAGCCATTTTCAAGTAATTTCAAAAATAGCGAGATCATGCGTTCTGCCTTTATCGCGAAACAGATTCTTCGTAAATGCACCATGTGAAGACTTGAACTTCTCGGTATGTCTACTTAAACTTCACTCTGTTTTTTCATGTGCTTTTTTTTATCCTAGCTCTACATCCACTACTCGTAGCTCTCCATCCACTCATCGAAATTGAACAAGTGATATACCGATGGAAAGCTGTTGTAAACACACGACTTTTTCATGTTGATCATTTTTTCATACTCGCATAGTAGTTGAACTTCCTGTTGTTTTCACGTTGAACTTCTGTGACGTATTTTCGTTTGTAATTTTCTCATCCATTCGTCCGTGTTACACAAATGATATTCCTTTTGTACAAACCTCTCTCACAATATTTTTTTTAACTGTCTCCGACCGAGGACTTGAACTTACACAAATGATATTCCTGTCATTTTGAAGTAAATTAGAGAAATGACGAGATCATGTTTTCTGCCTTCATTGCGAATGGAAACGCAGTTCGTGAAGTAGTTGAACTTCTCGGGCATGTCTATTTGAACTTCACTCTGTTTTCGACGTGCTGTTTTTTGCACTGCGTGAAGTAGTTCAACTTCTAGGGCATGTTTGTTTGAACTTCACCATGTTTCACTTTTTTGTATTTTTTCTTATATGAAATACATACCATGTAGTACGTGACTTCCGGTTGTTATCGCTTTGAACTTCTCTCTGGTTTGAGAGAATTATTTTAAAACACAAGGAACAACATATTTTTATGTATTTTGGACATCTAAATACACGGTGAACCTATCTCACAAGATTTTTTGAACTTTTCCTCGCTGAGCACTTGAACTTCACGGAACCATTTTTTCGTTTATGTGTTATTTTTAAAAGTGCAAAAAATGGTGTTGTATTTTTTATTTCTTGAACAGGTAAATCCTATGTTTTTAAAAAGTGCAAAAAATTCTTTATATGTTGAGTAAAGAATTCTATTCGATTTTTATACGGAAAAAATCAAACATGGAAATACAAGGTGAACCTCTCTCGCAAGAATTTTTGAACATCCCCGGAAAGAGCACTTGAACTTCTTTCAACAAATATTTTAAAATTTTATTTTTTTCTATACTATTATTCTCACCTGAAATGCATTCCTTGCAGTACTTGAACTTCTCGTTGTTTTCACTATGAACTTCTTTCCACAGGTAAGAATTTTTTGAATACATCAAAACGTGTATTGAATGGTATACATGAAATCTTTTAACCATTCATCGAAATGTGGCACATAATATACCCAGTGGAAAGCTTATGAATCACAGCAAGTTTTTCATGTAGACATGTATTACAAATTTGTTGCCGTTTGAGAGAAGTTTTTAAAATGGCAAAACAACGTTGTTTTTTGCTTTTTTAAACAACAAGGTGGAGCACGTGAACATTTTGCAACAAACCTTTTAGGCTTTTAGTTTTGTATTATTTTATTCTCTTCTGAAACGAAGTAGTTGAACTTCCCGCTGTTTTCACCTTGAACTTCTGTCACGTATTTTTGTTCAACCTCTCTCACAAGAATTTTTGAACTTTCTCGGGTAGAGCACTTAACTTCTAGCAACAAATTTTTTAGCATTTCCTTTTTCATTCTGTTTTTAATAAAGAATGCACACCGTGTAGTACGTGAACTTCTCGCAGTTATCAATCGGAACTTCTGAGATCATGCATTCTGTCTTCATCACAAAAACCGAGTATCCGAAGATGCAGTGCATGAAGAGGTAGAACTTCTAGAGCAGTTCTATTTGAACTTCACTCTGTTTTTCACGTGCTGCTATTTTATAAACTCCGTACTTCTCTGCTATTTTAATTTGAACTTCGTAGTTCCATTTTTATAGAAGAAAAAAATTGACTTTTCTAAGAAAGCATCGAACCACTTTTTTGAATTTAATTTTTGTTCTAGAAACGAGAAGAATATGAGGTTTTGTATACATCGAGCTGCTCCATTATTTTAATTTGAACTTCTTAGTTTTATTCTTTAGTAACAAGAAAACTTTGGGTTTTTTTAAGCGCCAAAAAGATGTTGTTTTTTGTTTTTTGAACTTGTAAATCCTAGGTTTTAATATACTTTGAACTTCTGTGTTATTTTGATTTGAACTTCACATTTTTATTTTTAATTAAATATTTTTTTGATTTTTAAAACAGAAGCATAAAACAACAACTTGATGTCCATATAGAGTCAACATTCTTCAACAATTCACTTTGAACTTCAAATAAACAAATTGAAAAAACAAAAAATCTTGCATAGTACCGCAACCATTCTCATCCATTTTTGAGAAATACATGAAGAAAATTTTGTTGGCATTTTCAACAAATTGGTGAATGGCATAAAAAGAGAGGGATCTCGGCAGCGTCGCTTGCAGGTGAATGTTGCTTCCCTTGCTGGTGAAACCTTGTTCATTTGGTCAATGCTAAAGTAGATCTGGAGGAACACACACACAAACAGACATACAGTCATACACACATATGTGGAGTGAGAAATTATGTGTACACACTTAGTAATACATGAACCTTCCTGTAAGTAATACATGAACTTATCTGTATAGTCTTTTTTATCACGTACACACGCACATCGGTTTTCCATGGAAGTTGAGGTTTGTGATCTTTAAGCACATCACCAAGAAGCCTGGAACAAAGGCGCACCACTTCGTGTGAAGCTGCCAATTACTACTCACAATGGCCGATTAACGCTGCAATTTACTCAAAGAAAACATTAAATTTGCTGCCCACTTTGTTGCAAACCCATTCCATCAAAAAACACATCCTATTGTTTAGTAAGTGCGTAACTTTTACACCAGCAATGGGAAGCAACCTGGAGCCATGGGACGAGCGCGGAAGTCCTGTCCAGTCAGCCAGAGAAGGTCGGAATAACCTATGAGCAGCGACAGGGACGGCCGTCAGCTAAAGCAGCACCTCTGCTCCAATTGCTGGAGCACAGACCCTTCGTTGTGGCTAGCCTCTGACAGAGGCGGCAGACAGGGTGGCGTAGTTTGGGAGGGGCGAGGCGTTGTCCATGAAGTAGGAGGCCGAGGGAAGATGCAGCATGGGGGGAGGCTAGTCCTGGTGGCACGGGCCGATGGTGCCTGCGGCATGGGGGATGAAGAGCCAGTGCCGCGATAGACGCAATGGGAGGGACGCCGGTGCTGCAGTTGAAGGAGGGAGAGGGAGGACGCGCCGGCGGCGCGATTGGAGGTCAGTGCCTGGCGGCGGCGGCGCTGGTCGTAGGGGCAGCGGCACCGCACTTGGTGGTCGGAGCCGGCAGCGGCGCGAGCCAAGGAGGGAGGCAGCGGTTGCGGGCGTTGACCGGACGCACTGCGTTGGCTGGGCGGCGCGCGGCGAAGGGGAGCTAGGCGGCGGCATGCAGGAGGTGGGACGGCGATGCACAGAGGCAGGAGGCGCAACCGGGCGGCAGGAGCGTGCCGGTTGCCGCGGGAAGTGCGGGAGGTGCTGGATCGAGATCAGGGGAGGTGGTGGATCGAGATCGGAGGAGGTGGGCTGGTATTTTTTTTCTTTTTCTTTTTGTTGTCGCTGCCCGGTTCTGGAGTTTGGGTGTGTGTGTGTGTGTGTGTGTGTGTGTGTGTGTGTGTGTGTGTGTCTGACAGGTATATAGATCAATGATGGCGAGGAAGTGGTATGCCGTGTATGTAGGGCATGTTCCGGTGTGTACGATGAGTGGCCAGAGTGTCAGGCCCAAGTCTCTGGCTTCTTCGGCGGAAGCCAGAAAGGGTTTGATAGCAGAGCGGAAGCCGAAGCTAGTTACTTGAGATTCATAGCACAACAGGGGATTCAGAACCAGCGCCGCTGCAAAAACTACTACATAATACCGCTTTTGATCATCGTGATCGCTCTTATCTTCTATGCGGTCTTATCATAGTCTACATAGATGATGAAACATGAGTATGTGACCATGTAGTTGCATGTATTGACAACTTTTAATGACTTGTAACGCTATTTCGAGACATGTGTTCGACCATGATTGATGATGATGAGATACTTGAGACATGTAGAGACTTCTAATAACTTTGGCTCATGTGCGGATCCTCTGCGGCCCGAACGGACCACTCGCCTTCCCGCGGCGGTTTCAGCACGCCTTTAGGGCGCAATAATCGCGGGACGTGGGGGGAGTGGGCGCAGTTAATCCCACGTTCCCCCACACCTCGCCTCCTTGGCTCCGCCGCACGAGCCTATAAGTAGGGGGAGGAGGGGGAGCGGCATACGCTCGCACACTCGCCCTCGCTCCACCCTTCTTTCTACCTCCTTCTCCTTTCTTCCGCCGCTGCAGCGCACTCGCCACCGCGCCGTTCCGCTGCCAACCCTCTTGGTTTGTCGCGGCTCCTCCGCAGCGTGGCTGTGCTCTCCGCCATCGCGCCTCTCACTTCCTCTTGCTCCCATGGCACTATCTAGCTCGTGGGATGGCTCCAACGTCCACGAGGACCACATCGATTGGCTCCGCAAGATACGGCGGTTACCGGGCAAGGGCTACGTGAAGACCCGCCTCATGCCGGAGGCGGAGGTTTCGCCGGCGCCGGAGGAGGGTGAGCGGGTCATCTTCCGCTCGCACTGCCTGCGCGGCCTCGGCCTGCCGGTGAGCGGGTTCTTCCACTCCTTCCTCGAGTTCTACCACCTCCAGCCGCATCATCTCACCCCCAACACGGTGATGCTGCTGTCGGCCTTCGTCACCCTGTGCGAGGGTTTTCTTGGCGTCCTCCCCACCCTTGAGCTCTTTGTGGAGTTCTTCCAGTGCAGACTTGGCACCGTCTCCGCGGGTGTGCCCGCCCCCTGTGGCGCCTTCATTGCCATGCGGAGGACAGCCGACAACAACCCCTTTCCGCCTATCCCGTTGATCCAGTCGGTGAAGCTCTAGCAGCAATCATACTTTACGTGAAGAACGCCGCCGCAAGGCGATTTCACAATCATCGTTTACGAGCCGCCCGCCGCCAGGAGGCAGCCTTCTTGGTCCTACCGAGCCCTGCCGCCTCCCCGGCTGGGAACGCTGCCGTCACCCGCCCGGTGATGATCCAATCGAGGGCTTGGTCGGGCCGACCTGGTCGCCGCTTCGGAGCGCCGGTGCTCCGCCCAAGGCCGGCCGCACATGATCTGCCACATGAGCGGCCGCCGACCCATGCCGGCTGAGCACTGTGGAGATGCCTCGCGCGAGGTGTCTTACATGGTGAAATACATCTCCAACCGCAAGCTCACCGAGCAGCAGTGGCAGATGGCAAGGCGCCAGATTTCGGCTGATCCCCACCGTGGTGAGTTTTCCTTCTTTCTTCTTCTTTGTTGCCGGGTTCGTGACGGCCAACTTTGACCAGCGTAACCTTTCTTCGACCGGGCGGCCGGGCCGCAGGCCGAGAGCCAATTCATGGCCAACCGCACGGTGGATTTACCTGACGACTCAGATCGGGGCGGCCGCCATGGACGACGCCATAGGCGGAGCGGCAGAGAGGCAGGCGGCCCGAAGCTAATCGCCGCTTCGGGACTGGCCGAACGATGACGGCCGGTTATCCCACGCCGCCACCCGGCGTCGATCGCCAAGGCGCTGGACCTTCGCCGCCGCCACCGGTCGGGTGGCGCGCAAAAACGCCGCCGGTTGGGTCTCTTCGGCAGCCGCCGAAAAACCTAAGGGCTCCACGGTGGCATACCAAGCGACGAGGCGGCCGCGAAGCGCCCGCTCGCAAGGTGGTGAAGCAGCCACAGCGCCTCGGCGTAAGTGTTGAACGCCTCCCGCTTTTGCTGTCTTCTTCAGTTGAGGCTCTTCTGAACCTTCTTCTTGATTTGCCGGTTAGGGCGCCGCTTTCCCTCGAACGGGTTGATGCCGCCTCCATAGTCGGACCGACGGGAGGGTCTTCGAGCTCCCGTCGCGTGGATCCTCACGCCGACCTTATGGAGGCAACGGAGCGGAACACGCGGGAGGAGCGGGAAGCGGAGGAGCGGAGGGCCATCTAGGAGGCGGCGGAGAAGTCGGCCGAGGCGCAAGCTGACGCAACAGCCAAGGCCCGGGCGGAGGCCGCGGCCGCGGAGAGGGAGGCGGAGGCTCTGCGTAATCAGCCTCCGCGGCTTGTTATTCCTCTTCGCGCCATGGCTCCCAACATCCCCGTGCCCCCGACGGAGGAAGCCGACCGCGACCAGCCGGTGATGGAGTGGAGGGAGGACGACGTGACCATCCTGGGGGAGGCGCCACAGTCGATGCCGACTGGAACGGGCCAAGGCGGCCGACTCATCATGGGCGCCTCGAGCAGCCGGGCTGGGGCGAAGTCGGGCGCGGGGCGGATCTTGTAGGGGGCAAGCCCGCCGGCCAGCAGAGAGGTGACCTCGGTGCCGGAGCCACAGAGAGCTGTGGGCGCCAGCTCGATGGCTCAGGACCTGGAGGGGCCAGCGCCAGCATGTCCGAGTGGACGCCCAGTGGTGGAACGACCGAGCTGAACGTGGTGGCGCAGGAGGTCCGACGCTGGCTTGAGACCCAGGCCGCCTCGCTGCGACGGTACGCCCATGAGTTTCTTGCCACGCGAGCGGTCATCCGGGTGAGTCTTCTGGCCTTGGTCGATTTCTTTCTTGATTTCTTCCGTGGGGGCGCGTCAGCGCACCCACTGGGTGTAGTCCCCGAGTTTCGAGTCGGCTGCCGAGCAGGCGGCTTGGAACTTCTAGCAGGCCTTGGTGGCAATTGTATTCTTATTCGCACTCCGTCTGATTTTCATGAGTATCACAATCTCCGCTCGGCTGCCTTCAACTCCTAGGCCCAGGAGCTGAGCCAAAAGGCCGCCGACCTGACTAATAGCCGAGTGAGTGCTTTGTTTTTTTATCTTATGTGGGGCACGCCAACACACCCACCGGGTGTAGTCCTCGAGATCGTGCCGATCACGAGCAATCGGGTCGGATCTTCCCCATTTAATTCTTCCTTATTGCTTTTCCTTCTTCTCCACGCTCACAGAGGCTAATGCTGACTTGAGGGAGCAGCTAGGCGGGGCCCAGACCGCCCTTCGCGGCAAAGAGGCTGAGTGCAGTGCGTTGGCCCAGGATCGCGACCGCCTGGCCAAGAGACTGGCCGACCAGGAGGAGAGCCATAAGGCGGCCCTGAAGAAGGCGCAGGACAGCGAGGCCGCCCTTAAGGCCGAGTTTGAGACCGAGGCGGCGGGCTGGGCTGAAGCGAGGCAAGCGCTGAGCGAGGGCTATGGACGGGTTGAGGATCTGATCGACGGTAAGCCGCCTTCCTTTTCACCCCTTTGCTTGCCCCTTGCCCTCTTGTTTATCTTCTGATTTTTGTGTTGTTTCTTTGTTCTTCACGCATATTACTTTCCCGGTTACTCCGTCGCTGCCAGCCAAGCCATCGAGGCCCACCGCGAGGCACGCCGGCAAGCAGGGGTTGAGATCGCGCCAGATGCCAGCCGGACGCTTGAGGAGCAGCTTTTGGCGATCCAGGCCCGGCTGCAGCCGGCTCACCGCATGCTCCGCCGGCTTCAGCGTGCCGGGCGCAGTGTCGACCGCCTCCGCTCGGGCGAGGTGATTCTCGTACTTCACCGGACTCGCCGACCGGCCGGATGTTGCGGTTGGCCACTTCGAGGCTCGAAGGCTTCCGCTGCCGTCCGCGCCAGCGGGCGGCGGAGTTCAGACGAGCCTGGTATCCTCGGCTGAGCTTGCGCCACCGAGCACCCAGAGGCAGGAGGCCGATAAGGAGCCGGTGGCGGTGCGGCCGGGCTATCGCCAGCGCCGCCGCTATCGCCAATACACCGACACTAGCATTTTTGCTCCCGAGGTGAATGATAACGCATCGCTTAGCCGAGGAGTGGTTCGGGCTGAACCCGGCGGAAGGTGAGGACTCGGCGAGGAGATCGCCCAGCCACGAAGGCTAAGACGAAGAAGGAGGGCGGCGAAGACGTGCGGCCGGACGGGCGGTTTACCAGCCAGCTTCACCGATCGTGCTTCCAAGAACCCAGGCACGCAAGCGAGCGCCTGCCGCCAGGTGATGATCAGGCCAAGACCCGCCAGCCGCCACCTCCGCCAGCACTACCGCCCGCTAACCTGCCCAACTCGCTTATCGCCTCCCTTGGCCTGATCTCGCTGCTTTGCTTTCCGCTGTTATTTTGAACAACTTTTTATTAAATTTATGCTAGTTCCACCCATCGGGGTGTATTCAAACTATGTTGAATGCCGCCTTTCAAGGCTTTTGTGTAAATATAATTATGCATGTGTTTGCTTCCATTCGAAGTTTTCTTTTTATCCTTAGGTTGTTTCTTTGCGCTTTCCCTTGATCGCCACCTTCCCAAATTAACAGCTGCTCGCAATCTATGGTCAGAGGAACTTGGCCATTTGTGGGAAGACAAGTACTTGAGCTTTCTTGGATTGTAGCAAGGTAAATGAAGTCGGCCGGGTTACTCGTAGCCGGTCGGCGATGGAAGGAAGTCGGCTTTTGTTATAATGTAGTTCGTTAGTCCTTAGCCGCTTTTCATGTGGGCATCCTTTCCCGCTTTTGACTCTTGCCACCGGATACCGATTCTTCGAATCGCGCCATTTTAGACAAGAGAGGGCTTGGGTGCCGCACACTACTTGTCTCGACCGCAGTGGAACTTGAATATAACTCATATGGCCAGTCCCCGCCGACTAGTCGAACCCGTGCCGGACGAGGAGGAAGAATGTAATGACAAAATCATAAGCATGATACTCATCATTCATAGATAAAAGGTGGCAGTCCCCGAGTGCTCCTCGGGGGGCCTATTGTCTCATACTTAGTACAAAAGGTAGCGTGATACATACTACATTTTAACTTCAAAATCTTTTGGAGGAGGTTGATGCTCCATGGTCGCTCCGACTCCTTGCCGAATCGCCTCTTCGTGCCTTCGCTTCGCGGCGCCGATCGTAGTAGGAATCATTTCCTAATGCTCTGCTGATGACGAAGGGGCCTTCCCAAGGGGCCGAGAGCTTGTGCTGGCTGGCTGTTCGCTGGATCAGCCGGAGCAGAAGGTCACCCTCTTGAAAGGATCTTGGCTTGACCTTCCGTTGTGGTAGCGGCGCAAACCCTGCTGGTAGATGGCGGATCGGCTGAGGGCTAACAATCGGCTTTCTTCCAGCATGTCAACGCCTGCCTTCTCATGCTTTGCCTTCGCTCGGTACATGGTCACCCGAGGCGAGTCGAACTCGATGTCGGGCTTGGGATGACAGCCTCGCACCATATACAAGGAAGAAAGGGGTGAAGCTTGTTGACTTGTTCGGGTAGTGCGCAGACTCGAGGACGGCCGGCAGCTCGTCGAGCCAACAGCCGGCCGAACGCTTCCAAAGGGCACCCACCACCGGGGCTTGATGCCGGAAAGGATGAGGCCGTTGGCTCGCTCAACTTGGCGGTTTAACTGCGGGTGGGCAGCGGACGCTAGGTCCAGTCGGATGCCCTGCGTCGCGCAGAAACGTGCCAATGCTCCCTTGGCAAAATTCGTGCCATTGTCGGTGATGATGCTGTGTGGCACGCCGTACCGAGTTGTAATATCTGCGATGAATGTCACAGCAGTCAGCCCATTCAGCTTCTTAAGCTGCTTTGCTTCGATCCACTTGGTAATTTATCCACGGCGACGCAGCGATGTGTCATGCCGCCGCCGCCTTGAACGGGCTCACCATGTCCAAATCCCCATGACGGCAAAAGGCCGTGAGGGAATGGTCTTGAGTGCCAAGCCGCAGGTGTTGCTTGGAGATGAACAATTGGCACCCTTTGCAATGTTTGACCAACTCGTTGGCCTCGTCTAAAGCAAGTCGGCCAAAAGAATCCATGGCGGAAAGCTTTGGCAACAAGTGATCTTGAGGCTGCGTGGTGGCCGATTCGCTTTGGTGAATGTCCTGAGGATTGCTATGCCCTTCTCTGCTCGACGCAGCGCTGAAGACTCCAAAGGACACCACGCCCCGACGAGCCTCGCTAGCAATTGTATATGCTCCAGCTCGGTGTTGACTTGTCTTGCCGTGATCTCGCCACCGGCAGTTCTCTCTGCTTACCGTGAAGTTGAGGATGGGCTGAGCCCATGATGGAGCTGTGACTTCTTCTATAGCCAACACGCTCACTTCAACCAGGGCGGTGGGTGGGGTGAAGAGCTGAGTTGGCCACCGACTGTGGTGTTGATGTAGTCCCCGGGCCGACTACCGTAGTCCCCGGGCCGGGTTCTGAAGTCCCCGGGCCGGGTGCGACTATGGCAGTTCCCGAGCCACCTATCGAAGTCCCCGGGCCGCCTGCTTGGTTCCCTGCCGGATCCGCTGCGCCGGGATAAGCGCACGAAGATGGAATCGGATTTCGAGATGGCTTGATAGACAGCTTGAGGAGGCGCGAGAGAGACGCCGTTGGTATAGCTTGTCGAGTGGAGCCTATTCGCGCTGTGGCATCCGCTGTTTCGTCGGCCCGTGGCACGTGGAGGAACTCGCATCCTTCAAAATACCCGCTGATTTGCTGAACTAGGAAGCGGTAGCTTGCCATGTTTGCGTCTTTGGCGTCCCAGTCACCAGATGACTGCTGGACCACCAAATCCGAGTCGCCATAGCACAGGATCTGGCGGATGCCGAGCTCTTTGGCTAGCCGGAGCTAGTGTATGAGCGCCTCATACTCGGCCACATTGTTGGAGGCAGCAAAGTGAATTTGCAATGTGTATCTGAGTTTGTCGGCTTTGGGAGAGGTGAGGATGATGCCGGCTCCCAAGCCGGTGCGCATCTTGGACCCATCGAAGTGCATCCGCCAATGAGTGGAGTCGGAGCCGAGGCAGGTAATCGGTCTCGCCCGCCGACGAGGAAGTCGGCCAATGCTTGGGACTTGATGGCGGTGCGAGGCTGGTAGAAGATCGCGTAAGGGGCCAGCTCAATGGCCCATTTTGCCACCCGGCCGGATGCGTCCCGGCTGCCTATGATCTCGGCGAGCGGGGTGGTGCATACGACTGTGATGTGGCGCTCTTGAAAGTAGGGCTTCAGCTTCTTTGCGGCAAAGTACACGCCATAGCACATCTTCTGGTAGTGCGGGTAGTTCTGCTCGAGGTGGACAAGATTACATAAGTAATACACCGCCCTCGACTGGCTGAGCTAGGGCCTTCTTCCGGGCGCTGACCACGATGACGGTGCCGACCACCCGGCTGGTGGCGGCAATATAAAGGAGCATGGGCTCTTTTTCGCCGGTTCGCCAAGACAAAGCGGCGTACAGATCTTCTTTAGCTCATGGAAAGCTTGGTCGGCTTGGTCGCTCCACTCAAGTGAGTGGTTTTCTTCATGAGTTGGTAGAGGGGAGAGCCTTTTCTCCAAGCCGGCTGATAAAGCGGTTTAGGGAGGCCAGGCACCCGGTAAACTTCTGGACATCTCGCAGCTTGGTGGGAATCTCCATTCTCTCAATGGCTTTGATCTTTATCGGGTTGTATTCAATGCCGCTGCTCGAGACCGAAGCCTAGAAGCTGGCCGGCCGGTACCCGAGCACGCATTTCGGGTTGAGCTTGATCTGAAACCAGCGAGGTTCTCAAATGTTTCTTGAGATCTTCTAGCAAGGTGCCGCTTCTCTCGTCTTCACCACGATATCGCCTACATAGACATGGGCATTTCTGCCGAGTTGCTTGAGGAGGCATTTCGCATGCAACGCTGAAAAGTGGCACCGCATTTCTCGCCGAATGTCATAGTCGTAATGTAAAGCTCAATGGCATGATGAAGGCGGTCTTCAGCGGTCAGCTGGGTCCAACTTTATCCGGTGGTAGCCTCGAGTAGACATCCAAGAAACTCAGCAGCTCGATCCCGCCGTGGAGTCTATCACTTGATCAATCTTGGCAGGGCTTGGGGATCTTTGGGGTAGGCTTTGTTGAGGCTTGTGTAGTCTATACATGCGCCACTTGTTATTCTTCTTCAAGACGAGGACCGGGTTGGCAAGCCACTAAAAGAACAACTCCATTATGAAGACGCCGCCAGAGCCGGGCCATTCTTCTCCCACAATCCTTCTTCTCCTCCGATGTACCGACGGAGGGGCTGCTTGATCTGGTTTTGCGTCCGCCGGACGTGTAGCTTGTGCTCGGCGAATTCCTTCTAACACCCGCATGTCCTTGGGGACCATGCAAAGATGTCCCGATTCTCACAAAGGAAATCGATGAGCTCGCCTTCCTATTTGCTGTCCAGTTTGCCCCGGCGACGGCAAACCACTGGGTGCTCGGGTCCAGAGGTATCTTCTTCGCTTCCTTGACGGCTGGAAAGAACCTTGGGCATCACATTCCTTGGGGTCGGGGACAGGGCTGGCTGCTTGCCGCCATGGCCAATGATCGTCCAATATCTTCTTTCTTCAGCGATCACAAGGACTCGCCAGCCGGCTGCCGCTGCGCAAGACTCGAGGATTTCTTGTAATCGCTGGTTATGGTGATGATGCCCTTAGTACTTGGCATCTTCATCTTGAGGTAGGAGTAGTGGGTATAGCCATGAACTTGGCCGAGCAGGTCGGCCAAGCAGTGCATGATAGGGGCTCTCAAGGTCCACCACTTCAAACCAGATCGCTTCCCGGCGGAAATGATCCTTGTCTCCAAAGAGAACATATATCTTGATCTTGTCGATCGGTGAGCAGGACAGGCTGAGTACAATGCCATGTAACACGGTCCGGCTTGGCATGAGGTGTTTGGTCTTGATGTTTAGCTTTTCCATGGTGTAGCGGTATAGGATGTTGATGTTGCTCCCGCTGTCTATCATTACGCGGGAGAACCGGGTAGCAAGCCTGTCTGTTGCTAGGGTTGCTTCCAGAACCAATGCATAAGAGCCTGGGGACGGCATCACCTCTGGGTGGTCGGCCCGGCTCCAACTGATAGGCCTTTCGGACCAGTGCATGTACTGGGTTGTTGAGGCGCACCGTGTTGACTTTTTGGTGTTGTTGGCGCGGCCGCTACCGGGTCTTCGAGCTGGCTTGTAAAGACGACATAGGCGACATGCTCGTTGGGGAACTCGTCTTGGACGGTACCCGACTATTGGTCGAGGGGCCGGCTGTTGAGGAGCCGGAGGCGGCTGTCCACCGGGCGGAGGTGGCACCAGCCCTTCGCTTTGGTGATTCGGGTGAGCGAGTGACATTTCGGTCAGATGGTTGACGGCTTCACTACCGGTGGAACTTGTAAGGGGCCAAGGGCTTGCTCAGAGGAGAAAGCTGGCTGCCAAGCCGCCTGCCGCCTTCATCTTCTTGGCGCTGGACGCCTCGTGTTGTTCGCTCGATGGTGGCTACCGCCGATCGTTGAGGCGGCATTGACCCTTGGCGCTTGTTGTCATTCTGGCACGGACGCCACCGGAGCCGCCACCGGGCGCTTTGGGAGCCGGGTTGAGCACATTCCCGGAGGCGCCCACTGGAGCTCGGTTTTCATCGAGGAGTCGGCGGTATGCATTTGTCCGCTATGACTAGTAGCTCGTCGAGGGTAGTCGGCTCATCGCAGAAGCTTAGGTGCCGAGGAGGGTGCCTCGGCACCCAAGCGTGAAGTACTCTATGGCTTGAACCTCATGCACCCCCTCGCAGGAATTGCGGAGCTTGGCCCAACGCATGAGGTACTCGCAAGTCGACTCGATGGGTCCTTGTACGCACAAGGAGAGTTGTCTGGGCTTGGGAGCCCGCTTGTAGGTGCTGGTGAAGTTGCGGATGAAGGCTTCGGTGAAGTCTAGCCAATTGTTTATGCTATACGGCTTGAGGCTGTTGAGCCAGGTTCGCGCCGTTTCCTGAAGCATGAGGGGCACATATTTCACGGCAACGCTGTTGGGGATGTAACTACTGAATATAAACCGCCCAGGAGGGGCCGGTTCCCCCTCAGCCATATTGGAGCTCACGAAGACTCAGAAGATGGCGAGTCGCTATAGAGCTTAGACGCCCGGAGCCCAGGGGCGGATTAGGGCCCATAATGGTAAAACTGCCATAGCCATGTAACTTGTGTTGTAACATAAGAGAAGGAGAGACCGAGCCGGACACTTGAATGAGCCGCCTCGACTCAGAGACCGCCAAGGCCAACCCGTATATAAGGGGACGAACCGGCGGCGGTTCAGGACAGACAACAAAGAACTCGAGGCTTAGGCAAGCGATTGGCTCCCTAGTCGCCGAGATCAGATCAATCCCATTACAAACTAGACGTAGGCTTTTACCTTCATCGAAGGGGCCGAACTAGTATAACTCTTGTGTCTTTATCCGCTTTAACCCTCTAGTTAACCCGCACGATGGCCCCGCGACTAAGTCCTTTCATGAGGACATCTCGCCGTGACAAAACCACGACAGCTTTACGCCACCGTGGGGGCTATCGCATCGATGGTTTGATGATCTTAGAGGGCAAGCTCAAGGACTCAAGGCTATGCTGTGGGCCGGATGACCAAGAGTCGCCGCGCAAGCTCTACATCGATGACGCAGCTGGGCCCCGAGGCCGCTCGATTGAGTACGGGTACCGGGTCCCCTTGGTGGCATACACGCGGTTCATCGGCAAGATCGGTGAGCAGGGCCCGAGCTGGACATCCGCACCGACTCGCCGAGACGGCCTCGCCGGGCGTAAACCTGCCCCGCTAAACCGCTGTCAACGCTTTCGTGGGAGTCATCCACGGAGGAAACTATGAGGACGGATCAGCATCCGTGGCTAAACCGTTGTTCCGCCTGGCGACGAAGTCGTCGACCGAGAAACCGAGTCTCTGTACCACCGCAAGATGGCCAGATTGGGGGCTGTTCCGACGGTGATGATTCGACCCTTTGATCTTCCCAACCGGGTTGGAATATTCATGGCCGGTACACAAGCGACGCTTCACTCTTCGACCACCGCGACAATGGTCGCCGGTTCAACAATGGCGATGGCAGCCGGGCAGAGGCCCCGTGGCGCCCGCCGCTCAAGTTTTATCGTAACTATTTGATGCATTGGTTGTGCTCGCGGCGAGGCTAACCCGCAGACCAAGACATTCATAATGCGGAGATTGCAAAGGTGAAGGAACAAATCACTCGTGCTAAAGCGGATCTCGCCGCCGCAGACGCTTAGGATGGCGCACAGCGGCCGCTGGATGCGCAAGTTTATAGGCTCATGCTGGATCGTAATGCGCCGATGAAGTCATGAAGAGGAAACAGATCCTTTTGCCTTCGCCGAGGGAAGAGATCTCTTCAACACCCCGTGAGCAGGGATCAGTAATCCGCCGGCAGAATCGGGCGGAAGCACTGGACCGGCGCGCCCGTTCAGTCCGCGTGATAGATCTACCGCCATCATACCGCACGCCAGGCTGTGCAAACACCCCTGTGTCATTACTCCAACCCGATGGATAACCTTGTTGCGCTGCGGCGCGTTGAGGCGTATTCCAATCGGAAGGCATTCACCGCAGCGTAGAGAGACGCTGGCCGGGTCAAGGAGCTCTTAGGACAGCTCTCGTCCAACAAGAAGCGATTCAGATAGCCGCGATCGATCCACTCTACCCCCGCCGAGCAGAGTTATAGCAGCGCGTGGATGAACCGCCGTGTCAAGTAATGCGCGAGCGGTGGCGCCTCGGGCAACAACCCGGGCGGGTGGTTTCATAACGCCAGGAGGTGGTGGACCGGGCCAGGCACGAGGGAGGCCGAAGTTAGCAAAGACAAAGATCGGGATTATCAGCTTACGCCGTTCGTCCGACCATCTTTTGAGCCTGGAGTTACCTCTAGCTCTTTGGGGTGCCTTGCCTCGCCCCCGCTTTACGCAATGTACGCTGCCCAAGGATTTCAAGGGGCCACGCACGGTGCCAAATTACACCGCCGATCTGCCCGTAGCATGGATAGAGAGCTATGAGATGGCCATGGAGATGTGGATGTGGATGAAGTTGCGTGCAAAGTACTTC